>JALAZF010000275.1:2400000-4800000 GCA_022829125.1 Lathyrus tuberosus | reverse complement strand
AATGTTATAAGTAATTTATATTTAGTAGTGGTATTAGTTTTGTTAAGTTTAACCTAGCTAGTGTAGGTTAGCATTTTGTCCACGTGGCATTATTGTTTGTGTATATAAACTAGTGTAGTTGTTAATAGTGTAGTGGAGTAACCATTTACTGTAATCGTTTTTCCAGAGTAATGGAAGTTTGTTATTCTCTCTTCTCTGTCTTCTTCCATCTTCATCTTCTTCATCTTGTGCACCAACACATTTGACAAATCTACAGAAGAACTCAACAAGTGTTAGACTGTTTTGGACATTAACAACTGTTCCTTTGACAAATCTTTTTACTCATTACAACACTTGATGCGTGGGGTATATACATTTTCCAAAAGTAGTACATGTTCCAAAATACATTTCTGGAGACATTCTGAAAATATATTTTCGAACTAAATTTAGTCATAAATTGGAGCGTGAAAAACAAATGAGTTGTGTGTGTATAAGATGCGTCCGAAGACGCATCTCTGAATTTTGAAAAACATTTTTAGAATTTTATAAAATGTTATTCCACCACATAAGATAGGATAAGAAATACCCTAGATAAAACCCCAGCCAGTACTACAACTGAATCATATATCTGAATCATGTAACTTTTATGAATAAAACTTTTATTCTGTTGAAAAAAATTGTTGATTGTGTTTTAAGTTTTAAAAAATAAATCTTAGAGGATTTATAAATAATCCGTCTAGTTAATTTTATATACAAAAATATTTTTTTTCTATTTTTAAATATTTCTAATATATTTCTTTTGCACTTTAATTTTTTTAAATACTGAAATAATTAAATGGTAAAGAAAAGGACAAATAAAACAATAACAATATTATTTAATTTTATTAGAAAAGAAAATAATATTAAAATGCATGGCAATATAAAAGATTTTTTTTTTGAATACGCAAATTATTATTAAGAGTAGGAGATGTACTCCTAATAATACAAGGTTAAGTGAAATTACACACTACAGCTCAAAAGAGGAGCCTTAAACCAATCACCATAAGAAACTTTTACATCAACTAGAGCTGCTGCTACAATCCACACCCAAGCCCTATGTATTATTTCCGACCAACACCCTAAGAAGCTGAAAACCAGTCCCTCAAACTGTATTCTGTTTCGACTCAACCAAATGCTCCAGACCGTGGCCAACCATATTTTCACTCTACTACTAGTGATTTTGGAGTGGTACCAAGGGAACTCCACAAATTGAGCAAAATTCACTTGTAAATTAACTCCTAACCACTCCCACGACTTCATCCACAACCTACTAATGATTGGACAATGACATAATAAATGTTGGGCATTTTCTTCCACAGTAAAACAAAGAACACAAACCGTATCTCTCGTATTCGTAAGGATCCCCCTCTTAACAAGCCGGTCCTTGGTTGGCAGCCTATTAATTGTATACCTCCAACCAAACACCAATACCTTCGAAGGAATCTTAATTCGCCACAGAAATTCAAGCGCTTTACTTTGCCCTGTATTCAACTGAGACAAATCCAGCAACTCCAGATACCGCTGAAAACATGATTTTGTCGTGTACCTTTGATTGTCCTCCAGGCCCCAATGAATTTCATCTCTTTCTGACATTTGAGGTGCATAATCCTGTAACAAATCCAATAAATCAGCCCACTGCAGCATGTCTTGATCATTCTCCAGTTGCACGAAGGAATTTGGATTCCACTCTCACTGCCTACCGAACCAACCGCCCAATTCAGCAACAGTGGCGTGCTTGTTTACGGCAATGTTGAACAGAGTAGGGAAAATATCCTTCAGCATTTGGCCTTGCAACCATGTCGACGACCAAAACGGTAACATTCTCCCATCGCCTAACCTGCAAATTAAACTGTTAGTAAAAATTTTTGTTGTCGGAGTGGAAAGATCGTTTAACACCATGTTTCTCCACCAAATGGAATCCATCCTCCTCAACACCTCCTTGTCTCCTACTAGCACCTTAAGGCCCGTGTTCCCATACCGATATCTCAACAAATTATGCCATATCGCATCCGGCTCCTTCAAAATTCTCCACTTCCACTTTAACATAAGTGCTTTATTAGTTACCTCAACATCACGTATCCCCAAACCTCCCAAGTGCTTTGGCTTACACACCTCACTCCACTTAACCCAATGAATGGATCTTTTATCTTCTCTACCCCTCCGCAGAAAATTGCTTTGTATCCGACGAATCTCGCGTATCACCGACGAAGGGGCCTTGAAGAAGGACAAAGTGAAAACCGATAACGCATTTAAAACTGAATTTATCAATGCAATTCTGCCTGCAATTGACAAATCTTTTCCTTTCCACACCGCCAATTTGCTTTTCAAAGCATCCAACAATCCTTTCCAAACTTTCCTCCTTCTCGGATTATCGCCAATAACCACCCCCAAAAATTTGAAAGGCAAAGACTCTATACTGCAAGAAAGAAAAGTTGTTGCTGCTTCAAGAAACCACTCTAGAACATTAATGTCGTACATCTTACTCTTGAAGAAGTTAACTTTAAGCCCCGATATTAACTCAAATCCCCTCAAAATAGCTTTAAGACTCCACAAGTTTTCCACCGTCCCTTCTCCCATAATAATTGTATCATCAACATATTGTAAAATATCAGTCGAACCTCCCTCGTTAAAATCAAATCCACGAAATTCCCTTATTTCTACCGCCTTTTCAACCAATCTAGTTAAACCTTCCATCACGATCACGAAAAGAAAGGGAGATAATGGATCGCCTTGACGTAATCCCCTCTCCACCTTGAAATCTTTGGTTGCACTTCCATTCACCAATACCGACATTGAACTTGTGAACACACAACCCTCCATCCACCTTCTCCACCGATCCCCGAAACCCATAGTTACATACAAGAATCTCAAATAGTTCCAATCAACACTATCGTACGCCTTCTCGTAGTCCACTTTCAGCATCAAACAACTCCTCTCATCCCTTCTAGCAAGATCCACCACCTCATTAACCAATAATGTGCCATCTGCAATGCTACGACCCTCAATGAAAGCCGTTTGTTTAACCGAAATCAGCCTGCCAATAACCTGTTTCAATCTTTGCGCCATGATTTTAGCCAGGATTTTATATAAGCTATTGACCAGGCAGATTGGATGGAAGTCCCCAAATGTTTGAGGATTGTTGATCTTCGTTATTAAGGCCAAGAAAGACGCTGTACACGCCTTTGTTAGCCTCGCATTTCTGCGAAAGCCTTTAACGAAACTACAAACATCCGATTTAAGAAAATCCCAACCCTTTTGAAAGAATTCCAATGAAAATCCATCCGGTCCTGCACTCTTGTTCCCATCACACGACCAAACAGCCGCTTTGATTTCCTCCTCCGTAAATTCTCTCTACAACCAATTACTATCTTCGATTGACAATCTCGAAAACCTCACACCTTCCGGAACAGGTCTGTTATCGTTATGCTGAGAGAAAAAATTTTCAAAATGGGATTTTATCTCCTCCTTCACTCTGCTCGCCCCCTCCAAACAACCATCAGCCCCCATCAAAACGTAATATTACTGCTCCTATTTCTATCCTTAATAAATTGATGAAAGAAATGTGAGTTTTGATCACCCTCACTAAGCCAAAGTTGACGCGACTTCAGCCTCAGCAAACTGTCTTTCAACACCAAGTTATTCCAAAGTTCCCCTCTAACCTGTAATCTCTCCTCCACCAAATTCACTATATCCCCTCCATGATTATCCACCAGCAATTTGTCTAAGTCAATAAAAATGTCTACCTGTTTTTTGATATTAAGATCCAACCGACCAAAAACTTCCAGATTCCACCACTTTAACTTTTCTTTCATCGCCTTTAGCTTCTTGCAAATGATATAGTCTCCCCTTCCTGCATAAACTAACTTCCCCCACTCTTCACGAATGAACTCAAAGAATTTGTCGTGTTTGAACCAACTATTCAAAAACCAAAATGGTTTCGGACCCCAATCCGTAAGATTTGGTTTCAACCATATAGCAGAGTGATCCGAAATGTCTCGAATTCCTATTCTCTGATCAACCAAACGCCAAAGTAAAACCATTTCGTCTGAAATTAAAAATCTGTCTAACCTGCTCATAGCTGTGCCACTAACATTGTACCAGGTGAATCTCCCTCCGCTGCACGGTAGATCGATCAAACCCATATCCGAAATGAAGCTAGCGAAATCCTCCATATCTCTGCTATTGAAGACTCCGCTCACCCCGATTCTCTCGTCCCTATTTACAACAGAATTGAAGTCTCCCCCAACACACCAATGCTCCGAAACCCCCTTTGCACGCCACAAATTCAACTCCGCCCACAACTGCCTCCTTTTGCTCTGATTGCAGGGAGCATACACGTTAACAAAATTAAAAGAGAATATATGAAAATGAGAAAAACATTTTTTTTTTGAGAAATTAAATGAGAAAAACATTGAAAATAATAACAAATAAGTCTGAAAAGCACAATGCTTCTCTTTGTTTATGTATCAAGTGGCAGCACTTCTATAAGTGCATATCAATTAAATGCTATTTTAAAAAAAATAATAAAACATCACAAAAATAATTTTTTACAAAATACAATAATAAATTAATTCTTAAACTGATTCCTGTCCGAGTGTAAAGAATATTTCTTTATACCATAAAAAAATTAAATCTTTTCAAATAAGTAAGACTTAGTCAATAGATAAGTTTTATATGGAAGCATAATTTTGTGTAAGTTGGAGTAGTATATTAAGACCAAACCCTATAGTTTATTTGAAATCAAACCCTACTTTCATTTATATTAAGACCAAACCCTACTTTATTTTTTAATATTATGAAAAGGTAACAAATAATTTTAAACGAGAACATAATTTTCTATAAGTAGCATAATTTGATACCAAACCATAGTTTCATTCAAACTTCAACGACAACTACAATCTCCCTCTTATTTTTTGTCTCTTTCTTGCCGTCACTGCCTGAACAAGAGATGATGAACCAAGATGGTGATGATGTCTCATGGCTTACACTCTCCGAACCATCTTCATCACCCATTACGCCTTTATCATTTGACATTTTGTACCCTGGTGTTCCTCCTCCTGCTGCTTCTGCACTTTCATATGAAGAACAAGATATGGCTGATGCCTCATCATGGCTTACACTTTCACTACCACAACCACCTCAGCCTTTACCGTTTGAATACAGACCACTAACACCTTCACTTTCTCCTCCTAATGCCATCACTAGTAGCAATAGTGAGGTGCTGGAAAATCCTCAAAGTATTCCACCACCATTCCCGTGGGCAACTTTAAAGCCCGCCACCGTTCACACTATCAATCACTTGTTGTATGATTTGAATATAAACACTATTTCAGGAACTCTTGAATGCAAATCCTGTAAGTTTCAGCAGACTGACATTCATTTTGATTTGCTTCAAAAGTTTGAGAAAGTGGCAAATTTCATCAAGGAGAAAAAATCTGCGATGCATAATCGTGCACCTGAAACCTGGATGAAACCCGTATTGCCAAACTGCAGGAGTTGCGGAAACAAAAGCACAATGAGGCCATTGATTGGAAAGAATGAAGAGATCAATTGGCTGTTTTTGTTTTTGGGTGAGATGATAGGGTGTTGTAATCTTGAGCACTTGAAGTATTTTTGCAAACATGCTAACATTCACAGAACAGGTGCCAAAGATAGATTGCTATATCAAACATATTTGGGTTTATGCAAACAACTCCAACCACAAGAACCCTTTGATCCATAGACTGCAAATTCAATCATTTTAGTTTGATATATTGTTTTTTTTTTTTGCTTCATCTTGATCAATGTCTCTGGGCACTTAGCAGTGACAGTAATTTTTTCTTTATTATTTTATTATTTTATGTTTTTAGCGTGTCGTTGAAGATTTTTTTATCGAGTGTTCAATTTTTTTCTTTATGATATTTTGATGATCATGGTATTTTGAAAATGCAGACTATTTGTTTTTGTTTTTTGAGTGAATACTTGTTACTATGATGTATACAGAGTAATATTTGGTTTAACATTTGGTTTAATCCTGGTGATTCTGTAAAATCTAGTTGAAACTTGTAAATAATGATACTGTAATGGAGTATTTTTTTTAATGAAATACAAATATAACTTTTCAGAGACTAATGTCTAAATATATTGCTCTAAGCATACAAGTAACAACATGAACCGGCAGTGTCCTATAGCATCATTACTACCAGATGTCGATCATGTTCCTATGCATGGACATGGTTTTGGCTTTTAAATATTTCTTTTATTGGTAGATGAAGTAGTAATAATCAATTGAAACTCATACACACAAACATAAGACACAGATAAGGAGTTCAAACTTTTTTTTTTTAATAGTCAAATTATCATTAATAAGGTCTTAAGTATAGACCAAATTACAAAGGATTCCTACAATTATGCAAGAAAAACAGAAAGTTTACAAACAAGACCAGATGAAAATAGTATCAACCTGGTTTATATTTCTCCCACATTTGAGTCCTTTCTCTATGACATATATAATTCAAAGGGCATCTTATACCACTCATAATAACTCCCTACTGTTTTCTTCTTCACAGTCAGGTCTCTCCATCTCCACTACGGGAAAAGAGGGGAAAGATGGCGCTTTTTTTGCCCTATAAAAGCGCTGTCTAAGCCTGCGCTGTCGTAGGTAAAGACGGCGCTTTTTTATTTATGAAAAAGCGCTCTCTAAAAGGGAACTTTAGACAGCGCTTATAAAAGCGCTGTCTAAAGTATACTTTTAAAATTAAAATTTTTTTTTTTTATAAACTTTAGAAAGCGCTTTTTCCTTCAAAAGCGCTCTCTAAAGGTGCTTTTAGACAGCGCTTTTGAAAGCGCTGTCTAATGTATACTGAAAATGATTTTTTTGTATACCTTTAGAGAGCGTTTTTCCCTAAAAGCGCTCTCTAAAGTGTACTTTAGAGAGCGCTTTTTCCTTAAAAGCGCTCTCTAAAGTATACCTATAATTTTATTGGTTTTTTCTACGTATAAAAAATCCCATTTTAGCCATTTTTTTATGCAGAAACCTGCATAGTTTCAAACCAGCATTTCTTATATAATTTCTTGCAACAACAGAATTCTTATACATTTCAAGAAATAGAATTCTTGCAACAACAGAATTCATATATACATTTCAATAAAATTAACATTCACAAGACTTACAACAGAATTCACAAAATTTACAAAATTCACAAAATCTTGCAACAACAGAATTCATATATATACATTAACAGAATTCACAAAATTTACAACAGAATTCTTCTTGCAACAGAATTTTCTTATATTCACAAAACTAAAATTTACATTCACAAAACTATACATTCAAAAAAAAAATTTTTGAAGAAAGAATTTGCACAATTCTTCCGTAATATAATTCATGTTGTTTCCTTGTGTAAGAAGAACACGCCATATCTTCGAAATACTACATAACAAAACAAAATACGCATTATTTAGTTAAAAATAATAAATTATATGACATATCCGATAAATATTAAAATAAATCCTAAGTTATAAAACCATGCATACCCTAATAGGAATCTCCAATTGTTCCATTTGAATGATTTCTCTCATGAACCTCAAAACGAAGTACCCGCAGTCTATGCCATTACGCTGACGAGGGCACTACACATAGACAAACAAATAAGAAATAATATATAGATGTTTTGTGTTATTAAGTAGCATCACTAATAAGCAATATTGTGAAAATTAATATACCTCCACTTTGACCCATGTAATATTGGTTGATCTAGCCCGTGCTACTCGAGTCTCTCTTTGTGCACGGTATAGTAGTATAGCTCTATAAAAGAAAAACGTAAACTTAGAACAATGTCACAGAAATAATTAGATATACAAATACACACGAATATTTCGAACAGTCTCACTTACGTGTCAACCACATCCTTCATATTCTGATATGTGGATCAATCAGTATCCAATGAATTAAGATAATAGACCACTTCTGTTATAGGATTAATGGCAACCAACAACCAGTGTCCACTGTAAAGTATAACAAAAGTTTAGATGGATAATTTCTACGCAAAAGATACAAATTAAAGATTAGAATGAAATTATAATGAAAATCTTACCCGTTTCCAGTATTATACGGTTAAAGAAATAGACATTTTGTGTGGCTGGCCGTAAATCGCTCAAGTAAGTGGTCTCTTACTTCAATTGCATTCATACCAATTCTCGGTGCATTAACAAGGCTGCAAGAGAAGAAACAGAATTTGTTTGACAAATCTGTCCCCCGCATGAATTTTTCATACATGCACCTTAAATAAAAACATAATAAACATTAGACTATTATCATTGAAATGTGTAAATAAATTGTTCAACTAAATAAATAATAGATTGATTGGAGTACCAGATGTATGAATGCATAACACCGATGCCTAATTCAGTATGATTGAAAACCTGCTCCATGTCCTCTTTTCCGATTATCTCGAAATGAGGAAAACCAAAAACACCTTCGTCCATGTTGATTTGACGAATAACACCTTGCTCTCCATAAAACAATGTCATGAAACATATTTTTTGGGGAAGCGACGAGATCATTGAAAACTACTTGATTCCTTGCTCTCCATATACACCAGCAGGTCATCATCCAAAAGTAGCTAAGTGATTTTCCCCTCCCTTGATGTTGTCCCCATGTTATAAAGTCTTCAATGCAATTAGAACCTCTAGATAAGTTAATTCCCAACCATAATTCAACTTTCCTCCACACCTGTCTGGTTTTGTCACAAGTTAAAAATAGATGTGTTGAATTTTAAATAACTTGAAAGCAGAACCCACAAGATCTCTGATGAGGATCTGTGATTATGCCTCGCCTAATAAGATTCTCTCGAGTTGGTAACTTGTTCTGCAATAATCTCCAGCCAAATATTAAAGCCTTGAGAGGATCTTGATATTCCACATGAATTCTAGAAGTTTATTCAAACCAGCGCCTGAACTATCCACTTCTTGCTTCTGAACCATATTCACATAACATGTCTTCACACTATAATTGTTATCAGTGTCTCTAGGCCAAAGGATCCCATCTTCAATCTGTAGATCCAAGCAGGCCTCTTCTACTAACTGTCTTAGTTCAGTTTCAGTTGCAGCATCCCCTCCTTCATCTGGCCTGATAATATTTTTTCCTACCAAATCCCAAGTCCACCTATCTCCAATCCAATCTCCATAATCTGCAATTAAAGCATTCTGATGCAAAGAGGAATTGAACTGATTCGGGAATTGAGTTTTGAGAGCCTTTCCACCCAACCACCTTGAATGCCAGAAAAATATATTCCCTCCATTGCCCACTTTCCAGTTAAGTTGATTGAATATCCCTTGTTCATTTGAGTGTTTAGCAAGATTCACGAGGTCATTCCACCATCTTGACCAATGTCTTGGATTAGACTCTAATTGATTGGTTAGCAGACTGTGTAGATTCTCTCCATACCTGGCTTTAAAAATTCCACTCCACAAAGCTTCTGGTTCATACAAAACCCTCTAAATCCATTTGGATACTAGTGCTCTATTGAAAATGGACACCTCTTTAATTCCTAATCCACCTAGCTTTCTTGGTTTGCAAACTTGATTCCATCTCACCCAAGCAATGGATTTCTTGTCCCAATCACTCCCCAAAGGAATTTTCTTTGAATTGCTCTGATTGCCTTCACCACTTTGACAGGTGCTAAGTAAAAAGATAAATAGTGTATTGGGATATTGGATATGACTGAGTTGATTAGTGTGACTCGCCCTCCTATAGATAGTCTTCTCCCCCTCCAAGTAGCCAGTCGTGTTTTAATAGATGAAATGACTGGTTTCCACATCTCTTCTGCTCTATGTCTACCTCCCACAGACAGACCTAAAAATTTGAATGGAAACTCCCCAGCCTTGCAGAATAGAAATGTTGTTGCAGCTTCTACTATGTCTCCTTCTATTCCCAGTCCCATTAACTTACTTTTGCTATAGTTCACCTTCAGACCAGTTAAGACTTCCAGGCCTCTCAAAACTGATTTTATTGCCCATATATTAGACCAAGAATCATCACATATTATTAAAGTATCATCAGCAAACTGTAGCAAGGAATTGATTGTCTCCTCTTCTATCTTCAGACCTCTTAATAGACCTTTTTCTTCAGCTTTCTTGATAAGCAAGGCAAGAACTTCTGATACTAAAACAAACAGGAAAGAAGATAGTGGATCTCCTTATTTAAGCCCCCTATGCAACTTAAAATCCCTAGAAGAACTACATTAACAAGAACAGACCCAAAGCTATTGCATAACAAGCCCTTTATCATCTTCGCCATAGAGGACTGAAATGCATTGCTTCTAAAATCTTGAATAGGAATTTCCAGTTTACACAATCATAGGCTAGTGAAAAATCAATCTTGAACATAAAACCTTTTTTCTTTCTCCTAGTAGCATAATCGAGTACTTCATTTGCCACTAAAACTCCATCCATCAGTTGTCTGCCAGGGACAAATGATGTCTGAGATGGAGAGATCAATTTCCCAATAACTTTCCTTAGTCTTTCCACTAGGATTTTAGAAACAATTTTGTGAATGCACCATATCAAGGCAATAGGTCTAAATTCCTTTATAGATTGAGGGTTGTCACATTTTGGGATAAGAACAAAAAAAAGCTGAGGTGAAACATTTGGACATCATGGCTTTCTCATAGAATTCTGAAATGCAGTTGACAATATCTTGTTCAATTATTTCTCAAGTCACTTTGATTCAAACTTTGATATTATGTTCAATTTACCAATATCGATTTTTAATAGTTGAGATTGAATGTGCATACGTATTTATATATTTCTATTCAAACCAAAATAAGAAAAAATGAACTAAATACACATGAATATTTTTAATGGATGTCTAATATGATTTAAAGTTAAATGTTACTCCATGATTAATATGACTATTTTTGATAAATTTTAATGGATGTTTAATAAGAAATAATGAACCAAATGCACATGTCTAATTATGACTCTTTGATAAATTTTAATAAATATAATATTTTTTAGTTACTTATTATTATAAAGGTAATTTTTATTGAAAATAGTAAATATTCACCATGAAATCATTTTTAAAAGATTCATAAAACTGACTCGTTTTTAATAAAGGTAAGAGAAATATTTGGCTACTATTTTAAAATGATAGGTTACTATTTTTTTAGGTTAAAGGTAGTACACTGTGTAAAACAATATATATATATATATATATATATATATATATATATATATATATATATATATATATATATATATATGAGAAATGCTAATATACATCTAAAATTGATGGGTCCCACACAAAAATACACTACATCTATTTTCTTTCTATTTTTTTCTTCATCTTTCTAATGTGGGTCCCACCAAAATTGGTGGGCCCCACACAAAAATACACTAAGGTGTATGTTGCTAATGCACACCTACATGGATGTGCATTAGCATAACCCTATATATATATATATATATATGATCGTGAAGGCTGGATCAGATCCTGTAGAAGTGGGCCACCAAGTGCGTCTGGGATGCTGGTCGTATGGAGAGGAGGGGGTGTACCTGCAAGGTACTCCGACGCTCAAGTAAGAAAGGGTCAGAGAAAAGGGGCAAGTACAAAGTATTAGTTCGTAGGGTGAATATTGGATACCTGACCCTCTCAAGCGAGAGGGTTTATATAGAGCCCCCAGCGCGTGGCCAACGGTCCTATTTTCAAGGCGAAATAACCGTTTTCCCGAAGAATAGGTAACTACCCAAACTAGCCGTTATGTCGGGCAGGGTGCCCAAAACTAGCCGTTATGTCGAGCATAGGCATAGTTCCGAGCACCTGCCCACAGCTGTTCGGGGAGTAATGAAGCCGTGCGTAACGGGCAGTAATTTCGGGAAGGAATGTTGCATTCCTTGCCCAGTTGGAGGGGCAGAAAGGTAACTTTTGCCCCTCTGTGGATTGGACTTAGGCAATTTGGGCCGCTCTGGAGCAGAAGTAGATTTGGCCATGTCTAGCCATTGGTCCAATCCAGAACAGGAGCCCCCCAAGTCGTTGCTCCCGAGCATGGGAGTGATGACTTAAGGGCAGTTCGTTGCTCCGGGGAGCTAGTATGGAGTCGTCGTTTGAAGACGAGGAGGATTGTCTCAATGTGCTTGTGACCCCTGGTGTCCGTGAGATTTGTGGTCGCGACCTTGTTGCTCGGTGTTCGGGGAGACTAATGGTCAGACAAAATTGTAAACGTTGGGACGCCACGTGTGCCTAGAGCTCCGTGTAGCAGTTACTAGGTAATGATGGCTAGTGGATAGCCATCATGGCGTATGAGCGCGTGTTCGCACGTGCCCCTTTGTATAAAAAAGGGGAAATTTGTTCCATTTGGAACTTTTTGCTCTGATTTCTCTTCGTCTCCTTCAGCATCCCTGCCCGTTGCCACCGTCTGCTTACTCCGACCACCGCTCCAAGCTTCGAGCAGCCACTTTCATCTTCTTAAATCAAGTTAGTTTTCTGATGTTGTGCTTATTCTACTGCTTTTGGTTGTCAATGGTAGATAGCATGTGGTTAGGGATAGGTTTAGAGGACGAAATAGGTGGATTTCTAGAAATTGTTGGCGGTGGACGGTGGTTGTGCTATTTTTCCACTTCTGACATGTCGTCGGACGCGTTAGTATATTCTCGCGATGAGGGCGGTTCACGGCATTGCCGTGACAGCTATGCATGTGCGATCGTCGTGTCCGTCCTTCTTCTGAGTGGGTGATGAGTTTTTCGGTGGAATATTCCCAGATTCCGGTGGAGCTTTGCGATTTCTGGCGAAGCTTCGAACGGAAGCTGGGTACGAGTGCGAGGAAGCTCCTAACTCGGGGATGATTTGTTTCGAGCGTCTCCTCGCGGGGAGATTTCAGCTTTTCCTTTGATGTTAGGGCTTAGGCCGGGGACGTTGTCCTCAGCCCTTTGCGCGCCCTTTCACTTGACTTAGCGGTGGAAGGGTGGATTTGATTTGTTGTCGAATTCACTTTCTTCTCTGCTTTTCAGGTGATCGGCATGGCGACGGGACCAGATAGAGAGGTTGTCATAGACACGTCCGAGGAAGAAACAGGCTCTTCGGACAATAGTAGCTCGACGGCCATGAGTTCGACGGCTTCGAGTTCCCCCAGTGATGTTGGGGAGGAAGAGGAGATGGACGACATGGACGAGGACGTCGTCGTGGACTCTTCCGAGGAGTGGGAGGTGGCCGAACCCGCTGAGCATGTGTCTTCTTTTTTGAAGTATTTGGGGGATGTTTTTACGGAGGTTGGACCGGAGGGAGAGTGGAAGGTGCACTTCCCTTCCGTGGTTGAGCGGGTCTGCACAAACTTCGGGGACCGTTTCACGATGTATGAATATGCCTTTAAGGAGTTGGGCCTGAGGTTGCCGTTCACTGATTTTCAGTAGTCAATGTTCGTACATTTGAAATTGGCCCCCACGCAATTGCATTCTAACTCGTTGGCCTTCATCCGGGCGTTCGATCTGGTATGCGAACATCTCTCCATAGGGGCTACTCTCCCTCTGTTCTTCACTGTCTTCCATCTTCAAAGGCAGCTATCGGGGAGGAAGTACGGTTGGGTGTCTTTGAAGCAGCCCTGCAAGTTGTTTAAGCCATTTTCGGAGTCGATACGGACGTTCAAAGAGCGGTATTATGTCATCGAGCCCTTGTCCGAAGCTGCCCAGGATAGTACATACGTCTGGGAGATCGAAGTTGACAAGGATGGGAATGACCTGCGCTACGAGGATGGGAAGTTTATTGGGCAGAGGATCTATAAGTTCCCCATCCATTGGGCGCACGATCATTTTGCCAAGAGGCCCAGTGACTATGTTCTCCAACCGAGCGAGCTACGCGGGCAGGACACCGTGACGTATGAGGTGCTGGTGAAGTGGGTCAACTTTTTCCTGCTTGCTGAGTGCTAGACGAGCAAGGGTAATCCGGTCTTCGAGGAGGATGGGAGTCAGAGGGTTGAGCGTTGATTTATCAACATTAAGGAACTGCTGGAGTGTAAGACTCCCGAGGATGCCGAGAAGCTGCTTGGTAGTCTTAGTTATTTAGATTTTGTTCGCGTCATTTCTTTTCCTCGTATCTAACATACTCGTATTTTTTGTGTGCAGGTGAGATGCCTCAGGACCACGACAGGGTTGTGAGGAACACTTTTGCGAGGAACAAGGCCGGAGTAGTTCCTCCGAAGTCTCAGTTTGCTGGTGCTCGTGCTCCTCCTCCGGCGCAGTCTGCAGCGGGGACCTCTTCCTCTCCTACTCCTGCTCCCTGTGGGTCTCCTCTTCCTTTGACCGGTCGATCCAAGCGGCCAAGAATTACTGACGCTGTGGATCTCACTCGGGTACCTGAGAAAGGGAAGTTCGAGCTTCCTCCTTGTATCCTTGACAGGAAATTCTTCGAGGGGAACTCTCTGATTGTGCCTCGGGCGGAGTCTCTTCGCTTGGAAAGCATAGACTGCCCGAGCAAGAGGGCGTTGGTGGCTCAAGATGCTTCCGCCTTGGTCAGGATGCTGGAGATGGCGGCCGTTTATGCTGTGGGGGACTCTGCAATCGAGACCGAACTTAATGCTGCCTGTGCTACCATGGCGTCCCTCAAAGAAGACGTTAAGGGTGCCGATGACGCTCGGAAGAAGGCTGAGGAGGAAGTGGCTAGGTTGAAGAAGGAGAACTCCACGCTGGCGACGGAGAAGAAAGCTGTCGAGGAGCTGGTCCAGTGGCTGAGGGTGGCCAATGCTCCGGGTGACGATGAGCAGGAAGATGTGAAGGAATTGAAGACGAGATCTGAGCTGGTCGCCCGTATGTTGACGGCCGAGGATGATGGTATTGCCGTCGCGGAGGAATCCTTCAGAAACGCCGTGGCTCAACTGCGGGTGGTGAACCCCGAGCTTGACTTTTCTGTTGAGGGTACCCACTATCTGGCACATGTTGAGGATGGTCGGGTCGTTATGCCCGAAGTTCTCCTTGAAGGAAACACCGAGGACCAGCCAGTGGAGGACCAGGGGCCCCAGTCTGATCCAGCCGAGCACATGGACGAGTGAGGAGTTTGTGTTTTTGATGTTGTTGTAACTTGTCCAGCCTGCGCGCCGTGTACTGTTGTAATTTATTTTTGGGGGCGTGGCCCCCTTTTTATGTAACTCAGTACAATCGTGGTCCTTATGGCCACTTATTATGTTAAATTATTATATGTTTGATTCTGGCACCTGCATGAATTTACTTGCTTTTATTTTTTGCTAAGTGTTGTACTCATGCTCGTTGTGAATGTATGTCTGCCCGTGATTGGGACTATTTGACTTGCACAAATATTTTAGGGGGATTGCTCGTTGTAGATGTGTTCGGCAGTGAGGGGAACTGGTCGAACGGCCGGGGGATATCCTGGCGGGGGTGCGGAGCTCAGGTCGCGTTTGAGGCCTGAGTTCGCGGCGTGAACGTCCCATCGCGAGCTGGGGTTCTGCCAGTCATGGTACTTTGACAACAGCGATGCTCGATCGAGGACTGCTGTCGAGCAGTTACCCGGCTCGTTACTGAGCGGGGTTCTGCTTTATTCGTATGCGACGCTTGTACCTAGACGTGCATAGTGGCCGGTAGCTGACGTTCGTCGTCGCGACGGGTCGAACCGAGAATTTAGCTGTAGTATTGTTTTATCTTTTCAGCGTTCCATGGTCGAGCAAGTTCTTCCCCAGTGAGATGTTCTAGGTAGTAGTTATGGACTTCCTCGACGAGGTCGAGTTCTTCTCTTAATGACTCGTCGTTCATCTCCTCGTCTAGGGGCGACTCTGTCCGCCTGGAGGGTACGCGAACTTCGACGGGGATTATAGCCTCGGTTCCATATGCTAAACAGAAGGGTGTTTCCCCGGTTGTGGAGTGTGGGGTTGTACGGTATGCCCACAATACGCTGTGTATTTCCTCGACCCATGCCTTCTTTGTTTCGTCCAGCCTTCGCTTGAGGCCTCGAAGGATAACTCGGTTGGCTGCCTCAGCCTGCCCGTTTGTTTGAGGGTGCTCTACGGATGCAAAATGCTGCTTTGTGCCCAGTTGGGCAACGAAGTCTTGGAACTTCCTGTCCGTGAATTGTGTCCCGTTGTCTGTTACTATCGCTTGGGGGATGCCGAAACGTGCAAGGATGTTTCGTTTGTAGAAACACAGGATGTTGAGGGCAGTTATTTTGGCTAGAGCTTCCGCTTCTATCCATTTTGTGAAATAGTCTACGCCCACTATTAGGTATTTGTTCTGACTTGATCCTACCACGAAGGGTCCTAGGGTGTCTAGGCCCCACCAGGCGAATGGCCACGGGGAGGACATATCCTTGAGCTCGTTAGGCGGAGCCAGGTGCATGAACCCGTGTCGTTGGCATTTATCGCATTTCTTCACATGTTCTTTCGCGTCGTGCTGCATGGTCGGCCAATAGTATCCTGCTCGGAGGGCCTTTCGGGCAAGCGACCTTCCGCCGAGGTGTTGGGCGTTGATTCCTTTGTGGATTTCGCGCAGGATGTGCGTGACCATTTCCTCGTCGACACATTTAAGCAGCGGAATGGAGAATCCCCGCCTGTAGAGTTTATCTTCAACCAAGACATAAGAGCAGGCTCTTCGCCTAACTGTGCTGGCCTCTTTTGGGTCGGTCAGAAGTTTGTCTTTGGCGAGATAGTTGTAGACAGGGGTCATCCAACAGTTGTTGTCGCCGATCACCTGCACGTTGAGGGTCGGGGAGGTCTTCTCGATGCTGGGTCGAGGAAGTACTTCATGTATGATAGATTTGTTTTCGCCTTTCTTCTTCATGCTGGCTAGTTTGGATAGCACGTCTGCTCGCACGTTATGTTCGCGGGGAACATGTTTCACTTCTACTGTTGTGAACTTCGCCATCTCCTTCTTGACCAGGGCCAAGTATTCGGTCAGGTTGTCATTTTTGGCTTGATAGTCTCCCCAGACCTGGAGGGCCACGAGTTGTGAATTTGTGCAAATGACGACTTCTTCTGCCCTCAGGTCCTCGGCCAGGCGTAGCCCAGCGAGGAAGGCTTCGTATTCGGCCCGGTTGTTGGAGGTTGGGAAGGACAGGGTGAGTGATACTTCAACGGTGATTCCTTTGTCGCTTTCTAGTATGATGCCCGTGCCGCTTCCTGCCGAGCTGGAGGCACCGTCCACAAAAATGGTCCATTTGCGTGCTTCGCTCGCAGGGGAGTCTGCGAATGTCATTTCTGCGACGAAGTCTGCCAGAGCCTGGGCTTTGAGAGCTTTCCTGCTTTCGTATTGGATGTCAAATTCGGACAGTTCCAGCGACCATTTGAGCATTTGACCGGCCATGTCTGGTCGTCCTAGTAGTTGCTTTATGGGTTGATATGTTCGAATCACGATCGTGTGAGCTAGGAAGTAGTGTCTTAATCTTCTGGTTGCGTTGATGCAGGCCAGTGCGACTTTCTCTATCTGTTGGTATCTTAACTCCGGTCCTTGCAGCGCTTTGCTCGTGAAATATATGGGCTTCTGCCCGTCAGGTGTCTCGCGGATGAGAGTGACGCTCACTACTTCGGTTGCTATGGTGAGGTATAGGTACAACGTTTCGCCATTGTCCGGGCGAGAGAGGACCGGTGGCTCTGAGAGTGCTCGTTTCAGATGGAGAAGGGCCTTGTCGCACTTCTCGGTCCATTCGAATGCTGCCTCTTTGGGGAGGAATTTGAAGAATGGTAGGGCGTGCTGGGCGGACTTAGCCACGAAACGAGATAGTGACGCGAGCATCCAGTTGAGGGACTGGATGGATTTTTTGGACTTGGGCGTAGGAAACTCGGAGAATGCTCGGCATTTATCGGGATTGGCTTCGATTCCTCGTTCCGTTAAGTAGAAGCCGAGGAATTTGCCCGCTCGGACACCGAATGTTCACTTTTCTGGATTAAAACGCATTTTGTATTTCCTGGCCTATTCGAAGACCTTTCTCAAATGGGCAGTATGATCGGTTTCCTCATGGGATTTCACGATCATGACGTCAATGTAGACTTCGAGCATGTCGCTGATTTCTCCCCAGAATACTTTGTTCATCATTCTTTGGTAGGTTGCTCCAGCGTTCTTCAGTCCGAAGGGCATTACGTTGTAGTAATAGTTGCCCGATTCGGTCATGAAGGCCGTGTATTTTTTGTCGGCCATTGCCATTGGAATTTGATTATAGTCCGAGTAGGCGTCCATGAACGATAAAAGTTTAAAACCGACAGAATTATCGACAAGTTTATCAATATTGGGGAGGGGGTAGGCATCCTTCGGGCATGCCTTATTGAGATCGGTGTAATCAATGCAAATGCGCCATTTTCCATTAGATTTTTTAACTAGTACAACGTTAGACAGCCAAGTGGTGTACTTGGCCTCCGAAATAAATTTGGCCTCTAGGAGGTCCTTTACAGCTTTTTCAGCAGCCTCCGTTTTCTCCGGGGACTGCTTTCTCCTACGTTGTGCTATGGACTTTACGGCAGGGTCAATTGTCAGCTGGTGGCAGGCAACGGACGGATCCAGGCCGGGCATTTCGGCAGCGCTCCATGCGAAGAGGTCGGCATTCTCATGGAGGCATGCTTTGAGCTGCTTCCTCGCGATGTCGGGAAGGTCTGCTCCAATCTTCACTCCACGCTGAGGGTCGTCGCCGAACAGAGCGATCTCGAAGTTGCCATCCGGGATCGGGCGCATCGGATGGGAGCCGCTGCTGGACGATGTGGACGGGTCGGCTGAAGCTGCTCGTTCCTCCCGATGGTCTTCTTCTTGAAAGCGACTGTCGAGGTCGATGGAGTCGACCTGGGGGAGAGGCTTAGCTTCCTCGGAGCTGCTTGGCAATGCTAGCTTGCCTGATGCTTTTGGATTGGATGCAATGGCATTGAGCCCCTTTGTAGCTGCCTTAAAACACCGTCGTGCAACTTCGATGTCGCCGTGGAGGGTGGCGACCATCCCTCTTGAAGTGTAATACTTCATCTTCAGGTGAACCATTGAAGGCACCGCTACCAACTCGGCCAGAGTTAGCCTTCCGAATATGCACTAGTAAAGCGACGGGCGGTCGATCACCAGAAATTGTACCTTGACAGATCTGGCCATCTCAGTTGATCTGAAGGTTATGATCAGTTTGACGTAGCCCCATGGCTTGGTCACTAATCTGTTGAATCCCTGTAAATCAGACCCTACATAGGGGGTAAGGTGTGATTCGTCCAGCTGAAGTGTTGAAAACAGCTGGGAGTACATGATGTCGACCGAGCTGCCCTGGTCGACGAGGATTCTGCGAACGTCGAAGTTCGCCATTCGGGCTCTGACGAGGAAAGGTATGCTCGAGTTCGGGGATCCTCCGAGGAGCTCTTCCCGGTAGAAGGAGATGGGGATGGAGTCCTTCTGGGCCTGATCAAGCGTGGTCACTTCATTGGAGCTCGTGTTGATTAGATGCTCGAATTTGCGTTTCACGGAGCCCACAGTGACTTTGTTGAAACCCCCACCAGAGATGACCATGGAGGAGGGAAAAGTCTCCCATGGGCTGTGGGCCGCGAAATAATCAGGGGCGATGAGCCCGTCTGGGACGTAGAAGTCCTCCGGTCGCGATATGGACATAGAGACCTGTATATTGGCGTCTTGTGAGAAGGGTAATTCCTATTCTATCTTCTTGGATTCCTGGGCGTCCTGCCGAGGAGTGTCCTTCTTCTTCGCGAACTGTTTCAGGTGGCCGTCCCTGATCAGTATCTCAATGGCATCTTTCAGGTGGATGTAGTCCTCTGTAGTGTGGCCGTGACTCTTATGGAAACGGCAGTATTTTGATTTGTCCACGTTTGGTCTGGCCGACAGTTGTTTGGGGAAGCGGACCCCTGCCTGCTTGAACTCCGAATTGGCACATTCGGACAATATTTTCTCCCTGGAGACGGTCAGGGGGGTGTAGTCATGGAATCACTCGGAGGGTCCCTTACTGTCGCGGGAGTCCTGTGGACGGTCCTCGCGCCTCCGTTCACCCCGATGAGATGTCGAGGCTTTCTCTCCTCTGGAGGCCCGAGCGTTCTCCTGATGGCGTGATGCTCGGACGTTGCAGGCCGCAATCTTCTCTTCGTACTGAATGTGCGATTGGGCTTTGAGGAGGAGGGTGTCTAAGTTCCTCGGTGGTGCGAGGCCAATGGCTTTAGAAAACTCGGAGCCCGGGCGGACCCCTTGCTCGAGCAGAAACTTCTTCATTTTGTCCGTTGTAGAGACCTGTACTTCTTCCTTGTTGAACCTTTCGATGTATGCGCGGAGAGGCTCGTCTTTTCCTTGGATTATGGCCCCCAAGGGAGGCCTCAGTCTTGGGGTGGTGGAGAGATGCTGTGAAATGCCGCGAGAACATCCTGCCCAGTTGTCTCTACGAGGTAATGGACTCCTCGGGCAGCTGCTTGTACCATGTCATCGCTCCCTTTTAGAGCGTAGTAGGAAATAGTCGGCATTTGATGGCGCCCCGCACGCCACGGTAGTCCAATAGTGCATCGATGTTCTCGATGTGCTCGTCGGGGTCAGTGGTTCCGTCGTACGTGCCTAGTGACGGGGGCTTCTCCAGGACTTTAAGGAGACAGGTAGCTAAGATCTCTTGGGACAGCGGGCCGTGAGGCTCGTCGTCGCTGCTCGAACTGGTGAACAATGGGGACCAAAAGCGATGTTCGCGGCGGTGGTTCCTCCAGGGAGAAGGAGAGCGGTTCCTTCGAGGAGAAGGTGAGCGATTCCTTCGGGGAGTAGGTGAACGGTTCCTTCGGGGAGAAGGTGAACGGGCCCGACCTTTAGACTTGACCGGGGGAGATTGCTCGTTCCTTCGCGTCCTCTTGTGGCCGGGAGAGTGCTGGTCACGCGGGGAGATCTGGTCGCGCTTTCGGGCTGCGCGAGGGTCAGGCTCTTAGCGCAGTCTTCGGTCGATGTCTCTCCGGGGCTGCGGGCTCCTTGATCGACGCTGGTTCTTCAGCGGAGGAGGGGATCTTGGACGGTTGGACTCCTCTAACGCCCCGATCCTCTCGTTCTGCTGCAGGATCAGGGTGTTGGTTTTGTTGATCGCCTCCAGGAGGGCTGCCACGGCCAGGTCGGCGTTGGGCTGAACAGGAACGGGATGGACGTCAAACGAAGACTGATCGTTGTTGCGATCAGCGGGGGTAGGGGAATGAGAAGCAGTGGCTCCGTCACTTAGAAAACGGGCATCTCTGAGGAGAGATGGTTGGCCGTCAACGTCAGATTTGTTGATGGGGAGGATGGTGGTTTGCAGAGCATCCTTGGCACGATCTTGAGAGGCCATGATGATGATGATCTTTGAGAATTGTTTTGATCTTCGGTTTCCGAGGAAAGAAAGATGGGGAGAACAATGATTCCCACAGACGGCGCCACTGATCGTGAAGGCTGGATCAGATCCTGTAGAAGTGGGCCACCAAGTGCGTCTGGGATGTTGGTCGTATGGAGAAGAGGGGGTGTACCTGCAAGGTACTCCAATGCTCAAGTAAGAAAGGGTCAGAGAAAAGGGGCAAGTACAAAGTATTAGTTCGTAGGGTGAATATTGAATACCTGACCCTCTCAAGCGAGAGGGTTTATATAGAGCCCCCAGTGCGTGGCCAACGGTCCTATTTTCGGAGCGAAATAACCGTTTTCCCGAAGAATAGGTAACTACCCAAACTAGCCGTTATGTCGGGCAGGGTGCCCAAATCTAGCCGTTATGTCGGGCATAGGCATAGTTCCGGGCACCTGCCCACAGCTGTTCAGGGAGTAATGAAGCCGTGCGTAACGGGCAGTAATTTCGGGGAGGAATTTTGCATTTCTTGCTTGGTTGGAGGGGCAGAAAGGTAACTTTTTCCCCTCTGTGGATTGGACTTAGGCAATTTTGGCCGCTCTGAAGCAGAAGCGGATTGGGCCATGTCTAGCCATTGGTCCAGTCCAGAACTATATATATATATATATCGGTCAGCAACACATCTTAGACCCTAAATTTGTCGGTGACTGAGAAGAGGAGAGGGGTGTACTTACAAGGCACTCCGATGCTAAAGTAAGGTTCAGAGTGAAAAGAGAATAGCAAGTACAGGGTAGTGAGAATGAATTCAGAATACCTGACCCTCCTTCGAAGGAGGGTATTTATAATATGCCCCCGACGCTGGGCCAAAGGTCATCTGTTGTGGGCTGGATCGCTAGGCCCACAACGGATGACTGCCAGGATCCTACGTGAAAGTAGGGAAGACCAGCACATGGTCTTCGTCCTGAGTCAACTATCCCACGAACTTCGTAGTGGATTTTCCCGTTTGTGAGGGCGAAACTGCCCCACGAAGGGCGTGGATTCAGTTGGTGATGTGTCCCCGCGTGAGGAGCACGTGGAGAACATGTGGGAAATGCGCCCTCCCGTGGTTATGATGGATTGGGCCTTCTTCGACTCGGAGCTGGGCTGGGTTGTGCCCGACAATGGACCAGCCCCAGGCCCAGACCTGAATAGGAGTCCCCCAATTTGTTGCTCCGAAGCAGAGGAGTAATGACTTAGAGTCAATTCTTATATCGAAGAGGGACAAAGGAAATTTGCGTGGAGAGAGCGTCTACTTGGGTTCGTAGCTGTGAGCTCGCGGAGCTACTCCCGCGAGGAAACGTGGAAGTTACTCCTTGTGCCCGACAGCACGATCGTGTTAAAAATATTTTTGTCGAGTCACTGCTCGCGAGGTTCACGCGTGCTCGACGACAAGATTCAGTTTTGCATTTATCCCGAGGCCATGTGCTCGCGAGGGGGCTAAAGTTGTTATCTGTGTTCGACAACGTAACTTGTTTCAAGACTTTCTCTGAGAATGTGCTCGCGATACAATGTTGGGGTCGAGCATTGCGCTCAACGTTTTAGACTCTGGAACGTTGACAAGACTTGGAACGACGAACTCCAGACCATGTGACGGAAGTGGAAGGAGCAGGCATGTCATTTCCTCGAGCCACGAGATGGGGCTTGAAAAGACACACGTGACGTCTCTTCGAGCCACGTGTCAGAAATGATAAATGCCTCTGAAGACCTACGAGTAGGGGTACTCGAGGGTCTAAGCGACGATTCGTTTTCCCGTGCCAGAGGATATAAGTAGGAGGAAATGAGATTTATTTGGTACGCTCGCTGTATTCTCAAGTTCTTCAAGAATTTCTCTGCTCTCTCCCACATTCGCTCGTCGCCATCAGTCCTCTTTCTGTCACTGTAGATCTCCGGTATCCTCTTCAACCAAGTAAATCTCCGGTGCTTTTCTTAGTTTGTATGGTAGTAGTTAGCCTTAAAATGTAGCTTTATGATCCAGTTCCCGCGAGTGTTGGTGTTTGACGGTGGTTCTGCCATTCTCAATCGCCGACTGCCTTAGAATGTAGCTTGATATATTGTTTTTTGTTTGATCTTGTTCAATGTCTCTTGGCACTTAGTGACAGTAATTTTTTCTTTATTATTTTATGTTTTTAGCGTGTCGTTGAAGATTTTCTTATCGAGTGTTCAATTTTTTCCTTTGTATTCGTTTATATTTTGATGATCATGGTATTTTGAAAATGCAGACTATTTGTTTTTGTTTTTTGAGTGAATATTTGTTACTATGATAGTATGATGTACACAGAGTAATATTTGGTTTAACATTTGGTTTAATCCTTAACTGGTGATTCTGTCAAATCTAGTTGAAACTTGTAAAATATGATACTGTAATGGAGTATTTTTTTCTTTTTTTCTTTTTAAATGAAATACAAATATAAGTGTCATATATTCATAGATTAATGTCTAAAGGTATTCCTCTAAGCATTCAAGTAACAACATGAACCGCAGAGGAATTGGCGTTTAGTGAATTCTTTTATTCGGAGATGAAGTAGTAATAATCAATTCAAACTCATACAAATAATACGGAGTTCAAATTTTGATACTGTGTTCAACTTATCAATATCAATTTTTGATAGATGAGATCCAATTTGCATACATATTTATATATTTCTATTTAAACAAAAATAAGAAAAAAATGAACCTGACTATTTTTAATGGATGTCTAACATGATTTAAAGTTAAATGTTATCATTTTTGATAAATTTTAATATATATTATATTTTTTAGTTATTTATTATTATAAAGGTATTTTTTTTAAATAGTAAATATTCGAATTTTTTACTCAAATACCCCTAATTTTGGAAAAAAATCCCAAAATAACCCACGTTTAAAAAAAAATTCCCAAACTGCCCCAGTTAGGGTTTGTGTTTCTACAGGGCCGCCATTGGAATTGGCGACATCTCTTAAAGGCTAACAAGCTGTCACCAATTGAACTGGAGACAACATACCAAGTCGCCAGTGCAATTGGCGACATAGAGTAATGGTAAAAGGGAGTCGCCAATTGAAGTGGAGACTCCCTAGAAACTGAATTTTTTCCACTATAAATAGGGGTGTTAAGCTCAGTTTGTTCCACATCTCTTCTCACAACTTTGTTTTACTCAGAAGATGTATCGTCGTCGTTGGGAAAAAAGTTATTTTTTCGCGAGATAAGCCACCGATCGACATGATGTTTTGGAACATACAAGGTATCAATCAACTTAAGAGAGAGTTAAATCGGTGGTTGGAGGGAGACATTGGAGAAGGGGAGAAAATCTGAAGTATCGAGAGACATGATCGGCTACGTGGATAGGTTCGTGTGAAGATTGACAAAGATGTGAGGGAAGTCATGTTTGGACCGAATGAAATTAAGTTGATTCTTGTAATCTGTTAGGAATGTGTTAAGTTGTTTGTGTTGTTTGTTGTTAACACTGGTGTTTGTTGTTACAGTTGTTTGTGTTAGTGTTGTTTGTTGTTAAAATTGTTGTAACAAAGAGAAATTCATTAATGAAAATATTTGGTTACAACAAACGTAAAGATAATCTAAATTATGATGTAGATGTTCCTCCAACATTGGGACAATGTTTTTATTTGTGGCCGGGATGACGACAGATACTGCATAGTCGTATCATTTTATCAGTGATATCCATTTCGATTCTTAACGCTTGCTGTTTGGGCGCCCTTTTTTCTTTCTTCTCATTTCATCACTGTGCCAAACTATTTCACCTTGGTATGGAGGCCAATAATCCTCCATTGGTAGCACTGCAAGTCTTCGCTGTATACATTCATAACATTAACCACCTTGTAAACATCAGATAGATAGCCATAAGCATCTTGACGAGCATGTGCACATGCTGCAATGGCATGTGAGCAAGGTACACGGAGGGCCTGGAACCTGCCACAATCACACCAACCTCTGTTTAGCCTGACAGTATACGATAAATTGAGTCTCCCCTCATTAAAATCCATTATTTCTTGTACACTGAATGATTGCCTATGTCTGTCAAAGATTGTAACTGCATGTGTGCTGGCTTTGATAGCATCATCTTTCATCAATTTCATAACGCTCTCACTATATACTTGACCAGACGCTAACACTGCACTCCATCTTTCGCCTCTTGTTGCGAAAAGTGATGCCAACCTATAATAGGTTGATCTCACCAAAGTAGTGATTGGAAGGTTTCTTATTCTTTTGAATATCCCATTCATGGACTCCACAAGGTTTGTTGTCAAGTGACCCCATCGACAACCACCATCAAAAGATCTTGTCCACCTTTCTAGTGGAATGTTATCCAACCAGCTTCCGCCATCTGCATTTGACATCCTTATTTCGTTAAGGTGGTATTGAAATATTGGTTGAGTTAGCGCATAACCAGCATTCTTAACCTGTTTGCTAAGGTACTTGTCTTTGATTGCACTCATGAAGTTTTGTTGAATATGTCTAATGCAATATACATGAGTAGAAGGAGGATTATGCCACCCGTTATCATGGTTATTGTAAGCACTCTCTATAGCAGCATGTATGTCTGAAATCAAACAGAGGTTGGATTGTGGAGCGACATATGTTCTCTGATTCTTAAGGAAGAAACCCCAAGCAGAAGCGGTTTCACCCTCAACCAAAGCAAATGCTATAGGAAAGACATTATTGTTGCCGTCTTGTGCAACAGCCATAAGCAAGGTGCCCTTGTATTTTCCATATAGCCATGTTCCATCAATTTGAATAATAGGTTTGCAGAATGCAAAACCTCTTATGCATGGATGAAATGACCAAAAGAGACGGTGGAAGATGACATTTTCGTCAATAATGGTACCATCTGGCCTGCATGCCGACACTGTCTGCATGATTGTAATAGTTCCCAGTGCATATGTCTTTAGGGCAACCAAAAATCGGGGTAATTCCTTGTACGAATCCTCCCAGTTGCCAAAGACCCTTTCAACGACCTTTGTCATTGCAATCAACTAAATTTTTTTTAGATGGTCGGCTAAGGGAATGAGTTACAATAGATGTCCCAAACATTGTATCATTCAATATCGTAATCTTTTGGATCACCTAACACCCGCAGATGTAAGTCCGCCTAAACATTTCTCTTCTTTTATTTCATATATTTTACTATCTAATATTTTTCTATTCTGCAGTTCATATGGCGTCCATACCTAGGCATGGAAGACCTACATGAAGTCAGCGACGAAGATGCTGCCATTTGGACTGCATGTGTCCCGATCATTAGATTCACAACTGTGGAGCTGCACAACAGTTACCGTGTCAAACTGTAATTTGGAATGCATCAAGATATCCCAAATCCTCCTGTTGACAATAGTAAATGGCAGCTAAAAAGAGTTAATGATCAATGGGACTTTAGGGACTGGAAGGATTTTGCAAAGACTGAGCGTCGTAAATGGATGAACCGCAGCCACTATGTCTTACGTGAGCTGGTGATGCCAACCCCATCTATACCAACAAATAATTACATGGCTTGGTACAGATCAGTTGCAACTGGGTTTGTCTCCAAAGACAGGTATTTATACGACCCACGCCAGACCACCTACACACAAGAAGCCTCAACGTCTAACCCACCCCAAGGCCATGTTACTCACAACCCCTACCCAGCAAAATTACCAACCCATTATCCATCCAAACATGTCATACACCCAACCACAATACCAAGAGCGTCCCCCATATCATCTTCAACAAAATGATTATTATCAAGAGACTCAATATGGCTATGCCCCCAACATGCCACAAAGATACAGCCAAAACGAGGATACATCATACAATAGCCAAATTGGACAAACATCTTTTCATAGCCCAAACGCCCAAACATCATACCCTAGCCAACACAATCAACCTTCTCAACATCCTTATGGCTTTCAAACACCATTTTAACCTTTCATCAACGAATCCTTCACACCAATGTCTCCCTTCAATCGGCTTGCCCGCACACCAATCACCCCCTCAAACTATCCTGGCATGGGTCGCACGCTCAGTTTCAGCCCCCCAAGACTTCACGGGAATGCAAGACATCTTAAGGGAACCATCTCGGACTGTTCCTGGGACTTCGACTCCTCAAACACCGAGCGTGAATCAACAACAAGGGGAACAAGGGGGTCGGGTAAAACGAGTGTTACGAGTGAGGGTCCCTAGGGGATGTGGAACTGGTGGCCGATCGGATGCACCCGGTCACGAACATTAATTAATGTAATATTTTATAAAATTAATGAAAATTTTGGGTGCAACGATGACGATACATCTTCTGAGTAAAACAAAGTTGTGAGAAGAGATGTGGAACAAACTGAACTTAACACCCCTATTTATAGTGAAAAAATTTAGTTTCTAGGGAGTCTCCACTTCAATTGGCGACTCCCTTTTACCATTACTCTATGTCGCCAATTGGCGACAGCTTGTTAGCCTTTAAGAGATGTCGCCAATTCCAATGGCGACCTTGTACAAACACAAACCCTAACTGGGGCAATTTGGAAATTTTTTTAAAATATGGGTTATTTTGGGAATTTTTTCCAAAATTAGGGATATTTAGGTAAAAGATTCTAAATATTCACAATGAAATAATATTTAAAAACTCATAAAGCTAACTCGTTTTTAATTAAGGTAAGATAAATATTTAGCTACAATCCTAACCAAAAGTTATTTAGTTGCACACATATTAAGGTAAAAGAATTACCACGTCAAAAGGAGAGTTAAACTAGAATAAGTATACAGATAACAGTATAACATATTTTTTAGTGATGAAAGTCTTGCAATTGGATTGATTATATCATATTAAGTTACATATATTTATTGTCTAAAATATGTTAATTTGACTTCCCTTACATTATTATGGAAAATATATACAACAACAATTAGAAAAAGGATACTATTACGCGTGACCGGTCGTTGTTACGTAGCGTGTGGTTGTATATGCGTTACTTACAATCACAGTCGTATAACCGTGATTGAAAACCTGAAAGCGCGCGACATTTTATCACGATTGCTTTAACTAACCGTTGTAAAATATTAAAGGTCGCAGGTTCGATTCTCAACAGCGCATTTTGGGTATATCTATTATTCTGGACAACGTTCACTGTATAACCACGGTCATATTTAACAACCGTGGTTAAATTATCTTCTTTTTAAAAAAATATATTTTTGCATTTTTTTTTATTTTTTTTTATTTTTTGACCTGTATCTTTGTGAACCGTATCAGAACAGAAACATCAATTGTATCATGTAACAAAAAAATTATTTACTTCATCAATTCCAAAAAATATTATTTACATCATCAAACTCAAATCTATATCAAACATATATATATATAGCAATGCCTTTAAACTTCTGATCAATAGGTTCAGTTGAATTTATTTTTTAGTAGCAGGTACAAAATGGTTATTTAATACAGTTTGAGCAATACTAGATGAGCATAAATTTTGAACCATTTTGAAGAGTTATTACCACTAGAGCAACCTTCATCATATCCTAGTCCTTCCTTATTATTTTTTTCAATTCCATAAATCATAGATGCAAGTTTGGTATAATCAATTCCAGATGTAATGAATTTATGAAACGCAAGATCATGTTTACCCAGAGATGAACATCATTTTGAGATATATTAACTTCTTTTAATTCTTCTCTTAAAATGGAGTTATCTCTTCTAAGGATCTTAATCTGACTAGTTTGATTTTTACAATGATCTAGAAGATTGTTAGCACAAGAAATAAAGTTAGAGTAAGATAATACCTCATCTTCATTTTCAGACTTAGATAGAATGTCCATGCATGGACAATGGCAGGTGTTCAAAGTTTTATCCAAAGAAGTTTCAAGATGTCACCATAGTTGATCAAGATGGTTATCCGGTTTATCGGAGAAGAGACAATGGATTTACAATTGAAAAGAATGGTATTAAGCTAAACAGTGGTCATGTTGTGCCACACAACCCAAGCCTGTTAATGAAATATGAGGCACACATCAATATGGAGTGGTGCAATCAGAGCACTTCAATAAAATATCTATTCAAATACATCAACAAGGGTTCCGATAGGATATCAGCTGTTATTGTTCCAACAAATACTCGAGATGGCGATGTTGATGAAATTAAACAATACCTTGATTGCAGATACATATCACCAAGTGAATCATGTTGGAGAATTTTTTCATATTCTATCCATGGTCGAAAACCTGCTGTAGAAAAATTGTTTTTCCACTTGGAAGGTGAGAACTCGGTTTACTATAAAGATTATGAACAGATTGGAAATGTGCTTCTTAAATCAAGTGTGACTGAGTCAATGTTTACTTCATGGTTTTTGGCAAATAGAAAACATGCGGAAGCAAAATTATTGACTTATGGACAATTTGTGTCCAAATTTGTTTACGTTAGGAAGACAAAAACTTGGAAACCCAGAAAACGAGGTTACACAATAGGTCGTTTAATTTGGGTACCCCCGACAACTGGTGAATTGTATTACATGAGGATGCTGTTAACTGTGAAAAAAGGTCCAACCAGTTATGATGATCTCAAAACTGTTGAGGGTTTTAAACATTCCAGTTTTAGAGATGCATGTTTTGCAATAGGGGTTTTACAAGATGACAAAGAGTTCATTGAGGCTATTAAGGAGGCTTATAATTGGGGTTCAGGTTTATTTCTGCGAAAGCTTTTTGTGACTATGTTGTTGTCTGGTTCTATGAATCGTCCAGACCATGTTTGGCAAAAGACTTAGCAATACTTATCTGATGGAATTCTATTTGATCAAAGACGATTGTCAATGAATCCAGGTAGCTAATTTTTTCTTTATTATTTATTGTATAATTTTTATAACAGTTTCTCATGTTGCACACAATTTAATTAATTTCATAACCATTTGTTCTAGATTTGTCCCTAACATACCAAGAATTGAAACAACTAACTTTGATAGAAATTGAGAAGCTACTTCAGAAAAACGGAAGGAGTTTGAATCAGTTCAAGCCCATGCCATATCCCGATGATTATGTCCTGGATTTCCTTGGAAATAGATTGATATATGATGAACGGCAGTATGATACTTCCGAGCAAAAATCAAAGTACCAAGAATTGTTTGCAACTTTGACAGGTAATGCCAAACTCAATTCACATTATATTCATAAAACATGCAACCTCATATTTAAGCATACAATTAGTATCATACGTATACCACTTGACACTAACTCAACAACTATTTACGTATAAAATGCTTTTCATGTCAAGTATATTCAATGCAAGTATTGATGATAATTGATAGAAACACGTCTTTAATAAATACTTTTTCATTAAAAACCATAACATCCAACATTACAATAGTACTTGCTAGCTATTACACAATAACATTCAACCAAATTACAACTCATTATAACTTCAACATCAATAAACAAACTTACTACAACAACACATAATTATAACAACAAAATAAAATACACTGTTACACAACTAAGTTTGAGCACCCGGAAAAAACAATATCATCAAACAGTGGCATAATTGTTTGCTTTCTTCACTACTTTAACATACAATTCATTTGCTGGATTCATGAGCGTGAAGAATACCATGTCACCTCTTTTGAGATTTCTTGATCGTACCAAACTATACCAGGCAGTCTCGATATATTTCTCAAAAATATTACGTGGTGCACTGAGTATTTCACATTCATAAGTTCTATCAACATCCAAATCAACCATAGTAATGTTTGTTTGATGCCTTGATAATAGGTGTTCAGAAGCTTCCTTAGGGAAATGCTGCCGTGAGTTTCAATCTATTAGTACATGTACAAATACATTCTGTCAGGAAACATGCATGACTCAATATGATCTTACCAAGACATTTTTCTTTGCAAGTTTTCTGGATTTTATTTTCAGTTTCCAAACATAATTTCCATCACCGTTAAAACCGTTGTCGCTATCGCAACTGCTATAACCATGCATGACGTCGAAACTGTCTGAGTCCGACTCATATGAACTGTCTGAGTCCGAATCGTACATACTATAAATGGTAAAGCATTAACATGAACGTGATTTACCTGCTATCACTTGAAAGTTGTATTGGTGATGCAGCCATCTCAAATCCTTGTGTTGAATACACTTGCCGGAAACAATTATTTATAATAGATTTCAAGTAGGACTATGTAGGTAAACACAATAAATGCATAATACATGGTAGCTTTGCATGGGACTTTGTAGTTTAACATAATAAATGTGCATGCTGCCATTATAATTTGAAACATGTGTTTATTCATTCAATTCACGGTGCCATTAATACTTGGTAGGTGAAAACTTATTAACATTGAATAATGCACTTGGTCATAATTAGTTGGTAGGTGTAACTTATTATTTTATAATAATATTACTTCATGGAAATACGTTGTAAATATTACACTTTGATAGGGATAAGTTGTAAATATTACTATGACAAATTCATAATTGATACACAACTGCTACATATGATAAATAATATCCTTTCTTGGCATGAAATATCATTTCTTGAAAATTACTTTACCTACCTGTATTGTTTTCTATGTAGATGAGCAACTTCAAATATTTTCAGAAATCATGCATGTTGTTACGCAACAAAAGGGAGGTGTTTTCTTTTTATATGGTTATGGTGGAACTGGAAAAACATTCATGTGGAATACTCTTTCGGCAGCTTTACGTTCAACACGTGATATTGTGTTGAATGTGGCTTCAAGTGGTATAGCAAGTCTACTCTTACCTGGAGGACGAACCGCACACTCAAGGTTCAAAATACCGGTTCCATGTTTGGAATCATCAATCTGTGACATTGAAAAAAAATCTGACCTTGCTGGCCTTTTGCAAGTCACAAAGTTAATTATATGGGATGAGGCTCCAATGTCTAATAAATTTTGTTTTGAAGCTCTTGACGAGTCATTAAAAGATATCATGGGCAATGGAATAGATCCATGCAATGAGATATTTGGAGTTAAAGTAGTTGTCTTTGGTGGAGATTTTAGACAAATTTTACCTGTTGTGCCAAGAGGAACTAGGTCAGATATAGTCCACTCAACAATAAATTCCTCTTACATCTGGGAACATTGCAAGGTTCTCACGCTTACAAAAAATATGCGATTGCAATTTGGGGAAAACTCTGAAAATTCAACAGAAATTGAGACATTCTCAAAATGGATTTTACAAGTTGGGGATGGCAAAATCAATGAACCAAACAATGGTTACGCTGATATTTCTTTTCCATCTGAGTTACTTCTAACAGACTATGTTAATCCAATAGAAAGGATTGTGTCAAGTTCCTATCCTAATTTCTTGGAAAACTACACTAATCCTTCTTTCCTTAAAAGTAGAGCTATTTTGGCTTCAACTATTGAGATAGTCGATGAAATCAATGATTATATTACAAATCTCATTCCAGGTATACTTCTTTGTAAATTATCACTCTTTACAATTACATTATTATCTTACACAAATTTTAACAATTTCTACTTTACATTAGGTGATGAAAAGGAGTACTTGAGTAGTGATTCCATTGACAGGTCAGAGGCTAATGACAATGAAGCATTCGAACATTTGACACCTGAATTCCTAAGTTGTTTGAAAACTTCAGGGTTGCCAATCCATTCTTTGAGATTAAAGATTGGAACTACTGTCATGTTAATCAGAAATTTAGATCAATCAGAGGGACTTTGCAATGGCACAAGACTTACTATAACAAGGCTTACAAATCAAGTCATCGAAGCAAAAATCATTTCTGGAACACATGTTGGTAACACTATTTACATTCCCAGAATGTCTTTGTCTCCATCACAATCTCCTTGGCCTTTCAAATTAATTAGAAGACAATTTCCCATTATTGTCTCTTTTGCAATGACAATTAATAAATCCCAAGGTCAATCTTTAGACTATGTTGGTCTATATTTGCCAAAAGATGTTTTTAGTCATGGACAACTCTACGTTGCTTTGTCAAGAGTCAAAAGTAAAGCTGGATTGAAAATCTTGATTCACGACAAAGACAACAATCCATTACACCATACAAGTAATGTGGTATTTAAAGAAGTATTTCATAACGTTCTTTAGGTATGGATATGCCAAAAACAAATTTTTATTGCCTTTCCATCATTTAAGTGAATCTAAAATATATATCTCTTTTTTTTTCAAGTTCTATATCATTAACAACAGCAGCTTTGGAAGTCAAGTTTTTTGTAACTTTTCTTTGTTTTACCTACTGTTATATATCACAATCAATAATTTGTAACTAAACTAAATTTACCTTCTTCCGTGTATCATTTATTGGTTTGTGCTTGCTGATTTCCCAATTAATGATACAACATTATAATATAACTTATATATTCTAACTAAACTAACTTGTTTCAATTATACCATTCAATGAAACTAAATTAATCCTGTATATAATAAAACTTTGTATAGTACTCAAATTAAAATTTGTATATCATAAAACTATGTATGGTACTCATGCGGAGAACTATGCATTACAAATTAGTAATATCAATATTACTACAGACACCACGTTACTTAAATTACCACCACATGACGATATAATACTACAATACTGCATCATTATGAAACACAGGAGCTTGGCCAAACATTTTTACATCAGGTTCAAATTTACCAATAGTGTTCTAAACATACACCATGTTACTTAACTTACTACTGTGTTTTCATTTAACCAAAATAAACAAAACTTAACAGGAACTAATGTCATATTAAGCATACATAGAACAAAACCAAATACATTGGTTGTAACAAAAAGTGGATATCATTAAAGCAATGTCTTCTTCATAAGTCCGCAACATCCATCTCCATACATCAAGAAATGTCTTTTACCAGTTTAAGATCCTCACATATATTGACTTTGCCGGAGGATTTCGAATCATGAATGCAAGTTGATCACCAGTTGTAAGACTTCTATTCCTCGCAAAATCATACCAGCCACGACCAATAAACTTCTTGGTACAGTGCTCCCTTTCAGAAGTATGCATCTCACATTCGTATCTTTGTCTCTTATTCCCATCCATCAACAGAATTTCACTTTGACCAGGCTTCAAACATTCTTTGATGACTCTCTGAGGTATTTGCTGCAAACAAAACACAATTTGGATCAGTACAATTATAATTTGAAAATGGATTTCGCACAGAATAACAAAGTCGGGTACCATGGAATTTACCAGTACGTTTTTCCTAGCCGTGTCACCTGAACGGATCTTCCTAAACCAGACATAGTACTTCAGTCGACTGCCCAAAACTTTATGACATTCCTCTTCATCATAACTATAAACATACAACAACATCACAAACAATATATACATCATTCTTAAAAAAATTACACAATAATTGAAACATCTAACAATCATAAAGAATAACTAGAATACCTATCACTTTCAGCAGGGACATGGTCATCAATTACAGGCTTCTTCGCATTTTTAACTACCGGAACTTCAGCTGCCGACTTCTTACGACTTTGTTCAACACGTTCTTCCGTTACGAGCAGCTTTCTCTTCTTCCCATTGTATTTAATTGAAGTTGTCTCACCGTTCATATCTTTCTCAAGAACGTTTACGACAGAAGTATACGAAAAATCTTTACTTTTCTCCCCTTCACTCGAACTTGGTGCTTTTTGCTTCCTTGATTTCAACTTACGACCTGCTTCCTCTGCTTCTAGGTATGTCATGTCCAGACCCACCCTTCTGCAATGATTCTCTACCACCACACTTTCATGTCCTCTTCAATCAATTTTCAAAACATTCAATATAATCATTACTTTTATGTGTATTATATTTCATTTAAATCAAACATCAATAACTCTAAAAATATCATTTTACCTTCTTTCGAATGACGGTGTCTCGCAATTCGCTTTTAGCCTACTAAATTGTTCAAAGGACATTGGTTCCTTCTTGCCCTTACGCCATTCACACTTTTCATATTCCATATACTCAATCTGCATTTCATACGAACGTTTCTTCTCTTCCCTTCGTTTACAACCAAAATCAAGAAAACACCGGATCATCAACGTCGACATATTATAAACCCTATACCTTAACATATTGAATCTACAGCAAATCGGTATAACAATACATGCTAACCATTTCCTTCATAAAATCCACATGCAACAGATTTTTCACACATGTTAATTTCTAAATCTTTCGACCAAATAAGTTTTCAGGATTATTAAAACAAGAAACAAAATTTACTACATTGAAATTTCTCTAAAAATGCTTATCCAATAAGATGATTCAGTTTATGATGATTCAGTAAGATGATTCAATTTATTCAATAAGATGATTCAGTTTAATGCAAATGTTTACACATAATCGAAAACAACTTTCAAAAAAATCGACAACATTGACATTTCTGAAACATGGTTACCTTGTCCATTCAGATGAACGTTCCAGCTTCGCCATTCTACCCCTTTGCTTAGCTGGCCCTGGGATTACAGAAGACACTTCTACCACAGCTTAGATGAAAGTTATCGCTCCTATTACCTAATAAACCCTAAAAAACAACATTGGGCCACTTTAAGCATTTCGGCCCACATAATGAACCAAACCCTAGTGTATTCAATTGAACTTCTCTTACCCTTAATTTTTCTAAAACTATCCAATATTCTTTTAACATTTTTTAAATATTGTTTTCCATAATAAAATTTTAATGACTTTTAATTTATCAATTTAATATTTTATTATTAAAAGACCATTTTGAATATTTCATATTTAAACCAAACAAAATTCACCCGTGCGTTCGCACGGGTCTTCTACTAGTATTTAGCTACAATCCTAACCAAAAGTTATTTAGTTGCACACATAATTAAGGTAAAAGAATTACCACGTCAAAAGGAGAGTTAAACTAGAATAAGTATACAGATAACAGTATAACATATTTTTTAGTGATGAAAGTCTTGCAATTGGATTGATTATATCATATTAAGTTACATATATTTATTGTCTAAAATATGTTAATTTGACTTCCCTTACATTATTATGGAAAATATATACAACAACAATTAGAAAAAGGATACTATTACGCGTGACCGGCCGTTGTTACGTAGCGTGTGGTTGTATATGCGTTACTTACAATCACAGTCGTATAACCGTGATTGAAAACCTGAAAGCGCGCGACATTTTATCACGGTTGCTTTAACTAACCGTTGTAAAATATTAAAGGTCGCAGGTTCGATTCTCAACAGCGCATTTTGGGTATATCTATTATTCTGGACAACGTTCACTGTATAACCACGGTCATATTTAACAACCGTGGTTAAATTATCTTCTTTTTAAAAAAATATATTTTTGCATTTTTTTTTATTTTTTGACCTGTATCTTTGTGAACCGTATCAGAACAGAAACATCAATTGTATCATGTAACAAAAAAATTATTTACTTCATCAATTCCAAAAAATATTATTTACATCATCAAACTCAAATCTATATCAAACATATATATATATATATATATATATATATATAGCAATGCCTTTAAACTTCTGATCAATAGGTTCAGTTGAATTTATTGTTTTAGTAGCAGGGACAAAATGGTTATTTAATACAGTTTAAGCAATACTAGATGAGCATAAATTTTGTACCATTTTGAAGAGTTATTACCACTAGAGCAACCTTCATCATATCCTAGTCCTTCCTTATTATTTTTTTCAATTCCATAAATCATAGATGCAAGTTTGGTATAATCAATTCCAGATGTAATGAATTTATGAAACGCAAGATCATGTTTACCCAGAGATGAACATCATTTTGAGATATATTAACTTCTTTTAATTCTTCTCTTAAAATGGATTTATGTCTTCTAAGGATCTTAATCTGACTAGTTTTATTTTTACAATGATCTAGAAGATTGTTAGCACAAGAAATAAAGTTAGAGTAAGATAATACCTCATCTTCATTTTCAGACTTAGATAGAAGTTCCTCTTCAGATAAGTGAGCAATTAGTGCTAAATTAGCATTATCTTCCTTTTCTGACTCTTCTTCATCTAGTTCTTCCCATGTTGCCATGAAATTCTTTTTGAACCTGTTTCTGAAATTATCCTTCTGATAACTTCCTTTTCTCTGGCTGTCCTTCAGAAGTTCAGGACAATCACTTCTGAAATGTCTTGGTTTGATGCAATTGTAGCATATTCTGTCTTTATCTTTGAGATTGATTCGTGTGTTATTTTTAAAGAATCTTCTACTTCTGGCCATTTGCTGAATTCCTCTGATGAAGCATGCCATATCTTCATCATCATATCTTCCATCAGATTCTTCTTCAGATGATTCACAATCTTTACCATTTTTTGAAGATTTTCTGGTCTTGTCACCAGATTTTTCAGAGGCAGATCTCAATGCGAGAGATTTAAACTTTTTAGAAGTTTTATCTCCATTGATTTCCATCTTATGACTTTAAAGATTGATGATTAGACTTTCAAGGGACAACGTATTCAGATCTTTAGCTTCCTGAATAGCTGTTATTTTGGGTCTAAACTTCTGTGGGAGACTTCTCAGAATTTTCTTCACGTGATCAGCTATTGAGTAGTTTTTGTTCATCACTTGAAGGCCTGAGACAAGAACCTGAAAGCTGGACAACATGGTTTCAATATCCTCGTCTTCCTTTATTTTGAATAACTCATACTTTTGTATTAACAAGTCTGCTTTGGCTTCTTTGACTTGTTGATTTCCTTGATAAGTAGAACACAACGATTCAAAGATAGTCTTAGCAGAAGACTTAACAATGATCTTCAAATACTCAACATGTGGAAAAGCATCAACCAGAATACCTCTGATTTTGTGATGTTTTCTGTATATTTTCTTTTGAGTTGGAGTCAGAACTTTTATGTCAGCAACCATACCAACACTATCTACAGGAATGTTAATGTCATCCTCAAGAATATTCTATAGCTCGTCACCGAGTCCAATGATATACGTGTACATCTTACTTTTCCACCATTCAAATTCAGTAGAATCACCACTGAATATATGAGGTTTGGCAGTATAATAATTTCTCTCAGAGCTATTTTAATCATAGGGAATCCCCTTTGAGGTACTAGAATTAGTAACCTCAGGATCTATATTTTTCTCATTAGATCTTTGACTGTACCACTGTTAAGTGTTACATACAAACCTTGCTCTGATGCCAACTGAAGGTGAGAAAAATACACAAGAAGGGGGGGGGGTTGAATTGTGTTTTATAAAAGTTATATTTACTTCTGAACCAAAGTTCAGATTCTAAAACTGAGTTCAGACCACTGTCCAAGACTTCCTCTGCTTAGAGCTTGTGTCTAAGACTTCACTTTGTTCAATCAGCTTCTGACAGAGACTTCTCTTGCTTTGACCATCTGCCTAAGACTTCACCTTTCTTAGATCTCGTGTCTAAGACTTTAACCTTGCTTAGAGCTCGTGTCTAAGACTTCAACCTTGTTTAGAGCTCGTGTCTTAGACTTTAATCTAAACAGCTAGTTTAGAGAAGGAATAACTTACAGAAGATAAACACTTGATAAAATATCATAGGTGTTCAAATGATACAACACACTATTACAAAGACTCTTAATCAACACAAGAGAAAAAAACTCTTAACAGATTCAGCTTTTCTGAAAGTAGTGCATGTATGTCTTAGTTGTATTTGCAGCGTTATTTCTTAATTGATTTTCAAATCTTCATCTCCTTTTTATAGCCAAGGAAAATAAAGATGGAGATCTTCAACGGCTACAAACAGAACCAAATTTTCTAGTACATCTTTTTGTACAATGAAGCAAGTGTTGGGACTTTCAGTCACAAGAGTATCCTTGAAATAAGGCCTTTGTCTAGAAAATACAACTTTAATTCAAGTACAACAAAACCTATAGATGATAATGTCAATAAATCTTGAGTCCCGTGCTAGCAGAATATATATGACATTACTTAGCATCAGAGGCAACATAGAACGCATCAGAGCTGGAGTGTACTAGCAACAACTTTTCTGATTAGATGTAATACCCCGTAAATTATTTTACTCTGGATAATATTAGTTGTGATCACCTGAGTCCCAGTGTACTTTGAGAAATTATCTGCAGAGATAATTAGGGTAACTGTTGAACTTAGAGTAAATCCAATTAATATTATCTGACTCTGAGATATTTAAGTATTTGGACTTTAGAGACTTTTTGGACAATTAGTAGTGTTGCTAATTGATGATATTATACTATATCTTTTCTTTTCCCTTCATTTTCCTTATTAGACCAAGAGAAAGAAAAAGATAGAAAGGGTTGGAGAGAAAGAAAAGAGAAGGAAAGGAAAAGAAAAAAAAAAGGAAAAAGCCCAAGATCAAAATCATCAAGAACATCATCAAATCTTCATCAAATCATCTTCCAATCTTCACCATCTTCATCTATTCAAGGTGGGTTCTAGATAGAAACTTAAGTTTAGAGTTAGAAATGATTATAGCTTAAGTTAGGGTTTTATGAAAAATTGCTTAATTTGGTAATCGATGAAATTTAACGGTTGAAATGTGTTAAAAACTGAGTAGTATAAGCTATATGGGTGTAGAATCATCTGTGTTTGATTATTGGATGTTTGGTTATGGTTGGGTGAAGTTTTGGACCCATGGGAACTCAGCTGTGACGTTGCAGAACTTCTGTATTTTCCCAGATTCGCACTGCGAATCCCCCAGCGAAGGGGAAATCGTACACTCGCTGGATGTTCGCACGGCGAATGGAAAGGCGAACGTTCGCCAGATATTCGCCAGTGGTTCGCACTGCAAACTTTAGCTTGTTTTGGTTCTGTCACTCTTCGCTAGACGTTCGCACTGTGAATGGTGCAGCGAACAAGTGTTGGCTAGGCATTCGCGGGGAGCTTCGCACTACAAATGAGTAGCGAGCACTCGCTGACTTCTTCGCATTGCGAACATGACATATCCCCCACTTTGTTTCTTTCATAACTTTTACCTCGTTTATCCGTTGTGAGTGTTCTCGGTATCATTGTGAAGCTATCAACATCCTCTAACTAATGGTAGTGAGAAATCTATGTTTATTGCCCGATTAAATAAATCGGAGGGAATCGTGAATTGGTGTAATGTGTGATATGTTGCATTGTGTGGTTCTATTATGTGATTGACGAATATATGCCTATGCTCTTATTGTTAAACATGCCTGAATATGAATGCATGCTAAAATATGAAATAGGTAGGGTGAGGAACATTACCGTAAACAATTGTCGGATAGTGTGGAAATGACATAGTGACAACGCTCGTGCATGAGAGGCCGAGGCGTGTGTCTATTAATCATAACCAGTTTATCTTACGGTGTAGTTTCATGAGACTCGAGCACCTCCTCTGAAACGTATGCACAATTACTTGGCAGGTTTGATTCCCGCGTGTAGTACGATTAGAGCCTATATGGTAAAGAGACTTGTGATGGTTAACAGGCCATGAGAAGTGACGGTTCACGGTTAACAGGCCGATGATCCCGAATCCAATTCGTATTCCAAGTAACTACAAGGATCCATGACTCGGATCGTCTTCTAGACGTAGAAGCAGACGGGAAAAGGGGATGCCTTGGTACGGTTATTGATTAACGAGATTCTTGAGTTAACAGGCTCAGGTCTTACTTTGGCACTAGTGTGAGTTAACAGGCTCACGAGTGTGGATCCACATATGGCGTGTGTGTACTCAAAGTCATTTCCCTTTCCTTTTGACTTGAGTTAGGATGTTAGAAACTTGTAAAGCCGAGAGGACTATAAGATAGCGAACTCACTGAGATTTGATGTATCTCACCCCACGTTGTTGTTTACATCACAGGTACTACAGGTTCGGCGAAGGGTAAGGATAAAGTGGTTTGACTTTTCCTTACGGATCGTAGCTTTTGAGATGGCATGGCTTCCGCTATGATGTTTTATTTTGAGATCATTGTATTGATCTAGTTCTTAGTGCATTTTGGGACATCTTATATATGTTATGCCGTAGACTTTAGACTTTGTACTTAGGGCATTTAATGTATATAATGTTTTAACTAGGAACTTATAGTATTTCAGTACCAAATACTTGGATCTATATATAATATTTATGCTTTGATGTATGAGTTTTATATATGGGTGTTACAGTTGGTATCAAAGCAGGTCGTATCCTCGACCTAGCCATGAAATAGTATAAGTGTTTCTTTCCGTTTCATATGTGTTGTGTCGCCATTGGTCTTACGTGTTATATTTATGGTATTGAGCCTGATCGACTTAATCCTATCTGTATGACATTTTGGAACATGGTCGACGGGGGCAGAAACAACCGTGGTAGACCGAGAACTACTCCAGCAGGGACAAATCCGCCAGGGGACGAAGGGAATGCCCCTTTGTATCAATTTATGCAACAGATGCAGCAGCAGCAGCAAAATCAGTTTGTGCAACAAATGGTACAGCAAATGGCTGGTGGTGTGCATCCTCCAGTGGTTGTTCCTGAGGCTGCAGGGGGAACCTTTAGGGATTTCATTCGTATGAATCCTCCGGAGTTTCAGGGAGGGTTAGATCCAGTAAAGGCTCATGAATGGATATCCGGTATGGAGCGGATTTTCTTGATAGTTCAGTGCAGTGAGGAAAATAAGGTTGTTTTCGCTTCTCACTTGTTAAAGGGTCCTGCCATGAGATGGTGGGAAAGTGCTTCAGCGTTAATGACAATTCAAGAGGTACCGAAAGTATGGGAGCAGTTTAAGATAACTTTTATGAAGAAGTATTTCCCAAGTTCCTTAAGGTCTCAGAAAGAATTCGAGTTTCAACAGCTGAGACAAGGTAACTTGACTGTGGCTTCTTATGCGGAAAAGTTCGAGGTTATGGCTGCTTATTCTAGGCAGGCTATGTATGTTGCGGATGAGAGATGGAAGATCGATCAATTTCTGTTCGAGTTGAGGGCTGAAATTTCACATAGTGTGTCTCAGAGAGAATTTGCTAGCTATGCTGAATTGTTACGACAGTGTTATGTGGCGGAGCATAGCTTAAAGAAGGTGCAAGCAGAAGGAGAGTTAAGTAGGGTGAATCAAAGTGATCGTGGTAGATCAAATCAACGATTTAGACTGAGATAACAATCTTTCAAAAGGAAGCAAGTTCAGAGTTCCAGGACTAGTGTGCCTCCGGTATGCCGTACTTGTGGAAAGAATCATTTTGGTAGGTGCAGTTGGGACGGAATAAGGTGTTATCAGTGTAATAAGGTGGGCCATGTATTGAGGGATTATCCTCAGAAGAGGAATCAGACGCAAGAGAAGAATATCGGGCGAGTGTATACCTTAGATGCAAGGAAAGCAAAGGGTGATAACTCGTTGATTGCTGGTACGTGTTTTGTGAATGGAAATCCTTGCTTTGTTTTATTTGATTGTGGAGCTACACACTCGTTTGTATCGATGCAATGTGTAAAGCGGCTTGGGTTGCAAGCGGTTCCGTTGTCTCCGCCCATGGTGGTTACTACTGCCATGGATGAGATGGTGGAAACACCTTTAATGTGTGAAAATTGTGTTTTATCTGTGGATGGAAGAGTTTTCCAGATTGATCTGATTTGCTTACTGCTTAAGAAAGTGGATGTTGTTCTGGGGATGGATTGGCTTTCTGCTAATTCAGTTTTTATCGGTTGTGAGGAGAAGTTAATTATTATTTCGTCCAATGAGGCTACTCTGAAGGATGTGTTAACTACTATTTTAGAAGGTACGGTTGGAATGATTAATTTCTTGTTTTAGGAGGAAAAATCTGTTCTTTTGATTCTTACTAAGGAGGAGGGTAGTAACCGTCAAGTTTCGAGTATTCCGGTAGTTTGTGACTTTCCTGAAGTTTTCCTCGAGGATATCACTTCTCTTCCCCCGGAGCGGGAAGTGGAATTCTCTATTGACCTGATACCGGGAACGGCTCCAATATCCGTTTCTCCTTATCGGATGGCACCACTTGAATTAAGAGAATTAAAGGATCAATTGGAAGAGTTGTCGAATAAGCATTTTGTTCGACCCAGTGTTTCGCCCTGGGGAGCTCCTTTGTTGTTGGTAAAGAAAAATGATGGTGGAATGCGGTTGTGTATTGATTATCGTTAGTTGAATAAGGTCACCATCAAGAATAAATACCCATTACCAAGGATAGATGATATGTTAGATCAATTGAAAGGAGTCTGTGTGTTCTCGAAGATTGATTTATGGTCGGGTTATCATCAGATTCGGGTGAAGAGTTCAGATGTACCAAAGACTGCGTTTAGAACCCGTTATGGTCATTATGAATTTTTGGTGATGCCTTTCGGTGTGACGAATGCTCCGGCAGTTTTCATGGATTATATGAATCGGATATTTCAACCTTATTTAGACCAGTTTGTGGTGATTTTCATTGATGACATTCTTATCTATTCTCGTGATCCTCAAGAGCACGGAGAACACCTAAGAATCGTTTTATCCATCTTACAAGAGAGGTAACTTTTTGCTAAGTTAAGTAAGTGTGAGTTTTGGATGTCGGAGGTTAATTTTCTTGGGCATGTCATATCTCAGGGAGGTGTCGCGGTTGATCCATCAAAAGTTGAAGCAGTGATAAATTGGGAGAGACCGAAGAATGTGTCTGAAGTTAGAAGCTTCTTGGGACTAGGAGGTTATTATAGAAGGTTTATTAAGGGCTTTTCCCAACTGGCTTTACCGATGATGAGACTTACTCGGAAGGATTATTCGTATGAATGGGATTCGGCTTGTGAGCAAAGTTTTATGAGTTTGAAGGAAAGATTGACGATCGCTCCTGTTTTGGTTATTCCTGATCCTAGCAAGTCGTATGAGGTATATTGTGATGCATCGAAGATGGGATTAGGAGGTGTGCTAATGCAAGATGGACATGTAGTGGCTTATGCTTCACGACAGTTAAAAGTCCATGAAGAGAATTATCCAACGCATGATTTAGAATTGGCGGCCGTTGTATTTACCTTGAAGGTGTGGCATCACTATTTGTATGGTGTACGTTTTGAGATGTTTAGTGACCACAAGAGCTTAAAGTACCTCTTTGACCAGAAGGAGTTGAACATGCGTCAAAGGAGGTGGATGGAATATTTGAAAGATTATGATTTAGAACTAAAGTACCATCCGGGTAAAGCGAATAAGGTGGCGGATGCTTTAAGCAGGAAAGTGTTGCATAGTGCCGACTTGATGATGTTAGAGTATACTTTATTAGAAAAATTTCGAGATCTAAATCTTCAATTTAATTGGACTCCTAATTGTGTGATTATGGGAAATTTAAATATCACTTCTACTCTTCGGGAAGAAATCCAACAAGAGCAAGGGTTAGATGAGAAGTTACAAGAAGTGTTATTGCAACCGGGTTTTGTGCGAGCTGCCGACGGAGTTATTGTATTTAAACGAAGGATTTGTGTTTCAGATAACACGGAGTTGAAAAGGAGGATTTTGGAAGAAGCGCATAAGGGTGCTTTTACTATACATCCGGGATCTTCAAAGATGTATTAAGATTTAAAAAGGGACTATTGGTGGTCCGGGATTAAAAAGGATATTGCGGTGTATGTGTCGGAATGTGCAGTGTGCCAACAAGTGAAGATAGAACATCAAAGACCGGGTGGCTTGCTGCAACCTTTAGAAATTCCGGTGTGGAAATAGGAGAGTATTTCGATGGACTTTGCAGTCGGATTACCCCGTGCGCAAGGTGGTTATGATTCAATTTGGGTAATCGTGGACCGGTTAACGAAATCCGCGCATTTCTTAGCTGTGAAGACTACCTACAAGGCGAGTCATCTCGCAAGGTTGTTCATTTCGGAGATAGTGAGATTGCATGGTATTCCTACCAGTATCGTTTCAGATAGAGATCCAAAATTTACTTCGAGATTTTGGAGAGCTTTTCAGCAAGCGATGGGAACGAAGTTGTGTTTGAGTACGTCGAATCATCCACAGACGGATGGTCAGACGGAACGGACATTACAAACCATGGAAGACATGTTGAGAGCTTGTGTACTTGAAAGTGGATAGAAATTTTGCCGTTGATTGAGTTCTCTTATAATAACAGTTATCATGCAAGTATTGGTATGGCACCTTATGAGGCGTTGTATGGAAGGAAGTGTAGGACACCGTTGTGTTGGGCAGAAGTTGGGGAAGATAGAATGTTGGGACCCGAGATTATTCACGAAACTATGAAGAAAATAGGATGATCCGTGATAAGGTCAAACAAGCACAAGATCGTCAGAAAAGCTATGCAGATAACCGTATGAGACCTTTGGAATTTGATGAGGGCGATCACGTGTTTTTGAAAGTTACTCCGAGATTGAGGTTGAAAGGACCATTTAAATCGCGGAAGTTAAGTCCGAGATACGTGGGACCGTATCAAATTTTAGAAAGAATTGGTGAAGTAGCCTACAGATTAGCCTTACCGCCTTCTCTGTCAGAGATGCACGACATTTTTCATGTGTCTCAGCTTCGGAAATTTGTCCCAGATCCTCTTCAGCCAATTTTACCAGATACAATTGAGATAGAAGCTGATTTGACATTTGAGCCTCAACCGAGTCGTATCACCGGAAGAGAAACTAAAGTGTTAAGGAATAAAGAGATTCCTCTTGTTAGGGTCCAATGGGATGAGACGCATCTGGGTGATGCAACTTGGGAATTAGAATCGGAGATGCGGGAAGTCTATCCTCATCTTTTCAGGTAATTGTTTTAAATTCGTGGGCGAATTTCTATTTAAGGGGGGAGGATGTAATACCCCGTAAATTATTTTACTCTGGATAATATTAGTTGTGATCACCTGAGTCCCAGTGTACTCTGAGAAATTATCTGCAGAGATAATTAGGGTAACTGTTGAACTTAGAGTAAATCCAATTAATATTATCTGACTCTGAGATATTTAAGTATTTGGCCTTTAGAGACTTTTTGGACAATTAGTAGTGTTGCTAATTGATGATATTATACTATATCTTTTCTTTTCCCTTCATTTTCCTTATTAGACCAAGAGAAAGAAAAAGATAGAAAGGGTTGGAGAGAAAGAAAAGAGAAGGAAAGGAAGAGAAAAAAGAGGAAAAAGTCCAAGATCAAAATCATCAAGAACATCATCAAATCTTCATCAAATCATCTTCCAATCTTCACCATCTTCATCTATTCAAGGTGGGTTCTAGATAGAAACTTAAGTTTAGAGTTAGAAATGATTATAGCTTAAGTTAGGGTTTTATGAAAAATTGCTTAATTTGGTAAACGATGAAATTTAACGGTTGAAATGTGTTAAAAACTGAGTAGTATAAGCTATATGGGTGTAGAATCATCTGTGTTTGATTATTGGATGTTTGGTTATGGTTGGGTGAAGTTTTGGACCCATGGGAACTCAGCTGTGATGCTGCAGAACTTCTGCATTTTCCCAGATTCGCACTGCGAATCCCCCAGCGAAGGGGAAATCGTGCACTCGCTGGATGTTCACACGGCGAATGGAAAGGCGAACGTTCGCCAGACATTCGCCAGTGGTTCGCACTGCGAACTTTAGCTTGTTTTGGTTCTGCCACTCTTCGCCAGACGTTCGCACTGAGAATGGTGCAGCGAACAAGTGTTGGCTAGGCATTCGGGGGGAGCTTTGTACTGCGAATGAGTAGCGAGCACTCGCTGACTTCTTCGCATTGCGAACATGACATATCCCCCACTTTGTTTCTTTCATAACTTTTACCTCGTTTATCCGTTGTGAGTGTTCTCGGTATCGTTGTGAAGCTATGAACATCCTCTAACTAATGGTAGTGAGAAATCTATGTTTATTGCCCAATTAAATAAATTGGAGGGAATCGTGAATTGGTGTAATGTGTGATATGTTGCATTATGCGTTTCTATTATGTGATTGACGAATATATGCCTATGCTCTTATTGTTAAACATGCCTGAATATGAATGCATGCTAAAATATGAAATAGGTAGGGTGAGGAACATTACCGTAAACAATTGTCGGATAGTGTGGAAATGACATAGTGACAACGCTCGTGCATGAGAGGCCGAGGCGTGTGTCTAGTAATCATAACCAGTTTATCTTACGGTGTAGTTTCATGAGACTCGAGCACCTCCTCTGAAAGGTATGCACAATTACTTGGCAGGTTTGATTCCCGTGTGTAGTACGATTGGAGCCTATATGGTAAAGAGACTTGTGATGGTTAACAGGCCATGAGAAGTGACGGTTCACGGTTAACAGGCCGATGATCCCAAATCTAATTCGTATGCCAAGTAACTACAAGGATCCATGACTCGGATCGTCTTCTAGACATAGAAGAGGATGGGAAAAGGGGATGCCTTGGTACGGTTATTGATTAACAAGATTCTTGAGTTAACAGGCTCAGGTCTTACTTTGGCACTAGTGTGAGTTAACAGGCTCACGAGTGTGGATCCACATATGGCGTGTGTGTACTCAAAGTCATTTCCCTTTCCTTTTGACTTGATTTAGGATGTTAGAACCTTGTAAAGCCGAGAGGACTATAAGATAGCGAACTCACTGAGATTTGATGTATCTCACCCCACGTTGTTGTTTACATCACAGGTACTACAGGTTCGGCAAAGGGTAAGGATAAAGTGGTTTGACTTTTCCTTACAGATCGTAGCTTTTGAGATGGCATGGCTTCCGCTATGACGTTTTATTTTGAGATCATTGTATTGATCTAGTTCTTAGTGCATTTTGGGACATCTTATATATGTTATGCCGTAGACTTTAGACTTTGTACTTAGGGCATTTAATGTATATAATGTGTTAACTAGGAACTTATAGTATTTCAATACCAAATACTTGGATCTATATATAATATTTATGCTTTGATGTATGAGTTTTATATATGGGTGTTACATTAGACGTCCTTGAAAGAATGTGACCAGAACCGAACCAAAGCCATTTTAGTGTCAGAACTAGTTCCATCGAGTAAATATAATACTGCACACACAAACTGGCTAGTTAAAGATCCTAGTTGTTTTTTCAAATACTTTGTTATCATCAAAACCTTGGAGGATTCATGGCATGAACCAAACTTGTTTTAACATGTTCCATATGCTAAAAAAGGAAGTTGGATGACAAAATCAGAGTTATGTTGCTTGTAGGGCACAACATTGCTTGGAGTAAATCTCAATCCAACTCTGGTACGATATTAACACTTGCGTTAACTTTTGAAAATACTTCAGAATTCGATGGTTCTGAAGATGAGTCAAAATCAGAAGATGATTCTGAAGGTGACAAAGAAGATTCTGAACAAGTTCAGAGGCCACAAAGAATCAGAAACATTCCAAGAATATTTACAGAGTTTGGCATACTACAAGATATTAAAATAGACTATGAAGGGAAGTCATTCAGTGTGCCATGTTAGTAAAATCTGAACCAGTGAGTACAGAAGAAGCTCTCAAGAAGAAAGTATGGCTGAAGGCCATGAAAGAAGAACTTAAGGCTATAGAAAGAAATGATTTTAATGGAAAAAAAGCACAAAGGCACAAAATGATTTGAATAGATTAAGCGTTTTTAAGTCTTTTGAAAATGGTCAAAGTATGCTTAAGATTGATTAGCATTTATTAAATTTTTTTTTTTTGAAAATGCACTTGACAAAGTCAAGGTTTATTATGAAAGTGGTTCTAGTTTGATAGAAGAAGATTTTTGAAATAGAGAGAAGATTTTGAAAATTTAAGAATGGGGAAGAGATGAAGAGACTATCCTAAAGCATGAAATAAAAGCTAGGACAAAGAAAAATCTAACCTAGAGAAGATTAACAAGCGTCATGACATAAGTCAATCAAGAATTCCCTCTTTTGGATTAAGCCTCAAGCAAGCCAAATAATCAATAATAATCCAAGCATCAGATGAAAGCTAAAGATCCAAGCCAAGGTCTTCAAAAAGGTCTCTCAAGGTCTAAGTCTCAAAATAAGATCCAAGGTCTCAAGATAACTCCATAGTATAGGCCAAGGATCCTAGTTCTAAGTCCATAATCCATGGGCAAAGTATAGTCACCAAGATAGTCCAAGAAGCACATTAAGAGTTTTATGATGTTTAGGTCTTTATTAATGTCTTAAAAAGAAAAATAAAGTCCAAATAGACAAAGAGAAAAGAACATAAACATAAACAAGATGATATGAGATGCTAAAAATAAAGGCATAAAGTAAAAGCAAGAAATAAAAAGCATAAGATAAATGACATTAAAGTAAAGATTAGTACAATAACATGTTAATATATTAATGATTCAAAATAAAAGGCCAATTTGTCTTTTTTTTGGAGAACACTTAACTAGAAATCCATAAGCATGAAAACATGGTCTTATACATTACCAAGAGAAGGGCTCCAACTTGGATAAAATTAACAAGTATGCCACTAACTCTCTTAGGTAATAAAAGATCCAATCCATTCACATAATACCATGGAGAATAGGAGGTTGACAATCTCACTTACAAAAATGACTTAGTTTTCGATTCGGGACAAAATTAGTGCTATGTCACTAAAAGAAAAAAATCAATTTCTGACGGAAAATTGTGACAGAAATAATTTCCGTCCCAAAAAAATTAAATTGAGACAGAATTTGAGAAGATTTTATGTCACAAGTAATTTAATAAAATATATATTCTTATTTGGGACAGAATTAGATTTCCTTCCCCAACTCGAAATGAATATTCGTCCAACATTTAGGAAAGAAAGGTGGGAAGTTTGGCGCCAATATTGGGACAAAAATTTATTGTTATTATTTTCGTCTCAATTCAATATATTATATATTTAATATTATTTATGATATAACACATAACATTTTATATATATATATATACTTGATAAAAGTAAATAATATTAAGGTTTTACTAAATTAAAAGAAAAAATATCTTTAAATTTATTTAATAAAAATAAAGAAAACATTAAGGAGTAGTATTTTGTAAGAGAAAAAGAAAACTGATGGGAGATTAAAAAGAAAAAATGATGAAAACGTGAGAAGAGAAGAGAAGCCCTAGTCAAAGAAAGTTGTGTCTGCCGTCATCTTCTCTCCGTCTTCTTGTATCCTCTTGCTGAAATATTCTTGCTTTCGCTCATCGGTATCCTTCGCTTCCTCTTATCGACGTTCTTTTTGCATCGTTTCACCAGAGTTTTGCTCACCTTCATCTTCTCGACATTGTCGTAGGTATGAAATACTTACTCTTCTTCCACTATAACTTACACTTATTTATCTTGTCTTCATTTAGTAACATTATTGCTTATTTGTTATTTTATTTTGTTTTGAATTGGAAGAAAGATTAGGAATCTGGTCGGAGAAATTGAGTTGGAAGAAAGATTACGAATCTGACCGGAGAAATATTTTAAGATCTTAGGAATCAATCTTAATTGTAGATGTAAGTCCTCATTGAGTGGAAACCTACTTTATTTTTTTTGCATTATGCTAATTATCACTCTTCCCCTCATTGAGTGGAAACCTAACTCTGTTAATTAGGATACAGATCTGAACAAAACTTAGTTTCACCCTTTTTTCCTTCTAATTTTATGCCTTGTGATTTCTTAATTGTCTCTTGATTCTGAGTTTGTTAGATATTTCATGTGTGCTGATTTTTGTTGTGGGTTGTGTGAATTTATCAATAAATTTTGAATTGTGATGTTATATTCTATATCTTGAAAATTGAATTATTGTTTACTTGTCCATATAACTTGTATTCCATATATTTCATGTTCAGTAAGTTGGTATACTTACCCAATGCATTGGAAGGTTTTAGAATATAAAGAAATTAGATTAAGTATACTAGAATGAGTCTATCACTTAAGTAACCTACATGACTTCAAGCTTTATATATCTAAGATCATAAAAATTAGAATGCTCTCTGCACAACTTACAATGATATCTTGTATAAATTCAACTTTTGTAATGTGATACCGACATAAAACACTAAAATGTAAGTGCAAAATTCCACACAATAAAACAAGATATTTTATTGAGCATAACACCAAAAGATAACTCACTAGTATGAGAACAAGGTACATAATGAGCAACACAAAAGTACTGAATCTTAGCTTTATAATGAAGATTTGTATAGTTTATAATACACTCCATGTGAGATTTTATTTAGTAAATTATATGATTGTGATTGTATAGGTCCTTGTGAGGAATGACTCATGGTTGACAATATAGTGTCAAAACTTACAAATTCCAGATTTCACAACACCCTTGTACACTGATCCTTGCATCAATTTATTGGTGTCCACAACCTAATAATAGTTTATAAAAGATATTTTACTGTTAACCAACAAAGGGATATCTAATTATTTAAAGCAATAGTTCCATGTTATCGGCTAATTTCGAAATCTAATTTAGGAAATTTACCAACTAAAACAGAACCTTTACGAACATGGATCGACAACATGTTACTCTGCCACAATTTCAGCCTCAAAGTAAAAACCACTAGATTAATAATGGTTGTTGGATTAATTTAAAGATTAAAAAAGAGATCAAATAATTATAGAAAAAATCAACCTTCATCACCTTTATTGTATTATAAGTATGTAGTTGCTATGACTTTGAATGCTAGGTGAACTTATGTTAGTGTTTTTTTCTTTTCAATCAAAAATTATAACAGCTTGTAAACAAAAAGATGCTATGTAATTGCTTTGACATAAAATTAAGAAATCCCTATCAGCTTTGATTTATAGGAAGTTTCCTTGACATTAGATACCAAAGTAACAGCTGACACTTTACATGCCATGTAGTAAATGATCAATATTCCAAAATAACTTGTACATTCTTTTCAAATTCAACCTTTAAAAATTTTAAGCAGGGAAAGTTAGTAACACTTCAATTAAAATGAGAAAAACAATCATGATTTATATGAATTTTCTAAAAATTTTGTTGAAAAGGTTTATTCAAAGACATGACTACTCTAGTAAAATAAGTAACACATCAGTTCAACTTACAGTTCTTCACCACAAAAGAAAATGAAATAAAAAAAGCCAACATCTCAGTCTATATATTAATGCTTAACTAAAATGGTTGCCTAAACTTGGAAGAGAGATGTGATCTGAGAATAAGAGACAGTGTTAAGAGTCAAAATCGAGATAACAAATGTTGTATTCATCGTTGTTGTCACCGTCAAGTTATTATAAAAACTTGTAGTGGTACTGCGTCTTTTTATAGTTGGATTTTTCGATTTTCAAAAAGATTTTAGATTTTTGGATGAAACAAAATTTATTTGATTTCAATTTTTCAATCTCTCTCTTTTCTTTTTTTATTCAAAAGAGAAATAGATTCACGTTCATTGAAATTTACAGATATTATAATCATTAATATTTTCTTTGTTCATCATTGGACATTGAGAAAATTGAGGTGATGGTTGAAGTGTTGGTGTTTAAAGGGGTGAGAGTGTACAGAGGATCCAATGGATGTTATAGGGAGTGAGGGGATATGAAAATAATGACATTACATGTTATGTTAACTTAGGGTGATTGCATAAAATGAAGAGCTAGAAAAGGAAGACAAGGGAATTAGATTATTTTAAAACTCTTTTACATAATCATCAAATTAGATTCACAACTTACATGTTTGTTGGCTCAGCATAGTCCTTACAGGTAACCATGCCTCATTTATCTACATAAGGTTGGTTGTCTAGAAATAGAAAAAAAGGAAAGAGATAGACAATGATTCTACTAATTTGCCCTGGTTTGTTAAGTTTAGTTCTGTCGTATAAAACTGTTAGAAAATGTTATATTCAATTGCTTACAAAGCTTCAATTGAATAAAGATGATTTTAGTCATGTTCCTTTAATGTAATGCATACAACTTGATGGTATTTGTTGGTCTCTGTTATCTTGTTCATTATCTTAGATAGAGACATGTTATCTTAAATGGATTTTAAAAACACTAGTTTTCTTTTCTTTATTAGGAAAAATTTGTGAATTTATGTTCACAAGTTGAGTCTAATCCTCAATCTTCTGAGTCTGGTTATGCCGAGAGTGATACTCAACCCAAGCCTATTGATTATGATACTTTAATGACTGAAGCTGTTGGAGGAATAAATGCAAAGGGCAGAGTATATGGACTTAGTTTAGATGGAAGTACGCGAGCTTGTGCCTCAACCTCTAGGTCAAATAAATATTCAGATTATGTCGATATTGTTCATGGTATGAGTGGAGAGGTTAAGGCACGATTAAGACAGACAATTGCAGACCAGCAAAAAATAATCAATTCCATCCTTGCTCGACAAAAGAAAATGTTTGTCGTATTTTCCAAACATGCAAATATTGATTTGGATTCAATGGATTTTGATGAAGATGAACTTTCTGTTGGTAATGCTACTCATGAAAGTAGTACAAATAATGGTAGAGATGTAGCTCATGAGTAATGTTGTTGTCTTTGGAATGTATAATTTAAAAACCATTGGAAATTTAATATTTTGTTGGATTTCAAGGCATTTTGTAAGCTTAATATTATTTAATACTTATATGTTGTTAAGACTTTGATACTTATGTAATGATGGAATTGGACATTGGTATTTGCAAGTGAATTTTTAGTTTGATTGAATGGTTGGATTTTAGTTTGATTAAGTTATTAAAATTGTTATGATTAAATTAGTTTGATTGAATTATTGACATTGGGACAGAATGTTAGAAAAATTTTGTCAATATTTTGAGTTGAAATATTAAAATTTCATGACTATAAATTGGGACAACATGTAAGAAATTTGTCACAATAATGAGACAGAATGTTTTAATTCTGTCTCGATCTTGGAACAGAATATTACATGATCATGATGATATTGAGACATAATGTTTTGAATTATGTCGAGATATTAGGACGAAATAGTATAACTATGTCGCAATATTGGGACGGAAAATACAATTTTTCTCGCAATATTGAGACGGAATATACATATTTTGTCGCAATATTAGGACAGAATAAAAAAATAATTAAAAAAAAAATTAGATTTCATCCATAATTTCGTCCCTATTTTGCGACAGAAGTTGAATTTCTGTCCCTAAGCAATTGCAACAGGCGAATTGAGACAAAATTATTTTTTCGCGAATTCCGTTCCCAAACTAAATTGGGACGGAAATTTGTACTGTTGTGCGACGGGAATTTCCGTCCCTAATTGATTTTTTTTGTAGTGTGTTAAGCAATCGTAGCACAACCTATAAGGACGGTTATACTATGGGAGGCCGGTCAATAAAACTTTATGTACCATACATGTTAGAGATGTGATATAGAGATCAAACTCCTAAAACATGTAGCACAAGTCAAAACAAGGTTGATCAAGACCTAAGTCAAGGTAAGATGGATCCACTACATCAATCAACCTCTCATAGTACTTGGGACAAACTTATGCATCAATCCAAAACACCTTTAATTGATCAAATGATCAATCAAATGGTAGATTTGAATTGATGAAAGTTCATCAAACACCATTCAAAGCCTCGTGAACAAGGTGGCCTACAACACCTTCCAATTGATTAAAAAAAGGGTGAAAAAGAAAAAGAAAAAGGTTAAAATGAAGAGAATAACCAAATTGAGTCTCAAATCGATTAAATCATCATTAATATCAATCATCTCTCTTGGTGGATAAAATCAACATCCCAAGTCCATTGATATTGATGAGATCTTATCAAAAATCAAGATCCAAGACAACAACCAACAATCAAAATATAAGAAATCAACAAGAAAATATAATCAAGCAACATATCAATTCACATGAATTTTAAAAGAAACTAGTAGAAGACCCGTGCGTCCGCACAGGTAAATTGATTCCTATCTTAAATCATTCGATCAAAAATCTGAATGTTTGTGGCTCTTTTTTAATACATCTTTATATATATTAATAATAAATGATAAAATTTGAATTAAAATAAATATCAAGAGTAATTATCTCAAAAATAATTATTTGACTATTATAAATATCCAGCATACATGTGCGATGATATGAAATATATTGAAATGGATATGTAAATTTTAAAAGAAATACTTAAAAACAAATAGGTTTTGTTATGGTAGTGACCCATGAGAATTTGAATAAGTATTTTATAATATACAAACGTTTAATAAATACACGGGATAAAAAAAAATTTGTACTATAGAATTGTTCCAAAATGCATATTAATCGCAATACCAAATTGACTAATTTAATTTAAAGAACCAAACACTGTAAGTTTAAGTCTGACCTCTTAATCAATTTCATAAAATGGTTGGTAAATAATTCAATGTGAGGGAAACAACTTTTGTCCTTTTTATGACATACTATCTTCATTATAGACATATTTTTACATTGCAAAATGCAGACACATTTTTTTAAGTAAGAGCATGGTACTTTCATTACATGCATGACATTCTTGATTGGTACATCATATAAACACATTTCTCATTATTTAGTCATGGCCATGGAGTTTCAAAGGATGAATTATAAACACAGGATTATAAACATAAGAAGTAGATACTATAACAATAGTTTTTATAACCGGGGGTGATTTTCACATTGTCATAACAATAACATTTCCATTAGCATATTTGTTTCCAAATATTAATTGCCAACAACATTTCCAAAACAATTAACTCTTTCTCCATTCACTAAAAGCTTTCTAAAACTGATTCCAAAACTTGCCAACTGTCAAAGTGTAATTGGATAACTGAAAATTTTATTCAAGCTGACATAAGCTAGCTAACACTCATTTTCTCTTAAAATACAGCAATGACAGTTCCATTCAATTTTGTAAACCTCTGGTTGTTGTAATACTAATCCATCATTAACATTACACCAAGTGGTTCCTAATGTTCTCCCATTATTAATCTTCAACATAGTAATGCACTAAATACAAAAAAATAAAACTAAATAACTTGTACTCCTTTCTCTTTTTCATACAAAATAAAACAACAAAATACAATCACCACACCTATGCCATGAAAAAAAAAACATTATGCTCAGGAAGGAGATTATTTGTTCTAAATAAAAATATCATAGAAATGTGCATAAACATAGTAGAACACCAGAAAACTGGAGCCTCGGGCAGGAGTTAATTTCAGTCTATCACAATCTTAGAGCCTCCTATTTTTGCTTATTGTATGCAAAACATTTATCAGAAATGGACATCCAAATTAGCAGCCTTTAGTATGGATATTGTGAAATATGCCAGCTTAGCTTTTTAAGATACATTCTTCAGACAAAGGACAAAACAAAGGAGAGTGAATTTGGCAAGCATCAGAAAAGACACAAACATAAATTGTATAGGAGACCATACCTTGGCCCTAAGATGACCAACGGGGCTGACAAACTCAGGAAATACATGTTGCACTAACATACGCTCAAGTTCAGATTTATAGGGCTCGGTTTGTTTCAATTTGTCACAAAGTGTCCCAATAGCAAGAAGAGCGCCATCTTTCTGTCTATATGATTTGTATTCTACGGGTGCTTCATCATACCTAGAATGCAAAAAAAAAAAAATATATAAATACAGTATCAATCTGTAAATCTTATTTTTAACAGAAAGTAACATATTTACCTTTTCAAAATTTCAACTATGAATTGCACAAACTTATGAAAATTATCTTCCCTGCGTTTTCGAAGCAGCTCACTCACAAAATCTACAGAGGCAATCTTAGGACTATACAAGTCTTCAATAATGTCTATAACAAAGAATTAGAAACTATAAGCTCATGCCAATGCAAATTATTTGAAATCCTGGTTCCATGTTTACCTACCAGTAAAACTTACCATAGCCTTTCCTAACATATTCATGAGGATCTTCGTGCCAAAGCTTTTGATCATTATCATTAAAGCACATAAGAGGAAAAACGATTTCAAAAAGAAAAACATCAAGCCGAGGCTGCACGAGTTACATTTCCAGGATAAATAGCAACCTAAATGTTTTCCATAATTAAAAAGAAGGAAAATGAAATATGTTAATGTTGGTGCATTTACAGGATAGTTTGATTTGTATAAAATTAAGGCGAATCAAATGTGATTTATGTGATCTGGCAGCTTAATGAGATTCCTCCTGAACCATTTTGTTGCGAGTGTAAATGATATTGCCATGAAAACCACCATCAAAATCCCAGTGATACCCTCAACCCATTTAACTATGTTTCCATAACTGGGTCTGTCATGACCAAATACACCCTTCAAATACTTCTGATAATCAGCTTGAGACGATCCTGCATGTCTTGGAAAATCACAAGCAAGGTGATCCCCGACATGAAGTACAACACCGATTACGATTGCCCCAGTAGTTGTCTGTAAGAATCAGAAAGTAACAACTGAAATCATATACTTCCTTGTAGAATTTACATCAAACTTTATAAGTAAATCATATCTCTAGGAAATTTGGAACTAAACCAGGCACCTGAACCCACTAAAGGTGATGTACCATTGCACTAATGAAAAACCAAGAGGCCTAATAACAGACAAAAAAATGGCCTAAACAAAAGCAGGTTTTACACCAGTCTTTCTTGTAATTGATACTTTAAATCCTATAAATCAAAGTTATAGGATGCATAATGTTAAAATACTAATGCAAATACAATGTTCAATAAAACTCTATAAAAAGCATGCTAAGAAAATGCAGTAAAATTTAAATCCTAATATGCTTGAGAAAATGTGGTAAAATATGATGGTAAAATAAAGTTGAAAAACAATAGTATAACTGTGTGACTCCACCTCTTTTGACGCTCTAAATTCTTCAAGCTTGTCACTTACGGTTACCTCGGTCAATTTCAAGGATTGTCTGCCATAGTTTGAAAATTCATGTAAGCATGGTGGACTTGCTTGTGATTAGTAGAGCTCACTTGAATTAATTTAAACTGTTAACAAAGTACCAATGTCAATAACCCAACAATAGTGATGGTAAAGTTTCTAGAACTATGAACAAAACCATACCTTCAGGTAATCAAGAACTATCTTTACAGTGGTACCTTAAGAGAATCGATGAGAAAAGGAAGAACTTGTAGTTTAACACATATCATCAGTGCTAGACAATCAATACATCCATGTTGTACCTTAGAAACTGAAAAAAAAAAGTGTCTGTCAAAATTAGTTTTAGTTCATATAAATTTGAAAGGAATGAAGAAACTAAATAGCTTCAGACTTGAATCAGCATTCAGACAAGGCCATAGCTTGAAAAAGGATAATGCTAGACGCTGAAACAGACATTTAAAAATCCGAACATGACATACTAAATATTGATGGAAGAAAACAATTACCATCAGGGATGTGCAGATTGAAAATAAACAGGCCTTTATCTTCAGTACATTCTTAGAATAAACAAACAGCTCTAATTTGGAGCAAATAATTAGGAGTAAGACCTAAAGAATCCGCAGCATGGGAAGGTTAAAGTAATCTCTAAAAACTACTAATCAAATAATAAAGGTTTCTTGCAGTGCCAGAACAGGAATTGATCTAGATAGATATCTGCCAAAAAGAGAATCTAATGCAATCTATGGATTAGTACATTTAACACTGTAAAAATCATCACAACCAATTATCTAAACTGACAAAAATAAGAACTCTTTCAAAGCAGAAGTTTATCTCGTGTGCATGATGAATTGCTTGCCATGTTTTCAATCATGTTCTACATTGTAAAAAATTCTCAGACTACAATGTAAATAAAACAAAGGCTCTTCTACGCTTTAGGAGTAAAATACTTATGACATGGGAAATTATGAATTGTGCATAGAGATGTTCATTTCTTTTAAACATAGGCTATTTAGTCATCTGCTTTTAAATTGATCTGATATCAGAAACTATGATTTTGCCGAGCTTACATGAAAGTGAATTTTGAATACAATAATCCTGCTGGTATTTCCCCGATGAATGAGTTATTCTGTATGTACCTGGCATAGTTACATTCATAAATGTATGAGGCTAACAACAAAAATGCTACAAGTTGTCCCAAAAGTAGAGATGTTAAATATCAATGAGTAAACGCTACATACAATGCTTGTAAACTTGGCAAGCTACAGAGGTAAGGCGATAGTGGACCGTTCAACTTATTGTTCTCTAGATGTCTGCATATCTTATTTGAAGAAGAAAAAATTAAAAAGAGAACAAAAAAAAGAAGAGTGTTTTCCAAGATATTGATTCCAAACCAAAGAACTTACACAATCTTTAGATTGATAAGATTGCTCAGGTCATGTAAATTTCTTGTAAGCGAGTTTCCATCTAACCACCTAAGAAAACAATAATGAATTACAAAAGCTAAAATAAATAAAAGCATTTTCTGTTTCGAAGGTGTTTTACTTACAATTCTTCCAAGGCGTCCATGTTGTTGAGCTATTGTGGAATTTGACCGGTCACGTTCCTTCTTAACAAGTTTCTAATGTAAGTTATTACAATCAGTAAAAACATGTACCACTTTAATTTCAAGAAAATATTTTACCATAGCAAAATGTTATATGAATGAACAACAGGAACGTTGGATTGCAATTTTTCATCATGCTTCTGACTTACGCTTTTCTGAGATATAACTATATCGTGCTAGATCGCACTCTATAGCATTAACTTTTGGATATCAAAATTCTAATGTGTTTGAAAACAGCTGCCATAGATGGCTCAACCAATCACAAGAATGTTAATGTAATATAAATTTGACAGTTGAAAAAAAGGCAACCAACCCTTTTAGATTAAGGTAGGAGCTTTCTGTCAAAAGCTCTTTCTCGTACAGCTGCATGCAGACATTATAACTCCGCTCGTAAACCTATTGGTGACAGGAAAGTCAAATGAGAAGGGAGTAAAAAGAAGATTCACCAAGCCAACCATTCATTTATGTCGTGCTATTCAATTCAATATAATTGAAAAAATCATTGACAGTTGTAGACAACCCAAGTAAACAAAGAAGGATCCAATGGCCTGAGGAAATAACTGATACTTGTAGACAGTCCAAGGAAGCCTCAAAACAAACACTTCGCACATTTCACTAAGGTGACTTCAAAAGCTGAGAATCATGAAGATATCTTTATACTCCAATTTCATACCTAAGCCGCAAAAGCCAAGATGGGGTGAATCCAAAAACCTCTTTAAATCCGAAGAAAGAATAGCGAATAATCTAAAATTGTAACAATAAAGCAGATGATAAATATTAAACAAAACCAACAAAATTGGAGTATCATACAGATGGCATGAGTGCTGAATGAAAGTAAGAAAGCAATATCATGAAAAACTTGCCTCAGTGATAGACCAGCTGATTAGTAGGGAGCTCACAAGAACATGAGTTCGAGCATGAAGAATCTAGCACACCATGCAACACAAAGCAGGACGCAAAACAACACAAAAATTTGAATACATTCAGCTAAAACAAACAAAAGGGTGTCTCCACAACTGATAAAAATCAAAACTTTTTCAACCAAATACCTCTAATACAGCAGCAGTTTGAGCAAAATGCAAGGGTTATTCAGCTGCAGTGTAAACATGTTCAAGACCCAATTTCTTCAATGTTTACAAAGACAGGTACAGAACTTGAAGGCTGCATAAATTGAAAAAGGGATGTATATGACACGTCCTGATCAATAAAAGGGTCAAATACCACTATGTGGCTCCCAGTGAAGATAAATGCATTCATCAATAAAATTGGAACCTAAATAGATGCATAGATGCATTCAGAAAAAAATGCAAATGAATACAAAACGTGCTGGATATTTCATGGAACATGCTTCTCATAATGTAAAGAAAGGTCACACCATGCTCTACATTCATTTTCATCCATCCTCTCATCAACCCTAGAACAACCTCACTATCCTGAAATTAACTACTAACAATTCAAACTGCAACACTAATAACAATTCTAACTACTTTTCTTAATTTATGTGTAATTTCCAAAATGACATAAATTTTCGTAGCAGGGGAATGATGATATAATATTAGACAAAAGTTAAAAATTAAAGCCCTAAAATTATTAAACAAAAGTTAGAAATTAAAACCATTATTATTCAGACCTAGAAAACCAAACCAACAATAGTGGTCCCAGTCTTCAAGTAAGTAGGGGGTTTGACACCCTTCTTTTCAAGTTTATCATTTCTTCTGCAGAGGTCGAAGCTGAAATCGTCCTTAGGAGAAAGATACAAGACTTAGTCATTCCCAAAATGTGAATAGATCCTGAAATATAAACTGAGACCAAAAAGAAAATAACAATAATTATTAATAAACCCGTAGCCGTCGTGAAGTATAAATAAAATGAAAAGAAGTGAAAGAGAGATTGAAATGAAATATGAGTTTCTACGATACCATAGAATCAGGACAAAGATTTGCAGAGCCATGAGTTTCTGCATTTGCGAGATCGCTTCATATTCCATTTCACAGAGAGAGAGGAAAAAAGAGAAAAGAGAAAATGGGTGAGGGAGAGAGAGATAAGAAAATGAGAGAGGGGGAAAGGTACATGAGAGGGAGGGAGAAAGGAACGAGAAGAATGAGAAAGAGAGGGAGAAAGGATTTGAAAAATTGGTGCCAAGTGTACAAACCAAAGAATGTGATTGGTTCATTAATATTGAATTAGTAAATTACCATTAAGGGCATTATGTAGTGTAAATTGATTTTGGTCAAAAGGGCAATATAGGGAGTTTGAGAGCACCTTCAAATGATATGTAGGTAGTTGATTTTAAACTAAAATCAAAATACAAAAAATCAAAGAGTTAAGAATGGATCTAAAAAAAATGTCAAGAAAAAAATTAAAAGGAAATTTATGAAGAACATATTTAAAATTTGAATTAGAGAAAAAAATAGAAAACAAATTTTTTAAAAATAAAGAAAAGAATGGGAGGTTTAGAAGAAATAAAGGAAGTGGTGGTAGTAGAAAGGAAAGCACACGGCCCTAGCCCAAGGTCATGACATGAAGATGTTTTTTATTTAAAAAACAAAAAGAAAAGGATCAGAAAGAAATTCATCTTCTTCAACCTCAAGCCGTGTGAAATGTTTCCAAAACTAACACTTTCTCCGCTGCATCGGAGCTCAATCCGGCAGTTGCGGAACTCGAAACTTATACCAAATCGATCGCAGCGCAGAACGCTACACAACAGTATAAGCAATTTAAGGATTCACAACAAAAAGTCTCTGATCGAAAACCACGGAAACGCTTCGAACTACCTTCAATGTCACAATAAGTGTAAGAAACTTCTTCTTCTTGCTTCTTCTACTGCTATGACTGGAATTTGCTTTGAATTGGAGGTTAATTTGCGTGAATTTGGAGAAAACAATTAGAGGAAGAAAATGAACGAAAACGGTTTCATAAGGAGAGTTCTGTAGAAAAAAGTGCATAATTTTCTTGGCTTTTAAGCTTCAATAAAATGTATGAAATGTGTCTTATTTATAGATGGAAAAGAGTGAATTTTAATTGTCGTTTTCAATCTTTCCATTGTGTTTCGTCCAATGCTTCTTGTGTGACTTGTTGCTGCCATTTTCTCATGTGTCATTTTGGTATTTAATTTGCAGCTTGTGTATGTTGTATGACTTGCGTATGGATGTCGTTTTGCAAAGTTCAATTCATGACGTGGATTGCTAGCTCTTGGCTTGGAGAGATGTATTTGTTGAGCTTGTAGCACGACTGGAGCTGTTGGCATGGAATGGCTCATGGCTGTACGTGATATTTAGGTACCTTGGTGTACTGGCACGGTTTTGGAGCTTGTATGGATAACATACTCAGCACCATGGCTTGGAGGCTTGGCAAGGCTTTCTAGCATGTGATGTTTTAATAGGATTATGGAGTTAATTTAAGATATTTAAGATATTATGTTAGGAGTAAAATATATCTTAGTTGGGCTTTGTTTGTTTTGTTGATTTTTTTAGTTATTGGGCCTTTACTATCCATTATATTATATATGTACTCTAAGTAAGAGATGATGGATTATCACATGAATGAAAAAGTCTTATATTTCCTTTAATTCTATTTTGTTATTTTAGTGTTCCTCCTCTTTCCTAGTATAAACCCTAGTTCATAGTTTTGGTAGGAATTGCTTCCTATCAGTTGGTGCTCTCATCCATGTACTCAAATCCTCCTATGGATTATCCTTACCATACACCTTCATATCAACCATGGAGTATTCCTCCTACCTATCCCACAAACCCCTCTTTTACATCTCCTACCACATCTTCATTTCCATCTTTTCCATGGGAACTTTTTACACCTTGTTACACTCATGTTGGTTCATCATCACCAAGTTTGTATCCAAATCATGGATATTCACCACATACACCTAATCTTAACCCATATTCATCTTATTCATCATCACATTATTCATACTATTATAATAATTATCATCAACCAAACACCTCTTCCATGATTACTCATAAATATCAAATTCATGCTAGTACTAGAAGAGATTTTGAGAAGCATTTACAAGTGTCTCATCTCTCTTTTAAAAAAAAAAGTAAATATGCTAAATCCCATTTCTTCCCCAAACCCACTCCAAAACACCACAGAACCCTTTTTCACACTAACACCACAACACCTCATAACCCTTACCTCCTCCACAACACCACAGAACCCCTTTTCCCACTTTCCTCCAAAATCCCACCCTCCGATATCATCATTTCACACAAAAACCAAACATCCGAAAACGATGAGGTATTCATCGACGACGACAAGCCTCGTGAAGAGTGCGGTGTTGTCGGCTTATACGACGAGTTCAGTAACTACGTCGGACCCAAAATCGAGTCCGACCAAGACCCCGACAGGGAAGAAGATGCCGACCACGATGAACCCGAAGAAGCCGATGGCGAAGATCTTTCCAACGGATGGCTGACAATTGGCGCCTCCACTGACGTAGACATGCTCGAAAATCAAGTAGTCTTAGCTGAGGACAAAAAGTACTACCCTACCGACGGAGAAGTTTACGACGAAGATATTCAAACCCTAGTTATGGACGAAGATGATCAGCCACTTGAACAATTTTTTTTGGTTCTGTTGGAGTTGCTCATAACAGTAATTTGGTTAAATATCGTACTTTAAACGCTAAGCTTGAAGAAAAAGGTTCAATTTTTAACACTACTTATGATACTGAAGTTGTTCTTCATTTGATTGCTACTTTAAAGCATAGACCTTTTATATTGAGAATTGTTGTCGCATGTGAGAAACTTGAAGGGATTTATTCTATTGTGTTTGTTACTGAGGATAAGCTTGTTGCTGTGAGCGATCCTTTCGGGTATCGACTTTTGATTATGGGGAGGAGAAGTAATGGTGCTGTTGTTTTTGCTTCTGAGACTTGTGCTCTTGAATTGATTAAAGCTACTTATGAGAGGGAAGTGTTCCCTGGTAAGGTTGTTGTTGTTGACGATATCAGGATTCAATCGCTTTGTCTCATGTCTATGTATGAATCGCGCAGACGATTCGGTGAGGTACTTGCTACTAAGAGTCCTGTTGATTGTGATGTTGTGATAGCAGTTCCTGATTCTGGTGTTGTTGTTCTGAGACCCTTTCTTAGTCTTTCACTCTCTCAAACCCTTTCTTCCTCTTTCACTCACCAAGCCACAACACAACAACAATTTGTCTCTTGTAAGTTTCAATCAAAAGGCAAGATCCGCCACTGGTCTCCATCACTACCTGGAAAGAGAATGGCAAAAAAATATGAGGGACCTGCTATTGGAATCGACCTTGGCACAACTTACTCATGTGTAGCAGTTTGGCAGGGTCAAAACAATCGGGCTGAGATCATACACAATGAACAAGGCAACAGAATCACACCTTTTTGTGTTGCTTTCACTGACTCCCAAAGGTTGTTCGGTGATGCTGCCAAAAATTAAGCTTCCTCTAACCCATCCAATATTGTCTTCGATGCAAAGAGGTTGATCGGAAGGAATTATAGTGACCCAATAATTCAGAATGATTTAAAGATTTGGCCCTTTAAGGTCATTGATGGTGTTGATGACAAACCCATGATTGTTGTGAAGTACAAGGGTGATGAAAAACTCCTATTTCTTGAGGAAATATCTTCAATGGTCCTAACTAAGATGCGAGAGATTGCAGAAGACTTTTTGGAATCACCTGTCCAGAATGCAGTCATTACCATGCCTGCTTATTTCAACGATTCTCAGAGAAAAGCCACAAAGGATGCTGGTGCTATTGCTGGCCTTAATGTTATTCGGATCATAAATGAACCAACTGCCGCTGCTTTCGCATATGGGCTTCAGAAGACAGGTAACTGTGTTGAAGAGAGAAATAGATTCATATTTGATATTGGTGGTGGTACATTTGATGTGTCTATACTCACAATTAAAGGTGACGTCTTTGAAGTTAAAGCCACTGCTGGAGATACTCGCCTTGGAGGAGAGGACTTTGATAATAGAATGGTAAACTATTTTGTAGAGGAGTTAAAGAGGAAGAACAAAATGGACATTATTAGGAATGCTAAGTCACTTAGATGATTAAAAACCTCTTGTGAAAGAGCAAAACGAACACTCACTTTTGCTATTGATACCACCATTGAGATAGATGCCTTATTTGATAACATTGATTTTTGTTCATCTATAACTCGTGTGAGGTTTGAGGAACTCAATATGGACCTTTTTACTAAGTGTATGGAGACTGTGAATATGTGTCTTAAAGATTCTAAGATGGATAAGAGTATTATACATGATGTAGTCCTTGTTGGTGGCTCATCTCGGATTCCAAAGGTGCAGCAACTCTTACAAGAAATTTTCAAGGGGAAGGATTTGTGTAAGAGCATCAACGCTGACGAGGCGGTTGCTTATGGAGCGGCGGTTCAGGCTGCTTTGTTGTGTAAAGGTGATAGTATATCTCCAAATTTGGTGATATTAAATATTACACCACTTTCACTTGGAATATCGATAAATGGAGATCTGATGGATGTAGTGATTCCTAAGAACACTACCATTCCTGTGATGAAGAAATCAGTGTACAAAAAAGGGTGATAACAACCAATCCTCTGTCAGAATTAAGGTTTGTGAGGGTGAGAGGACAAGGGCTAGTGATAACAATGTGTTGGGTTTGTTTTATCTTGATTGCAACCTTTCTTATCCTCAAGGCCATCCTTTGAATGTTTATTTTGACCTAGATGCTGATGGAATTTTAATTGTATCTGCGGAGGAAGAAAGTTATGGAAATAAGAATGAGATTATCATAACCAATGGCACAGGAAGATCATCAACTGAGACAATTATGAAATTGATTTAAGAAGCTGAGAAATACAAGGTTGAAGATGAAAAGTACCAGAAGAGAGTTAATGCAAAGAATGTTTTGGATGATTATGTTTACAAGATAAACAAGGCTTTGAAGGATATTGATAGAAGTTCTAAGCTTAGCAGACAAGATGGATTCAAGATCAATTTGGAAATTTCAAAGGCTAAAGATATACTTGATGCAGCCCAACAGAAGGAGACAGAAGTGTTCCGGGATTGTTTGAATAAGTTGAAGAGTTATTTACAACCTTGAGGACAAGGTTGTTTTGAAGGGGTAGGTAATGATAGGATTATGGAGTTAATTTTAGATATTTAAGATATTATGTTAGGAGTAAAATATATCTTAGTTGGGCTTTGTTTGTTTTGTTGAGCTTTTTAGTTATTGGGCCTTTACTATCCATTAGTAATATTATATATGTACTCTCACTAAGAGATGAGGGATTATCAAATGAATGAAAAAGTCTTATATTTCCTTTAATTCTATTTTGTTATTTTAGTGTTCTTCCTCTTTCCTAGTATAAACCCTAGTTCATAGTTTTGGTAGGAATTGCTTCCTATCATGTTTGGAGGTTTTCATGAAGGCTTTGGCAAGAGACTTGTTGTATGGCTTGTGGTCATGAAGCTTGCTTGGAGTTACTAGCATAGGCTTGTTAAATTGGAAAAATCGTGTGGGCTTCGCTTTAGCTTGGAAAGTAACATGGCTGGGATTGTTTGAATTTCCTGAATAATCCTTCTTGCATGATTGTAGATATTTTTTTTGCATTCATCTTGATTTCAATGTCTATTATTGCATCAACTCCAACTTGTTCCAATTCCCTCACTACCATTTTCAAGAACCAAAAGTATAATTAGACATTGAGGATTTTTTTTGTTTAAATGGACAATGGTTAGAAAAATATAAATTGAAAAAAAAAATGGTTATGAATATGAGAAAAATGGATTTAATGTATATATATGGATAATCGAAAAAAAAGTGTGAATTTGGAATTGGATATGAAATGGAGTAAGATATGGATTGAATGGATATTGGTCTTGAAATTGAAATTTGAACATGAATTTAGGAATTAAATTGGATATCTAAATCAAATGGACAGGATATTTGGAATTGAAATTGAAATGTGGAAATTAGGAATGTGACTTTGGAAATTGGATTTATGGATATAGATTTAGAAAGGAAATGGTTAGAAAAATGGATAAAGGTGAACTTAGGAAAGAAAAAGGATATTGAATCTTTGAAAACATGCCTTAAATTCCAAACAAACCATGAACCATGAATCTTCCAACTTGAACCAAATCTTGAATGAAACCAGTCATTGAGAATTTGATGCCATGATGAATCCAAATATCAATACTTGCATCTCAATCAATCAAAAGGTCTTACTTTAGCAAAATTCTCCTCACATTAATGATCTAACCACATAGGTAAATCCTCTAATCCTCATGAAAGATATTGACTTGTGAAGCAAAGAATTAGGAGAAACCCTAGAGAGATGATAATGAACTTGCAATAGAGGAGAATAATGCTCAATGTGGCCTTGAATTTCAACTGAGAAACTATTATCAATGCTTAAGCACAATGAACTGAAACCCTAATTCCTTTGTTCTTGAGGATTTTTTATGAAGACATCCTTGTAACTTGATGAATCTAATTTTGAACCAAGCTTCTCATGAATCACTGCTTGACAACCATAAGACAACTTGACCTTGGATACTCATTGCCTGAGAAATAGTCCACTGATACAGATAACTTGCAATTGAAGCAAACTCTTGATGATTTGACCATGATGAGGTCAAACTTCCATCTGATTTGGGCTTGAATGAATAACCATATGTAACTTGAAACCAATGCCCCTTCCATTAATCTCCCTGCAAAACCTTAAACACACAGAGAAGAAGAAACAAGCCAACTACAACAATTTTTTGGTATTTTGGTTAGAGGTTAGTAAACATAAACAAACATAAAGCAAGTAAGAAACACACAAGTGCTTGGTGATCTCCCTCAGAAGCAAACACACAGAGGAGGGCAAGAGAGCCAAAATTTTTAATCTTGTTTGTATGCAAAGATGCAAATGATAAGTGATATTTTAGGGTTAAAAATTAGGGTATTACACATATTGGTAACAGGGACTTGTGAACATGAGATAGCTAAGTTCAAAAAGGTGCTGATGAATGAGTTTGAGATAACTGATCTAGGAAATATGACATATTTTCTAGGGATGAAGATTATGTACTCTGAGAAGGGTATCATTTTGCATCAGCTGAAGTATGAACTTGAACTTCTGAAGAAATTTGTGTTGCTAAATTGTAAGGCTGTTGTCACACCTTTAGAAACAAATCACAAATTTGATTCTGATCCTGAGGGTGATAATGTAGATGATACAACTTTTAAGCAGCTGGCTGGTTCTCTGAGGTATTTGTGTAATACTAGACCTAGCATTTGCTATGCAGTTGGAATGGTTGGTAGGTTCATGAGTAAACCGAAGTGGTCTCATTACCAAGATATTGTCAATATTCTGAGGTATATTAAGGGGACTCTCAATTATGAAGTGTTGTTCCCTTATGGTGAAAAGGCTAATTCAGAGCTGATGTGTTACTCAGACTCTGATTAGTGTGGAGACAAAGTTGACAGAAGAAGTACTTATAGATATTTGTTTAAGTACCTGGGAGGCCATATTTCTTGGTGTTCTAAGAAGCAACCGGTTGTTGCTTTGTCAACCTGTGAAGATGAGTACATTCCAGATATTGTGGTTGCATGTCAAGCTGTTTGGCTTCTAAATTTACTACAGGATCTGAAGATCAAGGTAAACTAGCCTCTGGAGCTAATGATTGTTAACAAGTCTACAATCAAACTTGCCAAGAACCCAGTGCTGCATGGAAGAAGCAAGCATATTGAGACAAAATATCATTTTCTGAGAAGTTAAGTCCAAAATGGAGTGCTAGAAGTTGTGCACTGTAGCACCTAGAAATAGCTGACAGATGTTCTGACAAAGGCGATAAAGACTGATCAATTTCTCCACTTGAGGGATGGAATTGGTGTTGTTAGTTTTGATTAGCTGAATATGAATTAAGGGATGATGTTAGAAGTAATTTATATTCAGTAGTGGTATTAGTTTTGTTATGTTTAACCTAGCTAGTGTAGGTTAGCATTTTGTCTACGTGGCATTATTGTTTGTGTATATAAACTAGTGTAGCTGTCAATAGTGTAGTGGAGTAACCATTTACTGTAACCATTTTGCAAGAGTAGTGGAAGTTTGTTATTCGGTTTTCTCTCTCTTCTTCCATTTTCATCTTCTTCATCTTGTGCACCAACACATTTGACAAATCTACAGAAGAACTCATCAAGTGTTAGACTGTTTTGGACATATTAATAATTGTTCCTTTGACAAATCTCTTTACATATTGCAACACTTGATGCGTGGGGTATATACATTTTTCAAAAGTAGTACATGTTCCAAAATACATTTTCGAAGACATTCTGAAAATATATTTTCGAACTAAATTTAGTCATAAAATTGGAACGTGACTGAAAAACGAATGAGTTGTGTGCATGAGATGCGAGACGCATCTCTGAATTTTGAGGAACATTTTTAGATTTTTATAAAGTGTTATTCCACCACATAAGATAGGATAAGAAATCCCCTAGATAAAACCCCAGCCAACACTACAATTGAATCATATCTCTGAATCATATAACTTTTTATGAATAAAACTTTTATTTTGTTGAAAAAAATTCTTGATTGTGTTTTAAGTTTAAAAAAATAAATATTAGAGGATTTATAAATAATCCATCTAGTTAATTTTATATACAAAAATATATATTTTTTTCTATTTTTAAATACTTCTAATATATTTCTTGCGCACTTTAATTTTTTTAAATACTGAATTAATTAAATGGTAAAGAAAAGGACAAATAAAACAATAACAATATTATTTAATTTTATTAGAAAAGAAAATAATATTAAAATGCATGTCAATATAAAAGATAAATAAAAAGAGAATATATGAAAATGAGAAAAACTTTTTTTTTTTGAGAAATTAAATGAGAAAAACATTTTTTTTTTTTGAGAAATTAAATGAGAAAAACATTGAAAATAATAACAAATAAGTCTGAAAAGCACAATGCTTCTCTTTGTTTCTGAATCAAGTGACAGCACTTCTATAAGTGCATATCAATTAAATGCTATTTAAAAAAAAATAAAACATCACAAAAATAATTTTTTACAAAATACAATAATAAATTAATTCTTAAACTGATTCCTGTCCGAGTGTAAAGAATATTTCTTTATATCATAAAAAACTAAATCTTTTCAAATAAGTAAGACTTAGTCAATAGATAAGTTTTATATGGAAGCATAATTTTGTGTAAGTTGGAGTAGTATATTAAGACCAAACCCTATAGTTTATTTGAAATCAAACCCTACTTTCATTTATATTAAGACCAAACCCTATAGTTTATTTGAAATCAAACTCTTCTTTCATTTATATTAAGACCAAACCCTACTTTATTTTTAATATTATGAAAAGGTAACAAATAATTTTAAACGAGAACATAATTTTCTATAAGTAGCATAATTGGATATGAAACCCTAGTTTCATTCAAACTTCAACGACCACTACAACTTCCCTCTTATTTTCTGTCTCTTTCTTGCCGTCACTGCCTGAACAAGAGATGATGAACCAAGATGGTGATGATGTCTCATGGCTTACACTCTCCGAACCATCTTCATCACCCATTACGCCTTTATCATTTGACATTTTGTACCCCGGTGTTCCTCCTCCTGCTGCTTCTGCACTTTCATATGAAGAACAAGATATGGCTGATGCCTCATCATGGCTTACACTTTCACTACCACAACCACCTCAGCCTTTACCGTTTGAATACAGACCATTAACACCTTCACTTTCTCCTCCTAATGCTATCACTAGTAGCAATAGCGAGGTGCTGGAATGTCCTCAAACTATTCAACCACCGTTCCCATGGGCAACTTTAAAGCCCGCCACCGTTCACACTATTAACCATTTGTTGTATGATTTGAATATAAACACTATTTCAGGAACTCTTGAATGCAAATCCTGTAAGTTTCAGCAGACTGACATTCATTTTGATTTGCTTCAAAAGTTTGAAAAAGTGGCAAATTTCATCAAGGAGAAAAAGTCTGAGATGCATAATCGTGCACCTGAAACCTGGATGAAACCCGTGTTGCCAAACTGCAGGAGTTGCGGAAACAAAAGCACAATGAGGCCATTGATTGGAAAGAATGAAGAGATCAATTGGCTGTTTTTGTTTTTAGGTGAGATGATAGGGTGTTGCAATCTTGAGCACTTGAAGTATTTTTGCAAACATGCTAACATTCACAGAACAGGTGCCAAAGATAGATTGCTATATCAAACATATTTGGGTTTATGCAAACAAGTCCAACCACAAGAACCCTTTGATCCATAGACTGCAAATTCAATTATTTTAGTTTGGTTTGATCTTTATCTGGACCCTTAATAGTGGATAGTTTTCTTTCTCTTTATTATTTTTAGTTTTTTGTGTGCCGTTGAGGTTTTTCTTATGGAGAGGCCAATTTTAACATTGGTTGGTTGTGTCCTTTTTTTATTTTGATGAGCCTGGTATTTTGAAATGCAGACTATTTGTTTTTGTTTTTTGAGTGAACATTTGTTATTATGAATACAGAGTAATTCTTGGTTTAACAATTAGTTTAATCCTTAACTGATGATTTTGTAAAATCTAGTTGAAACTTGTAAAAAATAATACTGTAATGGAGTTTTTTTTTAATTAAATACAAATATAGGTCATATATTCAAAGGTATCGCTCTAATCATACAAGTAATACAAGTAACAACATGAACCGCAGTGGTGTGTCCTGTAGCATCACTACCAGATGATCATGTTTCTATGGATGGACATGGAATTTGCGTTTAGAGATTTTTTTTATTAGTAGATGAAGTAGTAATAATCAATTGAAACTCATACACACAGCCATAAATTACGAAGTTCAAACTATGAAATTGATATTCGACTTATAAATATCATTTTTTTGAGATCAATGTTTTAAAAACTGGACCGGAGATGAAATCGGTAAAAGTTTTTGTTTAAGGTTCAATTGGTTCATGCAGTTAAACTCACGGTCGAACAATTTATTAAATAAACTAATAATATGAAACTAAATTTTATATATATGTCACACAAAAACAACTTAATAAAATAAATATTTCGAAAACCAATTACAAACTTAATACAACAATATCAATAGGACATATATTAACATAACATAATTATACATTTCATTTCAACTTTTATTTAAGAAATATTTGAGAACATTAAAAAGTCACAATTAATAAGTAAAACTAATTCAAAACATAATTAAAATAATAGAATTTAATTACTATAAAATAATGTTCAAATAATTAAGAATATCTAACTTAAATAAGATAAAATATCAAAAATAAACAATACAATATAATTAATTAAATAACAAAAAGTGAATTTGAGTCCAACTACGAGAAACAAGTCATAACTGACAATAACAAACAATATTGATTTGTTTGAACGACAATAGCATGACAAAACTTATAAATTTGTATGGATTTGTAATAAAAAATACGGATTTCTTTTTTTTTGATCGGGGAATGTATGTTAAGTTTTGATATTGACATATTTAACTTTAAAAAGTTATAAAAAATGACCAATTTGATGTTTTTTTTTTAATCGGACGGTTTTACAAAACCGGCTTCAATTCTTTGATTCGAATGGTTTTTACGGTTCAATCCGATATTTTTGCTTTTACTCCGATTATAACCCACTAACAATTTTAAAAGGTTGATTCAAACAGATTCCTATTTAATTCTCCGTCCAACTGGTTGAATCGGCCGATTCGGTCCGAATTTTAAAACATTGGTTGAGATAAAATTTGCAACATATCTAAATATTTCTATTCAAACCAAAATAAGAAAAAATGAACTAAATGCACATGACTATTTTTAATGGATGTCTAATATGATTTAGAGTTAAATGCTACTATCTCCGTCTCATAATAAGTGTCTTAAGTGAATTCTCTGCGATTTTTAAGAAATGATTAGATATATTAATTTTAATGATAAAATTAATATCTTTTTCTAAAATAACTTTATTTATTATAGTTAGTGGAGTAGTTGAAAAGCGTGAAAATTCATAAATAGGGATATAATAGTGGAAAAAATAATAAATGTTGTATTGTGATTCTAAAAAAACATTTATTTTGAGACATGAAAAAAGTGCAAATGAGACACTTTTTATGAGACAGATGAAGTATTATTTTTTATAAATTTTAATAAGTATTATACTTTCTTAGTTATTTATTATTATAAAGGTAATTTTTTATTGAAAATAGTTAATATTCACCATTATATTATTTTTAAAAGATTCATAAAGTTGATTAGTTTTTAATTAAGGTAAGAGAAATATTTGGCTACAATCCCAACTAAAAGTTATTTAGTTGTACACATAAATTCTATATCATTAAACTATTTTAAAATGATAGGTTAATATTTTTTAGGTCAAAGGTAGTACAGTAAAACAATATTACATATATAATTAATCAAAAAATTAATATTTTTTGGGTTATATATATATATATATATATATATATATATATATATATATATATATATATATATAATTCTGGACTGGGCCGAGGTCTGCTCCTCAGTCGAGCAGGCCCAACCCACACGTCCTGGGATGGCCCAACAAGGGTCTTTTAGCGCGACCAATGTCGGGGCACTTGCCCCTTTCTCCACGTTGTCGGGCACACGCATGGCATGGAGCGTCGGGCAGGGCGCTAGGCCTCCCCGAGCTCGTTCCTCCTCGACATTCAGGTGCTCCTCCCTGCGAGGAGCCATCTCCTTCTCACACAAGAGTCCTCCCCGCGAGGACACGTCTCTCCCCGACACGCGAGACTCCTCCCCGGGAGGACACGTTCTCATGTAACCGCCCACTCCCGATGGAATCGGTCTGCCCTAATTCCGGAGATCTAGGAACGGTTACCCCAGGGCGAAGACCACGTGCTGGTCTTCACTACGCCACGTAAGTCCTGGCAGTTACTTGGATTAGGCCTGGCAATCCAGCCCAATGCAAGTAACCGTTGGCCCCGCGCTGGGGGCTCTCTATAAATACCCTTTCATTTGAGAGGGTCAGGTTACACACACTTTCTTACTTTAACCTTGTGCTTGCTATTATTCTCTGACCGTTACCTTACTTGAGCGTCGGAGTACCTTGCAGGTACACCCCCCCCCCCCCCGGCCGCCGTCTCACAACCTCACCGGAGCTGAAGTCCAGACGACGTTGTTGGCCACCAGAAACTGTCTGATCCAGGTACGATCAGTGGCGCCGTCTGTGGGAACCATTTGCTTCCCCGTTTTTCCTCCGATAAACCAAAGCAACTCTCATTCATCACCATCATGGCCGGCAATCCGTCCGCTAACAAAGCTCTGGACACCGTCCTCGCGCAACTCGAGAACGGGAACCACCGCGAAAACGCCGCTGCCCTCCACGTCGAAGAAGGCGACGTGAGAGACGGGCAGACCGCCTCCCCAGACTCCCAAGACATGGCTTACAACGCCACCCACCAAGACGATCAGCAAGCCATTTTCCAACCAGTTGCTCCTCCGCCCAATGCAGATTCGAGCACCGTGGCCTTATTTTCCCTTATCAATCAGACCAATCAGCTGATCGCACACCAAAACACCAGAATCGAAGCACTGGAGCAAGGGCGGGCACAGAGATCTTCCCCGCGAAGACACCGTCATCCACCGTCACCTCGCCGCTCTCCTTCCCCGCGAAGGACCCCTTCCGAAGGATCTCGGACCCCCTCGCCGGTGCGCGGGGGCCGTCGGCCACGCCTGGAGCGCCCCCAGCCAGCGATCTCCCAGAAGCGCCATCGCTCCCCGCCTCGGAAGGAACCCAGGCCCTCCGCAGCTACCAAGAAGTCCAAACCCACCGAAGAGGCACCGAGGAACCGTCCGAGGAACTCCCCTCCACGGCATCATCGATCCCCGTTGGGGTCCCCGGCCGGAAGCGACGACGACGACCAGAGGACCCCTCTGTCGTCGGAGATCATGAACGCCCCAATTCCTGCGGGCGTGGAGAAACCCCCACCACTGGGGACCTACGACGGTCTGGCCGATCCCGACGATCACGTCGAGAGTTTCGAAGAGATGCCCGACTTCCGAAACGTCAGAGGAACCATCAGGTGCAGGCTTTTCCCCACCACCTTGCGGAAGGGCGCGATGACTTGGTACAAGGGTTTGGAACCTGGGTCGATCACATCCTGGAAGCAGCTAAGACAACGCTTCACCAAACACTTTACTGCGTCTCGCCGACACCCGAAGACGGAGGCTGCCCTAGAAAGCATCTTCCAAGGGAAGAACGAGTCTCTCCGGAACTACATCGAGAGATTCAACAGAGAAGCTGTCGAGGTCCATACGACCGACGACATGAAGAAGTATCTGATCATCCATGGACTACGTTTTGGATCTGATTTCACCAAGTCCGTGGGTCTTCGCAGACCCCGCCGCCTCGAGGACCTCCTCTAACGAGCTCAGTCGTATATCAAGCTCGAGGAGTCCGAGGCAGCGCAGGTCGCCCTTGAGTCGAGGCGCAAAGAAGGCCCCCGCGGCCACAAAGATGAAGACTCTCCTCCCCGGCGAGGAGGAGAAAGAAAGAAAGAAAATCGCCCCCGTGAGCCTCGTGAACCGCGCAGACCATCTGGTCGGTTCACGGAGTACACCCCGCTCAACGCCCCCCGCGCGCGTATCCTCTCCGAGTGCCAGAACTCCGAATTTGTGAAAGGGGGAGTCCGCTTTCCGAAGCCCACTGCCCCCAAATCAAACGTTGACAAGTCAAAATACTGCAGGTTCCACCGTAGCCACGGGCATGTCACCGAAGACTGCAGCCATCTCAAAGATGCAATTGAAATTCTGATCAAGGAAGGGCACTTAAAGAAGTATGCCCAGAAGAACGATGCTCCTCGTCCTAGCTCCCGGGAAGCCCAGAACGTCGAGGAGGCGACACCTCCTCCCGACGAGAGTCAGCTTCAGGTCGCCCTCAGCGTCACCCGACCCGGGGACTTCTTCGTCCCTGTAATCATTGAGGGCGAAGAAGCAATTCGCAACATGTGGGCGACTTTCCCCCACGAGGACCCCGTCTCTGCCCGTAGCACCTGGGAAGGCTTCCCCAAAACAATGGTCATCTCCGGGGGAAGTTACGAAAAGCTGTCCTTCGGCTCGATCAAACGGAAATTTGATGAACTGGAGTCCGCGACATCAGCGAAGACCACTACTCTAGAGAAGGTGCAAGGGAGATCAAACCCCATCGCTTTCTACCTAGAAGAGCTCCCTGGCGGAGCGCCCAACGCCACTATCCCCCTCCTGGTCAGGGCCCAGATGGCGAATTTTGATGTCCGAAGGATCCTCGTCGACCAGGGGAGTTCGGTCGACATTATGTATGCCCATCTGTTCGGGACCCTTCAGCTCGACGAGAGACATCTGACCCCGTACGTTGGTTCAGATCTGCAAGGATTCAACAGAACCACCACCAGACCATGGGGTTACGTTGAGTTGATGGTCACGTTCGGGGACGAAGACACTGCCCGACAGGTAAAGATCCGCTTCCTGGTGGTCGAGTGTCCATCCCTCTACAACTGCATCCTCGGGAGGACCACCCTGGCCGAACTCATCGCAGTGCCGTCAACGGTCCACCTCAAGATGAAGTACTACACCACCAGGGGACGTGTAGTTACGATGCAAGGGGACATAGACGCGGCCAGAAGGTGCTTCGATGCTGTGATCAAAGGCATGAGCTCCATCGGCACCAAGCCCAAGATCAGAACAAAGCCATCCACGAACGCCGTGCAGGGACCTCTCCCACCCGTCAATGCGGTCGACCTCGACAACAGGTTCGTGGACGAGCGCATAGAGGACAGAGCAGAGGACCTCGACCCCCAGGCAGAAAACAACGGGCGGCCTCTCCACCCAACGCTCCCTATCCCCGACGGAGACTTTGAGCTCGTTGCCCTCGGGGACGACCCCGACCGTAACGTGAAGATTGGCACCGGGATCCCCGACCTGGCAAAGGAGAAGCTGAAGGCATGTCTCCGGGAGAACGCTGATCTATTCGCGTGGAGTGCCTCCGAGATGCCTGGCCTTGACCCCGACGTGGCTTGCCATCAGCTCGCAATAGATCCGGCCGATAGGGCCATAGCTCAACGTAGGCGTAAGCAGTCCCCCGAAAAAGCGGAGGCTGCTGAAAAAGCTGTAAAAGGCCTCCTAGAGGCAAATTTTATTTCTGAGGCCAGGTACACAACCTGGCTGTCCAATGTTGTACTTGTTAAAAAGAATAATGGAAAATGGAGGATGAGCATTGATTATATTGATCTTAACCGGGCTTGCCCGAAAGACTGCTATCCCTTGCCTAACATCGACCAACTGGTCGACAATTCGGCAGGTTACAAACTATTATCCTTCATGGACGCTTACTCGGGATACAACCAAATTCCCATGGACAAGGTCGACAAACAGCACACGACCTTCATGACCGCGTCAGGCAACTACTATTACAACGTGATGCCCTTCGGTCTGAAGAACGCCGGTGTGACCTACCAACGGATGATGAATAAAGTTTTCCGGGCTGAAATTGGCGACATGCTCGAGGTCTACATGGACGACATGATCGTCAAATCAGCGGAAGAAGTCGACCACGCCGCGCATATCAAGAAAGTGTTCGACACGGCGAGGAAATGTCGCATGAGGTTCAATCCCGACAAATGCACCTTCGGCGTTCGGGCGGGTAAGTTCCTCGGCTTTTACCTCACAGAGCGAGGAATCGAAGCCAACCCCGACAAGTGCAGGGCCTTTTCCGAGATCCCTACTCCGAACTCGAAGAATTTGATACAATCGTTGAACGGGATGCTCACCGCTCTCTCCCGCTTCGTCGCCAAGTCTGCATAGTACGCACTCCCATTTTTCAAACTTCTTCGACAAAAAGTGGAGTTCGAGTGGAGCGAAGAATGCGAGCAGGCGCTCGTCCACTTAAAACAAGTCCTATCACAACCCCTGGTCCTCTCACGGCCTAAGAGCGGGGAGACACTCTTCTTGTATCTTGCAATCACGAGTGAAGCAGTCAGCGCTGTCCTCATTCGGGAAACCCCAGACGGGCAGAAGCCAGTTTACTTCACAAGCAAAGCCCTCCAAAGCCCCGAGCTCAGATATCAGCAGATAGAGAAATTCTCCTTGGGCCTCGTTACCGCGGCCAGGAGGCTACGCCACTACTTCCTCACCCACACCGTCGTCATAAGGACCGAACAACCTATAAGGCAGCTCCTTGGACGACCGGACATGGCGGGGAGGATGCTCAGGTGGTCGCTCGAACTCGCCGAGTTTGACATCCAATACGAAGGGAGGAAAGCCCTGAAGGCTCAGGTATTGGCCGACTTTGTAGCGGAGATGAATGTCCCGGAACCTTCGACCAACGGATCCCAGAAATGGACGATCTATGTCGACGGAGCATCCAGCCCGAAGGGAAGCGGGGCGAGCATCATCCTCGAAAACGAGGAAGGCATTTTGATCGAGGTATCCCTCGAATTATCCTTCCCGACGTCGAACAACCAAGCCGAATACGAGGCCTTCCTCGCAGGACTTCGGCTGGCCGAGGACCTCGGCGCCAAGGAGTTCAAACTCTTCACCGACTCCCAGCTCGTGGCCTCGCAAGTCTGAGGAGAGTACCAAGCCAATAACGACAGCCTCATAGAATACTTGGCCTTGGTGAAAGAAAAGATGAAAAAGTTCACCTCCGCGGAAGTAACTCACATCCCCCGCGAGCACAATGCCCGAGCAGATGTATTGTCCAAATTGGCGAGCACAAAGAAGAAAGGCAGGAACAAATCTGTCATACAAGAAGTACTTTCCCGCCCGAGAATCGACAAACCCGCTACAGTTTCGGACATAAACGCCATTGGTGACAGCAATTGCTGGATGACCCCTGTATACGAGTACCTCATGACGGGCAAACTGCCTAAAGATCCCAAAGAAGCAGGAATGGTCAAGAGGCGGGCGTGCTCGTACACTATAGTCGAGGATAAGCTATACCGGCGAGGGTTCTCTATTCCCCTCCTCAGATGTGTCGAGGAGACCAAGGTCCCCGACATACTCCAGGAGATCCATGAGGGAATTAATGCGCAGCACCTCGGCGGGCGATCGTTAGCCCGTAAGGCTCTTAGAGCAGGGTATTACTGGCCCACCATGCAACAGGACGCCAAGGAACACATCAAGAAGTGTGACAGATGCCAACGACACGGGGACATGCACCTTGCCCCTCCCAAGGAGCTCAATACACTGTCCTCCCCGTGGCCGTTTGCATGGTGGGGAATGGACATCCTCGGACCTTTCGTCCAGGGGTCGTGTCAAAACAAATACCTCATCGTCGGGTGGATTACTTCACGAAGTGGATTGAGGCGGAAGCGTTGGCCAAAATCACGGCCTTTAACATACTGTGTTTTTACAAAAGAAACATCCTCGCCCGATTCGGCGTGCCTCAAGCTATTGTCACTGACAACGGAACACAGTTCACCGACAGGAACTTCCAAGACATCGTCACAAAACTAGGCACGAAGCAACACTTTACGTCGGTCGAGCACCCTCAAACGAACGGACAGGCTGAGGCGGCGAACAGAGTGATCCTCCGAGGATTAAGACGTTGACTAGGCGACGCCAAACAACGGTGGGTCGAGGAGTTACCCAGCGTCCTCTGGGCCTACCGGACGACCCCACACTCCACAACCGGGGAGACCCCCTTCCGTCTGACCTACGAAACTGAATCGGTGATCCCCGTGGAGATCAGGGAACCCTCGAGGAGGACAGAAGCCCCCCTCGACGGGGACGCGAACGACGAAGCCTTGAGGGAAGAGCTCGATTTCGTGGAGGAGACACGTTCGGGCGCTTCTCTCCGAGAAGCTTCACTTAAGCAGAAAATAACACTACGTCATAACGACAAAGTTATCAAACGCGATTTTCAGGTGGGCACCCTCGTCCTACGAAGGAACCAGAAAGACTCGCGAGAAGGAAAACTCGCCGCGAACTGGGAGGGCCCGTTTTGCGTCCGCGCGAAAACGGGGACAGGAGCCTACTTCCTCGAAAATCTGCACGGGTAAGAACTTGCTCGACCATGGAACACTGAGAAGCTCAAACAATACTACAGTTAAGCACTGCCCGCGACTCACTAGCACCGCGGTTACGGGGACGCACTAAGGTAAGAGCGTGACACCCCTATACAGAACACGATGATCAGAGACCGCGTTGTGTGTGGGCGAGGACCTTTGATCCGACGGGGATACCTTGATCGAGCTCCGTCGTAGTTATACCGATTAGGCAGAACACCCAGCTCGCGATAGGAAGTTCACGCCACAAAGCTAAGACCTCGACCGAGCTCTTAGCCTCGTTGAAGGTCGGAATACGCCTCCGACCACCCGACAGGCTCTCCACGCGGTCGGGGACTATCAAGGTCGAGCAAATCCCAAAGTCTTTAATACTTAGACAAAAAACAAAGTATAGAAAATGCATTAACATCACACACAATTAAAACCATGCAAACAACACTAGCAGATAAACAAAAGTACATTAAAACGGGCAGAAGCCCAGTGTACAAATGTTACAAATAAATGTAAAAAAGCCCCTGGCACGTAGGCCGGGCAGAAATATCCTAATAAATAAAAATGGATCGCAGGCCGAACAGAACGGGGAAGAAATCCTACTCAGTGACGGTCCCTTCAGGCTGCTCAGGATCGTGAACCTCGTCGACTCGCATCGGCTGCACAATCTGACCGTCGACCACCTCGTAGTCGAGGTCGATCCCCTCGGTCGAAAGGTCGGGGTTGAGGACCCGAAGCTTCTCCACGACATTCTTGAAACCTATGCCAGCTACCACGAGATTGTCTTCCTCGGCTTCCCGGAGCTTCGCTATCAGCGCTGCCCACGAAGTCAGTAACCTGTCCTCCTCGGTTTCCTCCTCAGCTGGCCGGACAGCCTCCTCCAATTCAGCGTTCCTCGCCAGGAGACGATCCCTCTCCTCTTCAATGCCGACGAGACGTTTTCGCTCCTCCTCGACACTCTTCAACTTTTCCTCCAATCTCTGTTGAAGCTCGACCTGGGCCTGGTTTTGGCTTTTACAGTCAGCCAACTCTTTGCCCACCTTCTCCATTTCGGCCGAGATGGACTGGAAACTCTCTCGCAACTTGTTCAGCTCGCCTTTGGGGCACGCCTCATCGTTCAGCACCAGTGCAGCTGCACAAACCCGCATCACGGCGGACACATCATCCACCAGCGGCCTCCTCCGAGAGACCTTGTCGATGCCTAAGATTTCCTGAGCTTCGGGGGTGCCCACGCACAAGGAGTTGTTCCCCGTGAAAAAGTTAGGCCTCGAGTGACAAGGCGGGAGCACAAATTTCACGGAAGGAGGATTCTCATTCTCGTTAAGGTCGATGGCCACTGAGTCCGCAACACGTCGCCTCTTCGGGGAACCCTGAGGGCAGGGAGAATCACTGTCCTGGTGAGAGCCAGAGGAACCCCCGACAGTCTGAGGGAGAGCGGGGATATGTGCCCGAAGCTGATCGACACGACTCTTGCCTCCTTTCTTCGCAGCACGGCTAGCCTTTAGCTTTTTGAAGCTCTCCTCAGCATTCGACATCTTTCCTGCAAAAAGAGAATAAAAATGTCAGTAAACCGGAGGTCAATATACGAAGAAAGAGTAAGTCGAAGAGGATGGCACCACCTAGCAGCTCGAGAGCATCCTCATCGGAGAACGTCTCGAGGAGGGCCCTCGTATTGATCAGACGATGTTTCGTCAACACCTGCCCGTCGTCCCCCTCGACGAGTTCCCCGTCCATCGTCACGAACTTGCTCCTATTAAAACTGTTGACGAACGCTACTATCTGCTCGTAGGCCAAGCGATCCCCCTCGTCGAGACGGCTAGGCCTGACTTTGTAACTGTCTGTTCCGTACTTGAAGTGTTCTTCGGTCCAGAACAACGAAAACCTGGGCACGAGGGCCTCCTCTCGCCGCCCATCTACCTCCTCGACCTCCCGACGGTACACTGTGTTTACGGCCTCAAGTGTGACCGGCCTCACGAGGTAATACCGGTACTTGAAGTCTCGCACGGAGTCTAGATAAGTGTGAAATAGGATGTTCACATGTTTGAAGGACACCCAACCGTGCCTACCGTCGACGGCCTATCACTGAAGGTGGAAAATACGGAAAAACAAGGGCACCGTCGCCCCGATCTGTAGATATTTGCACACTAGCTCGAAGGCCCTAATGAAAGCAAGAGAGTTGGGGTGGAGCTGGGAAGGGGCCAAGCACAGCCAGGTAAATACGGCCTGCTAGAAATCCGTGAAAGGCAGACGCCACCCCGCCTCGTAGAACATAAACTCATATACAGGAAACCGTATCCCGCTGTATGTCGAGCAGATCCGATGATGTGCCTTCGGCCTGAATACGTTCCATGACTTCGACGAGCCCACCAGACTGTGTTCGACGGTGCAGAAGATGTCGTCCTCGTCCCCATCGAAGAACAGAGACATTATGTTTACGACCTCCTCGCAGGCCCATTCGTCGGGCGATCTCTCCCCGCCACTGGTTGTCTCTTCCATAGGGGAGTCAGGCCCGTCGTAACTATCCAAAGATCCCTCAGCCACGGGCAACACGTCCATTTACCTGAAAAGCAGAAGGAAACGGTGAATTCGATGACCCGTATCAAATCCACCCCTCCACCGCTGATCAAGTGAAAGGGCGAGGAGGGAACGTCGGGGAACACGATCCCGCAACCACCCGCGATTCCGCGAGGAGCGATGTTGGGCAAGACCCCGAGATATTCGACCCATGTCCCCGAGACAAACTTCGGTTCCCCGGGGATCCCGTCCTTGTTCCCTTAGACATTCAACAAAAGAACTAAAAACCGTTCATCTCATGACCCCGGGATATTCTTCATGTCCTCGGGGATTTCATCATCCCTCCCCGCGAGATTCAACGTCTAAACTATGAAATTCTGCCATTTTCGTCGGATCTTTCGTGAATTCCATGGGAACTTCACCAGTTCACCATAAGATTCACCCTATAAATGCAAACCAAAAGAGGAAAAAGAAGAAGGAAACTTACTTGAAATACGGTTTTTAGGGTTCTGGCATGGCGATCGTCGGTGGAGAACGGCGAAGAATGATGGAAGGCAGCGGCAGAAGAACGGAGGAGAAGAGGGAGAGAGTCTGAGAGGAAAAGAGCAAATGATGCAAATGAAATGAGGTGAGGCCTATTTATAGGATCCTCACAGAATTCGAAGAGTTTAGACTACTAGAGTACACTACCCTAGCCCAGCCTCCCTAGGCAATGATGGCATCTGACACGTGGCGTACATGCGACCGTTCGCTCCCCAACACGCGCGTCTCTCCATTTGCTCTGACACCAAAGATCAAACTTCTCGCATCCCCGACGGGTCGACCATCCGCGAACTACCACACTCGAGTCCACCCCCGCTGCTCTCTCCCCGGTGATACGGCCAGCGGATCTCAGACAAGTTCCCCTCCTCGCGGCCACGCGATCGATACTCCCCCAACATGCTTGGTGGCCCTTAAGTCATCACTCCGACAATTCAGAGCAACGACTTGGGGGGCTCCTGTTCTGGACTGGGCCGAGGTCTGCTCCTTAGTCGAGCAGGCCCAACCCACACATCCTGGGATGGTCCAACAAGGGCCTTTTAGCGCGACCAATGTCGGGGCACTTGCCCCTTTCTCCACGTTGTCGGGCACACGCATAGCATGGAGCGTCGGGCAGAGCGCTAAGCCTCCCCGGGCTCGTTCCTCCTCGACACTCAGGTGTTCCTCCCTGCGAGGAGCCATCTCCTTCTCAAACAAGAGTCCTCCCGGTGAGGACACATCTCTCCCCGACACGCAAGACTCCTCCCCGCGAGGACACGTTCTCATGTAACCGCCCACTCCCGATGGAATCGGTCTGCCCTAATTCCGGAGATCTAGGAACGGTTACCCCAGGGCGAAGACCACGTGCTGGTCTTCACTACGCCACGTAAGCCCTGGCAGTTACTTGGATTGGGTCTGGCAATCCAGCCCAATGCAAGTAACCGTTGGCCCCGCGCTGGGGGCTCTCTATAAATACCCTCTTACTTGAGAGGGTTAGGTTACACACATTTTCTTACTCTAACCTTGTACTTGCTATTATTCTCTGACCGTTACCTTACATGAGCGTCAGAGTACCTTACAGGTACACACACCCCCCCCACCCCCCCCCCCCCCCACCCCGCCGTCTCACAACCTTACCGGAGCTGAAGTCCAGACGACGTTGTTGGCCACCAGAAACTGTCTGATCCAGGTACGATCATATATATATATGTATCAGTATTTTAAAAATAAAAGTGTGATTTGGCGGAATACACGTCTTTTATTGGTTGATAGTGTAAACATATTTTATATTTTTAGTAGGTATTCTATTTTCTCTTCTTTTTTTACTTTCATTTTTTTTTTGCCTGTATCTTTTCTATAAAGTAGCCCTGAGCCATGCCACTATGGTATTGCTTATCAATATCGACATGTTAAAACTCTAAAAATAGCTCTTATAAGTGATTTAGCTCCAAAGCCTTTTACTACCGATCTATATTTTTTAACTATACTAATCACCATGAGTGTGCTATTTAGCCCCCCTCAACCTCACAAACTTATCTTTCTGATTCTTAAAGATATTCGAGTGAGGGGTGAAAAGGATCATCCCTGACAAGGCACCAAGGGTTTGGGATGACAATCAATCATGTTCGTCCCTCAAAAGGCTGTAAAAAATGGGGCGGTACAAGACAAATATAGTTGAGGGTGTGCCTAAAACCTTGGCCTATCTCTTTGCAACTAGAGCCCAGGAGTACCTTTCTTAGGGTGTGTTTGACGAACCTCTGCTATTAAATCTGGTCTAAGAAGACCCTAGTGCATCAAGTGGATATCCTATGGTACCTATAGGAGGCACCCCAATACTAAATTGGCGCACGACGTTAATTATGAACTTGTGGTATCCATGCGTCATTAACAAATAAACAAATATAAGCAAGAAAACCAAGAAAACACACAAAACCCTAAATCCTAAGGTTATGATGGACTTTCTTTTAGGGAAGTATAAGAACTCTCCAGTAGAGTCGTTAGCTGTCGCGGCCGACAAAAATGACAGAGTCAGCATCATTCTTTATTCGTTTCTAAGGAACAGGGAAACAATGATAAAACCTAATGATTAAGGGTGAGAGACTAGGTTCGAAAGTTGGTTAAGCAAGGGGAAGGGATTGGGCACCCATCACCTCCATTGTACTCAATGTGATCCTCTTCTAAGTCTAGGATTAGCGTGTACTTGTCTAAGGTATGTTTGCTTATCATTTATTGATTGTGTATTATCTATTTATAGAAAATTATTTTAATATTTAAAAAGAGAATTGATTAATTGAGAAAAGAAAACCTGAAAATGTTTTTGATTATTGTACTCGCTAGAGTCTTACAACTCTATGCCTACGTACCCTCAAGTTTATTGAAGGTTCAGAGTTCCGTAGTTCGTCTTAAAAAAGTTGGTTGGTTGGTTGTTTTTATCCCTTGAAAAATTCTCACACATCGGGGGCGTGCGGAGAAGTATTTGATTTTGAAAAATGCCTAAATGCACAAGGGCAGAAGACTTACAATTTGAGTGGATTGAGGTGATTTTTATCCCCTTTTATTGATTACAAAAAAAGAAGTCGTAGGTTCCCCTTTTAATGCTCCTCTACCATTGTTCTCCTTCCACACAGAAAAACCTCCTCTAGATACCTTTATGGTTTTCCTATCTACCCTTACCCAATCCATAGTATGTTCAAGCAACAAACAAAACGATAACCGCAACTAATCACAAGAACCAGAACAGAGCAAAGTAGACAGACAAAAAGAAAACTTAGACGAACCTCAATCCCGACCCAGACGAAACTAAAGGGATATCAAGGCCCCTAAACTCGAAAGCTAGGAATTTAAGCCGGAGATAATCTAAAGCTTCACTGAATCGAAATCAAGAATCCAAGTTGCGGTGACAATCTTCAAAAGAAAAGATGAAAATGAGAAGTTGAAATGATTATAGAGAGAGGGTAGAGTTTCTCTCTCATACTTAAAGTTATAAGAGCATCCAAAGGATACTAGCAAATGATATTACAAGACAAGCAATATGTACCGGTCCAAATACCAACCAATATATGCACATGAGCTGGACAACTTTATGATTTACATTGCAAATCAGTGAACCCTAAAATCAATCCTATATTGTTGGATCCAATTCCATGATCTCTCTAACTAAAACTCCTGCAAACGTACCCTAAAAATATGGAGAAACTCTGCTAAGGTAGTAATGGTGGATGACAGTAAATGAATTTTTTAGTCAAAGGGCGGAATCCAAAAGGCGATTGTTGGTGTGTGTATGTTTCACGTGTGCAAATGGTTGTAGGGATTTTCAGGTAAGGGTTAGCTTTATGAATGGGAGAAATAGGTTTTTTTCTCAAAAAGGATTTTTGGTGTACGTGAATAGTTTTATTTTGTAGTGTGAATGTATATCGGGAGAGTGGCAGGATTAGTTGTTGGATCTTAGTAAAATAGAAAAGACTATTTATAATACAATCAATTAGGTTATAAAAGTCTAAAAAGAGCATAAAATCAATATAATTATAATCAATAAAAATAATCAAGAGCTTAAGAATAAATTTATTTTATTTTGATTCATGATTTTTATATCAATTATGTTGATCATCTCCTAAAGTAGAAAAGACAACCTAAAATAAAAAAGAATAAAATCCCTTTAAATATTTGTATTACAAATTAAATTACTATCTGTAATACCCCAAATTTTGACCACTTAGATTTCCCATCATTGTGAAAATCATCATCACAATATGGATGAACCATCATGCTTCATCAGTCTCCCCAAAGATGGGGTGAACATCCAATACAATCAAAATTAGGGTTTCAAGCCCTCTCTGAGTGCTTAGACAAAGGATCAATCAAGAAATGACATGATCTTCAACTTGTCTAATCTCTTAAATATCCACAATGGATCAAAAAGGACTCCCACTTCAAGGATTAAGCACAAGGCTGATCCCTTCTAGGTGGATCAAGTCTCAAGATCGGCAGTGTCACCAAATTAGGGTTTTGGTCGACCAGGGCCTCCAGATGGAAATTTTCATCTGGGCACAAGGCAATGATCCAAAACATAACCTAATATACTTCATGGAACCTCATGAACCCATGCATCAAGTCAATTTTGCCTCAGGGGATGCATTCATCAAAAATCAGGAATTAGGGTTTCTTGACCTAATTCACCCCTAAGTTGACTTTTGGGACAAATCATGAACCAAGACCTCAAGAGAGGGTTTGAAGGTCTCTAATATACCATATTGATCCATTTGGAACAATGGATTGATCCAAGAAGCTTGAGCAACAAGTCTCAATTTCATCTGCACCACAATTAGGGTTTTAAGAGAAAAGTCAACTATAACTTTGACTTTTGACCTAGACATGCTCCCAAACCCTAATACATGATTGAATATACCCTATGACACCCATGGAACATGTCCATCAAGTTTGATTTAGGTCAAGGACATGATTTCCTGAAGGATTGCACAGTTTGGAATTCATCTGATAAAAAGTCAACTGTGCACAAAAGTCAACTTTGACTTTTTGAGATTTTTCACCAAAATGGATTTTTAACCCTAAAATGATGTTAATGTGTGATTTGAATCATCATTCATCAAGAAAAATCAAGAAAAGTGAGATAACTTGTAAAAGGGGTAACCATAAAACTTAGAAATTTTTCTAAGTTAAAAATAAAGTGGCAAAGGTACCAACTTTGGAGGACCATAACTCCTAAACCACAAGGCCATTTTTTCTCATCCAAATATGGATTTGTAGCCCTCATTATCACCTACAAAAACTTCAACTACAAGTCATTCCAATTCATTAAGGATTTTGAGTTATGGAGTGATCAAAGTGGCTGAAACGTAGGGGGATTTTGAGTTATGGGGATTTTTCACTTTTTCCAACACTTATAGTGAAATTTTCACTAAGTCAGATTCTGCCTCACTTTTTGCCAAACGTAGGGGGATTTTTCACTTGGAATCAAAAGAGATCAAAACCAAACTTGTTCAAACAGTTGTTGTATCATGTAAGAGCTTTCCAAAATGGCCAAGAACATTGCCAAATTCAACCTACATCATGAGATACAACATTGGCAAGTTGCCTTGCTGAAATCTGTTAAGGCAAGGCAGAATTTGCAACTTTGGTCGATTTGCCAAAATCAGTCAAATTCAATTGCTCCAATCCACTTGGACACCTCAGAGGATTGAATCTAAAGGGGACAATCACTGAGCCAAGCCTCCAAGGTCCAAGGAACAAGGAATAGCATGTTGAACCTAGAATGGCCAAAATAGGGACAAGACTTCAAATTTGGAATGAGGCATTCAATGAAACCATCAAGGTGGCATGGATTGAGCCATTCTCATCTGAAATCAGTCAAGACTTATCCAAGACCAAGGGGACCAAAGCTCTGTGCCCTAACCTCTAGTCAATGGCTAGAGGAGACTTGGATTTTCATTGGACAACATTGGCCAAACCTACTTACCAGCTGCCATGCACTATTCCTTGCAAAACAAACTTGCTCTACTATAAATAGAGCTCAATTATGGTCAGTTTGAGTACACCAAATCCATCTAACAGATGCTTTCCTCAAAATCTCTTTCTCTTGGCAAAAATGCCTTTCTTAGCAAGGTAGCTATCGGGTTTTGAGTTTGAGAGCAATTCCAATCAAACCAATCACTCACACACCTCACATACATCACATATAAGCTGATCAAACACTTAGATTACTTCTGAAACATCAATTTCACAAAATCACCAGCTGGTTGCTCAAATTTTCAATCAAGTTGCAGCTGAGGTGCCACAAAATGATCCAGCCAATTTCAATCAAGTCCAACCATCCAAACACAATCCATAGGGTATAGGGAAGCTGTCCAGATCATCACAACTCATCTGTAACACCTCCAAATCAAAAGTCACTTTGAACTTGCTGTCACGACTTGGAGGTAAGCACATACTTGGTCATCTCTCAATCTATGCATATTTCCTTGCACAATAATTTGGCCATATGTTCATAATCATGCATGGAATGTTTTCCCTCAATTAATTGCATTGTTTGAATCGTGTATCAAAAATCCTAGCCTTCATGCAGAAATTAGGGTTCTTGAGGTGTCTTCGTGATTTCTTGTTGTATGTTTAATTTAAATGAAATTAAAGTACATAGACATGATCGTGAGGTTGAGGCGAGCATAATGATATGTGGATTGCATGATATGATTACGTATTCATGGAGATTGGATAGAAAATGCAAATCTGAGAAACCAAGAACACGCGCGTGTTCTTCAGCTGTTCTTGGCGCCATTTTTCATATATTCAAATATTTGAATTTTGTGATTTTGTTTAATTGATTCAAAAATTAATTTCTCTCTGAGTTTTAATGATTTTTAGTTGATTCTTTTTTTAATAATTCACAAAAATGTTAAAATATTTTATTTTATCAAAAAATCCCAAAAATATTATTTATTTCATATAATTGATATTTTTTGCAAAGAATTAATATTTTAATTGTTTTTGACATTTTAAATATTTTTTCTACATTGATTTTGCAACTTTTAATGCTTTCTAATTATTGTGTAGGTCAATACTTAATTTTTGAAGCATTAATCCAAGATCACAATTTGTTTTCCATGTGTTAAACAATTTTTGATCATTTTAATTGGATTTTTATTCAATTAAATACATTTTGAAAACAAATTAGGGTTTTGGATTAATTCAACCCTCATAAATCATTTTCAAAACTTTTTGGGCCTCTTGAGAGAGTGTAAGACCCAACCCCCTTTTTTTGAAAACCTTTTTGGGCCTCACTTATTGTATAAGTCCCGTTGTATTTCAAAAATCACGGCGCGATCGTCGCCTTTTCAAAGTAAAACCTTTGGGCCTACCCTCGGGTAGTAAGACCCATTTCTTTTCTTTAAAAACTTTTTGGGCCTCTTGAGAGAGTGTAAGACCCATCCCCCCTTTTACAAAACCTTTTTTGGGCCTCACTCATTGTATAAGTCCCTCTGTACAAGTAAACGGCGCGATCGTCGCCCGTTTAAAAATAAAAACCTTTCTGGGCCTCTCCTTGAGCTATAAGACCCATTCAAAACACTTTGGGCCTCTATTAGAGTGTAAGACCCAATCCCCCTTTTAACCAAAACATTTTGGGCCTCACTTATTGTATAAGTCCCTCCGCGTTAAAAGAAAACCTCGGCGCGATCGCCATTTTAAACAAAAAAATCATTTGGGCCTACCCTCGTGTTATAAGCCCCACTCTTTTTCTTTAAACCTTTTTGGGCCTCTTGAGAGAGTGTAAGACCCATCCCTTTGTACAGAAAACCTTTTTGGGCCCCAGTCACTTGTATAAGTCCCTCTGTACAAATTCAAACAGTGTGCTCACTTATAAAACCCTGGGCCTCTCCTTGAGCTGTAAGCCCCAAATCTTTCTTTTTCAAAGCACTTTCTCCTTTGATTTTGAATATACTGTTGTTTTCAATCTTTCTTTGTTGAACAACTAACCCAACAGCATGGAAGCACTACAACCGAGTAAGTGGTTATCGCTTTCATTTACTGCTTTTATATTATAAACTGTATTGTGGGGCTGCTCACTGTAAGTCTCCTTTCATAAACTCATATCTACTGTGTAATAATAGTATAGATATTTTGAGTTTCCCCGGCAACTACGTCTAGAACTAGGTGACACCGTTTCGTTTATTCATAGAAATAGACGCCTAGATCCCCAATAGGAGCACCAGATACAGTCTTCTCTTCGGCTGTCCTCCTTAGGAATCATCAAGAAACTCTACTCCCCAAGATGAATGTATTCTCTGTGAATGGCATCTTTGAGTTTCTTCCAAATTCTCAAACTTTCCTGACTTGATCTATTCCTTGTGGATAGTTTGCCTTGAATGTCTCGGGGTTTGGGTACCCACTACGGTCATAATCTTGGACCTTAACTAAGGAACCCTCTTTAAAAGCTAAAAGTCGTTGGATAGTAAACCTCGCACGTTTACCAGTGGTTTTTATCTTTAAAAGAGTTATCTCTCCTAATGGAAAGGAGATGATAGACCCACGGGCTTCTTAAAAGCATCGGCCTCCTCTTGGGCATTGTTCAAGGACCTACAGGCTTCTTAAAAGCAACCCCGCCTCCTCTTGGGCATTATTCAAGGACACTACGGCTTCTTAGAAGTATTCACAGCCTCCTCTTAGGCTTCGTATAATGATCTCTTCCTCCGGGAATGATAGCCTCCTCTTGGGCTTTGTACAAGGACCGATCGGCTTCTTAAAAGCTTCCAGCCTCCTCTTGGGCTTCGTACAAATTGTCCCGACGACCTCCTAGAGGTATAGGAACAGAACCTAGTCATCCTCATAGAACAGTCCTTTCATAAAGTCTACTACTGTTTCTCAAAGCATAGTACAAAAGAAAAAAACTCTAGACTTGGACAGTCTAAGTTCCTTGAGTCTCAAAGACATTCTCAAGTGACCCCCTTCGTTAAATAGGAAGGAAACCCGCAGACTCGGATAGTCTCAATACCCTTTGGATTTCTTGTTTCCTCAAAGAGAAGGAACTATCCCTGATCCTCAAATCAAATCCCTGAGTACATTGTTGCTCATATAAGAACTGATTTTCTCTTTTAAAATCAGTATATTGGATCTGTCACTCAACTGAAACAAACTTTTAGCCTCCATCTCGGGCTTCGTACGAGATACAAAAACACTCTCTTGTTGAGTATAAAAGACTCTCTTGTTGAGTCAATCCTCCTTTAGCCTCCATCTCGGGCTTCGTACGAGATACAAAAACACTCTCTTGTTGAGTATCAAAGACTCTCTTGTTGAGTCAAACTTTTCGCCTCCATCTCAGGCTTTATGCGAGATACAAAAAGGTTCTTACTGAGCTAAACAAACAATAGCCTCCATCTCGGGCTTTATACGAGATACCGAAAGACTCCATCGTCGGGTCAAAATCTTTTAGCCTCTCTCTCGGGCTTTGTATGAGACACAAAATAGCCTCCTCTTAGGCTTTATATAATGATTTTCCTAGCGGAAATTAGCCTCCTCTTAGGCTTTGTATAAGAAAACCATTGGTTGATCCAATTAACCTTTTAGCATCAAAGTTGTGCCTCGTTCACAGTACACAAACATCAACAACTCCTTTCCTTTCATCTAATCGCTGTAAGCGGCAAGCCTCTGGATCATCTATATCCATGCCACTGTCCCTCTTTTAGCATGAGAAATTCCTAAGGAAAGATGGCATTGCTCTACACTGAGTTAAAGTCTTCTCCTTCAGGTTAAAACCCTTTCTTCGGAAATTATGGCATTGCTCGGATCCGCGTATCCCAGTTAAAGTAATTCTCCTTCCCCCTCTTTAGAGATGACGAATTCTCTCTAAAGTCGTAGTTTTTCAGCTTCACGTCTTGGGCTTTGAACAAGACATAAATAGACCTTTCAGCTTCACATCTTGGGCTTTGAACAAGATACAAACTACCTTTCGCTTCACGTCTTGGGCTTTGAACAAGACACCAAAAACACCCATTTCTTCCCATAGAATAGGAGGAACTACGAACGCTCTGATTTCCCTGGGGCCGATTCCTTTCTTTCTACTTCTCTTGTGTGAAAATTACACAAATAGCGACTCTGCTGGGGAGTCTCCTTTTCTGCCTTAGGGCATCATCCCCGTTTTCTACGGAAAATGGGAACTCTACCGAAGAGAAAGATTGACCTATGCTGGTCCATCTCTTAGGCAGGGAACCACAGATTGGGGCTTCCGCCGGGGAACCCATTTCTGTCAGGAACTTAAGAATCGTAGCTTTATAAGTCTAGGATGATTAGGACAAATATATATACTGCTTTTCCTAATTGCTATACGTGTTTATTTTTCTGCTACTGGGAATGCGTGTGATGCCGCATGTGGTGAGATTGAGTATACACTTAAGAAAAGCCAACCTTTTTCGTAGTGCGGAAGCTATCGGAAATAGCTGTTACGCGATACTACCCTCATTTGAGGCTGGTGATCTATTCTCGGTGAATGGCACTTACTCTAAGATTGCACACAACTCGCTGGCGATCCGCTTGTTGTCTGCCTTCCTGGGAGGAGCTGATGATAATGAGTACAGGTACAAAAATCACCCTAGTATAAAGCTTTGGGGATGGGTAGAGCCTTGACTTCATGACAACGACCCTCTGACCCCATGTTTTTTCTATGTTTTTTGTGTGCTGCATTCATGCATTCATTTATAAAACATTAAAACATTCAAAAAACTTTCTCTTCTAGTCTCTCTATTTTTCAAATTAAACTAAGACTGTGATTGCAAATATCAGAGAAAAAAAGATTACGTTAATGGATTTCGGTAGAAGGAGAACTCACCAGTATACCTTCAAGGTTCCAAAACTAGGGGATTTGAGAAAGTTAGCGAGGATGATCGTTAACCCAGAGGCTTTCAGAGCCAAGCACGGTGGTTTGCTACCACTGTTAAGAGTCCATGTGATTAAGGGAATCATGGATGCGCTCATTCAGTTTTACGATCCGGTTTATCACTGTTTCACATTCCCGGATTACCAGCTATCACCAACGCTGGAGGAGTATTCTCATCTGGCTGATTTACATATCACTGATCGAGCTCCATTTTCTGGACTGGAAGAAATTCCAAAGAATCAGACTATTGCAAAAGCAATTCATTTGGACGAGTCTGAGGTCATGACTCACATGATTACTACGGGTGGCATCCAAGGTTTGCCAGCGCAGTTCTTGACAAAAAGGCTCTATACTTCGCTAGTATAGGGAAAGGAACTGCTTTTGAAAGCATCTTTGTCTTGCTCACCTACGGGTTATTTTGTTTCCTAACATCAATAACTTCGTCGATATCACGCTATTAAGGTTTTTCTCATTGGAAACTCTGTGCCGACTTTGCTCGCCAGATGCGTATCATTCTGTAGACTTGGGAAATTTGTACAGCGGATGGGAGATCACATGCTGTGTACCTCTGCTTTATAAATGGTTTATCTCTCACTTGCCCAAGTCTGCTGCTTTTTGGGATTGCAAGAGTGTCTTACGTTGTCGCAGAAAGATCATGTCTCTCACCAATTCCGATATAGATTGGTGTAAATAGGATTTATGAGGGAATCATAATCATTTACTGTTGTGGAAACTTCCCCAATGTACCCCTCATAGGAACTAAAGGAGGAATCAACAATCATCCGATATTGGTTTTTCCGTCAATTTGGATACCCGATGAGACACATCCCACTGGGTGTCATCTGGAAGGTCTTTTCTTCAAAGAAGGAGAAAATGACAGAGCACTAAAGATGGAAATAGTGCAAGCTTGGAAACAGGTTCATAAGAAAAGGACGAGAGTCTCTGGGAAAACCGGACTGTGTCTCGGTGGAGCCTTATCTCCATTGGGTACAAACCAGAGCTCTCAAGCTAAAAATGCCTTATCCTCGATACGGAATTCTTCCGTCGAGGGAATCTGTCATGTACTTCATGACGGAAACTGAAAAGCTTCAGGTTACTCTCAACAAAATTCAAAAGGAGAGAAGATCTTGGAAGAACAAGTATCGCACCCTCGACGTAGAGTGTATCCAAATACATCAACTACTAAAAGAGAAAGATGCTCTGATTGAAATTTTGGAGCGGCATGCTGTAGAGAATCAAGATGACCAAAGGAATTTGCTCACTCCTTTCACTTGGCAAAGGAATGACAACCCGACAACGGCCCAAGCGCCCCGGTCAAAGAAGAGGACTCGGGACCCATTAGTTTAGGTTTCTGTTTCTGCACTTTGTAATCTACTTGTATTTCCATTTCTGTAATCCTTTGAATTTCAATAAAAAGGGGTTTCCCCACTGTTTGATATTTGCAATCTAATTGTCGAAGTTTAATTTGATTAAACCAAAAAAAACAACAATTAATATAATCATTGCATTCATCATTCTCACATCGCGTATTCTTCTTCCCTACGAATCTCACGTTTGTGTCTCGATTCTAGAGTCAAATTGTCTCATTCGTATAATACTCGGGCCAATCGTCAGAAAAAGATGGATGATCTTGAGGAAGAAAACAGAGAGTGAAAGAAGAGATCGACGCTCTGAGAGAGGATATGAGAAAGCTTCGTAACGACATGCAAGCCATGGCAGAAGCTCAGCTACAAAGAACTGGGATCTCAGAGATCACCTCAACGCCCATCATAGAAAAGTATGATCATAGGTATCAGATGCCGAAAGATCGTCCTTGGGGCATGCCTGTTAACTATATCCCAGAAGGATATGTTCCGCCGATCACTGAAGACCAGGGAATCGCAACAGAAGCCGCTGGGCCTGAAGGTTACAAACTTCGGGAAAGCGAAGATGCTAGGGGCATACTGAAGACTCCTGAAGGTTACAAACTTCGGGAGGCGCCAAGACTTACTGCCGTAGTCACGGTACCAACCCCCCTGTGGTGCACACTGTCCCGGAAGGACAGATTCCACAGACACCTTCTAGTAAGAAGGAAACTATGTTGACAGAATGGATGAATTCCAGGAGCAGTTCTTGGAAATGCCAGAAAGAGCTGCAAGCCATTCGCGGTCAGGATCTATTTGGAAAGGACGCCGCAGACCTCTGCTTGGTCCCCAAATGTGAAAGTCCCCGCACAAATTCCAAGTGCCCGACTTTGAAAAATACAAGGGTAACTCTTGCCCTCAGAGCCATCTGGGTGATGTTACGCTCGGCGGATGTTAGCTCAGACGGGAGAATCAGGACCTGCTAATTCAATACTTCTAGGATAGTTTAACCGGTGCTGCACTCAAATGGTACATGGGTTTAAACCGTACTACGATCAGTGACATTCATAGATCTTGGTACCTGCCTTCGTCCAACAATACAAGTACAATTTGGACATGGCACTCGACAGAGATCAACTCAGATCGAGGTCGCAAAAGGACAAGGAAACCTTTAAGGAGTATGCTCAAAGGTGACGTGAAATTGCCTGCTCAAATTTGTCCACCTCTTGAGGAAAAAGAGATTGACAAAAATCTTCTTAAAGACCTTAAGCTCATTTTACTATGACCGAATGATTGCCAGTGCACCCAGTGATTTCACCGAAATGGTCGGCAATGGGTGTATGTCTTGAAGAAGCCGTCCGAGAAGGACGTTTGTAAAAGACACTAGATCAACGAGCGGTACTAAAAAAAATACGGTAGTGCTCTCCCTAAGAAAAAAGAGCAAGATATTGGTAATATCTCTCTCGGAAAGCAAAGGCGGCGTTATCAGCCAGTAGTAGTTGTTACTCCCTGCTATCGGCCCCGCGCCTGTGTCCTATGTATCAACCTCAGGTTGCGCAGAGCCAACCTGACCCACAAAAGACACAACAGCCTCTTCAGAAGGCTCGTCCTCCATATAACAACAACCGTACAACACGGCCACCAGGATTTGATCCTATACCCGTAAACGTACACAGAGCTGTTTCCGTTACTGCTGGCTAAGGGGCACATTCAGACTAAGTCTCCCTTTCAGTTCCGGAAAATCCGCCTTTTTGGTTTAAAGTGGATCAAACATGTGCTTATCATCAAGGAGGTTCAGGGCATAACATTGAGAATTGTCTTAATTTCAAATCCGACGTGCAAAACCTTGTTAGGAGCGGGCTCTTGTCTTTCAAAGATACGAATCCTAATGTTCTTACGAACCCGCTGCCTCAACACGAGAAAGCTGCAGTCAATCTGATTGAGAAAGAAACTAACAATGTCTATCAAATTCACGATGTACTCTTATTGGGGACCAATCTGGTCAAGATGCATTGTAGACAGAGTGGATATGGCCATGTGCCACCTCATAATTATCACCAGTGTGATATCTGCTCTAAAGACAACCAAAGATGTTCTGTAGTGCAAGCAGCTCTACAGGAACAAATGGATCTTGGATGGATCCAAGAGCACCGAGTTCGTGGAGTTAACATGGTTTACACGAATTCCAACATCATTCAAAACCACGACATCCATGCGATGAATGTCAACTTGGTGGCGATGCACTCAAGGCAAAGCCAGTATCATAATCTGCCGCGGCACGATTACAGTTCCTGTCTGATTTGCTCGGTAAACAAATAGGGATGCTCTTTCATACAAGAGGCCCTCCAGCATCAGATGGATCTTGGATGGATCCAAGACTACCATGATAGGAACTCCTATCAAATCAATATGGTTCAGGTCTTCGATATCCGCGTAATGAATACCAACCTGGTAGAGTTACATGCTGAGCAGGTCTGACTCGGATTCTTAATATCACATGACTATCAAAGCTGTAAAGTGGGTTGCGAAAACGATCGAGGTTGTACCCTTGTCCAGGAGGCACTTCAGCACTTGTTAAATCACTGGTGGATGCCAATCTATATGGACGAAGATACTCAGCAGATTAGTATCAATAACAGGAATCCTACTCGTCGTCAAAGTCAGGATGTCCGATCAATGGAAGGTAACCTAGTGAGGTTACATTGTATTCAAAGTGGGCGTGGCCAGGTGCCACTACACAATTATGACAGTTGTAGCGTCTGTTCGGAAAGTAACCAAGGGTGTTACCTTGTGAGAGCAGCTCTTCAGGGTCAGGTCGATCATGGAGAAATTCGTCCATATCCAGGTTCAGGACCCATCATTTGGTCGCCGAACTACCTTGTCGATCAAGTTGAGGATGTTGTCACAATCTCTAGTCATCATAGGACCAGGGATGTTTTTGCCATCATTCCTCTACTTGACGAATCTAAAGTTCCCAACCGGGAAGGGATCCAGATTACTTACGATGGTCAGAAAAATTAGAAAGTCCCCATAGTCATCTATCTACCGGGGCCACTACCGTATGAATCAGCTAAGGCAATCCCTTACAAATACGGTGCAACAATAATCGAGAATGGGAAGGAAATTCCATTACCCTCCGTCGTGAATATTGCAGACATCAGTCGTGTAACACGGAGCAGTCGAATCTTCAACTGAGGGGTTGGAGAGTCCAACAAAGAAAAGGAACTTCAGGCGAAAATTCCTGATCCACCAGTCAGTCAATCTGGTAATCCCGACTTTTCAAAAGACAAAGATGAGATGCTAAAGCTCATCCAAAGGAGTGAATATAACATTGTTGATCAACTGTTACAGACTCCTTCAAAGATCTCAGTATTATCACTGTTACTCAGTTCAGAAGCACACAGGGAGGCTCTACAAAAAGTCTTGGAGCAAGCCTTTGTGGAACAGGATGTAACAATCAGACAATTCGATAGCATTGTCTCTAACATCACTTCCTGCAATAATTTGGGATTTAGTGATGAGGAATTACCTGAAGAGGGTCGTCGTCATAACATGGCGCTCAATATCACAGTTAACTGCCAGGGCGATGCTTTAACCAATGTACTGGTAGACACAGGGTCAGCCCTGAATGTTATGCCGAAGTCCACTTTGACGCAATTATCATTTAAGGGCCCTCCGATGAGAGTCAGTGAGGTCGTCGTCAAAGCATTCGACGGATCCAGAAAAACAGTTATCGGCGAAGTTGATCTTCCCATAACTATTGGTCCTCACACTTTCCAAATCACTTTCCAGGTCATGGACATCCGGGCAACATACAGTTGTTTATTAGGAAGACCTTGGATACATTAGGCTGGAGCGGTTACTTCAACCCTCCACCAAAAGCTAAAGTTTGTCAAGAACGATCAACTTGTCACGGTTTGTGGGGAACAAGCCTTGCTTGTGAGTAGCTTATCATCATCTGCTTGTGTAGAACCCGAGGAGGTTATTGGAACTCAGTTCCAAGCACTATCGGTGAGCAAGAACGATCAATCCGAAGAAGGAACTTCAATTTCTTCATACAAAGATGCTATCAAAGCGGTCGAGAGTACCGATACAAAAGGATGGGGACAGCTTGTCATTCCCATTGACAATAAAACAAAGAAGGGTCTTGGTTTTTCTGCAACCTGTACCCAGACAGCTGTCAACGATGAAAGTCTTCATCCCCTTCAAAACTTCTTCCACAGTGGAGGTTTTCTTCACCCAGTGTCTCAGACAGTTCATGCTATCAATGAGGAAGATCCCTCTGACACAAATGAAGAATGGAAGTCCTACCTTAACAAGGACGGCTATATGTCTCAGGAAGAGGTGCCTATGCCTTTTTGCTTTCCTACAGAAAGTCCGAGATTTATACCAAGATCAGATGTCAAAATGATCTATGGGGATTGTGATCCGGAAGGATGCCGTGCTCCGCCAAATTCATTAGAGGAGAACACTCCGATGAAAGACGATTTTGACTACAACTACTATGGCCCGATGGATGGTCTGCCAATGTGGCAACCTTATCCAGGAAACTTGGGGCAAGAAAGTCAGCCAAGTAATGAAACTCAGCTGAGCGTCATTGAACAGAATACCTGTGTCCCCGCCATGTCATGGGATCAACACTCAGGTCATTCGGAAATTACTCAACATGAAGATGAATTTGCAACGTTCGCAGGACTTGAATTCATCAATTATGCTTTTCCTGAGGTCAACGTCATCGAGAGGGATGACTTCTCCGGTTCCAAAAAAGTTTGGGACACTTTGGGACAACCAAGTGGAAAATACGACTTTATGGTCAAGTACACTGCTCCCGAAAGCTCTCGTATCAGGCTCGAAGATATCCAGCCAACTGGATGGGGAGATACAGCTGAGAGCACAAATGCTATGCAAAATGCAACAGAGGAATCCTCCTACGACAATTCTGCTTGGGAGACAGATTCCAATGATCCTGCTCCACCAGAAATCAGCGTCATTTCTGAAGACAAATCAAGGAAGGTGCCAGACTTTGTGATTCACCGAGGAGTTCGCCGCCAATGGGTTGTTGTCGAGGTTCCGAAGGTCGTTCATCAGTCAAAGTAATTGCCATCTTTAACCTTTCACCCTGCCCAGGTGAAACGGATGTTTTGATAGGGCTCGTTTTCTGTAAATTTCCCTCTTCGCTTTGCCCAAAGCGACAGAGTTTTGTTTTATAGGGCTGTAGTTTCAAGATTCGACTTGTTCATTAATAAAATAACGTCGTTCTGTAATTTCCGCATTAATTGCTGTTTTCTCTTTTTGCTTTTTCAGAAAATGGTAATCCTAAAAAAAAACAATTCAAAATATAAAAACAAGCAGTAAAATAAATACACTGCACACACTTGCATTTTCTCTATCTCTTCTAAACACGAATCATCACGTCATGCAGATTGCTTGTTTTATACCCCGTTGAAACATACGATCCGATGCCTTCTCCCAACTTTGAGTTCCCGGTATTCGAGGCTAAAGAAGAAAATGACAACGAGATTCCAGAAGAGATCTCCCGACTACTCAGACAAGAGGAAAGGTCCATTGAACCTCACAAGAGCCGTTGGAAACGGTAAACTTGGGTCAGAAAAAGAGAGAAAGAAATCAGGATCGGAGCACTGCTCAGTCCAATTGTCAAAGAAAGTTTGATAAAGCTTCTCAAAGAATTCCCGATGTGTTCGCTTGGTCCTATCAGGACATGCCAGGGTTGGATACCAGCATCGTGGAACATCACTTACCGCTAAGATCGGAATGTCCGCCAGTAAAGCAAAGGTTGAGACGCACTCATCCGGACATGGCCATCAAAATCAAAGAGGAGGTACGGAAACAGATTGACGCGGGTTTCCTCGCTACATCTGAATATCCTCATTGGATGGTTAGCCAACATCGTACCCGTTCCCAAAAAGGACGGAAGGGTCAGAATGTGTGTTGATTACAGAGATCTAAACAAGGCAAGTCCAAAGGACGACTTTCCTTTACCACACATTGACATGCTGGTAGACAGCACAGCAAAGTTCAAAGTTTTCTCCTTCATGGATGGATTCTCGGGCTATAACCAGATCAAAATGGCGCCGAAAGACATGGAGAAAACTTTGTTCATTACCCCATGGGGTACCTTTTATTACAAGGTAATGTCGTTCGGTTTGAAGAATGCTGGGGTGACCTATCAAAGGGCCATGACTACTCTGTTTCATGACATGATACATAAGGAAATCGAGGTATATGTCGATGATTTGATTGCAAAATCAAGAACAGAGGATGAGCACGTTGAACATCTGTCAAAATTGTTCGAACGTCTAAGAAAATTCAAGCTCCGCTTGAATCCTAACAAGTGCACCTTCGGTGTCCGTTCGGGGAAATTACTAGGGTTCATCGTCAGCCAGAAAGGAATTGAAGTTGATCCTGACAAGGTCAAGGCCATTCAAGAAATGCCTTCTCCAAAAACTGAAAAATAAGTCAGAGGATTTCTGGGACGTTTGAACTACATCTCCAGATTCATATTCCTTATGACCGCCACGTGTGCGCCGATTTTCAAATTACTCAAAAAGAACCAGGATTGCGTTTGGTCAGAAGATTGCCAAACCGCCTTCGACAGTATCAAGGAATATCTGTTGAATCTGTCGATTCTATCACCTCCAGTGGAAGGAAGACCACTGATCATTTACCTCACAGTCCTAGAGGACTCAATGGGATGTGTACTTGGCCAACAAGACGAAACTAAAAGGAAAGAGTCTGCCATTTACTATCTAAGCAAGAAATTCACTGACTGCGAGACTCGGTACACAATGCTTGAGAAAACTTGTTACGCTTTGGCTTGGGCAGCCAAACGTCTTCGCCAGTACATGATTCGTCATACTACTTGGTTGGTCTCCGAAATGGATCCAATCAAGTACGTTTTCGAAAAACCTGCTCTCACGGGAAGGATTGCCCGTTGGTAGATGTTACTATCAGAATATGACATAGAGTACCATGCTCGGAAAGCGTTAAAGGAAGTATTTTAGCCGATCATTTGGCTCATCAACCGATTGACGATCAAGAATCAATCGGGTTTGACTTCCCAGACGAAGATGTCATGTATCTAAAGATGAAAGATTGCGATGGACCGCTACCTAGTGAAGGGCCAGAACCAGGTTCCCAGTGGGGACTTATCTTTGACGGAGCAGTCAATCATTATGGGAAACGGAATTGGGGCAATCATTGTTACCCCTCAGGGTTCCCACATTCCTTTCACTGCTAGACTTACGTTCAAATGTACGAACAACAAGGCCGAATACGAGGCATGTATCATGGGTCTCGAAGAAGCGATTGATTTAAGGATCAAAAACTTGGACGTATATGGCGATTCAGCCCTGGTTATTAACCAGATAAACGGAGATTGGAACACATACCAATCAGGATTGATTCCTTACAAAGACTATGCAAGGAGGTTGTTACCCTTCTTCAACAGAGTCGACTTTCATCACATCCCTCGTGATGAGAATCACATGACTGATGCATTAGCCACTCTCTCTTCCATGATTAGTGTAGGTCGATGGAATGACATACCTAAGATCGACATAATGCGCCTTGAACGACCCGCTTACATCTTCGCGATTGAAGCAATCATAGACGACAGACCTTGGTATCACGATATCAAATGCTTCCTTCAGAAACAAGAGTACCCATCTGGGGCACTCAGAAAAGACAGGAAAACCCTCAGAAGGCTGGCAGGCAGTTTCTTCCTGAGCGGTGACACTCTTTATAAGAGAAATTTTGACATGGTCTTGCTCCGATGTGTCGACAGACCAGAAGCAGACATGCTCATGAAAGAAATTCATGAAGGATCCTTTGGCACTCATGCCAACGGACACACAATGGTGAGAAAAATTCTCAGGGCTGGGTACTATTGGTTGACAATGGAATCCGACTGCTACAAGTACATGAGGAGGTGTCACAAGTGTCAGATATACTCCGACAAAATTCATGTACCGCCATCACATCTCAAAGTTCTTTCTTCCCCGTGGCCTTTTTCCATATGGGGAATCGACATGATTGGTATGATTGAGCCCAAGGCTTTAAAACGGACATCGGTTCATCCTGGTAGCCATTGACTATTTCACCAAGTGGGTCGAAGCAGCGTCATTCGCCAATGTAACCCGACAAGTGGTGGTCCGATTTATCAAAAACAATATCATCTGCCGTTATGGTGTTCCAAGCGAGATCATTACTGATAATGGATCTAACTTGAACAATAAGATGATGAAAGAGTTGTGTGCTGAGTTCAAGATCGAACACCATAACTCATCTCCCTACCGACCCAAGATGAACGGAGCGGTAGAAGCGGCTAACAAGAACATCAAGAAGATCGTTCAAAAGATGGTTGTAACCTACAAAGATTGGCATGAGATGCTACCCTTTGCTCTTCACGGTTATCGTACATCTGTTCGCACTTCAACAAGGGCAACCCCTTTCTCTCTAGTATATGGCATGGAGGCAGTTCTCCCTATAGAAGTAGAGATCCCATCAATCCGGGTATTGATGGAAGCTAAGCTCATCGAAGCTGAATGGTGTCAAAGTCGACACGACGAACTGAACCTGATCGAAGAAAAGAGAATCACGGCACTATGCCACGGTCGGTTATATCAACAGAGAATGAAAAGGGCGTTCGACAAAAAGGTCTGACCTCGTATTTTCAGAAAAGGAGACCTCGTGCTCAAGAAAATACAATCATTTCTCACTGATTCTCGGGGCAAATGGACCCCAAATTATGATGGCCCCTATGTGGTCATGAAAGCTTTCTCAGGCGGCGCCTTGAGACTTGCAACCATGGACGGAGAGGAATTTTCCTACCCCACGAATGTTGATGTAGTCAAGAAATACTTCTCCTAAACTAAAAAAAAAACGTCTTGGTGGATTGAAAACCCGAAAGGGCGGTCCAGGCAAAAGTTAGAGACATGAAAAAAATCATCCCGATGGATTGGAAATCTCATAGTACAATCCAGGCAAAAGTTAGGGATAATGGCAAGTAACTATGTTCAACAGAGGCAAGTCCCTCAGCAGCAGTTACAGCATCATCTATCGGAGGAAATCTCCAGTCAAAGGTCATCTTCGACAGAAGCTCAGGATGTCCTGAACTCAAAGTTGGTAGAAGGATAGTGGTCGTTATGTTTCAACGTAGCCCTTTTCCCTGTAAATTACCATTTTCTAACTTTGTATATACTCTTTGGAATCACGCGTTTGGCTGATCTCCATCTTATCAATAAAATTTGAGCCCTTGTGCTTTTTGTTTGTAATTCTTTACTTGTTTTAGCTTTACAGAACGACGTTGTTTAAACTTAATCAGCGATTCTTGAAATAAAACAAAAATAAATTTACTTGTTAAACTTTTTCTGTTTTTAAATTAAAGATGGCATTTCTTTTGACTGTTGAACATCAGAAGAACACCGATCGCTTCTCCCGAAGTAAGCGAACTTCAAAGTGCAGAATCAAAGTACTCCTTCTAAGCCAGTGCGCCTGAATGAAGGATCAACTGTATCAGATGCGGTTTTCCCGTCTGATACCCTCGGCCGAGGTCTCATCTCCTAAGCCCGATCGACATAGCTCCCAACAGGGACTATCTCTCCTAAGCAAGGTTGGAATTGCTATTTTGAACCAACGGTACTTCTTTGCCCCGCGATGGCCGAGTATCCAATTGTGTTCATCCATTAGTCTGTATGTCGCGTCAGTTTTGTTAGCATATACATACGTACTTCATGCATTTTTGATTTGCATTTACATTTCATATTGCATCGTTATCACTCTAGTCGGTCTTGTCCCCTAGTGATAAACAGTTTTCTCAATCGAGTTTGTCAGTTCTTTCCTCGTCAGGAAGTGTTGCGTCTGCACAATCTCGCCACCAGTGTATCTTTAGATCAGAGTCGGCACTTGGCCACTTTGATAACTTAAACCTCTGAAAGATCAGAGAACCTTCAACAGATGTCACTCTTCGCCATTGAAGATGATATCCTCGCTTTCCCGGATTAAGGAAAATCCACAGGGAAAGCCTCGTGATCAGAGATTCGGCAGTACATCAGTATTTCTCCGAAAAGTCGTTGATGAAAAGGTCATCGACACCTCAAAATTAGATCCCATCATATGGCGTTTCTCCGGAAAGATCCCGAGAAAAGTATGATGTAAGACCCCAAACGAAAATAGTCTCTTAAGAGACTCGCTTTCTCCAGTAGAATCGACAAATGGCGTCTCCAAAATAGAGAAGTTTGTGTACCTCTATAATTCAGACGAATGGGTTCCCCAGCAAGTCTGACATCACATCTTTTCCCACTCAAATGGCATCTCCCCAGGAAAATTCGGCGAGAAGTTTGAAGGAAAGCCGCTACGCATAGCGTCCCTTGTCAATAAGGTTTATTGACAAAAGAAACTTAGACCAGTTCCTTGGTAGAAAACCAGGATCGAGGGGAAGTTTATATCAGAAACTAAGACCAGTTCCTTGGTAGGAAACCAGGATCGAGGGGAAGTTTGTTTCCACAACTGAGACCAGTTCCTTGGTAAGAAACCAGGACCGAGGGGAAGTTTAAATCAGAAACTAAGACCAGTTCCTTGGTAGGAAACCAAGAACGAGGGGAGGTTTATTTCAAAAGAAAACTAAGACCAGTTCCTTGGCTGAAGACCAGGATCGAGGGGAAGTTTACCTTTTCTAAGCATCATTGCTTAGCTAAAGAAGATGAATGCGTAAGCTACCATTCATAACCACCATCAAAATTTCGGGTATTCCGATATTTAATCCTCTTGCACCCCGAATGCCTGAATCCCTTCGTCATTCACACCTTCGGGTCCAAGAAGATTAAATAGGGGCATCTGTAATACCCCAAATTTTGACCACTTAGATTTTCCATCATTGTGAAAATCATCATCACAATATGGATGAACCATCATGCTTCATCAGTCTCCCCAAAGATGGGTGAACATCCAATACAATCAAAATTAGGGTTTCAAGCCCTCTCTGAGTGCTTAGACAAAGGATCAATCAAGAAATGACATGATCTTCAACTTGTCTAATCTCTTAAATATCCACAATGGATCAAAAAGGACTCCCACTTCAAGGATTAAGCACAAGGTTGCTCCCTTCTAGGTGGATCAAGTCTCAAGATCGACAGTGTCACCAAATTAGGGTTTTGGTCGACCAGGGCCTCCAGATGGAAATTTTCATCTGGGCACAAGGCAATGATCCAAAAAATAACCTAATATACTTCATGGAACCTCATGAACCCATGCATCAAGTCAATTTTGCCTCAGGGGATGCATTCATCAAAAATCAGGAATTAGGGTTTCTTGACCTAATTCACCCCTAAGTTGACTTTTGGGACAAATCATGAACCAAGACCTCAAGAAAGGGTTTGAGGGTCTCTAATATACCATATTGATCCATTTGGAACAATGGATTGATCCAAGAAGCTTGAGCAACAAGTCTCAATTTCATCTGCACCACAATTAGGGTTTTAAGAGAAAAGTCAACTGTAACTTTGACTTTTGACCTAGACATGCTCCCAAACCCTAATACATGATTGAATATACCCTATGACACCCATGGAACATGTCCATCAAGTTTGATTTAGGTCAAGGACATGATTTCCTGAAGGATTGCACAGTTTGGAATTCATCTGATAAAAAGTCAACTGTGCACAAAAGTCAACTTTGACTTTTTGAGATTTTTCACCAAAATGGATTTTTAACCCTAAAATGATGTTAATGTGTGATTTGAATCATCATTCATCAAGAAAAATCAAGAAAAGTGAGATAACTTGTAAAAGGGGTAACCATAAAACTTAGAAATTTTTCTAAGTTAAAAATAAAGTGGCAAAGGTACCAACTTTGGAGGACCATAACTCCTAAACCACAAGGCCATTTTTTCTCATCCAAAGATGGATTTGTAGCCCTCATTATCACCTACAAAAACTTCAACTACAAGTCATTCCAATTCATTAAGGATTTTGAGTTATGGAGTGATCAAAGTGGCTGAAAAGTGAAAATGTCACTTTTTCCAACACTTAGTGAAATTTTCACTAAGTCAGATTCTGCCTCACTTTTTGCCAAACATAGGGGGATTTTTCACTTGGAATCAAAAGAGATCAAAACCAAACTTGTTCAAACAGTTGTTGTATCATGTAAGAGCTTTCCAAAATGGCCAAGAACATTGCCAAATTCAACCTACATCATGAGATACAACATTGGCAAGTTGCCTTGCTGAAATCTGTCAAGGCAAGGCAGAATTTGCAACTTTGGTCGATTTGCCAAAATCAGTCAAATTCAATTGCTCTAATCCACTTGGACACCTCAGAGGATTGAATCTAAAGGGGACAATCATTGAGCCAAGCCTCCAAGGTCCAAGGAACAAGGAATAGCATGTTGAACCTAGAATGGCCAAAATAGGGACAAGACTTCAAATTTGGAATGAGGCATTCAATGAAACCATCAAGGTGGCATGGATTGAGCCATTCTCATCTGAAATCAGTCAAGACTTATCCAAGACCAAGGGGACCAAAGCTCTGTGCCCTAACCTCTAGTCAATGGCTAGAGGAGACTTGGATTTTCATTGGACAACATTGGCCAAACCTACTTACCAGCTGCCATGCACTATTCCTTGCAAAACAAACTTGCTCTACTATAAATAGAGCTCAATTGTGGTCAGTTTGAGTACACCAAAGCCATCTAACAGATGCTTTCCTCAAAATCTCTTTCTCTTGGCAAAAATGCCTTTCTTAGCAAGGTAGCTATCGGGTTTTGAGTTTGAGAGCAATTCCAATCAAACCAATCACTCACACACCTCACATACATCACATATGAGCTGATCAAACACTTAGATTACTTCTGAAACATCAATTTCACAAAATCACCAGCTGGTTGCTCAAATTTTCAATCAAGTTGCAGCTGAGGTGCCACAAAATGATGCAGCCAATTTCAATCAAGTCCAACCATCCAAACACAATCCATAGAGTGTAAGGAAGCTGTCCAGATCATCACAACTCATCTGTAACACCTCCAAATCAAAAATCACTTTGAACTTGCTGTCACGACTTGGAGGTAAGCACATACTTGGTCATCTCTCAATCTATGCATATTTCCTCGCACAATAATTTGGCCATATGTTCATAATCATGCATGGAATATTTTCCCTCAATTAATTGCATTGTTTGAATCGTGTATCAAAAATCCTAGCCTTCATGCAGAAATTAGGGTTCTTGAGGTCTCTTCGTGATTTCTTGTTGTATGTTTAATTTAAATGAAATTAAAGTACATAAACATGATCGTGAGGTTGAGGCGAGCATAATGATATGTGGATTGCATGATATGATTACGTATTCATGGAGTGGAGACTGGATAGAAAATGCAAATCTGAGAAACCAAGAACACGCGCGTGTTCTTCAGCTGTTCTTGGCGCCATTTTTCATATATTCAAATATTTGAATTTTGTGATTTTGTTTAATTGATTCAAAAATTAATTTCTCTCTGAGTTTTAATGATTTTAAGTTGATTCTTTTTTTAATAATTCACAAAAATGTTAAAATATTTTATTTTATCAAAAAATCCCAAAAATATTATTTATTTCATATAATTGATATTTTTGCAAAGAATTAATATTTTAATTGTTTTTTACATTTTAAATATTTTTTCTACATTGATTTTGCAACTTTTAATGCTTTCTAATTATTTTGTAGGTCAATACTTAATTTTTGAAGCATTAATCCAAGATCACAATTTGTTTTCCATGTGTTAAACAATTTTTGATCATTTTAATTGGATTTTTATTCAATTAAATACATTTTGAAAACAAATTAGGGTTTTGGATTAATTCAACCCTCATAAATCATTTTCAAAACTTTTTAGGCCTCTTGAGAGAGTGTAAGACCCAACCTCCTTTTTTTGAAAACCTTTTTGGGCCTCACTTATTGTATAAGTCCTGTTGTATTTCAAAAATCACGGCGCGATCGTCGCCTTTTCAAAGTAAAACCTTTGGGCCTACCCTCGGGTAGTAAGACCCATTTCTTTTCTTTAAAAACTTTTTGGGCCTCTTGAGAGAGTGTAAGACCCATCCCCCCTTGTACAAAACCTTTTTGGGGCCTCACTCATTGTATAAGTCCCTCTGTACAAGTAAACGGCGCGATCGTCGCCCGTTTAAAAATAAAAACCTTTCTGGGCCTCTCCTTGAGCTATAAGACTCATTCAAAACACTTTGGGCCTCTATTAGAGTGTAAGACCCAATCCCCCTTTTAACCAAAACATTTTGGGCCTCACTTATTGTATAAGTCCCTCCGCGTTAAAAGAAAACCTCGGCGCGATCGCCATTTTAAACGAAAAAATCATTTGGGCCTACCCTCGTGTTATAAGCCCCACTCTTTTTCTTTAAACCTATTTGGGCCTCTTGAGAGAGTGTAAGACCCATCCCTTTGTACAGAAAACCTTTTTGGGCCCCAGTCACTTGTATAAGTCCCTCTGTACAAATTCAAACAGTGTGCTCACTGATAAAACCCTGGGCCTCTCCTTGATCTGTAAGCCCCAAATCTTTCTTTTTCAAAGCACTTTCTCCTTTGATTTTGAATATACTGTTGTTTTCAATCTTTCTTTGTTGAATAACTAACCCAACAGCATGGAAGCACTACAACCGAGTAAGTGGTTATCGCTTTCATTTACTGCTTTCATATTATAAACTGTATTGTGGGGCTGCTCACTGTAAGTCTCCTTTCATAAACTCATATCTACTGTGTAATAATAGTATAGATATTTCGAGTATCCCCGGCAACTACGTCTAGAACTAGGTGACGCCGTTTCGTTTATTCTTAGAAATAGACGCCTAGATCCCCAATAGGAGCACCAGATACAGTCTTCTCTTCGGCTGTCCTCCTTAGGAATCATCAAGAAACTCTACTCCCCAAGATGAATGTATTCTCTGTGAATGGCATCTTTGAGTTTCTTCCAAATTCTCGAACTTTCCTGACTTGATCTATTCCTTATGGATAGCTTGCCTTGAATGTCTCGGGGTTTGGGTACCCACTACGGTCATAATCTTGGACCTTAACTAAGGAACCCTCTTTAAAAGCTAAAAGTCACTGGATAGTAAACCTCGCACGTTTACCAGTGGTTTTTATCTTTAAAAGAGTTATCTCTCCTAATGGAAAGGAAATGATAGACCCACGGGCTTCTTAAAAGCATCGGCCTCCTCTTGGGCATTGTTCAAGGACCCACAGGCTTCTTAAAAGCAACCCCGCCTCCTCTTGGGCATTATTCAAGGACACTACGGCTTCTTAGAAGTATTCACAGCCTCCTCTTAGGCTTCGTATAATGATCTCTTCCTCCGGGAATGATAGCCTCCTCTTGGGCTTCGTACAAGGACCGATCGGCTTCTTAAAAGCTTTCAGCCTCCTCTTGGGCTTCGTACAAATTGTCCCGACGACCTCCTAGAGGTATAGGAACAAAACCTAGTCATCCTCATAGAACAGTCCTTTCATAGAGTCTACTACTGTTTCTCAAAGCATAGTACAAAAGAATAAAACTCTAGACTTGGACAGTCTAACTTCCTTGAGTCTCAAAGACATTCTCAAGTGACCCCCTTCGTTAAATAGGAAGGAAACCCGCAGACTCGGATAGTCTCAATACCCTTTGGATTTCCCGTTTCCTCAAAGAGAATGAACTATCCCTGATCCTCAAATCAAATTCCTGAGTACATTGTTGCTCATATAAGAACTGATTTTCTCTTTTAAAATCAGTATATTGGATCTGTCACTCAACTGAAACAAACTTTTAGCCTCCATCTCGGGCTTCGTACGAGATACAAAAACACTCTCTTGTTGAGTATAAAAGACTCTCTTATTGAGTCAATCCTCCTTTAGCCTCCATCTCGGGCTTCGTACGAGATACAAAAACACTCTCTTGTTGAGTATCAAAGACTCTCTTGTTGAGTCAAACTTTTTGCCTCCATCTCGGGCTTTGTGCGAGATACAAAAAGGTTCTTACTGAGCTAAACAAACAATAGCCTCCATCTCGGGCTTTATACGAGATACCGAAAGACTCCATCGTCGGGTCAAAATCTTTTAGCCTCTCTCTCGGGCTTTGTACGAGACAAAAAATAGCCTCCTCTTAGGCTTTGTATAATGATTTTCCTAGCGGAAATTAGCCTCCTCTTAGGCTTTGTATAAGAAAACCACTGGTTGATCCAATTAACCTTTTAGCATCAAAGTTGTGCCTCGTTCACAGTACACAAACATCAACAACTCCTTTCCTTTCATCTAATCGCTGTAAGCGGCAAGCCTCTAGATCATCTATATCCATGCCACTGTCCCTCTTTTAGCATGAGAAATTCCTAAGGAAAGATGGCATTGCTCTACACTGAGTTAAAGTCTTCTCCTTCAGGTTAAAACCCTTTCTTCGGAAATTATGGCATTGCTCGGATCCGCGTATCCCAGTTAAAGTAATTCTCCTTCCCCCTATTTAGAGATGACAAATTCTCTCTAAAGTCGCGGTTTTTCAGCTTCACGTCTTGGGCTTTGAACAAGACACAAATAGACCTTTTAGCTTCACATCTTGGGCTTTGAACAAGATACAAACTACCTTTCGCTTCACGTCTTGGGCTTTGAACAAGACACCAAAAACACCCATTTCCTCCCATAGAATAGGAGGAACTACGAACGCTCTGATTTCCTTGTTTCGGTAAACGGGAATACATAGGCATAAGATCGAAAGAAAAGATCTTAGCGAGCGCAATCAACAAAAAACCCAAATCCCATATCTCCATAAATCAAAAGTAGTATTTCAAAAGCATCAGTCCTAACATCCTAATCCTTGTTCCCCGCCAGAAACCTTCTGCCTAGATAGAAAGAAAGAAAACCGTATTGGCGAAAATACAAATAACCAGTACAAAGGCCCCCCACATTGATAGCATCCGTAACCTAACAGACCGCTGTTTAAACTCAGTATGCAAAGCAGGGTTAATTGGAGACATCTATTTCCCTTCCTTATTCAGCTCACAATAGGATAAAAAATGAATCGACCTGTAGTTTTAAGCTCAACCGCAGAGAGCGACCAGCGCTTAAGAACCGCGTCCAAAATTGCTCGCTACACTATCCTAAAATAAAAAAGAACAAAGATTTTCAATAGGTTTTATTTTGTGTGATTTTTATGGATGTTTTTTTAGTAGAAAAGTGGAAAAAGTAAAAATTAATTATTTAAAAAAAAATACCTCAATATAAAAAATAATAATAATAAATATGTAAAAAAAATGTAATTTTTGACCTTTTGAATAATAAAAGCAAAAAACAAGGCTAACAAGTAGTATACGAGATTCAAACCCACAACCTCACACCTAACAACTACAGACACTTATCAACTAGACTAACTTGACACTTTTGATTTTATTTCCATTTTAAAGTACTAAAAATAACAGATAATTATAAAGCAAGTGATCAAAATTTAGGGTACGAAAGTTTCCCCTATTTAATTACCTTCAACCTGATGGTATGAGTGACGACAATCCTCATGTAATCGTGGTGGAAGATAATTAAATACAAGAGGACCCATAAATTTTGTCCGTAGAGAGGAAATATGGAAAGAAGGATTTATCAACCCTTGATGTAATGTTGATATCCAAACTACTTTTGATGGAACCCTTGTGAAACCCTGAGTAGAATCCTGGTGAAACCCTAGATAGAACCCTGATAAAACCCTTTGACAAATTCATGATGGAACCCTTTGATTAATTCTTGATGATCAATTTCAACCCATCCGGGTTGGACTTTAGTGATACCCTGATTACTTTGGATGAAAAGCCTTTGCTAAAAACTCTTGTGAAACCCCTTGATAAAATTCTGGTAGAACCCTTTGTCGGAACCTTTGATGAAACTTCAGATAGAATCCCCGAATAAAACCCTTGATAAAACCCTTTCGATGAAATCCATTGATGAAACCCCTTGACAAAAATCTGGTGAAATCCCTTGATGAAACTCCTGATAGAACCCCTTAACATAATCCTTTGATGAAACCCCTGACAAAATCCGTGGTGAAACCCATGGTGAAACCCTGGTGGAACCCTTTGATGAAACTCTTCTGATAAAAATTGGATGAATCCCTGATGGAACCCTTGATGAAACCCCTTGGTGAAATCCTTGATGAAACCTTTTTTATCAGTTTTAACCCTTTTGGATGAAACTTGCATACAATTTCCATGATCATCGGATCATTTTACGGGAATCGGGTAGGACTCTAGTGATACCTCTATCACTCTGGATGAAACTCCTTGGTAAAATTCTGGTAGAACTCCTTGATGGAATCTTTCGATGACACTCTTGATAAACCCTTTTGATAAAATCCCTTGACAAAAACCTTTTGATAAAATCCCTTAATAAAATTCTGGTGGAACCCTTTGATAGAAAATTATGGTGAAACCCTTTGAAAAATCCCTGATGAAACCCCTTGATAATAGAACTTTGTTGAAACTCCTGGGTAAAACCCTAGTGAACCCTTGGTGGATAATGCTCTGATGAAAGCCCCTTTATTGAACCCCTTTGATAAAACTCCTTTGATAAAATCCCTTGACAAAACTCCGGTATATTTGATGGAACGTATCCCTCGTGTGGGATATGTTAATAAGCTGGAGATGTGAGAGATGAAAACCTGTTCACTGGTTGGTAGCGATAATTCAAGATGACCGACCACTAGATAGATTCTTTTGAAGAATGACCATGAGTGAGCTTACTGGGGAAATCCTTTCCTTTGAAAAGACTCTGTGGAGATGTTACTTACTAGGAAATGCCAATAAATATTCCTGCTTAGGGAATTGTACCGGTATAGCTGGAGATTAAGAATTCAATCTTTATTTGTATAAGAATTGATAACTCATTATTGGCAAGACAAACAGTGTAAGAACTGGTGTGACTGAATGACAATGGTGTAAGAACCGAAGTGACTGGATGACAACAATGTAATTACCGAAGTGAACAATGGTAACGGTGTAAGAAACAGAGTGAGCAGTGGTGTAAGAACCAGAAATATGATATTATCATGGAGAATAAGTTCCAAGGATACTTGCTAGGGGATTGTCCTTAAGACCGACTTAGTGGAATATATTGCGAGAAAAGAGCTTGGGAGAAGCTTGGATGGTGATTTATTATCGACCTAGTTGGGGATTGATTAAGACTCTTATGATGAGTCATGAGTCTTAACATATGCTAAGTATATATGTTATGTATGCATATTTAGAATTTGTATGGTATAATGCTCCACATTCATGGATATTCTACGCATGATATGATGTATGAATGCAATGTGTGATGCACACATGTATTAATCTTTGGATGTGCCGGTGAAGATTGGGCCATTTGTAGGTATTGACTGCCAAGCAAGGGGATTTTATGAGATGCCAATCAAAGTCGGGCTTTTGGAGTAAATGGCCAATGAGATTGGGCTTTTTGGATGTAGGTGCCAAATGAGGTTGGGCTTTTTGTAAGGTGCCAAGTAGGATTGGGCTTTTGTGTGGTGCCAAGTAAGATTGGTCTTTTGCAAATGTTAGATTCATGCTATATGAGTGTGATAGACGAATGGGAAGATATGCATGATTGGATGCTAGAGTGAAGCAACATGATTGATACATGAAGATGATTTATGCGTTGACTTGAATATTTTCACAAGTGCCCTTGTGGTGAGTTGGGGATTGTTAGGGATAAGAGAGGTTGCTTGTATAATAAGGTTATTTGTCAAAAAAAGGTAGGTTATTATGCTAGCATAATCCCTCGATACTCGTTTTGAACTCGATGATTGTTGATATATGAAAGAGCTTATCTGTGCAACCTTAGAAGTATGGATAGGACTTTCCCCTGCAGTATCGTGTCTTTGCCCCGGTCTGTTGGGTCTTTGAAGAGATTTGCCTCAATATGAGTTTTGAAGTAACTTGTCCCTATTACGTTCTTGAAATGGTCTGGCATTGTATTAGCCTTGGAGAAATCTACCCTTGGACTGATATGCCCCAAATGAACCATTTTTTTAAGCGATTTCTTTTGATCAAGCCTTGCAGCAGTCTGTCCCATATTGAGCCCTAGAGGGTATTGCCCTTGTTTGTAGGTCTTATGAAGTATTTGCCTAAAAAGGAACTTGGATCCCACCATGATTTTATACCACCTTGATATGAATTGCCCCAGTATTTTAATCTTGAAAATTATGCCCCTGGTTAATTGAGGTCTAGAGAAATTGCATGATAAGGAACTTGGGCTCCCAAATATTCCGATATGATCTTTATATGAATTTCCCTAATATTTGAGAAGTATGCTCCTGATTAGATGAATTTTGGATTGATTGGCCTCATTATGCCCTTGAGAGTTTTGAAAGAGTCTGCCCCTGATCATTAGGGTCATGGAGGTGTTTTGACATAGGTGTGTCAAATCTTGAAATGGTTTGCCCCTAATTAGTAGGATCTTCAGATGATGTGCCCATGATTATAAGGATTTACCCCCTGATTTGAAGGATCATTGGGTGACTTGCCCCTAGTCAGAAATGTCTTGAAGTGGTATGCCACTGATCAAACCTTTGTTGAAATTTCCTCGAAGCTAAGTATTGATTTGCAATTAAAATGTTCCTTTTGAAAAGTAATTCTAACCCAGTGCTCATGCAAGATTTTTGGATATCGAAAATGGATATGGTGTATACAGATGATATTTGACCATCAGGTTGGCACAAATGGAAATGTGAAGATGTGGTATAAAAATATGGTTAGCAAAGATTTAACAAACATTCGCAGTCAGTTTAACAATGATTTTGCCGAGTATGCTTTCATAGTGAACTTAGCTTCAATTAAGACTTTTGAAGGTTGTAACGTGGTCGGGTTCACGGTTTATGAAACAAAGGATACAAGGCTCAAAATTTGAAATTTAACCCACCTCATTCTCCTTGATGTTCTTCGTTCCTAAATTGAATTAACTCAATAGATGCTTTTAGTCTGCAAGAGAGTTTTGTAGTCATGGTGATGAAAGAGGTACAATGGTTTAAGCACTTGATGAGATCTTTGAGGTGGCAGTCACCTACTCCCGTTTACAAGATTTTTTCCATTTATTTTCTTTTCTTTTAATCCCTATTTTTGCATGGACTGATTCTTTTGAATTTATGGTCCATCGGGATGCTCTAACTTTTGCCTAAGTTTACCTTTTCAGGATTTTTTTTTGTGTTTTTGACTTAGCGGGCTATTTTTCTTATGAAACTATTCTTGAGATTTTACTTTTGGTTTAGAATGGTTGTGACTGCCATGTTGACTTTAGTGAACTTTATCTTTATTGCTTCCTCAATCTTTGATGATGTACGTGAGGAAGAAGATGTTATGAGCTTTATTTCATTGCTTCTTCGATGTTGGATGATGTGCGTTAGGAAGAGGATGTAATTAAACCTCTTGCTTAGATAGATTGATTCTCTTGAGATTAGAATGAATCATTTACTTAATTAAAAAACCACCTGCCCCTGGTTAAGATTTAGGGTTTTATGAATAGAAAAAAAGAAACACCAACTTCTGGCTCGATGGGGTTTACTACGGATTATCTCCTTATTTCTCCAGTGTTTGGGAAGTGAAATAATGCCTTAAATCGTCATCCAGATCTTACTATTAAAAGCATACGTTACCAAATTTGGTTATTTTTATTTACATCATTCTCCCTCAAGTTTGTTAATGGTTGAAAAGTGAAATGGAAAAGCTTTGATTAATTTTTATTTTTATTTTTACTTTCAAGATGGCATAAGAAAGAGAGTGTAAATGAATAGATTGATCCCAAAAATATGCATGCTCGTTTTATTAAAATTATTTCTCAAAGAGTACAACTTTTAATACAAACAACACTTAGCAAAAAAAGAAATTACAACTGGAAATGATAAAGTCTATTGATTCTAGGGATGAGCTTCATTGTTTATCCACTGTAGTTAGGGGATGCTTCTTGATGTTACTCCACTTATAAAGATGAGGGGTGACTGTTTACAAATAGCCCTCCTTTTTCGAAAGTCAGCGGCTTGTCGTCGACCAGGTCTTGGACTTGGTATTCACACCGGGAATTCTCGTCAAAACTAGGAGGATATGGATGAGGAGAAGGGCCAAGGGATTGTAGCTTTACTATGTCACTTCTGAGTAAGTCGTGAGACATTGGTGTAGGATCCAGTTTCCTTCCAAGCTTCCTTTGTTGTGATTAATAAAGCGAATGTGGCTCTTGCTGAAGTAGATACTGTTACAGCCATTATTGCCGAGGCATCACCTAGAGTTATTGTATTTGAGGTTATAGGTAGGCCTTTGAATGGCAAGGTGAAGAGTTAACTTCTCTCTTCAATGGTAATTGCCCCTCTTGAGTTCCTCCATAGCTTCTTGAGACATCCTCCGAGTTCGTTTGTGAGTATCAGGAAATCTGTTAGCTAGATGGTCGAAGTAATGTTGGTGAAGGTGTAAGAGGTATGATCTTGATGTATGAAGATGCATGAAAATGAATGAGGTATGCAAAAATATTATTTTGAAGGTATGCTAAAGGTTTTTTGAGATGCAATGCAAGTGTCACATTATGATATTAACAGATAAAAGGAAATCCTTACAGGTTTAGAGGTTGTGACAGACACAAGGAAACCCCTACGGATTTAGGATAATGACGGATATAGAACCCCCTATATAGGTTTAATGATAATGATGAATATAAGGAAACCTTGTTCAAAAGGGCTCCTTATAGATAGGGATAATGACTGGCATGGGAAACCCAAACGGGTTTAGGGATAGTGACATATATAGGGAAACCTTATCTAGGAAGGTTCCCTACATATAGGGAATATGACAGGTACGGGAACCCATATGTGGGCTTAAGGATAGGTAAGGTAATATGCAAGCATGACCTAGCTAAGGCGGTCTTCTTATGACAGTCTGGTTCTAAGTTTAGACTACCCAATCCCCTCACTTGTAGGATATAAAGTTTTTGTAGTATAATAGCCATAGAGTCATGGACTATACCCTTCTTTTACCATGAGAAGAAGCAAGTCTTCCTACGGTAATCCTTCAGGATAAATCTCCTCTAAGCGGGACCTTAGTAACTACCCTTGCGGGTTGATAACATAAGGTCACCATGAGTTGAAAGGGGTTCTAGATAAAGGTTCCCAAAGTCATGGACCACATCCAAACCATCAGCATGTTGAGGGGTATACCATACCATGAAGACAACTTTGTGGGGTATATTCTGAGTGTAGCTTCCATGTATATTTGAGATGTGACATCTCACCGAAAACATTTCATCTCTACGTCTTAAATTAGGGTTACTCTCAAGCTTTTGTTTTACCTTCACACATGAATATCCCAACCAATAAGATATGACAGTTTAATAAATATAATAAAATAAGAAGAAGCATAAAAGAAAATAAATAAATAAATGAGAAGCAGTAAGAATTAACAAATAGAAGCAAGAAAACCAAGAAATCACACAAAACTCTAAATCCTAAGGTTAGGTTGGACTTCCTTTTATGGAAGTATAAGAATTCCCCAGCAGAGTCGCTAGTTATCGCGGCTAACAAAAATGATAGAGTCGTCGTCATCCTTTATTCGTTCCTAAAGAATAGGGAAACAATGATAAAACCTAACAATTAAGGGTGAGATACTAGGTTCGGGAGTCAGTTAAGCAAGGGGAGGGGATTGGGCACCCCTCACCTCCATTGTACTCAATGGGATCCTCCTCTACGTCTAGGGTTAGTGTGTACTTGTCTAAGTTATGTTTGCTTATCAGTTATTGATTGCTTAATTATTTATTTACAGAAAATTATTTTAATATTTAAAAAGATAATTGATTAATTAAGAGAAAAAAAAAACCTAAAAATGTTTTTGATTATTGTACTCGCTAAAGTCTTACAACTCTATGCCTACGTACCCTTAAGTTTATTGAAGGATCAGAGTTCAGTAGTTCGTTTTAAAAAGGTTGGTTGGTTGGTTGTTTGTATTCCTTGAAAAATTCTCGCGCATCGGGGGCGGAGAAGTATTTGATTTTGAAAAATGACTCAATGCACAAGGGCAGAGGACTTACAATTTGAGTGGGTTTAGGTGATTTTTATCCCTTTTTATTGATTGCAAAAAATTCCATTAATTTGATAATTGAAAATAACCGATAATGATATTATATATTATTAACACAAAATACCATAGTTTTAATAAACCCAAGGACCATATCCCTTATCCCCGACTTTATCCCTTATTTGAAACCTTACAAATGTCATACAGTTTTATCCCATACTATCCCTAAGTTATCCCTCGAATTAACCCTACTTTTCCCAATTTAATATCCCATTATTATCCCTATATATTTTTATCTATGTTAACCAATTTTTAAGAATTAACCTCTAACTTCTAATTATTCTAAAATTAATCCCTAACACTAGTTTAAACCCCTAATTATACCCTGGTATTTTAATACCATGTTAATTATGACTTTTTATATAATCATCTAATTATTTTTATATTATTCCTCCTATCATAATAATTAAACTCTAAATATTACCATAACCAATTTAAATTATATCCTTAAAAAATAATTATTATAAAAATGTTGGTTAATCCTAATTATCCTAATTAATTAATAATTCCTAATTAAATATATTTTTCCCTTTTTTTATTATTTTTAAGTTTAGTTGAATAAAAAGGAAGTGGTTTCTTTTTTTAAATTTCAATGAATCAAAATATTTTTATATTTTTGAATTATGCCCTAAATACCAACTAAATGCCAATTTAAATAAGATTATTAAATTTGTTAGAAGAGGAAAAAAAATAAAAAATAAAACAAACAATTGAAACGCAAGGAGTGCACATAGGAAGAGCTAAGGTAAATTAGCAAACAAATGATTTATGGGCCTAAGCCCATTCCAGTAAACATCAAACCCTAATCATAAATGGCCAAAATAAATAACAATAATCATAAAACAGGTTTGCTATCTTGACACTTTTTTTTACACTACACCGTATTTTCGTACGGTACGGACGACACTGTTTATGCACGGACGGGCACTGTTCATGCACAGACGGACACTGTTCATGTACGGACAGACACTATTCATGTGTGCGAAATACGCTACTGTTCATGTACGGTCGTTACTATTCATGTACGGACGACACTATTCACCGTCCGTACATACGGTGTAGGTTGGGGTGTCAAAATATCATTTTTGAATCATAAAAATCTATCAGACCATCTCCAACTCTTGTTATTTTGAAGCTGTGCCGCCAGCTGGCATACAAAAACAAGTTTTGTGCATCGCCGCATCATTCTACGTTGCATTGGAATGCAACAGTACTTCAACGGTTCTTTCATTAAAAAATAATAAATTTTATGTTTTAAATTATTATTTTAAATTAAATAAAATTTAATATAAATAATATATTAATATATTAAGTAAAGTCGTTGGACTCAATATGAGTTCTTTAGAGTTGCACCATTAAAGTAAAAATTAGATAAGTTACTTAAAAATAATGTGTCTTCATAAGTTCCACAAAAAATCCAAAACTGAGTTGTCCCATTAGAGATGTTCTCGGCAAAAGAAAGAAAGGGGAGCCCCCTCCCCATGTTGTAATATAAGCCTTTATCTTTGCGACAGATGGCTAAAGAGAGAAAAGGAGAAGAAAAAAATAAAATTAAAAATAATTAAATAATATAATTAAGCAAAACCAAAATGTCAGTAACTGCATCCCTCATTCTCACGTCTTTCTATTTCTCGATTACTCTCCTTTTCTATCCTTAGCTCATTCTTTTCTCCAAATTTTCCAGAATAAAAAATCAATACATAAATCCATCACAAAACAACAACAAATCCATGTAACCTTACATACAAACAAAGCGAAATCCATGGTAAACATGAATAATAAAGGAATAGGAGGGAGTACCTGCGGCCTTGGCGAGGCGAGAGCGGTGATGAAGGCTCGTCGGCGACAGTATGTGTGACTGTTACTTCCCCGAAGAGTTCATGGTTGGCGGTGCAGCGCAATTATAGTCCGGAGGTAGCGAGTGTGGTTGGTCTGTTGACGTCGGAGAGGGGTGGCCGGGTGGGCGGTGTTGTTGTGGGAGTTGACGCGGATAAGAGTCGACTGGTTGCGGCTTCATGGTGACTTTGATAACGTCAGATTGATTTCACTATTTGTTCTCTTTTCCATGTAATGTCTTTTTTGTTTTCAGATTTGTAATATTGTTGTGTTGTTAATTTGTTATTGATTTTGTTTTCGTTTTCATATTTCGTTCTTTTGGGGATAGTGTAATGTTACTCAACGGCGCGGCGTGCAGAGCAGAGGACATGTTCACTGAAAAATCCCATGCTTACAATGGACATATATAATCAAGACAAACAAACAGCCACTTCAAAAAAGGCATGGTGCAAAAACAAGATTCTAGGCACACCTACTTAAGTAACAACTAATTCCTTTATTGTATTAATGATGTGACAAAAAACTAGGAAACAAAATTTCCATGGAAGTTGAATTGGAGTACAAGAATCAAATTAAATTAAATTACTATCCTAAAATAAAATAAAAAACAAAGATTTTCAATATTTTTTATTTTGTGTAATTTTTATGGATATTTTCAGTAGAAATGTTGAAAAAGTAAAAAATAATTATTTAAAAAAATACCTAAATAAAAAAACAGAAATTAATAATAAATATATAAAAAAATATATATAATTTTTTACCTTTTGAATAATAAAAGCAAAAACAAGGATAAAAAGTAGTATACAGGATTTGAATCCACAACCTTACACCTAACAACTACAAACACTTACTAAAAATAACAGATAATTTTAAAGTAAGTGGTCAAAATTTAGGGTACGACAGCAGAGTTCTCGAAAAATCATATGTCTGGATTTCGAGGAATTCAAGCGAAAATGGTGATTGATCAAATCAACTGAGCTAAATCTCTATGTTTGCTTCTAAGCGCTTCTCAATTATAAGATCTAAGAAGGATGTGAACAATGGTGTTGAAAAGCGAACGTGAATTCGTGGAAATCATATGAATCGAAGGTTGACTTGTTCTTGATTCATGACCAAAGGAGGTCATGATCTGGTATATTGATGATTAGATCTGAAATCGTGGAAATCGTAGGAATCAAAAGTCGATTCCCACAGAAGGCGCCAATGTTTCGTTTAAGAGCCAGAAATGAATGTAGTTTGAGAATTAGTGACTTGAATGGTGGTTCCGATCTCTTTTACGACGGCGCGAGGTGGACCTGCATGGTTAGCCTCCAACACCCAAGTCAGTTCAAGAGTCAAGATAAGTATATTGAAAAGTGGAGATCAGAGATTGTACCTTGCTCTTAGCATGTGAACTGATTTTTATAACTTAGGTCAACTGGAGTAGATTTGAGGTGGAATAGGCCTTAAACGTTTGAGCCTTTGTCTGATCCAAAACTAGAGGTAAGATTTGCTAGACTTTTTTCTATATCTCAGACAAAAAAGATAAGGTGAGTGAGTTAGGCAAGTATGAAGATGAGAGGATCATTTAGGATCTTAGGTGGAAGAGATCGTTCTTTTCTCTATCATCAATTAGTTCCAATTTAGTGTAAAGATATAGATGAAGGTGCGAGAAAGACACAAGAAAGGGGGGCTTGAATTGTGAATTTACTCTTTTGTTAAATTTTCGCATCTTGTTAAAGAGACGCTCAAGAACCTTCAATGTTCGTTGAGAGATTTTGATCTCTTAACCATGGAGCATGAGAACCATATAGGTTCTGATCATAAGATACGATACTCAGAACTTGCAGTGCGGAAGCTTATCAGAGATAGGCTGCAAGGTTCTGACTTTGCTTAATATGAGGTTCTGATATTCAATGCATAGACATAAATAGAGATACTAAGCAAGAGAGTAAAGGACACACGATATATCCTGGTTCACCACGCGGGCTAATCCAATCCACCCTCCTCAGGTGATTTCGCCTTGAGCATAAGGACTTAATCCACTATAACCAAATCATGATTACACTTGCACGGGCAACGCCGGTGACTAACCATTTACACAACCGCAATGTGACTAATTACTTGCACAGCCGCACTGTGACTAACAACCCAATGAACCGTTCAAGGATCCAACAGGATATAACGTTCATTGACCGAGCAGACCCACTGCTGGGATTTCACAGCTAGCCGTTCAAGGATTCATCACAATGAATATAACGCTACTGACCATATTTCAGGATTTTCCATAATGACCCTCAGCCATTGTCATCTCAAGTATCTGATCACCACGTGATCTACTCAAGAGCCTCAACTCACAGCTAAACCGTTCAGGGATCTATTCAGGATATAACGTTCATTGGAGGAGTCTCAATTCCTTTAGTTGAATTGGCAAACTGGAGATTACAAATTATGCTTCTTAATAAGCAAGTTTCTCCTAAGTTTAAGTACAAAGAACACACACATGTGTTCAAGCAAGATTTGAGCAACAGCTCCTTGCTTTCCTAAGAAACTACAAAGATGTATTTGGATATTACAATTGTTGACATCTTGTAGATCTTCTTCTTCTTCTTCGTCTTCTTGGTTGAGCAAGCTTTGAGCAGCAACTCCTTGCTTCAGATCTTCAATGTAGTCCTGACGAGAAGGTAGGTTGATGACTTGACAGATCTTCAATGTTGTCTTCTTCATCAACAACTTCTGTTCTTAATTGTTGTTGTTGTGTTGATTTGTCTTCTTGAGTTTCAACAACAATTGTCATTAGTGAAATAATGATAGCTTTTGAATATTCTGAGTGTTACAACGAGAACTCATCATTGTGGCTATCTTCACAATGACTTGGTCAATTTTGTAGATGAAAATTTAGTTCGTGATTCTACAAGTGATCGACACATCAGAAGCAAAAACTCTTTCCATTAAATAGCCAGTAGAAATATAGTCGTTTGAGAATACTGTTGGCTGTTTGAAAAGAGACATTGTGATATAATGAGTTGTACTGACACATCTCCTTTTTGCAGAGGGAGAAGTGACCAGACATCTTTTCTTGGGTAGTGTGTACATTTAACTCACAACGGTAATATCTAGACTTCAAAACTTCAGTGGCTTCTGATGTTAATCTGATGAAGCATGAGTAGAGTCTTCTTAGCAGAATATCTGATGCTTCAAGTCTTCAGTCGATTGAAGAAGTCCATTAGGAATCAGTCTTCAGAACTTCAGCACTTGGTCTTTAAGAACGTTACTCTTTTCTGCTTCATGTCTTCCGAATCTTCAGAACCTGTCTTCAGAGTCTTCAGAACTTGATATTTGAAACCTTGATCTTCAGAACCCATAAGTCTTCAGATTCTTTCTGCACTTGGTCTTCAGCACCTTTAGCCATCAGAACTTCAAGTCATAGGAGTCTTCCGCACTTTGGTTCTTTCAGAGTGTACTTCTTCAAAAGCTTCGCTATCTTCAGAATCTCAATCACTTTCAGAGAGCATCCACAAGAGCATTACAACCGCAATCTTGGCATCCTTGGATCTGGATGATCATGACTAGATAAAGAAGCGTTCTTGCTTCTCGCGACTTTAGTCACACATAGTAACTTCGTATATATATATATTCAATCATAGTACATCTAGCTGGTGCATGTTGGTTATGATGTCTTTAGTTCTTATGATCTGCACACAACACACGTTAGACCATATAATGGTTCTTTCACAAATACTTATTGTTATCATCAAAACATAGACTGACTTGTAGAGACAATTCTTGCTCTCACAATCTCCCCCTTTTTGATGATGACAAAACCAAGTATTTTGATTGAACATTTTATACAAGGTAATCACCAAAGCAAACAAATTCAGAGTTTGGAACAACAGCTCCCTTGAATGAGTTATCCTCAAAGCTTTATCTGAGATCATCTAGGATTTTATATAGTCCAAAGATATGCAGAGTAACAACTTGAGTTGTAAGAACAGGAATAGAAAAGAGTTACTTCTCTATCTTGTCTTTAGGAAAACGAAGAGTCTTTAGCATCTGGACTAGTTCATAAGAACTTCCATCTTCAGATCTTCAGAACTCAGTTTTCTTTGTTGTCGTATCAGAGCATATTATCTTCAGAGACATCTGAAGCATTTCTACTTTTCAGCAGATTCCATTAAACATAAGATCAGAACAGTTCTTGACTGATAGTCATAGCCTTGCTATTTATCAGATACAGACACTGTCTTTAAAGGAAACTCCCCCTGAGTTTCAGACTATATGAAGATTTTATATTTTATATTTCCATCTTTTGGGTAGTCTCCCCCTAATTACCATAAGTCATATATTGGGATCTTCAGAATCGTGATTCAGAGTAGTAAGATTTTAATCACCAATGTGGAACATGACTTTTCAGAGTTTGACATTTGACCATAGGTTCTTATCTTGTTAATGTCACAGCTCAGTGGTTTATCAGAGCTTGATTTCTGATCAGATACTAATTTTAGGTTAGTTTATGTGATCTATCAACGCTTGATTTTGAATATGGTACACCTTGTTTTGTGCTGATATAAAGTGATGTGCTGACTAAAGAAGTTCTTTTGACTTGAAGAATAGTTCCTTGATGTGCAGGGAATGGATACCAATGAAGGTATTTGATAATAATTCACAGCTTTGTTCTAATTGATGAGTCTGATACTAGTCTTTGTGTACTGAGTCTGATTACCAATTATTGATTTAGTATGATACCAAATCGTTTTCACTTCAAATGGTTCCTGGTAAACATCAGAACGACTTCTTTCTTGGATCTTCAATCCAGATCTTCAGACAACTCTTGGCTTCTGATTTGCACAGTTCCTCTAAGTAAGCATCTTAAGAATGTGTACTTTGTCTTGACTGCTTTCAGAGTTTTCTTACTTCTTCTGATTCTTAGATAGCTTCTATTATATGATCGGAGTTCTTCTTCTTAGCCTGTTCCTGTCTTTAGACTGCCTAGTGAACTTGTTCAGAGTTCCTCGGATAACATCAAACAACAACCGTTAGTAGTAACACATTTTTATACTTTGTTTGAGTCCTGCATTCTTTCATATTTCCTTCTCTTCCCAATCAAAATCTTTTAATTTCTCCCGCTTTTTGACATCATCAAAGTTTAGGGTATTTAAGTATAATTCCTTTTTCCAATGAACATCATATAGTTCTTCCTCATTAGAGCATTTAAGTATTTAAGCATATTAACATCTTCATATTATATACTGGATATGTTAAACAACATAGAATCATAGGGCTAGCGTTTGAGCAATTAAGAGCAATCCAAGTCATTTGGTGATAACCATCTTTTAACCATAATAAGTTCATTTGAAGGATTTTTAGATGGAATCAACTAATTACTAATTGAAGATTTTAGATCATCAGTAAAGATTAATTGCAACATTTCATTTGTGAACAGTCAGATAGAAGCATCAACATAGAATAATTTTTAAGATGCATCGCATAGGTTGAGCTTAATCTTTAAAAGTTCAAGATAACCAAAACATAGATAATTCAAGCACAGATTCCTAATTAGAAACGTGATCATAAACCTAATAGAGCTGGGTTTTTATGGGTCCTATTGAGTTAGACTAGAGCGAGCCTAATGATGAAGAAGATGAGCGAGAGTTTTCAGAATCATCATTTCTTGAGCCATGCAACCTCTCTTCTACTTGAGTAATTGCCAATTTCTTGCTCTCACAATTTCTACTGAGATCCATTCATGGAACTCAGTCCAGATATTTCTTATTTCCATGGAGTCCATACAGGAATTAGAGGTTTCTATTAAGCTTTGAATCTTTGTGATTGCATTATCCTTGAGGGATGCTAATGCATTGTTGTTTGATTATAATGTTTTAGGTATTTTAATCATATGTTTGAGTAAAGTAAGCGTCTCAGATTATTTATGAATTTGATGTTGGTATAGGCATAGAAAACAGAAGATATCATATTTTCATTGATTAAAAAGAGAGACACAAAAAAACATCGGCACAAAATAGAACAATAAATAACAAGACATAGCACTATTTGACACTACATCAGATTTTGAAATTTTAGTCATCAAATTCTTCAACGTTGTCCACCCTTGTCTCAGTTACTGAAGGTTCTGGTCCGAGTCTGCTTACTAACCCCCAGAATTTCTCTTTCAGCATAATTTCAGATATTATTCTCCCGTAAGGAACGTAAGAGTTCAACTGAGTTCTTGAAACTCTAATAGAATGTTTCAGATGATTGAAAATGGTTTTGGGAAGATTGATCCTAAAGTGGTATGTTAGGAGGAAGATGATTACTATGTCATCTTGGGACAGCGTGCTCCTTGCAGTAGCACGAGGTCGAAGGTTGGTTAGAGAGAATCTGAACCATGTTCTGGGTGAGGGAAGAAGTTTCTTAGGGTTGTTTGGTTCATAAGGAACCGAATCATTAAATAAAACCTTGTATCTCTCTACTAAGCTCAGTTCAGATTGAAAGTCTTCAACAGTGACTCCAGAGGCGACACAATCTATAATCTTTTCTAATGAGGGAATGAAGATAGTGATTGGAAGGCGATATACTTCAGACCAGATAGTGTTGCCATCATTACTGATTCTGGCGTATTTCCAGAATTCTTTCACAAGAACTGGAAAGACAGGACCGTTTAGCAGTGAATAATAACCACGCCAAGATTGAATCTGCATGCTTCTTACAATTTCCAGACCATTATTTTGAAGTCTAACTAGATTTAGTCTTTTCTCTGAGATAATTTCTAGGGTTTCTATATTTCCTCTAAATGTTGGAGAAGCCATTTGTTAACACACAGAAGATTTTAAATGAAGATTAGTTTAGATGAGGATGAGCGAGGATGAAGCAGAATCCTATTATTTGTAGGCGAATGAGAGTGAGGAGTGTAAAGACTAAATTGGTACACAAGGATTTCAGTTTACTTTTTCCTGGGTGGTCATGATTAATTAGGGTATGCCAAAAGGCGTGAACGTGTGGAAAAGAGAACGGGGCAGTTACTTATTCATTTTGAGAGAAGTTAATATGTTAACAACTGCTTTGCCGTGAGTGGCCATTGGGGCTGCTATATTAATGATGACGGTGCCTTGAGCCACTAAAATATTTCCAAGAACTTTCAATAATTACTATCAATTAGTGTTTTGTCAAATATTTAAAAAAAATGATTCGTGGACACAGTTCATTAATCTTTGAATATCTCAGGACAAACTAATACCATCGATTTGACCTAGAGTAATTGTAATTTCAAAACATACACTCTGCATACATAGTTAAAACACAGACAGGTTTAGGTTTCCTAGTCACTGAAGATCTCACACTTAGTCTTCAACAAGCAGTTATCTGGAAGGTCTTCAGGACCATCTTCTTTATTTCTCTCTTTGATCATGTCCACGATTCCATCTCTAAACAAAATCTCAGACAAAACTCTTCCATAAGGAATGTAGGACTTTGTGAGGTTTCTGGACTTAGAGATGGTTTTCCAGAGACAGTTGAAGATAGTGTGTGGTAGATTTATTTGAAATCCATTCATTAGTAAATAAATGAATTCATGGTCATGAAATCTGATTATGTCATGGCTTTCTCCTCTGGGAAGAAAATTGGACAACATGAGCTTGTACCAAGCTTTGGAGATAGTTAAGAGATTTTCAGGATTGAAGTGTATGTATCCTAAAGTTAGGTTATGAAGGGATGCAAAATTTTTGGCAGCAAAAAAAATTGTTTTTGTCAAAGTCAACAGGGATTCCAACATTCTCACACCCAGTTGCAAGAGTGACTGAGAACAGGTTGATGACGATTAGGACTTCAAAAACAAAAGAGGTGATGCATTTGCTTTCATGACCAGGATCGACATGTTTCTAGAAATATTTGACAAGATTTACATAGATAGGTTTTTCTAGCATCACGGAGTATCTAGTCCATTGTTGAGTGTAAAGCACATCTGCTAGACTACAAGCAATACAACTTGAAAGTGGAGGGGTATTGATTACAAATTGTTTTTCAGGAATGATCTCAAGAAGATATTGATTTCCAAGAAAGGTTAGTGGAGACATGATAATGGATGGATAAAGAGGCTTAGAACTTTAGGGTTTTGAGTATAGGATGTATGAAAGGGAGACGTGATTTTATAGAATAAGTAGGTAGAATTATGCCTAGTCTAGGGAAGATATAGGTTAGTGAAAAATATTTTAATGAGATTTAGCGTTTAGAGATATGTTGTGTTTTCAAAAGATTCACATTTATTATGGTGTTCCTTTGCGTGTAGATTTTGTTAAAGGATTTTCTTTAATCTAGCAATTTCTTACAGCTAAATTTTAACAGATATTCTCTTAGTGCAACAATTTTCCTAAAGAGGTATGTAATGAGTCCTAAACATTTAACTAGTAAGATATGTCATGACAATTTATAAAAGTATTTTATGGGTTTTCAGATTATAAGAGATAGAGAAAATGTACCTTAGGGATGCTTAACTTTTGAAGAGAATCTTTTAGCTAAACCGTTTCGTGAAAGCATTCCTTTATGACTTCTGAATCTTTGAGCATCTTTCTAATTCTGCCTATTTCCGAGTAGGCTGCAGAGATTTCTTGGGTTCTTCAAGATACGCTTGTGTTCTGACTTCTAAGAAAATGAATATTTTCTTGGAATGTAATCCTGGTTGAATTACAGCTTTCTCTCTTTTCTTATTCAACCTTGTCCATCAACTCTCTAGGTTATAATGACCGAGGTTAAGACTTAACATGATCAGAGTGTCCACTTCATCTGAACTTAGCCAATTTCATGCAATCCTTTTGGTAAGACGATGTAATGAATGTTCTGAAAGAAAATTGACACTCATATGCTTGGGAGCAGTACAGAGTGAACAATAAATTCTATTTGATGACCCTATTCATAAGCAACAGATTAGATATGTTTATGATTGCTTCTCACTTCTCAATTCCTTACTCCATAGAACCTATTTGGTTCCGATACAGTTCTTAAGTTATGGATCTGAATCTTAAATGACAAACTTTGAGAATTGGTTTAGCTCTCCTTTCATAACCTGAATTCAGTTTGCGTTTGTGAGAATTTCTTTTCTTCGAAAGATGGTTGATTTCACAAGATTAGTGAGAACCTTTGAGAGGTTATACAAAGAAGAGTTAACATATCAGCTTCTGACTCTATTCCTCAAGGTTGTTTCAGAACTTGTTCAGAACCAAAACATCATCACGCAACACATGTGTACATCACTAGACATGGTTTGCATGAAAACTTCTTGTTCTCACAATGCTTATCAACATATTTGGGGTTGGTCACGCATATCAGTTGGAGAGCCTAGATGTCTGGATTGATAGCTTCTAATTTCATAGCTCAAATGGTTCTGAGAACACTTGATCTGACGAAAATCATATTATCAACATTTGATTCCACTAGGATAATCTCAAGTTGTTAGAGATTGATTTCTGAATCAATTAAGGCTTAAGAGTACATTCAGAATATTTTCTAGTAATTTGAATTTTTCAGATTCTGGCTTTGACAAATTTAATTCTGAAATTCAAAGTCTTAAAGCATAAATCTTTCTTCTTTACATGAAGAGATTCAGAATGAGTTTTAAACGAGAAAGTCAAGGGTGGACCTAATCCGTTTCTTGAAAACATCTCAAAAACTCATAAATAATTAATCTTCAGCAAACAAGATTTCTTTCTTTCTGATGATTCATCTTTTAAGCATATAAGTGGTTTTATCCACACGTATTTTCCAGAATGAGCATTCAACAGATACAGTTTCTTATCTGATGAATTTATCTTATCAGCAGATTCTTCACTTTTAATGAGACTTCATCTAGAATCAGTGAATTGCTCAAGAAGTAATCAGATTGATTACAATTTTGTACACAATCAACTACTAACTGTTACAGAAATTGTAAGTGGATTTCAATCTCACCCAGAGTACTTCTACGCACCACATCTGGATCTTTTTCTGACACTGTTAAGTGTTTGATGTGAATCAATAACAGAACCGGGGCTCTGATACCAATTAAAGGTGCGAGAAAGACACAAGAAAGGGGGGTTTGAATTGTGAATTTACTCTTTTATTAACTTTTCGCATCTTGTTAAAGAGACGCTCAAGAAACTTCAATGTTCATTGAGAGATTCTGATCTCTTAACTATGGAGCATGAGAACCATATAGGTTCTAATCATAAGATACGATACTCAGAACTTGCAGTGCGGAAGCTTATCAGAGATAGGCTGCAAGGTTCTGACTTTGCTTAATATGAGGTTCTCATATTCAATGCAGAAACATAAATAGAGATACTAAGCAAGAGAGTAAAGGACACGCGATATATCCTGGTTCACCACGCGGGTTAATCCAGTCCACCCTCCTTAGGTGATTTTACCTTGAGCACAAGGACTTAATCCACTATAACCAAATCATGATTACACTTGCACGGGCAACGCCGGTGACTAACCATATGCACAGCCGTACTGTGACTAACTACTAGCATAGCCGCACTGTGACTAACAACCCAATGAACCGTTCAGGGATCCAACAGGATATAACGTTCATTGACCGAGTAGACCCACTGTTGGGATTTCACAGCTAGCAGTTCAGGGATTCATCATAATGAATATAACGCTACTGACCATATTTCAGGATTTTCCATAATGACCCTCAGCCATTGTCATCTCAAGTATCTGATCACCACGTGATATACTCAAGGGCCTCAACTCACAGCTAAACTATTCAGGGATCCATTCAGGATATAACATTCACTGGAGGAGTCTCAATTCCTTTAGTTGAATTGGCAAACTGGAGATTACAAATTGTGCTTCTTAATAAGCAAGTTTCTCCTAAGTTTAAGTACAAAGAACACACACATGTGTTCAAGCAAGATTTGAGCAACAGCTCCTTGCTTTACTAAGAAACTACAAAGATGTATTTGGATATTACAATTGTTGACATCTTGTAGATCTTCTTCTTCTTCGTCTTCTTGGTTGAGCAAGCTTTGAGCAGCAACTCCTTGCTTCAGATCTTCAATGTAGTCCTGACGAGAAGGTAGGTTGATGACTTGACAGATCTTCAATGTTGTCTTCTTCATCAACAGCCTCTGTTCTTATTTGGTGTTGTTGTGTTGATTTGTCTTCTTGAGTTTCAACAACAATTGTCATTAGTGAAATAATGATAGCTTTTGAATATTCTGAGTGTTACAACGAGAACTCATCGTTGTGGCTATCTTCACAATGACTTGGTCAATTTTGTAGATGAACATTCAGTTCGTGATTCTACAAGTGATCGACACATCAGAAGCAAAAACTCTTTCCATTAAATAGCCAGTAGAAATATAGCCGTTTGAGAATACTGTTGGTTGTTTGAAAAGAGACATTGTGATATAATGAGTTGTACTGACACATCTCCTTTTTGCAGAGGGAGAAGTGACCAGACATCTTTTCTTGGGCAGTGTGTACATTTAACTCACAACGGTAATATCTAGACTTCAAAACTTCAGTGGTTTCTGATGTTAATCTGATGAAGCATGAGCAGAGTCTTCTTAGCAGAATATCTGATGCTTCAAGTCTTCAGTCGATTGAAGAAGTCCATTAGGAATTAGTCTTTAGAACTTCAGCACTTGTTCTTTAAGAACGTTATTCTTTTCTGCTTCAAGTCTTCTGAATCTTCAGAACCTGTCTTCAGAGTGTTCAGAACTTGATATTTGAAACCTTGATCTTCAGAACCCATAAGTCTTCAGATTCTTTCTGCACTTGGTCTTCAGCGCCTTCAACCATCAGAACTTCAAGTCATAGGAGTCTTCCGCACTTTGGTTCTTTTATAGTGTACTTCTTCAGAAGCTTCGCTATCTTCAGAATCTCAATCACTTTCAGAGAGCATCCACAAGAGCATTGCAACCGCAATCTTGGCATCCTTGGATCTGGCTAATCATGACTAGATAAAGAAGCGTTCTTGCTTCTCGCGACTTTAGTCACACATAGTAACTTCGCATATATATTCAATCATAGTACATCTAGTTGGTGCATGTTGGTTTTGATGTCTTTAGTTCTTATGATCTGCACACAACACACGTTAGAGCATAGAATGGTTCTTTCACAAATACTTATTGTTATCATCAAAACATAGATTGACTTGTAGAGACAATTCTTGCTCTCACAATATATAGGTTATTCTCGAAGCATAATAGGAAATATTTTTTTCAATGGCGCCTTCCTACTCATTCCAAGTAGAGCTTAGTCCCTTATCCGATTCCAACCTTGTGAGGGATATCCCATTGCTGACTCGTATTTGGGATAGTTGAACTCCGTCTAAATTTGTGGTATTCTCTTGGCAACTTTAACTTGATAGGTTCCTTTAGAGAGAATTTATTCAAGCATAAGGTTATTATTTGCTCAAATGGTCTCTCCCATTTATTGTGTGGGGGTCATGTATAGTATGCCTTTCATTTATTTATTACTCGTAGCTTTTCTACTATGTTGTGTAAGATCTTAAAGTGGTTAAGTTTTCAAGTGGTGGTTTATAGGGAGTTAAGGATTCTTTTTGAGTTTTTATATATCTTTAGGATATAAGGTTAAGAGTAGGGGTTTTTTGTATGATCTAGCATGTTGTGATGTGGATCATTTGGTCGGTTTATAATGATAATTAATTTTTGGTTTGCAAACAAATGTGAAAGAGATTGAATAGAAGAGTATTTTTTTGCCTTGGAATTGGTTTCTAAGCAGGTCTTCATGAACTCAATTTGCTTATCCGTTTGACTTAAAAAGCCTAAACCCTAAACTCTAAACCACTTCAAGAGATATGATCTCCAAGATAACATATTAAGATTTTAGACCTGCTCTAAGAGATATTTAGTGGTTATGTTTTTGCTAACGATCTCCACTTCTCTGATTGATGGGTCTGGTATGAGCTATAACTAAGTTCCCTATTGAGTGGTGCTTTGGAGAATGGGTACTCTTTTTGGAATGTTTTATTCTAGCGACTACTCCTTAACTGCACTTTTAATGTTGTCACTGTTTTCTCACATTTTTATCACTTGATTGTTTTTTGTTACTCTTTATTGCCACTTCTTATGCCTTTTTTTTCTCCTAATTGAAGGGTTTATTCCCAACTCTTATCTCTTTTTATTATATATTATATATTATTTTTCCTTTATATATATATATATATATATATATATATATATATATATATATAATCACTATTATATGGATTTTTATCGTTTGCTTTAATATGCTCTTTATTAAAATTGCAATTATCAATGCATCTTATATTTAAAACTTTATTTCATATCTAAAAGTTATTAAATATTTGAAACAAGATTTGGCGGTTAATGATTTGTTAATTTAATATTTTTATTCTTGTTTCTAAATTTTTAAGTAACCAACAAAAATATGGTTTAATAATTTTATAAATATTTAGTCTAATCAGTTTAATATTAATATATAATAGCAGAGATAATATTGACTATGAGAAGAATTCGCCATAAAAGAAACCAAATAAACATTTCAAATTCTCCTTAGAGATGAATAGGAATGTCAATGAATAGGGTTTGGACAAGGTATTATAGTACCCGTCTTCATACTCGCTGATTAAAAAAACTCTCGTAATCGAGCCCACATCCGCATGTCATTTTAAATTTTTAACATTATTAAAAAAGGATGATATTGCAGAGTTAAGAAATAAATAAACATTTATATTAAAATGTGTACACGTTTAATAGTATTGCATTTAATAAAATTGATATATTAACATGCATACATAATAATAAAAGTAAAAATATATAAATATAAATTGTTCAGGTATGGGGCGGGGTGGGTACTTAGATACCCGTACACGCGTCTATACCTGCTAATTTTTGTGGCTATTGTCGTGCCCATGCCCATGCCCGTACCCATTTTGCAGGTTTTTATCCTACCCATTGTGGGTAATTTTTGTGGGTGCCCATGAGAGATGGGTCCAATTGTCATCCCTAGACATAAAGTTGTAACAAATGTGGAAGATACCATTCTTGATAATGTAGGGCAGGCAACCAAATTTACTACCTATGCAAGCTACCGTATCATTTGAATAGAGACTGTCCTTGTTGAAAAAGGAGTGAATAATAAAAGTTGAATCAACCAAGACTAGGACGTATAACCGGATTACTAAGATAGCCAAAGGAGAAGTATACTGCTTTTTTGGACAATGCTCATAAGATGATTCACTTTATTTTGATAAGCTTCAAATTTCTATTGTCATCACAAACCCTGTATCATAAGGGGTGTTAGTCTCATCCAAGTAGTTAGATAATTCAAGGATTTCCTTCCAAGAAGATATTGCATCCTTACCTCTGGAAAGAGATAAACTTTAAAGTAGATTTGTCATAGGATCGAGACTAGTTCCATAACTCATATATAATGACTCCAGTAGAGTTGAAGAAGCTCAATAATCAATTAAAGGATATTTTTAGGAGACATTTTAGTAGACCAACTCAGCAAAATTAATAATTCAATTAGTGGAAAATGGTGAGAATCAAAAGTCAATTTCTACAAACGACACCAACGTTTCACTAAAGGACTAGAAATGTGTAGTAAAGTGGTGAAATAAAGTTTTGGTACAATGGGTCAAGCTTTTAATATAATAAAGAGGGGGGTGGACATGCAAAGTTAGTACTCCAACAGCCAAGTCAGTTACTAAATCAAAAATAGCATGAGAGTGGGAATAAAATGAATACCTAAAATGATGCGATACAGTCTTTATATAGTACAGACGGTTAAAATTAACTGCGTGTGATTCAATGCTTTGTGTGGATGGCGATTTGATTAGATATTAACTGGAAGAGATGTGACTGAAGGCGTGATCGTGTGACTTTGGCAGAGTTTAGGGTCCACCTATTTAGTGTTTCCTCCCCTTCAATGCTTGTTAATGAACTTTCTTCATGGACCTTTCAGACGACCAAGAACAAATTTAATTTCCATAAGTTCATTAAATGCATTTACAATGGGGTTCTTTAATCTATTAAGAACCGTCATCTAATAAATAGTCTTTTGAAGATTCAATGGAAAATGCAATAATATATAATTAATATATAATTACCAGTGAACCCATTTATAATTTTTGTTAAATTATTGAGTTGGAGGAAGTGACTTCTTATTTTGTTTTAAAGGCAAACAATATATATATATATATATATATATATATATATATATATATATATATATATATATATATATATATAGAGAGAGAGAGAGAGAGAGAGAGAGAAAAGCAATACTACCAAAGTATATCGGACCCCAGTGTAACACCCCAAAATTTGCTCTCCTTTTTGTTAATCTTTTTGGCTTATGCTTCATTTTATTTGCATCTTGATTTATGCATTGCATTGGTTCTAGACATGGGATCAAGGTATCTTTGGTGGTCCTCCAGAGGAGGAGAGGGTTCTCAAAGCAATGAGCAAGGAGATGTCTTCAACATCATGTAATTCTCAAGCTACAAAGGTCTTTATATTCATCAAAGTATCTCAACAAGTTCACTCAATCATCTGAGGATTAGGGTTTCTTTGGCTTCAAGAAATTCATCTGATCAAGCTCCTAGTGGCTCTGAGCTAGGGTTTTGTGCAAAGGCTACTTGTGATTTCTTTCTTGAGCTAATTAAGGTTCTATGGCTTAACATACATCTCAAAGGTTCTCTATATGTCTCATGGTTCATCACAAATCATTTCAGAAGGTTCCTAAGTGGATAAAGGAGGAATTGAATTCATTTGGTCAAAAAGTCAACTAATGCCCTACAAAAGTCAACTGTTGAGTTCTTGGGTCATATTTGGGCATTTCAAGTCATCATCCATGGTATTATGAGGTTTGATCAAGAGGAATCAAGAGAAATCATAAAATCAGGAGAAGTTACTAAATTAGGGTTTTGAGAATTTTTTCTAAGTATGGAAGAATTTGTGTTCATGGAGCTATCTTGCAAGATCCATATCTCACACATCCTTGGTCCAAATGATGCAAACCGGTAATCAAATTAAAGAGGACATCACATACTACAAATTTGTAGAAGAAAGCAACTTTAAAAGATGTATAGATCAAAATTTTTGGAGAGGTAAAGTTGGCAAAAATGTGGAATTCAAGTTTCAACACTTAGAATTTTTTCTAAGTAAGGAAATTCAATCAAAAGTTCATGTTTTCAAGGACAATTTTCTTGATGATCCAAGTTTCATCTCACTTTTCCTCCAACATGAAAGTTGTTCCTCATTCTTTAAACTTTCTTTTGATACTAAGAACTCTCCATTTGGATGTCTAAAACTCAAGTTATTATGTCTCAAAGTTAGGGTTTTTCAAGTTGTCAAATTTATAGGTCATGGATCAATGTCATGGAGCCAACTTCCAAGGCTATTTTGTCATAGTTCCAAGCTTCAAATCAATTTTCTTTCAAAATGAGAATTGTTCTTCATGCTTCAAGCTTTCATGCATGCTAAGATCTCCTCAATTGGATCAAAACTCCCCAAGTTATGAAGCTCCAAAGTTAGTGGTTCATGGATGCCAAAACACTTTCATAACTTAGAATTTTTCTAAGTATCTTTGGGTAGATTTTGGAACCAACTTCCTTGGTGTTTTTCTTGACCTTCTAAGCCACATCTTGATTTGCTTCCAACATGAAACTTGTTCTTCTTTCTTCCTACATTATTTTGGTACCCAATATCATTCTCATTGGAGCTTCTATCATCAAGTTATCATCATGCAAAGTAACGCCCATGCACATGATTACAAAGCATCACCTTATGACATTTATCTTGGCACTTTTGAAGTTTTCTTTTGCATGATCATGTACATACCAATACAACACGCATCACTTCATTCTTTTGCCAAAAATTCCTAAACCAAGTCATGCATACTTCATGCACACTTTGTACTAAAATTGGAAATGAAAACTTGCACAACAAACTTTGTCTCACTCTCACACTCACATGCCAACTTCATGCAACATTCTAATGCTCCCTTTTGCTCACCAAATTCACAAATAACCACCCATGTGATGTTACCCTCGTGTACACTCTTTATCACCGTCAATTTTCAATTTTTAAAACAAACCTTGTAACAAACTTTTTCTCACTCCAAACCACTATATAAGCACCTAAAACCCTAAAAACCAATTCATAATTTCATTTTTGGCAAGCTTCAGATCTTAAAAACTCCCTCCCTCTCTCAAGAGCTCCAAGCACGGGTTGATTGTTCTTCAATGGATTTCTCTTATTTCTTGCCTCATTTATCATCTCTGAAGACCCAAGATGATTGAGGAAGGTTTTCTAAAGTTGTTTGAGCCAGGTCAAGAGGCAGTGGACCTTCTCCACTTAGTAAGTTTTCTTAATCCTTTCCTCTCATTACATATGTGTTTTGAACCTTTCGTTTGTGTGTTTGAGATCCCATGCTAGTGTAGGCCATGTTGGTATAGCTCTTGCTTTGATTTAATGAAGTTGCAGAATGTATATGTTTTCTTCGTGTCGTGATTTCATTATGATAGAGTGGTTTTTGTTGATTTTTAATGTAGTATTTGAGATCAGCGTGGAATTTCGTGCGAGATGCTATAAAATTTTGTTGAATTTGGTGATGTTTTGATCTGGCTCCAGTGGCTGTTGCCAGAGAAGACAACCAGAGCCCTAGCTCCGACATCTGAATGTCTGGCCTGCGTGGCGTGTGTTGACTTCCTGGACCCTACTTGTGTGGAGGTTATGTGGTGTCTGCGTGGTGTTGACTCATTTAATGAAAGGCCACACAAGATTTTTTGTTTTTTAATCCTCATGTATGTGATCTGGGCTTTGCGCATTTTGATATTCACACACCCCAGTATTTTAGGCCCAACATGCTTTAACACTATCCCTAGTTCATTTGGGATTTACTGATGCACCCTCCATGTTCCCTTCTTTCTTTTTATTTTTGTTTCATTTTCAATTTGTTTTTTTATTTTAATTGTTCTAATCATTTAAACTGATAAAAAATATGTTCCTGATAATTTAACATATTTAGAAATTTTTCATGAATTTTATTTTATTTTTCATTTAATTTTCCTATTTTATTTGAATTAATTTAGGATGTTCTTTTACTTAGTTAGCCTTGAACTAGGGTTTATGTTCTTGATGCTTTGTGCTTGCCTATTTGATTCAATCTCTTGGCCATGTTTTGACACTTAATTGATGAATATTTGAGTGATGTTTTGGTACCTTGATGATGAATGTTTGATTTCTTCTCAATTGGTTTTGATTGGCCCTCGATATATGCTCGATTAGTGACACACTTGAACTTATTGATTTAATTTGATGATGCATTTATGCAACTCTTGTTGGGATCTTTTTCATACTTGATCTTGATTGCTTTGCCATGAGTTAGAGCCTTATATCCACTTTTGTTTGGTCATTTGACTATTTTTTATTAGTTTCAATTTGGTAATGTGTTGAGTATGATACTTGTGTGTTCTTGACCTAGTCGCTTGAGTTTGTTCTCTTGTGTGATCCCTTGATGCTTTGTGCTCTTGTGTGACTTGATTGACTTGTGTGAGATTTTGATCCTCATGTTTTGATGTCCATTTCATGATCATCTTGCCTCTTTTTCTTCTCATGATAATTTGTTTCCTTTTGTGGATGACTTTGGTTGATGGATACCTAGTTTCTTGTTCATGCTTTGAATGTGATGCCTGATAACACCGAAACACATTGTGTATTTGACTCGGATTGCACATGGTTATTATAGTTTATTTACTGTTTTTCTTGCATTATGTCTATGTTTTATGTTGTTTTCAGGTAAAGTTCCTTAGTGGAGCCTTTAGTGAAGAAAAGAAGCAAAAAGAGCGAGAATCGAAAGATTTTGGTGGAAAATACACACACGGCGTTTCACATGGAGGGCGCCAAGGAGGACGCTATGACGTGTAGGGTTTTACCCACGTCTCAACGGGCATAAGACCACGTCTTCCCCTATTTCCACATATGGAGGGCGCCATGGGTAGACGGCGGGTGCCATCTTCACAAAACTCGCCTTGGTCAAAGGCAGTTGAGGAAGGTGGCCATGACTAGAGGAATTCTCTCCACACGATTTCTGAACGTTTTGTTTAACTTCCAAGGGTTCCCACACTATAAATAGGCCTTTAGTTTCCATTTGTTTTTCATCCTTTCTTAGTTATAGCATATGCATAAATTCAGTTGGTTTAAAGCGATAATCCATCACATCTAGGGGTTATTGCACCATTATTGTAATTGAGATTGGAGCACTTTATAAGTAGATTAATCTTGCCGCCATTTTACTTTCCAAGTCAGATTTACTTTCCAGCATTGTATCAGATTGAAGTCTCTGGTTTGGAGCAGGTTTATTATTCAATTCACATCTTATTTATTCGCATCGTCTTTACTTTATTTACTTTCCCGCACCGCTTTACTTTATTTACTTTCCGCCCTGCTTTAAATTCATTTATTTTCCCGCACCGCTTTACATTCTTTACTTTATCGCACTGCCCGTTTTAAATACCTTTATCTTAAAAGATTTGTTTTAAAACCGAACTTAAGCGTGACACTTTCTTCTCGTCTTTGAAAATCAGTCGCACCCTTTACACGATTTTTTTATGATTTATCTCGCATATCTATTTCATGCCATGTTTACCATAATCATGTCTAGCTAAATCCATTGTGCTGGGATGTGAGGACCATCGTTTCGACGGTACTCCGTATATTGTGTTTGTAGAAATACTTTAGGGGCTGTTTTGGTTTTAATACAACTTTTCTGAACTTAACTTAATCGGCCATTACACTAATGGGACTGTGTTTCTATTTGAGTAATAACCATGACTATGTCGGGTAAGATCGAAAGTCATCCGATACATAAGATAAAAGTTGGTTAGTTTTTAACTAATAAAAACAATGATAGCTCTTTGTTAATTAATTAGGGAAATTTAATATTATTAGAAAGTGATTTTAAAACTATTTTCGGACGCGTTTATAGAGTTAGGGTCCGGTTGGCCGAGCATATGTCAGAAACCCTTTGATATTAAATTTTTCCAATCAAAAACACTTTTAACTGAGTCTTAGAGGTGGTTATATAAAAAAGGACTTCATCACTTTAACGCAATTTGCGACCGGTGCAACGTGAGCGGCTGGTATAGATTAGAGGGTATGTCCGGTTCCGATCACACTAACGTGGCGGTTCCTTTTTAATTAACTCTTTTTCAAAGAAGAAAATATTGCCCTGTAAGTGTCTCTATTTAGACAATAGGAGTACTGTTTAATCGATGTGAATTACATACTAGTGCCATTTATCTAAATTCGTTTTTACTCTTTATTCTCTTTTTCCTGCGCACTTTATACTGTTTCTATTAGCCTTAGATAAACAACGCAACAACAGTAATCGATAGATTGAAATTGGTCTCTGTGGGATCGATAATCTTTTATATTACTCTGACGTATTCCGTATACTTGCGCAAAGCACGCATCAATGCCTATTGAACCCTTCTTGCTAACACAAATTTGCTTTTAAGTGGAATGTTTAAGTGTGCTTCTGACCTTCCATATTTACATGCCTTAATTGCATTACTTGAACCATTTGTAATTTGTTTTCGTGAGATAACTGTTGACATATGCTTAGCCATTGATGTAGATCATGATAGATGCTTTTGTGCTTCTTTCCCAATCTTTGAAATGTGTTGATCATGACATGATGTAGATTCCGACCTTCCTTGATTCATACCTTGCTTGACCCATTTTGTCTTTGCATGTTGATTAGTGATGTTTGATATAGTTTTAAGACATGTTTGCTTGTGCACTTCTATGATTGTCATTGCCTATCTTTTTGAACCCTAATGTATGAATCCTTTGAGCATGATTTGTGATGAATGGAGTATGTGTGTTAATTGTTTGCCTTATACATCTTTGAATTTTTTATTCATGTGCTAAGCATGTCTCGATGTTGACTTTGATGTTTGACACTTAAGAGTTGATTGTTGAATCTCCTTACCTTGTGTTGCTTTGACACCTTTCATCTTCATCTCCTTTCTTTTTATTTAAGTCTTGAACTTCTTGGTGTTGTTTTTGATTGAGTTGTTTATTGTTTACTTATGTTTATTCACATGCTCCCTTAAGGATCCTAGTCCAACTTAATTTCTGATTAAGTTTAGAGTAGGATAGACATTAGGCTCTCAATCCTTTGCATGACAACATTAGGTTAGCTCCCTTTCAACCTTAACCTTAGGTCCATCTTTTGCATGATAACATTAGGTAGACTTCCCATTCTCATCCCCAACTATAGGATGATTTGGCATGATAACATTTAGGATGAAGTTCCCTTAGATTTTTCTTTGCCCTTTGAGTCTTTCTCTTCTTTCTCTTAAACAAAATCAAAGCACGTAATAAATATGATGAGTATGGTACGCCACGAGCCTTAAGTACATGGGAAGTGATAAGCAGGAGTCTCTCTTTACCTTGTCTAGAGTGTTTTGCATACGTCCCGTTTTGGGTCGATCTTGCGAAGTGTTCGATTCTATGTCATAGACTTTAGTGATATACGCATCTCAAACAAAGTCAATTCACTTCTTTTAAAACTCTTTGAACAAACTGTAAATCATTTTGTCCTTCGGGATTTTCCTTCAAATCTTTTCAGAAAGGTCATGTTATTTCCGTTCTACTGCAAGCAGGCATCGACCCTAACTGCGGGAACGCGAACTTGGCATCGCTCATAAAAGACACTTAACAATTGGTAGGCCGAACTATGAACGCTCTGATTTCTTCATTCTCGTCCGAATGAGGATACGTAGGCACAAGACGGCAAAGTCTTGGCGAGTAACCTTCCCCCATCCATCCATAGTCCTCCGAACTACGTTGACTCTGACTTTCCCATTGCACTAGGGAATACGTAGGCCTAGGATGGTGAAGTCCTATTGAGTCTCCTTTTTTTTCCCTTTTCGTTTCCATTAGCAAGTAGGCTTTAGAAAAACACACCCTTTGATTAGAACAACAAGAGTGGATCCCGTTGAGTACAATGGACGTGAGGGGTGCTAACACCTTCCTCTCGCGTAATCGACTCCCAGACCCGGAATTTGGTTACGAGACCATGTTCTTTCCCTTTTTGAGGTTTCTTCGATCGTTTTCTTTCCCTCGTCGGGATAAATAACATTCGGTGGCGGCTCTGTTTTTCCACTAGTTATTTTTCGCATTGCGACACCTAGGAGAAAGGCACAAGAAGTACCAAAATCGAAATCAAAGCAGACAAAAACAAAAACAAATAAGAAATAAAATCTGCCATAACCAACAAAAAATGGAAACATGAGCAAAACTACAAAAAAAAGTACACAGAAAAACCAGCAGCAGTCGAAGCTAGAGCTCTCAAATCCGAGGACACCTATAAGAACGCCTAAAATAACAAAAAACAGAGCAAGAACACATCCAATGGAGGTTGAAACTACTCACCCCCTATTTGTTAAGAAACAATATATGATTCACAAGCAAGTCCGAGAAGGCACAAGAGTTTTCCACATACCTACCAAGATACCATTTCCAAGCCAAAAAGATACTCATATCTTCCAAGCCTTTTGATGTCATCAAAGATCCAGAAAAAACTATATCATTCCTAGATTTCCAAATCGACGAGACTACGACATCCCAAACCATCCTCAACCCCCCTTTAGTCCTAAAAACACCAAAGTAAGAAAATATCTGAAAAAGGATCAAATTTTCACTAGGAAAATTAGTACACCACCCAAACAACCTAAAGATCCTATACAAAACAGAGGATGGAACCTCACAGGTCATAAAAATATGGGAGGAAGACTCCATATGCAATGATCAATAGGGGAGGGGAAAAAGTCCCATAGGAAAAAAATTATGTGTGTATATGTGTGTGTATGTGTGTATGCTCGTGTGTATGTGTGCATGTGCGTGTGTGTGCGTGTGCGTGTGTGTGTATGTGCATGCATGTGTATGTGTGTGCGTGTGCATGTGTGTGTGTGTGTGTGTGTGTGTGTGTGTTCATGTGTATGAGTGTGTGTGCATGAGTGTGTATGTGTGTGTGTGTGTGTGTGTGTGTGTGTGTGCGCCAACTTTTATTTGATTGCACTTTAAGAAAGCTGAAACTTCAAATGTATATACTTTTGAACCCGATGATGAATATTCATATAGTGAATTGTCGAAAGCGTTCAATGACATATATGCAGATTCTATAATAATATTTAAGAAAACTTATCTCCAAAAATAAATGACTTTAAAACTTAAAGAGGATATAAATCATCTTAATAGTGCTTTAGAATGTGTTATTTGTCCATCTTTAAAACATGAAAGTGAAACTCCCAAAGGACAACTAATTCACGCTACTTACTACCTTGTACTTTTTCTAGCTCATCTAGCGATAGAGCGATACTTTTTTAAGAAAAACTCCCATGTCACTAAAAGAAATAGAAAAAAGTATTTCTTCTAAAGCTATTTGTCATTATTGTGGTGATAAGGGTCACATTAGGCTTCTTTGTCATGTTAGGACCATTAAAGTTTCCAATGGTAAAATGACATGGATTCCTAAGTGTACCTTAAGTAACCCTAAAACTTGAAGAGGATATAAATCATCTTAATAGTGCTTTAGAATGTGTTATTTGTCCATCTTTAAAACACGAAATTGAAACTCTCAAAGGATAACTAATTCACGCTACTTACTACCTTGTACTATTTCTAGCTCTTCTAGTGATATAGCGATGATTTTTTAAGAAAAACCCTCACGTCACTACAAGAAATATAAAAAACTATTTCTTCTAAAGCTATTTGTCATTATTGTGATGAAAAGGGTCACATTAGGCTTGTTTGTCATGTTAGGAACATTAAAGTTCCCAATGGTAAAATGACATGGATTCCTAAGTGTACCTTAATTAACCCTAAAAGACCTACTAGTTAGGGACCTAAATTGCCTATTTGATTGTTACAGGAAAGTATCGCCTCCACGAAAAAGATTATGGTTTCTAAATAGCGTATATTCAAGACATATGAGTAACGCCCCAGACTGCTTTCAGGATTACCGACTGACCCCACAAATCAACAATGGTCTTTTCAACATGCTTTGTCCTCACTCACACGCTTTCTAAGAAATTTCCTAGAAGGTCACCCATCCCAACATTGCTACAAGTCAAGCACGCTTAACTGTGGAGTTCTTATGAACGACCTACCGAAAAAAAGATGCATCTTGTTGTTATAGGTAGTACCAATCAATCCTTATAAGTCTTCCTTCAACCATGCAGTCAAATATTTGCACAGCCTCAGGATCCCTCTCATTCCAATGTGAGTTCGGTTTGTCCCTAGAAGCTGCTAGAAGTGTCTCATTTCCATGCCTCGTGCACCGACAACCACTCACTCGCCCTCAGCTGTTACATGTAACCACTTTCCGCCCTCTTCGGCCTCTGATGTTACAATATTACTGGAGATGCTTCCATGCTCATTATGTTTTATGAGAAGTAAAATGGTCACCTCACGTACGAAGACAACACGAAGGTAAAGTTCTTGATAAAGGTATTGTGGGAAACCCTTCCACAATTACCATTGAAAATATGCTTTTAGTCAAATGGCTTAAACACAACTTACTCAACATTAGCCAATTATGAGAGAAAGGGTATTTTGTAGTTTTTGATACTCTTAGTTGTGTAATTGAGCATAAGGCAAGTAAATACCTTGTGTTTAAGGGTTATAGGATTGATAATGTCTATAGGTTTGATCTAGATGATATGTCAATGCATGGAAATAAGTGTTTAGTGGCCAAGTGTGAAGATTCTTGGTTATGGCATATACGCTTAAGTCACATGAATTTCGACTTGTTAAATAAAATCGCATCCAAGAATCTAGTGATTGGTATTCCTAAAATTAAAATTTTAAAAGATAAATTTTATGATGCTTGCCAAATGAGAAAACAAATGAGAGTGTTGTTTAAATTTGACAAAGGTTGTTTCGACATCAAAACCTCTTGAGCTTCACCATATAAACTTGTTTGGACCTTCGCGGACAAGAAGCTTAGGAGGAAACTATTACGGGTATGTGATTGTTGGTGAGTACTCGAGATTCACTTGGACGTTATTTTTAGCCCATAAGGATGAAACTTTTAAGGCTTTCATTGATTTTGCTAAGCTTGTCCAAAATGTTTTAATTTTAAAAATGATCACTTTCTGTAGTGATCATGGTGGTGAATTTGTCAACCATTAATTTCAAAACTTTTGCATCGAAAATGAGATTTCTCATAACTTTTCATGTCAGAGAACTCCACAACAAAATGTTATTGTTGAGCGTAAAAATCGTGTTTTGGAAGAATTGGCTTAGACCATGATTAGTGATATGATCCTACCTTAGTACTCTTGGGCAGATCAATTAATACCACATGCCATGTTTTAAACATGGTGATCATTCGATCCATCCTAGAGAAGACACATATGAATCACTTAAGAGTAGAAAACAAAATAACTATTATTTTTGCGTTTTTGGTTGCAAATGATTTATTCTAAATAACGGAAAGGACAATCTTGGTAAATTCGATGCTAAATCCAATTAAGGGATATTCTTAGGGTACTCATCTACGAGTAAAGCTTATAGGGTTTACAATCATAGAAATGTTTCTGTAAAAGAGTCCTTTCATGATTCTTTTGATGAGTAATCACCCTAAAAGATGGGGAAGGGTATTGTTCTGATGTTTCAGGTGTAATAACAGAGAAGTTGATCAACAACAAAAGTTTCAAAGAAGACCCCCACCTTCAACAAAGGATGAGAACATTAAGGAAGATAAAGAGGAAAGCTAACACGAGGATGAAAAATAAGATACTTCGAACCAGCTACCTCAAGATTGAACAATCACTAAATATCATCTGTTAGATCAAATCCTTGGAGACATATAAAGAGGTGTAAGTACTAGGTCACAGGTTAATAATTTATGTAAGTACTCTGCTTTCATTTCTCATATTGATCCTAAATTGATATTCAATGCTTTCTTTGATGAGGTATGGATACTTGCTATGCAAGAAAAACTTATCCAATTTAAACGTAATGACTTTTGGGACCTTGTTCCGCGTCCAGTTGATAAAACTGTCATTGACACATATAGGTCTTTAGGAATAAGATGGATGAAAATGTTGTAATTAGTATAAATAAAGAAAGATTAGTGGAAAAAGGATATATTCAATATGAAAGAATAGACTACGAGGAGACTTATGCTCCTATAGCTCATCTAGAAGCTATTAGACTCATTTTGGCATTTACTTGCTGCCTGGACTTTACACTTTACCAAATGGACATGAAATCTACTCTTCCTAATGGCAATATAAATGAAGAGGTGTATGTTTCACAACCTCTGGGATTTAAGGATCACGATAATCCTAATCATGTTTTTAAATTGAAAAGAACCATATATGATCTCAAACAAGCTCTAAGAGTTTGGTATGAGCGGTTGAGTGGATTTTTTTATCAAACAAGGATTCAATTATGGAGAACTGGACACCACTTTGTTTATAATACATAAGGAAAATCATATTCTCTTAGTTCAAATTTATGTAGATAATATTATTTTTGGGTCTACTAATGATTCTCTTTGTCGAAAATTTGCAAGTTTGATGCAAAGAGGATTTAAGATGTCTTTTATGGGAGATCTGTCATATTTCTTATGATTGCAAATCAATCAATCCGAATAAGGAACTTTCATAAGTCAAATGAAATAGTGCTTAGAGCTTATTAAGAAGTTCGATATGAAAGATTCTAGGAGTATCATAACACCCATGGCCTCAAAATGTTTTTATTGACAAAGATGAAAGAGAAGTGGATTTCGACATGACCATCTATAGAGGTATAATTAGATCCTTACTCTATTTAACCACGAGTAAGACAAATATCATGTTTAGGATGTGCATCTATGCTAGATATCAAGCATCGCATAAGGAGACCTACTTTAGGATCGTAAAACGTATTTTGAGGTATCATAATAGAACCTCCCATCACGACCTTTGGTTTCCTAAAGGAAGTGCTTGTAGCTTAGTAGGTTTTCCTGATTCCGATTTCGTGGGTTGAAAATCAGATAGGAAAAACACCGGTGGTACCTGTCACTTATTTGGAAGCTGTTTAGTTTCTTGGCATAGTAAGTAGCAACACAATGTTGCTCTTTCTACCACCGAGATTGAATATGTAGCCGCTAGCAGTTGTTATGCATAAGTATTATGGCTAAATCAACAATTACTAGATTAAACTTAGTTTCTTTCGATTAAGTGTGGCAGTACTAGTGCAATAATCCTCACTAAGATTATAATACTTCATTCGCGGACCAAACACATTAAGATCTGACACCATTTTATTAAATATCATGTGGAAAAATGGATGTAGTTTTTGAATATGTTAACACTAAAAGTCAGCTTGCTGACATTTTTACAAAACCATTATCATCAAATCCTTTTCACAAGATTTGTAGAGATATGGGAGTCTTAGACTCTCTGTGTTTAAATAGAAAGAAGATTTTTGTTTAGTTTCATTTGCTATATATTTTGTTTTCACTAACACTATTTTTGTAGAAAATCATAGCTTTTACCGACTACATTAGTATGTCTCTATAACTCTTGTATATGGCTTTATATCATTGTATGTGTTTATTCTAGAGTTGTGCATTAGTTTGCTTACTATCCTCTTTACCTTACTCATTTTTCTCTAGCATATGTATTTGATTATTCTTCTTTACATTTAAGTCTTTTTATATGTGTATTGCTAATTATTTGCATTTGAGCATTTGGATAACTGTTCATGCATTATTTATGAATGATAATGCATCCCTTTACATGATAGTTTTGATCACTTAATTGTTTGTTGTTGAATTTTGGTGTTGCATGTTGAAGCTAGCGGGATTATACCTGAGTGAATCGCACACTCAACGATACAACAGAGTCGCCACCGAACTTTATTTAGTCCCAAAGGACAAGGAAAATATCAATAAAACCCAAGGGGAAGAGAAACGGGTAAGGGGGTCGGTTATGCAAAAGGAATGTACTAGCACCTTACGCATCCATCGTACTTGACGGGAACCATTTCGCTTGCTTCTAGGCTTGGATGGGTTATCTATCTAAAGGCTTCTAGCTAAAAGAAGAGAAGAGAGAGGAGAAAAATATAAAAAAAGAAAGAAAGTGCTCGCGGAGGATTAGGGCCCTCGTGCCTACACTACAAAAAAGCGCGTAAATTACGGCGGTTAAATTATGGCGGTTAGTGTAAAACGTCACAATTTACCGTTGATTACGGCGGTTTTCGTAAACGTCGTAATAATAGTAAAGCAACGACGGTTTCAACCGCCATTATTTACTGAAAATTTTGCCAGACGCGCCACGCTTTTATCTCACTCTTCCCCTATATAATATATAATATTATATATATATATATATATATATATATATATATATATATATAATATATTATATATTATATATAATATAAATATACTTATAAAATATATAATATTATATATATATATATATATATATATATATATATATATAATATAATATTATATAAATATATATATATATATATATATATATATATATATTTATATAATATAATATAATATAAATATATTTATATAATATATATTATTATATAAATATCTTTATATAATATATATATATATATATATATATATATATATATATATATATATATATATATATATATATATATATAATAATATGACTTAGAAATACATAAAATCTTATGTGTTTGAATTAAATAATAATAATAATAATAATAATAATCTTACTTTAAGTGTTTAACTGAAAGAAAAGAAAACAAATTCTTGCATCTTCTCCTTCGCGTTTACTGAAAGAAAAGAGAACAAATTCCTTGTGCGCGATCTTCTCCATCGCGCGTCTGCTCCTTCGCCTATTCAACCTCGCTTCAACGAAATCGAACGAAATCGATTTCAATCTTCCGGTCAGTCTCCATAAACCTTTTGATTTCAATTCCTTCATTTCATTCAAATTTAAAACCTAACAATGATTTGAAATTAACCCTATCAATCATTTGAGTCGTCTTTTTCGCTTTGTTGAATCGGAAATCTGCAATTCCGCAATCAGGTTTTCTGCTACACTGTTCTGCTACTCCGCAATCTACAGTTCAGCAGTTGTGTTCGATTCTACTACTCGACAATCCAGAATTCTACAATCCACCATTTTCAAGGTAATTTTGTGCTTTGGTTTTTCACAATATGCTTTCTGATATGCCTTTGCTTGTTGTTGTATCTCACCATGTTGTTTCATTTAAACTTACTTGTAAGAATTTTATCCTAATATTTGTTGCTGTTGTGGTTGTTTATGGACAGATTCACGACGGTTTCTCCAATTACAATGTTAGATTCATAACTCTCTTTGCTAGCTGGTGAGTCTTCCTTATCTTTATAGTTATTTGATGCATAAGTACAGAACCTCAATTCGCGATGCACATCAGCTGTTTGACGAAATGCTATATTAGACTGCGTTTGACTTCTAATTCCCCAAATCCCAGATTGAATAACATGTTCTTCAAAATCGTGTAAATTCACAATCCAAATCATCTCCTATCGCTGCATTCATTCCAATAATCTGCTTCAACTTCGTATCCAACAGCCACTGCTTCTTCCTCACACCTCCGCCGCCACCGCCACCTCTACAAACGCTTTGCTTACAGTCACAATCGTGTGAAATCTTTGCTCACTAAGCCCCGCGAATCCTGTAACATTTCTTTTCTAGATTTATCTTCGTTAGAAAATGCATAAGTTTTTTCTCTTAAATTTTCTTTGTAATTGCTCTCTTTTTACAGTATCATTTTTTATGAATGGCTGCCTCATTATTGAGAAATCGTTCCATATCGTCAGTACACAATTTGTTCACCAATGCTCTTCGTCGTCTCTCTTCAGGTACTTTCATTCTCCTAATTCCAACATTTAAATCAATATTTGTAGTATAATGAAGCTTTAGGGTTCCCTTTTAGTTATGGCATCTGAGTATGCTGCTTCTGTTTCTCTGTTTTGGATTTTTAGCACAGGTTTCAAACACCATTCCCGATGAGCCACGCGAGAGAATGATGTATTCAGACATAAACTCACAGATTGGTAGTTGTATGCCTCTCTCTGCAATGCGAATTGGAACAATCATTCACAACATTGAGCTGAACCCACGGCAAGGTGGAAAGCTTGTCCGAGTGGCCCGAACTAATGCAAAGATCTTGAAATAGCCCACATCAACATACCGTTTAGTCCAACTTCCATCTGGTGTTAAAAAGTTGATTGATTCTCAATGCAGGGCCACTGTTGGTACTGTCTCTAATCTAGCTCACAGAGATCAAAAACTCAGGAAGGCTGGCCATAGCAGATGGTTTGGTCGGAGACCAGTTGTTCGAGGTGTGGCTATGAATCCTGTTGATCATCCTCACGGGGGAGGAGAGGGCAAGAGCAAGAGTAGTGGTGCGTGAGGGAAAGGATCCCGTACACCTTGAGGTAAGCCGACTAAGGGTGGCTTCAAGACTGGACCTCTTAAGCGCAAAAAGTAGGTAAGTAGGTATTTACTAGAGTAGTATACAACATTCCTGTAATACAAATTTTTTTGATGCTTCCTAATAATTGTGGAAATCCATATGTCGTTCCATTACATATTTTGTTTCTTTGGCTAACTTATCTACTGCATTATCAAAGTTGAAATGCCAGAAATTTAAACTTGTGTTTCTGTGTTGATTCTATGGCAGATAGTGTTTAGGGAGGATTTCGGACTGAAGGCCGTGGTGGATATTTTGACCAATACGGGTATGTGTAAAGTTTTCTTTTAACAAATTTCTCAAGTCACTAGAAATTCTAACTGTATTTATTTTTTATTAGACGAAATTATTCATGTACTTATTTTTTATTTGACAGAATTATTCGAGATATTATTCAAAACCATCTGTTGTGGGTAAGGCCTTGATTCTTAAATAAAATAGACTTGATTTCGACATTGTAGTTATTGTCGTGTATAGTCAAGAGATTTCGAGTCTTTCAATTGTATGGAATCTGATTAAGAGTGTGTTCATTTGTTGCTTATTTTTTTATATAGTAAAAAGTTAACTATATTTTAACCTAAGGTATTATCGAACACACTTTCGAATTTAGGAAAGACAAAACTTGTATCATGAATTTTTGTGCTCAGGGCAAAGAGATTTATGATTAATTTTGATACATAGGCATAAGATAACTGTATGTTTCTGCCAATTGCTCTGTTTGACTCTTACTTGAATGTATACGTCATTGTCAATGCTATCAAATAGCGGTGCTATAACACAGCAGAATTTGAACAAGTCATTATTGTTCTGGGATACACTATTAATACAAAGTGTTGTATACAGAGGCTATAGCAGCGCTATAACACTTTAGGGTAATGGGATTTGAACAAACCTCTATTTTCCGCAACCTGTGATTTATAACACTGGTCAATGTGGTCGTCATATCTATCTAGAAGCTCTGGATGTATTCCTTTTTATTTCTTATGATTATGCGGTGAAGCTGTATTATGATATTGAGCTGCAAATCATTCTGTTTTCTGTTTGTGGGTCTTTATTTCTTATGATTAAACTTTTCTTGCAATTATTGGTATGTACATGTACCACCAAAAGTATATCCTTATTATATGTTGTATGGTCTTACTTTATACCTTATTAATTTTCATGGCAGAGATTGGAAACTTTATACTAGTCCAATCCATCAAGATTTAATATCCTGTACAGTTTGGTACAAGTAGAGATCGAAAGTAAAAACGCTAAATCATCATCCAGTTGTACCAATGGGCTTCTTTGGCTTCCAATGTAATTAATGAATACCATGCATTTGGCTAACAAGGTAATTAATGGAAACTTTATACTCATCCAATCCATCAAGATTTAATATCCTGTACAGTTTGGTACAAGTAGAGATCGAAAGTAAAACCGCTAAATCATCATCCAGCTGTACCAATGGGTTTCATGTTTGTTTGACATTCTCAGTTCTGTTATCTAGAGAACATTTTTTGATAATTTGTTTTTGGGCTTATCTAGTAGCATAAGAAATAAGAACTTGTAAGATTGTTTGGATGAGTTTATGGAAACAATTTATAACATATCTGTAAGCCGTTTTCACCATATTTCCATAAGCTTTCTGGGATAACTTATGAAAGCAACATAGGGTTGTTTAGATTGGTTTATTAGAGGTTATCTATCGACATAACTTTTGTGAGACTGTATAGGGGAACTTCCGAAAACAACATATGGCATTCTTCTTAAGGTGTTTTAAGCTTATTTTCATTAGTTCTTCAAGATAGCTTATAAAAAAACAACTTATAGCTTGTGGTGTAATTAATTAACTTTATTTGATATTTTGCTACTAAAATAGCTTACATGTGTTTATCATGATAAGCGCTTGTGCTATAAGCTGCAAATAAGTTGTTTATCCAAACAAGACCTTATAGGTTATATGAAAACAATTTGACCTTGTTTTGTCTTTTGTTATAGAAATAGTTTATATATACGCTCTTATTTGATAAGCGATTGTACTATAAGTTCTTAATTAACGTGTTTTTATCCAAATAAGACTTAATTGTGTAGACCAGTGTTATTATGTTTTCTACTTAAACCCTTGTTAAATGGGTTAGTGCTTATTGTATTTTGTTTTTTCTCTACAATGTTGAATGTTTTTCGGGCTATGCAAAATATTAATGCTTGATACTCACCCAGGTGTCCAACATAAAGCATTAGTTGAGTGTGCACCATCTCTGCGTGTTCCAAAGCTGAGTACCAAAAAGGATGGCCATGAAGGGACTATATATAAAGGTATCAATGTAGTTATAATTTTCGTGCCATCGAGATATACAAGTGTTAGAACTAGCTTGAGTCACAAGTCACATGATTTAAGTACCTTGATTTTATCATGAAAGTGACAAGAAATTGAGGGTTATGCAAATTACAGGATTCAAGCTCATAAATGAACTTACTGATAACTTGGCTTTTGACTGTTGTTACAATATAATGATGTTTGGACTTGTCACGCTTCTAATAGTCAGGTTATCTTCCTCAAGGTGTTAAGGTAAGGCATTAATATCATAATCTTAATTATTATTTGGTGGTGAGACCTTAGCTTATTCTTAATGTTATTAACAAGACCTTAGTTTACTGTTAGTTGTTATTAATTGGTCACACAATATTATTCTTCTGTATCGTTGGCTTTGTTGTCTTCACATTTTTCGTATCTCCACTCAAGTGACATTTGATAAACTGGATAGTGATCAAATATTTAAATTCGATAGTGATCAAATTCGAGTTATTCTATTTCAACTATTTAAATTTTCATTTATATTACAACAGTGAGAAACTACAGTGTCATTCAAGACTACATTATGGTATTGGATGAGGTATGATCACTCTGTCATAGACCAAGGCTTTGGTGCAGCCATTAGAGCCATTACAGGAGTTGAATGTAATTGTCTTAATTGCTAATCTACCTAGCAACAGAACACTTGTCTGAACCAGGAATCTTAATCTTAATAAGCTAAATACTTTAAAGGATGACCAAAGTTTTGATTTGATGCTAATTGCTGAACTTAATGGATTTAAGAATAACCTTTAGCCTGTTTGCAAAAGAGATATCGCTGTTCATTTACTATTTCTTGTTTTTGCTATAAAAAGATGTGTTATGAACTTATGATTGAGTTGGATAAACTTTATTTATTATTGGATTTTTTTTTTTGTGTATGCTCTGAGGTTGAGTGTTTGATTCTAATTAGTTGTTCTGTCTTGCAACTTACCAGGAAGGGATCAAGTTGTTAAATAGTTGGTTAGAAGGAGAAAAGTCGTATAACTTCTGCAATTTTATTGGATTGAGTACATCAAAGCTTAGGCCAAATGAAATTCCTCATGGTAAGATCATATTTAAAATCAAGTTTACATGCGTTGTTGGAGGCAATAATAAACATTTATGTAGCCAAGGTGTCAATTTTACCCATGCTTAATTCACCTATTTTAAATTGTCTATGGTGGCAGCTGAAACATGGCCTTTTCTTGTTTCTTTGCTTATTCAATCTGCATCATCGGAAATAACCTCAAGTAAGCGGAGAAATCTAAAAAATGATATATGCAAAAGACTCTTAGACGTATTGTGCAACGAGCACAAGATGCTAAGTATTCAGGTTAGTTTGAGGTACTTTAGTTTGTAATATGCCTATTCTTTCTTTCCTTTAGATCAGAAACAAGTAATAGCATATGAGCCTAAATTCTATAACTAAAGTGCACCCAATAGATGGGTGACAATGAGAGAAGAACAATTAACAATATGTTTCTACTAATGATGAAGGTCGTTCGTCTAGTACGAAAACAGATGGTAAACGTGGTGTGACCCGGTTGCAAAAAATTCACAAAGCCAAAAGCAATGGAAAGAGGATTGAGGTAAAATAGCTAAAGTTTTGTGAGACGCATATTCTCTTAGAATAATAGTGAGATTGTTGATTCTTTATTTGCACTTTAATTTTGTTATAGGTTCAATGGAATGCAAGAGGTCAACCAATGAAGCATAATAGCAAGAGTTTTGCTAGTTATATATATATACCAAAATAATGATTTTTGGTATAAACAAAAAAAGTGTACTACAATAGCCTTTTGAAGAGAGAGTACTATTAATGAAACACACTATAATAGCACTTTTATGGAAAAGCGCTATCAAAATCAAAGCAAAATACGTATTATTAAATGCAAAATGTCTACTTTTGTAGCGCTTTTGAAAAAAAACGCTATTAAATACCGGTACTATAATAGCGCTTTTGGAAAAACGCTATTGATTACTTGTACTATAATAGCATTTTTAAAGTGCTATTAAATGAAATTATTTACAATAGAAGCCTGGTTAATAGCGCTTTTAAGCGCTATCAAAAAGCAAAAAAAAACGCTATTTAATAGCTTTTTTGTAGTAGTGACACGTGCGAGTTGAAATGCCTGCGGCCATCAATTTTACTGATTGTCTGCTTCAGAATGCAACTCATCTGAACCCCCCTTCATCTGTGGATCAAATATCCGACAGAAGTTCAATAGATGTGCCAGTTTTAGATGGTGTTTTATCTTCGAGGCCTTGTGAAGTTGCTTGTTCAACCAGTTGTGGAGATACAATTTCCCTTTCAAATCCACCTTTGGAGCGACAAATACATGATGGGGTCTTGAGTATTCCTGATGGAGATATCCCTATTATAGTGCCAGAAAATTGCCATACAGTGGCTGATCGTCATATGGATATAGAGTCTTCAGCAAATGCTATATTGGTGGATAATAGTACCACAAATAACCAGGAGGGAAGAGTACTTGTAACTGTGACCAGTTCTCCAGTATCTAGACAAGTTAATGTCATGGAGCCTCTAGAACAAGGAAAACAATTGCCATCTGTGGAGTCCGCTGCTGACAAATCAACTGGGGAAATGCAAAATTCATCTGAACAAGTTCAACTGGCATCTAGTTCAGCTGATGTTGTACCAGTCAATCAAATCAGGATGCCTCAGAAACAGGTGCATCAATTAGCAGCTGCAGAGTTCTCTTCCAACTTGGATATGTTGGCTTTGTCTAATTTTCAGTTAGCAACTGAAGATGAACATCAGCCGATCAGTGTACATGATTCTACTTGATTCTCTTCCAACTTGGATATGTTGGCTTTGTCTATGACTATTGAATTTATACAAAAAAAACAATAGTCTCTTGATTCTACTTTCACGCCATTAATATATAGTGACATGTCTCTCTTGATTCTGAATATTAGGATAAACTAGTTAGCTGTAGTACTATTTTTTTTATCTCTGTAATAGTGTTGAAAATGAAAGTAAAAGGGAGATAAAATATAATCATTTTCTTTATGATTATATATATATATATATATATATATATATTGGGCCTTTTAATATGTTTTTTTTATTTTTTTTGCATAAATGTAAATTTATTATTGAAATTTTAATTTATTTTTAATGGTATTCTTAAATTGTGATAAAATTTTAAATTAATTTTAGCATATAATAAAGAGTATTTTTTCAAATTAATTTGAAATTTGTGGTGGTTTATATAGTGATGTTTAAGCTCATATAATACGTATATTAGGGCGGTTTAAAATGACGTAATCTTTAGTATATTACGACGGTTAAAACCGACGTAAAATGAGAAGATATTTGTTTATTTTGTGAACAATACGGCGGTTGTCACCGCCATTAGTTTCAAGAAACAACCGCCACTTTAAACAATGTAAAATACGGCGGTTTGCACGGCGTTTAATTTTCAACCGCCGTTATTTTCCTTGCGGCAGCCAAAATTACGGCGTTTTCAAAGACGTCGTAAATGTAAATTATGACGGTTCAAACCGTCGTAATTTGCTTAAATTAACCGCCATAATTTACGCGCTTTTTTGTAGTGCTACGTGCCCTCATAGTGCAATGAGGAAATCAGAGCGTCGTACTTCATAGAACCAGGGAAAGAGAAGAAGAATGGAAGAAGGTGGCTCGCCAAGATTTCGCAATCTCGTGCCTACGTATCCTCATAGTGCAATGAGGAATTTAGAACCTAATTAGTTCGGGGAACAAAGACAGGAAAAAGAAAGTGGTGTCAAAACCAAGAGCAAAAGAAAGAGAGAAAACTCTGCTGGGGATTCAAAAGAATTGGTGTCAGAACCAAGAAAGAAGGGCAAAGGAAAAGTAGTAATTGTGCTGATGATAAAGCAAAAAGATGGTGTCAAAATCAAGAAGGTAAAGGGGCAGAAGAATAAAGGTGACTCCACTGAGGAGTGAGCAAAGGGGTTGGTGTTGAAACCGAGAGAAAAAAGATAACATAGTGACTATGTTGGGGATCAAAGGGTTAGCAACCCTACTGGTAACCAAACAAAGGGGACGGTATCGAAACCAAGAGAATAAGGATTCGGTATGTTAACTAATTGGTAGTGGTTAACAGAAGAGAAAGAGATTAAGACTTTGTGGGGAAAAGGGTTCGGTGTCAACAGACAGGCTGTGATGAACCAAAAGGAGAGAGTATTGAACCAAGTGAAGGTGTTTGACTCTGAAGGGATTTTGGTATATTAACTGATAAACAGTGGTTAACCAGAAAAACGGGTGTGGAACTAGGCAAAGGTTTCAACCCAAAGGACGGGTGTGGAACCAAGCAAAGGTTGTGACCCAAAGGACGAGTGTGGAACCAAGCAAAGGTTGTGACCCAAAGGATGGGTGTGGAACCAAGCAAAGGTTGTGACCCAAACGAAGGGTATGGAACCAAGCAAAGGTTGTAACCTAAAGGACAGGTGTGGAACCAAATAAAGGTTGTGACCCAAAGGGGTTTGGTACACTGACTGAACAAACAGTATCTGACCAAAGAAAGGGTATTTGAACTAAAAGAAGGTTACTAACCCAAGGGTGCGAGTATTTGAACCAAAATGAGGTTACTAACTTACAGGGTATTGGTTTTAACAGACGGACTGTGATTAACCAAAAAGAATGAGTGATTAACCAAGAGAAAGTGATTAACTCAAAATTAGCTTAGTATGTTAACAGACGGGATGTGGTTAACTGAGAAAAAGTGCAAATTGGTGTTTTAACTGACAAGCAGTGATTAACCAATCAAAAGGTGTACATTGGTGTTTTAACTGACAAGCAGTGGTTAACCAATCAAAAGGGAGAAAGAACCAAGAGAAGGTTGCGAACTTCGCTAGGGATTCAGTGTTTAACAAGAAGACTGTGTTTAACCGAAGAAAACAAAGCGAGACTTTGATGGGAAAGACGAGCATTTGATTTTAACATAATGACTGTGATTAATCAAAGGAACAAATGATGGTGGGGAATCAATGAAGAGTGATTGATCAAAATAAAGGTGTTGAACCAAAAAATGGTTGCTAACCTAAGAGACTAAGATCTTTAACCAAGAGAAAGGTGATTGATCAAAGGAGAGATTGAAAGGTGCAAGAGTGAGAGTGATCAAGGATCGGCTCGACTGGGGATTGAGAAACATTATAGCTTGAGGATAGAGGTGATTATTCTCGGTGGGAGGACCAGACGCCCTTACCAAAAATAGTCAGAATGAGAGTAGGATAGACTCCATCCTCATTCCCTCTCTAGCGCTCAAAGTATAGTGCAAAAATCGACAGAGTAACAACGCCAATTTGTACAGTGCTCCAGTGTGTCGTGTAGAATTCCAGGTTAGCAGGGGAGAAAGGGAAACAAAGCTCTAAATAAAGTTTAAAGGGAAGAGCAAAGGAAATATCAACTAATCGAAACAAGGTTTCGATTAATCAATCAAAGGGAAATGATGTGCTAACAATTTTCCAAAGGAATTGTAAAATCATTAAAGCTAAAGTGTGGATTATTGATTATACAAACTTAAGCTTATTATTTGAGGAATAAACTTAATGCAATCATGAATGAAAATGCAAGGCAGTACCAAATTTCAATTAACATGCATCACAAGTCATGTCATCATGTGAACATAAGTGTGCAAGAAACATCATGCTCATGAAATGTAAAAAATGCAAATTATTCCATAATCGAAAAATCGTGCATCGAAAGTTTACAAGCATGCTTAAAATAGAGGTTAAACAACTCATAAAACATCCACTAGTATCAAGCATATCAAGCCATGGAAGTTAAATGAGGAAAGAATATCAAACAAGCTTGAAAATAGGCAAAAATGGCACTCTGGTTCAGTGTTAATCGATTAACCATTTGCAGTTGCAAAGTGGTTAATCAATTAACCCTTGAAAAATAGCAGAAAAACTGAAAAATAGCAGTGTTAATCGATTAACATTGAAGGAATGGCAAAAAAAAATCAGTTTTCAAAAGCACTTCCAGCCACTTAATCACTTATTCAAACACTCTCATGTTATGGTTTGCATTTGTGCACGAAAATTACATCAAGTATGATCAATTAATCATTAATTGAAAGCATTAAACATGGAGATCAAAGATCAAACAATCACATGATTAATCAATATCGAAAAACTATCGAAACTATATCGTAAACGCGCGAAAGTGATCGAAATAGTAGATCTAGTGAGAATTACCAACCTACAAGGCGGAGAATTGCCTTGGTGATTGCTGTGATCAAAATGTAGTGAGAAGAAGCCAAGAAAACCAGAGAATTCCAAGCTTGTGCTTAAAATCGTAGTGAACCTGATCAAAATTGCAATAAAAGCTCCAAAATCGTATTTGCATCGAAACGATTGAATCAAATTCTTGAATTTGAAGTAGAAGTTGTTGTGATTGCAGAGATCCAAGAAGAAATGCAATGTGATGGAGGTTTAAGCTCAAGAGATAAGCAATTTCAACATGAAATTTGCTACTCTTCAATGGTGGAATTGAGCTGTAGTGTGGTTTGGGGAAGAAGATGAAGATGAATGTGTAGAACTTGCAGAAAATGCAGAGAGAAATGAGAGTGAAAAGAGTGAGAAATGATTGAAAGTGTGTAAGGTTTGTGTAAGCTCTCTTGTGAAATGGTGTAGGTTTGTTTATATAGAGACTAGCTTTGGAGTGGACTAGGTTTGGAATGTGCTTTGGAGTGTACTTTGGAGCTAGCTCGAGAGTTAGTTACACTTGACTCACTGAGTCAACGGTTGACTCGGTTAGTTAGTTGGTTAACTCAGTGGAGTAATCCCAATGCAAGTCCAATTCAATGGCTCTCATGCTTGGAAATAAGAGTGCATGGTGGTCACAATTGGAAATGTTGCATGGTATTAAGTGTATGGAATGGTCTTGAAATGTCTTGAACTGTCTAGAGATGTCTAGAATGTTCCTCACAATGCTAGAACCAAGTGGAACCCAAAAATGTAGAGGTAAAGTTGTTGTCATGAAAAAGAAGCAGAATCTGCCAATTTTACAAGGGTTAATCGATTAACACTTTTTGCACTGCAAAGTGTTAATCGATTAGCCAAGCCAAAAAGTGCCCAATTTGCATGAAAAAAAGGTTCTTTGGCTACGATTCTAATTTCCGACCTTTTGCTTTGAGGAATAGGCATAGAAACCCTTGTTTTGTGTCTGTGTTGATGGTGTGATGACCTTGTGAGGATATGATTAATCGGGCTTAGAAAAACCTGAATATTCCTGCAACAAAAACACAGAGAAAAAGTGCGAATACGTATGCCAGCAATGCGAATGCACATGCTTATGCAAAAGGCAAAAGGAGAGGTCAAAATTCGGGTTATGACACATGTCTATTAGCATTTTGTTACATATAGTATGTCTATATTTGTGTTCTATATCTGATCTTTGTTTTTGTTTATTCTTCTTAGCTTTTTAGCTCTTTTTTATTACGAGATTCATTTGGATTTATTTGTTATTATATATCTTCATTTGGATTTATTTGTTTATGGTTGGTTATTTAGTTTTTAGACGCATTTAGATCAATCTCTTTTTGATGTTGTCAAAGGGGGAGAAATTGTAATGTGAGTCTAGAATTGTTTTTATACATTTTATGTTGTGGTTTGTGTGCAATATTTCAGGGGGAGCACTAACGTTTTTGGTTTTTGCTCAAGGTCGACTTAATTTCAAGTGAAAGCTAGCCAACCATCAAAAAGGGGGAGAATGTAGTTGCATGTCCTTAATACATTCAGGGGGAGTACCCCAATACCATGATTTTGTTGCCTGTCTTATCTCTTTTATTCTCATTTACTTTCAACTATTGAGTCTCCTTCATAATTACACATCCTTCATAATTGCGTATTCTCGTTTTTAGCATGCATAAACCAATTGTTATATTTGAGTTTTGATCATGGTGGTTTAAGTTAATTATCTGAGTTAGTGATACAAGAACCATAAGTGATATTAATTCAAGTCATATGGGATGTTAAATCTCAAACTATTTTGAAAAACTTGAAAATTTGAGATTTCTTGTGTGTGATTCGAATCACTCATAATCCATGATTCAAATCAATCAAAACAAAGGCATATCAAGAAATTTTGTGTGTCTTTGATTCGAATCACAAATTACACCTAATTCCTATAATGTTACTCTATGATTCGAATCACAATTTGTACATGACTCAAATCGTAAACTTTTTATTTGCCACTACCATGTTTGATTTGAATCAAACTTAACACATGATTTAAAACACGAACCTATATGGCTCGAATCACAATCTAATCACAGGAAAATGGGTCACTTTCATTATGAGATCTTGTTTCACACTACTTGCTCATTTGACTCAAATCATGAAATGGACTTGACTCGAATCTAACTAATTTTCCCATCAATTTTTTGTGCTTCAACTCAACACATGCAAAATCATTTTTTTCATCACTTTTCACGTGTGAATCTCATAATCACAGTTGTGATTTTATAAAAAAAACCAACATCGTCTCACTTTTGAAAGTTCAAAAAAACTCTTGAACCAAATTTCTTTCATCTTCAACTTTAGTTTGATTTCAGATCTTGATAATAAGATATTTGTAACTGATTAAAAGAGATACTGCCTTGAAACAAATTGTTCTTGAAGATCAGGTAAAGATTTTTCAGGTAGCTCGCAAGACTGAGGTTGTTTTATTGGTGATGGCAAATTTCAGTGAAAAGAAGGAGGTTCTTCTATCCAGATTGTCTTGTTAGTGGTTGTGTGGAAGGCTACAAACAAGGCAGATTCTTCTTAAATCTCCAATCAATTCATCACTCAGGGAATTGTTATAATCAAGGGGTGAAGGTGTAGCGAGCAATTTTGGACGTGGTTCTTAAGCACTATCGCTCTGGGGTACTACAGGTCGATTCATTTTTTATCCTATTGAAGCTGATGAAGGAAGGGAAATAGATGTCTCCAATTAACCCTGCTTGCATACTGAGTTTGAACAGCGGTCTGTTAGGTTACAGGTGCTATGTGGAAGTGGGGCTCAATCTTTGGTTATTTCGCCTGAGAACACGGTGTTTAGACTATTTGTGAGGTTTTTGATACTGTCTTTAGATTTGATGCTTCTGGGTTGATTTGGTGGAGATACTGGATTTTGGGTTTTTGATTAGTGTGCTCGCTAAGATTTTTCAATCTTATGCCTACGTATTCCCGTTTGATAAAACAGGGAAATCAGAGCAATCGTAGTTCCTCCTATTCTATGGGAGGAAAAGTTGTTTTGGTGTCTTGTTCAAAGCCCAAGACGTGAAGCTAAAGGTGGTTTGTATCTTGTTCAAAGCCCAAGATGTGAAGCTGAAGGGTCTATTTGTATCTTGTTCGAAGCCCAAGATGTGAAGCAAAAGGGTTATGACTTTAGAGAGAATTTTTCATCTCTAAAGGAGAGTTATTGATGTTTGTATGCTATGAATAAGGCACAGCTTTGATGCTAGGAGGTTGATTGACTCAACCGGGGTCTTCTTTATACAAAGCCTAAGAGGAGGCTATTGACCCAACGAGAGGGTGCTTTTATGTGTCTCGTACGAAGCCCGAGAGAGAGGCTAAAAGGGTTTGACTCAACAAGAGAGTCCTTTATACTCAACAAGAGAGTTTTTTGGTATCTCGTACAAAGCTCGAGATGGAGGCTAAAAGTGTTTGACTCAACAAGAGAGCCTTTTATACTCAACAAAAGAGTGTTTTAGTATCTCGTACAAAGCCCGAGATGGAGGCTAAAAGGTGTGACTCAACAAGAGAGTCCTTTATACTCAACAAGAGAGTGTTTTATATGTGTCTTGTACGAAGCCCAAGACGGAGGCTAAAAGGGTGATTGACTCAACAAGAAAGTCTTTTATACTCAACAAGAGAGTTTTTTGTATCTCATACGAAGCCCAAGATGGAGGTTGAAAATGGGTTTGACTCAACAAGAGAGTCCTTTATACTCAACAAGAGAGTGATTTTTGTATCTCGTACAAAGCCCGAGATGGAGGCTAAAAGGGAGACCGACTCAACAAGAGAGTCTGAAAAGGTTAGCTCCGCTGGGGAGAATCATTTGTACAAAGCCCAAGAGGAGGCTAACTTTCCTAAGGAAATGATCATTATACAAAGCCTAAGAGGAGGTTATCCGTTGGCGACAGTTTCAGTTTAGTGACAGGTCCAGTAAGTTGGATGAAAGAGAAAATCAGTTCTTATGAAGGGAACGATTAAAGGTATGGTTATGCTTTGGTACTAATCAGAGGATCAGGGTTATTTCCTGTTCTTTAAGGAAATGGGAAATCTAAAGGGTATTGAGACTGTCCAAGTCTACTGGTGTCTTGAGAAATTGATTCTCAGGTAGTGAATAAACTTTGTACGATGCCCAAGAGAAGGGTGGTATGTTAAGGGATGAAGGTCAACCCATTAACAGGTCTGATACTTGACTCAGAAAGACAGCTCTAGAAAATTGATGACTAGGTTTTGTTCCTATACCTGTAGAGGTCTCTGGGTCCTTGTACTAAGCCCAAAAGAAGGCATGAGAACTTCTAAGAAGCCGAAGGGTCCTTGTACAACGCCCAAGAGGAGGCGGGGATGCTTTTAAGAAGCCTGTGGGTCCCTAAACCCCAAGAAGTTCAAGACATGCTATTCACTGAGAATAGATCAAGTCAGGAAAGTTTGAGAATTTGGAAGAAACTCAAGAGATGCTATTCACGGAGAATAGATCAACTCTGGGGAGTAGAGTCTCTTTGATGATTGCTAAGGGTGGCAGTCTGAGAAAGGGTTCACCGAGAATGCTGCCTTTCACGTCTCCATATTGTTTAACCCCAAGAGGAGGGAAAACTGTGTCCGGTAATCCTATGGGGATCTAGTTTTGTTTGTATTTAAGAGTGATCAATAGGGCTTTACCTAGTGCTAGACGTAGTTGTCGGGGAAAACTCTAAATAACTATACTAGTATTACACAGTTGATATTTGACAAGTATATAAGAGTTTGTGAAAGGAGACTTACAGTGAGCAGCTCCACAATACAGTTATATATATATATATATATATATATATATGAAAGCGGATAAAGAAAGCGGGTAAACACTTACTCGGTTGTAGAGCTTCCATGCTGTTTGGTTAGTTGCTCAACAAAGAAAGCTTTGATAATAATATTATACTCTAAATCAAAGGAGAAAGTGCTTTGAAAGAAATGTTGGGGCTTACAGCTCAAGGAGAGGCCCAAAGTTTTATCAGTGATTGCACTGTTGTTTTTAAAATTATACAGGGTCTTATACAAGTGACTGAAGCCCAAAAGGTTTTATGTACAAAGGGATGGGTCTTACACTCTCTCAAGATGCCCAAAGGTTTATTTTTATACAAGTGGTGGGGCTTACAGCTCAAGGAGAGATCCAGGGTTTTGTTTTGAAATGGCGATCGCGCCGAGATTTTCTTTTAACGCAGAGGGACTTATACAATGTCTGAGGCCCAAAAAGGTTTTGGTTAAAAGGGGATTGGGTCTTACACTCTATTAGAGGCCCAAAGATTCATTTTTGTACAAGTCATGGGGCTTACAGCTCAAGGAGAGGCCCAGATGAAAATGTTTTGAAAAGCGACGATTGCGCCGAGATTTTGAAAACACAGTGGGACTTATACAACAACTGAGGCCCAAAATATTTTGGTTTTCAAAAGGGGGGTTGGGTCTTACACTCTATTAGAGGCCCAGAGGTTTGAAAAAGTTTGATGAGGGTTGAATTAATCAAAAACCCTAATTTGTTTTCAAAATGTATTTTAATTGAATAAAAAATTCAATTAAAATGATCAAAATTGTTAAACATGTGGAAAACAAATTGTGATCTTGGATTAATATTTAAAAAATTAGGTTTTGATCCACAAAATGTTTGGAAGTCACTAAAATTTGAAAAATCAAGGAGAAAATATTTTAAATGTCAAAAAACAATTAAAATATTAATTCTTTACAAAAATATCAAGTATATGAAATAGATAATATTTTTGGGAAAATAAAATATTTCAACATTTTTGTGAATTATTAAAAAAAGAATCAACTCAAAATCATTAAAACTCATAGAGAAATTAATTTTTGAATCAATAAAATAAAAAAAAAAATTCAAATATTCAAATGTTTGAAAATGGCGCCAAGAACATGGCAAGAACACGCGCCACCCCTTGTTTCTGCAGATTTGCATTTTCTATCCAATCTCACTGAATACTTGATTATATCATACAATCTACATATCAATCTACTCGTTTTCACCTCACGATCATGTCTATGGTCTTTAATTTCATTTATTTTAAACATGGAATAAGAAATCAAAGAGAAACCTCAAGAACCCTAAAATTTACATGAAGGTTCAGAAATTCCATACACGATTCAAACAAACCAATTGATCGAGGGAAAATACTCTATGCATGATTATGAACATATGGCCAAATTATTATGCAACAAAAAATGCATGGATCATAGAGTTAGAAGAGTTCATGCTTACCTCTTGCAGCTGGTGATCGTATTTTGTGTTAGATGTGTTGCAGCTTGGTTCCAAGGATATGGACAGCTTCCCTAGGTGCTATGGAGTGTGTCTGGATGCTTGGAGTGAATTGAATTGAGCTGGAACTTGATTTGGCACCTCAACTGCAAATCTGTCAAAGGCTTGTGCAGATGGCTGGTGATTTTGAGAATCGGGTGTTCCAGATGTTGTGTGAGTGTTTGGATCACTTCTATATGATGTTTATGAGGTGTGTGTGTGTGATTGGTTTGATTGGAATAGCTCTCAAACTCAAAACCCGAAAGTGACTTGCCTTAGAAGGCGAAATTGGAGTGAAGAAGGAGATTTTGAGGAAAGCATCTGTTTGATGGCTTTGGTGTACTCAAACGTAACACAATTGAGCTCTATTTATAGTAGAGCAAGTTTGTTTTGGCTGCAATAGTGAATGGCAACTGCAGCAGAGGTTTGGCCAATGTTGAGCAATGAGAATCCAAGTCTCCTCTAGCCATTGACTAGAGGTTAGGGCACAGGCTGCTGGTCCCCTTGGTCTTGGATAAGTCTTGACTGAATTCAGTTGGGAAGGACTCAGTCCATGCCACCTTGGTGTATGCATTAAATGCTCCAATCCAAAATTGGAGCCTTGTCCCTCTTTTAGGCAATTCTAGGTTTGGCATGCTATTTTTAGTTCCAAAGACTTGGGAGGCTTGGGATCAGAGTTGGTTCCTCCTTGGTCCCCCCTTGAGGCGTTCAGATGGATTGAGTTGCTTACCCTTTGCAAAATTTGGGCAAATCGAGCAAAACTCCAAAATCTGCCTTGCCATGACAGTTTGCAGCAAGGCATATTGGCATTGTCATATCTCATGGCTCAAGTGGAATTTGATGGAGTTCTTGGCCATTTTAGAAAGCCCTTATATGATACAACAACTGTTTAATCATAATTGGTTTTGATACTTTTTGGATCCAAGTGAAAAATGCCCCTACATTTGGAAAAAAGTGAAGGCAGATTCAGAATTAGTGAAAATTTCACAAGTGTTGGAAAAAATGACATTTCATGTTTTCAGCCATTTTGATCATTCCATAACTCAAAATCCATGATTAATTGGAATGAGGTGTAGTTGAAGCTTTTGTAGAGGGCCATGAGGGCTACAAATCAAGTCCTTGACCTAAATCAAACTTGATGGATTGATTTCATAGGTGTTATAGGGTGTATTAAATCACGTCCTAGGTTTTGGGAGCATGTCCTGGTCAAAAGTCAAAGGCACAGTTGACTTTTCCTGCGAAACCCTAAGTGTGGTTCAGATGAAATTGAAACTTGTTGCTCAAGCTTCTTGGATCAGTCCATTGTTACAAATGGATCAATGTAGCATGTTAAAGACCCTCAAATCCTCTCTTGAGGTCTTGGCTCATGATTTGTCCCAAAAGTCAACTTAGGGGTGAATTAGGTCAAGAAACCCTAATTCCTGATTTTTGTTGAATGCATCCCCTGTGTCTAAATTGACTTTATGCTTGGGTCCATGAGGTTCCATGGGGTATTTTAGGTTATGCTTTGAAGCATTGGCTCATGCCCAGAGGAAAATTTCCATCTGGAGGCCCTGGTCGACCAAAACCCTAATTTGGTGACACTGTCGATCTTGAGGCTTAATCCACCTGGAATGCTACAACATTGTGCTTGATTCTTGAAGTAGGAGTCCTCTTGATCCATTGTGGATGTTTGAGATGTTAGACAAGTTGAAGATCATGCCAATTCTTGATTGATCCTTTGTCTAAGAGCTCTGAGAGGGCTTGAAATCCTAATTTTGATTGTAGTGAATGCTCACCCATCTTTGGGGAGGCTGATGTGGCATGAAGGTTCCTCCATATTGTGATGATGATTTGCACAATGATGGGAAATCTTAGTGGTCAAAATTTGGGGTATGACAGAAGGCTTGGAGCAGATTGGTGATATTGGAAGATTCAAGAAGCGTCGATCGAGTAAAGATTGTGCGAAAGATTTTGGCCTTATAATCTATACAAGTCAAGATCCAGATAAGAGATTTTATTTTTCTCAACATTATTCTTGATTAATGATTAAATGGACTCTTGCAATATTTGTCAAAATAAAAAGGAACAATATAGGTTCCAATGGGAAATCATTGAAGAATGCATGTAGGCAAAGCGAGGATGAGTGTCAAAGCACTATAAATCTCGATGTACTCTATCTCCGTTACTCTTGAATCTTATTTTTGTAGGATTTGCATGCTTAGGTATTTCAATTATAGGGTAGTGTATCGTTTGTTTAATTGGTAGCGATTTATTACGTAAGGTTAAGTTTTGTTAGAATTGGTGCCTAATTAAGCTACGTAAGGTTAGGTTTTGTTAGAATTGGTGCCTAATCAAGTTGAATTGGTGATTAAATTCTGAGAAACAATTGAGGTTAAAACTCATTGATATTGAGTCGTTGTGTAAACACATCTTGTGGATTATACAACTGAATCAGTTGAATACATTTTTGTATCATCATAAAACCGCTTTTTGTGTTTGTGAATCGATTTAATGTTAACATGGTCAAGTTTGGAAAAGTATAATTTTCATAGTTTCTCTTCAAACCTTCTGCGCGCATCTTTTGAAAAATATCTGATATTATGTTTTTGAAAAAGCGGTTGAATTTTGGACTTAACTCAAATGGACTTGACTCAAATCTTGTTTCCCTCTAGACCGTTTTTCTACTTCCATATTCATACCCAACATAGGAGCACCGAAACCATAAAAGACGCAACAAGGACACATGCAATGGAGGTCAAAACCACTCACCCCTCTATTGGCTTAGAAATAGAATACGGTTCCCAAGCCAGACTGAGAAGGCATGTGAGTTTTCAATGGACCTACCAAGATACCATTTCCATGCTAAAAAGATGCTAATATCTTCCACGTCTTTTGATGTGATCAAAGATCCCAAAAAAACCAGATTATTTCGAGTTTTCCAAAATTGACCAAACCACAATATGCCAAATCATCCTCAACCCCTTTCAAGTCCTAGAAAATCCATTATAAGGCATAAAGATATAGAAAAGGCTCAAGGTATCCCTAGGTAAAACAACACATCACCGCAGACACATAAAAATCCTATATCAAACTGAGGATGAAACCTCACAAGTCACAAAGAGATTGGAGGTCAACTAAATGTGTAACAAGCATAAGGGACATGAAATAGTCCCATAATCAAATGGACTCCACTCTTAAGTAATTTATCTCTGGTTGGAATATGATCATGAAGAAGCTTCCAAGAGAAAACTATAACTTTAGAAGGGGCCCAAGTACACCATATATCTGAAAGAACTAACTCTACGAGAGAGACCTGACGACCAGGTGGAAATTCCCAGGCCAACAAACATAAGTAGGAAGAAAACACTGAATAAACCTCATCACTCAACTCACGCCTACCAGGGAATTGGGCTAAGTTTCTAAAATAAACTTCCCCTCGATCCTGGTTTCCTACCAAGGAACTAGTCTAAGTTTCTGGTGTAAACTTCCCCTCGATCCTGGTTTCCTACCAAGGAACTAGTCTCAGTTTCTGAAATAAACTTCCCCTCGATCCTGGTTTCCTACCAAGGAACTGGTCTAAATTGCTGATATAAACTTCCCCTCGATCCTGGTTTCCTACCAAGGAACTGGTCTTAGTTTCTTTTGTCAATAAACTTTCTTGACAAAGGACGCTATTTGTAGCGGATTTCCTCAAACTTCTTGCCGAATTTTCCTGGGGAGATGCCATTTGATAGAAAGAAAAATTGATGTCAGACTTGCCGGGAAACCCATTCGTCTGAGTTATAGAGGTACACAAACTTCTCTGTTTGGAGACGCCATTTGTCGACTCTATCTGGGGAAAACGAGTCTCTTGAGAGACTGTTTATGCTTGGGTATTACATCATACTTTTCTCGGGATCTTCCCGGAGAAATGCCATATGATGTGATCTAATTTTGAGGTGCTGATGACCTTTTCGTCAGCGGATTTTTTTGGAGAAAAACTGCTGTATTGCCGAATCTCTGATTAAGAGGCTTTATCTGGAGATTTTCCTTAATCTGGGAAAGCGGAGATATCATCTTAACTCGCTAAGAGTGATGTTTGTCGAACGTTTTCTTGTTCTTCAGAGGTTCAAGTTATCAAAGTGGTCAAGGGCCAATTCTAATCCAGAAATAAACTGGAGGAGAAATTGTTCAGACGCGACATTTCCTGACGAGGAAAGAACTGATAACTTGATTGATAGGACTGGTATCACTAGGGGATAAGACCGACTAGAGTGATGTGATGCAATGTGAATGTGAATGAAAATCAACAATGCATGATATATGTATGTTTATGCTGACAAAACTGACGCGACATACAGATTAACAGACGAACACGACTAGATACTCGGCCACTGCTGGGGACGAAGAAGTACCGCTGGTTCAAGATAGCAATTCTGCCTTGCTTAGGAGAGATAGTCCCTGCGGGGAACAACGTTGGTCGGGCTTAGGAGGTAAGAACTCTGCCGAGGGTATCAGATGGGAAAGCCGCATCTGATACAGCTGATCCTTCATTCAGACGCACTGGCTTAGAAGGAGTACTCTGAAGCTCGATTACTTCTGGAGAAGCGAGCGACGTTCTTTCGATGTTTAACAGTAAAAAAAAATTGCCATCTTTATTTTAAAAGCAGAAAAAGTTTGACAAGTAAATTCATTTTTGTTTTGTTTCAAGAATCGTTGATCATATTAAAATGTCGTTCTATAAAGCTAAAACAAATAAGAATTGTAAACAAAAGCAAAAGGGCTCAAATTTTATTAATAGGATGGAGATCAGCCAAACGCGTGATTCCATAGAGTATTTACAAAGTTTAGAAAATGGTAATTTATGGGAAGAGGGCTACATTGAAACATAACGACCACTATCCTTCTACCAACTTTAAATTCTGGGCATCCTGAGCTTCTGTCGAAGATGACCTTGACTGGAGTTTTTCTCCGATGGATGGCATTACTGCTACTGAGGGACTTGCCCCTTTGTTGAACATAGTTACTTGCCATTATCCCTAACTTTCGCCTGGATTGTACTGTGATGTTTCCAATCCACCGGGATGATTTTTAATCATGTCTCTAATTTTTGCCTGGACCGCCCTTTCGGTTTTCAATCCACCGAGACGGTTTTTTTTTTAGTTTAGGCAAAGTATTTCTAGACTACATCAACATTCATGGGGTAGGAAAATTCCTCTCCGTCCATGGTTGCAAGTCTCAAGGCGCCGCCTGAGAAAGCTTTCTTGACCACATAGGGGTCGTCGTAATTCGGAGTTCATTTGCCCCGAGAATCAGTGAGAAATGATTGTATCTTTTTTAGCACAAGGTCTCCTTTCCTGAAGACGCGAGGTCGGACCTTTTTGTCAAACGCCCTCTTTATTTTTTGCTGATACAACTGACCGTGGCATAGTGTCGTTATTCTCTTTTCTTCGATCAGATTCAGTTCGTCGTGTCGAATTTGACACCATTCAGTTTCTGTTAGCTTGGCTTCCATCAATACCTGGATTGATGGGATCTCTACTTCTATGGGAAGCACTGCTTCCATGCCATATACTAAAGAGAAAGGGGTTGCCCCTGTTGAAGTGCGGACAGATGTTCGATAACTGTGAAGAGCAAAGGGTAGCATCTCGTGCCAGTCTTTGTAGGTTACAACCATCTTCTGAACAATCTTCTTGATGTTCTTGTTAGCCGCTTCTACAGCCCCGTTCATCTTGGGTCGGTAGGGAGATGAGTTATGGTGTTCGATCTTGAACTCTGCGCACAACTCTTTCATCACCTTATTGATCAAGTTAGATCCATTATCTGTAATGATCTGGCTCGGAACACCATAACGGCAGATGATATTGTTTTTGATAAATCGAACCACCACTTGTCGGGTTACATTAGCGTATGACGCTGCTTCGACCCACTTGGCGAAATAGTCGATGGCTATCAGGATGAACCAATGTCCGTTTGAAGCCTTGGGTTCGATCATCCCAATCATGTCGATTCCCCATATGGAAAAAGGACATGGGGAAGAGAGAACTTTGAGATGTGTTGGCGGCACATGGATTTTGTCGGAGTATATCTGACACTTGTGACACCTCCTCATGTACTTGTAGCAGTTGGATTCCATGGTCAACTAGTAGTACCCTGCTCTTAGAATTTTTCTCGCCATTGTGTGTCCATTGGCATGAGTGCCAAAGGATCCTTCGTGAATTTCTTTTATCAATATGTCTGCTTCTGGTCTGTCTACACATCATAGCAAGACCATGTCAAAATTCCGCTTATAGAGTGTATCACCGCTCAGAAAGAAGCTGCCAGCCAGCCTTCTGAGGGTTTTTCTATCTTTTCTTAGTGCCCCAGGTGGGTACTCTTGTTTCTGAAGGAAGCATTTGATATCGTGATACCAAGGTTTGTCGTCTATGACTGCTTCAATCGTAAAGATGTAAGCGGCCCGTTCAAGACGCATTATGTCGATCTTAGGTAGGTCGTTCCATTGACCTAAACTAATCATGGAAGAGAGAGTGGCTAATGCATCAGCCACGTGATTCTCTTCACGAGGGATATGATGAAACTCGACTCTGTTGAAGAAGGGTAGCAACCTCCTTGCATAATCTTTGTAAGGAATCAGTCCTGATTGGTACGTGTTCCAATCTCCTTTGATTTGATTGATAACCAGGGCTGAGTCGCCATACACATCCAAGTTCTTGATCCTTAAGTCGATCGCTTCCTCGAGACCCATGATACAAGCTTCATATTCGGCCTCGTTGTTTGTACATTTGAACGTAAGTCTGACTGTGAAAGTAATGTGGGTACCCTGAGGGGTAACAATGATTGCCCCAATTCCATTTCCATAATGATTGACAGCTCCGTCAAAGATTAGTCCCCATTGGGAACCTGGTTCTAGCCCTTCATTGGGTAGTGGTTCATCGCAATCTTTCATTTTTAGATACATGACATCTTCGTTTGGGAAGTCAAACCCGATTGATTCTTGATTGTCAATCGGTTGATAAGCCAAATGATCGGCTAAAACACTCCCCTTAACGGCTTTTTGAGCATGGTACTCTATGTCATATTCTGATAACAACATCTGCCAACGGGCGATTCTTCCCGTGAGAGCAGGTTTTTCAAAGACATATTTGATTGGATCCATTTCGGAGATCAACCAAGTAGTGTGACGAATCATGTACTGACGAAGACGTTTGGCTGCCCAAGCCAAAGCGCATCAAGTTTTCTCAAGCATAGTATACCGAGTTTCACACTCAGTGAATTTCTTTCTCAAATAGTAGATGGCAGACTCTTTCCGTTTGGTTTCGTCTTGTTGGCCAAGTACACAACTCATCGAGTCTTCCAAGACTGTCAGGTAGATGATCAGTGGTCTTCCTTCCACTGGAGGTGATAGAATCGGCAGATTCAACAGGTATTCCTTAATATTGTCGAAGGCGGTTTGGTAATCTTATGTCCAAACGCAGTCCTGATTCTTTTTGAGTAATTTGAAAATCGGTGCACAAGTCGCGGTCATGAGGAATATGAATCTGGAGATGTAGTTCAACCGTCCCAGGAATCCTCTGACTTGTTTTTCAGTTTTCGGGGAAGGTATTTCTTGAATGGCCTTGACCTTGTCAGGATCAACCTCAATTCCTTTCTGGCTGACGATGAACCCTAAGAGTTTCCCTGAACGGACACCGAATATGCACTTATTGGGATTCAAGCGGAGTTTGTACTTTCTCAACTGCTCAAATAGTTTTGACAGGTGGGTCACATGCTCCTCTGTTTTAGATTTGGCAATCTTGTCATCGACATATACCTCGATTTCCTTATGTATCATGTCATGAAACAGAGTAGTCATGGCCCTTTGATAGGTTGCCTCGGCGTTCTTCAAACCGAATGGCATTACCTTATAACAAAAGGTACCCCATGGGGTAATGAACAAAGTTTTCTCCATGTCTTTCGATGCCATTTTAATATGATTATAGCCTGAGAATCCATCCATGAAGGAGAAAACTTTGAACTTTGCGGTACTGTCTACCAGCATGTCAATGTGTGGTAAAGGAAAGTCGTCCTTTGGACTAGCCTTGTTTAGATCTCTGTAATCCACACACATTCGGACCTTGCCGTCCTTTTTTGGAACTGGTACGATGTTGGCTAACCATTGAGGATATTCAGACGTGGCGAGGAAACCCGCTTCAATCTGTTTTTGTACCTCCTCTTTGATTTTAATGGCCATGTCTGGATGAGTTCTTCTCAACCTTTATTTTACTGGCGGACACTCTGACCTTAACGGTAAATGATGTTCTACGATGCTGGTATCCAACCCTGGCATGTCCTGGTAGGACCAAGCAAACACATCGGGAAATTCTCTGAGAAGCTTCGTTAAACTCTATTTGGCAGTTGGACTGGGCAATGCCCCAATCCTGATTTCTTTTTTCTCTTTTTCTGAACCCACGTTGATTGTTTCCAACGGCTCTTTGTGAGGTTCAACGGACCTTTCCTCTTGTCGGAGTAATCAGGAGATCTCTTCTGGAATTTCGTCGTCAACTTCTTCTTCAGCCCCAAATACCGGGAACTCAAAGTCGAGAGAAGGCATCGGATCGTATGTTTCAACGGGGTTTAAAACAAGAAATCTGTATGACGTGATGATTTGTGTTTAGAAGAGATATAGAGAATGCAAGAGTGTGTGCAGTGTTTTTCTTTGGAAAACTGCTTGTTTTTATTTTGAGTTGTTTTTTAGGATTACCATTTTCTGAGAAAAGCAAAAAGAGAAAACAACAATTAATGCAGAAATTACATAACGATGTTATTTTATTAATGAACAAGTCGATTCTTGAAACTACAACCCTATAAAACAAAACTCTGTCGCTTTGGGCGAAGCGAAGAGGGAAATTTACAGAAAGCGAGCCCTATCAAAACATCCGTTACACCTGGGCAGGGTGAAAGGTTAAAGATGGCAATTACTTTGACTTATGAACAATCTTCGGAACATCGACGGCAACCCATTGGCGGCGAACTCCTCGGTGAATCACAAAGTCTGGTACTTTCCTTGGTTTGTCTTCAAAAATAACACTGATTTCTAGCGGAGCAGGATAATTGGAATCTGTCTCCCAGGTAGAGTTTTCGTAGGAGGATTCCTTTGTTGCATTTTGCAGAGTATTGGTGCTCTCGGGCAAATCTCCCCATCCAGTTGGCTGGATGTCTTCGAGCCTGATACGGGAGCTTTCAGGAGCGGTGTACTTGACCATATAGTCATATTTTCCACTTGGTTGTCCCAAGGTGTCCCACACCTCTTTGGAACTAGATAAGTCATCTCTCTCGATGACGTTGACCTCGGGAAAAACATAGTTGATGAATTCTAGTCCGGCAAGCTTTGCCAATTCATCTTCGTACGTGATATGTTCTAAATGACCTGAGTGTTGATCCCATGACACGGTGGGGACGCAGGTATTCTTTTCAATGATGCTCAGCTGATTTTCATTGTTCGACTGATTTTCTTGCCCCAAGTTTCCTGGGTACGACTGCCAAATAGGCAGGCCATCCATTGGGCCATAATAGTTGTGGTCAAAGTTGTCTTTCATCAGAGTGTCTTCCTCTAATGAGTTTGGTGGAGCACGACATCCTTCCGGATCACAATCTCCATATATCATTTCGACGTCTGACCTGGATATAAATCTCGGACTCTGTGCGGGATAGCAAAATGGCGTAGGCACCTCTTCCTGAGACATATAATCGTCCTTGTTAAGATAGGACTTCCATTCCTCATCTGTGTCAGAGGGATCTTCCTCGTTGATAGTATGGACTGTTTGAGGCACTGGGTGAAGGAAACCTCCACTGTGGAAGAAGTCCTGAATGGGATGAAGACTTTCATCGTTAGCAGCTGTCTGGGTGCAGGTTGCAGAAAAACCAAGACCCTTCTTTGCTTTATTATCGGTAGGAATGACAAGTTGTCCCCATCCTTTTGTATTATTATTTTTTATCACTTCGAGAGCATCTCTGTATGAGGAAATCGAGGTTCCTTTCTCTGGATGATTCTCATTGCTCACCGAAAGTGCTTGAAACTGAGTCCCAACAACCTCCTCGGGTTCTACACAAGTAGATAATGACAAGTTACTCACAAGCAAGGCTTGTTCTCCATAAACCGTGACGAGTTGATCGTTCTTGACGAACTTCAGCTTCTGGTGCAGCGTCGAAGTGACTGCCCCAGCCTGGTGTATCCAAGGTCTTCCTAATAAACAGCTGTACGCTGCCCGGACGTCCATGACCTGGAAAGTGATTAGGAAAGTGTGAGGACCAATAGTTTGGGAAGGTCGACTTCGCCAATAACTGCTTTCCGAGATCCATCAAAAGCTTTGACGATGACCTCATTGCCCCTCATCGGGGATCCTTTGAATGATAGTCGCATTAAAGTGGACTTCGGCATAACGTTGATGGCCGATCATGTGTCTACCAGTACACTGGCTAAAGCATCGTCCTGGCAGTTGACTGTGATATTGAACGCCATGTTGTGACTTTTGCCCCCCTCTGGAAAATCCTCATCATCGAATCCTAAATTGTTGCAGGAAGTGATGTTAGAGATGATGATATCAAACTGTCGTATTGACACATCCTGTTCCAAAAAGGCATGCTCTAAGACTTTCTGTAGAGCCTCTCTGTGGGCTTCGGAACTGAGTAAAAGTGATAGCACTAAGATATTTGAAGGAGTCTGTAATAGTTGATCAACAATGATGTATTCACTCCTTTGGATGAGCTTCAGCATCTCATCATTGTTTTTTGAAAGGTCGGGATCACTAGATTGACCGACTGGTGGATCAGGAGCTTCCGTCTGAAGTTCCTTTTCTTTGTTAGGTTCTCCAACTCCTTGGTTGAAGATTCGACCCCTCCGTGTTACTCGACTGATGTCTGCAATATTCACGATGGAGGGTAATGGAATTTCCTTTCCATTCTCAATTATTGTTGCACCGTATTTGTAAGGGATCGCCTTAGCTGATTCATACGGTAATGGTCCTGGCAGATAGATAACTACAGGAGCCTTCTGATTTTTCTGACTGTCGTAAGTAACTTCAATCAGTTCCTGGCTAAGAACTTTTGATTCGTCTAGTAGAGGGATGATGGTACAAACATCCTTGTTCCTCTCAGGGTCAGAGATTACAACCATGTCTTTGATTTGATCTGCGAAGTAGTCTGGTGTCTAGTCAACGGACCCCGAAGCTAGGTTTGGGTGAATCTCTTTGTGATCCAACTGACCTTGGAGAGCTGTTCGAACGAGGTAGCATCCTTGGTTATTTTCTGAGTAAACTCTACAACGTTCATAGTTGTGTGGTGGCACCTGGCCATGCCCGCTTTGAATGCAGTGCAACCTTACCAGGTTTGTTTCCATAGATCGGACATCTTGACTTTGATGCTGAGTAGGGTTTCCGTTAAGCACACTGATTTGTTGCGTGTCTTCATCCAGATAGATCGGAAGCCACCAGTGGTTTAATAAGTGTTGTAAAGTTCTCTGAACGAGAGCGTACCCTTGGTTACTCTCGTAACATCCTTTACAGTTCTGATAATTATGCGAAGTGAGAAAACCGAGCTGGACCTGCCTGGCATGTAACTCCACCAAGCTGGTATTCATCAGACGGATATCAAATATTTGAATCATGTTGATCTGATAAGGATTTCTATCATGGTAGTCCTGGATCCATCCAAGATCCATCTGATGCTGGAAGGTCTCTTGTACAAAAGAGCATCCCTGTTTGTTTACCGAGCAAGTCATACAGGAATTATAATCGTGTCGTGGCAGATTATGATACTGGCTTTGCCTTGAGTGCATCGCCACCAAGTTAACATTCATTGCACGAATGTCGTGATTCTGAATGATGTTGGAATTCGTATAAGTCATGTTGACTCCACGAACTCGATGCTCCTGGATCCACCCGAGATCCAATTGTTCTTGTAGAGCTGATTGCACCATAGAACATCCTTGATTATTCTTAGAGAAGATATCACACTGGTGATAATTATGAGGTGGCACATGGCCATATCCACTCTGTCTATAATGCATCTTGACCAAGTTGGCCCTTAATAAGAGTGCATCATGAATTTGATAGATGTTGTTAGACTCTCCCTCTATCAAATTGACTGCAGCTTTCTCGTGTTGAGGCAACGGGTTCGTGAGAACATTTGGATTCGTATCTTTGAAAGATAAGACCTCGCTCCTAACAAGCTTTTGTACATCGGATTTGAAACTGAGACAGTTTTCTATGTTATGCCCTGGTCCTCCTTGATGGTAAGGACAAGTCTGATCCGCTTTGAACTAGAAAGGCAGATTTTCCGGTACTGTAAGAGGAGACTTAGTTTGAACGTGCCCCTTGACCAGTAGTAACGGAAATAGCTCTGCATACAACACAGGTATAGGTTTAAACCCTGGAGGTCGCGTCGTACGGTTGTTGTTATATGGAGGACGAGCCTGCTGAAGAGGCTGTTGTGTCCTTTGTTGAAGTTACTGTTGATTAGGTTGGCTCTGCGCAACCTGAGGTTGATACGTAGGAATAGGCGCGGTGTTGATAGCAGGAGTTACAGCTGCTACTGGTTGATAATGTCGCCTTTGCTTTCCGAGAGAGATATTCCCAATATCTTGCTCTTTTTTCTTAGGGAGAGCACTACCGTATCATTTTGTACTACTCAATGATCCAGCGTCTTTTACTAAACGTCCTTCTCGGACCGCTTCCTCAAGACGAATTCCCATGCCCACCATCTCGGTGAAGTCACTGGGCGCACTGGCGACCATTCTGTTGTAGTAAAATGAGCTCAAGGTCTTTAAGAAGATCTTTGTCATCTCTTTTTCCTCAAGAGGTGGACAAATCTGGGCGGAGATTTCACGCCATCTCTGAGCGTACTCCTTAAAGGTTTCCTTGTCCTTTAGTGACATCGATCTGAGTTGATCTCTGTCCGGTGCCATGTCCAAATTGTATTTATATTGTTGAACGAAGGCAGCGCCAAGATCTCTGAATGTGCCAATCGTGGCGTGGTTTAACCCCATGTACCATTTTAAGGCGGCACCGGTTAAACTATCCTGAAAGTAGTGAATCAGCAGCTCCTGGTTCTTTGTCTGAGCTGACATTCGCCGAGCGTGTCGCTCCCGGGATTTTCATCCAGGTACAAACGCGAAAGTGGCACCAAAATAGAGTCGCCAGCAATGTGTATTTATCCCAAGAGAGGGAAAGGAAGCACTGCATAAACCTGAAGGAAAGGAAAGAGCATGATCTTGTGACCAAGAGAACTGGGTTCGGGAGTCGGTTACGCGTGAGGAAGGTATTAGCACCCCCACGCGTCCATTGTACCCGATGGGATCCACGCTTGCTTGTCTCGATCAAAGGGTGTAAGGAGAGGATACTGGAAAAGGAGCTGCTAGCTGGAGAACTGGAAAAGGAAAGGAGAGATAAAAAGAAACAAATGTAGGGAAAATAAAAGAAGTGCTCGAATGGGCCCTACCCCACTGCCTACGTATCTCATCGGGAGCATGAGAATCAGAGCGACGTAGTTCCCCTCAATAAGGGTGGCTTTGTTTGTGCTTTTTATGGAAACGTCAGAGTGCGCGTCCCAACAGTTAGGTGTTGCAGCTCGCTGTATGGAGACTTAGGTGTTACCTGTTTGCGGTAGGACGGACCGAACGAGTCCTTAAGGAAGGAGTGAAGAGATGAGAAAAGATTTTGTTTGTTTTTTTTGTCTTTTAGGAAGAAGTGTTTTGATTATTCCCGTGTTTATAACACGTATTGTATTTAAGTCTCTCATGTAGGATCGAATGCCTCGCATATCGACCCAAGACGAGACGTACGCTAAACATTCTAAGAAAGTGAGAGAAGACCCCTCACTATCTCATTCTCACATGAAAGGCTCAAATACAATATATGTTATGCCTTTATTAAGTGTTTTTTTGCTTTTTGTTTTGAGATGAGAAGAAGAGAGACTCAAAGGTTAAGAAAGGTAAAATCTATGGGGAATTTCTCCTAATGTTGTCATGCATGGATATCCTAAGGTTAGTGAGGTTTGAGAACAACCTAAGTCTAAAAGGAAAGAGAAGGATAGCACTACCTAATGCATATCCTACCTTACTTTAATTAAAGATTAAAGATAAGCTAGGACCCAAAGGGCGTGAGAAAGTTGTACACAAAGCATTATATCATGCTCTTCATAAAAGAGAAATCAGAAATTAATCAACAATGGCCATTGAAATTATGGTCAACAATTGATCAACAATAACCAAGTTAGAGTTAAAATGCTAAGCAAAAATAAAAATTAAATTCTAACAAGAAAAAGGTTAAACCTAAAGTTAATTCAAGTTAATTTCTAAACTAATTCTAAAATTAAATCTAAAGAAAACTAATCCTAAAATTAATTCTAGAATTAAAACTAATATTAATCCTAAAATTAATTCCAATTAGTTTCTAACAAAAACCTAATTCTAACTAATCAAATTCTAAAATTAAATCTAATTACTAAAAGGGAGTTAACCAAAATTATGAATAAGAATTAAAATCAAAACCAAAGTTAAATTCTAATTCTCTAATTAAAATCTAATTTCTAAAATGATTATCCTAAGTTTATTAACTAAACAATCAAATAGAAATAAAAATCTAAGATTAAACTAAAAAACAGGGGTACAGTTAGGCTCCAGGTGGTGTGGACAGAATTCAGACGTTTGGGCCTGAGGCTCTTAAGCCCAAAAATTTATTGTGACACACAGGGGGTACGTTAGCGATTAGGGGCGGTGCGAACAGCAAGCAGGCATGTGGGCTGATGGTTCTGAGGCCCATGAAATTGAATTAACAGCCGGGGGGTACGTATGCAGAACGGGTGTGATAAGAAAAACAAGCTAGTGGGCTTCAGCAGATCCATTAGAATTTAATAATAAAAGCCAGGGAGGGTGTGAAAACAGGGCGGTATGGTTGAAAAGCAAAACAACGTGGGCCTAAGGTCCAGTCCGTAATGGCACAAAAAACCCTAAATTAACTTCAAATCACTCATCTTCATTCTCTGCCTTCTACCAACATATCCGCCGCGCATCTCCGCCATCATCCCTCTTTCTCTCCTTCGCAAACTCGTCACCGTTCCGGTAACAAAACCCCAGCCAAACCGTTCACACCTCCCTCTCCATTTTCACCATCATCATGCTTCTCTTTCTCTCCATCTCAGCCGCCATGCTTCTTCTTCAATGCATCCTTCCTCTTAGAAAGAGAAACTCTCACCACATTCTTCTCCGATTGCGCCGCCGACATCCCCAATTCAACCTCCTTCGCCCGAACTCCACCATCCGTTCGCTTACACCAACATCATCTCCAATTCGAACTCTCTTCTCTAAACAACACCGACGTCAGATCTTCTTTCTCAACTTCAACATCTTTCAACATCATCGTCATCAACGTCTCCGTTTCACTCTCCTTAAAACCGTTGCGCTCTCCTCAACCTCAATCTCTCGACTCAGATTCACACAGAACGACCTCACTCTCTCTAATCCAATTACGCAACAAAAGTGAAGTTGATCATCATCAGATCGGCAAAACACGGAGATTCCATCGCAACCTCAACGAACGGAGCAACAAACTCCCTCTCTAATCGCTCAACACTCGCAAATCGCTCAACACAAACTCAAACTAAAATGCAGAAGAAACAAAAGCACAACAATATTCGTAGCACATTCAACATTAATAGCGTAACTCGCTCAATGAATGAATTCAAGAGCAGCAGTAGAGAGAAAGGGATTCAGAATACCTATAGGAGTCGCTCCGATGGCGCTTCAATCCGCGAATCCAATTCAGGTACACGTTCTCGCTTCCGTCTTCTCTTTCGTTCTACTGCTTTTATTCTGATGCGAATCACTTCTTCTACTTCTGCTCTTTGCGTCTTCTTCTTCTTCACATTGTTTGGTTTGCTGCAAATCTTGATTAACACCGCGTATTGAATCGTGAATTGGTGTTGTTATTTCATATCTAAAACATCTTCTGCTATCTGCTTCGATCGTTCTTGCGATATGTGAATCGGTTGAATCCTTGAGTTGCAGAACTTGATTGAATTGTCTTGAATTTGGTTGCAGGTTGTGAAGTGTTGTTGATGAAGATGAATTCAATAAGAGCTCTACATTGAAGAAGATGAGTTGCAGAGGATTTGTGAATTAATGGTGAAGAGTGGAAGAATGAGAATTGAGAAATTGTGCAAAATGAAGAAGAGAGCTTAAGAATGAAGATGGTGTTTTTGATTTATAGGAGGAGATGGATGGTAGAATGGATATTTCTGATGAAATTCTGTTATTCTGTTAGGATTTCAGTTATGGGATAGTTGGAATCTCTTGCAATTTGGTTAGGGTGATTGTTCCGTAGAAATTCTGTGTAGAAATTCTGTGAAGGGTGTGTTATCAGTAAAAATGAAAAGAAAGAAAAAATTGTTAGCTTTTTGAACTTGTATGCGCCCTGTTACTTTCTTTCTGTTGCTTTTTGAAACTTCCCACTACTATTGCTTCTTTTTTTTTATACAATTTTTCTGCAAATTTTCTCAATGGAATTGTATTTTTATTTTTTTTTCCACTGATGTATTTTTCCGTTGAGTATTTTCACTGCTATTTTTCTGAATACTGCTGCAATGAATTTCCTTGAATTCTCTGCGTTAACTTTTCCTTGCTCCTTTCCCTTCTATTGTTTGTTCTATGTGGTAGGTACGTGGGTTTTCCATTCGTGACTTACGGATTGTGGGATGTATGAAAAGATTAGCATGTGATGCGGTACGGTGATGGTTAGCAGGATTTTAATTCCTTGTATTCCAAAGAAGCGGTCTATGTGCTTTGTATGGTAATGGTTTGGTTTCAGTGTGTAATTGATTTTTTTTGTTGAATTTCTACATATGACAATATAAACAAGGAAATGAATATGGATAATTACATGGATCTAAAAGGACTTGAATGTACAAATGAAATTTGAAATCTACATGGATATTGGGTAGGTTTTGAAAATGGATTAAAATGGATGAAATATAAAAAGATGAAGTGGATATGGATAATTGAAAAATGATTAATGGATATTTATAAAATGAATTGAAATGGATTTAAAATGCGGAATAAAAATGGTTTAGAGAATGGGTTTAGAAGTTGATATTTGGATATTAATGGATTTAAAAGTGGTTTAGAAAAATGGACATGAAATATGGATTAGATATTTGGTTTGACAAATGGATAATGGATAAAAAGGGATAAAAGATGGACTTGTATATTGGATTCCAAGCAATCCCCATAACCAATCTTAACAGGTATAATTCCATTCAAATACCCGATTCGCACCAAACTCTTATCTTCCATGAGTTCCAAGAATCAATCAGTAAACTCAATTAACCATGACCCAATGTCCTTTAAATCAATTCACCCATACTTTGTCTTCATGATCTTGAATTGGCCAATATCAACCGATTTGAACAGAAGATAAGAAACCATGATCCCACGCCTTAGGAGCCCAATGCAAATGTATGATGAGCCATGACCTAATGGAAAATGCAGATGAAGGCAAAGCAAAAGCCAGAAAAAGGTAGGGAAAATTTTGGGGTGCTACAGCTGCCCCTATTCAATCAACTTGGACCTGAAAGGATGATAGCAACGACTTTCATCCGTTCAAGGTAGAAGATGATTGAATACAAAAAGAACCGCAAAATTTACGGACCGCAAGGAGAGAGAATATTAAACTGCAGCCCAATCACACTTCGTCAAAGGAATTTGACGGAAAGACAACATACCCAGAGAACCACATTGTCAAAGGGATTTGACGGGAAGAAAAATGGAACCCGACTGAAAGGACACATCGTCATAGGGATGATGGCAAGAAGACTCAACTGAAGGAACACATTGTCATGGGGATGACAGGAAGAAGACTCGACCAAGGGAAACACATTGTCATAGGGATGACAGAAAGAAAATGAAATCCAAGAAACACCTCGTCAAAGGGTTGACAGGGAGAAAAAAACCAACGGACCACATCTTCAAAGAATTGACGGAAAGACAGCCCGAACACCCGACCAAAGGGACACATCGTCATAGGGATGACAGAAAGAAGACTCAACTGAAGGAAGCACATCGTCAAAGGGGTTTGACGGAAAGAAGACTCGACCGAAGGAAACACATTGTCATGGGGATGACAGAAATAAAACCTGACCACAGTCAACACATTGTCATAGGGATGACAGAAAGGAAACCTGAACGGAGAGAACACATTGTCATAGGGATGACAGAAAGAAGATCAAACCCAAGAATCACCTCGTCAAAGGGTTGACGGGAAGAGAAAAGATACCTCACGGACCACATCGTCAAAGAATTGACGGAAAGAAAAATGGAACCCAACTGAAAGGACACATCGTCATAGGGATGACAGAAATAAAATTCGACCAAGGGAAACACATTGTCATAGGGATGACAGAAAGAATACCTGACTTAGGGAGCACATCGTCAAAGGGGTTTGACGGAAAGAAAACCATACGCAGAAATACATCATCAAAGGGGTTTGATGGAAAGGAAACCTGGCCGAGATGTCGTCATCAAGGGGTTGATGGACAATGACTGGTCGAGGGTAAGATCGACGTATGACCCAAAAGAAAGGTAATCGGCTGGGTTGATTATAACGTCTACTGGGGATATGTCACCATCTTGACTGAAAGTTGATTTGGGCTTTCGCGCAAGGTACCAAATCTGGCTTATGCTTCGCATGCATATGTTTGAATTTTTCCATGGCGTAATGCTCCATACGAAATGGAAATGCTACGCGATTTGAGGATGCCATGATCACTATATACTGAAAACCAATGCATGCTCGGGCCACCGGGAGAAGAAGAATATGCCAAGTATGATTGAACTTTGCTGGCTAGGACAGGTGAAACCTGATGGTGATTGTTTTTTCAAAGGAGAAATCTTTCTGGGTACCAATGGGGATTGGATTTTGCATGAAGCGCTAATAGGGATTGGGCTTCAGGTTTTTGAAAGATGCCAGCAAAGTGGGCTGTGGAAGGATGTCGAGCAAGGTTGGGCTTTAGATTTTCTGTTCGATTTTACAAGGCTTCATGCAATGTTATGCTAATGATATGCGATGATGATTATGCAATGATGTGATTATGATATGCAACAGGACCACTCCAGCAAAATAAATGCTGAAGAGACGAGACCAACTCCGCTGGGGATAACAAACTGAACCATCTTCAGGGTCATAAACTGCTCGAGATCCCGGCTAAACCTCTATTCTGCAGGACAGCACGAATAACAAACATCTGCTGAAGAAAAGTACCCATGACAACCGGCCTTTGAACTGTTGGGGAAAGCTAACCACCACCCAAAAATATGCTTGGGGAATAATGGTTGGCGATATCAACTCTGCTTGGGGACAAGATCAGACTTGGTCCTCTGTTGGGAATCTACCTTCTACCCTTACTCCGTTGGGGAGATGGAAACAACTTTACCGCAAACTAGGGAAGTACAGACCCAACATTCCTATCCTGTACGGGAATAATAACTCTTGCCGAAGAGCAACAAACTTCGTCAAACTGGATCGGGGAGAGCGAACTCCTGAACCCTTGCTGGGGAGAATAATCACAATCTCCACCGAGAGTGATAAAACTTCAGCTATCTCTACCGAGGAGAGCAACTCTACTGGGGACGTCGTACATTATCTACCACCATGGGCCTTGTAGCTGTGATATGACAAAAAGAGGTGTCCAGATGAAGCAGAAACCCATAAAGGAACCTGTGAATGGACATGTCTTCAGGATGTCTCGTGAAGATTCGACATATATTGCCCCATGGCTTTTGATTAACCGTCCTCCGGAGAGAATACCTTCTTGCTTTTGGGGTGGCCTGCCCCTGCCTTGAAATGATTTGTGCCTGGATGACTAATCTGCGAGAGATTTTCTAAATCTCGACTTGATTGCCCCAGATTCTCAACATAATTGCCCCCAGATTAACCGAACAGCGGAGATATTTCACAATATAACTGCCCCAGATTGACAACTTCTTAGCACGAGTTGCCATGAAAGCCCACACCTAACATAATCACTTGATAACACATCCCCTGTCACACTCATCCCCGGAGTTTTCAAGCATCTCACTTTGGCGGGATCAAAATTCTCGACTGATGTTCACTTTGTAAGCCTTACGGGTGTCAAGTACATGTAAGTGAGCATAAAATATCTATTCCAAGAATGAGAATTATAATGCAACACATATATCAATCTCGAAGTTTTTTTCTGAAAAGATATCGCCAATACCTGTGAACGAGTCACTGGTTAAGGTGCGACACAGATTTTTTAAATGGAAAATAGCATGCACATGCAATACCAACAAAAGTCTTTTAGCACAACTCATGGGAGTCAGGAACGCTATCTTATTGAAATACGCCTTCAGAATAAACCCTGTTTCAATTAGGACTTTAGAGGGTTGTAACGTGGCCTGGTTCGCGGTTTAAGAAAAAAGGATTTATGGCTCAAAATTTTGTTTGTACCCACCCATTCTCCTTGATGTTCTCCAGTCCTACGTTCAGCTAACTCGACACAAGCGCTCACCTTTCAAAAGGTTATGAACGGTATGAGGATGGTTAAGGAACCCACACGGTTTACAGAGTGACATTCACCCCTCTTCCCTTTGGTGTCTGTGGTCACACGACTTGTTCTTTCCTCGAGGATTTTTCTTTTTGTTCCTCTCATTTTTTCAATTTTTGTTCTTTTGTTTTCCCCTGATTTTGCCTGGACTTATTCTTTTTGAATTTTTTTTGATTTTGAAGTCCAGCGGGATGCCCTAACTTTTGCCTAAGTCACTTGTTTTCAAGTTTCGACTTAGCGAGCTTTTTCCTTTTTCCTTTTTTCTTTTTTTTTTGAACTAATCGTGTGACACAGGTTTGTCTTGACTTGCAAAGGGTTCCGACCGTCCCACTCTTCGGTTGGTGAGGGATAACCGTAGGTGTAATTGATCCTTTAACGCACATTCCTTTTGAAATTTGAACGCTCAGTCAAATTAACTAATACCTATCCTGCCCCAGGTTAAGATTGAGGATTTTTTCATTTTCAGAAAGAAATTCCTACTTCTAGGCTCGACAAGGTTTGACAAAGGTTTCACTCCCTTATATCTCCGGTGTTTGGGGATTTGAAATAATGCCTGTACATCCTCAACAGAATTTTATCCAAAAGCGTACAACCAAAGACTTTGCGTTTTTGCCTCATCATCCTCCCTCCAAGAGTTTAAACACGAAAGTTAACATTGCAGTGCATACAAACATTAAATGAGTGAATACGAATGAACTTTTTCGAGAAAAACATACTTATTGCATTAAAATCATCATTCAAGAACAAACAAGTTTTTTACATGCAAACATTAACCCGTAATGCAAATTACAAATGAAAATGCAGTAAAGAAAATTGATATTCGCCATTGCTGGGGAGGCTTGGCTCCGACTGGACTGATTACTTCAGGAGATGTCTCTGCAGTCCCAAGTGCTCACTTGGGAAACTTTAGTTAATGTACAAACCGTCTTCGGTGAAATTGATAAACCCAACGTCAATGAGATCTTGCACCTTGTGTCTGAACACCTTGCAATCTTCAATAGTATGCCCCTGTGTCCCTGAGTGGTACTCGCATCTAACACTCTTGTCATAATTTGGAGGAAGGGGATACGGAATAGGAGAAGCTTCCTTTAGCTTGATCAAAGAGTCTTGAAGTAAGCGGGCAAGCAGATAACTGTAAGGAACAGTAATGGGGTCAAACTTTCTCTCCTGCCTTCTGGACCTTTGTTGACTCTTCATATGATAACTCTGTTGTCGATACCTACTTGTTCCTTCCTCTTGTTCGGGCTCTTTCCTCCTTAGACTTGGCTTAGGAACAGGCAACAGTTGAGGATGAGAAGATTCCAAGACCACGGGTTGCGAGAAATGCCCCTGACTTGGTGCAACTTCAGGAGGGGAAACTGGGATATTCACTTCTTTCGCAGCAACAGGAGTAAGACCACCTTGTACGCTTACGCCGCCCGACGTGAATTCAATTCCTTTCAAATCAATTAGATCCTGGACCACATGATGAAAAGCTTTACATCTTTCCACATCATGCCTCGGCGCACCAGAGTGAAAATCGCAATGGGCATTTGCATCATAATCGAATGAGAGCTTTCCACGAGGAGGATTTATCGTTCGAAGTTCAACCCATTGGAGCTGAAGTAGATACCTCGACAACTGAGCATAAGACATAAGAATCAGATCAAAGGTTCTGTCAGCTTTCTTCGACTTTGGTAGGTACTTCTTAGCCTTGGAGTTGTCTTGGGAAACGAGAGGTAACTGCTGATGAGGAAATTCCGGAACCCCAAGTTGTGCAGAAAATCTGTGAGGCACATCACTCTTTGGGAGGGATCCCTCAAATAATGGAGGAGAGACAATTCCAGCCGCGGCCTCAGGCATGGGAGTATTATCTTTGCTTAACACACCTCTCACAAATTCCATAACTAGACTCATCTGAGTCTTCAGTTGGTGGACCTCTTCCTTCAACATTTTCTGGTCTTGAATCAAAGCTTCCATGTCCCACATAAACTGCCCCATTTGGCTTCGCATTTCCCTTAACTCTGCTTGAACCAGATCCATGGTCAACTTCCGAATGGCTTGAGCAGTTAAATCTAAAATTTCGAAGAAAACCAGACCAGGGTAAGAATAACCAAGCCTCGAACACCTGTTATGCAAATGAGTATGCACATGCAATGTTATGAATGCAATAAGACATGGGATCAAAGCTTCCACATAGTCCGAATAATCACGGTGCTGTACTGATGTCTGAAGGAGTTCATAAGTTTGTTCTGAAGAGAATACCGGAATAACCCGAATAACCAGAATACCAGGCTGATAAGTCCACACTGACAGGAAATCCAGAATACCGGGTATGTTGAAGGTCAAGGTTACCTGTAAACAACCCGCCCCTCTCACATGTGGGTACTAGGATCCTCAGTATCCCGGGCTCTCAGGTCGAGAAATGATGATACGTTCACCATTTCTGGTTTGGCATCATCATCAATCGAGGAGGCCTCAACTGATTCACCAAAATGAAAGATCCTCAGCTTTAGGCACTGAGGTCAAGAAGCAATAGTACATTCATCCCTCGGGGTACAGTACTATCGCCAATCGAGGAGTGCCTCCACTGATTCTCTTTCAAAAAGGACATCCTATAGCAAGTTCCCAGCATTGGGTCCTCAGATCGAGAATGTGCAATGGGTTTGCCACAGAACGTGGTCTGCCACTATCACATCTCGGGAGGAGTGCCGCAACTGAGTCCTCGGGAATGGTCACCAGAGTCGACAGTTCCTCAGGAGAATAACTACTGGCCTGCATAACATGCAGTAGCAGAAAGCTCCTGATAGAACCTCGTCTGGTTGTGGGTCTCATGAACAACAATACGTGGTCACCACCACGCAAGCGTCACGACTATCCACTCTAATACCTATGTGTGTACTCAAGCCTGGGTAGTGGGCTTATCTCTCTGAACACCCTGCCCACCAAACAGAAAACAACAGCACAGTCCAGCATAATAATGATATGTAATGCAGTAAAAACAGTAATACAGCAATATACAGTAAGCAGTAATACAGTAAATAGTAATACAGTAAATACCCAATGAAATAAAAACAGACAAGCACTAGGATTGACTCGCTAAGGAAACCAGAGATTCTGGGCTCTTAGATTCCCCAGCAGAGTCGCCAGCTGTCGCTCCCGGGATTTTCATCCAGGTACAAACGCGAAAGTGGCACCAAAACAGAGTCGCCTGTAATGTGTATTTATCCCAAGAGAGGGAAAGGAAACACTGCATAAACCTGAAGGAAAGGAAAGAGCATGATCTTGCGACCAAGAGAACTGGGTTCGGGAGTCGGTTACGCGTGAGGAAGGTATTAGCACCCCCACGCATCCATCGTACCCGATGGGATCCACGCTTGCTTGTCTCGATCAAAGGGTGTAAGGAGAGGATACTGGAAAAGGAATTGCTAGCTGGAGAACTGGAAAAGGAAAGGAGAGAGAAAGAGAAACAAATGTAGGGAAAATAAACGAAGTGCTCGAATGGGCCCTACCCCACTGCCTACGTATCTCATCAGGAGCATGAGAATCAGAGCGACGTAGTTCCCCTCAACAAAGGTGGCTTTGTTTGTACTTTTTATGGAAACGTCAGAGTGTGTGTCCCAGCAGTTAGGTGTTGCAGCTCGCTGTATGGAGACTTAGGCGTTACCTGTTTGCGGTAGGACGGACCGGACGAGTCCTTAAGGAAGGAGTGAAGAGATGAGAAAAGAGTTTGTTTGTTTTTTTGTCTTTTAGGAAGAAGTGTTTTGATTATTCCTGTGTTTATAACACGTATTGTATTTAAGTCTCTCATGTAGGATCGAATGCCTCGCATATCGACCCAAGACGGGACGTACGCTAAACATTCTAAGAAAGTGAGAGAAGACCCCTCACTATCTCATTCTCACATGAAAGACTCAAATACAATATATGTTATGCCTTTATTAAGTGTTTTTTTTGCTTTTTGTTTTGAGATGAGAAGAAGAGAGACTCAAAGGTTAAGAAAGGTAAAATCTATGGGGAATTTCTCCTAATGTTGTCATGCATGGATATCCTAAGGTTAGTGAGGTTTGAGAACAACCTAAGTCTAAAAGGAAAGAGAAGGATAGCACTACCTAATGCATATCCTACCTTAATTTAATCAAAGATTAAAGATAAGCTAGGATCCCAAAAGGTGTGAGAAAGTTGTACACAAAGCATTATATCATGCTATTCATAAAAGAGAAATAAGAAATTAATCAACAATGAGCAATTGAAATTATGGTCAACAATTGATCAACAATAACCAAGTTAGAGTTAAAATGCTAAGCAAAAATCAAAATTAAATTCTAACAAGAAAAAGGTTAAACCTAAAGTCAATTCAAGTCAATTTCTAAACTAATTCTAAATTAAATTTAAAGAAAACTAATCCTAAACTTAATTCTAGAATTAAAACTAATATTAATCCTAAAATTAATTCCAATTAGTTTCTAACAAAAACCTAATTCTAACTAATCAAATTCTAAAATTAAATCTAATTACTAAAAGGGAGTTAACCAAAATTATGAATAAGAATTAAAATCAAAACCAAAGTTAAATTCTAATTCTCTAATTAAAATCTAATTTCTAAAATGATTATCCTAAGTTTATTAACTAAACAATCAAATAGAAATAAAAATCTAAGATTAAACTAAAAAATAGGGGTACAGTTAGGCTCCAGGTGGTGTGGACAGAATTCAGACGTTTGGGCATGAGGCTCTTAAGCCCAAAAATTTATTGTGACACACAGGGGGTGTGTTAGCGATTACGGGCGGTGCGAACGGCAAGCAGGCGTGTGGGCTGATGGTTCTGAGGCCCATGAAATTGAATTAACAGTCGGGGTGCGTATGCAGAACACGTGTGATAAGAAAAACAAGCTAGTGGACTTCAGCAGATCCATTAGAATTTAATCAAAAAAAGCCAGGGAGGGTGTGAAAACAGGGCGGTATGGTTGAAAAGCAAAACAACGTGGGTCTAAGGCCCAGTCCGTAATGGCACAAAAAACCCTAAATTAACTTCAAATCACCCATCTTCATTCTCTGCCTTCTACCAACATATCTGCCGCGCCTCTCCGCCATCATCCCTCTTTCTCTCCTTCGGAAACTCGTCACCGTTCAGGTAAATAAACCCCAGCCAAACCGTTCACACCTCCCTCGCCATTTTCACCATTATCATGCTGCTCTTTCTCTCCATCTCAGCCGCCATGCTTCTTCTTCAATGCATCCTTCCTCTCAGAAAGAGAAACTCTCACCACATTCTTCTCCGGTTGCGCCGCCGGCATCCCCAATTCAACCTCCTTCGCCCGAACTCCACCATCTGTTCGCTTACACCAACATCATCTCCGATTCGAACTCTCTTCTCTAAACAACGTCGGCATCGGATCTTCTTTCTCAACTTCAACATCTTTCAACATCATCGTTATCAACGTCTCCATTTCAATCTCGTTAAAACCGTTGCGCTCTCCTCAACCTCAATCTCTCGACTCAGATTCACACAGCACAACCTCACTCTCTCTAATCCGATTATGCAACAAAAATGAAGTCGATCGACATCAGATCGGCGAAACACGGAGATTCCATCGCAACCTCAACGAACGGAGCAACAACAAACTCCCTCTCTAATCGCTCAACACTCGCAAATCTCTCAACAGAAACTCAAACAAAAATGCAGAAGAAACAAAAGCACAACAATATTCGCAGCACATTCAACATTAATAGTGCAACTCGCTCAATGAACGAATTCAAGAGCAGCAGTAGAGAGAAAGGGATACAGAATACCTATCGGAGTCGCTCCGATGGCGCTTCAATCCGCGAATCCAATTCAGGTACACGTTCTCGCTTCCGTCTTCCCTTTCCTTCTACTGCTTTTGTTCTGATGCGAATCACTTCTTCTACTTCTACTCTTTGCGTCTTCTTCTTCTTCAAATTGTTTGGTTTGCTGCAAATCTTGATTAACACCGCGTATTGAATCGTGAATTGGTGTTGTTATTTCGTATCTGAAACATCTTCTGCTATCTGCTTCGATCGTTCTTGCGATATGTGAATCGGTTGAATCCTTGAGTTGCAGAACTTGATTGAATTGTCTTGAATTTGGTTGCAGGTTGTGAAGTGTAGTTGATGAAGATGAATTCAATAAGAGCTCTACATTGAAGAAGATGAGTTGCAGAGGATTTGTGAATTAATGGTGAAGAGTGGAAGAATGAGAATTGAGAAATTGTGCAGAATGAAGAAGAGAGCTCAAGAATGAAGATGGTGTTTCTGATTTATAGGAGGAGATGGATGGTAGAATGGATATTTCTGATGAAATTCTGTTATTCTGTTAGGATTTCAGTTATGGGATAGTTGGAATCTCTTGCAATTTGGTTAGGGTGATTGTTCCGTAGAAATTCTGTGTAGAAATTCTGTGAAGGATGTGTTATCAGTAAAAATGAAAAGAAAGAAAAAACCGTTAGCTTTTTGAACTTGTATGCGCCCTGTTACTTTCTTTCTATTGCTTTTTGAAACTTCCCGCTGCTATTGCTTTATTTTTTTTATACAATTTTTCTGCAATTTTTTTCAATGGAATTGTATTTTTATTTTTTTCCACTGATGTATTTTTCTGTTGAGTATTTTCACTGCTATTTTTCTGAATACCGCTGCAATGAATTTCCTTTAATTCTCTGCGTTAACTTTTCCTTGCTGCTTTTCCTTCTATTGTTTGTTCTATGTGGTAGGTACGTGGGGTTTCCATTTGTGACTTACGGATTGTGGGATGTATGAAAAGATTAGCAAGTGATGCGGTACAGTGATGGTTAGCAGGATTTTAATTCCTTGTATTCCAAAGAAGCGGTCTATGTGCTTTGTATGGTAATGGTTTGGTTTCAGTGTGTAATTGATTTTTTGTATTGAATTTCTACATATGAGCAATATAAACAAGGAAATGAATATGGATAATTACACGGATCTAAAATGACTTGAATGTACAAATGAAATTTGAAATCTACATGGATATTGGGTAGGTTTTGAAAATGGATTTAAAAAATGGATTAAAATGGATGAAATATAAAAAGATGAAGTGGATATGGATAATTGAAAAATGATTAATGGATATTTATAAAATGAATTGAAATGGATTTAAAATGCGGAATAAAAATGGTTTAGAGAATGGGTTTAGAAGTGGATATTTGGATATTAATGGATTTAAAAGTGGTTTAGAAAAATGGACATGAAATATGGATTAGATATTTGGTTTGACAAATGGATAATGGATAAAAAGGGATAAAAGATGGACTTGTATATTGGATTCCAAGCAATCCCCATAACCAATCTTAACAGGTCTAATTCCATTCAAATACCCGATTCGCACCAAACTCTTATCTTCCATGAGTTCCAAGAATCAATCAGTAAACTCAATTAACCATGACCCAATGTCCTTTAAATCAATTCACCCATACTTTGTCTTCATGATCTTGAATTGGCCAATATCAACCGATTTGCACAGAAGATAAGAAACTATGATCCCACGCCTTAGGAGCCCAATGCAAATGTATGATGAGTCATGACCTAATGGAAAATGCAGATGAAGGCAAAGAAAAAGCCAGAAAAAGGTAGGGCAAATTTTGGGGTTCTACAGAGCGTACATCATCAAGTGACTCTGAGGGCAAGAGTTACTCTTGTATTTTTCAAAGTCGGTCACTTGGAACTTGTGCGAAACTTTCACATTGGGGACCAAGCAGAGGTCTGCGGTGTCCTTTCCAAATAGATCCTGACCGCGAAGGGCTTGCAGTTCTTTCTGCATTTCCAGGAACTGTTCCTGGAATTCATTCATTCTGTCGAACATACTTTCGTTTCCACCAGAATGTATCTGTGGAATCTGTCCTTCCGGGACAGTGTGCACTACGGGTGGTGGTGTAGTCATTATGGCTGAGACTCTCGTTTTCTCCCGAAGTTTGTAACCTTCATGAGTTATTGTCATGCCCCTGGCATCTTCGCTTTTCCTAAGTTTGTAACCTTCAGGCCCAGCGGCTCCTGCTGCGGTTCCCTGATCCTCATTGATCGGCGGAACATATCCTTCCAGGATATAATTGATAGGCATGCCCCAGGGACGATCTTTCGGCATTTTGTACCTAGGATCGGACTTCTCCACTATTGGCGTCGATGTGATCTCTGAGATCACAGTCCTTTCTTGTTGCATCTGAGCTTCTACTAGAGCTTGGATGTCGTTATGAAGCTTTCTCAGATCCTGTTTCAGAGTGTCGATCTCTTCCCTCAACTCTCTGTTCTCTTCTTCGAGATCATCCATCTTTTTCTGACGATTTGCCCGAGTATTGTACGAATGAGACAGTTTGACTCTTGAATCGAGACGCAAACGTGAGATTCGTAGGTAAGAAGAATGCGTTTATGAGAATGATGAATGCAATGATTATTAATTATTTTTGTTTGTTCAAAGTAAACTTCGACAATTAGATTGCAAATATCAAACAGTGGGGAAACCCCATTTTATTGAATTCAAAGGATTGCGGAAATGGAAATACAGTAGATTACAAATCGCCGGAAAAGGAAACCTAAACTAATGGATCCTGAGTCCTCTCTGAGGAGAGCTCAAGTGCTGGTTCTGGTGCTTTCCTCTTCTTTGACCGGGGATCTTGGGCCGTTGTCGGTTTGTCATTCCTTTGCCAAGTGAAAGGCGTGAGCAAACTCCTTTAGTCATCCTGATTCTCTACAGCATGTTGCTTTAAAATCTCAATTAGAGCATCTTTTTCTCTTAATAACTGCTGTATTTTCTTACATTCCACATTGAGAATACGATACTTGTTCCTCCAAGACCTCTTCTCATGTTGAACTTTGCTGAGAGTAACTTGAAGTTTTTCCGTCTCAGACATGAAATAAAGGGCAGAGTCCCTTAATGGAATAACTTCCTAGCGAGGGTAAGGCATCCTCAGCTTGAGAGCTCTAGTTTGTACCCAGTGGAGATAAGGCTCCACTGAGACACAGTCTGGTTTTCCTAGAGAGTCTCGTCCTTTCCTATGAACGTGTTTCCAAGCGTGCACTATTTCCATTTTTAGTGCCCTGTCATTTTCTCCTTCTTTGAAGAAAAGACCTTCCAGATGAGCACTGCGCGGGACATGCCTCATCGGGTATCCAAATTGACGACGAACCAACACCAGATGATATTTGATTCCTCCTTTAGTTCCTATAAGGGGTACATTTGGGAAATTTCCACAACGGTCAATGATTCTGATCCCGTCGTAGATTCGATTGTACCAATCGATGTCAAAGTTGGTAAGAGACATGACTCTCTGCGACCAACGTAAAGTATTCTTTTGATCCCAAAATATAGCAGACTTGGGAAAATGGGAAGTGAACCATTTGTAAAGCAGGGGTACACAACATGTGATCATTCCTTCGCTGTATAAATTCCTTAAGTGTACCAAATGATACGCATCTGCGAGTAAGGTTGGTACAGGGTTTCCGATCAGGAAAATCTTAATGGCGTTGATATCTACGAAGTTATCAATGTTGGGAAACAAAAATAACCCGTAATTGAGCAAAACAAAGATGCTCTCGAAAGCGGCCACGTTCCCTATACTGGCAAAGTACAGGGCTTTCTTTGTCAAGAACTGGGCTGGAAAACCTTGGATGCCACCCTTAGTGGTCATGTGAGTCCTGACTTCTGACTCGTCCAAATAAATTGCTCTTGCAATGGTTTGATCCTTTGGAATTTCTTCTAGTCCAGAAAAAGGAGCCTGATTAGTGATATGTAAATCAGTCAGGTGAGAGTACTCCTCCAGCGTTGGTGCAAGCTGATAATCCAGGAACGTGAAATAGTGATAAACTGGATCATAGAACTGAATTAGCGTGGACAGGATTCCTTCAATTACGTGGACCCTTAACAAGGACAGCAACCCTCCGTACTTGGCTCTGAAAGCCTCGTGGTTGGTGATCATTCTCGCCAAACCTCTCAAATCCTCTAACTTTGGAACCTTGAAGGTGTACTTATGAGTTTTCCTTCTACCGAAATCCATTAGCGCAATCTCCTTTCTCTCTGACATTTGCAATCATTGTCTCAGTTTAATTTGAAAAAGAGAGACTAGAAAAGAAGATTTTCTTTGTTTGAATGTTTTTTAAATGAATGTATGAATGCAGCACACAAAAACATAGAAAAAACATGGGGTCAAAGGGTCGGTGTCATGAAGTCAAGGCTCTACCCCCCCCCCCCCCCCCCAAAAAAGGTTTATACTGGTGATTTTTTGTACCTGTCCGCAAAATCATTGACCCCTCTGGGATCACAACAGCAAGCGGATCGCCAGCGAGCTGATGTATCCTGGAGTGATCTCAAATGAGGGTAGTATCGCGTGACAACTATTTCCGATAGCTTCCGCACTACAAAATGGCTTAAGTCTGCTAAAAACCTCAGCTTCTTAGATAACCCAGTCGACCACACTACTTTCAATAACTGAAGTCGTATAGGCAATGTATCTGCAAAGGGAGTTTCCACTGAGTTTGATGGTCGATCGGGGGCTCTTAACTGGAATTCACTCCCAGTAAGATTACCCACATTGCCATCACCTATTTTAGGTGTATACTCAATCTTTCCACATGCGGCATCACACGCATTCCCATTAGCAGAAAAATAAACACATATATCATTTAGGAAAAGCAGTATATATATTTATCTTAATCATTCTAGACCTCTAGTCTTATGATCCTATACAGACAATGACTCCCCAACAGAGTCGCCATTTCTATGACATGAATTTAGGGTTTTCACCTAAGATTGTAAGAAAAAGATTGGGCCCCACGGTGGGCGCCATTTTTCTGTAGCGAGCGATTTTGGACGTGGTTCTTAAGCACTGTCGCTCTGCGGTACTACAGGTCGATTCATTATTTATCCTATTGAAGCTGATGAAGGAAGGGAAATAGATGTCTCCAATTAACCTTGCTTGCATACTGAGTTTGAACAGCGGTTTGTTAGGTTACAGGTGCTATGTGGAAGTGGGGCCCAATCTTTGGTTATTTCGCCTGAGAACACGGTGTTTAGACTATTGGTGAGGTTTTTGATACTGTGTTTAGATTTGATGCTTTTGGGTTGATTTGGTGGAGATACTGGATTTTGGGTTTTTGATTAGTGTGCTCGCTAAGATTTTTCAATCTTATGCCTAAGTATTCCCGTTTGATAAAATAGGGAAATCAAAGCGATCGTAGTTCCTCCTATTCTATGGGAGGAAAAGTTATTTTGGTGTCTTGTTCAAAGCCCAAGACGTGAAGCTAAAGGTGGTTTGTATCTTGTTCAAAGCTCAAGATGTGAAGCTAAAGGGTCTATTTGTATCTTGTTTGAAGCCCAAGATGTGAAGCTAAAGGGTTATGACTTTAGAGAGAATTTGTCATCTCTAAAGGAGAGTTGTTGATGTTTGTATGCTATGAACAAGGCACAACTTAGATGCTAGGAGGTTGATTGACTCAACCGGGGTCTTCTTTATACAAAGCCTAAGAGGAGGCTATTGACCCAACGAGAGGGTGCTTTTATGTGTCTCGTACGAAGCCCGAGAGAGAGGCTAAAAGGGTTTGACTCAACAAGAGAGTCCTTTATACTCAACAAGAGAGTTTTTTGGTATCTCGTACAAAGCCCGAGATGGAGGCTAAAAGTGTTTGACTCAACAAGAGAGTCTTTTATACTCAACAATAGTGTTTTAGTATCTCGTACAAAGCCCGAGATGGAGGCTAAAAGGTGTGACTCAACAAGAGAGTCCTTTATACTCAACAAGAGAGTGTTTTATATGTGTCTTGTACGAAGCCCAAGACGGAGGCTAAAAGGGTGATTGACTCAACAAGAGAGTCTTTTATACTCAGCAAGAGAGTTTTTTGTATCTCGTACGAAGCCCGAGATGGAGGCTGAAAATGGGTTTGACTCAACAAGAGAGTCCTTTATACTCAACAAGAGAGTGATTTGTGTATCTCGTACATAGCCCGAGATGGAGGCTAAAAGGGAGACCGACTCAACAAAAGAGTCTGAAAAGGTTAGCTCCGCTGGGGAGAATCATTTGTACAAAGCCCAAAAGGAGGCTAACTTTCCTAAGGAAAGGATCATTATACAAAGCCTAAGAGGAGGCTATCCATTGGCGACTGTTTCAGTTTAGTGACAGGTCCAATAAGTTGGATGAAAGAGAAAATCAGTTCTTATGAAGGGAACGATTAAAGGTATGGCTGTGCTTTGGTACTGATCAGAGGATCGGGGTTATTTCCTGTTCTTTAAGGAAATGGGAAATCCAAAGGGTATTGAGATTGTCCAAGTCTACTGGTGTCTTGAGAAATTGATTCTCAGGTAGTGAATAATCTTTATACGATGCCCAAGAGAAGACTGGTATGTTAAGGGATGAAGGTCAACCCATTAACAGGTCTGATACTTGACTCAGAAAGACAGCTCTAGCAAATTGATGACTAGGTTCTTTTCCTATACCTGTAGAGGTCTCTGGGTCCTTGTACAACACCCAAGAGGAGGCGGGGATGCTTTTAAGAAGCCTGTGGGTCCCCAAACCCCGAGAAGTTCAAGACATGCTATTCACTGAGAATAGATCAAGACAAGAAATTTTGAGAATTTGGAAGAAACTCAAGAGATGCTATTCACAGAGAATAGATCAACTCTGGGGAGTAGAGTCTCTTTGAGGATTGCTAAGGGTGACAGTCTGAGAAAGGGTTCACCGAGAATGCTGCCTTTCACATCTCCATATTGTTTAACCCCAAGAGGAGGGAAAACTGTGTCTGGTAATCCTATGGGGATCTAGTTTTGTTTGTATTTAAGAGTGATCAATAGGGCTTTCCCTAGTGCTAGACGAAGTTGCCGGGGAAAACTCTAAATAACTATACTAGTATTACACGGTTGATATTTGACAAGTATATAAGAGTTTGTGAAAGGAGACTTATAGTGAGCAGCCCTACAATACAGTTATATATATATATATATATATATATATGAAAGCGGATAAAGAAAGCAGGTAAACACTCACTCGGTTGTAGAGCTTCCATGCTGTTTGGTTAGTTGTTCAACAAAGAAAGCTTTGATAACAATATTATATTCTAATTCAAAGGAGAAAGTGCTTTGAAAGAAATGTTGGGGCTTACAACTCAAGGAGAGGTCCAAAGTTTTATCAGTGATTGCACTGTTGTTTTTGAAATTGTACAAGGTTTATACAAGTGACTGAGGCCCAAAAGGTTTTCTGTACAAAGGGATGGGTCTTACACTCTCTCAAGAGGCCCAAAGGTTTATTTTTATACAAGTGGTGGGGCTTACAACTCAAGGAGAGGCCCAGGGTTTTGTTTTGAAATGGCGATCGCGCCGAGATTTTCTTTTAACGCAGAGGGACTTATACAATGTCTGAGTGTCATCCCTCAAATTTTGACCACTAAGATTTCCCATCATTGTGCAAATCATCATCACAATATGGATGAACCATCTTGCCTCATCAGTCTCACCAAAGATGGGTGAACACTTACTACAATCAAAATTAGGGTTTCAAGCCCTCTCAGAGTTCTTAGACAAAGGATCAATCAAGAAATGACATGATTTTCAACTTGTCTAACCTCCCAAACATCTACAATGGATCAAGAGGACTCCCACTTTAAGGATTAAGCACAAGGCTGCTCCCTTCCAGGTGGATCAAGCCTCAAGATCGCCAGTGTCACCAAATTAGGGTTTGGTCGACCAGGGCCTTCAGATGGAAATTTTCCTCTGGCATGAGCCAATGCTTCAAAGCATATCCTAAAATACTCCATGGAACCTCATGGGCCCAAGCATCAAGTCAATTTGACCTCAGGGGATGCATACATAAAAAATCAGGAATTAGGGTTTCTTGACCTAATTCACCCCTAAGTTGACTTTTGGGATAAATCATGAGCCAAAACCTCAAGACATGATTTGAGGGTCTCCAACATACCACATTGATCCATTTATAATAATGGATTGATCCAGGAAGCTTGAGCAGCAAGTCTCAATTTCCTCAGTACCACAATTAGGGATTCGAGAGAAAAGTCAACTGTAGCTTTGACTTTTGACCAGGACATGCTCCCAAACCCTAGGACATGATTCAATACACCCTATATCACCTATAAAATCAATCCATCAAGTTTGATTTAGTTCAAGGACTTGATTTCATAGAGGATCGCACAGTTTGGAATTCATCTGACAAAAAGTCAACTGTGCACAAAAGTCAACTTTGACTTTTTGAGATTTTTCACAAAAATGGGTTTTTAACCCTAAAATGATGTTAATGTATGATTTGAATCATCATTCATCAAGAAAAATCAAGAAAAGTGGGATAGCTTGTAAAAGGGGTAACCATAAAAACTTAGAAAATTTTCTAAGTTATGAAATAAGTGGAAAGGGTACCAACTTTGGAGGATCATAACTCCTAAACCACAAGGCCATTTTTCCCCATCCAAAGCTAGATTTGTAGCTCTCATTACCCTCTACAAAAGCTTAGAACTGACCTCCTTCCAAATTCATCATGGATTTTGAGTTATGGAATGATCAAAATCACAAAAAGTGAAAATGTCATTTTTTCCAACACTTAGTGAAATTTTCACTAAGTCAGAATCTGCCTTCACTTTTTTCCAAATGTAGGGGGATTTTTCACTTGGATCCAAAAGGTATCCAAACCAAATATGATCAAACAGTTTTTGTATCATATGAGAGCTTTCCAAAATGGCCAAGAACATCACCAAATTCCACTTGGGCCATGAGATATGACAATGGCAATATGCCTTGCTAAAAACTGCCAAGGCTAGGCAGAATTTTGCATTTTTGCTCGATTTGGCAAAATCAGATAATTCCAAGCCTTGTCATCACTTTGGACATATCTGAGGATCAAATTTAAAGGGGACAAACACTGAGCCAAGCCTCCAAAGTCCTTGGAACAAGAAGTAGCATGCCAAACCTAGAATTGCCTAAAAGAGGGACAAGACTCCAATTTTGGATTGGAGCATTCAATACATACACCAAGGTGGCATGGACTGACACATTTGCAACTGAATTCAGTCAAGACTTATCCAAGACCAAGGGAACCACAACCCTGTGCCCTAACCTCTAATCAATGGCTAGAGGAGACTTGGATTCCAAAGTGCAACCATTGGACAAACCTCTGATGCAGTTTCCATTCACTATTGATCCCAAAACAAACTTGCTCTGCTATAAATAGAGCTCATTTGTGCTCAGTTTGAGTACACCAAAGCCATCAAACAGATGTTTTCCTCAAAATCCCTCTCTTTAGGCCAAAATGCTTTCTTTAGCAAGGTAACTCTGAGTTTTTGAGTTAGAGAGCATTTCCATCACAACTCATGATCCTAACACCTCATAAACATCATATGTAGTTGATCTAAACTATCAAAAGTGACCTGTAACACCAAAATCACAAAGTCACTTCTCAAAACCTCAAAATAGGCCTTTGTGCATTTTTCAAGCCATGTCTTGATTCAGTCACTTTACAAACCAGATAAAACCTCAAACACGCTCCAAATAATATCCTTGAACTGTCCCAAATGGTTCCCCCATCTGGAACACCATTTGAGAGAGTTGTTATTTTGGTCATTTTAACCCCTTTTGCAAGAAAGGGCCAGTTTGTGTTTTTGCAGGTTCCAGCTGATTCCAACCATCCTAAAAGCTTCTAAGGGATCATTTGAGAGTGTCCAATGCATCAAACCATTTCTGGAACAAGAAGTTTGGCAGATTGCACAGAAAACTCCAAAAGCTCAAAAAGAGGTAAGCATAATGACTTGAACTTTCCAAAATATGCATTGCTTTGAAGTCCACTGATCATACACACCTCATACATGTTATATATGTTGTGTTTGAACTAATTCATCATGTAATTCATGCCTGTATCAAAGTGTAGCGTAGAAAATGTAATTATAGGCCTTTTTCAAAACCACTATCGAGTTTTGAGGAGGGAGTATGATCTGGAAAAAATACCACCACCCTTAGATTCCTTGTGAAATTCTAGGTCAGATGCATATAAATTTTGTCTCAAACCATGGAGAAATGAGAAAGTTATGACCTTCACGTTTCTGACCCAAAACTTGTCTTGCCTTGCCTTGGGCCAGGCCAAAAACTAGGCAAGCCTTGTATATTTGTGGTTTCACTTCAAGCAATGGATGTATCACCACCCCAGTGATAAGGCACGCGCCCTATAACCTTGAGGTCGTGGGTTCAAACCCCACTCATGCCATTTTGTGTTTTCTCACATTTGTGCTATTTTTTCCAATATTTTCATGTTTTATTAATTAATTAGAAAATTAATAACTCCTTCAATTTTAATTATTTTTTATTGGTTCTTTTTGCAAAAAAATCACAAAAATGTTGAAATATTTTATTCCACAAAAAAATTAAGTTTATATTAGTTATTTAATATAATTAGTATTTTTGTGAATAAATTCCTTTTTAATGTTTTTAAACATTTTAAAAGTGAATATTTACTTTGAAAATCAAAACCAAGTGAGTTTTAATTCATCTTGTGATTAATCCCTCATTTCTCAAACCTTAAACAAAAATCACAAATGGTTTATTCTAACTTATTTGGTATTTTATTTGATTTTCTTTAAATATTTACAAATTAGGGTGTAGGCTGCTGGTCTGGGGTTCGATCCTTGGCAGCAGCAAATGTAGTATTTTCTTTGTAAACAAGTTGGTGGTACTTATAAACCATCAACTTTTAGAAAAAAAAAATTAGGGTTTCTTTGATTTTCACCCTCATCAAACAATTTCAAACACTCATGGGCCTCTAATAGAGTGTAAGACCCAATCATTTGTAAACACAAACCTATTTTTGGGCTTCACTTATTGTATAAGTCCCGTTGTATTTCAAAAAGTTCGACGCGATCATCGTCCGTTGAAAAACAAACCCTGGGCCTCTCCTCGAGCTATAAGACCCATTCAAAATCTTTTGGGCCTCTATTAGAGTGTAAGACCCAACCCCCTTTGAAAACCAAACCATTTTGGGCCTCAATACATTGTATAAGACCCACCGTGTTTTCAAAAATCTCGGCGCGATCGCAATTTTCAAACAAATGACCCTGGGCCTCTCCTTGAGCTGTAAGCCTCACCACTTGTACAAAAATAAATCTTTTGGGCCTCTATTAGAGTGTAAGACCCAATCCCCTTTTAACCAAAACTTTTTGGGCCTCAGACATTGTATAAGTCCCCCTGCGTTAAAAGAAAACCTCGGCGCGATCGCCAATAAAAAAAGCAATCATCTGGGCCTACCCCCGTGTTGTAAGCCCCATTCTTTTTCTTTAAACACTTGGGCCTCTTGAGAGAGTGTAAGACCCATCCCCTTGTACAGAAAACCTTTCTTGGGCCTCAGTCACTTGTATAAGTCCCTCTGTACAAAACGACAGTGCGATCACTGATAAACCTTGGGCCTCTCCTTGAGCTGTAAGCCCCAACATCTTTTCAAAATACTTTCTCCTTTAATTTTGAATATACTGTTGTTTTCAATCTTTCTTTGTTGAACAACTAACCAAACAGCATGGAAGCTCTACAACCGAGTAAGTGTTTATATGCTTTCTTTATCCGCTTTCATATACATATAACTGTATTGTGGGGCTATTTCACTGTAAGTCTTCTTTCATAAACTCATATCAACTGTGTAATACTAGTATAGATATTTAGAGTTTCCCCGGCAACTACGTCTAGGGCAAAGGCCCGTTGATCGCTCTTAAATACAGTCAAAACTAGATCCCCATAGGATTACCAGATACAGTCTTCTCTCCTCTTAGGGTTAAACAATATGGAGATGTGAAAGGCAGATTCTTTTTTAACCCTTTCTCAGACTGTCACCTTTAGAAGTTGTCAAAGAGACTCTACTCCCCAGAGATGATCTTTTCTCCGTGAATGGCATATCTTGAGTTTCTTCCAAATTCTCGGACTTTCCTGGCTTGATCTATTCTCTGTGAATAACTTGTCTTGAATTTCTAGGGGTTTGGGGACCCACAGGCTTCCTAAAAGCATCCCCTCCTCCTTTTGGGCGTTGTACACGGACCCTACGACTTCTTAGAAGTATTCACAGCCTCTTCTTAGGCTTCGTATAAGGATTCTTCCTTCGGGAAGAGAGTCTTCTCTTGGGCTTCGTACAAATTGTCCCTCGGCTTCTTAAAAGTTACTCTCACCTCCTCTTGGGCTTCGTACAAATTGTCCCGACGACCTCCTAAAGGTATAGGAATAGAAATTAGTCATCTTAATAGAGCAGTCTTTCAAAGAGTCTAGATCTTTCTACCGTGTGTTGCACCCCAAAATTTGCCCTCCTAACTTTATTACTAACTGGCTTATGTTTCATTTCATTTTTACATTGTCATGTGTGCATATCATTGGTTCTTAGCATGGGGTCAAGGTGCCTGAGGCTTGTTCAAGAGGAGAAGGTATTCTTCAAAGGGTCAAGCAAGAAAGTTCAAGTGGATCACTTCTCCTAGCCAGTGCAGAAATTAGGGTTTTGATATTCTTGGGTTTATTGCTCCAATGGGCAAGCTCCTTGGGTTTTTATCATCACTAAATGGAATATCTTATCTTTGTTGGAGAGGATACACATCATATTCAGAGGAATTTGGATTTGGAGACTGTGCTATTGCCTCCTAGACTGAGGGTACCAAAACTAGGGTTTGCTATAAAGTCAGTTTATTTCTGATTTTTTGGGCAAGACTTGATTCTATGGTATTCCTTGGGTCCCTAAGTATCTAGGAATGGAAGATTGTCCATCAGTTTGGTTCAGGAGGAGTTCAATTGGCCAATGGATTGGGTAAAAGTCAACAGTGAAAGGGGAAGTCAACTGTGGAATTTTGAGGTTCTCTCCAGGGTTTTCAAGGTCTCACATCCTTATATGGTCATCAAGAGTCAAATTTCATGCCATTTGTCAAGAATCAGGAGTTGGTGCAAAAGTTACTAAATATGGAAGTGACCTGTAATTTGAGAGTTTCCTTTTTGGGAAAATTCCTGCACTATATTCAACTTGACTTTTCATAATCAAAAAAACTTCAAATGAATTTTTCTCCAACATAAAAGTTGAAGATCTTTTTCTCCTCTTTCCAAAAAGTACTAGTGGGTCTCCATATCATTTTTGAAACTCAACTTATGATCAAAAGAAGGCAAAGTGGTTTTTAGGGTTTCATTTTCACAACTTTTGGATTTTGGGACATATGGACCTATAATTGATTCCATTGCTTCAAGGTACTTTTCAACATCAAAGGACAATTCATAAGGGTCATTTTGGGCCTTTGAATCAAGTGAATCCATGGTGTATTCTTCACTTATTCTCCATTATCCAAAATTACCAAGGCATTAAAAACTCATGAATCTAATTGTTTCAAGGCCCAAATCAAATTTAGGTGTGGGTAGCAATTTAAACATAAGTGATCCATCATGAAGTATTGGGATATCCATGCATGGAAGGAGGTGTATCTAATATTATGTGATTTTCCAAAATTTGCCCAAAACTTATTAAACAAAGAATTGCCCAAGCCCAAACCATTATCAGTGAGAAACCCTAGAGTATTTAAACTCATCCATGCACTGGTTAGGTTAGATGACAGGTGATATTTGGAGGATTGGAAAGCTTGAACCCAAAAGCATATCATATTCATAACTCTCAATCTACAAGGAGTTTTCCAAAAATTCTTTCACCAACAGAACCCTTGTGATCTCCAGAGCACGAACCAATCACCCTTTGAAGCCAACAGCAAGGATTCAGGTTGCACCATCTCAGGTTGGTAGGTTTTTTTTATCATCGTAAAACTCTCCTTTTAAGTATGCATATTGATGTGTGATGTCTGCTGATCATCCTGATATAGTTTTTGTTGTGTTTGGACGTGTGTATTACTTGTAGGGTGAGTTTAAAGTTTGGAACCCTAATATTATTTCCTTCGTTTCTCATTATATATTAGTTATTTGTGAATTTGGATTGCACATTCGAGATCCTTGTGAAAATCTGGTTGGATTAGTGTAGTTGTTTGCAGTTTCTGGGAAATTTTAGGTTGATGTTCATCCAAGACGGCGGACGGAACCCTAGTGCCGTCACCGGAGAAATTTGCAGGCCGCCGGAGGACATTTGGAGAAGACGGTGTTTTGGCCGTTGGATCTAGGGATCTGACGGTCCAAAGTGTGCCACGTTTTATCCCTTTTATTTTTTTTTCTGATTTTTATTAAGTGTTTGTGTGTTTGCCTTACCATGATAGTTACCGTGTGCATCCAGTCATATCTTTTCATTTTAATTACTTTTTCTATGGTTGACTTAACATGAGATGTTGGATGAATCGCGTGGACGAAATTATGCCAGCGCATTAAAAAGGCCACATGCTGGTCACGTGGGAGCATAGAGGAGTTCTGAGTGATTGTGTGGGTGCGTGTGTTGTGGTTTATGCTGGGCACACGAATCTGAATCGTTGATCACGCTTACTATGTTGGTTGATTGACTTGGTGTGGCACGTCAGATGCATCCATTGGCTGATATTAAGTCAATCCGTTGACTGGGGCATTGTGTTCCTTTTTTTATTTTTTGTTTTTTTTCTGACGGGTTTTAAATGTTTGGGCCCTGCTATTGGCACCCCCTCCTTAGCCCACTTATTATTTTTTAACGTGATTATTTACTCATTGCACCCCCCATGCATTTTCAATTTATTTATTTTATTTAATGCATTACATTTCATTTTTAATTTAAAAAAAATATATTCTTGCATTCAAAAACTCCAAGAAAATTCATGCATACTCTTTATCATTTTATAAAATTTTCCAAATTTTATTTTTATTTTTATTTTATTTTTTATCATCTAAATTAATTATTTAGTTTATTTTTCTTTTTGCATTACTCATATCATGCATACTTGAATTTGTTTATTTTATTTCTCTGCATCCATAAAATATTTTCAATCCGTTCTTTTTGCATTTGTTAAATAACATTCTGAAGTGCATTAAAATATTTTTATTTCATTTTTAAAATTATTGCATATTGCATTTTTGTCCTTCCCTTTGGCACATTGAACCCTACTTCTCACCTGAGCTTTGCCTAATTGTTTAAGTGACTAACATCTTGATTTTTTGCAGGAGTTTTTGGTATTTGCTTTGTTTCTGGTTGGGTAACTTTGATATTTAAATTGGTGATTTTAGAAGTTGTTTTACTATTTTGTTTAATGGCTCTTTGTGTGAGATTTGCTTATATGCGTATCCTTGACCTTGTCTGGTTATCTGTTTGAAAAGGCACTTATGCCATTGCTTTGGGGTTATTTATTTGAATTCTTAATGCATGTTTGGATTGTTATCACTATTATATGCCATTGTTTGGTTTTCATTTGCTTTGACATTGTTTATGTTCGTTTGGTACTAACCTTTTATGCAGGGGTTGAGGTAATTTCTTTGAAGGTGTGGATAGTCATCCATGTTCACCCTTATTCTTTCCTTCACTCATCCTTTCCTTTCTTTAGGCTTAGGTTGTCGTCAAACCTCACTAACCGTAGGTCACCCATGCATGATAACTTTAGGACTCTTAGTCCCCCTTAGAGTTTCCTTTGTGTCTTCTCTCTTCTCATCTCAAACTTCTTGAAAACACTTAATAAGTATAAAGTGTATTGCGCACGAGCCTTAAGCGTGGGGAATGAGAAATAAGGGGCTTTCTCTCATCTTTCTAGAGTGCTTAGCGAGCGTCCTGTCTTGGGACGATGCGTTAAGTATTCGCCCCTGTGCCCTAGACTTTGGTGCAATGCAACTTATAAACTAACTTAAGCCATTTCTGTCCTAAAAAACACAAACAAACTTCAAACCTTTTTGTCCTTCGGGATCGTCAAACTAAAGGCTATTTTCAAAAAGGGCACGTTACCTTCTGTTTGAGTCGCAAACAGGCATCGACCCTAACTGCCGGACGCGAACTTAATGTCGCTCATAAAAAACACAAAAAGAACTTGGTCCGAACTACGTTGACTCTGAATTCCCCATTGCACAAAGGGGGTACGTAGGCCTAGGATGTTGACGTCCTACCGAGTCTGTCTTTGTCTTCCCCTTCTCCATCTTAGTACAACCATAGATGATAGGATAACTCACCCTTAGATTAGACAACAAGCGTGGATCCCATCGAGTACGATGGACGCGTGGTGCTAGCACCTTCCCCTCGCGTAACCGACTCCCGAACCCAGGTTATGGTTGCGATGACCATTCCTTTCCCTCTTCCTCAAGTTTATGCGGTGTTCCCTTTCCCTCTCTCGGGATAAATTTACACGGCTGGCGACTATGTTTTTCCGCGCCACTCTCGCGTTTGTACCTGGATGAAAATCCTGGGAGCGACAGCTGGCGACTCTGCTGGGGACTCTGGTTGACCTATGCTGGTCCATCCCTAAGCGAGTCAATCCTAGCGCTTGCTTGTCTTTGTTCTCTTTGGGTGTTTTTGTTTTTGTTTTGCTTTATGTGTTGTATTTTATTTTTACCACATTTTCCGCATTGCATTTCATTTTTATTACTGTCATACTGCTGTGTTGTGCTGGTTGTTTTTTGTTTTGCAGGTTGGGTGGGTCTGAGAGATAAGCCCAATACCCAGGCTTGAGTATACCCTAGGACTAGAGTGGAAAGTAGTGGGACCTACGTGCCCGCTTGGTACCTTTGTGTGTTCACGAAATTCACAACCAGATGAGGACCTTAGTGGAAACATCCCTCTTTAGTGGTGACAGTGGCAGACCACATCCTGTGGCAAACCCATTCGCACCCGAGGGCCTGCTTTGGAACTCGCATAGGATAGCCCCTATCTTTTGAAGAGAATCAGTGGAGGCACTCCTCGATTGACGATAGTACTGTACCCCGAGGGATGAATGTACTATTATTTCTCGACCTCAGTGTCAAAGCCGAGGACCTTCCGCTTTGGAGAATCAGTTGAGGCCTCCTCGATTGATGATGATGCCAAACCAGAAATGGTGAACGTATCATCATTTCTCGACCTGAGAGCCCGGGATACTGAACATCCTAGTACCCACACGTGAGAGGGGATGGGTGTTTGCAGGTTTGCAGGTAACTGAAACCTTCAACCTACTCTATTTTTCTGGATTTCTCATCAATGTCCGATTATTTGGGTCCTTGGTTATCTCAGTGGTTCAGAATTCTGGTTTTCTGGGTTGTGGTTCTCGTTCAGTTAACAGCACAGCACATCCAGCAGTGTTGCCTTGACCCCATGTTTGCATGAGCATATCATCTATTTTGTATTCTGACATGTTTGACATTTTTCAGGGCTTGCATCTTACTCTTGATTCCGGTTTTCTGAAGTTACCTTAGCATGGATGTCCAGAGAAAGAAGATCGTTGCCTATTCGTTCCCAGAGCCGACTTTGACGTTGATTCACAAGCTGATTAATATGGCTGGTCCCGGAGTTCGTACAGAGTTTAGTGGAGGGTATGGGAGACTTCTGAAGTTTGTTTATAATATCTCCAAGTATGAGAAGGATGCCATTCATACACTTCTTCAGTTTTACGATCCGTCTTTGCGCTGCTTCACCTTCCCAGACTACATCTTGGCCCCGACATTGGAGGAGTTCTCATTTATTTTGGGAATCCCCATCAGGCAGGACATAGTATTCTTTTCTGAAGAACACCCCGAGGTAAAAGAAATGGTCGTTGCTCTTCATATTAGTGAATCCGTTCTGAGCAGTAATATTGAGGAAAAACAAGGAGCTAAGGGTTTCCTATTGAAGTTCTTGTTTGATCAAGCTTGCATACATGTTAAAGAGAAGAATTGGACTGCCTTCCAAGCTATTCTGGCCATGTGCATCTATGGGATTGTTCTGTTTCCCAATGTTCCTGATTTGGTGGATATGCATGCTGTCAGAATCTTTATTTCAAAGAATCCTATACCTACCTTGCTAGGCGATGTGTATCATTCAGTTCACTACAAGAATGAAAATAGGTGGGGAAAAACTGTGAGTTGTTGTGCACCGCTCTTATCTACTTGGTTTCTGAGCCATCTCCCTGAAACTGGCGCCTTTATTGATACGAAAGACTCTCTGAAGTGGTCAAAGAGGTTAATGGGCTTGACTGCTGACAACATTGTTTGGTTCAATCATGACTTGCTAGGAATGGAGATTATTTGCAAGTGCGGAGAATTCCCTAATGTACCCTTGATAGGGAGAAAATGTGGAATTAACTATAATCCTTCCCTTGTTATCAGGCAGTTTGGTTATCCTTTGAAAGGTCCACCAGAAGAACGAGATGTCAAGGAGTCCTTATTCTTTAATGGTATTGAGGATCAAGAGATGATGGGGAGGATTGTGAAGGCTTGGAAACAGGTGACCAAGAAGGGCAAAACTTCGTTCGAGAAATGTAATAACCGGGCTTTTCCTTCCTATAAAGAGTGGATTAAGAAGAGAGCAGAAGAGGAACTTCTTCCCTTCCCGGTGGAGCCACCTTCGTATCCTTTGACGATCGAGCCTCCTACCGCAGTTGAGATAGAGAAGTTTAACAAGTTGTGGGCTGAAAAGGAAAGACTGCGGGAAGAAAATAGTGAGCTAAAAAGAGAGATTTATCAGTTGAAGCATGAGCGGGGTGAAGCTGTTCATACCGCCAGATTGAAGACAGAGCTTCTTGCTAAGGCAGAAAAAGAGCTAGCTGACATGGTCGCATCCAGACGAAGGATGAAGCAAGCTTTGGATGGTATCAATAAGGTTCTCGAGTCTAAGAAGGAGGAATTGGACGAGGCTTTGTTAAAAATTCACAGGTTCAATGATCACTGAGAAACTGCAATGGCTGAGAATAAGAAAAAGGAAGACGGTTATCTAGCTCAGATTAATGAGTTAAGGTCGAAGCTCAAGAAGAAAGACGCTGAGATCTTATCAGGGGTATTCAAAAGACAAGCAGTTGAGGGTCAACTCAATGAAGCCATAGCCTCCATAGAAGAACTGAAGGTCCAAGCTGACGTGTGGGTGGTGTTTCTGGAGAAGACGCTTGGGAGTTGCATTGCCGATACTTGGAAGGGATCATACATAGAAGAGACGTTCTCATTCAAGAGCTAATTCAGAGACCAAAGCATCCCGACACCAAAAAGCTGTTCAAGGAAATTCAAGACTGGAGCAGAAAGCATAGCGGATGGGTGGGATTGACACTTGTGGACTTTGATGATATGCCGTAGTCTTCTATTTTCTTTCATTATTTGGATCACCACCAGGCTTGTTGGTTGGGACCTTTGATTATTGTGTTCAGACCTGTTATCTTGGATTTGTGATTGTGACATTTGGTTTTCCTCTGGTTTTCTTAATATATGAGCCGAAGTTTCGTTCTATCTTGTTGTTAAACTGGAATCAAGGGGTGGATCGCCCTGTGAATTTCCAAACATGTTCATTTGCATTTGCATATTCATAATCATTTTGCATAATCATTTTGCATGACAAGTGTTTATCTCCGGTATTCTTATCTTGTTCTAATCTCAGAATTGCAGATCAGCACATTCATCGGTATCCTACCAGACAAAATCAGAAGAGACTCATGGATCAGCTACAGAATGAGATCATTGAGATGCGGACTCGCATGAACCAGTTCATGGAATTAATGCAAGGAGTTGCTCAGGGACAAGAGTAGTTGAGGACTCTCGTTCAGCCACTGATTGCGAGGGTTGGTGATGATGGTGTCCTTCATGGAGGACTTCATACTGGTGTTACTGGTAATAATGGTCAGAATGGCCCTACTGGCGGAGGTATTCCTGTTTCTGGTGTTGTGATTCCTCCGGGCGGAGCTGAAAACGCTGGGGGAGGTGGTACTGGTGCTGGCGCAGTTCATAGCCGTCAGTATAATGATGTTCAAGATGATACATTTTCTCTGCCAGGTAGGGATGTTGGTCCCCAGATTGACAATGATCAGAGAATCAGGTTGATTGAGGAACAGCTAAGAGGTGTTGTGAATCAGGATTCTGTGGGAATGGATCTAGAGGACTTGGGGCTGGTTCCAGGCGTTGTTATTCCACACAAATTTCAGACTCCCGCTTTCGAGAAGTATAATGGTATGTCTTGTCCAAGGACCCACGTGAGAGCATACACAAGTAAGATGGCTACGCATGCGAAGAATGAGAAGCTGATGATGCATTGCTTCCAGGATAGCCTATCTGGGGCATCCCTGGAGTGGTATATGCAACTAGAAAGAAAGGATGTGCGTAGTTGGAGAGATCTGGCAGGGGCATTTATCAAACACTATCAGTATAACACTGACATGGCTCCGAACAGAACACAGCTGCAGAATCTGTCACAGAAGAACAATGAGAGTTTCAAGGAGTACGCTCAGAGGTGGCGTGAACTGGCAGCTAGGGTTCAGCCTCCCATGTTGGAACGTGAAATGATAACTATGTTTATGGCCACCTTGCAGGGTCATTACTATGAAAAGCTGGTTCTGTGTATGACTGGAAAGTTTGCTGATTTGATCTTGGTAGGAGAGATGGTAGAAAACGAAATTAAGGTGGGGAAAATATCAGGCGGTGATGGGTCCTCATCTGGAGGAAGTAAGAAGCCTTATGCTAGTGGTTACAAGAAAAAGGAAGGAGATACGAACTCTGTGTCATCATATCGTGGTAGAGAAGGACCTCGTCAGAACTTCAATCAGCAGGTGGCTTCTGTAACCATCCCAGCAGCACCTCAGCAGCCAGCAGCGTCTCAACGACAAAATCAGGCTCCTCGCAGACCACAACCTAGGCAGGATAGGCATCTTGACACTCCACCTCTTCCCTACGCTTAATTATTTCAGTACTTGTTAAAGCTACAGTTAATTCAGAAGAGAACATTGGCTCCACCTACCGGTAATCCACCTCCCGGTTATGATGCCAACGCCCACTGTGAGTTTCATTCTGGGGCACCCGGACATTATATTGAGAACTGTAGAGATTTTAAGCATCAGGTTCAAGATTTGGTGGATTCTAAGGCCATCAATTTCTCCAATGACGTTCCAAATGTAAATCAGAACCCGATGCCGAATCACGGTGGGCCGGGAGTTAATGCCATTATTAAAGATTGTGAAGACTTGAGTTTGATTTCAGATGTGAATGAAGTCCAAACTCCCTTGTGTGTGGTGAAGGAAAGACTGTTGAGGGGAGGGGTATTTCCAGGCTGTGATGAAGGTTGTGTAGGATGTGTGTCGCAGCCAGGCGATTGTGATTTATTGAAAACAGGTATTCAAAAAATGATCAGCGAAGGGGTATTATAGTTTGACAGGGGTTGTAGGCAGAGTAATGTAACTGACAGAGAGATTGATGTTGCCACAATAACGATTCCATTCAAGACAGTAACTATATCAGTGCCAGCGAGACCAGCGCCGGTCACTATCACTGTTCCTGGACCAGTCCCGTATGAGAGTACCAAGGCCATCCCATGGAATTATGGGGCCGAGGTGTTTGTTAATGGTAAGAAGCTAGAATTGGAAGAGTCATCAGATGTGAATACAGGGGTTGAACATCTTGTTGAAGCAGGGGCTATCACTAGGAGTGGTAGAGTCTTTATTCCGTCCGAGAATCAAGCCGGCAGTTCAAGACAAGACAAAGATAAACAGATGATGGATGAGCCTGCACAGAGGCAGGAAGCAAATAATTCTATGACAAAGCCCGGTGGGGATACTTTCTCAGAAGACGTAGAAGATTTTATGAGGTTGATCAGAAAAATTGACTACAAGATTGTTGACCAACTTCACCAAACTCCATCGAAGATTTCCATCCTATCCTTACTGCTGTGCTCCGAGGCACACCAAAATGCATTGCTAAAGGTTCTGAATATGGCTTATGTACTGCAGGAAATATCTGTCAACCAATTAGAAGGGGTTGTGGCTCATGTGAATGCTGGTAATGATTTGGGTTTCACCGATTTAGATCTGACTCCGGCTGGGAGGAATCACAACAACGCTCTGCATATTTCAGTGGAATGTCGTGGTTCCTTAATGTCGCATGTGTTAGTTGATACTGGGTCGTCTTTGAATGTGCTACCGAAGAAGGTTTTGATGAAGTTGGATACTCGTGGGTTGATTTGTACACCGAGTGACTTAGTGGTACGAGCTTTTGATGGCTCCAAGAGGTCAGTTTTTAGAGAGTTAGTTCTGTCGATCAAGGTGGGTCCTAAGATTTTCAACACCACCTTTTACATAATGGATATTCAGCCTGCCTATAGTTGTTTGTTGGGTCGCCCTTGGATCCATGGTGCTGGGGCGGTAACTTCTACGCTGCACCAGAAGTTGAAGTATATGGTGGATGGCCACGTTGTGACTGTTTGTGGTGAAGAAGATATCACGGTGAGTCACCTATCGACCTTAAAGTATGTAGAGGTAGATGGTGAGATACAGGAAACTTTGTGCCAGGCCTTTGAAGCTGTGAAGATTCCCGAGGAACCCCCAAAGGCAGCCAGTCAGCCTGAGGTGCTTGCCCAACCTGAAGTTGTCAGACAACCAGAGGTTCCAATGTCCTCTTTCAAAGAGGTGCGTGCTATAGTTGAAGCTGGTGGTTCTCAGAAGTGGGGTAGTGTTATTGATGTTCAAAGAAAGCAAGATACTCATGGACTGGGATATAAGCCACCTAGGCATTCTGAAGAGCCTCCCAAGTTCTATGGTCCAGTCCGTTTCACCAGTGCCGGTGTTTTCTTCGACAGAGTCAATGCTATTGAGGATGAAGGAGATAGTGATTGTGACATGGATGAGTGGATCCGTCCCTGCATTCCTGGTCAGAGTTTAGGAAACTGGTCCTCCGAGAAAGTTATCCAAGTGACGCGCCCGGAATAATTTACTTTTGTTTTCTGTTATGTTGAGTCCTACGTTCTGCCCAAGACGTAGTGATATTTATTTGTAGGGCTTGGATGTTTTATTTGCTATTTTTATCATCAATAAAGGACGTTTTTCATTCAAATATTTTGATCCCTATCTTTCTGTTTTTACTTTTTGTATTAACCCACATCAAAATGGCAATGTGTTTTCTTGTTTGTTGCACTCATAATGAACATAAAACATCCATCATGTAGGTTCTTTTGTTCAGATTCCACCCATGACTTAGCTATGGCCCGATATGACTTCGACAATCCTATCTATCAGGCTGAAGAAGAGACTGACGAAGACTGTGACTTACCAGAAGAATTAGCCAGGTTATTGAAACAAGAGGAAAGGGTTATTCTACCTCATCAGGAGGAGGTTGAGACTGTTAATCTGGGAACCGAGGATGTTAAGAGAGAAGTAAAGATTGGGGCTTCCCTGGAAGACACCGTTAAGGGAAGATTGATTGAGTTGCTTCGAGAGTATGTGGATATCTTCGCCTGGTCTTACCAAGACATGCCTGGGCTTGACACTGACATTGTTTCACACCGGCTGCCACTTAAAGAGGGTTGTGCTCTAGTCAAATAGAAATTGAGAAGGACGAAACCAGATATGGCTGTCAAGATCAAGGAAGAGGTTCAGAAACAGTTGGACGCCGGATTTCTTGCTGTGACAAATTATCCTCCGTGGGTTGCTAATATTGTACCTGTACCTAAGAAGGATGGGAAGGTTAGGATGTGTGTTGATTACCGAGATTTGAATAGGGCGAGTCCGAAGGATGATTTCCCGCTCCCCCAAATTGACGTGTTAGTGGACAATACTGCTCAATATTCTGTGTTTTCCTTCATGGATGGCTTCTCTGGGTATAACCAAATCAAAATGGCCCCGGAGGACATGGAGAAGACTACTTTCATAACACCGTGGGGAACATTTTGCTACAAGGTAATGCCCTTTGGATTGAAGAATGCTGGGGCAACCTATCAGCGGGCAATGGTGACTCTCTTTCATGATATGATTCACAAGGAGATTGAAGTCTATGTTGATGACATGATTGCAAAGTCACAAACAGAGGAAGAACACTTGGTAAACCTCCAGAAGTTGTTTGAAAGGTTGAGGAAGTTCAGACTGAGATTAAATCCGAACAAGTGCACTTTCGGTGTGAGGTCTGGTAAATTGCTGGGGTTCATTGTTAGTGAAAGAGGTATCGAGGCTGATCCTGCAAAAATAAGACCCATACAAGAGATGCCTGAGCCAAGGACAGAGAAAGAGGTTCGTGGTTTCTTGGGAAGGTTGAACTAAATTGCCAGGTTCATCTCTCATCTGACAGCCACATGTGAGCCGATTTTCAAGTTGTTAAGAAAGGATCAAGAGGTCAGGTGGAATGAAAATTGTCGAGAGGCGTTTGAAAGGATAAAGACGTATTTGCAGGAACCTCCAGTCCTTATGCCACCAGTGTCTGGGAGACCGTTGATTATGTACCTTACGGTTCTTGAGAATTCGATGGGTTGTGTGCTCGGTCAACACGACGAGACAGGTAGGAAAGAGCACGCCATTTACTACCTGAGTAAGAAGTTCACTGGTTGCGAATCAAGATACTCTATGCTGGAAAAGACATGTTGTGCACTCGCTTGGGCAGCCAAGCGCCTAAGGCAGTATATGTTAAATCACACAACCTTGTTGATTTCGAAGATGGATCCGATTAAGTACGTGTTTGAGAAGCAAGCACTTTCTGGAAGGATAGCCCGTTGGCAGATGGTTTTGACAGAGTACGATATTCAGTATGTTTCTCAGAAGGCCATTAAGGGAAGTGTTCTGTCAGAATATCTTGCTAAACAGCCGGTCGAGGATTATCAGCCAATGAAGTTTGAGTTTCCAGACGAGCATGTTATGTTTCTGAAAATGAAGGATTGTGAAGAGCCTCTGCCTGACGAAGGACCTGAGATTGGATCTCAGTGGAAGATGATTTTTGATGGGGCTGTCAACTCATATGGTAATGGAATTGGGGCAATCATTACAACCCCGAAGGGTTCTCATATACCTTTCACTGCCCGGTTAGCGTTCGTGTGTACCAACAACGAGGCGGAGTATGAAGCATGTATCATGGGGTTAGAGGAGGCAATTAATTTGAGAATTAAGAACCTCGATGTCTATGGTGATTCCGCGTTGGTAGTTAATCAGATTATAGGAGAATGGGAGACTCGTCAGGCAAATTTGGTACCTTATAACAACTATGCCAGAAGGTTGTTACCGTTCTTTGACAGAGTGGATTTTCACCATGTGCCCCGAGTTGAGAATCAGATGGCTGATGCGTTGGCAACATTAGCATCCATGTATAAGGTGAACCGTTGGAATGAAACTCCTTCGATTAGAATCATGCGCTTGGATAGACCAGTTTTTGTGTTTGCAATTGAAGATGTGTCTGATGGCAAACCGTGGTACCATGATATTAAAGTTTTTCTGAAAAGGAAGGAGTATCCAGAGGGTGCCTCCACCAAAGACAAGAAGACTCTGAGAAGGTTGGCAGGAAACTTCTTTCTGAACAAGGATGATGTGTTATATAAGAGGAACTTCGATATGGTCTTTCTATGTTGTGTTGATGAACACGAGGCAGGAAGTGCACGAGGGCTCTTTTGGTACTCATTCCAGTGGACACACCATGGCTAGAAAGTTGTTGAGGGCAGGATACTACTGGATGACTATGGAGTCTGATTGTTTCAAGTACGCCTGAAAGTGCCATAAATGCCAGATTTATGCAGATAAGATGCATGTGCCGCCTGCGCCTCTAAATGTGTTGTCGTCTCCTTGGCCTTTTGCAATGTGGGGCATAGATATGATTGGAAAGATTGAGCCCACCGCTTCCAATGGGCATCGTTTCATTTTGGTTGCCATTGACTATTTCACAAAGTGGGTGGAAGTAGCCTCGTACGCCAACGTCACCAACCAAGTGGTAGCCCGATTTATAAAGAAGGACATCATCTGTCGTTATGGGGTCCCAGAGAGAATCATTACTGATAATGGCTCGAATTTGAATAACAAGATGATGAAGGAACTATGTCAGAGTTTTAAGATCGAGCATCATAATTCTTCTCCCTATCGTCCGAAGATGAATGGTGCTGTTGAGGCAGCAAATAAGAATATCAAGAAGATTGTGCAAAAGATGGTGGTAACGTATAAGGACTGGCATGAGATGTTACCTTACGCCCTACATGGTTACCGTACTTCGGTACGTACGTCAACTGGGGCAACTCCTTTCTCATTGGTGTATGGCATGGAAGCAGTTTTACCATTAGAGGTTGAGATTCCGTCTTTGAGAGTTCTGGCAGATGTGAAGCTTGATGAAGCTGAGTGGGTGCATTCCAGATTGGATCAGTTAAACCTTATTAAAGAAAAGAGATTGGCAGCCATCGCACATGGTCGGTTGTATCAGAGTAGGATGAAGCACGCCTTTGACCAGAAAGTGCGTCCTCGGAGTTTTTAGATAGGCGAATTGGTTTTGAAAAGGATCCTTCCTCCTCAGATAGATCACAGGGGCAAATGGACTCCAAACTACGAAGGGCCGTATGTAGTCAGAAAGGTTTTCTCTGGTGGAGCCTTACTACTTTCAACTATGGATGGCGAAAATTTTACATCCCCTGTGAACGCAGACGTAGTCAAAAAATACTTCGCATAAAAGGGACCCGCTGGACATAAAAAGAAAATCCAGGCAAAAAAGGGGCATCCCGGCGAACCATAAAAAGGAAAAGGTTCGGGAAAAAGTTAGGGATAAAATGTAAAAAGAAGCGTGTAAACCCGCAAAGTTGAAAACCTGAAAGGGCGACTTTGGAAAAAATGGGTATCCCGATGGATTGAAAACCCGAAAAGGGCGATCTAGGCAAAAGTTAGGGATCTATAAGCGAAAGGCTACGGTCTGCGTTCGATCTGTGAGCACTTTCGATACTTGGAAATTCTGAAAGAAAGGAATCAGTACAGTTAGTCTCTTCAAAGGTCAAGACATTTGTGGATAAGCAAGACATATGGGTCATAGCTGAGTCGAACCATGGTGGATATCTATTCCCACATTGCCGACATGTGTATTTTCTTTTTGCTTTTGCGCAATTACCTCTTTTTAGGAATTGCTTCCTATTGTAAATGCCTATTTACAGGCCACTCTTCTCAATAAAATATTCATTTCACTCAAAGAGCTTTCCATTGTTTGTTTTACTTTTACTGTTTTGTTTGCAAAGAACGTCCGATATTTTTTATAAACATTGCATATAAAAATTTCGAGCTTTGCGGAGCATAACAAAAAGCAGTAGAAATTATTTAGGCGTTAACGGTGATAGTCAGATTGTGGCATATTCTTTTGTTGTTATTTGACTTGCAGGGCAACAGGATTGTACTTCCCCAACAGGTTGCTTTCCCCAGCATTGAGATTACACTTTCATCAGCAGAGCAGACTTTCCCCGGCAGGAGACTTGGGAAGCATTTTCTCCGGATCAAGACGTTATTTCCCCACAGAATCAGGGTGTTCACTTTCCCCATCCAGTCAGGAAGCGTGCTTTCACCGACGGTGTCATATTCTAATCCCCAGCAAGGTGGGAGTAAAATCATTCTCCCCATCAGCAGGCTAAGATCAGTAGTATCCCCAAGCAGGATGGTACTATGGGCTGGCATCCCCCAGCAGGTTCTGAGCCCAATTGGATATCAGCAATCTTCAGTAACAGACTTCCGGTTCCGTTATTGGCATTTATTCTCAACTCCCCCCAGCAGAGGAGGGATCTCAGGTTCTATGTTACCTTCAGTAAAGGACTGGTGTAATCCCCGGTAGTTCTTTCGGGATTTCATCCCCAGCAGAAGTTGTTGATCCGAAGAGTCGATCAGTATGACCCTTCTCAGCAGAGTTCCTGGATTCAGAGGACAATTTATTTTTGTCATCCCCAGCTGAATCAATCTTTTCTCTCCGGCATTTATTTTGCTGGAAGGACCCCTTTTGCATATCAGGAGCACTTGCATTGCATCCTCAAAACGCGTAGCATTTCCACTTCGTGTGGAGCATTACGACAAAATTCAAACATTTGCATTCGAAGCATAAGCCAGGTTTGGTACTTTCTTTGCCAGTTCTCTTTCTCAGCAGAGATGGCATAACTCAGGAGATTTTAGAGGGATGCGTGCCTCATATTTGTGCTCCCCGGCAGAGTCTTTTATTTAGACTTATCCATTCCCCAACTAGATTAATCCTCGGTAAAAGTTGCTTTACACCCTTTTCGACATCCGTCCGTGTACCTTTTCGATACCCGTCCGTATTGAGCCTTTTACACCCGTCCGTGTACCTTTTCGATACCCGTCCGTGTTGAATCCTTTTTACACCCGTCCGTGTACCTTTTCGATACCCGTCCGTGTTGAATCCTTTTTACACCCGTCTGTGTACATTTTCGATACCCGTCCGTGTTGAATCCTTTTTACACCCGTCCGTGTACCTTTTCGATACCCGTCCGTGTTGAATCCTTTTTACACCCGTCCGTGTACCTTTTTGATACCCATCCATGTTGAATCCTTTTTACACCCGTCCGTGTACCTTTTTGATACCCGTCCGTGTTGAATCCTTTTTACACCCGTCTGTGTACCTTTTCGATACCCGCCCGTATTGAACCTCTTTACACCCGTCCGTGTACCTTTTCGATACCCGTCCGTATTAAACCTCTTTACACCCGTCCGTGTACCTTTTTTTTTATACCCGTCTGTATTGAGCCTTTCACACCCGTCCGTGTACCTTTTTGATACCCGTCCGTGTTGAATCCTTTTTACACCCGTCCGTGTACCTTTTCGATACCCGTCCGTGTTGAATCCTTTTTACACCCGTCCGTGTACCTTTTCGATACCCGTCCGTGTTGAACCCTTTTTACACCCGTCCGTGTACCTTTTCGATACCCGTCCGTATTGAACCTCTTTACACCCGTCTGTGTACCTTTTCGATACCCGTCCGTATTAAACCTCTTTACACCCGTCCGTGTACCTTTTTTTTATACCCGTCCGTATTGAGCCTTTCACACCCGTCCGTGTACCTTTTCGATACCCGTCCATGTTGAATCCTTTTTACACCCGTCCGTGTACCTTTTCGATACCCGTCCGTGTTGAATCCTTTTTACACCCGTCCGTGTACCTTTTCGATACACGTCTGTGTTAAATCCTTTTTACACCTGTCCGTGTACCTTTTCGATACCCGTCCGTGTTGAATCCTTTTTACACCCGTCCGTGTACCTTTTCGATACCCGTCCGTGTTGAATCCTCTTTACACCCGTCCGTGTACCTTTTCGATACCCGTCCGTATTGAACCTCTTTACACCCGTCCGTGTACCTTTTTTGATACCCGTCCGTATTGAACCTCTTTACACCCGTCCGTGTACCTTTTTTGATACTCGTCCGTATTGAACCTTTTTACACCCGTCCGTGTACCTTTTTTGATACCCGTCCGTATTGAACCTTTTACACCCGTCCGTGTACCTTTTCGATACCCGTCCGTATTGAAACCTTTTTACACCCGTCCGTGTACCTTTTCGATAACCGTCCGTATTGAGCCTTTTACACCCGTCCGTGTACCTTTCCGATGCCCGTCCGTATTGAAACCTTTTTACACCCATCCGTGTACCTTTTCGATACCCGTCCGTATTGAGATTTTTACACCCGTCCGTGTACCTTTTTCGATACCCGTCTGTATTTGATATTTTTGATTCCTTGACACCCGTCAGTGTTTATTCTCAGCATGGATAACACCCGTTAGTGTTTATTTCAAGACATTTCAATACATTGTTTGTATTGATTTCCAACACTCGTACGTGTTGTGACAGTGCAACATTTATTGCTTGTTCCCCAGTGGAGTCGTCCCTCCTTTGTTGGTTGCAAATTTCTGGGATCTTTGGTATTCAATCTCCGTGTATCCCGGTTCTCTGAAAGCCGTCGCTATCATACCCTCAGGACCAAGTTGATTGAATAGGGGCAGCTGTTGCACCCCCAAATTTGCCCTCCTAACTTTATTACTAACTGGCTTATGTTTCATTTCATTTTTGCATTGTCATGTGTGCATATCATTGGTTCTTAGCATGGGGTCAAGGTGCCTGAGGCTTGTTCAAGAGGAGAAGGTATTCTTCAAAGGGTCAAGCAAGAGAGTTCAAGTGGATCACTTCTCCTAGCCAGTGCAGAAATTAGGGTTTTGATATTCTTGGGTTTATTGCTCCAATGGGCAAGCTCCTTGGGTTTTTATCATCACTAAATGGCATATCTTATCTTTGTTGGAGAGGATACACATCATATTCAGAGGAATTTGGATTTGGAGACTGTGCTATTGCCTCCTAGACTGAGGGTACCAAAACTAGGGTTTGCTATAAAGTCAGTTTATTTCTGATTTTTTGGGCAAGACTTGATTCTATGGTATTCCTTGGGTCCCTAAGTATCTAGGAATGGAAGATTGTCCATCAGTTTGGTTCAGGAGGAGTTCAATTGGCCAATGGATTGGGTAAAAGTCAACAGTGAGAGGGGAAGTCAACTGCGGAATTTTGAGGTTCTCTCCAGGGTTTTCAAGGTCTCACATCCTCATATGGTCATCAAGAGTCAAATTTCATGCCATTTGTCAAGAATCAGGAGTTGGTGCAAAAGTTACTAAATATGGAAGTGACCTGTAATTTGAGAGTTTCCTTTTTGGGCAAATTCCTGCACTGCATTCAACTTGACTTTTCATCATCAAGAAAGCTTCAAATGAATTTTTCTCCAACATGAAAGTTGAAGATCTTTTTCTCCTCTTTCCAACAAGTACTAGTGGGTCTCCATATCATTTGTGAAACTCAACTTATGATCAAAAGAAGGAAAAGTGGTTTTTAGGGTTTCATTTTCACAACTTTTGGATTTTGGGACATATGGACCTATAATTGATTCCATTGCTTCAATGTACTTTTCAACATCAAAGGACAATTCATAAGGGTCATTTTGGGCCTTTGAATCAAGTGAATCCATGGTGTATTCTTCACTTATTCTCCATTATCCAAAATTGCCAAGGCATTAAAAACTCATGAATCAAATTGTTTCAAGGCCCAAATCAAATTCAGGTGTGGTTAGCAATTTAAACATAAGTGATCCATCATGAAGTATTGGGATATCCATGCATGGAAGGAGGTGTATCTAATATTATGTGATTTTCCAAAATTTGCCAAAAACTTATTAAACAAAGAATTGCCCAAGCCCAAACCATTATCAGTGAGAAACCCTAGAGTATTTAAACTCATCCATGCACTGGTTAGGTTAGATGACAGGTGATATTTGGAGGATTGGAAAGCTTGAACCCAAAAGCATATCATATTCATAACTCTCAATCTACAAGGAGTTTTCAAGAAATTCTTTCACCAACAGAACCCTTGTGATCTCCAGAGCACAAACCAATCACCCTTTGAAGCCAACAGCAAGGATTCAGGTTGCACCATCTCAGGTTGGTAGGTTTTTTTATCATCGTAAAACTCTCCTTTTAAGTATGCATATTGATGTGTGATGTCTGTTGATCATCCTGATATAGTTTTTGTTGTGTTTGGACGTGTGTTTTGCTTGTAGGGTGAGTTTAAAGTTTGGAACCCTAATATTATTTCCTTCGTTTCTCATTATATATTAGTTATTTGTGAATTTGGATTGCACATTCGAGATCCTTGTGAAATTCTGGTTGGATTAGTGTAGTTGTTTGCAGTTTCTGGGAAATTTCAGGTTGATGTTCATCCAAGACGGCGGACGGAACCCTAGCGCCGTCACCGGAGAAATTTGCAGGCCGCCGGAGGACATTTGGAGAAGACGGTGTTTTGGCCGTTGGATCTAGGGATCTGACGGTCCAAAGCGTGCCACATTTTATCCCTTTTATTTTTTTTCTGATTTTTATTAAGTGTTTGTGTGTTTGCCTTACCATGATAGTTACCGTGTGCATCCAGTCATATCTTTTTATTTTAATTACTTTTTCTATGGTTGACTTAACATGAGATGTTCGATGAATCACGTGGACGAAATTATGCCAGCGCATTAAAAAAGCCATATGCTGGTCACGTGGGAGCATAGAGGAGTTCTGAGTGATTGTGTGGGTGCGTGTGTTGTGGTTTATGGTGGGCACGCGAATCTGAATCGTTGATCACGCTTACTATGTTGGTTGATTGACTTGGTGTGGCACGTCAGATGCATCCATTGGCTGATATTAAGTCAATCCGTTGACTGGGGCATTGTGTTCCTTTTTTTATTTTTTGTTTTTTTTCTGACGGGTTTTAAATGTTTGGGCCCTGCTATTGGCACCCCCTCCTTAGCCCACTTATTATTTTTTAACGTGATTATTTACTCATTGCACCCCCCATGCATTTTCAATTTATTTATTTTATTTAATGCATTACATTTCATTTTTAATTTTTAAAAAATATATTCTTGCATTCAAAAACTCCAAGAAAATTCATGCATACTCTTTATCATTTTATAAAATTTTCCAAATTTTATTTTTATTTTTATTTTATTTTTTATCATCTAAATTAATTATTTAGTTTATTTTTCTTTTTGCATTACTCATATCATGCATACTTGAATTTGTTTATTTTATTTCTCTGCATCCATAAAATATTTTCAATCCGTTCTTTTTGCATTTGTTAGATAACATTCTGAAGTGCATTAAAATATTTTTATTTCATTTTTAAAATTATTGCATATTGCATTTTTGTCCTTCCCTTTGGCACATTGAACCCTACTTCTCACCTGAGCTTTGCCTAATTGTTTAAGTGACTAACATCTTGATTTTTTGCAGGAGTTTTTGGTATTTGCTTTATTTCTGGTTGGGTAACTTTGATATTTAAATTGGTGATTTTAGAAGTTGTTTTACTATTTTGTTTAATGGCTCTTTGTGTGAGATTTTCTTGTATGCGTATCCTTGACCTTGTCTGGTTATCTGTTTGAAAAGGCACTTATGCCATTGCTTTGGGGTTATTTATTTGAATTCTTAATGCATGTTTGGATTGTTATCACTATTATATGCCATTGTTTGGTTTTCATTTGCTTTGACATTGTTTATGTTCGTTTGGTACTAACCTTTTATGCAGGGGTTGAGGTAATTTCTTTGAAGGTGTGGATAGTCATCCATGTTCACCCTTATTCTTTCCTTCACTCATCCTTTCCTTTCTTTAGGCTTAGGTTGTCGTCAGACCTCACTAACCGTAGGTCACCCATGCATGATAACTTTAGGACTCTTAGTCCCCCTTAGAGTTTCCTTTGTGTCTTCTCTCTTCTCTTCTTGAAAACACTTAATAAGTATAAAGTGTATTGCGCACGAGCCTTAAGCGTGGGGAATGAGAAATGAGGGGCTTCCTCTCATCTTTCTAGAGTGCTTAGCGAGCGTCCTGTCTTGGGACGATGCGTTAAGTATTCGCCCCTGTGCCCTAGACTTTGGTGCAATGCAACTTATAAACTAACTTAAGCCATTTCTGTCCTAAAAAACACAAACAAACTTCAAACCTTTTTGTCCTTCGGGATCGTCAAACTAAAGGCTATTTTCAAAAAGGGCACGTTACCTTCTGTTTGAGTCGCAAACAGGCATCGACCCTAACTGCCGGACGCGAACTTAATGTCGCTCATAAAAAACACAAAAAGAACTTGGTCCGAACTACGTTAACTCTGAATTCCCCATTGCACAAAGGGGGTACGTAGGCCTAGGACGTTGACGTCCTACCGAGTCTGTCTTTGTCTTCCCCTTCTCCATCTTAGTACAACCATAGATGATAGGATAACTCACCCTTAGATTAGACAACAAGCGTGGATCCCATCGAGTACGATGGACGCGTGGTGCTAGCACCTTCCCCTCGCGTAACCGACTCCCGAACCCAGGTTATGGTTGCGATGACCATTCCTTTCCCTCTTCCTCAAGTTTATGCGGTGTTCCCTTTCCCTCTCTCGGGATAAATTTACACGGCTGGCGACTCTATTTTTCCGCGCCACTCTCGCGTTTGTACCTGGATGAAAATCTTAGGAGCGACACCGTGAACGTACTACTACTGTTTCTTTAAGCATAGTACAAAAGATAAAACTCTAGACTTGGACAGTCTAATCTCCTTGAGTCTCGAAGGCATTCTCAAGTAGGGAAAAACACCAGTAGACTCGGACAGTCTCCAATACCCTCTGGATTCCCCATTTCCTTAAAGAACAGGAAATAACCCTGATCCTCTGATCAATCCCAAAGCATAGCCTTACCTTTAATCAGACTCTTTATAAGAACTGATTTTCTCTTTTAACCAACCTACTGGACCTGTCACTCAACTGAAACAGCAATCCTCTTAGCCTCTATCTCGGGCTTCGTACGAGATACAAAAAGACTCTCTTATTGAGTCAATAATCCTTTTAACCTCTACCTCGGGCTTCGTACGAGATACAAAGTCACTCTCTTGTTGAGTATAAAAGACTCTGTTGTTGAGTCAATCTCTCTTTTAGCCTCCATCTCGGGCTTCGTACGAGATACAAAACACTCTCTTGTTGGGTATAAAAGACTCTCTTGTGGAGTCAACCTCTAGCCTCCGTCTTGGGCTTCGTATAAGACACATCTAAAAGCACTCTCTTATTGAGTCAACTCCTTTTAGCCTCCCTCTCGGGCTTCGTACGAGACACAAAAGAATCCTCTTGTTGGGTCAATAGCCTCCTCTTAGGCTTTGTATAAGAAAAACCCCGGTTAAGTCAATCAACCTTTTAGCATCAAAACCGTGCCTCGTTCACATGATACAAACATCAACAACTCCTTTCATCTAATTGCTGTAAGCGGCAAGCCTCTGGATTATTTACATCCACGCCAATGTCCCTCTTTTAGCATGATAAATTCCTAAGGAAAGATAGCATTGCTCTACACTGAGTTAAAGTCTTCTCCTTCAGGTTAAAACCCCTATAAAGGAAATTATGGCATTGCTAGGATTCATATATCCCGGTTAAAGTAATTCTTCTTTATAATCAGTCACCCAACAGTTATGACAAACATACCAAATACCCCACTCTTTAGAGATGACAAATTCTCTCTAAAGTCAAAACCCTTCAGCTTCACATCTTGGGCTTCGAACAAGATACAAATAGACCCTTCAGCTTCACGTCTTGGGCTTTGAACAAGATATAAACCACCTTTTCAGCTTCACGTCTTAGGCTTTGAACAAGACACCAAAACGCCATTTCCTCCCATAGAATAGGAGGAACTACGATCGCTCTGATTTCCCTGTTTCGGTAAACGGGAATACGTAGGCATAAGATTGAAAGAAAAATCTTAGCAAGCACACTAATCCAAAGCCCCAAATCCCGTACCTTCACATATCAATCAAAAGCATCAGTCCTAGCATCCTAACAAAATTCTCCATGAACATTCCCGGTGTTTCGTTCTAAACAAAGTAAGAAGAAAGAGGCCCCATTACCATATAGCATCTGTAACCTAACAAACCGCTGTTTAAACTCAGTATGCAAGCAGGGTTAATTGGAGACATCTATTTCCCTTCCTTAGTCAACTCAATAGGATAAAAAATGAATCGACCTGTAGTAACCCCAGAGCGACAGTGCTTAAGAACCATGTCCAAAATCGCTCGCTACAGAAAAGTGGCGCCCACCGTGGGGCCTTTCTTTCTTTCTTTATTTTTTGGGGATTTCACTGGGATAGGACTTTTTTTTACTTCACTAGGATCTTAGGTCAAAACCTTTAAAGTTGGGAAGGTACCACAGAATGACGACTCCGTCGGGGAGCCATTTTTGTCAGAAACATAGGATTCATAGCTCTTTAAAGTCTAGGACTTTAGGACAAATATATATACTGCTTTTCCTAATTGACATCTGTGTTTATTTTTCTGCTAATGGGAATGCGTGTGATGCCGCATGTGGAGAGATTGAGTATACACCTAGGAAAGACCTTTTTTAGTAGTGCCGAAACTATTGGAAATGGTTGTCACGCGATACTACCCTCTTCTGATGGTTCTTCGAAAACAATCACCTAGCACGGTTCCCGGCCCACTGGTGTTTTCTCGACAAGAACTGATGATTTTGAGAGACAGGTACAAAAATTACTAGTATAAACCTTGGGGAGGGGGTAGAGCCTTGACTTCATGACACCGACCCTTTGACCCCATGTTTTTTCTATGTTTTTGTGTGCTGCATTCATGCATTCATCTAAAAAACATTACATCAAAGAAAAACTTCTCTTCTAGTCTCTCTTTTTCAAATTAAACTAAGACAATGATTACAAATGTCAGAGAAAAAGATTGCGCTCATGGACTTCAGTAGAAGGAGAACTCATAAGTATACCTTCAGGGTTCCAAAGTTAGAAGATTTAAGAGGATTAGCGAGGATGATCACTAACCCTGACGCTTTCAGAGCCAAGTACGGAGGTCTGCTACCTCTGTTAAGAGTCCATGTAATTGAAGGAATCATGGAGGCACTCGTTCAGTTTTATGATCCGGTCTATCACTGTTTCACATTCCCGGATTACCAGCTCGCACCAACGCTGGAGGAGTATTCTCACCTGACTGATTTACACATTACTGATCGAGCTCCTTTATCTGGACTGGAAGAAATTCCAAAAGATCAAACCATTTCAAGAGCAATTTATTTGGATGAGTCGGAAGTCAAGACTCACATGACCACTAAGGGTGGGCTCCCAGGTTTGCCAGCCCAGTTCCTGACAAAGAAGGCTTTGTACTTTGCTAGTATAGGGAACATGACTGCTTTTGAAAGCATCTTTGTCTTACTCACCTACGGGTTATTTCTGTTTCCCAACATTGATAACTTCGTCGATATCAACGCCATTAAGGTTTTTCTCATTGGAAATGTTGTACCAACCTTGCTCGCGGACGCGTATCATTCTGTACACTTAGGGAATTTGTACAACAGAGGGATAATCACGTGCTGTGTACCCCTGTTATATAAATGGTTTATCTCCCATTTGCCTAAGTCTGCTGCTTTTTGGGATCATAAGAGTGCCTTATGTTGGTCGCAGAAAATCATGTCTCTTACCAACTCTGACATAGATTGCTGCAATAGGATTTATGACGGGATCAGGATCATTGACCGTTGTGGAAACTTTCCCAACGTACCCTTTATAGGAACTGAGGTAGGAATCAACTACCATCCAGTTCTTGTTCGTCGTCAATTTGGATACCCAATGAGGCATGTCCCATGTAATGCTCATCTGGAGGGTCTTTTCTTCAAAGAAGGAGAAAATGACAGGGCACTAAAAATGGAAATAGTGCACGCTTGGAAACATGTTCATAAGAAAGGACGAGAGTCTCTAGTAAAACCGGATTGTGTCTCGGTGGAGCCTTATCTCCACTGGGTACAAACTAGAGCTCTCAAGCTAAAGATGCCTTATCCTCATCACAGAGTTCTTCCGCTGAGGGAATCTGTCATGTACTTCATGACTGAAATGGAAAAAATTCAGGTTACTCTCAACAAAGTTCAACAGGAGAGGAGGTCTTGGAAGAACAAATACCGCACCCTCAATGTAGAGTGTACCAAAATACAGCAACTACTGAAAGATAAGGATGCTCTGATCGAGATTTTAGAGCAACATGTTGTGGATAATCAGGATGACCAAAGAAATTTGCTCGTTCCTTTCACTTGGCAAATGAATGACAACCCGACAACGGCCCAAGAGCCCCGGTCCAAGAAAAGGAAAGTACCAGAATCAGCACCCGGTTTCTCCCCAGAGAGGACTCGGGACCCCTTAGCTTAGGTTTCTATTTCCGCACCTTGTAATCTACTGTATTTCTATTTTCGTAATCCTTTGAATTCAATAAAACGGGGTTTCCCCACTGTTTGATATTTGCAATCTAATTGTCGAAGTTTATTTTGATTAAACAAAAAAAACAATTAATATAATCATTGCATTCATCATTCTCACGTCATGTATTCTTCTTACCTACGAATCTCACGTTTTTGTCTCGGTTCTAGAGTCAGAATGTCTCATTCATACAATACTCGGGCCAATCGTCAGAAAAAGATGGTTGATCACGAGGAAGAGAACAGAGAGTTGAGAGAAGAGATCGACGCTCTGAGAGAGGATATGAGAAAGCTTCATAACGACATGCAAACCATGGCAGAAGCTCATCTACAAAGGACTGTGATCTCGGAGATCACCTCAACGCCCATAGTGGAAAAGTCTGATCCTAGGTACAAAATGCCGAAAGATCGTCCATGGGGCATGCCACTTAACTATATCCCGGAAGGATATATCTCGTTAATCAATGAGGATCAGGAGACCGCAGCAGGTACCGCTGGGCCTGAAGGTTACAAACTTTGGGAAAGCGAAGATGCCGGGGCATGACAGCAACTCCTGAAGGTTACAAACTTCGGGAGGCACCGAGAGTCTCGGCCATAATGACTATACCACCGCCCGTGGTACACACTATCCCGGAAGGACAGATTCCACAGATACCTTCTGGTGGAAACGACAACATGTTCGAAAGAATGAATGAGTTCCAAGAACAGTTCCTGGGAATGTAGAAAGAACTGCAGGCCCTTCGCGGTCAGGATTTATTTGGAAAGGACGCCGCGGACCTCTGCTTGGTCCCCAATGTGAAAGTCCCGCACAAATTCCAGGTGCCCGACTTTGAAAAGTACAAGGGTAACTCTTACCCTCAGAGTCACTTGGTGATGTACGCTCGGCGAATGTCAGCTTAGACAGAGAATCAGGATTTACTGATTCACTACTTTCAGGATAGTTTAACCGGTGCCGAACTAAAATGGTACATGGGTTTAAACCGTGCTACGATTAGCACTTTCAGAGATCTTGGCACTGCCTTCGTTCAACAATATAAATATAATCTGGACATGGCACCCGACAGAGATCAACTCAGATCAATGTCACATAATTACAAGGAAACCTTTAAGGAATACGCTCAGAGATGGCGTGAAATTGCCGCTCAAATTTGTCCACCTCTTGAGGAAAAAGAGATGACAAAGATCTTCTTAAAGACCTTAAGCTCGTTTTATTACGACAGAATGGTTGCCAGTGCGCCCAGTGACTTCACCGAGATGGTCGGTATGGGAGTTCGTCTTGAGGAAGCCGTCCGAGAGGGACGTCTAGTCAAAGACACTGGATCATCAAGTAGTACAAAGCGATACAATAGTGCTCTCCCTAAGAAAAAAAAGCAGGATATTGGGAATATCTCTCTCGGAAAGCAAAGACGACGTTATCAACCAGTAGCGGCTATGACTCCTACTATCAATCCTACGCCTATTTCTACGTATCAACCTCAGGTTGCGCAGAGCCAACCTAATCAGCAAAGGACTCAATAGCCTCTTCAGCAGGCTCGTCCTCCATACAATAATAACCGTACAACGCGGCCACCCGGATTTGATCCTATACCTATATTGTACGCAGAACTATTTCCGTTACTACTGGCTAAGGGGCATGTCCAGACTAAGTCCCCTCTTACAGTACCGGAAAATCCGCCTTTTTGGTTTAAGGTGGATCAGACTTGCCCTTACCATCAAGGAGGACCAGGGCATAACATAGAAAACTGCCTCAATTTCAAATCCGACGTGCAAAAGCTTGTTAGGAGCGGAGTCTTATCTTTCAAGGATACAAATCATAATGTTCTCACAAACCCGCTACCTCAATACGAGAAAGCTACAGTCAATTTGATAGAGGGAGAGACTAACAACGTCTATCAAATTCATGATGTACTCTTGTTAAGGACCAATCTGGTCAAGATGCATTGTAGACAGAGTAGATATGGCCATGTGCCACCTCATAACTATCACCAGTGTGATATCTGCTCTAAAAGCAACCGAGGATGTTCTGTGGTGCAATCAACTCTACAGGAACAGATGGATCTCGGATGGATCCAAGAGCACCGAGTTCGTGGAGTTAACATGGTTTACACGAATTCTAACATCATTCAGAACCACGACATCCGTGCAATGAATGTCAACTTGGTGGCGATGCATTCCAGGCAAAGCCAGTATCATAATCTGCCGCGGCACGATTACAGTTCCTGTCTGACTTGTTCGGTAAACAAACAGGGATGCTCTTTTGTACAAGAGACCCTCCAGCGTCAGATGGATCTTGGATGGATCCAGGACTACCATGATAGGAATCCCTATCAAATCAACATGATTCAAATCTTCGATATTCGCTTGATGAATACCGGCCTGGTAGAGTTACATGCTAAACAGGTCCGACTCGGGTTCCTGGTATCACATGATTATCAGAGCTGTAGGGCGCGTTGCGAAAATGATCAAGGTTGTGCCCTTGTCCAGGAAACCCTTCAGCACTTGTTGAACCACTGGTGGCTTCTAATATATATGGATGAAGACACCCAACAAATTAGTATTACCAACGAGAACCCTACTCGGCATCAAAGTCGGGACGTTTGATCTGTGGAAACTGACCTAGGGAGGTTACATTGTATTCAAAGCGGGCATGACCAGGTGCCACCACACAACTATGAATGTTGTAGAGTCTGTTCGGAAAGTAACCAAGGATGTTACCTTGTGCGAGAAGCTCTTCAGGGTCAGGTGGATCGTAGAGAGATCTGTCCATATCCGGGTTCCGGACCAATCAACTGGGCGTTGGACTACCTCGCTGATCAAATTGAGGACGTTGTCGTAATCTCTGATCATCAGAGGGCTAGGAATGTTTGTACCATCATCCCTCTACTTGACGAATTGAGAGTTCCCAACCAGGAACGGATCGAAATTGCTTACGATGGTCGAAAAAATCAAAAGGCTCCCATAGTCATCTATCTACCGAGACCATTACCGTATGAATCAACTAAGGTTATCCCTTACAAATACGGTGCAACAACAGTCGAGAATGGAAAGGAAATTCCATTACCCTCCGTTGTGAATATTACAGATATCAGTCGAGTAACACGGAGTGGTCGAATCTTCAACCGAGGAGTGGGAGAACTTAACAAAGAAAAGGAACCTCAGACAGAAGTTCCCAATCCACCAGTCGGTCAATCCAGTAATCCCGACCTTTCGAAAAATGATGATGAGATGCTGAAGCTCATCCAAAGGAGTGAATACAACATTGTTGATCAACTGTTACAAACTCCTTCAAAGATCTCTGTGCTGTCACTTTTACTCAGTTCAAAAGCGCACAGGGAGGCTCTACAGAAAGTCTTGGAGCAAGCCTTTATGGAACAGGATGTAACAATCAGACAGTTCGATAGCATTGTCTCTAACATCACTTCCTGCAATAACTTGGGATTTAGTGATGAGGAATTACCTGAAGAGGGTTGCCGTCATAACATGGCGCTCAATATCACGGTCAGCTGCCAGGGCGATGCTTTAGCCAGCGTACTGGTAGACACAGGGTCAGCCCTGAATGTTATGCCGAAGTCCACTTTGATGAAATTATCCTTCAAAGGACCCCCGATGAGAACCAGTGAGGTCGTCGTCAAAGCATTTGACGAGTCCAGAAAAACGGTTATCGGTGAAGTCGACCTTCCCATAACTATTGGTCCTCACACTTTCCAAGTCGCTTTCCAAGTCATGGACATCCGGGAAACATACAGTTGTTTATTAGGAAGACCTTGGAACATCAGGCTGAGGCGGTCACCTCGACCCTCCACCAAAAGTTAAAGTTCGTCCAGAACAACCAGCTTGTCACGGTCTATGGAGAACAAGCCTTGCTCGTGACTAACTTATCATCATCTACTGGTGTAGAACCCGAGGAGGTTATTGGAACTCAGTTCCAAGCACTGTCGGTGAGCAAGGACAATCAATCCAAAGAGGGAACTTCCATTTCCTCATACAAAGATGCTATCAAAGCGGTCGAGAGTACCAATACAACAGGATGGGGACAGCTAGTCATTCCTACTGACAATAAAACAAAGAAGGGTCTTGGTTTTTCTGCAACCTGTACCCAGACAGCTACTACCAGCAATGAAAGTCTCCATCCCATTCAAGACTTCTTCCACAGTGGAGGTTTCCTTCACCCAGTGCCTCAAGAAGTGCATACCATCAATAAAGATGATTCCTCTGATATGGAGGAAGAATGGGAGTCCTATCTTAACAAGGACGGTTATACGTCTCAAGAAGAGGTGCCTACGCCATTTTGCTATCCCGCACAGTGTCCGAGATTTATACCCAGTTCAGACGTTGAAATGATATACGGAGATTGTGATCCGGAAGAATGTCGTGCTCCACCAAACTCATTAGAGGAGGACACTCTGATGAAGGACAACTTTGACCACAACTATTATGGCCCGGTTGATGGCTTGCCAATGTGGCAGTCGTACCCAGGAAATTGGGGGCAAGAAAATCAGCCGAACAATGAAAATCGGCTGAGCATCATTGAAAAGAATACCTGCGTCCCCACCATGTCATGGGACCAACACCCAGGTTATCCTGAAAATACCCAGCACGACGATGAATTCGCAATGTTTGCAGGACTAGAATTCATTAACTATACTTTTCCCGAGGTCAACGTCATCGAGAGGGATGACTCCTCCAGTTCCAAAGAAGTGTGGGACACCCTGGGACAACCAAGTGGTAAATACGACTATTTGGTCAAGTACACTGCTCCCGAAAGCTCTCGTATCAGGCTCGAAGACATCCAGCCAACTGGATGGGGAGATCTACCTGAGAGCACAAATGTTATGCAAAATGCAACAGAGGAATCCTCCTACGACAACTCTGCCTGGGAGACAGATTCCAATGATCCTGCTCCACCAGAAATCAGCGTTATTTCTGAAGACAAATCAAGGAAGGTGCCAGACTTTGTGATTCACCAAGGAGTTCGCCACCAATGGGTTGTTGTCGATGTTCCGAAGATTGTTCATAAGTCAAAGTAATTGTCGTCTTTAACCTTTCACCCTGCCCAGGTGAAACCGATGTTTTGATAGGGCTCACTTTCTGTAAATTTCCCTCTTCGCTTTGCCCAAAGCGACATAGCTTTGTTTTATAGGGCTGTAGTTTCAAGAATCAACTTGTTCATTAATAAAATAACATCGTTCTGTAATTTCCGCATTAATTGTTGTTTTCTCTTTTTGCTTTTCTCAGAAAATGGTAATCCTAAAAAACAACTCAAAAATAATAAACAAACAGTTTTTCCAAATAAATAATACACTGCACACACTCTTGCATTTCCTCTATCTCTTCTAAACACAAATCATACCGTCATGCAGATTGCTTGTTTTAAACCCCGTTGAAACATACGATCCGATGCCTTCTCCCAACTTTGAGTTCCCGGTATTTGGGGCTGAAGAAGAAAATGACGACGAAATTCTAGAAGAGATCTCCCGATTACTCAGACAGGAGGAAAGGTCCATTGAACCTCATAAAGAGCCGTTGGAAACGGTAAACATAGGTTCGGAAAAAGAGAGAAAATAAATCAGGATTGGGCCATTGCTCAGTCCAACTGCCAGAGAGGGTTGGGTAAAGCTTCTCAAAGAATTCCCCGATGTGTTCGCTTGGTCCTATCAGGATATGCCAGGGTTGGATACCAGCATCGTGGAACATCATTTACCATTGAGATCAGAATGTACGCCAGTAAAACAGAGGTTGAGACGGACTCACCCGGACATGGCCATCAAAATCAAAGAGGAGGTACAGAAATAGATTGACGCGGGTTTCCTCGCCACATCAGAATATCCTCAATGGTTAGCCAACATCGTACCTGTTCCGAAAAAGGGCGGAAAGGTCAGAATGTGTGTAGACTACAGGGATCTAAACAAGGCTAGTCCAAAGGACGACTTTCCTTTACCACACATCGACATGTTGGTTGACAGTACAGCAAAGTTCAAAATTTTCTCCTTCATGGATGGATTCTCAGGCTATAATCAAATCAAAATGGCGCCGAAAGACATGGAGAAAACTTCGTTCATTACCCCATGGGGTACCTTTTGTTACAAGATAATGCCTTTCGGTTTGAAGAACATCGGGGCAACCTATCAAAGGGCCATGACTAATCTGTTTCATGACATGATACACAAAGAAATCGAGGTATATGTCGATGATATGATTGCAAAATCTAAGACAGAAGAGGAGCATGTGACCCATCTGTCAAAGCTATTCGAGCGGTTGAGAAAGTACAAACTCCGCTTGAATTCCAACAAGTGCACCTTCGGTGTCTGTTCGGGGAAACTTTTAGGGTTCATCGTCATCCAAAAAGAAATTGAGGTTGATCCTGACAAAGTCCAGACCATTCGAGAAATGCCTTCTCCGAAAACTGAAAAACAAGTCAGAGGATTCCTGGGACGTTTGAACTACATCTCCATATTCATATTCCTCATGACTGCGACATGTGCGCCAATTTTCAAATTACTTAAAAAGAATCAGGACTGCGTTTGGACAGAAGATTGCCAAACCGCCTTCAACAGTATTAAGGAATACCTGTTGAACCCTCTGATTCGATCACCTCCAGTGGAAGGAAGACCACAGATTATCTATCTCACCGTCCTAGAGGACTCAATGGGATGTGTACTTGGCCAACAAGACAAAACTAAAAGAAAAGAGTCTGTCATCTACTATTTGAGCAAGAAATTCACTGACTGCGAGACTCGGTACACTATGCTTGAGAAAACTTGCTGCGCTCTGGCTTAGGCAGCCAAACGTATGCGCTAGTACATGATTCGTCACACTACTTGGTTGGTTTCCGAGATGGATCGAATCAAGTATGTCTTTGAAAAGCCTGCTCTCACGGGAAGGATTTCCCGTTGGCAGATGTTGCTATCAGAATATGACATAGAGTACCATGCTCAGAAAGCTGTTAAGGGAAGTATTTTAGCCGATCATTTGGCTCATCAACCGATTGACGATCAAGAATCAATCGGGTTTGACTTCCCAGACGAAGATGTCATGTATCTAAAAATGAAAGACTGCGATGAACCGCTACCCAGTGAAGGGCCAGAACCAGGTTCCCAATGGGGACTAATCTTTGACGGAGCTGTCAATCACTATGGAAACGGAATTGGGGTAATCATTGTTACCCCTCAGGGTACCCACATTCCTTTCACCGCCAGACTTACTTTCAAGTGTACAAACAACGAGGCCGAATACGAAGCTTGTATCATGGGTCTCGAAGAAGCGATCGACTTAAGGATCAAAAACTTGGACGTATATGGCGACTCAACCCTGGTTATCAATCAGATCAAAGGAGATTGGAACATATACCAATCAGGATTGATTCCTTACAAAGACTACGCGAGAAGGTTGCTACCCTTCTTCAACAGAATTGAGTTTCATCACATCCCTCGTGAGGAGAATCACATGGCTGATGCATTAGCCACTCTCTCTTCCATTATTAGTGTAGGTCAATGGAATTACATACCTAAGATCAACATAATGCGCCTTGAACGGCCCGCTTACATCTTCACGATTGATGCAGTCATAGACGACAAACCTTGGTATCACGATATCAAATGCTTCCTTCAGAAACAAGAGTACCCACCTGGCGCACTAAGGAAGGACAGGAAAACCCTCAGAAGGCTGGCAGACAATTTCTTCCTGAGCGGTGATACTCTCTATAAGAGAAATTTTGACATGGTCTTGCTCTGATGCGTAGACAGGCCAGAAGCAGACATGCTGATGAAAGAAATTCACGAAGGATCCTTTGGCACTCATGCCAACGGATGCACAATGGCGAGAAAAACTCTAAGAGCAGGGTGCTATTGGTTGACCATGGAATCTGACTACTACAAGTACATGAGGAAGTGTCACAAGTGTCAGATATACTCCGACAAAATTCATGTACCGCCAATGCATCCCAAAGTTCTTTCTTCCCCATGGCCTTTTTCCATGTGGGGAATCGACATGATTGGCTTGATTGAGCCTAAGGCTTCAAACGGACATCGGTTCATCCTGGTAGCCATTGATTACTTCACCAAGTGGGTCGAAGCAGCGTCGTACTCTAATGTAACCCGACAAGTGGTGGTCCGATTTATCAAAAACAATATCATTTGTCGTTATGGTGTTCCGAGCCAGATCATTACTGATAATGGATCTAACTTGAACAATAAGATGATGAAAGAGTTGTGCGCAGAGTTCAAGATCGAACACCATAACTCATCTCCCTACCGACCAAAGATGAACGGAACGGTAGAAGCGGCTAACAAGAACATCAAGAGGATTGTTCAGAAGATGGTTGTAACCTACAAAGATTGGCACGAGATGCTACCCTTTGCTCTTCACGGTTATCGCACATCTGTCCGCACTTCAACAAGGGCAACCCCTTTCTCTCTAGTATATGGCATGGAGGCAGTGCTTCCCATAGAAGTAGAGATCCCATCAATCCCGGTATTGATGGAAGCTAAGCTTACAGAAGTTGAATGGTGTCAAAATCGACACGATGAACTGAATCTGATTGAAGAGAAGCGAATCACGGCTCTATGCCACGGTCAATTGTATCAACAAAGAATGAAGATGGCGTTTGATAAAAAGGTTCGACCTCGCATCTTCAGGAAAGGAGACCTTGTGCTAAAAAAGATACAATCTTTTCTCACTGACTCTTGGGGCAAATGGACTACGAATTATGACGGCCCCTATGTGGTCAAGAAAGCTTTCTCAGGCGGTGCCGTGAGACTTGCAACCATGGACAGAGAGGAATTTGCCTACCCCACAAATGTTGATGTAGTCAAGAAATACTTCGCCTAAACAAAAAAATAAAAATAAAAATAAAAACGTCTCGGTGGATTGAAAACTCGAAAGGGCGGTCCAGGAAAAAATTAGAGACAAAGTCAAAAAAATCATCCCGGTGGGTTGGAAATCTCAAAGTACAATCCAGGCAAAAATTAGGGATAATGGCAAGTAACTACGTCTGATCAGTTCAACTCCTCAGCAGTCATGTCATCCATCAGAAACTCCAGTCAGGGTCATCTTCGACAGAAGCTCAGGATGCCCAGAATTCAAAGTTGGTAGAAGGATAGTGGTCGTTATGTTTCAACATAGCCCTTTTCCCTGTAAATTACCATTTGCTAAACTTTGTAAATACTCTATGGAATCACGTGTTTGGCTGATCTCCATCCTATCAATAAAATTTGAGCCCTTGTGCTTTTGTTTGTAATTCATATTTGTTTTAGCTTTACAGAATGATGTTTTTAACATGATCAACGATTCTTGAAACGAAACAAAAATGAATTTACTTGTTAAAATTGTTATGTTTTTAAAAATAATTTGGCATTTTCTTTTGACGGTTGCACATCGAAAGAACATCGATCGCTTCTCCAAAGGCGTTCGAGCCTCAAAGTGCAGAATCAAAGTACTCCTTTTAAACCAGTATGCCTGAATGAAGGATCATCTATGTCAGATGCGAATGCTCCATCTGACCTCTTCGGCCGAGTTCTCATCTCCTAAGCCCGACCAGTGTCGCTCCCAACAGGGACCGTTTCTCCTAAGCAAGGCAGAATTGCTATCTTGAACCAGCGATATTTCTATATGCGCCATTGTGGCCGAGTATCCAGTCGTGTTCATCCGTTAGTTTGTATGTCGCGTCAGTTTTGTTAGCATATATATACATACATCATGCATTATTGATTTGCATTCACATTTATATTGCATCACTATCACTCTAGTCGGTCTTGTCCTGTAGTGGTGACAGTCTTCTCAATCGAGTTGTCAAGTTCTTTCCTCGTTAGGAAAAGTTGCGTCTGAACAATCTCTCTCCTCCAGTTTATTTATGGATCAGAATTGGCCCTTGACCACTTTGATAACTTGAACCTCTGAAAGACCAGAGAACCTTCAACCGATGTCACTCTTCGCCATTGAAGATGATATTTTCGCTTTCCCGGATTAAGGAAAATCCCTAGAGGAAGCCTCTTAAGCAGAGATTCGGCAATACAGCAGTTTTTCTCTGAAAAAAACCGTTGATGAAAAGGCCATCAGCACGTCAAAATTGGATCACATCATATGGCGTTTCTCCGGGAAGATCCCGAGAAAAGTATGATGTAATATCCCCAAGCGTGAAAGCAATCTCTCAAGAGACTCGTTTCCCCAGTAGAGTCGGCAAATGGCGTCTCTAAACAGAGAAGTTTGTACACCTCTACAACTCAGGCGAATGGGTTCCTCAGCGAGTCTGACATCAAAACTTTTTCCGTCAAATGGCATCTCCCCAGGAAAATTCGGCGAGAAGTTTGAGGAAAACCGCTACGAATAGCGTCCCTTGTCAAGAAAGTTTATTGACAAAAGAAACTAAGACCAGTTCCTTGGTAGGAAACCAGGATCGAGGGGAAGTTTACTTCAGAAACTTAGACCAGTTCCTTGGTAGGAAACCAGGATCGAGGGGAAGTTTACTTCAGAAACTTAGACCAGTTCCTTGGTAGGAAACCAGGATCGAGGGGAAGTTTACATCAGAAACTAAGACCAGTTCCTTGGTAGGAAACCAAGATCGAGGGGAAGTTTACTTCAGAAACTTAGACCAATTCCTTGGTAGGAAACCAGGATCGAGGGGAAGTTTACATCAGAAACTTAGACCAGTTCCTTGGTAGGAAACCAGGATCGAGGGGAAGTTTTTACCTTTTCTAAGCATCATTGCTTAACAAAAGAGGATGAATGTGTAAGCTACCATTCATAATCACCATCAAAATTTCGGGTATTCCGATATTTAATCCTCTTGCACCCTGAATGCCCGAATACCTTCGCCATTCACACCTTCGGGTCCAAGAAGATTAAATAGGGGCATCTGTCATACCCCAAATTTTGACCACTAAGATTTCCCATCATTGTGCAAATCATCATCACAATATGGATGAACCATCTTGCCTATCAATCTCCCCAAAGATGGGTGAACACTTACTACAGTCAAAATTAGGGTTTCAAGCCCTCTCAGAGTTCTTAGACAAAGGATCAATCATGAAATGACATGATATTCAACTTTTCTAACCTCCCAAACATCTACAATGGATCAATAGGACTCCCACTTTAAGGATTAAGCACAAGGCTGCTCCCTTCCAGGTGGATCAAGCCTCAAGATCGCCAGTGTCACCAAATTAGGGTTTGGTTGACCAGGGCCTCCAGATGGAAATTTGCCTCTGGGCATGAGCCAATGCTTCAAAGCATATCCTAAAATACTCCATGGAACCTCATGGGCCCAAGCATCAAGTCAATTTGACCTCAGGGGATGCATACATCAAAAGTTAGGAATTAAGGTTTCTTGACCTAATTCACCCCTAAGTTGACTTTTGGGACAAATCATGAGCCAAGACCTCAAGACATGATTTGAGGGTCTCCAACATACCACATTGATCCATTTGTAACAATGTATTGATCCAGGAAGCTTGAGCAGCAAGTCTCAATTTCCTCAGTACCACAATTAGGGTTTCGCGAGAAAAGTCAATTGTGCTTTGACTTTTGACCAGGACATGCTCCCAAACCCTAGTACATGATTCAATACACCCTATAACACCTATGAAGTCAATCCATCAAGTTTGATTTAGGTCAAGGACTTGATTTCATAAAGGATCGCACAGTTTGGAATTCTTCTGACAAAAAGTCAACTGTGCACAAAAGTCAACTTTGACATTTTGAGATTTTTCACAAAAATGATTTTTTAACCCTAAAATAATGTTAATGTATGATTTGAATCATCATTCATCAAGAAAAATCAAGAAAAGTGGGATAGCTTGTAAAAGGGGTAACCATAAAAACTTAGAAAATTTTCTAAGTTATGAACAAAGTGCCAAGGGTACCAACTTTGGAGGATCATAACTCCTAAACTACAAGGCCATTTTTCCCCATCCAAAGCTAGATTTGTAGCTCTCATTACCCTCTACAAAAGCTTAGAACTGACCTCCTTCCAAATTCATCATGGATTTTGAGTTATGGAATGAACAAAATCACAAAAAGTGAAAATGTCACTTTTTTCCAACACTTAGTGAAATTTTTACTGAGTCAGAATCTGCCTTCACTTTTTTCCAAATGTAGGGGGATTTTTCACTTGGATCCAAAAGGTATCAAAACCAAATATGATCAAACAGTTGTTGTATCATATGAGGGCTTTCCAAAATGGCCAAGAACATCACCAAATTCCACTTGGGCCATGAGATATGACAATGGCAATATGCCTTGCTGAAAACTGCCAAGGCTAGGAAGAATTTTGCATTTTTGCTCGATTTGACAAAATCAGATAATTCCAAGCCTTGTCATCACTTTGGACACATTTGAGGATCAAATTTAAAGGGGACAAACACTGAGCCAAACCTCCAAAGTCCTTGGAACAAGAAGTAGCATGCCAAACCTAGAATTGCCTAAAAGAGGGACAAGACTCCAATTTTGGATTGGAGCATTCAATACATACACCAAGGTGGCATGGACTGACACATATGCAACTGAATTCAGTCAAGACTTATCCAAGACCAAGGGAACCACATCCCTGTGCCCTAACCTCTAGTCAATGGCTAGAGGAGACTTGGATTCCAAAGTGCAACCATTGGCCAAACCTTTGCTGCAGTTTCCATTCACTATTGATCCCAAAACAAACTTGCTCTACTATAAATAGAGCTCATTTGTGCTCAGTTTGAGTACACCAAAGCCATCAAACAGATGCTTTCCTCAAAATCCTTCTCTTTAGGCCAAAATGCCTTCTTTAGCAAGGTAACTCTGAGTTTTTGAGTTAGAGAGCATTTCCATCACAAATCATGATCCTAACACCTCATAAACATCATATGTAGGTGATCCAAACTATCAAAAGTGACCTGTAACACCAAAATCACAAAGTCACCTCTCAAAACCTCAAAATAGGCCTTTTGTGCATTTTTTAAGCCATGTCTTGATTCAGTCACTTTCCAAACCAGATAAAACCTCAAACACACTCCAAATAACATCCTTGAACTGTCCCAAATGGTTCCCCCCATCTGGAACACCATTTGAGAGAGTTGCTATTTTGGTCATTTTAACCCCTTTTGCAAGAAAGGGCCAGTTTGTGTTTTTGCAGGTTCCAGCTGATTCCAACCATCCTAAAAGCTTCTAAGGGATCATTTGAGAGTGTCCAAAGCATCAAACCATTTCTGGAAAAAGAAGTTTGGCATATTGCACAGAAAACTCCAAAAGCTCAAAAAGAGGTAAGCATCATGACTTGAACTTTCCAAAATATGCATTGCTTTGAAGTCCACTGATTATACACACCTCATACATGTTATATATGTTGTGTTTGAACCAATTCATCATGTAATTCATGCCTGTATCAAAGTGTAGCATAGAAAATGCAATTATAGGCCTTTTTCAAAACCACTATCGGGTTTTGAGGAGGAAGTATGATCTGGAAAAAATACCACCGCCATTGGATTCCTTGTGAAATTCTAGGCCATATGCATATAAATTTTGTCTCAAACCATGGAGAAATGAGAAAGTTATGACCTTCACGTTTCTGACCCAAAACTTGCCTTGCCTTGCCTTGGGCCAGGCCAAAAACAAGGCAAGCCTTGTATATTTGTGGTTTCACTTCAAGCAATGGATGTATCACCACCCCAGTGGTAAGGCGCGCGCCCTATAACCTTGAGGTCGTGGGTTCAAACCCCACCCATGCCATTTTGTGTTTTCTTTCATTTTTGCTATATAATTGGAAAATTAATAACTCCTTCAATTTTAATTATTTTTTATTGGTTCTTTTTGCAAAAAATCACAAAAATGTTGAAATATTTTATTCCACAAAAAAATTAAGTTTATATTAGTTATTTAATATAATTAGTATTTTTGTGAATAAATTCGTTTTTAATATTTTTAAACATTTTAAAAGTGAATATTTACTTTGAAAATCAAAACCAAGTGAGTTTTAATTCATCTTGTGATTAATCCCTCATTTCTCAAACCTTAAACAAAAATCATAAATGGTTTATTCAAACTTATTTGGTATTTTATTTGATTTTCTTTAAATATTTACTTTTAAAGAATAACAAATTAGGGTTTCTTTGATTTTCACCCTCATCAAACAATTTCAAACACTCATGGGCCTCTAATAGAGTGTAAGACCCAATCCTTTGTAAATACAAACCTATTTTTGGGCCTCACTTATTGTATATGTCCCGTTGTATTTCAAAAAGTTTGACGCGATCATTGTCCGTTGAAAAACAAACCCTGGGCCTCTCCTCGAGCTATAAGACCCATTCAAAATCTTTTGGGCCTCTATTAGAGTGTAAGACTCAACCCCCTTTGAAAACCAAACCATTTTGGGCCTCAATGTATTGTATAAGACCCACCGCGTTTTCAAAAATCTCGGCACGATCGCCATTTTCAAACAAATGACCCTGGGCCTCTCCTTGAGTTGTAAGCCCCACCACTTGTACAAAAATAAATCTTTTGTGCCTCTATTAGAGTGTAAGACCCAATCCCCTTTTAACCAAAACATTTTGGGCCTCAGACATTGTATAAGTCCCCCTGCGTTAAAAGAAAACCTCGGCGCGATCGCCAATAAAAAAAACCAATCATCTGGGCCTACCCTCGTGTTGTAAGCCCCATTCTTTTTCTTTAAACACTTGGGCCTCTTGAGAGAGTGTAAGACCCATCCCCTTGTATAGAAAACCTTTCTTGGGCCTCATTCACTTGTATAAGTCCCTCTGTATAAAACGACAGTGCGATCACTGATAAACCTTAGGCCTCTCCTTGAGCTGTAAGCCCCAACATCTTTTCAAAATACTTTCTCCTTTAATTTTGAATATACTGTTGTTTTCAATCTTTCTTTGTTGAACAACTAACCAAACAGCATGGAAGCTCTACAACCGAGTAAGTGTTTATATGCTTTCTTTATCCGCTTTCATATACATATAAATGTATTGTGGGGCTGTTTCACTGTAAGTATTCTTTCATAAACTCATATCAACTGTGTAATACTAGTATAGATATTTAGAGTTTCCCCGGAAACTACGTCTAGCGCAAAGCCCCATTGATCGCTCTTAAATACAGTCAAAACTAGATCCCCATAGGATTACCAGATACAGTCTTCCCTCCTCTTGGGGTTAAACAATATGGAGATGTGAAAGGCAGATTCTTTTTGAACCCTTTCTCAGACTGTCACCTTTAGAAGTTGTCAAAGAGACTATACTCCCCAGAGATGATCTTTTCTCCGTGAATGGCACCTCTTGAGTTTCTTCCAAATTCTCGGACTTTCCTGGCTTGATCTATTCTCTGTGAATAGCCTGTCTTGAATTTCTCGGGGTTTGGGGACCCACAGGCTTCCTAAAAGCATCCCCGCTTCCTCTTGGGCGTTGTACAAGGACCCTAAGGCTTCTTAGAAGTATTCACAGCCTCCTCTTAGGCTTCGTATAAGGATTCTTCCTTCGAGAAGAGAGCCTCCTCTTGGGCTTCGTACAAATTGTCCCTCGGCTTCTTAAAAGTTACTATCTCCTCCTCTTGGGCTTCATACAAATTGTCCCGACGACCTCCTAAAGGTATAGGAACAGAAATTAGTCATCTTAATAGAACAGTTTTTCAAAGAGTCTAGATCTTTCTACCGTGAACGTACTACTACTGTTTCTTTAAGCATAGTACAAAAGATAAAACTCTAGACTTGGACAGTCTAATCTCCTTGAGTCTCGAAGGCATTCTCAAGTAGGGAAAAACACCAGTGGACAATCTCCAATACCCTCTGGATTCCCCATTTCCTTAAAGAACAGGAAATAACCCTGATCCTCTGATCAATCCCAAAGCATAGCCTTACCTTTAATCAGACTCTTTATAAGAACTGATTTTCTCTTTTAACCAACCTACTGGACCTGTCACTCAACTGTTTCTCTTTCTATCCAATATCACTGAGTACTTGATTATATCATGCAATCTACATATCAATCTACTCGTTTTCACCTCACGATCATGTCTATGGTCTTTATTTCATTTATTTTAAACATGGAATAAGAAATCAAAGAGAAACCTCAAGAACCCTAAAATTTGCATGAAGGTTCAGAAATTCCATACACGATTCAAACAAACTAATTGATTGAGGGAAAACACTCTATGCATGATTATGAACATATGGCCAAATTATTGTGCAGCAAAAAATGCATGGATCATAGAGTTAGAAGAGCTCATGCTTACCTCTTGCAGCTGGTGATCGTGTTTTGTGTTAGAGGTGTTGCAGCTTGGTTCCAAGGATATAGACAGCTTCCCTAGGTGCTATGAAGTGTGTCTGGATGCTTGGAGTGAATTGAATTGAGCTGGAACTTGATTTGGCACCTCAACTGCAAATCTGTCAAAGGCTTGTGAAGATGGCTGGTGATTTTGAGAATCGGGTGTTCCAGATGTTGTGTGAGTTTTTGGATCACTTCTATATGATGTTTATGAGGTGTGTGTGTGTGTGATTGGTTTGATTGGAATAGCTCTCAAACTCAAAACCCGATAGTGACTTTCCTTAGAAGGCAAAATTGGAGTGAAGAAGGAGATTTTGAGGAAAGCATTTGTTTGATGGCTTTGGTGTACTCAAACTGAACACAATTGAGCTCTATTTATAGTAGAGCAAGTTTGTTTGGCTGCAATAGTGAATGGAAACTACAGCAGAGGTTTGGACAATGTTGAGCAATGAGAATCCAAGTCTCCTCTAGCCATTGACTAGAGGTTAGGGCACAGGATGCTGGTCCCCTTGGTCTTGGATAAGTCTTGACTGAATTCAGTTGGGAAGGGCTCAATCCATGCCACCTTGGTGTATGGATTAAATGCTCCAATCCAAAATTGGAGTCTTGTCCCTCTTTTAGGCAATTCTAGGTTTGGCATGCTATTTTTGGTTCCAAAGACTTGGGAGGCTTGGGATCAGAGTTGGTTCCTTCTTGGTCCCCCCTTGAGGTGTTCAGATGGATAGAGTTGCTTTCCCTTTGCAAAATTTGGGCAAATCGAGCAAAACTCCAAAATCTGCCTTGCCATGACAGTTTGCAACAAGGCATATTGGCATTGTCATATCTCATGGCTCAAGTGGAATTTGATGGAGTTCTTGGCCATTTTGGAAAGCCCTTATATGATACAAAAACTGTTTGATCATAATTGGTTTTGATACTTTTTGGATCCAAGTGAAAAATGCCCCTACATTTGGAAAAAAGTGAAGGCAGATTCTGACTTAGTGAAAATTTCACTAAGTGTTGGAAAAAATGACATTTCATGTTTTCAGCCATTTTGATCATTCCATAACTCAAAATCCATGATGAATTGGAATGAGGTGTAGTTGAAGCTTTTGTAGAGGGCCATGAGGGCTACAAATCCAGCTTTGGATGGGGAAAAATGGCCTTGTGGTTTAGGAGTTATGATCCTCCAAAGTTGGTACCCTAGCCACTTTGTTCCATAACTTAGAAAAATTTCTAAGTTTTTATGGTTACCCCTTTTACAATTTATCCCACTTTTCTTGCTTTTTCTTGATGAATGTTGATTCAAATCACACATTAACATCATTTTAGGGTCAAAGAACCATATTTGTGAAAAATCTCAAAAAGTCAAAGTTGACTTTTGTGCAAAGTTGACTTTTTGTCAGATGAATTCCAAACTGTGCAATCCTCTATGAAATCAAGTCCTTGACCTAAATAAAACTTGATGGATTGATTTCATAGGTGTTATAAGGTGTATTGAATCATGTCCTAGGGTTTGGGAGCATGTCCTGGTCAAAAGTCAAAGGCACAGTTGACTTTTCCCGCGAAACCCTAACTGTGGTTCAGATGAAATTGAAACTTGTTGCTCAAGCTTCTTGGATTAATCCATTGTTCCAAATGGATCAATGTAGCATGTTAAAGACCCTCAAATCCTCTCTTGAGGTCTTGGCTCATGATTTGTCCCAAGAGTCAACTTAGGGGTGAATTAGGTCACGAAACCCTAATTCCTGATTTTTGTTGAATGCATCCCCTGTGTCTAAATTGACTTGATGCTTGGGTCCATGAGGTTCCATGGGGTATTTTAGGTTATGCTTTGAAGCATTGGCTCATGCCCAGAGGAAAATTTCCATCTAGAGGCCCTGGTCGACCAAAATCCTAATTTGGTGACACTGTCGATCTTAAGGCTTAATCCACCTGGAATGCTGCAACATTGTGCTTGATTCTTAAAGTGGGAGTCCTCTTGAGCCATTGTGGATGTTTGAGAGGTTAGACAAGTTGAAGATCATGTCAATTTTTGATTGATCCTTTGTCTAAGAGCTCTGAGAGGGCTTGAAACCCTAATTTTGATTGTAGTGAATGCTCACCCATCTTTGGGGAGACTGATGAGGCATGAAGGTTCCTCCATATTGTGATGATGATTTGCACAATGATGGAAAATCTTAATGGTCAAAATTTGGGGTATGACAGAATGCATGGAGCAGATTGGTGATATTGGAAGATTCAAGAAGCGTCGATCGAGTAAAGATTGTGTGAAAGAGTTTGACCTTATAATCTATACAAGTCAAGATCCAGATAATAGATTTTATTTTTCTCAACATTATTCTTGATTAGTGATTAAATGGACTCTTGCAATATTTTTCAAAATAAAAAGGAACAATGTAGGTTCTAATGGGAAATCATTGAAGAATGCATGTAGGCAAAGCGAGGATGAGCGTCGAAGCGCTATAAATCTCGATGTACTCTATCTCCCTTACTCTTGCATCTTATTTTTGTAGGATTTGCATGCTTAGGTATTTCAATTATAGGGTATTGTATCGTTTGTTCAATTGGTAGCGATTTATTACGTAAGGTTAAGTTTTGTTAGAATTGGTGCCTAATTAAGCTACGTAAGGTTAGGTTTTGTTAGAATTGGTGCCTAATCAAGTTGAATTGGTGATTAAATTTTGAGAAACAATTGAGGTTAAAACTCATTGATATTGAATCGTTGTGTAAACACATCTTGTGGATTATACAACTGAATCAGTTGAATATATTTTTGTATCATCATAAAACCATTTTTTGTGTTTGTGAATCGATTTAATGTTAACATGGTCAAGTTTGGAAAAGTATAATTTTCATATTTTCTCTTCAAACCTTCTGCGCGCATCTTTTGAAAAATATCTGATATTATGTTTTTGAAAAAGCGGTTGAATTTTGGACTTAACTCAAATGAACTTGACTCAAATCTTGTTTCCCTCTAGACCATTTTTCTACTTCCATATTCATACCCAACATAGGAGCACCGAAACCATAAAAGACGCAACAAGGACACATGTAATGGAGGTCAAAACCACTCACCCATCTATTGGCTTAGAAATAGAATACGGTTCCCAAGCTAGACTGAGAAGGCATGTGAGTTTTCAATGGACCTACCAAGATACCATTTCCATGCTAAAAAGATGCTAATATCTTCCACGTCTTTTGATGTGATCGAAGATCCCAAAAAAACCAGATTATTTCGAGTTTTCCAAAATTGACCAAGCCACAATATGCCAAATCCTCCTCAACCCCTTTCAAGTCCTAGAAACTCCATTATAAGGCATAAAGATATGGAAAAGGCTCAAGGTATCCCTAGGTAAAACAACACATCACTCCAGACACATAAAAATCCTATATCAAACTGAGAATGAAACCTCACAAGTCACAAAGAGATTGGAGGTCAACTAAGTGTGTAACAAGCATAAGGGACATGAAATAGTCCCATAATCAAATGGACTCCACTCTTAAGTAATTTATCTCTGGTTGGAATATGATAATGAAGAAGCTTCCAAGAGAAAACTATAACTTTAGAAGGGGCCCAAGTACACCAAATATCTTAAAGAACTAACTCTACGAGAGAGACCTGACGACCAGGTGGAAATTCCCAGGCCAACAAACATAAGTAGGAAGAAAACACTGAATAAACTTCATCACTCAACTCACGCCACCTCCATTTGTGACTTTCAACAGAACGGGTTAAGTCTCTAATCACAAAATAGAACTCGGTAAAAAGATCCAACTCATAGTCAAAGAGGAAAGGTCTCCTTCATTTGAGGTCCCATATCAAATTCTAACCCTCCATCTACCGGCCTCCCCGACAAATTTATTGGTCTGGTCAGAAGGAGGTAAGGAGGTATGGAGACCATAACAAACTTTCAAGGATAGAACCTCCCTATATCTGTCAGCAGAATATGCAACTCTAGCTCTTAGAAGGGAAACCCATATCCACGAAGGTAAGGGAGATTAAAGATAGTCATATCTCCTGCCCATAATAGAAGTCGTAGGGGTTACTCAATAAATGGAGGTGAGAATACCACACCAAATTCCAAAAGCACCCAAAAACATATGCCCTCTCCACTTACCCAAGAGGGCCAAGTTGACCAATCGAAGGTTGCGAACACCTAGGCTCCCTAACTTCTTTGGCTTACAAACATCCACCAATTTGACCCAGGAAATCTTGGATTCCCCTTTCACTCCTCCCCAAAGAAACCTCCTCTAAATATTCATTATTTTCTTCTAGACCTTGATAGGCATCTTTAAAAAAGATAAGAAGAAGATATGGATGGAATTAAAAACAAAGTTAAGGATGATCACTTTACCTCCCAAGGAGACATACTTATTCTTCCACGAAAGAAGCCTTCTAGATAAGAGATTAACTAGAGGTTCCCACCTAGACTCTAAAAGGGGGCTAGCTCCAACTAGGAGCCTAATATACTTAAAAGTAAGGGACTCCTTATTACAAGTGGAGAAACTCACAGGCAAGATATAAGAAAGCCTGGTCAGAATTAACCTCAATAAGAGATCTCTTGGAAAAATTCACCCGAAGGTTTGAGGTGAGCTCAAACCCGCAGAGAATAACCTTGATGGTTCAGAGATTATTAATAGTAGTGTCGCTACGCAAAAAATACAGAGTCGCCACTAAACTTTATTTATTCCAAAGGAAAGGGAAAATATCGATAAAACCCTTAAAGATGAAGAAGATGGTTGTCACAACGAAATTCGGGTTCGAGAGTCGATTATACAAGGGGAAGGTATTATCACCCCTGACATTCGTTGTACTAAACGAGAACCATTTTTCTTGTTCTTTGCATGGATGGGTGTTATTACCTAAAGGTTATTTGCTATTGGGGGATAAAGAGTTTTAAATTAGTGTACTTACCGAGATCTCGCAATCATGTGCCTACGTATCCTCATGGTACAATAAGAAAATCAAAGCTCTGTAGTTTAGAGTAAAAAGTGAGTGTTTTTTGATTGATTTTATTGAACAGTGTTAACATTCGCATTCCAAAAATTAAACATTGCTTGTATGCTCGCGCATGGGAAACTTAAGCATTTGTTTGTTTGTGGTAGAATGGATGCACTTGGATTGCATTCTAGCAGTTAAGCGTAGCTTGTATGCTCGTGTGTGAGAGGCTTAAGCATTGTTTGTATTGCGGTAGAGTGAAAATAACATGTCCTCTTTGAAAGGTTTTGAATGCCTTAAGGCGGAAAATTGAATTTAATTGTTTGTGATTGATTTTAAAGTAGGAGACAAGCATTAGACCACAAGCTAAGTACGAACGATAATCTGAGTACTTGGGAGCTTAGAGGAAAATGGTATCCTAACCTCTCTTTTTCATCCAAAGAGTTTTTATTCAAGAAATTTGTGAGGCGAGTTTAATTAATGGTACTTAGAAGGAGACAAATAACTAACCACAGGCTAAGTAGGGCCGACAATCAGAATACTCGGGAGATGAAAGGACAATTCATCCTGACCTCTCTTTTTCACCCTATTAGGACCGAATTAAACTCGTTTTATTTTAAGTGTTTTTAATAGAAGACAAACATCGGGCCACAAACTAAGCAGGGCCGACAACCCAAGTACTTAGGAAATAGTGTGCACAAGTACATACACCCCATCCTTTTTCATCCATTTTATTGTGAAAATGTTTTGAAAATGACTTGATGTTGGATCAAGTGTTTGAAGGGTGAGATTGAAATTTGTGTGAATGAAACGGGAGAGGTACTTGACGTTGGAGCAAGCACTTGTGTTTCGTTCAATGAAGTTTGATTTGGAAATACTTGATGTTGGATCAATTTATTTTTATCTTTTCGAAAAAGGTTATTTTTGTCGATTTGTTTTTATCTTGTTTATTAACATGCAAAGGAAAGCGGTAAAGAAAGGTAATCCTACGCTATTACATGTCCACGGGATGGGGGCATTTTACCCACCATGGGGGATGGATCATAAATCCTACACTTTCATGGGGATTGAGAACATGTTACCCAAAATGGGGGAATAGATCACAAACCATACAAGAATTACATCCATACAACCATACACCATTAATCATGCACAAAATTATTCAAGTGGCAAGAAGAAAATCAAGCACATTCACAACCAATAATCCATGCATATAAAAGTAAAATTAAGAATAGATGCAAAAAAAACTAATTCTAATATCTTCTAATTATAAGTCAATTTCTAAGATTAGCCCTAACTAAAATACTAATTAAAGACTAGAAGAAATGATTTTGATTATGGATTTTTCAAAGTGTTTTTAAAGAAAAAATCAACTAAAGATTATCATAAAATTGATGATTAATTTCTAAATAAAAGTTATCTTCATGTTAATTTTCAAAATGGATTAAAAAGCAACAATTGAACCTAACTATCTAAATGTTTTTTAATCCTTTCTAAAATTTCATACAACATATAAAAAAAAGATAAAATGTGCAAGAAATTAATTAAAATGCAATTAAAGATATTAAAATACAAGTAAGAAAAAAAAGAACATAAATGAAGAGAAAATAGAGTGACTGGGGTGCACGTGTGCAGTATTGTGGTGCACAAGGAGCATTCTGCAGGGGCTTTTAGACACGTGCCCAAAAAGGAAAAAAAGCATGAATTAGAGGGGGTGTAAACGCTGAGGGAGATGTGCAACTAGAGAAGAAGGCGCTCATGGTCAAACGTTGGGCCTGAGGCCCGCTATGCACAACTTAAGTGAAGGAAGAGGTATGAGGTACATCACTTGTACGTTCAATTCACATGCTCAGAAAGTTATTTTCCTCTCAAACTCATGGCCTGAGCTCTCACTAACTTCGTCGCGCTGAAGTTCGCCATCGTCGGTGGTGGAGACTCAAACCACACACTCCACGCATCATCATGTTCGTCTCACTTTCCTCTATCCCCCTACCATAATCAAATTCGCAAATTCGTCTTACCGGGCCATTTTTTATGAACCCTAAGTTCCTACTTTCAAAAAATTAAACACATCCTAGAGATGAATCAAAACCTGAATCCTTAGGGCATTGCTTCCTCTCTGCTTACTCTACATCTCGATAAAGAATTTGAGCCATACGAAGACAATAGGATCACACAGTTACTTTCAAAGTGCAAGAGAGCTAGAAGATGATTAAGAAGCTGCTTAAGATCCAAGGAGAAATATCTAGGTAATTGCTTCGTCTCTTTCAATCCTTGTGTGCTTCAATTTCCTCTCCTTCTTGTTGTTGTTATGTGTTCGTCGTTGTTGTTGTGGCTGTTCTTGAGCAATTGATGAAGAGAGAAAACGAGCTTTGGTGTGGTGGTGATGGGAATGAGAGATATTCAGTGAGGGTGAGAGAGATTATATGCTAATGACTGTGTAATGATTGAATCAATGTGCAAAAATGATTGGTGATCATGTGGAAATGATTGGTGTGTTGAATTTATAGGAATTTTAGGGATAACAGTTAACCCTGTTAATTTTAGCTCAGTGTAAAACGGTTACAAGTCATGACTCTATTAACTAATATGTTAATTAGTTAGTTTAGGAATTCAGTCATGGAAAGTTAGGGAATTCTGATTGAGTTAGTTAGGTTGAGCTGGAATGAAGTTAGTTGGAGCTTAGTTAAAACTTGTTAGAATTTTAATTCACTGTTAAATCAGTTAGTGTTAACTCTAATGTTAGATTCAGGAAAACTTAGTAAACCAGTTGAGTTATCAAAAGTCAGTTAACTAAATGAATGCTTAAGCCGTTAAATTTTGTTTCCATTGCAAAGAGAAATTGCTCGATTAATCTCTGATAATAAGAAATGTGCATTAAGGTTAGGTTTATCCTCTTCATAGATGTAGCGGTAAAAATTGTGAGTGTAAGCTATTGATTAACTTAACTCATAAAGCAAGGGTCGCCACCAAACTTTTATTTTATCTAAAAAAGGAAAGGAAAAAGAGCAAACAAAACCTAAACATGTTCTAAAACAAGAACAAGCAGAGAATGGGTAAGGGGGTTAGTTACGCAATGGGAAGGTGTTAGCACCTAAAATATCTATAGTACTCTATAGGAACCCTTTGAAATATCTACGCTTTTTGGTTTGAAAAGGTTTGTTTGAAAAGAGATTGGGGAGGTGAGAAAAGAAATATTTTTTACAATTTTTGTGTTTGGAGAGACTTATCGCCTCATGCCTACATACCCACAAAGTGCAATATAGGAGCAAAACCTCGTAGTTCATGGTACAAATAACAAAAATTATTGGTTATGATTCATTTTATCTTGAAAAGACAACTCCTCATTCTCAAGAGAGAATACTCAACTAATTACCCAAAGGTATTGGAAAGAGGCATTTGCATCACATTGAGATTGAGGACTTGCTTGAATTAAAATCAACAAGACTATCACTTCAACATCATAGTGGAAAATGACCATACTTTACACAAAATATCATGGTTAGGAGCTTTACATCTCATCAAAGAAGATGACTCATGTCTAATCTTTTGAAAAGTTTTAAAGGAAAAAAGTGCACAAAGAACAAAAAGTTTGAATGAGTTTTGTATTTTTTATGTCTTTTTGAAATGGTCAAAATATGATTAATATTGATTGACATTTATTAAAGAAGACAGAGTTTGAAAATCACTTGACCAAAGTCAGGGTTTTTATTATTAAAACAGTTTTAAGTTTGAAAAATAAGAAGGTTTTGAAAAAGAGAGAAAATTTTGAAAGTTAAAGAAGGGGTGGAGAAGAAGGGATTATCCTATTGCAAAAAGATAAAAGCTAAGGATAAGAATGGTCTAACCACATAAGAAAGCTCCATAGCATAAGCATTATTCCCTTTTGATTTGGTCTTGATCAAATATAAGTCTTCAAAGGAGAACTTCAAGTACCCAAAATCCAAGGTTTTTTCATCACAAACCTCCAAGCATAGGTTAAAATCCTAATTCTAAGTCCAAAGTTCCATGTCCAAATGTAAATGATAATAACCATAGTCCAACATTATGAGAACAAGCTTTTTTTAGGGTTTAAGCCTTTATTAGTGTTTTTGGGTCCAAAGGGACAAAAGAAAACAAAAGCACAAGATAATATGGTCCAAGTGGACAAAAGAAAAAATGACATAAGCATAAACATGATATGATATAATGAGCAATGAGAAATAAAAAAATAGAGATAGGGATCAAGAAGGAAACACCATTTATAGGATTTAGCCTTGGAAATTTTGGTAGATTGGAGTTTGGTTTGGAACCAAAGTTAGGCTTGGAATTTGAATTTGGAGGCAAAATCAAGATCAAGTGGTGATTAATGAGGGTGTATGGTGGGAATTAATTGTGATTATGTAGGGGAATTATTTTTGGGTGATCTAGAATATTCTCAAATGATGAAATTGGTGCCAAATGCTTCAAAATTTGAAAAATGCTGATTTTGGCCAATTCTGTCCTTGTACAGTCGATTGCATTGTAAAGCGAATAGATTGCACTGCTGAAAAATTCAAAATCTAGGCAAAAAATGCATGGTGCAATTGATTGGACCAATAGTGCAATCAATTGCACAGTTGAAAAACTTGAAAAATGCCCTGTTGGTTGGATTGTTCTGGTTCTGGCTCGATTCTTCTTGCTTGTCAAAGAAGACATGGAAATAAACACATGAACCTTGGAGTCTCTTGAATAATAATCAATTAAATCTTGGAAACTCTTGATCAGATAATTTTTGAATTGTTTGCAGATCAACTTTGACTTTGTTTAGATGAAATTCATTCGAGCTGAGGAACTGGTATTTGATATCCTTGATCCAAATTCTTCCTGAAAAAGTTAGTAAAGGAAGAACCAAACATTTTTTTTATTTTAATTAATGGTTAGTAAACAAACATAAAACAAACGATCAAACAAACAAGAGAACATGGGTGGTTGGCAATCTCGCTCAATAACAAACCTTCAGAGGAGAGCAAGAGAACCAAAGCTTGTGATCTTGTTTGTGGTATGCAATGCAAATGATATGTGGGATCTTAGGGGTAAAAATTAGGGTATTACAGCTATCCCTATTTAAGTTTCTTCTATCTGGAGATACAAAGATGGGCATCTTTGTCTCGACGAGATAGAAGAGACTTAAATATAACAATAACCCAATTTTTTGCCCTAAGAGACCACAAAATGATATGATCGTGCAAATGATATGCAGACACAAGACCTCTGCGGGGGAAAACACCACAGGAGACAAACAAAAAGCTGGGAGCAAAGAGAAAAGACTCCACAGAGAAAAACGAAAAGGGGGGAAATGCATCTCAACAGGGGAAGAAATAATCTCTGCTGGAGAAGATAAAAGGGTAAGATTCCACTGAGGGAAAATTACCAACACCTGAAATAAAAAAGGGATAACTCATCCCAACTAGGGGGGAATCTCCGCTGGGGAAAAGGTCATCTACTACCAGACATCCGGTAATAGCATGATCAAAAAGAAAGATTGTCAACTGCCAACCAAGTGGTAGCTATAACAAGGCAATCAACCAAAAGATTATGAGAAATATTACCTACTACCAACAAAGGGCAGAACGACAAAGGTAATGATCTCAGAAGGGGTACGAGAAATATCACCTACTACCAATAAAGGGCAGGACGACAAAGGTAATAATCTTAAAAGGGGTACGAGAAATATCACCTACTACCAACAAATGGCAGGACGACAAAGGTGATAAACACGAACGAGGGAGAAATTACTAACTATCAACCAAGTGATAGCTACAACGAGGTAATCAAACCCGACTATATTACCTACTATCAACTAAATGGGCAGGACGATAAAGGTAATAAGCCAACTATATCACCTACTACCAACTAAATGGGCAGGACGACAAAGGCGATAAGCTCAAAAAGAGGGATTACCAACTATCAACTAAGTGACAGTTACAACAAGGTAATCAACCAAGGATATGAGAAATATTACCTAGTACCAACAACGGGCAGGACGACAAAGGCAATAATCTCAAAAGATCCGAGAAATACCACCTACTACAATAAAAGGGCAGGACTACAAAGGTGATAAACTCAAACAAGGGAGAGATTACCAACCATCAACAAAGTGATAGTCACAACAAGGTAACCAAACCCAACTATATTACCTACTGCCAACTAAATGGGCAGGACGACAAAGGTAATAAGCTAGCTATATCACCTACTACCAACTAAAGGGCAGGACGACAAAGGTGATAGGCTTCTATTGACAAAGCAAGGGACCGAAATTCAATCCAGGAATAAACCAGAGAGAAACGGTCAAACAAAACTTATCCCGAGGAGGAAATATCTTGACTGGGGATTAATTCCATCCAGATAAATGAACTAGGGAGGAAGGCTAAAACAAATATCTTCCACGAGGTATAAACTCAGTGGGGAATTAACAAAGATAGGCATTTTTCTACTTACGGGTCGACACTCTAATGGAGAGAGGACACACATGCTCTGTGGGGATAACAGCACCAGAGAGCAAGGAAGCACCAACACAAATGCAAGATGCACAATGCAACAACAATATGTTATGCACAACAAAAGAATGTGCATGCAATGCGTATGGGTATGAATATGCTGACAAAACAGACATAAGGATAAACAGAGGGTGAATAAACATCACAACGCTACTGAATACTCGGCTAATCTCAACAAGATGGAGATATCATTACCAGCTCTGCTAGGGATTTAGCTGAAGAAATCCTGTAAGAGATAAAAAAAGCCATTAAAGGAAGATAAATCCTACTACAAGGCTTAAATTTTGCTGAAGAAAGGAAGATACTCCTTGGGGGAAACCCAAATATCAATCTTCTAATATCAATGGTCCACAAAAGGGGAGAATATCATGAACTCGACTTCGAGGATGGAGGGAAGGTTGTTGGGGAATCAGAACAACCCAAACCTCTCTAACACTTCTTGGGGATAATGAAAAGAAGTCGCAGGAACTTCCACTTCAAGGATGAGGAGATCTGCTGCGAGAAAATAATGGATCCGCTGGAGATTGTGAACATATAAACAGTTACATAAACTCCACTAGGAAAGCAAGACAGATCAGCTGGAGATACAAGATAAAAGCTCTATGAGGATTAACCAATTCTGAGCAAAGCATCCTGGACTTGCTGGGGAAATAATAAAAGGTTAATCTGTGGGGGATTTTAGATCAATACTCATCATAAATGAGAGAAAACCCAACAGGTGATTAATATGTCAACACTACTTAAATAGAGACGTCGTCAGCAACTTCACTGGGGAACACTTGATAAAAATGATGCATAATCTTCACTAGGAGGAATCTCTGAATAAAACAATCTGGAGAGAAATACATCCTGGACTTACCGAGGAAAATAAGAAATTAAACATCACTGCTCTATGCTTGGGAAACCCTCAAAAAAATAATGCACTTCCTCCGTCGGGGGATTAGCAAGGATATATCTCTGGGTAGAACAACCTGGAGAGAAAGACATCCACAAGACAAGATAAAACCTGACAAGCGGCCACTATGTCAACACTCCTTAGAGGGAAAAAAACATTGCTCTCTATTTGGGGACATCCAAAACAACAACAACACGTCTAAAGGGTAAAACTCTGAGTGATGATTCTTCATATGACTTTTGCTGGGGATTGCAAAAGAAATGAATCTCTATGTGGGGATTGACACCAATGAGAGGTGGTTCTCAAAACTTCTCAACTGCCTGACCATAACATAATCAGTTGGAGAAGATTTGGATCGAGACATAGCTAGGGAAAAACCGAACAACACTCGTCTAGAAAAAACTCAAACCGGTATTCAACTAAGAAATACTGGGTCTTATTAGTCCATCACATCATAATAAACTTTTGAAGGAACCCATCATCCTGTCACAACTGGTTATATGAACAAATTCTGCTGAGGAAATATCAACAAACTCTACTGGGGAAATATCAACAAACTCTGCTGGGGAGCTGTCAATAAATTCTATTAGAGGAGTAAGAACAAACTCTGCTGAGGAAAACAATGATCTTACCATTCTTGGAATAACATTCGACATTCCTTTTTGTATTCATAAATCAAAGGAAAATGTATTTATACTTTTCAAAATTTTAAATCAATTATTCACATTTTGTTTCAAAAATCATCATAAAAAATAAATGGAATTCTGTAAACAGAAACAAAATAAAAATTGCAAACAAAGGAACAAAGGCCCAAATTTTATTAATAGAACGGTAGTCCGCTAATGGTGTAACTCCATGGATCATTACAAAGTTTGAAAAAGGGTAAATACATGGAAATGATTACATTGAAATACAATGACCACTATTCTCCCTAACAACTTTGAATTCCACTGTGCTTAAAACTTTAGTTGTGGATGATTGAAGCATAATCTTTGATAGAATATGTTGCTTTCAACGATCAAGACTGGCCAGATGCAGTTACTTGCCATAATCCCTAAATTTTGCCTAGATTGCCCTCTCGGGTTTTCAATCTACCGGGATGATTATTTCTATTTTTGTCTCTAATTTTTTCCTGGACAACCCTTTCGGGTTTTCAATCCACCGAGACGCTCATTTTTGCCTAAGTCGCCCTTTCGGGTTTTCAACTTAGCGAGCTGTTCTTTTTATTCTTTAGGCGAAGTATTTCTTGACTACATCGGCATTCATAGGACGGGTGAACTCTTCATCATCCATAGTTGTAAGAAGTAATGCACCGCCAGAGAAGGCTCTCTTAACAACATATGGGCCTTCATAATTAGGAGTCCACTTGCCCCTAGAATCATTGGTAAAAGTCGAGATCTTTTTTAGCACGAGGTCGCCTTTTCTGAACACACGAGGTCGAACCTTCTTATCAAAAGCTTTCTTCATTCTCTGTTGATACAATTGGCCATGACACAAGGCCGTCATTCTTTTCTCTTCAATCAAATTCAACTCATCATATCTGCTTTGGCACCATTCAGCCTCAGACAATTCAGCTTCCATCAAAACTCTTATAGAATGGATTTCAACTTCTACCGGGAGCACTACTTCCATACCATAAACAAGAGAGAAAAGGGTTGCCCCTGTTGAAGTGCAGACAGATGTACGAAGCCCATGCAAAGCGAAAAGGAGCATCTCATGCCAATCCTTGTATGTAACAACCATCTTCTGAATGATCTTCTTAATGTTCTTATTAGCAGCTTCAACAGCCCCATTCATCTTAGGTTTGTAAGGAGAATAATTATGATGCTCAATCTTAAAATCATCGCATAATTCCTTCATCGTCTTATTGTTCAGATTTGACCCATTATCAGTGATAATCTTGCTTGGAACACCATACCGACAGATGATTTGGTTCTTGAAAAACCAGACCACTACTTTCTTGGTCACATTGGCATATGATGCCGCTTCAACCCACTTGGTAAAATATTCAATAGCCACCAAAACAACTCATCATAATTTTTCCTTCTTTTTTTTCTACTCTTTTTTTTCTTTCATTCTTTTTTTTTCATATTTCTTTTTTTTTCATTTTTGCAGACATTCTAGCTTCAACGATAATCTATGCTCCACAATATCAGTGTCAAGACCAAGCATGTCTTGATAAGACCAAGCAAACACATCAACATATTCTCTAAGAAGCTCTACCATCCTCTTCTTAACATCTGACTGAAGCAATGCCCCAATCTTGACTTCTTTTATATCATCATCTAAACCCAGATTAACTAATTCCACCGGCTCTTCATGAGGCTGAATGGTCTTTTCCTCGTGCTCAAGCAACCGAGAAATTTCATCTGGAATCTCCTCAATATTCTCTTCTTCAGCTCCAAACACAGTGAACTCAAAGTTGGGAGAGGGCAAAGGGTCATTGTTTTTAATGGGTTTAACAATCAATCTGCACAATGATTTATGTTTGATTTTAGAACATGAACAAGAAGTGCAAGTATTATGCAGATAAAAGTGATTATCAGATTATTATTATTATTATTATTATTATTATTATTATTATTTGGTTTTTTATGTTACCATTTTTCAAAAATAAAGCAAAAAGGGAAAACATAATATTGATAAACAAAATAACATTTTATTGATGATGATAAAATTTAAAACAAAGCCCATACAAATTCACTTTCACCTTGGGCAGAGTGAAAGGATTTTTGAAAGAAACAAAAACAAATTACTTTGAAATATGAATAACAGTGGGAACATCAACAGCTATCCAATTCTGGCAGATCTGTCCATGTGGCACGAAATTGGGAAGTTCTTCCTCTTCGTCATCTTTAATGATGGCAGCAGTTGAGTGATCTTTGTTGATGAATCTGGGGCTGTGAAAGGCCTCATTAATACGCTTAAAATCTCTTCTAACTATACCAGGCGTTAATCCTAAACCAGTTTTGCCTAGGTTATCAACCACATAAATAACTCGGCCCTAACCATCTGACCGACCAGTCTCTAACACATGCAGAGCATATCTCAAAGAAGTCATGGGTAAACCATTCTTCTTAACGACTTTATCATCGACGGTAAGAGCTTGGAACGGAGTCCCAACAGTTTCATCAACATCAACATATGAAAAGGATGAAAGATAGCTCACCAACATCGCTTGTTCGCCTCCAACAATTACCAGCTTGTCATTCTGAACAAATTTCAATTTCTGATGAAGGGTCGAAGTCACTGCCCCAGCTTCATGAATCCAGGGTCGGCCAAGTAGACAACTATAAGCAGGATGAATATCCATTACTTGAAAAGTAATTTGGAAGAAGCATGGTCCTATTTTGATTGGAAGATCAACCTCTCCAATCACAGATTTTCTAGATCCATCAAAAGCTTTAACCACAACCCCACTATATCTCATGGGAGTACCTTGGTACGAAAGCCTCGATAAAGTAGATTTTGGAAATACGTTCAAAGAAGAGCCGGTATCAACCAACACAATGGAAAGTGCATCTTCTTGACAGTTCATAGAGATATGTAAAGCCAAATTGTGATTTCTCCCCTCCTCGGGTAACTCTTCATCACAGAAACTCAAATTATTGCATGATGTAAGGTTGGCAACAATGCCATCAAACTGATTAACGGTCACATCATGCTCAACATACTCTTGTTCCAGCACCTTCTGCAAAGACTCCCTATGAGCTTCAGAATTCATCAATAGGGATAAAACTGAAATCTTGGACGGGGTGTGCAAGAGTTGATCTACCACACTGTACTCACTCTTCTTGAACAATTTCAAAACCTCATCCTCATAAGCTTTCTTATACAAACCACCGGACTGACTAGAAGTATCGACATTACTCTCATCTTGAGGTCGCTTGCTAGCAACAACATTCTCCTTAATCTTTGGAGGATCATAAGCAAAAACTCGACCACTCTGAGTCACTCTACTAACATCAGTGATGCTTACCACAGAAGACAAAGAAGGAATGGGCACTTCCTTACCATCTTCTACCATGGTAGCATTGTACTTATACGGAGCAACCTTGTCAGATTCATAGGGTACTGGACCGAGTAACCGAATAACCAAAGGCGTTACAGCGGACTTACGACTATCAGAAGAGATAACAACTCGTTCAAGAATATTAAAGTGTGGCACAATAACATTCACCTCATTCTGATATTCATCTCTTTTAGCAATGACCTCAATCAAATTTTGATCCATCATCCCTTGGATGTCCCTCTTTACTATCACACAACCATGCAGATTCACAGAACAGATGCAACAAGCTGCATAATCATGATCAATATCATGGTATTCACTCAAAAGCGCATGAATTTCCACAAGAGATCTTCGAATCTAACGGATATCAAAAATTTTGAATGTACCAGGACATCCATGGACCATATTGATAGATGCCTTACCATGTTTGGGCAGCGGGTTCGATTGTACATTAGGGTTGGAGTCTTCGAAAGACAAAATACCACTTCTAACCAACCTTTGCACTTCCATTTTCAATGGATAAGAATTCTCAGTATCATACACAGCTCATCCTTGATGAAAATTACAATGAGCTTCAGGCTTATACCACCATGGCGAATCTTTCAGAGCAGCAGGTGGTGCACGAGTCTGAACAAGATTCTTATGAATTAAACCAGGAAGAAAATCTGCATAGGTCATCATAATGGGATGAAAATCCTTATGATAACGGCCTCGTTGATGGTTTTGTTGGTGAGAGCGTTGTTGGGAAGCAGCTTGAACAACAGGAGTTGAATTGATAACAGGCGTAACAGATGCAACATGTTGCTGACATTGATTATTCTTACCATAACTCTTTCTGCATCTTCCACGGGAAATAGCATTGGTCTCACCTTCTTTCTTCTAGGCAACTCCTCCACCATATTTCTTAGAACTTCCAGCAGAATTACCATATTTTGACAAACGTCCCTCACTGACACCTTCTTCCAATCTCATCCTCATATTAACCATCTCGATGAAGTCACTCGGGGCACTAGCAATCATACGCTCATAATAGAAAGGACTCAGAGTTTTCAGAAAAATCTTAGTCATCTCTTTTTCTTTAAAAGGAGGATTAATTTGAGCAGCAATCTCGTGCCACGTCTATGCGTATTCTTTGAATGTCTCCTTATCTTTTTGAGCCATTGCTCGAAGCTGGTCACGATCGGGAGCCATATCCACATTATATTTATACTGCTTTACAAAGGCATCCCCCAAATCTTCGAAAGTGCGAATTCGAGTGTTGTCGAGTCCCATATACCATTTCAAGGCTGCACCAGACAAACTGTCTTGAAAGTAGTGAATGAGAAGCTGATTATTATCGGTCTGAGTCGACATCTTATGAGCATACTGTTGGCAAGGAGATTTCGACTAAGGGAAAAGGAAAGGAAAGGAGGAAATTCAAGACCTAGTCGACGGCAGGAGAACGTCAACACGTGGATCCGACGCAGGTCAAATGGCGTGTCGGATTAAAGGTGACAAGCCATGGTGTCGGAGGAAGCCAGACGAAAGGCAAGCCAACATTCAAGGATAAGTACCTGGGCGGGAAAAGTTTGAAAGTTCCAAGAATATGGGAAGTTGAAAAGAAAGTGGGGTGACACGTGTCAGCACCAGAGAAAATCTGGGTAGATGAACAGTTATTTCTTAGGCCTATATAAAGCATTGTTTTTCCATTTTTGGGGGTCGCATTTTGTAACATTGCAAAGGGAAAACACTCAAAGTACAAGCTTAGAGAGAAACGATTTCAACCCCGCGAAAATGTATAATTGCGTCCACAAATCCTTAATGCAATTTACTTTCAGAATTTAAATTACTGTTGTTTATTTGCCCTTTTCTTTTTTCTATTTGTTTTTTCTGCTTTGTGCTTTTAAGCACCCCAACCTTTATTTCTTACCTTTCCAACATTTATTATCACACTTACAAAGAAACCATCACAATCAAACAAACATACGCTTCCAATCACTTGTTCTGGGATTTGTGTGGCCGATCTCGCAAGTAAACCTGCGACGGAAGGTCGACGGTTATTCGCGTCGGCGAACAAATTGGCACACCCGGTGGGACCCGTGTAAATTGTGTGTATGTTTTTACGTAGTGGTAAGATGGTAATACAACGTCCGAACGACGAACCGTCTTCGACGGAAAGTATGGTTGTGACAGAAACAACTGATGTTGGCTCTGGTACCGTGTCAGCGGTTTCAACTACCCCTAGTGGTCCAACCGCGATGTCACGTCGACATGACACAAAGTTAACAATGGCGGGGACTACAGGGCAGTATGTGCCTAGTATCACCATGCCTATTCCTCGATCTTATGGGATGCCGACAAAATTCATGTCGAGTTTGCACTCTACCGGCCCTTTGTTTGGGGGAAGTTCATCCCTAGTGTTTTCACCATATCAAGGGGCAGGGCATCTGGCGAACCAGGTGGTTCGACCCCCAAGTTTCAACCTTTTTTCTCAATCCATACCGACGTTTACCTCGAGTTCTGTCGCGGTCATGAGGCAACAGATGGATGAGAGCAATCATGAGATGGTTCATATGTTGACTCAACAGATGGGTACAATATTGAGACCACTGATACAAGAATCAACACAAAGTTACCAACAACTGGCGACTCAAATAACACGTATAGGTGACTTTCTAGGCGCTCCTAGGGCTCAGGGTCGACAGACCCCACCGCCTCGACCGAAGATGCCCATTCGTCAGGATGAGGTCTTCAACGAAACAATTGAACAACCCCGTGAATTTGAAGAGATCCCTAGGATGGCCCAAAGGCCTCCTGTGATGGTCCATAAGAACCAAGATCCGGGCTTTGTCGTTAGACAAGTTCAACAGGATGCCTTGGCTGGGGAACACAATCTGGAGGTTATGGTCGAAGGTATCATGGTTCGTAATGGGGCAAATCCAGGCCTTCGACGGCCGACATACACGTCCCCATTACCAAATTTTGTATTACATATAGAGTTACCCAGGGATTGGAAGGTGCCAAAGTTCACCAAGTTTGCTGGTGAGACTGAGGAGTCCACCGTCGAACACGTCGCTAGGTACCAAACCGAAGCCGGCGACATAGCAAATAACGAGGACTTGAAGATGAAGTATTTTCCAAGTTCCCTCTCGAAGAATGCATTTACGTGGTTTACCACGTTGCCCCCTCAGTCTGTCCACACGTGGGCGCAATTGGAAAGATTATTTCATGAACAATTTTACATGGGGCAGTCGAAAATAAGTCTGAAAGAGTTGGCAAGCATCAAACGCAAAGCCACAAGGTCAGTAGACTAGTACTTGAATAGGTTTAGACTTTTGAAAGCGCGGTACTTTACTCAAGTCCCTGAACACAAATTAGTCGAAATGGCAGCCGGTGGTTTAGATTATTCTATCAGAAAGAAGCTTGACACGCAATATCTTAGGGATATGGCCGAACTGGCTGACCGAGTCCGACAGGTCGAACGCCTAAAAGCTGAGAAAACCCAGACTAATAGATATCGTAAAAAAGAAAAAGTTTCATATGTGGCTGCTGACGAGTATGCCTCCGACGATGAAGAACTCGTCGATGAAAGTGAGATCCATGTGGCTGAACTTAAGCCAGGACCTCCCTACACGTGTAAATTATTGAAACTGTCAAATGGGAAAAATCCCGTCGAAACCAGAAAAATGGATAAATACGTTGCTAAGACATATACTTTTGATGTCTCTAAGTGCGATGAAATATTTGATTTACTGGTTAACGATGGTCAAATAATTATTCCTCCTTGTTTAAAAGACCCCCCTTTAGAACAAAAGAAAAAGAGGGGATTTTGTAAATTTCATAATTTCCTTGGTCATAAAATAGCTCAATGTGTTCTTTTCAGGGATTTGGTGCAGAAAGCTTTGATGGAGGGACGTCTTCAATTTGGAGAAAAGCCAAGGATGCAGGTCGACACTGACCCACTGAAGGTCAAAGAGGCTCTGTACTCAGAGGTGTACGAATGCCTGATGATTGAGGCTACTGAGGGTCTCAACGAACAACCAACTGAAGTGGTGGAATGCATGATGGTCGAAACTACTGAGGGTTCCGACAAGAAAGCTGAGGAAAAACTCGAAGCGGTGTATCCCCAGGCTGGTGAAAGTTTGGCAAATTTCCAGGAAAAGTGCAGGATAAGCGGGTCGAAGGCCGCATTATGCCCTAGGTGCAACGCCGTGTTTGATGAGAAAGCTGCTGAGAGGTATGAGGCAAGCAAGAAAGAAGCGCTGCCAGAAAACAAGGCACCTGTCCCAAGGTTTGTGTTTAACAAGAGCGTTGCCCCTTGTCGAAATGAGGAGTACCAAAAGTTGTTCCAAGAGGCACGACCTATAACTTTTGTGCCTCCATCAGATACCCCAATGGAAAGATTGATGGCACCAGTCAGCCAGAAAGGGAGTAAGAGACCAAAGTGGAAGGTTTTGGATTTGGAAAAAGAAGCGAATGTCTCCGATAAGAGGGTCGAGCCAAGGGGTTACGTGGTGTCCCCTAACTATAAGGGAAAAAAACCCCATGACTAGGAATCAGTAGAGACGCTATCAGCGCAACAAGAAAGCTGAGAAAGAGGCTGCAACTTCACAGTTGAAGCCTGTCGGAACGTCGAGACACAAGCGGCATCACCCAAGAAGGCAATGGGTAGAAAAAGACAAAGTGGTGACAAACGAGACCATGCCAGTAACTGTGGAAACGTCAGGAGAAAAGGGGGTGGTTTTGACCCAGAGTTCAAAATGTACTTCGCTAGTGGAAAGCAAGAAGGAGCCAGAATACACCCCTTAGTCGGATGAGGAAGAGCCAAAATATTCTCCTCACTCAGATGATGAATATGACCCTTCACCAGAAGGGGATTTTGAAGAAGACATGTATGACGACACCAATGATGACACTTATGGTGAAGATTTCGTGTTGAATTGTGGTATCGTGTCGATCTTACCAGCCGAATATGATGTGGTGTCAGAAATCTCTGAGGCAGAAGAGGATTTCGGTCCTGACGAAAATGCGGATGATAAGCCGCTATGTTATTATGTGATGAATAGTGGCGTGGTCGAAGAACAAACAACTATGTTGGAAAACCCTAGCCCTGGGATGATGTATCACTTAAAGACGTTATTCATAAAGGCAAAAGTTGATGGAGTGACAATCAACAAGGTGTTCGTGGATGGTGGGGCAACTGTGAATCTAATGCCCCACAATTTATTCAAGAAAATTGGAAAAACGGAGGCTGACCTCTGACAGCACAACATGGTTCTTTCCAACTATGAAGGTAAGACCAGTAATATCCTGGGGGTTGTCCAAGTGGACTTGGCAGTAGGTACAACCAACAGGTTAACACTCTTCATGGTCATCAATTCAAAAGCAAATTTCAATTTGTTGCTGGGACGGGAATGGGTCCATGGAATAGGGACAGTACCGTCGACAATGCACCAAAGATTAACCATTTGGAGAAAAGATGGCATCGTCGAAAATATTGAGGCGGATCAAATTTACTATAAGGTCAACGAAGCCAAGGGTAACAAGAAATCTTTTGACCACTACTTAGCAAATGTGGCTCCTTGTGATGACGGGTCAGGGTCCTACACCTCTGTCGACACGGGTCGCGTCCTGAACTTAGACCCCGACTATGGGTTCATCTAGGATGCTGCCGATGAAGCCATAGAACCTGTAGAAATGCCACCAATGGGGTGGCCCACAGTCAGTGAAAATAACTGCTGAGTCAGAAAGCATGACTCGAATTTAGACCTATTTGGCTGAAAACAGAAGAATGTTGGCACTTGAAGTAGATAAGCCACCATAGGTAATTGAGGAAGTCGACTGTGGTACACCAATAAATGGCCTACAAGGCCAAGGAACAGCTTCAGAAATCCGGAGGCTTGACTATATTTATGACAATGAGCCTTTGGGGATCGAGAAAGACCCAAACCATGAGCTGCAAAGAATGCAGGCGCAGGACCCACTTGAAGAGGTTGACTTGGGGGATGGGACAACCAAAAAACCCACCTATGTGAGCACCAAAGTGGGGCCAGAGATGAAGGCCAAGCTGATTAAAGTATTAAAAGAATACAAGGATTGCTTTGCCTCGAATTATGGCGAAATGTCTGGTCTGAGTCGGAGCGTAGTGGAGCATCAACTTCCAATCCAACCAGGTAAGAGGCCAGTAAAGAAACAACCTCGACGCTTTGCCCCAGAAGATCAAACAGGAGAATGAAAGACTGCTCAAAAGCCAGTTCATCAAAACTGCAAGGGGACTTTCTGGGATTCGTGGTCCACAAGAAAGGCATCGAGATCAACCAGAACAAGACGAAAGCAATTTTGGATCTCAAGCATCCTTCGACAAAGAAAAAACTTCAGTCTTTGTTGGGGAAGATAAACTTCTTAAGGAGGTTCATCTCGAACTTAAGTGGCAAGACAAAAGTGTTCTCACCACTACTCAAAGTCAAGAAGGAAAGTGAGTTCCGTTGGGGACAGGAGCAGCAGGAGGCTTTCGACGCAATCAAGGAATACCTTACAAAGCCTTCAATCCTATTACCACCTATAAATAAAAATATGAAGTTGTACATTGCAGCGTCGGAGAGGACCATAGGAAGCATGTTAGCACAAGAGGATAGTGGTGGCGTCAAAAGACCCATTTATTACCTTAGTAGGATGTTAATAGTTGCTGAAACTAGGTACACTATGATTGAAAAGTTTTGCCTATGCTTGTACTTCTCAAGTATGAAATTAAAGCAATATATTAAACCAGTTGATGTTTATGTTTCATCGCATTTTGATGTTATTAAACATATGTTGTCGAAACCTATTTTACATAGTCGAATTGGGAAATGGGCACTGGCATTGACTGAGTTTTCCTTGACATACGTTCCTTTAAGGGAGATGAAAGGTCAAATAGTGGCATATTTTATTGTCGACCACGCATTAGTCGAAATGTCGATACGCAGTATCGATATTGCTCTGTGGAAGTTGTACTTCGATGGATCGAGCCATACAAACAGGGCAGGTATCGAAATCATAATAATATCACCACAGGGTATTTCAACTACATTTAAATGCAAAGTTGATGGCAAATGCTCTAATAATGAGGCAGAGTATGAAGCCTTATTCACTGGCCTCAAGATACTTAAGGATTTGGGAGCCAGAGAAATAGAAATAAGAGGAGACTCAAAATTGGTGATTAAACAAATCACAAGAGAATACAAGTGCGTTAAAGAGCATCTTCTGAGTTACTTCTCATTGGCAAAATGTTTGTTAGAGCATTTCGAAGTCGTCAACATTTCGCATGTACCTAGGATAGAAAACCATAAAGCCAATGAATTAGCACAAATCGCCTCTGGCTATAAAGTGTCGGAGGGAAGGCTGGAGGATTTCATCGAAACTAGGGAAAAGATGGTGTCGAACATACATTCACCATCAATGTGGTCAATCTCAAGGGACTCGAGGAGTTTGGTCGAAAATTTAGGAAGTTATGGGTTTTTTGTTAACAATATGTCACCAACAGATTGGAGAAGACCAATCATGAAGTATTTGGAGAATCCGTTAGGCAACAGTACTAGAAAGACTAAGTATAGAGCGATGAATTATGTCCTTATGGGGAAAGGGTTGCTAAATAAAACTCCAGAGGGAGTATTGCTCAAATGCCTAGGAGATACGGAGGCCTATTTGGCAATTTCTAAGGTTCATAGTGGGACTTGCGGAGCTCACCAAGTTGGCCACAAAATGAAATGGCTTTTGTTTCGACAAGGTTTCTATTGGCCAAGCATGCTCAAGGATTGCATAGGCTTTGCGAAGGGGTGCCAAGATTGTCAGCAACATGCAAATATTCAGCATGTACCAGCCAGTGAATTGCACGTCATAGTCAAACCATGGCCATTTCGAGGTTGGGCTTTGGATGTAATAGGAGAAATTCGGCCAGCTTCGTTGAAACAACAAAGATTCATCCTCGTAGGGATAGACTATTTCACAAAGTGGATAGAAGTTGTGCCTCTAGTGAAGGTGGATCAAGAGGCCATGATAGAATTAATCCATAATCATATCTTGTATAGATTCGGGATACCTGAGACAATCACGACAGATCAAGGCTCTGTGTTTGTTGGGCAGAAAATGCAAGAGTTTGCAACTAAAACAGGTTTCAAGCTGGTTACTTCGACACCATATTATGCTCAGGCAAATGGCCAGGTCGAAGCAGCTAATAAGGTGATCATTGGGCTAATCAAGAAGCATGTTGCAAAAAAGCCAAAAAAATTGGCACAAAACGTTAAGTCAAGTTTTGTGGGCCTGTCGAACGTCACCCAAGGAGTCGATCAATTCGACTCCGTTTCGTTTAACTTTCGGGCATGACATTGTGTTGCCATCAGAAATATGCTTGCAATCAGTTAGGGTACAACGACAATATGAGATTCCGTCAGAGCAATATTGGGAAATATGCTAGACGAACTCGTAGACTTAGACGAGGAAAGAATGATAGCTTTAAACGTATTTCTATGCCAGAAGGCACGAGTTGCCAAGGCATACAACAAGAAGGTCAAAGAGAAAACCTTCGCTGTAAATGACTATGTATGGAAAGCGGTGTTGCCCGTGGATCGACGGGATTGAACAATGGTAAAATGGTCACCAAAGTGGGAGGGACCATTTAAGGTGACTCAAGTGTTTAGCAACAACGCATATGAAGTGCAAGAGTTGGGAATGGACCAACGAATCTTAAGAGTAAATGGGAAATATCTAAAGGAATATAGACCCATGCTACAAGAGATTCACATTAAAATATAGTTTTTCTCATTGATTAAAAGCCAAAATAGGCTAGGGGGCCAAAAATGGCTTACAAAATGCTTACAACAGTTCGAAATACAGACTAAGGAAACTCGGAGAATCTGGACTTAAAATCTTCAAAGAGGGTCTTCTCATGAACTATCTTGCTCTCGAGGAGCACTTTTCTTCTCTGCATGCGGCTAATAGCATCCTTGATCTTCATAACCGCTTCGACATGATCGATTCCCTGGGATATCTCGTGGTCGATGGCTTCTTGAGAAGGCAAAGGCTCGGCTGAGTCTAAGTAGGCTTTCTGTTGTTCGACTTCAGTAATCTTTTTTGTCAGTTCTGCTATCTGAGCCTGATAGTCAGATATATGCTGGTCGAAGGCTTGACGCTTGTCGGAGCGCTCCTGTTTTTTGGTTTCAAAATCTCCAAGCTTCTGTTCACAAACTGAGCTGAGACACCACTCACGTTTCATATCATTATGTCTAAACCGAGTTTGAGCGTCGGCCTGATGACACATAGAAAGGTCTTTGGCCAACTGAGTGAAGAAAGCTTCAAACTCGATCAGGTACGTGGCCATAGGAGCAGGAAGCTGGAATTCAGAGAGCTCATCCAAAATCTTGAAAACGTCATTGGCTATGGCTGCCTCTTCTACGACAGCCGCCAGAAATTATTCCTCAAACAGATAGGTCCTCAATTATTGGAGTTTGAGAGAGAAGGAAGCATCCAAGTCTGGAGTTGGGATAGCCGTCGAACTGGTGGGTCGAGAATCCTGGGTCTCTTTGTGAAGTTTGTGTAGCGCCTTTAGGGTCGCTACTGGATCCATTTGTTTGGCTTGCCAGAAGTTCCTCTGGGGTAAGGATTTTATCGACAGTAGGCAAGGGTTTCTTTGACCCATGTTCAGGGGCTTGAAGGTTCTCCCCGACGTCAGCTGTGTGACAACAGGTAAAGGATTGACATTCTCCCCAAGGGTGGCATCGTCATTCTCAGTCCCAAGGTTGGCATGTTAGGGAGGAGGCGTCTTCGCCACCAAGTTTTCCTCTGGCAAAGGTATCTGGAATTCGTCGACCTTCTGAGGACATGGCGTGATCGTGGTTCCAGCAGGAGAGGTGTCGGCAGCCAGTTCAGTATCATCAATGGCGACAGTGGTCGAAGTGACCACATTTTCCTACAAAACAAGGTGCAGTGAGATTTTTCACCTGAGTATCATCTGAGGTACTAAAGCAGAGAAAGTAAATACTTCTGCAGGAGTCGTTTTAGGAAGAACTTCAGTAGGGATTGGCTGAAACACTTCTTTAAGAGTTTTGGGGACGACAGGAGCCACAGTCGAAGCGCCGGCTCTTGAAGGCATTCTCCTTGTCAAAGCCTTTTTCTTCCTCACCAAAGGTGTGGATGGAGGGGACGCTGGAGCTGTGGTGGTGAAAACTCGAGAGTGAGTACTCTCATTCGACGCAGTTCTTTCAAGAGAAGGCATTTTCTCAGAAGCCTGTGTAGACTACCATCAGATAGAGAAAAAAAGAGAAAGGGAGCAAAACGAAAGATGAAATATACCTGTGAAGTGGTAGTCTTGGGTTTTTTTAGCAAGCCTAATAAAGGTCGATGCGGCAGCTGCTTCCCCGTTTGCGACCCTGAAAATAAAGATGAAAACGATTTAGTTCAAACTCATAGATGAAACAAAATCAAAGTCCAGAATCCACCTTTGTGGAGGGGTCTTATATGGTGTCGATGTCTGCAACAGGGGCTGTAGTTGATGATTTAGGAGCTCCACCAGCTAGAGAAGAAAATGTGTCGACCATGTTCTCCAGAAAAAGGTTTGGAGAGAAGATTTGAGACTGGTACTCCGACCACCAGGCGTCGAACTCCTGAGTAGTGAAAAAGGAAGGCTGGAATACAAATACCCGGCAGTTCAAGATGCTGAGTGGCTCTGACGAATCTCATACAAGCCCTATGACCCACCTAGGTCAAGCGTCGGCCAGACCTTACTATATCATCAGGGTGTTTCACCAGAGACTTTGGCAACATTTGGCTCAAGCCAAATTGTCGGGCTAACAAATTTGGCTGATAGTTTATGAAACCATAGCCATTGTTTCCAGTTTCAATCTGGAAAGATATCATGGTAGGAGTAAGAAACGCCCGCCATATAGAGTTTGACTGCGCAGCAGCTTTGGGGGAGACTCCAGGAAATGGATTTCTAAACCATTCAGGGCCAAACTTACGCTCCACAAAAGGCGCCATGTCGGGGACGAAGGAAGTGGTCTCGACAAACATACTGAGATACCTCATAAAAAGGGTTTTCTTCGGAGCCTCTTGGGTAGTCATCAGAGCAAGTCACATGCCTTCGATAGAACACTCTCTATTCAAGCACTCCATTGTCGCAGAAGCAGGATATCCCAATTTGTGTTCGAAAGTGGCGTTGAGCCAATGCTGCAACAACCACATAGGCCCTGAGATGTTCAGAGCCTTGGTAGTTTGGTGGAGAAGTTTCAGCCGCATAGTCGATAAGCTAAGAGAATGGTAGAGAAAGGCTAGCAGAAGTTTGGCCAAAGATATCTGTCGACCTTCATGAATCTGAATGGCCAGATTGATAAAACTTTTGGCTATTTGTAAAGAACCAGGGCAAAACATATAGTAAGACATCCATAATGTCAAGAAGTCAATGTGATCCTCATCAGACACCTCTTTGGAGCGTTTGTCGTGATGATCTTCAATATAGTTATGGAAGCTAGCACGCTCGAAGTCGAAGGTGTTGTTGGTCTCCAGGGTCGGGTCGAACATATCTCCTAGTGGCGAAAGGCCAGTAATGGCCGCCACGTCAAAAAGCGTTAGTGTGAACATACCACTGGGGAGGTAGAATGTATTCGTCGACCCTTCCCAAAAATACATCGACGCAAGTAGAAAATAAGGGTTAACCCTGTGAGTAGTTCTTGAGAGTTGGATGGCGTCGAAGATGCCAGATTCTTTCCATTGCCCTTTACGTTGACCCTCAACTTTGTCGTGCCAGGCAATGTAGTCTTTGTTTCCTGGAGTGGGCATGGACCTGAAGACTCGAGATTTAGGCACCATAAATTTGAGATCTAAAGTGCCTCCTTTCTCGAAAGCCGGTGGAATTGTTTGCTCGAAGCAAGGAAAGAACTGTTGGAGTTCTTCTGGATTGGGTTTTTTTTGTCCGGAAATGGGCCATGGAAGGCATGAAGCTTGTTCTCCACCACGAAGGGGATAACCATCTGGCTGCACCAGTTGTTTACCACCATTTCGTCAGCAGATGACGGTTGAGGAAGAGGACGGAGGGTTTCTGCTTCAGAAAGCACAAACGTAATTGGGTTGTTTCCGGTGGTTTGAGGAATAGAAGTGGTGGCAGTGGTTGACGAGGCCATTGGAAAGAAAGAAATGCAGAAGGTGTTATGGAGACAAAGAGCGTTTTTGAGAGAGAAAAGTGCAGAGGTTTTGTTTCAAGAACCAAATAACAAGTTCGAAGAATGAGAAGTTATGGGTAAAGGCTGAAACGATTTTCAAATGATGCTATTTATAGGGGAGACGCATGCAGAAATGAAGGATCACCCAAACTGTTCAACTTCTGAAAATAAGTGGGAGTTGGTTTCGAGGCCCATAACTCAGACGGGACTTGCCAACATGACGTGTATCTTGGAAATCATGGTATAATATTGCCATCATCATGTCAGACGGCGCTTGACACGTGTTTCAGAAGAAGACAAAATGCTGGCGAATGAATCGAAGGAAAACGCCGTCAAAATCTCGCAAGAAACCAAAAAGCCAGATTTCTTAATTGACATGGTGCTTAGTCAAAACTGGCCTTTTGGGGGGGGGCAATTTGTTGGCAAGGAGATTTCGACTAAGGGAAAAGGAAAGGAAAGGAGGAAATTCAAGACCTAGTTGACAACATGAGAACGTCAACACGTGGATCTGACGCAGGTCAAAGGGCGTGTCGGATTGAAGGTGATAAGCCATGGTGTCGGAGGAAGCCAGACGAAAGGCAAACCCACATTCAAGGATAGGCACCTGGGCGGGAAAAGTTTGAAAGTTCCATGAATATGGGAAGTTGAAAAGAAAGTGGGGTGACACGTGTCAGCACCAGAGGAAATCTGGGTAGATGAACAGTTATTTCTTAGGCCTATATAAAGTTTTTTTTTTCATTTTTGGGGGTCACATTTTGTAACATTGCAAGGGGAAAACACTCAAAGTACCAAGCTTAGAGAGAAACGAGTTCAACCCCACGAAAATGGATAATTGCGTCCACAAATCCATAATACAATTTACTTTCAGAATTTAAATTACTGTTGTTTATTTGCCCTTTCCTTTTTTCTATTTGTTTTTTCTACTTTGTGCTTTTAAGCACCCCACCCTTTATTTCTTGCCTTTCCAACATTTATTATCACACTTACAAAGAAACCATCACAATCAAACGAACATACGCTTCCAATCACTTGTTCTGGGATTTGTGTGGCCAATCCCGCAAGTAAACCTGCGACAGAAGACCAGCGGTTCTTCGCGCCGGCGAACACATACATAGTCAAATGGCTTATCGGACAAGAATTACCCTTATAATTTTCAAAGTCTGGGACCTTGAACTTATGTGGGATCTTCACATTAGGAACCAGGCACAACTCATGGGCATTCTTTCCAAACAGTTCTTTACCCCTCAGAGCTTTGATTTCTTTCTGCATTTCAGCAAATTGATCTTGAATCTCTTCCATTTTCTCATAAGCACTGACATTTTCACTTAGAGTAGTGTGGAAAATCGCTTCTTAACCAAAAGGAATGGTATGAACCACAGGCTGCGGTATAGACATCACAGGCTGAACGGTAGGAACAGCTGGAACTTCAGGAGGTGGTAGTAGTGGTTGATAACCTTCAGAAACAAAGTTAATAGGTATGCCCCAGGGGAAGCCAGGAGGCATGGAGTGTTGAGGAACACTGGTAGGCACCACAGAGATGGGCGTAGAAACAATCTCAGAAATGACTGTCCTTTGCATCTGAGTCGAAAGCAGAGGAGGGGGTGGCTGATTCTGAGTAGCCACCAATGCTTCCATCATAGCAGTGAGTCTCTCCAAACTATCCTTCAAAGTTGTCACTTCCTCACGAAGCTCACGGTTCTCTTGTTGCAATTGATCCATCTTTTTCTTCAGATTAGCTCGAGTATTATACTGATGCGACAGCTTGGCTGGATGAAGACTAAGAGAAACATATGACACCTGGAAAAGGCAAGAAACAATGCAAGAGATAATGCTTGATGTGCAATATGCAAATGCAAATGTTTCATTCAACTTTCAAGGATCTTTAAAATATAAAGCAATTGCAAACATCGTAAATAAATAACACTTTTTGAAATACTGATAAACATCTCATTTTATTGAATATTGGAAAGAGCTACACTTGGAAGTTTACAAAGGATCAAAATACAATAAGAAAAAGCTAGATCCTAAAGATCCTAAAGAGAATCTGATGACAATCCAAGCTGATACTTTCTTCGGAGTCTCTTAATCTCTCTCATAGTTGTCCTTCATGGCGGTCTATTAGCCAATCCACGATACCCTTCCAAGCACCAGAAGTAGGAGGATGAGATGATGAAGTAGTAGAGGAAAATAAATCCTCTCCATGTCTCTTCACAATATGTCGCTCAAGCAACTCAATCAAGTCATCTTTCTCTTTCATCTGCTTTTGCAACTCTAACTTCTCAAGGTTTGAAGCGTGAAACTTGGATTACCAAAGATCTTTTTCTTCCTTCACTTTAGCTAAAGCGTCTTGAAGAGTCTTCACATCATCAAAAGGAATAGGGAGTGGTGTAGCGATCGTTGTAGTCATGGGTTTCTCAAAAGAATAAGGTATTTTGAGCTCCTTAGCTCTCTCCTTCACCAAAAGCATATAAGGTTCCAAGGCAACGCAAACTTGTCTCCCAAGTTGTCCTCTACCCATCCTATGAATCATAGTCCAAGCATGAGCCATTCTTCTTCTCAAACCAAAAGATTCATTCTCTCCTTGGAAAAACAAACCCTCTAAATAAATATTTTTAGGTTTATCCTTCAACATATAACCAAGCTGACGACGAGCTAAACTCGGGTTGTAGTTAATTCCACCTTGTGTACCAAGAAGAGGCACATTGGAGAATTCCCCACAACTATCAATAATCTGGACACCATCATAAACAGAAGAAGACCAAGTAATGTCAGCATGAGTAAGGGACATGATCCTCTGAGACCACCTTAAGCAATTCTTGTTTTCCTTAAAAGCAGATGACCGTGGCAAGTGCGAAATAAACCACTTGTACAGCAGAGGTGTTCAACAAAAAATGGTACCATTCCCCTTAAAAGTCCTATGATGAATGGAGAAGTAAGTATCACCAAGTAAAGTCAGAACAGGGTTCCCAATCAAGAAAATCCTAATAGTGTTAACATCCACAAAGTTGTCAAAGTTAGGGAATAAGACTAGTCCGTAGATAAGCAAAGCAAATATAGCCTCAAACGCTAATGTGCTACCAGCATTAGCAAATAAAGTGGCTTTCTCAATCAAGAACTTAGAATTCAAACCCTTGATGCCTCCCTTAACCATAAGGTTAACATCTATATCAGACTTCGTCAAATGGGTGGCTACAGCAATATCTTGGGGCTTAAGAACCTCCTCCAAACCAGTATAGGGAACCTTATCAGAAATTAGTATACCCAACAAATAAGCATACTCTTCTAAAGTCGGCATAAGCAGATAATCAGGAAAAGTAAAGCATCGGTAGACAGGATCATAGAATTGCACTAGGGTGTTCAGGATTTCATCTTCAATGTTGGTAGAAAGAATAGATAGAAGTCTCCCACGACGAGATTTGAAGTCTGCACGATCAACTACCAAGGACACTAGCTTTTTCAAATCTGTAAAACCAGGAGCTTTAAAATAGTACTTTTGAGTGCTTCTCCTTCTAATATCCATGATCACAATATCTGCGATGTTTGCAAAGGAAAATCTCTAAGATCCTTGAAAACTGATGGAAACAAAATGTCCATGAATGCATGAGTGCATGATGCAGCAAGCACAAACAAGATCACACAAAGCACACGGGTTCAAGGTTCCGAGTCACGAACATGGAGCCAAGGGTGAGAACCTCCCCTCAATGGTATGTACTAGGGTTATATCCACCTGCACAACAAGGTTCTAAAAAGTTCCCAGAGTCATAGATTTATCTTTCGGATATTATTGGCTTAAACGACTACTCGTCAGCCAATAATATTCTCAAGAGAAACTCGTCTGAGTATGGTATTGCTTAACAAATAATTCAAGCCTACACCTGAATAGCCACTGCACCACGTCCTAATAAGGCCAAGATGGATTAAAGGGTTCTACGGTCCTCAGCGTCTCAGGCTCCTAGGTCGGAAAAAGTAATGTCAAATACGACTACTCGTATGACATCAGTAATCCCAAAGGGGCCTCCACTGAGCGGGGGATCTCAAGTCAGCTTAGTAAGGACTACTCCATGTAAGCCGAACAAGACTATACCACCTTTCTATCATAAGTGCACTCAAGCCCGGGTATAGGACTTATCTCACTACACAGAGATCACCAAGCACCCAAACAGAACAAGCAATAACAAGCAAATCAAACAAAAAGAGATAAATAAATCAAAGTAGGCTGAACCCACTAGGAACCACAGTCCCCAGCAGAGTCGCCACTTTTCTGTAGCGGTAAAAATTGTGAGTGTAAGCTATTGATTAACTTATATCATAAAGCAAGAGTCGCCACCGTACTTTTATTTTATCCAAAAAAGGAAAGGAAAAAGAGCGAACAAAACCTAAACAAGTTCTAAAACAAGAACAAACAGAGAATAGGTAAGGGGGTTGGTTAAGCAATGGGAATGTTTTAGTACCCAAAACGTCTATAGTACTCTATAGGAACCCTTTGAAATATCTACGCTTTTTGGTTTGAAAAGGTTTGTTTGAAAAGAGATTGGGGAGGTGAGAAAAGAAATATTTTTTACGATTTTTAGGTTTGGAGAGACTTATAGCCTCATGTCTACGTACCCAAAAAGTGCAATATAGGATTAAAACCTCGTAGTTCATGGTACAAATAACAAAAATTATTGGTTATGATTCATTTTATCTTGAAAAGACAACCCGCCATTCTCAAGCGAGAATACTCAACTAATTACCCAAAGGTATTGGAAAGAGGCATTTGCATCACATTGAGATGGAGGATTTGCTTGGATTAAAATCAACAAGACTATCACTTCAACATCATAGTGGAAAATGGCCATAATTTACACAAAATACCATGGTTAGGAGCTTTACATCTCATCAAAGAAGATGACTCATGTCTAATCTTTTGAAAAGTTTTAAAGGAAAAAAGTGTACAAAGTACAAAAAGTTTGAATGAGTTTTGTATTTTGTTTGTCTTTTTGAAATGGTCAAAATATGATTAATATTGATTGACATTTATTAAAGAAGACAAAGCTTGAAAATCACTTGACCAAAGTCAAGGTTTTTATTATGAAAGCGGTTATAAGTTTGAAAAACAAGAAGGGTTTTAAAAAGAGAGAAGATTTTGAAAATTAAAGAAGGGGTGGAGAAGAAGGGACTATCCTATTGCAAAAAGATAAAAGCTAAGGATAAGAACGGTATAACCACATAAGCAAGCTCCATAGCATGAGCATTCTTCCCTTTTGATTTGGTCTTGATCAAATATAAGTCTTCAAGGGAGAACTTCAAATACCCAAAATCCAAGGTTTTTTCATCACAAACCTCCAAGCATAGGTTGAAATCCTAATTCTAAAGAAAAAATGACATAAACATAAACATGATATGATATAATGAGCAATGAGCAATAAAAGAATAAAGAGAGATAGGGAGCAAGAAGGAAACATAAACAATATATCATAATAACATCACAAAGGCACCAATGCCATAAACCTTCAAAAGGTAACACCGATTTGAGTATTTTTTGGAGCCATTCACTAGTTCCCATGAGAATGAAAACATAACCCCATACATTAATCACAAGAAAAGATTCAATCCAGATGAAATCGACGGATATCCGACTTAGTCTCATGAAGAACCCAAAGGTTAATCAATTTCAAACCACGCCATGGAAAGTAGGAGACTAACTAACAATCTCGCTTACAAAAATACTCGGTTTTCCGTCTCGCGTCATGAACTATAATGAATAAACAATGTACTTAGGCCAAATTTAATGAAGACTTGTTAAAAGATTGATAGAATCAAAGCCGCTACGCAACAAGCTTCATAGATTTTGAACCTAATACAAAAGATCAACCATCCTTGGGCTTACAATCATAAGTTTGGGCCATGAAAGTTCATGTTCCGATTCGGAGAGGGACAAATGTAGCGCTATGTTAAGCAATCGTCAAGTGACTTATATAGAAGTCACCCTACTCGAGGCCGGTCAAAATGACCTTTGTGATAATGTATGCTAGATGAACAATATGTATATTATCACCTGAAAGCAATACCACACGAAAAGAAAAAAGGTAATGATCTAGTCTTGATCAAGAATTCAACAAAGAAATTATAAGATCCATAAGACTTTCATCGATCCAAATAAAAAAGAAATAGATGAAGAGAAAACCAAATTAAACCACAAAATTATGTGATCTAAGGCTAAGAACAAAGGGAAGGGGTTAGGAATGAAAAACAACCAAAAACAGTCCCAAAAATAGGTGAAAAACACCATTCTGCACTGTTCAAATCGATTGGACTAGTGTGCAAATCGACTGCACAGCAGAAAATTAGCAATTCTGGGAAAAAAATACACTGTGCAATCGATTGCACTGAAATGCAAATCGATTGCACATTGACAGACAGCAATAAAATCAACATTTACAAGGCAAAACCATGATCAATCATTTCTCCAAACACCTCATGATCATGGATGCAAAAGAGCACGAATATTCAAGTAAAACAACAACAAATAACACCAATAAAACACAATTTGCAAGATCCAAAGATCAAGCAACAAGAATCATTAAAGCATCATGTTGTGAAGGATGGATCAAGCACAATAATGGTGGATCAAAAGTTTACCACTTCAAATATGAAAATTCTTCAAATCAACTCCAAGAACCACACTCCAAAACCTTGATCTACAGAAATTGATGATGAAAAAGTGAATGGATGAAGGTTTAGCTCAAAGATTAGTAAGTTCTAATGATGAACTTACTAACTTTCAATGGAAGAAAGAGCTTTGGTGAATTTGGTAGTTGGAGAAAATTGAGAGAGTCAAGAAGAATTTTGACAAAGTGAATTTGGCTATCAAAAGCTTCAAGAGAAATTTTAGCAAGGTGAAATTGGCTATCAAAAGCTTGTGAAATGAATGAAATGAGGCCTCTATTTATAGGATTTAGCCTTGGAAATTTTGGTGGATTGGAGTTTGGTTTGGAACCAAAGTTAGGCTTGGAATTTGAATTTGGAGGCAAAATCAAGATCCAATGGTGATTAATGAGGGTGTATGGTGGGAATTAATTGTGATTATGTAGGGGAATTATTTTTGGGTGATCTAGAATATTCTCAAATGATGAAATTGGTGCCAAATGCATCAAATTTTGAAAAATGTTGATTTTGGCCAATTCTGTCCTTGTGTAGTCGATTGCACTGTAACATGAATAGATTGCACTGCTGAAAACTTCAAAATCTAGGCAAAAAATGTATGGGGCAATCGATTAGACCAATAGTGCAATCGATTGCGCAGTTGAAAAACTTGAAAAATGCCCTGTTGACTGGATTGTTCTAGCTCTGGCTCGATTCTTCTTGCTTGTCAAAGAAGGCATGGAAATAAACACATGAACCTTGGAGTCTCTTGAATAATAATCAATTAAATCTTGGAAACTCTTGATTAGATAATTTTTGAATTGTTTGCAGATCAACTTTGACTTTGTTCAGATGAAATTCATTCGAGCTGAGGAACTGATATTTGATATCCTTGATCCAAATTCTTCCTGAAAAAGTTAGTAAAGGAAAAAACAAACATTTTTTTTATTTTAATTAATGGTTAGTAAACAAACATCAAACAAACAATCAAACAAACAAGAGAACAGGGGTGCTTGGCAATCTCGCTCAATAACAAACCTTCAAAGGAGGGCAAGATAACCAAAGCTTGCGATCTTGTTTATGGTATGCAATGCAAATGATATGTGGGATCTTAGGGGTAAAAATTAGGTATTACAATAGATAGAACAAAGGGAAACACCATCTAAGCGAGAAAGATCTTCATAGGATTCTCTAAATTGATTGGAAAAATGATCAACCACAAACTGGAGGAGCTCATAGACCCCTTCAAACCAACCATTCCATATCTTAATAGATATGATAACATTCCTTCTGCTCATACTTTTAATATAGGCATGAAAAAAGATTGGATTTGCATCACCCTCATTGAGCAACTTAGCTCTCGACCTCTGGATCAACTGGGAATCCTTGGTCCGGAGGAGTGACTGAAGGTCCAACAAAGCCTTACTCCTCGCCTCCATCTCCTCGAGAGAGATAACAACGCACTGAACTCTCATATCAAGAGTACCCACGGCCTCCCTAAGAGACTCAATATGGGAACCAAGATTACCAAACACTTGATGGTTCCAAACTTTTAAGGCCTCATTGAGGTCTTTGAATTTCTCTTTAAGGACAAAGGATCTCCACCTAGAGGACAAAGAGTTATACCAACTATCAACTACCACTTCAGGTAACCAATGATGGGTGATCCAATTGTTATTAAACCGAAAAGGTTTGGGTCCCAACAACTTGTTGGAATACCTTATAATGATCGGACAATGATCAGACACATCTATAGGTAGAGGCCACTGGGAAGTATTCCCCTCCCCCCCCCCCCCCCACAACTCCCACCAATCATCATAAATAAGAATCCTATCAAGAAAGCTAACAATCCTACCATTAGGTTGAAACCAAGTGAAGTTCCTACCTAAAAGAGGAAGATCCCAAAGCTTCATATGGGAGATGAAATTACTAAACTTAACACAAAGCTGTCGTGCCTCGAAAAATATGATCCTTCACGAAATGTATTGCGGAAAATTGTTCGAACAGAGTCGCCACTGAACTTTATTTATTCCAATGAAGGAAAGGGAAAATATTGATAAAACCCTTAAAAAATAATAATGGTCGTCGTAACTATATTCGGGTTCAGAAGTCGATTAACCAAGGGGAAGGTATTAACACCCCTCACGTTTGTTGTACTCAACGAGAACCTCTTATTTAAATTTTAGATTGAATGTTAACTTATGTATTTTTTTTCTTCAAGTGATAAGAGATGTAAAAGGAAAAGAAAGGAAACCACAAAAAGTTTTATTAAAGGGGTGCCTGACAAGGTTGCAGGTCTTGCTTCTATGTATCTCTAGGTACAATAGAGAATTCACGGCTACGTAGTTCTGGGTAGCCTACAGTTTAGTTAGTTATTTTTAAGGAGTGATCCTTTAGACATATCGAGTGACTAAACCTGCACTTGTTGCTCGCTCTTGGAGGCAGAATTATTTGTTTGTTTCACATCGATATGGATAAAGCATACTCATTTTTGAAAATGTTTTAATTGCACGGAGGCAAGAAGTTAAGTTAATATGTTGAATGTTTTGTTTGAATGACGATTAATCGAATGGTCGACTAAGGCAACTCGTATCGAAATAATCGAGGAGAGGAATTAAAGGCTCCAGACCATCTCCTTTTTCATCCTTAATTGTGAAAGGATTTAATATAATTAGAGTATTTTGAGTGGATGACGAATACTCGAATGGCCGAGTAAAGCAACTCGTATCCAAGTATTCGAAAAAGGTAATAGAAGGCTCTATACCACTTTCTTTTTCATCTAAGTTATTAGGAAAATAGGTTTTGATTTAATTTATTTAAGAAGAGATTTTAAGGTGAACCGGATTATAAGTTTTTAAGAGATGATAATTGTTTGACTAATCGAGTAAGGGAACTCGTACCCGAACAATTGAGGAGAGGAATCGAAGGCTCGAAACCATCCCCCTTTTCATCTTTAAATGAAACGGTGTTTGATAATGTTAATGTGTTTTGATAAACGACGAATACCTGAATTACCGAGTAAGGAAACTCGTACCCAAGTACTCAAGAAGGGAATAGAAGGCTCTAGACCACTCCTTTTCGTTCAAGTTATTGTGAAAATGATTTTGATTTGATCGGATTAGAAGTTTTTAAGAGATGACAATTGTTTGACTAATCGAGTAAGGGAACTCGTACCCAAACAATTGAGGAGAGGAATCAAAGGCTCAAGACCATCCCCTTTTCATCTTTAACGAAATAGTGTTTAATCGTGATTAGGTGTTTTGAATTGATTTGGAAAAGGGTGCACTCGATATTGATCGAGGTTTTTTATTTGCGTAGAATCGAAATGGGGAAAAGATTTGAAGTGATTGGGATAGTGGAATAAGTTGATCAAGTTTTAATTAACAAAATTAATTGGTTAAAAGTCGGTTAAATCGATTAATTAAGCTAAATAAGATTAATTATCAAAATTGTTTGACTGAATCAAATAAACAAGTTAATTAATATTATTTAATCAAAATTAATTAATTACAATAAATTTAATTAATTAATTAATTTAATTAAAACAAAGTTGAAATAATCAAAATGGATAAAAAATGGTCGAAGCGAATTAACACACAATTCTCTCAAAGTCGGTTTGTGCGTAATGACTACACGAGAAATATCATACGCAATGATTAAAACGCGGCGAAAATACCAAATTAATGTATCAAAATTTTACAGTTTAACGATATAAAATTACCGAATCCATGGATTAAAAATCCAATTTATCACAATAAAAGAAAAAATAGCATCCCAAATGATATTTACAATATTGTTCTTAGCATATTACAAATCTCATCAAAATATAATATGTGGAAACAAATAGTAACTAAAAAAACAAGCTCATTTATTTATTGTAATATTTCAGCCATAGGATTGTCATATATTTTAAAATAAACTAACAATTTGCATTGCATTCCATTACTGCATTAGGATGTACCTTGTAAAACAACGTGTAACTTTATAAAGTTTCTTACCATAAAGAAGCTTATGTGATGTGTTTTTTTCGGAAAAAAATTGTAACAATGCTGATTGTGCATTTGTGAGCAATTCATGTACCACTTAGGTACTTGAATTGGACTGTATTTGAGTTGTAATCACTCATAAGCTCTTAAGAAAGAGTGGATTTTGTGTCATTGGAAGTGTGTCTTCTATTGTTCATTGTTCTTGGTTTTATCACAGTTGTGTGATTGAGGGGAAGTGAGAGGGATCACATATCTAAGAGTGTCTTAGATAGAAATAGCACGGGTAGTGATTAGGTGTGAAGTTTATAAAACTCGAGGTTGTTTAGAAATTCAAACTAATACTATTATACTGGATATCCTTCTTGGATTGAATGCCCTCAGATGTAGGTGATGTTGCGCTGAACTAGGTTAACAATTAACTGTGTTATTTACATTCAACCTTTAACTTTAACTGCATAAATGTTTGTGTTGTCATACTATCCTGATTGCAGTGTCGTGACATCTTACTCGACATCTAGTGACTGATTACCAGAATTTTAATTGGTATTAGAGCATGCATCCTGTTCTGTTTAGGGTGATTTCCAGGGAAGTTTTGTTCTGCTAATATGGAAAAGGAAGGAGGAAGAAATGTTAACAGACCCCCAGTCTTAGATGGCACGAACTATGACTATTGGAAGGCACAAATGGTGGCTTTCCTAAACTCTATGGAGACCAAATCCTAGAAAGCTATCATCAAGGGTTGGGAACACCCTGTGGTTAAGGACAAAGATGAGAAGGAGACTTTGAAGCCAGAAGAGGACTGGACTAAGGAAGAAGATGAAACTACTCTTGGAAACTCCAAAGCTTTGAATGCCTTATTCAATGGAGTTGACCAAAACATGTTTAGGTTAATAAACACCTGTACTGTGGCCAAAGATGCTTGGGAAATTCTAAAGACCACTCATGAAGGCACATATAAGGTGAAAATATCTAGACTTCAGCTACTCATTAGCAGATTTGAAAATCTAAAGATGAAAGATGATGAAAGCATTCATGACTTTCACGTGAATGTTCTTGAAATAGAAAACTCTTTTAGTGCTTTGAAAGAAAAGATATTAGAAGAAAAGATGGTTAGGAAGATTCTCAGATCTCTTCCTAAGAGATTTGACATAAAGGTAACAACCATTAAAGAAGCCCAAAAACATCAGCAGTATGAGAATAGATGAACTTGTTAGGCCACTTCAAACTTTTGAATTGACTATTAATGAAAGAACTGAAAAGAAGAACAAAAGCATAGCTTTTGTCTCCAACATTGAAGATGAAGAGGATCAATGTGACTTGGACACTGATGATGGAATGTCTAATGCCATTGTTCTGCTTGGAAGGCAATTCAACAAGGTGCTGAAGAGGATGGACAAAAAGTTGAGACCTAATGTCAAGAACATTGTGTCTGACATCAACAAGAACTATGATTCTCAAGAAAAGCAAGAACATAAGAAAGGCCTAATCAAAGCAAAGGGGTTCAGTGTCATTAATGTGAAGGCTTTGGGCATATTAGAGCAGAATTCCCTACCTATCTAAAGAAATAACATAAGGAGTTTTCAATTTATTGGTATGATGATGAAAGTGAACCTGAGGATGAATCTGCTAAACTTGTATCTGCTTTGACTGGAAGGTGGGCTTCTGATGAAGACTCATGTGATGAAGAAACTCCATATGATGGACTGACTACCTCTTACAATGATTTGTGTATCAGAAGTGACAAGCAGAAGGAAACTATTTCTCAACTACAAACTAAAATGGAAGAATGTTTATCCATTATTTGTGCTCTGCAGAATAAGGTTAGCCTGTTGACTTCAAAGCTTGAAAACATGACCAAGTCTGTAAGAATGTTGAACAATGGGTCTGATATGTTAGATGAAATTCTTCAAATTGGAAAAAAGGCTGGTAACTTAAAAGGTATAAGTTTTGATTATAAATCTCTGAAATGAGACACCCATGTAACAAAATTTGTTTCTCCTAGAAGGAAGCCTGGGAAAATGATGTCTAATCATATGTTTCAACGTCATGCCAGACATCAGAACACTCAAGCTAGAATCAAGGCCTTGCATTAAAGATGTCATTACTGCAGTAAATTTGGTCATATTAAGCCCTTATGTTTAAAACTTTATGGTTATCCAAAAGGTCCAACATAGCCTAGGGTTAATCAAGTAGTGGTTAAAACTAGAAAGGAATGGATACCCAAGGAAGCTACTACTTTTCTTATTGGTCATACCTCTCTCAGAGCCTCAGCTAGAGAAGACTGGTACTTTGACAGCGGATGTTCTAGACATATGAATGGAGTAAAGAAGTTCCTTTTGGAAATTAAGTCCCACTCCACCAGTTATGTCACTTTTGGTGTTGGTGCCAAAGGTGAAATTTAAGGAGTTGGAAGACTAGCCTGCACAGGATTCCCTAGTTTTGATAATGTTCTCCTCGTGAAAGGACTAACTGTTAATTTGATAAGCATAAGTCAGTTGTGTGATCAAAGTATGAAAGTCAATTTCACTGAGTTTGAATGTCTTGTCACTAATGAGAAGAATGAAGTACTGATGAGGGGAGTTAGGTCTAAGGATAATTGTTACTTATGGACACCTCAATCAACAAATTGTCCCCTCATATGTTTGATGTCAAAGGAAGATTATGACACCAAAAGCTTGGTCATCTCCATCTGAAAGGGATGAAGAAGATTGTATCTACAAAAGCTATCAGAGGCATCCCTAAGCTCAGAATAGATGAAGGAAAAATATGTGGTGAGTGTCAAATTGGAAAGAAAACTAAGATGTCACGCCCAAAGATCCAACATCTGACTACTTCAAAAGTTTTAGAACTTCTTCACATGGATTTAATGGGCCCCGTGCAAGTTGAAAGCCTTGGTGGAAAGAGGTACGCTTATGTTGTTGTTGATGATTTTTCAAGATTCAGTTGGATACACTTCATAAAGGAAAAATCAGATGTTTTTTATGTCTTTGAAGAATTATGTCAATGTTGTGATGTATGCCACAAGGCAAAACAATTTAGAAACCTTTTTCCTTTAAGTATTAATAAATCTGAAGCACCTTTTGAATTGATTCACTGTGACTTATATGGGAAATACCATACTGCCACAAACAATGGATCACATTACTTTCTAACCATTGTAGTTGACTACACTCGTGGCACATGGGTATATTTAATGAAACACAAGACAAAAATTTACAACATTTGATTAGTTTTAGCAATCTAATCAAAAGGAAGTTTAATATGCATATCAAAAGTATTAGGAGTGACAATGGGATAAAGTTTACTAACTCTGATTTCAAGTGCTTCATTAAAAAAGAAGGGATCATGCATAAAACTTCTTGTGTTGCCACACCTCAATAGAATGGACATATGGAATGCAAGCATAGACAATTTTTGAACATAGGACGAGCCTTGTGTTTTCAAGAAAATCTTGCATTGCATTTTTTGGGAGATTGTGTGTTGACATAACATATATAATCAATAGAACTCCTACAGTGGAAAATAAGGGAATCACTTCATACAAGTTACTTTTTAAGAGAGCCCCAAACTATGAGCACTTGAGAACTTTTGGCTGCTTGTGTTACAAGTACATTGATTAAAAGGGAATCAGTAAATTTGATCCCAGAGCAGAAAGGTGTATTTTTATTGGTTATCCACAAGAAAAAAAGGATGGAAAGTATGGATCATGAGGTTACTAATTCTAGTACCTCAAGGGGGATTCCCTATGATTACAATAGCTCTGAGAGAAATCATTATATTGCTAAACCTATTATATTCAGTGGTGATTCTACTGAATTTGAATGGTGGAAAAGCAAGATGTACACATATATCATTGGACTCGATGATGAGCTATGGGATATTCTTGAGGATGGCATTAACATTCCTGTAGACAATGTTGGTATGGTTGCTGACAGAAAATCCCTGACTCCAGCTCAAAAGAAAATCTACATAAAACATCACAGAGTCAGAGGTATTCTGGTTGATGCACTTCCACCTGCTGAGTATTTGAAGATCATTGATAAGTCTTCTGCTAAGACTATCTTTGAATCGATGTGTTCTACTTATCAAGGAAATCAAAAAGTCAAAGAAGCCAAAGTTGGCTTGTCGATACAAAAGTACGAGTTACTCAAAATGAAGGAAGACGATGGTATTGAAACCATGTTCTCCTGGTTTCAGGTTCTTGTCTCAAGTCTTCAAGTGCTGAACAAAAGCTACTCAACAGTTGATCATGTGAAGAAAATTCTGAGAAGTCTCCCTCAAAAGTTTAGACCTAAAGTAACAGTTATTCAGGAAGCTAAAGATCTGAATACGCTGTCCCTTGAAAGTCTAATCAGCAATCTTAAAAGTCATGAGATGGAAATCAACGGAGATGAAACTTCTAAAAATTCTAAACCTCTCGCATTGAGATCTGCCTCTGAAAAATCTGGTGACAAGACTAGAAGATCTTCAAAAAACTGTAAAGATGATGAATCGTCTGAAGAAGAATCTGATGGAAGATCTGATGACGAAGATATGTTATGCTTCATTAGAGGAATTCAGTAAATGGTCAGAAGAAGCAGAAGATTCTCTAAAAACAACAAGAGGATCAACCTCAAAGATGAAGACAGAATCTGCTACAATTGCAACAAACCAGGACATTTCATAAGTGATTGTCTTGAATTGCTGAAGGACAACCAGAGAAAAGGAAGTTATCAGAAGGATAATTTCACAAATAGGTTAAAAAAGAATTTTATGGCAACATGGGAAGAACTAGATGAAGAAGAGTCAGAAAAGGAAGATAATGCTAATTTAGCATTGATGGCTCACTCATCTAAATAAGAACTTCTATCTGAGTCTAAAAATGAAGATGAGGTATTCTCTTACTCTTACTTTATTTCTTGTGCTAACAATCTTCTAGATCATTGTAAAAATCAAACTAGTCAGATTAAGAGAAGAATTAAAAGAAGTTAATGTATCTCAAAATGAATGTTCATCTCTGGGTAAACATGATCATGTGTTTCATAAATTTATTACCTCTGGAATTGACGTACCAAACTTACATCTATGATTTATGGAGTTGGAAAAATATAATAAGGAAGGTCTAGGATATGATGAAGGTTGCTCTAGTGCTAATGACTCTTCAAAAGTGGTTCAAAATTTATGCCTGTCTAGTATTGCTCAAACTGTGTTAAGTAACCATTTTGTCCCTGATACTAAAGCAATGAATTCAAGTGAACCTATTGATCAGAAGTTTAAAGGCATTGATATAGCAGAATCTGATAAATCAGATAATCTGATGACATCAAAGTTTAAAACTTCTGAATCACAGGATAAGTTAAAATTTGCTGATAAGGTTAAGAATAACTCCTGTCAAAACTTTTTGAAGCAAAATGATAGGAGGAAAGTTAAACCTTCTCACAAAGTAAAGGGACAAAATAGGAGAAAATCTGTTGAAACTAACCCGAAAGGACCCATACGTGTATGGGTACCTAAATCTCAAATAATCTTTGCTACAGATATGCCCAAAGGAACAGATGGAATGCCAATCCTGGTGCCTGGGCAGTGATTGTTCACGACATATGACAGGAGAAAGGCGTATGTTCCAAACCCTGAATCTAAAAGAGGAAGAAAATGTGGGTTTTGGAGGTGGCTAGAAGGGAAGGATCATCGGAACAGGAACCATAGGTAATTCTCAAACTATCATTAATAAGTTATGGCTTGTAGATGGCCTAAAACATAATCTACTTAGTCTAAGCCAGTTATGTGATGATGGTTGCACGGTATTGTTTGACAAGGACTTCTGTTATGTTATCAATTCTGATAAAGCTATAGTATTCAAAGGGAAAAGAAAAGGGAATGTTTATAAAATCAATCTTTATGAATTGGCTGTTCAAAGGGTCGTTTGTCTAATGACAATGAGTGATGAAAAATGGGTCTGACACAAAAGGTTAGGTCATGCTAACTGGAGATTAATATCTAAACTTTCCAAGCTAAAACTTGTGAAAGGGCTGCCAGATATTGATTATCACTCAGATGCTCTTTGTGGAGCATGTCAAGTTGGAAAGAGTGTAAAAACTTCTTTCAAAAAACAAAAACATTGTCTCTTCTTCTAGACCCTTAGAATTGCTTCACATTTATTTATTAGGTCATATTGGTACTGCTTCAATCAATGGAAAGAAATATGGTTTAGTCATAGTTGATGATTTTAGCAGATGGACTTGGGTGAAGTTTCTCAAATCCAAATATGAAACATATGAAGTATTTAACACCTTCTGCAATCAAGTACAATCTGAGAAAGAATTGAAAATTCTAAAGGTCAGAAATGACCATGGGGGTGAGTTTGAAAATGAATCATTTGAATCATTTTGTGAAAAATATGGAATTATACATGCGTTCTATTCTCCTAGAACTCCACAGCAAAATAGAGTTGTTGACAGAAAGAAAAGATCTTTGCAAGAAATGGCAAGGACAATGATTCGTGAAAATAAAATCCCTAAGTAGTAAGTACTTGTGGGCAGAAGCTGTTAACACTACTTGTTATATTCAGAACCGAATTTATATCAAACCAATTCTGAATAAAACATCATATGAATTATTTAAAGATAGAAGACCTAGTATCTCTTATTTTCATCAATTCGGATGTACCTATTACATCCTGAATAACAAGATCTACCTAAAGAAATTTGATGCTAAAGCTTAAAAGGGTATCTTTTTAGGATACTCTGAACGCTCAAAAGGATACAGAGTGTACAACTCTGAAACCATAATGGTTGAAGAGTCTATGCACGTTAAATTTGATGACAGTTTACCTGACCATAACAAGCCAGAGTATGTGGTTCAAAATGATTTCTCTGTAGGATTTCAGAATCATGAAGAACAATCTGTGGTATATCTCCCTAAAGAAAAAGATGTAGTGAATAATGATCTAGAATCTGTCACTATATCTGAAGCTATACCAGAAGCTGAAGAAACTGAAGTTACTCCAACTGGTCTTTCTTCTACTGATTCAGTGATTGCTCACAATGGCTCAGAAGCCTCTATTCAACCTAAGAGATCATTTAAGTATAAAGCATCTCATCCAAAAGAACTGGTCATTAGTAATAAGGAAGAACCGTTGAGAACCAAATCTGCTTTCAGAAATGATCACTCATTGGTCGAACTTATTTCACTAATTGAACCTTCTTCTGTTAATGATGCCTTAACTGATAATGCTTGGATCTTGGCTATGCAAGATGAACTCGTCAGTTTCAAAGAAATGATGTGTGGGATCTTGTTCCAAGACCACAAGAGAAGAACATCATTGGGATCAAGTGGGTCTTCAGAAACAAACTTAATGAACTTGGTGAAGTTGTTAGAAATAAATCTAGACTTGTGGCTCAAGGCTATAGTCAGTAAGAGGGAATAGACTTCTTTGAAACCTTTGCTCCTGTGGTAAGGTTAGAAGCCATAACACTACTTCTCTCGTATGCCATCAACCATGACATAATTCTCTATCAAATAGACGTGAAAAGTTCTTTTCTGAATGGAGTCATTACTGAAAAAGTGTATGTCAAACAACCTCTAGGATTTATTGATTTAAATCATCCAAATCATGTATACAAGCTTAAAAATTCACTTTATGGTCTTAAACAAGCTCCAAGAGCTTGGTATGAAAGATAGAGTAATTTTTTGCTTAAAAATGTTTTTGTTAAAGGAAAGGTTGACACTACACTTTTCAGGAAAACTTTGATGGAAGAAATATTGATTGTTCAAATTTATGTTGATAACGTAATTTTTGGTTCCACTAATGCATCTCTTTGTCAAGAGTTTTCCAATATTATGCAGGCTGAATTTGAGATGAGCATGATGGGTGAATTAAAATACTTTCTTGGTATTCAGATCAATCAGAAGTCTAAAGGTATTTACATTCACCGGTCTAAGTATACAAAGGAGCTTTTGAAAAAATTCAATCTTGATGATTGCAAAGTCTTGTCAACTCCTATTCATTCTACATGTATCCATGGTGCTGAAGAGTGTAGTTCCAAAGTGGATCCTACCAAATATCGAGGTATGATAGGTTCCTTACTCTGTCTCACTGCTTCTAGACCTGATATCTTGTTCAGTGTATGTTTATGTACAAGGTTCCAAGCAAATCTTAGGAAGGCTCACTTAACTGCTGTTAAAAGAATCTTTAAGTATCTGAAAGGAACATTAAATCTTAGAATTCTTTATAAAAAGTCCTCACACTATAAATTGGTTGGATTATGTGATGCTGACTATGTTGGAGATAGAATTGAAAGGAAGTCCACTAGTGGTTCCTGTCAATTTTTAGGTGAAAACCTTATCTCTTAGGGGTAGTAGAAGACATACAACTGTTGCTTTGTCCACAACAGAAGCAGAATACATCTCAGCTACTAATTGTTGTACTCAACTACTCTGGATGAAATATAAACTTGAAGATTATGAGATTTTTGGAAACAAAATTCCAATATTTTGTGATAGTACTGCTGCTATCTATCTAACAAAGAATCTAATTCAGCATTCTAGAACCAAGCATATTGAAATCAAATATCACTTTGTAAGGGATTATGTTCAAAAGGGTGTAATAGATATTCAGTTCATTGATTCTGAACATCAATAGGATGATATATTCACAATACCCCTGGCCATTAATCCATTTGATTTCATCAAGAAAAATTTAAATATGGTCGATGTCGCAGAATAACTGCTTGTTCTCTGAATGGTTTATTGGAATGTTCGTTGGAATCTGTTAGTAGTCAATTGAATTACTTCTGATAGTTTCTTAAAGTATGGTCCTTAAGTTTGAATAGGGGTCACATGATATCTTTCTTCTTTGACTGCTTTATTTAAAGCATACGGTGATAAGTTAATTCTTTGCTATGTGCTTTGAGTTAACTATTGGACTAATTCTTAAGTTCTGATAAAATAAAATCCTTGTTTTAATACTCTGATTTTCTGAATCTACTCTAAAAAGTTTGGTTCATTAAAAGGGGAATATTCTGACAAAGATTTTAACTTGTTTTTATTCAAACTTAAGACCATCCAAACATTTTATTACATACTTGCTTAAATTCTAGCATTTTATGTGATATGTTACTAAGCTGTTTTTCTTTTCATAGATTGTCTTCTACATAAGATAATTCTGTGAATTCAATTTTTCATCTTAATACTTCTTCTTCAAAATGTCCTAGTAGTTTATTAAAGAAGAATGTTTTTTATCTAGACTTTCTAAAAGGAAATTTACAGCTCTTTGTTAATGAATTGACGGCGATTAATCCTTCACAATTTATTTCAAATTTTGTGAAAGACCTTTTGAGCCAATGCTCATATTCATTAGAATGAGCAAAATGATTGTTTGATTCTGTCTATTATAACAGCTCAAAAAGTGATTTACATATCATCTATTATAACAAATGCCCTTCTGAAAGTTATTTTACTCTTTCTCCTATGGCAAAAGTCTGGTACCATTTAATGGTGAACATTCTAAGGCCTAGAGTGCAGAGGTTAGAATGAATTTTTCTGATGAGAAAAAAATTGTTATTCTTTCTAAAGTCTTTTTTCTTCTCTTCTCTTTTTGATTGATGACAAAGGGGGAGAATGGATTGAGCATTTTAGGCTAGTAATGGTTCCGAATGTACTTAACAATCCTATTTAGGGGGAGTTTTGTAAATCTCACTCTTGAAGTAGATTTATTATTCTGCATGGAGAGGAGCTTACAACCTCAACTCCTAGACTTTACAGACAAGACTCAAGGGGAGCTTACAAACCTCATCTCTTAGACTGTTTGGCTCAGGGGGAGCTTACAAACCTCAGACTCTGAAAGTTGCTGAGTAATTTATTTTTAATTCTGATTGTTTTTAAAATATTTAATTTTGTCATCATCAAAAAGGGGGAGATTGTTGAAACAAGTTTGGCTAATGCCATGAATCCTCCAATGTTTTGATGATAACAAAGTATTTGAAAAAAAAAACAATTAGGATCTCTAACTAGCCAATATATGTGTGCAGAATTATATTTACTTGATGGAACTAGTTCTGACACTGAAATGGCTTTGGTTCAGTTCTGGTCACACTCTTTCAAGGACGTCTGATCAGAAAATCTGTTGCTAGTAAACTCCAACTCAGAAGCGTGCTTTGCTTCCTCTAATGCTGAGTAATGTCATATCAGTTCTGCTAACATGGGACTCAAGATTTATTGACATTATCTTCTACAGGTTGTGTTGTACTTGAATCAGAGTTGTATCCTCTGGACAAAGGCCTTGTTTCAGGGATACTCTTGAGACTGAAAGTCCTAACACTTGCTTCATTGGAAAAAAAGATGTACTGGAAGATTTGGTTCTGTTTGTAGCCGTTAAAGATCTCCAACGTCTTTATTTTCCTTGGCTATAAAAAGGAGCTGAAGATTTGAAGATCAATTAAGAAATAACGCTGCAAATACAACTAAGACATACACGCACTACTTTCAGAAAAGCTAAGTCTGTTAAGAGTTTTTACTCTTGTGTCGATTAAAAATCTTTGTAATAGTGTGTTGTATTATTTGAACACCTCTGATATTTTATCAAATGTTTATCTTTTGTAAGTTATTCCTTCTCTAAACTAGCTGTTTAGATTAAAGTCTTAGACACGAGCTTTAAGCAAGGTAAAGTCTTAGACACGAGCTCTAAGCAAGGTAAAAGTCTTAGACATGAGCTCTAAGCAAGGTAAAAGTCTTAGACACGAGCTCTAAGCAAGGTAAATTCTTAGACACGAGCTTTAAGCAAGGTGAAGTCTTAGGCAGGTGGTCTAAGCAAGAGAAGTCTCAGTCAGGAACTGATTGAGCAAATTGAATTCTTAGACACGAGCTCTAAGCGAGGGAAGTCTTGGACAAATGGATTGAGCAAAAAGAAAAAGTCTTATACAAGTGTGTATAAGCAATTGTAATCCGATTGATTTTAGTGGAAAATATATTGCTTGGCAAGGGGACTGAAGTACTCTCAGTTGGAAGAGGAACCAGAATAACTAATGTATGTTCTTTGCTATTTTACTTTACTTCTGCTTTTATTTCCGTTGCACCTTATTAGATTCCGAATTCAGTTTTAGAATCTGAACTCTGGTTCAGAAGTAAAATCTAAATTTTGCAAAACGTAATTCAACCATCCCTTGTGTATTTTTCTCACCTTCATCTTGTGCCATAAACAAGAGTCATTATTTTCTCTAGCCATCATGCTGAAACTTTTCTCATAATTAAGAGAAAGTCGAAAGCTTCTATTGTTGGTCATTTTTACAACAGCAACATTTCTTCTCTTTGAATAAAAAATTTTGCACTCTCGATTCTCAAAGTTTAGAAAATAGTCATGCTCTAAAATTTGTCCAATGCTTAGCAAGTTCTCATCTAACTCTGACACATAAAGAGTGTCATGAATGTCTTTGCTTCCTTGCTTTGTTGTAACTCTAATGTTGCCTTTGCCTTTTACTTCAACATGTTCTCCATTGCCCAATTTAACTTTTAAGCCAAATGAAGAATCAATGTTTATAAAAGCTTCTTTCTTTCCGGTCATATAATTGCTACAACCTCTATCCAAATACCACACGTTTTTATCTTCTTGAAATTCTTTTTGACAAGCAAAAAACAAATTACCTTCATTATTTTCTCCTTCTGCAAATGAAGTATGTTGTTGATTGGCAAAATGACAATCCTTTTGAATGTGCACGAATCTCTTGCAATTGTGACATCGTGGTTTGCCCTTGTTCCATCAATCCTTCTCGTCATGCGTGTTACTCTTACAAATTTTGCACCATTTATTTGATGCTCCTTCATGCCATCTTTCGCCATTCGCGTCTCTTCCTCATCCTCGTGAGTTTCTTCCTTTGCCTCTGCCTCTTCCAAATCTTCCACCTCTAGAAAAGTCACCTCTATTTTGTATTGGAGGCTTATTTTCACCATTGTTGGGTTGAATGTTGAGTTTAGATTGAAAGACACTCTCAACTGATTTTTCAGAGTGTCGTAACAACCTTTGCTCGTAGGATTTCAAAGACAACACAAACCCTTGAACATACATAATTGATAGGTCCTTAGTTTCTTCTATAATAGCCACCATAGGATCAAATTTTTCTATGAAACTAATCAGAATTTTAACAATAATTATGCGATCATCTATTGTATCTCCATGTGACTTCATTTGATTCACCAATTCAAAGAGTCTATTAAAGTATTCATTCAAACTCTCATTCTCTTTCATTCTTTCATTTTCATAGTCTCTCTTAAGAGATTGAAGTTTCATAGTTCTCACCTTAGAGTCTTTTTCAAACTCTTGTTGTAGAATATTCCATGTTTCCTTTGATGTTTTTGCTCTCATAATCCTTGGGAAAATGGATAGAGAGACTCCTCTTTGAATCATCTAGAGAACTTCAGTATCTGTGATCTTCTTCTTCTTCAATTCTTCAAGTCATTGGCTTGATTCTTCATCCTTTTCTTTTGATTCTCCAGTCTCTGTTGGTGCTGATTCTTCATACCCGTTTTGGACGAAATCCAAGACATCCAACGAGGTGAATAGAGTCTCCATTTTAACAGTCCAAAAATTACAATTCTCTCCTTTAAACAAAGGAACTTTAACATTGCTACAATTTGAGTAAGAAAATATATTGTTGCAGAATTTAGAGTAAGAAAATAATTTTAAGTCACATTTTTCACTGAACTTCCACTGATGGAGGTTAGGCTTTGAAATACTCTGATTTTATTGAATTCACCACACATTTTTTCGCTTCTAACAACTTAGCATTAGAAAGCCTTTATATATGCTTGAAGGAAACTGACAAAGTTGGTAGTCAAAATGAAGACTCATTGGTTCTCTCAATCTTAATGATACAACTCTACCATAAATCTAAATAAAGACAATAATTATAATGTAATTGTTACAATTCTCTCATAATGCTTACTAAAGATAATAGTGGTTACAACACATTAATTTTAACACTCACAAATCTAGAGTGAAAAAATTAATATACTTGTATATGATAACTACATCCATATACATGAAAAGGTACAAGTTTATTATATATCTAGTAAATGTAACAATTAAAATATTCATTCTCATTTCCATAATCAAATAAATTGTTGCCATTGATTGATCGGGACATACAACAGTCAAAAGCCATATACAGTAGACTATAGAAATAATTCTCTACACTCCCTACTGAAATAATTCACAAATTTCAATCAAATATTCATAACTACACTTATTCATCTAGAATGTCTGGTTTTAGATTATTATTACAATGGTGAGTGTGTAGTTGATAAGTGTATGAAATTGCATAGCAGAATATTTGAAAGGTAGAATGCAGTTCATTTCATGTCTCTTATATACCATCATTTTGAAGCATTATATATATATATATATATGTGTGTGTGTGTGTGTGTGTGTGTGTGTAAGAGAATTATACTTTGATTTGAATTCAATGATTTGGGGATGGTCATAGTTGAGAATCAATTTCGATACATTCTAAGAATTGGAAACATTGAGCTTCCCAGTGGCTGCAAGAATAACCATGACTGTAAAATAAGTAATCCTTCCATAGGGGCGGCAGATTAGCATCAAGATATTGTCCAGGTAAAATGGTAATAGATAAGATTATAGGAAGAGATATACATAATAATGAAACAATATTTAATCAAGGATATGAACATTTTTGGATTACTATTGGAAATTTAAAAGTAAGATTTGATAAAATATATTACTATCCTAACATAGTTTATGATTTCCTATTAGGACAAGATTTTATAAATACGAATGTGCCATTTATATTAGATACAATGAAAGTATACTTTACGAGTTTATGTTGAACTCAATTCTCAGAGAAACTTTTAGATCAACTTTATAGACATACCTATACGCACAATCAGCGTGGTGAATTACTACCAATTTATTTAAATCAAAATCAAGAAAAACTTTATATTAAACAAAAAATTTGGAATTATTAGAACAATGTTATTCAGATGACCCACAAGTTTTTTCCAGAAGAAAACAATATTATGCTACTATTGAATTAGTAACAGAAAAACCTATATGTGAAAAACCTATGTTATATACTAAAGAAGATGAAAAAGATTATGAAAATATTATACAAAAATATTTAAAATATAATTTAATTCGAAATACTAAGAGTAATTATAATTCTGCAAGTTTTTTTAGTAAGAAACCATAATGAAATAAAAAGAGGAGAACCAAGAATGATAATAAATTATAAACCCCTAAATAAGATTGTAAAAGATTACCCCTATCCATTACCGAGAAAATATATGATTTATGAAAAGATTAAAGATGGAAAGATATTTTCGAAATTTGATCTAAAATCAGGATTTTATCAAATATTATTAAATGAAGATAGTAAAAATTGTACAACTTTTAGTACACCCTAAGGAAGATATGAATGAAATGTATTACCTATGGGATTAAAGACAAGTCCAGAAATATTTCAAGAAAGATTAGATAAAATCTATAAAGATTGTTATTCTTTTATTATTATTTATATTGATGATATATTGATATTTAGTCAAAATATTAATGACCATAATAAACACTTATTTATATTCGTGACTAGAGCATATGAAAATGGATTGGTATTAAGTAAAAAGAAGGTTGAATTAGCTAAAGAGAACATTAGCTATCTAGGATTAATAATTGATAAAGGAATTATAGAATTACAACCTCATATATCTGAAAAAATTCTAGAATTTCCCGATAAATTAGATAATATTAAACAAGTTCAATCCTTTTTGGGACATATTAATTATGCTTCGTAATTTATTAAAGATTGTGCTAAATTAAAGAGTAGATTGCAGGCCAAGATCCGAAAAGATAAAAAATTTGAATGGAATGAAGATGATACCACTTGGGTGAAAACCATAAAGGAAAAGGTAAAACATTTAGAGAGACTTCCCCTACCAAAAGAAGAAGATAATTTATATATTGCAACCGATGCCTCTGATAAATTTTGGGAAGCGGTATTACGACGCTAAGGAGATGATTTAATTCTTAGATACACTTCAGGAACATTTAGAGGTGTCAAATTAAATATAAATGAAAAAGAAGTTTTAGCGGTTATTAGAGCTATTGGGTCTTTTAAAATTTGGTTAGCTAAAAAGGAATTCATTATTAAAACGGATAATACGCAAGTTAAAGTTTTCCTCGAAAATAAGATTAAAGACAATATTGTTAATAGAAGAAGAATTAGATGGCAAATGAGAGTTAGTCCATTTACGTTTAAAATTATTTATATAAAAGGGACTGACAATTGTTTTGCAGATTATTTGTCAAGACCCAATGGCTAATCTACTCCAAGAAGATAAAACCAAGGTTATAACATCCAAGCTCGAGGAAATTGAAAAGCAATTTTTCAACATGGCCTCTGAAATTGATGATTATATGGCCAAGATTGACAATAAGTTAGAAATATTTTCCAAATATATGAATACAATCAAGCAAGAGATTCTTCGAACTCTTGATATTAAAATTTATCCAGATTCGCCAAGAGATACACCAAGTTCCTCTAGTTTTTTAGGAAAAGGAAAAGATTCCCCTAAAAAATCGAGGTTTATAAATTCTACGTTTAAAGACAAGTTAATTAATTCCCCCTCCAAGGAACCAGTTGATAAATTTATTACAATTTATCAAAAAATGGTTGAATTTATGTATTCAGGAAATCCAAGAGAAATTGAAAGTTATATTATTTAATATAAAGGAATATATCCAAGAATCCTGATAATCTTAGATGATTGGGAAGATGCTAATCTACTTACTGATCTCTTAAGATTTGGATTTATTGACTCTATTTATATTGATCCAAGCAATAATTTGTCCAAGCTAAAATATTTACCAGAAGCAATTATAAATGGTATTCGAGGGTATATTAGAGGAGTAAATCCTCAAAAGACCATATTTGTAAAGATATATACAGCTAGCCCTGATGAAGAAGGTGAAGCAGTCTATTTTGTCAAGATCAGGACACTCAATTATGAAACAATACAATCTCAACAAGTAATTAACAAAGAAGAGAAGCCAATAGTTGATAGGACATGGATAACTAGGAGAAGAGCCTTGGGCTTCCATGTAATCCTTATGATGATGAAGCAGACCTATGATCAAGCCAAGTTCTGGAGTTATTCGATGAGTGATAAAGCAATTGTTATTTGCAAGAAAGATAAAGATCAGCAACCAGGAATTTTGAGGACTCTGCAGATTTTCACTCAGAAGATTGAGCGCAATAGTTTCTAGGGACAGCTGGAAACACACCAAGAGTTTTGTCGGATAGTTAAAAGCAGTGGAGACCACAAGTGCCATTATTGCAAGGAAAATTGATAAAATACAAGAACAGTGAAAAGGAGATATGACAAGAGAAAGTAATGGCCGACAAGTATTTTTGGCTGACAAAGAAAAAGAAGAGATAAGATTCCCTAGAGATAAGATCGACCCTAGCAATAATGTAAACTCTAGTTAGATAATATTGTAACTATAGTTAAGTTTATCTTTTGTGTGCCTATATAAGCTCGATTATGTAACATTTGTACTCACGAGCTCTCAAAAATAAACCCTTGTATGTACAAAACCACTATGTTTTAAATAAAATTTCAAGTTTCTGACATCTGAGTTTTAGTATCATATTTTCTCATGTTTACTTAGCTAAAATAAGGATCTAGTAAACAATTCAGGAGGCTGGGTACCTTTTATGCTTTAAGAACAATCGGAGCCCGAGGTCCATTTTGTCCACCGTTAAAACCGGGTAGGCGTTGTTGAGGTGTTGAAGGATGGCAAGCTCAATTAATTGCTCAAGAAGTGTGGTAAGGCCCATTAACCTTCTTAGTTTACTATTTATCGTTATTTTAGGTAGGAAACCTCTGTGAACGAAATATTGATAACTAAACCAGAAAGTAGGAAGTATTTTTCTAATGAGTTCATTAACACAAACAGAATTTGAGGATATTATGGACCAAGCAAATTTATTAAACCAAGATGAGGTTGATACTTTATATAATGAAATAAATGAAGATTATGAGATATAAAATTATACTAATTATTATAGAACCTTTGACAGTTATGATGAAAATATAAATATGATAACATATTTGCATCTAGATTTTGAATTTATCCAAGAACGAACAAGGGATCTTATAGATGCGTTAGAAAGAATAATAGCTAGAAAAGAATAATGGAAAATTAGAAATAATGAATACCCAGGATGTGGTTATTGTTCAACCCATCAATGCTTAAAATTTAGATGCAGATGTCCTTGTATTTGCAAGGTCGAAGAAATAGAAAGAGAAGGACCTCTCAATATAAAATCCCCCTCTAGACTGGTATCAGAGCGAGACATGATTCAGAAAGGAAAACAAGAAATTGAAAATCAAGCTAGTAGTTCTAATTCTGATTGTTATGATAGGTTACAGGGAATAGACTTACCAATTATAACTACAGAAGGAAAAGATATATATGACTTTACCTCTGAAGGTATATTACAACTAGAGATTTGTTTAATACATTATAAAACTCAAATTGAAACAAGTATCATGAAACATATGGATAAAGAAACTGATGAATCCCAAAAAGAGATATGGGAACAGATCTATACTATGTTACAAAAGGTTTAATATGGATAAAATAAAGATATTACGTGAAGATATAGAAAACCTAGAACAAGATAAAACTAAGCAAAACTTTTTAAAATTAATTAATCATGAAAATCTATAATTTTTAAATGATCAGTTAGAAATAATAAAGAAACGGTTAGAAATTACTAATATTTTACTAGAAAACGAATTAGACAAGAAATTTATTCAAGAAATTATAGGAAGACCGCCTAAACCCAATATAGAAAAGCAAAAATCTATTATTGACAAGTTATTAGAAAATAAGGACCAGATGTCACCTACGATTTTAGGATTATATGGGAATGAAATTAAGGAATTAAATCCTGAAATAAATATAGATAGTAGTTCAAGTACCGAAGAAAGTTCTAAGGAAGAAAATATGAAAGTAAATATTGATCAATATCTAGAAACGGAAAATGATAGTGATTATGAAAATGAATTAATAGATAAGTTAAAAACCTTAGAAATAAGTGAGAATGATAATATTTGTGTAGATATTTAACCAAATACCAAAACCCCAAGTACACCAGTACTAGTAAATCCAGGACAAACTTCAAGTTCAGCTAGTAACACGACCAATAACCAATGGAGAATAAATGAAGAAGAACAGGAAAACCCAAATAGGAAATATATTGACACAAGACAATACTATAATATAAGAAAACTAAGTGATTACATCCCTATGAAATATGTACCTTATGATAAAGAACCACAAGCACTAAACCCAACTGGAATTTACCTAGATCTAGATTGTGTCGAAGATAGAGAAAAAATGCTTACTATGTGGATAAAAGAAAATGGAGCAGTAATAAATAAAGAGGGAATGACTAAAGAACAAGGTTTAGAATTTTTAAGAAGGACTATGCGAGGAAGTGTAGACCGATATATTGAAAGTCTAGGAACTAATTACGAAATATTAAAAAATGAATCAGCAACTCTAGTAATATTTCTTAGTAATCTTGAAAAACTAATTAGAGGAGAATTTTTAGGATACTATCAAGATACCACTCAGCTATGGCAAATAGATAGAGAAAGGGCAATAAGAGGTATGATGAATATAAGTATTTGTAATATGTGTTATTTCGACCAATATACTTGTGAATATACTGACTGGTTTTATAAAGCAAGATTTAAAGACTCGTCACCGGAATATGAATTTTATAGTAAAATGTATTATGAAAAATTACCAGAACCTTTTAGGTCTAGATTAATATATGATTATACAGAGCAAATGAAGCTGCAAAATGTAGAAAAGACTACCCTAGGAGCAAAGACATGGTTTGCCACGAAAAAGATAATTGATTACTGTAGAGAAGCTAGAAACCAAAATAAAATCTATAAATACCAGAAACGACAATTACGTTGCACAAAGAATAACGAAATAGGACAATATGGTTGTTATAATATAAGAAAAGAAAGAAATGGAAATTTAAAAAACTAATTATAAAAATAATAATAAAAATCGATATTTTAGAAAAAGAAGGTTCGATAGAATTAAAAATAGTTATAACAACTGATCGTACCTGGATCAGACAGTTGATAGTGGCCAATGGCGTCTGGAACGGCAGCCCCGGTGGTGGTGAGAGACAGCGGGGGGTGTACCTGCAAGGTACTCCGACGCTCAAGTGAGAAAGTGTACAGAATATCAGCAAATACAGAAATAGTGAGTGGTAAGAAGAATGTGTCTAACCTGACCCTCTCAAATGAGAGGGTATTTATAGAGAACCCCCAGCGCGAGGCCAACGGTTACCTGCAATGGGCTGGATCAACTAGGCCCACTCCAAGTAACTGTTAGGGTTTACGTGTAGTAGTGAAGACCAGCACGTGGTCTTCGCCCTAGAGTAACTGCTCCTAGATTTACGGAAGTAGGGCAGACCGAATCTTTCGGACGTGGGAGGTTACTTGGAACGTGTCCACGCGGGACGGACCGTTGGGTGCTCCTCGCGGGGGAGGAGCCTTCTGTGGTCGAGGAGATGTGAATCCTATATACTCCTCGCGAGGAGGAGCCTTATGCGTCGAGGAGAGATGATGCCCGTGGAACGGACATGGCCTCGCGGGGATGAGCCATGTTCGTCGAGGAGTGATGTGTAGCATTCTCGCGGGGAGAAGCTAGTCTGTCGGGGAGATACATCTCAGCAGGGTGTGATGTCCTCCTCCCCTATTGTCCCAAGTGCCCGACACTGCCTAAGTGCCCGGCGAAACGGTGGCTAGCACGTGGCAGTCGCGTGTCCTGCAGAAGGACCTTACTAGGCCTCCCTAGGCTGTATGGGTTGGGCCTGCTCGACTGTTGGGCAGCCTCGGCCCAGTCCAGAACAGGATCCCCCTAAGTCGTTGCTCTGAGATGTTAGAGCAATGACTTAAGGGTTATTGGCATGTCGGGGATACGCCAAGAGAGGATCCGAGGAGGCCATTCTCGTGCTCGACGTTCCTACAGTTGCACACAAGTCGGGCATCGATCAGCTGTGTCTGGTCGTAATGCCGGGGAGATGAGGGGTTTCAGATTCGAAACATTGGGGAAGACTGAAACGACACGCGTGGGAGGATGAACGGCTGCATGTGTGCCATGTGTCGTCTGTCATTATTACCTAGGGAGGCTAGGGCGGCTGGCTAGGGTAGCGCACTCAAGTGCCCTATGTCCCTCGAGTCCCGCGAGAGCCACTATAAAAACCCCTCCCCTCGTTCATTTTGCACTTTTTTCGCTTCTCTCTCAACGATCTCTCTCCTTCTCTCCTATTGTCTACAGCAGCTGTTCGCCGCCGTCAACCGCCGGAACTCCGTGCCGAAAACCTACATCGCCGCCTATAAGGTATTTGTTCAAAAACTAGCCTTTTTCTTGCGTTTCCTCTTGATTTTGACTAGCGTACAACACTTCCTTGGTGAACTGATGAAGTTCCCATGAGAAATGAAAGGGTTCCTGGCGAATACGGCGGGGATCTTTCGTTGTTGAGAGAGGGAGTGTTAAGAACTTCTCTTATTTTTGTTGAATGTCTCGGGGAGAAGGGATGAATATCCCGGGGATGTGATGAATGTCCCGGGGTCCCCAAGGGTCACTCTTTTCGTCAACGCTATGGGTAAAAGGGGCAGAATTTTTCGGGGAGGCGATGAGTTCCCCGGTGACCATGTTGTTCCTCGGACCGATATGTCGGGGAAACGAGAAAGCCTTGCCCCTTCCTCGCCCGTTCGCTTGAACAGCGGTGGAGGGGTGAATTTGATATGACCCATCAAATTCACCGTTTCCTTCTGCTTTTCAGGTAAATGGACGGTTTGGCTGCGAAGGTGGCCGTAGGATCCTTCAAAGAAGACGACCACCCAGAGTCTCCCATGGCCCACATGGCTTTCGCACAAGAGCGCCCGCTCGAGGAGTGGGTCTGTGACGAAGCTCTAGAGATGTCGTCCATCTTTGTCTACCGGGACGTGGAAGATGCGTTCTGTACCGTCGAGCATCGGCTAATCGGGTCTGATAAATCATGGAAGGTTTTCCGACTAGAAGAGCATCACTGAATATGCTCGCCCTACCGAGGAATGCGCATCCCGTTATACGAGTTCATGTTCGACGAAGTGGGGTGGAGGCTGCCCTTCACGGACTTCAAAGAGGGGGTCTTCGCCTGGTTGAAGCTGGTGCCCTCGCAGATTCACCCGAACTCATTGGCCTTTATTCGGGTTTTCGAGCTCATTTGTAAACACTTGAAAATCGTGCCGACAGTGTCCCTCTTCTTTCGTATATTCCATCTTCAAAGGTCGTCGGCCGGTGCACGACACGGCTGGGTGTCCTTTAAGCAAAGCAAAGCTCTGTTCCACACGTACTTGGATTCCGTCCGGGATTTCAAATTCCGCTACTATTTCGTGAAGCCGGTTACCCTTGAGGCTATCAACTCGCTGTACCGGAGAGTCACCCGTAAGGTCGACGGTCGCTCCGAGGAGGTTCTGGAGCCGAAGTTCCCCCTGTACTGGACGGAGGAACACTTCAAAAAGGGGGTTGATAAATACAAGGTGAAACATAATCAGTTGGACATCGATGACCGGGCAGCTTATGATAAGATCGTCGCGTTCGTCGAAAGCTTCAATGAAGCTCAGTACGAAACACTAGACGGGGAGCCTATAACGGGAGCAGACGGGCAGGTGAGGAAGCAACGTCGCCTGATCAATACCCGTGTTCTGCTCGAGACCTTCTCCGACGAAGAAGCAGACGAGCTGTTAGGTGGTGAAAACATCCTCGATCTAAGCCTTCCTCGTGTCTGTATGCCTTGCCTTACTAATTTTTTCTTTCTTTTTGCAGGGAAAATGGTCAGAGCTGAGGAGAGGCTTAAGAAGTTGAAGGTGAAGAGGGCTCGGGAAGAACAGGCTCGGGGAGAGTCATCTCGCTCAAAGGGTCCAGGTGTTGCTTCTTCTGGGGCCATGCCCGAGGGTGTTTCCTCCGCTGGGATGCCCGAAGGTTCCAACCAATCCCAGCCTGCTTTGACTGTGTCGGGGATTTCAGGTGGACGCACACCTCCTGCTGGGAGCCAGTCTCCGGGCACTCAAGGGACGCCAAAACGGCAAAGGGTTTCGAACGCGGAGATTGTCGACCTTGCCCACGAAGAAAGTCCCCCACCTCATTCAAGCTTCGAACTCCCGCCATGCCATCTCAAGCCCCGCTTCTTCTCCGAAGTCACCTATCCTCACGTCCCTCCCTCTGAAATCCAAGCTGTGCTGGGGACCGCTGCGGAAGCGAGGAGGAGGTCGATCTTTGAGGACATGTCTGCCGTTATGCGGCTCTGTTCGACCGCTATTGTCCTGAACGATGAGACCCGCCCCGCTGCCGAACTTTCTCGACTATAAGAAAAGCTCGAGACCTTGGATGCGGAGCTGCTAGACCTGCGCAAAGAGTTGAAGGAATGCAGGGACCTGAATAAAGAACAGAGCAAGCAGCAGCAGCGGGCGGAGGCAAAGCTGAAGGAAGCTGAGGAAGCGGAGAAAGGTCATCTTTCCCGGATCACCGAGCTGGAGGCAGAGGAGAAGCGGCTCAAGGAGAGGGTTGCCGAGTTAGAGGATGTTGTTTGGCCAGCTGAAGGCGAAACTAAAGAGGATAAGCTTCTAACCACTCGAGCGGCGCTGGTGGCCCAACTCAGGAGACTCGAGCAGGATCTCCGGCTAGTCGAGGACGATGCTCTTGAAATTACGGGCATAGGGTTCCGAAATGCAGTGGCGCAGCTTCGGATCCTAAATCCCGACCTGGTGACCGACGGGGCGGACGCTGACTGCGAGGTGGTCGATGGCCGGATAGTGCTGCCCGGGCAAGAAGGAAATGCCAACGAGGGAGGTGGGCCAAATGCCGCTGAGACTGCTGTAGAGTAGGGATATAGTTTTCTTGGCCTGCGTGCCATTTTGTTATTTTTGCCCGGCTTGTGGGCTTACTTGATGTAATACTCGTACAATGGCTGTTTTTGCCCGGCTTGTGGGCTTATTGATGTAATATTCGTACAATGGGCTTTGCCCAATTCTTATACTTCGCTTTGCCTCTTTATTTATTTTGCTTGTGTGTGATACTTTTACATTACTTATTTTTGCCTAAGTAGTTAAGATCACTGGCGCCTTAGGAGTTTGCTCAACTCTGATGATCCTCGACTGTGGAGAGAGCTAGTCGATTGGTCGAGGGCTGTACCTCGACCTTCAACGAGGCTAAGACGTCGGTCGAGGTCTTAGCTTCGTGGTGTGAACTTCCCATCGCGAGCTGGGTGTTCTGCCTATTTGGTACGTCGACGACGGAGCTCGGTTGAGGCCTCCTCGTCGGGCCTAAAAGTCTCACGCACACACTTCGTGGTTTTTGGCCGTCGTGTGTTATATAGAGGTGTTGCACATGTACCATTGTGCACCCCCGTGGTCGCGATGTCGTACTGTCCCGGGCAGTGTCTAACTGTAATATTGTTTGAGCTTCTCAGCATTCCATGGTCGAGCAAGTTGTTCACCGTGGAGGTTTTCGAGGTAATAGGCACCCGTCCCCGTCTTCGCAATGACGCGGTATGGGCCCTCCCAGTTTGCGGCCAGTTTTCCTTCACGTGAATCTTTCTGATTTCTCCGTAGGACAAGACTGCCAACTTGGAAGTCGCGTTTGATAACTTTGTCATTATAACGCAAAGTTATTTTTTGTTTTAAAGAGGCTTCTTGGAGGGAAGCGTCGGTCCTTATCTCTTCGACAAGGTCGAGTTCCTCTCGCAGGGCTTCGTTGTTTGTTTCTTCGTCGAGGGGAGCTTCTGTCCTCCTCGAGGGTTCCCTGATCTCCACGGGGATAACTGCCTCGGTCCCGTACGTTAGGCGAAACGGGGTCTCCCCGGTCGTGGAGTGTGGGGTTGTGCGATACGCCCAGAGGACACTGTGTAACTCCTCGACCCACCGTTGTTTGGCCTCGCCGAGTCGTCGCTTCAATCCCCAGAGTATCACTCTGTTCGCTGCTTCGGCCTGCCCGTTGGTTTGAGGGTGTTCGACCGACGTGAAGTGCTGTTTTGTGCCCAGTTTGGCGACGAAGTCTTGGAAGTTCCTGTCGGTGAACTGTGTCCCGTTGTTGGTGACGATGGCTTGGGGCACCCCGAATCGGGCAAGGATGTTTCTCTTGTAGAAACAGAGTATGTTGAAAGCAGTGATTTTGGCCAGCGCCTCGGCTTCAATCCACTTCGTGAAGTAATCTACCCCGACGATGAGGTACTTGTTTTGGTACGACCCTGTGACGAAAGGTCCGAGGATATCCATTCCCCACCACGCAAACGGCCATGAGGATGACAATGACTTAAGCTCATTTGGAGGAGCGAGGTGCATGTCCCCGTGTCTTTGGCAACGGTCACATTTCTTGACGTGTTCCTTTACATCATGTTGCATAGTGGGCCAATAATACCCCGCTCGGAGTGCTTTTCGGGCTAGGGAACTTCCGCCGAGGTGCTGGGCGTTTATCCCTTCATGGATTTCTTGGAGGATCCCCGAAACTTTGCTTTCTTCGATACACCGGAGTAAGGGAATGGAGAATCCTCGACGGTACAGCGTACCTTCGACGACGGTATACGCACATGCCCGCCTCTTGACTATCCCCGCTTCTTTAGGATCGTCGGGCAGTTTGCCCATCATCAAGTATTCGTAAACTGGGGTCATCCAACAGTTTGCGTCCCCGATTGCATTGACCTTGGTGGTCGGTGCGGGTTTGTTTATGCTCGGGTCGTTCAATATCTCCTGGATAACTGATTTGTTCCCTCCTTTTTTCTTAGTGCTTGCAAGCTTGGAGAGCACGTCCGCTCGAGTGTTGTGCTCGCGCGGGATGTGAGACACCTCCGCGGAGACAAATTTCCTCAACTTTTCTTGCACCAAGGTTAGGTACTCGATGAGACTATCGTTTTTGGCCTGGAATTCTCCCCGAACCTGTGATGCCACGAGCTGGGAGTCTGTAAAGATTTTGACTTCTTTTGCGCCAAGGTCTTCCGCCAGTCGAAGTCCCGCGAGGAAGGCCTCGTATTCGTCTTGGTTATTCGATGTCTTGAATGACAGTTCAAGGGAGACCTCTATCAGGATGCCCTGCTCATTTTCGAGGATAATGCCCGCTCCGCTACCTTTTGCACTGGAGGCTCCGTCGACGTAAATCGTCCATTTCTGGGAGCCATCGGTCGAGGATTCAGGGACGGTCATTTCCGCTACGAAGTCGGCCAGTACCTGGGCTTTCAAGGCTTTTCTTCCTTCGTATCGAAGGTCGAACTCGGACAGCTCGAGAGACCACCGGAGCATTCTCCCTGCCATATCTGGCCGACTGAGGAGCTGTCTGATAGGCTGCTCTGTCCTTACCACGATCGTGTGGGCCAGGAAGTAATGACGTAATCTTTTGGCTGCGGATACGAGGGCCAAGGCGACCTTTTCGATCTGTTGGTATCTGAGCTCAGGACCCTAAAGAGCTCTGCTCGTGAAATAAATCGGTTTCTGTCCGTCGGGGGTCTCCCGTATGAGGATAGCACTCACCGCTTCGCCGGTGACGGCCAGGTACAAGAAAAGTGTTTCGCCGCTATCTGGTTGGGACAAGACCGGGGGTTGTGACAAGACTTGTTTTAGATGGAGGAGGGCTTGTTGGCATTCTTCACTCCATTCGAAAGTCGCCTTCTGTCGGAGAAGCTTGAAAAAGGGGAGTGCGTACTGAGCAGATTTGGCCACAAAACGGGAGAGAGCAGTCAGCATTCCGTTAAGTTACTGGATCGAATTCTTCGAGTTCGGGGTAGGGATTTCGGAGAATGCCCTACATTTGTCGGGGTTCGCCTCGATTCCCCTCTCCGTGAGGTAGAAGCCGAGGAACTTCCCTGCCCGAACATCGAAGGTGCATTTGTCGGGGTTGAACCTCATGCGACATTTCCTCACCGTGTCGAACACTTTCTTGAGATGAGCGGCATGGTCGACTTCTTATGCAGATTTGACGATCATGTCGTCCATGTAGACCTCGAGCACGTCGCCGATGTCTGCCCGGAAGACTTTGTTCATCATCCGTTGGTAGGTGGCGCCAGCATTTTTCAAGCCGAAAGGCATTACGTTATAGTAGTAATTGCCCGACTCGGTCATGAAAGCGGTATGCTGCTTGTCGGCCTCGTCCATGGGGATTTGGTTGTACCCTGAGTAGGCATCCATGAAGGATAGTAATTTGAATCCTACAGAATTATCGACCAGCTGATCGATGTTAGGTAAGGGGTAAGAGTCTTTCGGGCATGCCCGGTTAAGATCCGTGTAGTCAACGCACATCCTCTATTTCCTATTATTTTTCTTAACGAGTACAACATTTGAGAGCCAAGTTGTGTACTTGGCCTCGAAAATAAACTTTGCCTCTAGGAGGTCTTTTACAGCTTTTTCAGCAGCCTCCATTTTTTCCGGAGACTGCCTACGCCTATGTTGAGCTACAGCCCTAGCAGCCGGATCTATAGTCAGCTGATGACAAGCTACTTCAGGGTCCAGTCCGGGCATCTCTACAGCACTCCAGGCAAACAAATCTGCATTTTCTCGGAGACACGCCTTCAGTTGCCTCTTCGCCAGGTCGAGGAGTCCATAGCCAATCTTCATGCTTCGGTCTGGGCTGTCGACGAGAGGAACCAACTCGAAATCTCCATCTGGGACGGGGCGCGTTGGGTGGAGAGGTTGCCCATTGATTTCAACTAGGAGGTCCTCGCCTGCAGCTTCTTCTTGCTCCCCGGGAAACCTGCTGTCAAGGTCGACCACGCTAACCGGCGGGAGTGGAACCTGCACGACGTCTGGAGGTGTCTCAGCCTGAGTCTTGGGTTTGACACTGCCAACGACACTCAGACCCTTGATTGCTGCGTCGAAACATCTTCTGGCCGCGTTGATGTCCCCGTGGAGAGTGACAACACGTCCACGTTTCATGTAGTATTTCATCTTCAGGTGGATCGTTGATGGTACGACCGTCAGTTCCGCTAACGTGGTCCTCCCCATGATGCAGTTGTAGAGGGACGGGCAGTCCACCACCAAGAATCGCGTCTTCACCTGTCGAGCAGTTTCCTCGATCCCGAAGGTGACCATCAACTCCACGAAGCCCCATGGTCTGGTGGTCGTGCCATTGAAGCCCTATAGGTCAGACCCTACGTACGGGGACAAGTGTTGCTTGGTCAGCTGGAGGGTCTCGAAGAGGTGGACGTACATGATGTCCACCGAGCTTCCCTGGTCGACCAAAATTCGGTGGACATCAAAATTGGCCATCTGTGCTCGAATCAGGAGGGGGATGTTGGCGTTCGGTGCCCCACCGGGAAGTTCTTCGAGGTAGAAGGTAATCAGATTTGATCTTCCCTTAACTCTCTCGAGGGTAGGGGCTCGAGGAGTTGTTGCTTTCAGTTCATCGAATTTCCTCTTTATTGACCCCACGGTCAAACGGTCAGGGGCTCCACCAGATATGACCAGGGCTTGGGGGAAAGACTCCCAGGTACTGCGGGCACTTATCGAGTCTTCTGCTGGGAAGTTCTTCCACATGTTTGGGACAGCTTCAGGGTTGTCGAGTTCTCCCGAAAAACCAAAGTCTTCAGGCCGCGTGATGCTCAACGCGACTTGCAGAGATCCGTTGTTGGGGGAGGGAGTCGACTCCTCGACATTCTGGGCCTCCTGGCCGCTGGGGCGGGGGGCCTCTTGCTGCTTGGCGTACTTCTTCAGGTACCCTTCTTTAATCAGCGTCTCGATTGCGTCTTTAAGGTGGACGCAATCTTTAGTGACGTGTCCATGGCTGCGATGGAACCGGCAATACTTGGATTTGTCAGCGTTTGGTTTGGAAGCCGCCGGTTTCGGGAAGCAGATTCCCCCTTTGACGAACTCCGAATTGGCACAGTCGCTAAAAATGCGCGCGCGGGACGCGTTCAACGGTGTGTAGTCTTTGAAAAGGCCAGACGGTCCTCGTGATTCGCGGGGGTCTTTGGTCTGGGCTTCTTTTTTTCTTTCCCTGCCTCACCTAGGTGGAAGGGAGTCTTCTCTTCTCCTGTCTCCACCTCGCCTGGGTGGAGGGGAGTCTTCTTCCTTGTTGCTGCGGGGGCCTTCTCTGCGCCTCGAATCGAGGGTAATTTGTGCAGCTTCAGCTTCCTCGAACTCAATATGCGACTGAGCTCTCTCGAGGAGGCCTTCAAAGCTGCGGGGACGGTGTAGTCCGACGAATTCTGCGAACTTGGATCCTATCCGCAAACCCTTGATGATGAGATACATTTTGATGTGATCGGTCACGTGGATTTCGACTGCTTCTTTGTTGAACCTTTCTATGTAGCTCCGGAGAGGTTCATCCTTCCCCTGAAAGATGGCTTCCAGGGAGGCTATCGTCTTCGGATGTCGACGAGAGGCCGTAAAATGTTTTCTGAAGCGCTCCCTCAGGACCCTCCACGACGTGATTGATTCAGATGCTAGGTTTTTGTACCAAGCCATGGCCCCTTTCCGAAGAGTCGTAGGGAATAATCGGCACTTGATGGCGCCGGAGACATTCCTGAAATCAAGCAGAGCTTCGAAACTCTCGACATGGTCGTCAGGATCAGATGTCCCATCATATGTCCCCAAGGATGGGGGCCTCTCCAGGCCCTTAGGAATAGGGGCGTCCATGATGTGCCTGGCCAGAGGGGTCCGGTAATCGTCATCCTCGCTGGTTCCCGGAGACACGGAGGGGGAGTGTTGTCCACGAACATAGTGACGTCTCTCGGGAGTGGTCCTTCGGGCGGCCTTTGGGCTCCTCGGCGTCCGGCCTGCTTCTTTTATTTTTCGAGGATGTTCCGGCTGAGTACGCTCCAAGCGCGGTTTGCGACCCCTGGGAACCGGGGAGGGGCTGCGAGATGCCTCCGGGGACTGCGAATGTCTTGGAAATGGTGGTGGTCGGTGCCTTCGCGGGGAAGACCGGCCACGACTTTTCTCCAACGCCTCGATCCGGATGTTCTGGTTGAAGATCATCTGGTTGGTCTGATTGACCAAAGCAAACAGGGAAGCAATGCTCGGGTCCGCATTTGGCGGCGGGTCCACGGGCTGGAAAACGGGCTGGAGGGCTGTTTCCTGTCCGTCTTGGTGAGCTGTCTCGTACTCCACTTCCTCGGAAAATGGTGAGGCGGTGAGTCCGTCTCTGATGTCGTTCTCTGTGACAGGTTGGGCAGCGTTGTTGTCGACGCGGTTGCCATTGCTCAGCTGCGCGATGACGTTGTCTAGAGCTTAATTCGCCGACGGGTTGGCCATGATGGTTGTTGAATGGAGAAAGCTTTGGTTTATCGAGCAGAAAAATGGGGAAGCTTATAAAATTCCCACAGACGGCGCCACTGATCGTACCTGGATCAGACAGTTGATAGTGGCCAACGACGTCTGGAACGGCAGCTCCGGTGGTGGTGAGAGACGGCGGGGGGGGGGGGGGGGGGGTACCTGCAAGGTACTCCGACGCTCAAGTGAGAGAGTGTACAGAATATCAGCAAATACAGAAAGAGTGAGTGGTAAGAAGAATGTGTCTAACCTGACCATATCAAATGAGAGGGTATTTATAGAGAGCCCCCAGCGCGGGGCCAACGGTTACCTGCAATGGGCTGGATCAACTAGGCCCACTCCAAGTAACTGCTAGGGCTTACGTGTAGTAGTGAAGACCAGCACGTGGTCTTCGCCCTAGAGTAACTGCTCCTAGATTTACGGAAGTAGGGCAGACCGAATCTTTCGGACGTGGGAGGTTACTTGGAACGTGTCCACGCGGGACGGACCGTTGGGTGCTCCTCGCGGGGGATGAGACTTCTGTGGTCGAGGAGATGTGAATCCTATATACTCCTCGCGAGGAGGAGCCTTATGCGTCGAGGAGAGATGATGCCCGTGGAACGGACATGGCCTCGCGGGGAGGAGCCATGTACGTCGAGGAGTGATGTGTAGCATTCTCGCGGGGAGAAGCTAGTCTGTCGGGGAGATACATCTCAGCAGGGTGTGATGTCCTCCTCCCCTATTGTCCCAAGTGCCCGACACTGCCTGAGTGCCCGGCGAAACGGTGGCTAGCACGTGGCAGTCGCGTGTCCTGCAGAAGGACCTTACTGGGCCTCCCCAGGCTGTATGGGTTGGGCCTGCTCGACTGTTGGGCAGCCTCGGCCCAGTCCAGAACAATAACTATAATAAAGATAGAAATAGTATAAATAGACCTAATAACTATTCAAGAAAATCCAATACATGTGCTTGTTTTATTTGTAAAAAAAAAGGGCACTATGCTAACCAATGTCCAAAGACGAATAAACAAAATATAAAAATTCTAGATGAAATCTATGATTATGGTTTTGAACCTATAGAGTCTGATATCGAATCAGGTGATAGTTTATATAGTGTTAGTATCAACTCTGAAGATATAAGTAATGATGAATAAAACAGAAGAAGACATAAATGAAGAGTCAATAGAATTTTTTGATATTCGAGAATATGAAAAATTAGAAGAAATTAAACAATTAGATTTAGACATGGTACCAACAAGAACTTTAATAGAGAAATATGAAAAGTACATAGGACAGACAGTTCGAGTACAGAAAATCCATGAATCAAGTGTGGAAATAGGAGTAGCAAAAAAGAAAGGTAGAATTCCATTATTAACCAAAGAAATAATAAACTCGATATTAAAAACTATGGATGAAAATAAAAAGAAGAAAATGAAGGTAGTTGATTTAATTAAGGTTCAAGTTATGATAAAATGATATTTTCAGGAAAAGTTAGATTCACCTATAGCAATATATTTAATTGATGAGAGAATCAAGCATAACGTACAAGATGCTCTTTTTGGAGCGGTAATGGGAAATTTATATTTTGGGAAAATAATTTTTGAGTATGAGCCTAATTTTAGTGTTTCAATCAATGATAGAAATTTAGATAAAGCTTTAGTTTTATAAATTAGAAAATTTCGAGATGCCTCAAGGAAGTCATTGTTATTCAATAACATATAGAACGATATTTGGTATTAGTCCAAGTCATCATACAATGAAATTTAAATCAGAAAAAATGAAGTTTAGAGAAATCTTTGATGGATTAATAGAATGGATACCACCGAAAAGGGTTAGACCTGACCAGTTAACCTATATAGAAGAAATAAGAATCGAGGAATTACCTAATGTTGTAGAAAGATCAGGAGAAATAATAGGAGATAAAAATTTAGCGATTATTCGGAAAACAAAATCTGAGAGAACAAGTTTTAAACCGAGAAATTTAGAAGTTGGTAGAAAAAGTTTAGACTTAACAGAGAAAAAAGGAAGAGGTAGCACCCAATATTTTATTAATGTAGGAATCAAAGTAGGACGAAACCCTGTTAAATGTTTAATAGATACAAGAGCAGGAACTAGTCATATAACCATCGATTTAGTACAAGGTATCGGAGTACCTATAAGAGAATTAGAAAATAAATATTATTATCTAGATTACTATAATAATAAACACCATATAACTCACAAAGCCGAAATTGTTATATTAGTTAAAGAATTTGAAACCTTTATAAATATAGAAGTAGAAGATAGCGTAAGTACATAATTTCTACTAGGAATGGACTTTTTAGGTAGTTTTGAGGATTATACAATAAAAGACACACATATAGGATTATGTTATAATGGAAAGACGATTGAAATTAGTAGAGTGTAAGAAGATCACCAAAAGACAAAATTCTATTATAATTCAAGTAATATATGAAAGAAAAATATATCTTGCTTTAATTGATTCAGGATCAGGTTTTAGTCTTACAAGTCACCAATTTGATAATATAAAACAAATAGATAAGATTATAGGAAGAGATATACATAATAATGAAACAATATTTAATCAAGGATATGAGAATTTTTGGATTACTATTGGAAATTTAAAAGTAAGATTTGATAAAATATATTACTATCCTAATATAGTTTATGATTTCCTATTAGGACAAGATTTTATAAATATGAATGTGCCATTTATATTAGATACAATGAAAGTATACTTTACGAGTCCATGTGGAACTCAATTCTCAGATAAACTTTTAGATCAACCTTATAGACATACATATACGCACAACCAGCGTGGTGAATTACTACCAATTTATTTAAATCAAAATCAAGAAAAACTTTATATTAAACAGAAAATTTTGGACTTATTGGAACAATGTTATTCAGATGACCCACAAGATTTTTCCAGAAGAAAACAATATTATGCTACTATTGAATTAGTAACAGAAAATAATGAATTATAACTATGAAACACCTTCTATTCATATTTTGTAAGACTGGCCCAAAATTCATATCAACAGTTAAGAAATCACAGACAGTGTAAATGTTTCTCCCTGTCCATTATGTAGGTTAACATAATGGAATTTAAGGAGATATCAACTGCAGAGGGCTAGTGCATGTTTAGTATCAAGAGGAGTTGAACAAAATCTACAAATGAATGTGAATTTTACAAACAGCAGACCAGTTGATATGTGAACTATGTATTTATGAAACTTACATGAACTTTGACGACACCAAGTATGGGTGAGTATAACAACTAGGGGGTGTTGTCCTTTGAGCATGCCATAAGTTGGTTTGTGTACGACCCCCAAAGTATTACGTCTAGTTCGACTCCGCTAAACAACAACAAACCCAACAAAAGTTATAAGAAAATCAGGCTAGAAGTTGTTGTAATAATGGTTAAGTAAATTCTCAACATCATGGTTAAATATGACAATAAAATATGACATAGAAAGATGGAAAAATACTGAAATCACATAGAATGATTAACAATTGACTATTGCACATGAAGAAAGGATATTAACAAACACATTTAATATCACATATAATGATTAAAAAATGAATATAGCAGATAAAATCACAACATCTTGGTATAACAGGAAAATAAACCACGTCATCCATGACACACCCAAACGAAAACATACTAAAATATGACATAAAAACATGATAGAAACTCTGAAATCACAATATAACTGATTCTCAACTCTGAAAAGATAAATAAAATAGATACAAATAGATAATACATCACAAATGAAGATGCAGATATGGACATAACCAAAATGGTTCGTATATCTGAAAACAGAAACAAAATGTTTCCAAAAGGACAAAAAATCACATACCAATATAGACATAATCAAAACCGGATTAAAAACACGAACCATAACTGATTAACAACACCTTACATAGTACAGTAGAACTGTGAAAGGATATGGAGAAAGGATATTAACTCACCTTAAAGAGTATTCCTTCGGTATTTTTCTTCTAGGATATGGAGAAAGAAAATGTGGAAAAATGGTAAAACTGAGAAAGGAAATGTGGAAATGTGATAAAGCTTAAAAGCAAAATGGTAGTGACATAGTGGACAAATTGATGAAACCCAAAATCTTTATCCAGGTAAAAGGGATGAGCGGTATTTTTGAAAAATGCAACAAAAGGTCTCACATATGCAATAAAAGGTCTTAGCATGTCGCCACATGGCAACAAGAGTGCGTTTCATTGGTGAAAAAACTTAGTATTAGTCAATTACCATAAAGGAATTTCTTAAGTTGAGACTCAATTATTCTGTGTTACTCTTTAGAAGATATGAGATGCGAGAAATCGGGTAAATCCATATTTATCAAAAATAATAACATTAGAAAATAAATCAAAATTAATTTAGCCCATGTCTATCACAACTTTTAACCCCTTCGAGAATCTTCTACTTATCAGAAAATTACTATGGGTGTGATGAAATGATTATTTAAAAAGTGTTGTAAAACATAATAAAAATTGAAATGATAAAAAAAGAGTTAATACACATTTTACCCCTTGTCATTTGGGGGGAATTCGAAAAATGACTATGTAAAAAAAACAGATTTCTTCTCGGCCATTTGAAGATTCTTTCATTTTGGCCTCTCAGTGGGCGAATTTGAAAAATGACTATGTAAAAAAAAAAAAAAAACAGAATTGAACCCATGTCCTCATGGTTGCAAGGGGTGCCCTTTTCCATTAATCTAGTATGTCTTAATCGCTTATTTGTTTGCTTCATATATATATATATATATATATATATATATATATATATATATATATTACAACATTTTTCCCCTTTAATAATTTAGTTTATTTTTTAAATATTAAATGTTAATATAACTTAGTATATATTAAACAATATAATAATTATTTATTATAAATCTTTAAATAGTTAATAATTTATTATATATATTTATTATATTTATTTTTAATAAATAAATTAGTATAAATATTTAAATAAATTATCATACAAACATTAATATTTATTATATTTATAATTAATAAATTAGTTTATTTTTTAAATATTAAATGTTAATATAAATATTTAGTTTGAAATAATTTAGTTTAATTTTTATACAAACGTTAATATATATATTTATTATATTTTTATTTAATAATTTAGTATAAAAAATATAATAAATATTAAATATTAATTAAGATAACTTTTAATTAATATTAATTATTTAACGTTATAATACATAAATAAATACTAATTTTTAACTTTTAAATTTTAATTTTTTAAATACATTATAATACGTAAATAAATACTATTTAAATACTATTTCATTTTTTTTAATTTTAATTTTTTAATATATTGCATATAACATTAAATATATACATAAAATATATGAAATGTAACATTTTGAATACATATAGCATTTACATATAACGTTAAATATATACATAAAATAATTTATATTTATATTACATGTTTATATATTTAACATAAATTATATATTTGTTTGCATGTTACGGTAATTTAAATATATGAAATTGTTAGAAGTAATTCATGTTAGTTTGTCGAAGTCGAAGGGTTTTACAGGTTTTGGTCGAAGTTGTATAGAGTCAGTTGAATAGTTGTAGTGTTGTGTAGGTCAGCTGTATTCGACAGAGTCGAATATAGCTGATAAGGAGTTCAGTCGAATTGCTAGTTTGTGTCGAATTGTTAGTTTGTGGGCCTGGGCTTTGATAGCCTATATAAAGGGTCTTTTACGTTGTATTTCACACATAGCTTCATAATAAAAATTTTACAAAATTTTCTCAAAACCCTAATCTTTTTCTCTCCGTATTCTTCTTCTCTCAAATATTCATCTTTCTTGGAACACAGTTCCAACAATTGGTATCAACGAGCCCGGTTGCGATTCAGAGAGATTCTAATGGCAAACGGAACAACAACGTCCACACAATTCCCAGCGAATCTATCGGTTTTCAAAGGGGAAAACTACCAACGGTGGGTGGCGCAGATGAGAGTTATCTTCAGATTTCAAGATGTGGTTGAAATCGTGAATGATGGCGTAACGGAATTGGGGGCAAATGCTACTGATGAACAGAAAGCTGCGTACAAGGATCAAAGGAAGAAAGATGGCAAAGCGTTGTTCTTGATTCACCAGTGTGTGGATTCGAATGTGTTTGAGAAAATTATTGAAGAAGAATCTGCAAAAGAAGCGTGGGACAAGTTAAAGAACTTGTATGGAGGTGATGAGAAACTGAAGAGGGTGAAGCTGCAAACCTTGAGAAAGCAATACGAGATGATTTAAATGAAGGAAGATGAATCAGTTTCGGAATTCTTTTCAAGATTGGTGATGCTGACGAACCAGATGAAGTCTTGTGGAGAAACAACCACAGATTTGCAGAAGATTGAGAAGGTACTAAGATCACTGACTGCAAATTTTGATTATATTGTAGTGTCAATTGAAGAGTCCAAGAATCTCGCTGAGATGAAGGTTGAAGAGTTACAGGCTTCTTTGGAAGCTCATGAGATGAGATTGAAGCAAAAAGATTCAGAAAGACAAAAGGTATCGGACCAAGCACTACAAGCGAAATTCACCAAGAAATCTGGGAAGGCGAAGCAGGGAAGGAATCTTGTTGGTGATGAGAAGTCAAGCAAGAGTTCAAAGAATCATGATGATTCAAAGAAAGTCACGGGCAACAAGTATTGTAACACCCCCTTTCTATACCCCCAAATAATCACATAAATCATTTAGGCACATATAAAATCAATTCGCCAGAGTACGATTAAAACATAGTATAAAAGAGGCATGTCACATCATACGTTAAATTAAACCATACAACACTTGCTCAAACATCGATATGCAACAGTGGGGTAACTTTGCAACAGAGGAACTTTGTCCTTACACCCACATCTCAATATTTAGAATAAAAGCGGAAAATCTAAACTTTGAATAATATCAAACATATATACTTATATATACATGCGTCATCGGTTATCATCCATCAACATAATTCATGTTTACTTAAACATTCATCCACAAGATACATGTACAAATGTATCACAAAAGAATACTATACATCCTAGTTACCCGGTGCTACATATCAGAGCCAACCGACCAAAAGAATGAAGACACGCTTCACAAAAAGACCTCCCGCATACCTACTCTGCCATGCCTCATAGAGCATCATAAAACAGCAGAAGGGTGAGAAATATTATCATAATAACAATGCATATAATTATGTACTACAACATAAACATATAACACATATTCTCACCACAACTCATCATATATCACAATATGGATATATCATCAAGCCTATACATTATGCATACATTCACCATTATCATCATTCCACATGAACACACACATACTTGTTCATTCAACAATGCATCATTATAAGATACAGTTTATATCATTTCCCATAAACATACATATATCAATGTTTATTCATCCATGCACAAATACAAATATGATCAATGCAACTCATAGAGACCGACTCTCGACTCTATGCAGATGCATGCGGTACCGACTCATCACCCGAGCTCAATTGAAGAACTCAATGGAAATATCCTCCCTGCCGGGCCTACGATATTTCCCCATCGCTCATACCATCATGGCATCCGATGTTTCTGGATTGTTCACGTAGACACAATCCGATTGCTCAAACCCTACAAGGGCACACAATCATTCTGAAGATTCCCACGGAATCAAGTGCAACTCATCGCAACGATTACACCCATTGACTACGCAATGTTCAGAGGATCCTCAAATGATCATTTGTGTAATCAATCACTCACACCCAACAGGGACGTGATATTACACCCGATTCTCCACGGAATCGCGACACATGAATGCATGTCATGATGTTTCTCATACAAAATGACCACATACACTCATGCAATGCACACATATTTCACAATATATTCATGCATTCTTCTCATACAATCACATACAATCTATATATATTCACATCAATGCACTACTGAATGATTCACATTCAAACACCTAGTCAAAACGGTAAAAGTCTCTAAATATCACTATTCCTAACTTTTCCGACTTATTTAATCGGCTAAGAATTTCCAATTCATCATAATGATAAAGAACGTTTCATAAGCTTCCTAATGCATCAAACCACGCCTCAAACCGAACCACAGATCAAAAGTTATGCAGAAAACAAAATTACACGAACAGCACTGTTCGCTGGGCGAACCTCCCTCGCGAGCATTCGCTAGCTCATTCGCTAGGCGAACATCCCTCGCGAGCATTCGCTAGCTCCTTCGCTAGGCGAATGTTCCAGCGAACCAACTGTTAGCTAAAAACAGACACAAAGTTCGCTAGGCGAGCACTTGGCGAACCAAGTCAGAACCAAACAGAGCCAAAAACACCCAAAGTTCGCTAGGCGAACACTCTAGCGAACCTTCGCTCATGCCTTCGCTAGGCGAATACCCGTAGCGAACCTTCGCTACCCTTCGCTGATTGGTTCGCTAGGCGAACCTGCGAAAACTCAGAATCCTTCAGCGCTGTTGAAAACCCAAAAACCCTATTTTTCAACCCAAAACATTTCCAAAACAACATACATCCATCAGAACTCAATCTAATCATGGCAATAAGCCTTCTACCACATTTTCGTCGATTTCCAACCGCGAAAACATCGATTTCTCATTATCGACCTAAAATGGAAAACTATGAAAACACCACAACCAATCCAATACACACATACACAATCATACATAATACTATACATTGATAAGATAACAATGTTTCACACCTTTACCCGATTAAATCGATTCCTAGAGGTTGATTTTCTTGGTTTTCCTCTTTTCCTCTTCTTTTCTCTTCCTCTTTTTTCTTTCTCTCCTTTTTCTCTCTATTTCTCTTTTTTTTTTCTTTTCTATCTATTTTATTTCTTTTCTATTTCTTTTCTCTCATTTTCCACTAAATCAATTAATTCATTTTTCTCACAAAATTCTAACTCCACAAAATTTCTAACTTATGATTAATTGAGAAAAGTCTAAAATACCCTCCATTCTAATTTCCCCGAAAACTCTCAAAAACGGTAAAATAACATTTAACACACCAATTTAACAAATAAAATAATTTATCACCCAATTAAAACAAAAGACTCAAGAATAATGGAATAATCAAAATCGGGGCGTTACAAGTATTCTGGGAAGAAAGTTGACATGAAAGACGTGCAGTGTTACAATTGTCAAAGTTTTGGTCACTATGCTCGAGACTGTCGAAAGAAGAAGGAAGCACGAGCAAAAGAAAGTGACAAAGCGCAGTATGCACAGGCAGAAGATAGTGATTTTGAAGGTGTGCTACTAATGGCAGACACTCAGTCAATGGATGATGACACAAACTTGTGGTATCTTGATTCAGGTTGCAGCAACCACATGACTGGTAACAAGAACTGGTTTAACAAGCTTGATGAATCAGTTAAGAAGGTGATAAAGTTTGCAGATGGTAGACAGATCACATCAGGTGGAAGAGGAAACATATCTGTAATGAAGAGAGATGGTAGAAAAGCCAGCATTACTGATGTGTTGTATGTGCCTTCTATGACAAGTAACTTGATAAGTATAGGTCAATTACTTGCCAAAGGACATAATATGAAGCTGGAGAATAATCAAATGAAGGTGTATCATGCTGATGGTAGGTTGATATTGAAAGCACCATTGGCTGATAACAAGACGTTTAAAGTTCAGATTAACATGATTAATCATGAATGTCTTGCGTCAACTACAGAAGAGGAAAAGAATTGGCTATGGCATCATAGATATGGGCATCTAAACTTCAGGAGTTTGGGTATGCTGAATCAGAAGAAGATGGTTTATGGTTTACCTCAAGTGAAGGAACCAAATCATGTGTGTGAAGAATGCTGCAAAGCAAAGCAGGCTAGAAAAGCATTCAAGCATGATCTGCCAATTAAGTCGAAAGGAAAGTTGGAGCTTGTTCATTCTGACGTATGTGGACCTTTTAAAGTTAGGTCGAATGGTGGCAAGCGTTATTTCTTAACTTTCATTGATGAATTCACCAGATATATGTGGATTTATGTGATCGAAAGTAAGAGTGAAGTATTCACAAAGTTCAAGAAGTTTAAGTTGCTTGTCGAAAAGCAAAGTGGCTGCAAGCTAAAGAAACTGAGAACTGATGGTGGTGGCGAATATGTCTCTCGAGAGTTTGCTAAATTTTGTGAAGAGGAAGGTATAGAGCATGAGGTTATTTCACCTTATACACCTCAACATAATGGCATAGCTGAGAGGAAGAATAGAAGTATACTGAATATGACGAGAAGTATGTTGAAGGCTAAAAAGGTGCCAAAGAGATTTTGGGCTGAAGCAGCTTCGACGACAGTATACATTCTAAATAGATGTCCAACGAAGAAGTTAGTCGAGAAGACTCCTTATGAAGCTTGGACAGGTGAGAAGCCAAATGTAAGTAATCTTAGAGTTTTTGGATCAATATGTTTTAGGCATGTTCCTGAGCAATTGAGAACAAAACTAGATGATCGAAGTCAAACCATGGTGCTCATAGGTTATCATTCGACTGGTGCATATAGACTATATTCACCAGAAGATGATAAATTTGTGATCAGTCGAGATGTTCTGGTAGATGAGAATCAAAATTGGGAGTGGAGTCATGGGTCAGTTCGACAGGATACTGCTCGACAGATGGAAGAGACAGTTCCGACGGTGTTTGAAGAAGACCAACAAAATGAGGCCACGACAAGTCGAAATGAAGAACCTCCTGAGCAGAATGTAAGAAGATCAACTAGAGAAAGAGCTGAGTCGACAAGGTTAGCTGGATATGAGAGATTTCCAGATAATGCAATCGATGCAGATGGTGACTTAATTGAAGAAGCAATGATGATGGCTGAAGCAGAACCAATTAATTTGGATGAAGCCATGAATGATTCGAATTGGTGTGAAGCCATGAAGGAAGAACTCAGGGCAATCGAGAAGAACAATACCTGGGAACTTGTCGAAAAATCCAGCAAGAAGCCTATTGATGTGAAATGGGTATACAAGCTGAAACGAAGGCCAAATGGTGAAATTGCCAAGCATAAGGCAAGACTAGTGGCAAGAGGATTTCTGCAGAAACCTGGTGTTGATTTCAACGAAGTCTATGCGCCAGTGGCTAGGTTGGAAACAATCAGGATTGTTGTTTCGACAGTAACGTATAGAGGATGGAAGATACATCAGTTGGATGTAAAATCAGCATTTTTGAATGGACCTCTGGAGGAAGAAGTGTATGTCAGTCAACCACCAGGATTTGAGGTTAAAGGGCATGAGTCGAAGGTGTACAGATTGAGGAAGGCTCTCTATGGATTAAAGCAAGCCCCTAGGGCTTGGAACAAAAGAATAGATAGTTTCCTAATCGAAGTAGGGTTCACAAAGTGTGTGTCTGAGCATGGAGTTTATGTAAATGATGTAGACAATGATAGTCGAATCATTTTATGCCTGTATGTTGATGATTTGCTAATTACAGGTGCAAATGAAGCTGAGATAAGAAAAGTCAAGTCGAAGCTAATGCAAGAGTTCGAAATGTCCGACCTAGGGAATTTGTCATATTTCTTAGGGATGGAATTCAAAGACACAGCTGAAGGTGTGTTCCTGCACCAGAAGAAGTATGCTCAAGGCATCTTGAAGAGGTTCAAGATGATTGACTGTAAAGCTGCGGCAACTCCATTGGAAACAGGAGCAAAGTTGAAGAAGGTAACTGATGATGAGTTTGTAAGTTCGACACTGTACAAACAAATTATTGGATCCTTGAGGTATCTTTGCAATACAAGGTCGGACATTTGTCAGAGTGTTGGATTGTTAAGTCGATTTATGGAGAAACCCCAAGAATGTCATCTCATTGCAGTAAAGAGAGTACTAAGATACATTAAGGGTACGATTAATCATGGTGTGCTGATGCCATGTCGAAATAAGTCCAAGTCGAAAGATGCTGAGGTATATGGTTATACTGATTCAGATTTCAGTGGAGACCAAGATGAGAAGAAAATTACTGCAGGCTATATTTTCATGATCGAAGGAGCTCCAATCTCTTGGAGTTCGAGAAAACAAAGCATTGTGGCTTTGTCATCATGTGAAGCTGAGTATGTAGCTGCATCGTATGCAGCATGGATAGATATGTTGCTCGAAGAACTCAAGATCAAGGAACCTGGGAAGATGAAATTGTTTGTAGACAACAAGTCAGCTATTGATCTTGCCAATCATCCTATGTGTCGTGGTCGAAGTAAACACATAGAAAGAATGTATCATTTTCTCAGGGATCAAGTGAACAGAGGGAAGCTGGATCTTGAATATTGCAAGACTGAAGTTCAACTAGCTGACATACTTACCAAACCTTTGAAGAAAATCAGATTCGACGAGTTAAAGAAGAGCATTGGGATGAGAAGTCTCGAAAACATGAATTAGGTGGTGTGTTAGAAATAATTCATGTTAGTTTGTCGAAGTCGAAGGGTTTTACAGGTTTTGGTCGAAGTTGTATAGAGTCAGTTGAATAGTTGTAGTGTTGTGTAGGTCAGCTGTATTCGACAGAGTCGAATATAGCTGATAAGGAGTTCAGTCGAATTGTTAGTTTGTGTCGAATTGTTAGTTTGTGGGCCTGGGCTTTGATAGCCTATATAAAGGGTCTTTTACGTTGTATTTCACACATAGCTTCATAATAAAAATTTTACAAAATTTTCTCAAAACCCTAATCTTTTTCTCTCCGTATTCTTCTTCTCTCAAATATTCATCTTTCTTGGAACACAGTTCCAACAGAAATGTTAAAATAAATATATTATATATAACATTTTTATATTATATATTTATTACATTTTTATATTATAAATATATAATTTAAATTACTGTTATATCATAATAAAAATGTAATTATATATTTATATATTTAATAATAAATTGAAAATAAAAATGTAATTATATATTTGTATATTTAATAATAAATTGAAAATAAAAATGTAATTCTATATTTATATCTTTAATAATGAGATTAATTGGAATACACTGTCAGTGTAAAACTATTTTACATTGTCCTCCAATTAGAATTAGTTATTTTGACACATATTTATAAAATTATAAATAAAAAAATTAAATTATAAATAAATCATTTTGATAACCACTTTTTCGATGTTTCTTTCTTCTCATGTGTCAAAATAACTAATTCTAATTGGATGACAGTATAAATTAGTTTTACACTAACACTAACAGTGTATTCCAATTAATCTGTTTAATAATAAATTGAAAATAATTTTTGAATTTAATTGGTATGCACCTGACAGTGTAAAATAATTTTATACTGTCAACCAATCACTCTCATGTATCCCGCCACATCATACTGTAAATTTTAAATTACTGAGAAAGCATATTGTAAATTTAAATAATTTTTTAAATTTTTTAATAATTTTTTTCATACGTGTTTAAATTACTATAAAATATTTCTTTACTAAATTATATAATTTTTTAAAATGAGAAGAATTAAATATGAATTTTTTAAATTTCAAAAGATAATAATAAAAGTAATGAAATTCTCGACTTATAAATTAAATTTTGAGTTCTTTTTTTTCGAGGAAATTTTTGTAACGCTCTTAACATATCTGCAAAATAATCATTTAAAAATACACATTAGTTTAACAGTAAGAACTAAAACTACGTGCATACTTATTTTTTAGGGACCGAAACACACTATTTTTTTAATAGAGACAAAAAACTAAATTTAATAATTTTATAGAGATAAAAATATATTTAACCTTTGTTTTTACTACTAAAGGTACCAATTTTGCTATTTTTCAGATTTTTTTTTTAATTCGCCTCAAATTGTAGGAGTAAAATATGTATTATCCCTTAAAAAAAATTAACACATTTCAAACTTTTTAAATTAAGTTATTTTCGTTGTCATAAATCCACACTAGCCGCTACTCCTAAGTTCAAATTTCTGAAACAGAAAACGCTCTCACTCCTTCCGTCACCGTCAAACCACTTTCACGGCGGAATCAGCAAAGTTCACCGTCGATTAACCTCGATGAACTCCGATTCAGATTCTTCTCTGAGAAACAATGATGTCAATGATCGACGCCTCAGCATCATCGACTTTCTATCCGCCGATGATTCGCTTCTCGATCCCGTTTCTTCCAATCACCAAAATTCAGGTCACATTTCCCTAATTTTTCACTTCGTATTTCGAGATCATATGATTCTTGTTAAAATTGAAACTCAAAGTTTCGTTCTCTTTATTTTTTTTTCCAGAAAACGAAGCTTGGTACACTCCGAATTCTAAAAAGTTCGAAGACGCTGCTACCAAAATTGAACAGTGGGAGGACGAACCTCAAACTTCTGAGAAGAAGTCCATGAGAAACCCTAAATACAATTTGCGCAAGAGTTTAGCTTGGGACAGTGCTTTTTTCACTAGTGCTGGTATATTTTTATTTAAATTTAAACTCTCATATTTTTTCCTTTTTTAATTGAATTTATTGAATTAGGATTTTGAATATTTTGGTTTGTATTTGAATTTTGAATGGTGTTTATGTTTAGGGGTTCTGGATCCTGATGAGTTGTCTAGTATAATTGAGGGTGTTGAGAAGGAAACATTACCAAAGATTGAAGAGGATGTATACAAATCATGTGACTCCGTTTCGACATTAGGGAGTGATAGTTTGACCTTTGAAAGTGTTGATTTGGAGGGTGATTTGTTTGAGGATGTTAGAGCTTCGATTCAGAAATCTAGCCGTAAGTCCAAACTTGCAACTGCACCAACTAGAATATCCTCTGCCTCTGGGCTACCAGGGTTACAAACTCGTGAGTCTTTGTTTTCACTTTGCATGTTTAAAATAGATTGCGTGCTGATTTATTCTTAAATAGTTCAATTGATGGTTATTTGATGTTTTGTTTTTCAGCGTCTAGAAAAGTTGGCGCCGTTGCTCGCAACAAGGTAACTTATATGAATGATAGTGACTAGAATATTTTTGTCGCATTCACTTGTGTAGATACATTTTCTTATTGCACCAAATGGTATCTTCTATTACCTAGTGAGATTGGTTACATTGATCAAAATTGTCCTATGATCCTAGCCTATTGAGCTGGTTCAGCTGTGGATTGTTTTCTTCTTTCAAAACATAGGCTATAATTCCACCTTTGGAACTTTGACTTGGAGGAATGTATAGTTGTTTGTCATAGACTGAAATTGTATAGCCTAATTGGCTTCCATTTTGCTACACAATAAAATCATGTCGGCAATAACTTTCTGTTGATTTTAGATGAAGGCCCCACCGACCCCTAGGAATCCAACAACACCAGTTGTGAGAGGAATTGGGAAGACTACAAACAAGAATACTTTTACACAAATTCCACAGGTATGCAACTAAATTAAACAACTGAAGAGAGTTAGTGCCATTTCTAATTATACTAAACCATGATTTTCTTATTTTGAAAAAGCCTCTTGCTACAAGGAGGGAATCATCTATTTCAAAACTATCGAAGTTACCAGCAAAACCTATTGCAAGTTCCACTATTTCAGCCAAGAGAGCATCACTAAGCGGTCTGCATGCCAAAAGTGAAAAGGACAGAACAAAACACATAATTGGTGGTTAGAACTTGCATTAGCATGTTTACTTTTTTTTTCTTCTCATTTTGGCATAACCTTTTTTGAGTTATAGTAAATGTAAACTCATTTTTATTTGACCTCTACAGATAGAGTCAACTCAATGTCAAAAGCATCTGTTATTGGAGGTTCACGTGGTACAGAGCCTAAACCCACAGTATTATCCAAATTAACTTCTGGTCAGTCAGTATCAACCAAGGCAAAACCAGTATCTTCCACATCTTTTGGTAGCAATTTATCTGCTAATATTGCTAAATCTCCATTTAATTCGGCAAGAAGAAAAGTTATTGCGGGAAATTCAAAGCCTCCCTCATCTCGCCCTCCAGTCAAAACACCGTCAGGTTTTGCTTCAAGAAATAAAATTGAATCTGTGAATTCTAGTCTCTCAAGCTTGATATCTGCCAACAAGCTTTCTTCTAGTATTTCCCCAGCTAGCTCTGTTAGTGACTGGTCTTCAGAAGCATCCGTTTCAGCTACAGTACATAAACACATGTGTGATAGTTCAAGGTCCAGCATTGATAGTTGTTCTAGCAGTTATTCTCAGATTCTTCAGAGTGATTTGAGCTTAGAAGGGCGGGAGGCTCAGCGCTCTGGAATTATCAGTCCAAGTGCAAGGACTGCTTCTGTGGCAGCAGTTATTCCCTCTGCTCTTGCAAAACCTTCAGGCCTGCGACTGCCTTCACCAAAGATTGGTTTCTTTGATGGGGTGAGTTTTTCCGCCTTTATATTTGATATAATCATAAACATAGTTTGAGAGCGCATCTTTTTTGAGAAATTGCATCCTTATGACTTTGGTCACACATCTTGTATTGGTTTTTTTTCGGTGTAATACGTGTTTCTGTAAGCTAAGACTTTTTGATTTTACAATTTATATCTTCATCTCTTTATTACACGTTGCGTTGCATTTATTGAAACAGTCTCATAATGTTATGCAGGTGAAGTCCTCAGTGCGCACTCCACGTGGGGGAGCGCAACCACACTCTTCTGCTGTGCTTCAAGGCTTGCTAAATCATGGAGCAAGAAGTCCAAGTGAAGGGCAAAACAAAGCCAAGCTTGGAAACCTGCAAGCAGTGAGATCTATCACACCAATTGGAAACAAAAAAGTTGATAACCAGAAAAATCCTCTTCCAAGTCATTTTGATGAATCATTAGATATTGCAATTAAGGCATGTAGTGCAGAGGAAAATATCAAAGCCACTACTGAAATGCTCAAGGGTGCCTTTAAAAATGTTGAATATACATCACTTTCGCATGAAATGGAGACCACTAATCATGATTTGCGTACACTCACCCGTGTCAATCACCAGGAAAATGTTTATCCTGATAATCAAATTGATTGTTTGATCAAACAAGTTGGACTCATGGATATAAATTCTGTGACACAGGGGAAGATCAATGGAAATTCTCTTTCTTTTTGTGAGACTGATGTCAGCTTCCAAGATAAATCCAATGGTATGGAGTTATCAAAGCACAGGGAGTTTTTTAATCATCCTAAAAACCAGGAATTATTGAAGGGGTCGTCTACTCCAGGTCTATGTGTCCCTCCAACCAGCGTTGATCTGGCAACTTCAGCAAGGAGACCCTTTGCAGCAAAAGATTCATTTTTCAACATGGATTACCCAGTTTTCACAGAACCATCAATTTCAGAGGTAAAACTGACCAACATTCTTGTGCCCGAAAGCCACATTACGAAAGACAGCATCTGAGATGCTATGATTTAGTTGAACTACTTAATTTTTCGGTTTGCTGCTTTTGCTAAAAGTGAAACTGTAGAAGTCTTGATCTTGATGTAGTGTGTCAGATTTCGTATACCAAGTCTTTAAGTACTTGTTCTACCGTTTATTTCTATTTGACAGCATCTCTTTTTTTCAAGGGTTCATTGTCATGAATCCTTTTTAGAGTTTAGACTATATATTTTGAACGAGATCTTACTTCATTTTCTTACCATTTGAGAATTTAAATGCATGATATGGTATTATTTTCTTTAGCATTTTGATTAATCATTTTTATGTAGCTTATTTAACTTCAAATGGTGCCTTGATTTTGGCTTTACATTAAGTGTTCATATATTGATCTTGTGTTTGATTGTAATATTTTTAATTGACTATTCATATCATTTGAGTATTGTTTCGTCAAAAAATTTATCAAATAGTAACATTGGAACTAAATGTATTGCCGAAAGTGGAGAGTACAATTTAAGTTTTAGAATTTGTTTGTTACAGTTTTTTATTTGAAAAATAATTTTGTTCTAAAAAATAAATTATTACTTTTACAAGTTATAATTCAATTGTTACAGAATTTAAATCAGATTGTTTTGTATATATGCTTTCCGAAAAATTATTTTTGATATGAAATTTAAAATATGAATTTTATTATCTATAATAGAATATTAAAGCAAGTCATTATTTTAGTGTAATCAATTTTTATAATTATTATGTTAGTTAAAAACTCATGTATCTGCATAAAAAGTTTATTATTAATTTAAAAAGCAAATAAAAATTATTATATATATTACCAATTCTTAACTATAATGGGAATAGTTTGTAACACAGAATTATATTCATTTTGGAGTAGTTGTTTAAAATAAACAAAAACATTATCAAATATGAAAATAATAAGATGATCCAACGTAAATATCAAAAAAATGTCTTCATATAACTTTCATATGACTTTCAAAGAGAACTTTATACTTGATAACATACTCTGTTGGCAAAAAAAAAAAAATATCACCATCCTAAGACAATTATTAAAGAAGAAGCCATTGGTGGTAGATAATGTGCATTGATAATGAAGATGTCAATGTTGATTAAGAAAAGTTCACCACAGCATAAGACATAAATAATATTTTGTGGTAAATGGAGAAATTTTTACCAAAATAACTCGGTTTTTAAAAAAAAATATCAAAGTATTTCACTTTTCAAATTATTTTTCAAAGTATCCCACTTTAGAGTACTGATTGCATGGTAGCGCCATATGGATTGACGAACTTTCACAAGGGCACATGTGCTATCGTCAATTGGATTGGAGACACCGCATGGTGCTGCCAATTCAATTGGCGACTGAGTCTTAATATTAAAGGGGAGTCGCCAATTGAGATGGAGACAAGGTGTATTGTGTAAAATTTTTAACAAAAATAAATAACATTATCATTAATTAAAAATACTATTACATAAATTAATGTTGACGATCGGGTTGGTCATACCGGCCACCGGTTCCACATCCCCTAGGCACCCTCACTCGTTCCACTCGTTCCCTTCGTTGTTGATTCACACCAGCTGTTTGAGGAGTTGAAGTCTCAGAAACATTCCCAGCTGGTTCCCTAAGAATTTCTTGCATTTCCATGAGGTCTTCTGTGTTGAAATTGAACGTGCGACCCATGCTAGAGTAGTTCGGATGTGATGAAGGGGCCATTGGTGTGCGGCTTGGACGATTGAAGGGGGACATTGGTGTGAAGGATTCGTTGGTGAAAGGTTGAAATGGTAGTGGTGTTTGAAAGTCATAAGGTTGTTGGGATGTTTGTGTGTGTAGGCTAGGGTATGATGTCTGAGTGTTTTGGTTATGGAAAGATGTTTGGGCGTTATGGTTATGGTATGATGTACCCTCATTTTGGCTATATCTTGATGTTGTGTTGGGGGCATAGCCATATTGGGTTTCTTGATAATAGTTATTCATGCTCGCAATCAAAGACAAGAACATTCGCAAAAAAGTTGTGAATGTCGGGTATGCTCTAACTCAACCATCATTTCAATACTACCTTAACGAAATTAGGATGTCAAACGCAGATGCAAGAAAGTGGTTGGATAACATTCTATTGGAAAAGTGGACAAGGGCTTTTGATGGTGGATGTCGTTGGGGCCACATGACGACAAACCTTGTGGAATTCATAAACGGGGTCTTCAAAGGAATTAGAAACCTTCCGATCACCGCTTTGGTGAGATCACCCTATTATAGGTTGGCATCACTTTTCGCAACAAGAGGCGAAAGATGGAGTGCAGTGTTAATGTCGGGCCAAGTATTCAGTGAAAGCATAATGAAAGTGATGAAAGAGGATACTATCAAAGCCAACACACATGCAGTTACAGTCTTTGACCATCATAAGCAAACTTTCAGTGTATAAGAAATAATGGACCATAATGAGGGGAGGCCAAATTTATCCTATGTTGCCAGACTAAACAAATGTTGGTGTGACTGTGGCAAGTACCGGGCCTTCCGTGTACCTTGCTCACATGTCATTGCGGCATGTGCGCGTGCTCGTCAGGATGCTTATAGCCATCTATCTGATGTTTACAAAGCGATTAATGTTATGATTGACTACAACGAAGGCTTCGTTTTGCTACCAATGGAGGAATATTTGCCTCCATACCAAGGGGACATAGTTTGGCACAACGATGAGATACGAAGATAGAAAAAAGGACGCCCAAACAGCAAGCGTATAAGAACCAAAATGGATACGAATGATAAAATGATAAGATTATGCAGTATATGTCGTCAGCCCAGACACAACCGAAAAAATTGTCCCAATGTCGGAGCAACCTCTGCATCATGATTTAGTTTATCCTTTCAATTGTTGTAACCTAATATTTTCATATATTAATGAGTCTTTGTTACAACAATATTAACAACAAACAACACAAACCGCGAACTAACAACAGTCAACACATACGACACATAAAACAAATAACGGAAAAAAACATAAAACATTTCTAATTGATTACAATAATCAACCTAATTTCATTCAGTCCAAACATGACTTCCCTCGCATCCTTGTCAGTCTTAACGCGAACCCATCCACGCAGGCGATCAAGTCTCTCGATACTTCAAATTTTTCCCCTTCACCAATGTCTCCTTCTAACCATCGATTCAGCTCCCTCTTAAGTTGATTGAAACTTTGAATTTTTCAAAGCAGCATGTCCATCGGAGGCTTCTCTCTTGAATATACGACTTTTTCCCACTGGCGACGATGCATGTTATCAGTGGAACAAATATATGAGATGAGATGTGGAACTAAATGATCATAACACCTCTATTTATAGGAAAAAAATTCCACTTTTAAGGTTGTCTCCAGATGAATTGGCGACACCCTTGTAAGTATAAGACCTAGTCGCCAATTGAATTGGCAACACCATATGGTGTCTCCAATCCAATTGGCGACACCACTAATGCCCTTGTGAAGGATCGCCAATCCACATGGCGCCACCATGTAATCAGTACCCCAAAGTGAGGTACTTTGGGAAATAATTTGAAAAATGGGGTATTTTGGGATTTTTTTTTTTTTTGAAAAACTGGGTTATTTTGGTAAAAATATCGTAAATGGAAGTATGTACTTATTGTAAGAATTTTTTTTTTTGCAAATGTTAATATTTATATACAATTGTTGAAAATAGGGTCATACCTAAAGGTAAATGAATATCATCTATGAAAATATTACTTAGATAATAATGTGAAATATAAAAAAAAAACATTTATATTTTTAGACCTGGTTTATTTAGGGTCTGCTTCAGAGTTGGGCGGCATGAAGAAACAGGTAGAAGACCTGCTTGAGAAAAAGGTTGTTAGAACTAGTGTTTCACTGTGGGTATTATAGGGTTTCAAGGTACATTCCAGAGTATTATAGGGTTTCAAGGTACAAGTCAGTTTATAAGCATGTGATATACCCTGTAAATGGATCAAACGTGTGGGTTAAGACACCATATCCAGATGTGAAACCACCCAAGTATAGGAAGATGCTTGGTAGACCAAAAAAGAGGAGGAATCTTGTACAAGGAGAAATTGATGGGTCTGATCGCAAAATGAGAAGAGCAAGTTTCATGGTGAAGTGTAGTAGGTGTAAGAAAGCAAGACACTACAAGTCTACTTCTAAGGACACACCAACACAGTCTGCTCAACAATCAGGCCAACCATATCAAACTCCAACATAGGCTGCTTAACAATCAGGCCAACCATCTCAGACTCCAACACATGCTGCTCAACAATCAGGTCAACCATCTCAGACTCCAACACATGTTGCTCAACAATCAGGCCAACCATCTCAGACTTCTAAGGGAAAGACTACTCAACAATCAAGCCAAGCATCCCAGACTTCTAAGGGAAAGGCTACTCAGAAGACTCATGGACCTGCTGATGGCAAGACACAAAAGTTGCCTGTTAGGAAGGCAACAAGACCTTTTGTACCACCTGAACCTACAACTAGAATGAGTGGTGCCAAGAATGTTGTTGGCCCAGTAACAAGGAGGACTACTCCAACTAAGAGGACCACGCCAAAGAAGAACCTCTAGATATAATTAGGCTATCAGTTCATGTATTTTGTGTTTTTTTGGAACTGCTGTCATGTTTAATTAGGAACCAGTTTATCAGTTTGGAACATATTATCAGTTTGGTGTTGTTTGGAACCAGTTTATGTATTTTGGGCTTTTTGGAACTGTTGTCTTGTTATGGAACCACTTTATGTATTTTGAAGAACATATGTATCAGGTTATGTATCTGTTATGGAATGGAACCGGTTTGTGTAAAAAATTATGTGTTGAAAATGACGTGTCAAAAATTATGTGTTCAATATTTAACTTCTCTTAAAAGACCAAATATTGAAAACATATTCAACTTTATGGTAGAGACCATTTATGGTACAGACCAATGTATCAGGTTATGTGTTGAAAACTGATACAAATTCTTCTAGAGACCATTACAGGTCATGCTCAAAATTATGTGTCAATATTTAACTTCTCTTAACAAACCAAATATTGCAAACATATTCAACTTTATGGTAGAGACTATTTATGGTACAGACCAATGTATCGGGTTATGTGTTGAAATCTGATACAAATTCTTCTAGAGACCATTACAGGTCATGCTCAAAATCATGTGTCAATATTTAACTTCTCTTAACAGACCAAATATTGCAAACATATTCAACTTATACAAATTCAATCCAAATATTGCATTCATATTCAACTGATACAATCCAACAGTTACAAATTTTAACAGAACTTTAACATAATTTTTACAAACAAACCTTAACTTATTCTTCATAATACCCTAACTCATTCTGAAAACTAATACAATGATAATCATCAAAAACATCAAATTCAAAAGCATTTTCCACTTCATGATATTCTTCATTTCACTTTCAAGATTCATCAACTTTTTCCCTAATTCTTCATTCACCATTGTGACTTTTTCAATGTCCTTTTTTTCTTCAGCAAGTCCCTTTGTAACCACACCCAACCTATGCATCCAAAATTGCTCCTTCTCATCACCCACATCCTCATAAAACCAACTAAAGTAACTACACCCATCTTGCATAGCTCCCTGAAATTTTCATTGTTTAGAGGTCAAATATACCTACAAAATGAAACTTAAACAGAAATTATTAGGAAATTAAAAAGCTTGCATACCTTATAATTTGGACAACCCCAGAAAAGTTTTCCCATATTCTTAACAGTAGTTACCCTTTGAAGGACAATCATGTCTCCACAATGACATATGAGCTTCCATTGTGACCTACTATAAACGTTCGAATCTCCATTTTCTAAGTTTTTCTATTTCAACATCGACGATGAACAACCTGATTTCATGTTTGCCAAAACCATAGGTCAGATTTGGGATGGAAACGAATTTGAAGAGAAGAGAATTAGGAACCTGATTGCCCTAATTATGATTTTTAAAATTGGGAACGAGAAGGGAACTAGAAGGAAACAAGAAGATGAAGTTACCTTGTCAAGTCATCTGCCACGTATTAACAATAAACGGACGTTTGAGGACAACTAACGGTGAGGACTCAAGTGACACCGTTATAAAAGTTAAAGGACCAACTTGCCACTTTTTAAAGTTAAGGGGCCAAACTAGACCTCGAGCTAAAGTTAAGAGACCAAAAGAGGTATTTTGCCTATATATATATTTGATAGAAACCATAAACAAGAAAAACATGGCCTAGTGGAAAGGGTGCCCTTTGCAAGCATTGTGTCAAATTCAGTGAGGGGCTAAAATGAAGAAATTTTCAAATGACAATGACAAAATCTGTGTTTTTTTACAAGGTCTTTTTTCGAATTCGCCCCAAATGACAAAGGACAAAATATGTATTAACCCTATTCCAAATTAACAAAACTAATTAATAATGTACATAATGAAATAAACGGGACGAATTCGAGGGCGGGTACTAATGTCCCCATTACCCGACCCGTCTCCATATTTTTTAATCGGAGAAAACCCAAACTCAAACCCAGTCAAAGCAGGTTTTCTCCATCAACTTCAAAGCGGGTCTGAGTGAGTACCCGCAGTTATAGGTTATGTTAGCCTCATTCTTAAACCTTCAACAATATTGTACTCTTACAATTAGAGTCATTTTAAAACTTCAATATTGTTGTGAAAATTGTTAGAAATAAAATATATTTTACAAAACTTAGTGACTAAGTTTTGTTAGAGGGTAATTTAGTATGTTAGTATGTTGCCTATGTGGCCCTAGTTTTCTGTGCATAAATAGACTAGTGGTAGATGTCATTTATTATCTTTATTCCTTACAACTTTGTAGCCGTCATTTGTAGAGCATAAAATTATATTCTCTCATTTTATTCATCTCTTTTAACCTTGTGCACTAACAATTGGCATCTAGACCTCCGGTTTGGATCCACGGGGAAACACGGGAAACAGAGTGAAACGGTGAGGCGTTGTGTGGTTGATTTCGTTTCTTGAATTTGTGTTGAATCTTGAAAGGAATCGTAACAGAATCACATTTTCTGATTCTGCGGGATTGGGAAACACTGTGTTTGGTGAGATCTGAGTGATTGCACAAGGTTGAAGATGAACAGAAACGGTGGTCTGAGCACCAAGCTTCCAGTGTTTAATGGAAAAAACTAGACTTGTTGGATGATTCAGATGCGTGTACCGTTCGGTGTTCAAGATGTGCTTGATTCTGTCACTGAAGGTTACGTTCCAGTAGCAGCAAATGCAGCGGAGGAACAAAAGAACGTGCAGAAAGATACGAGGAAGAAAGATCATAAAGCATTGTTCTATATCCATCAGTGTGTGGATACAAATGTGTTTGAGAAAATCGTTGATTCAACGACGGCGAAGGCTGCGTGGGATACACTGGTCAGGTGCTATGGTGGTGACGCATCAGTGAAGAAGGTGAAGCTTCAGTCCCTACGAAAGCAGTATGAGAATCTCAACATGAAGAACAATGAGAAGGTATCTGAGTACATCTCCAGAGTGATTCTGATCACTAATGAGATGAAAGCTTGTGGAGAAACCCTTTCTGAACAAGTAATCATTGAGAAGGTATTTAGATCCCTTACCCCTCAGTTTGATTACATTATGGTAGCAATAGAACATTATAAAGATCTGAGCACCATGAGAATTGAAGAGTTGCAAAGTAGTCTAGAAGCACAAGAGTTGCGTCTGACTGAGATAACTTCTGAAAGGGAAGTAGAGCAGCAGGCTCTGAAAACAGTTTCTGGTAAGAAGCATCAGAAACAATCATGGTCAGAAGCCAGGAGAAGATTTGATGGTGTTCAGAAGTCAGAAACCTCAACTTCTGATAGGCAGAAGAATGCTCATAAGGGAAAAATGAGTTATGACAAGAAGAAGATCTAGTGCTACTGTTGTAAGAAGTTTGGCCATTTTGCTGCTGATTACTGGTCAAACAAGGAAAGGAAGTCATAAGAAGCAAATATAGCCAGAAGTTCTGATGATGAATCTGTGCTACTGATGGCTTCTGAATCTGATGATACGGATTTGACAGACTGGTGGTATATGGACACTGGCTGCTTAAATAATCTTACTGGAAATAAGAAATGGCTGGTTGACTTTGACTCTGGAAAGAGGACAAAGATCAGATGTGTTGATGATAAATACCCCAACGCTGAAGGTATGGAAAATTTCAGAGTCGTTCTGAACAATGGGAAAACAACATTGATTCAGAAAGTGTGGTATGTACCTGGCATGAAAAGCAATCTGATGAGTGTGAGGCAACTAATTGAGAAAGATTTTTCAGTTAACATGAAGGACAATCTTCTGAAGTTGTATGATTGTAATCAAAAGCTGATTATGGAGTCAGAACAAGGAAGGAATAGAACACTCAAGGTGAATGTAAGGACTGCAGACTCTGAATGTCTTAGTGCAGCAAGTGTTGTGAAGGAAAGTGAGCTGTAGCACAGAAGATTTGGTCATCTGAATTTCAGAAGCTTAGGGCATCTGAATTCGAAGAAGTTGGTACATGGAATTCCTAGAATTAAGAAACATGAGAAGTCATGCAAAGTGTGCATGGAAGGAAAGCAACCAAGATTGCCATTTGCGTCAGAAGTAGCTCCAAGAGAAAAGCATGCCTTGGGAGTAGTGCATTCTGATGTGTGTGGTCCATTTCCAATAGCATCGATTAGAGGGAATATATACTTTGTGTCATTTGTTGATGAATTCACAAGAATGACATGGGTATCCCTTATAAAGTTCAAACACGAGGTGTTTGCTGAATTCAAGAAGTTCAAAATGAAGGCTGAGAATCAGAGTGATCAGACTATGAAGATTCTCAGAACCGATGGTGGAGGTGAGTATAACTCCACTGAATTCAGAAAGTTCTGTGAGGAGAATGGAATTGAGCATGAGGTCGTTGCTCCTTATACTCCTCAACATAATGGTCTTGCTGAGAGAAGAAATGGTATTTTGCTTGATATGGCGAGAAGCATGCTGAAGGAGAAGAAGTTTCCTCATACCTTATGGGGAGAAGTTGTTTCCACCGCAGCATATGTGCTCAACAGATGTCCAACGAAGAAGCTGAAGGAAATAGTTCCTATTCAGAAGTGGACTAGAGATAAGCAAAGTGTTAGTCATCTGAAGGTATTTAGGTTTTGTATGTTACAAACATGTTCCAGAAGCCAGAAGACAGAAGCTTGATGGTAGAAGCAAAGTAATGTTACTAGTAGGGTACCACAGTACAAGTGCGTACAAGCTCTATTGTCCAGAAACTAATAAAGTTAAATTCAGCAGAGACGTCATTGTAAAGGAATAAAAAACTTGGGATTGGAACAAGTCTCAATCGAACTCTGATGTGAGAACTTCTAAAGAAAGTTCAGAATTAGGAGTTTCTGAAGATGAGTCAGAAACTGGAGAAGATTATGAAGCTGGAGTAGACTCTGATGGTGATTCTGACTCTGAAGAAGACTCGGAAGGTAAAGATAATTCTCATCCAGATTCTGGTGGTGATTCAAATTCTAGTGGTGATTCAGATTCTGGGAATATTCCAGACTCTGAAGGTGGTCAAGGTTCTGGAGGAGGTCAAACTTCTGAAGCAAGAGCTTCTGAAGATAGAACATCTGGAGTTCAAGCATCTGAATGAGATTCTGAACGAGGTCAGAGGCCACAAAGAATCAGAAACATTTCGAGAAGATTTGCAGAGTTTGACATGCTACAAGACAGTGAAGTAGATTCTGAAGGAGAAGTTATTTAGTGTGCCATGTTAGTAGACTCTGAACCCGTAAGCATGGAAGAGGCTCTTGAGCAGGAATTCTGGCTGAAGGCCATGAAAGAAGAACTTGATCCCATAGTGAGGAACAAGACTTGGAAGCTGACAGAACTTCCAAAGGATAAGAAAGCCATCAACGTCATATGGGTTTTCAAGCAGAAGCTAAAGCCAGATGGATCAATTGGCAAACACAAAGCGAGGTTAGTAGCAAGAGGATTTCTGCAAAAACCTGGGCTGGATTATTCTGAAGTGTTTGCACCTGTAGCGAGACATGAAACAATCAGATTGGTGATTGCAATAGCTGCTAACAGGAATTGGCCTCTGATGCATTTAGATGTGAAATCTGCATTTCTAAATGGTCCATTACAAGAAGAGGTATACGTGTCACAACCTCCTGAATTTGTTAAAAAGAATCAGGAATGAATGGTATACATATTACATAAAGCTTTGAATGGGTTTAAGCAAGCGCCCAGAGCCTGGAATCTGAAGATTGATTCATTTTTCAAGGAACAGGGGTTTCAGAAATGTGAGATGGAGTACGGTATTTATGTTCAGCATACTTCTGAAGGCAATATGATTCTGGTGTGTTTGTATGTTGATGACATACTGCTGACATGGAGCTCTGAACAAGAGATAGCTAAGTTCAAGAAGGTGCTGATGAATGAGTTTGAAATGACTGATCTCGGGAAAATGACATATTTTCTAGGGATAGAGTTTATATACTCTGAGAAGGATATCATTTTGCATCAGCTGAAGTATGAACTTGAGCTTCTGAAGAGATTTAAGCTGCAGAATTGTAAGTCTGTTATCACACCTGCAGATACAAATCAGAAACTAGATTATGATTCTGATGGTGAGGATGTGGATGCTACAACCTTCAAATTGTTGGTTGGTTCTCTGAAGTATCTGTGTAATACCAGACCTGATATCTGCTATGCAGTTGGAATGGTTAGTAGGTTCATGAGTAAACCTAAGTGGTCTCATTATCAAGCTGCTGTCAGAATTCTGAGGTATATCAAGGGAACTCTGAAGTATGGAGTGTTATTTCCTTCTGGAAGAAAGATTGAATCAGAACTTCTGAGCTTTTCAGATTCTGATTGGTGTGGAGACAAAGTTGGCAGATAAAGTACTTCTGGGTACTTGTTTAAGTTTCTGGGAGGTCCTATTTCTTGGTGTTCCAAGAAACAACTTGTTGTTGCACTGTTAACTTGTGAAGCTGAATATATCGCAGGCGCTGTGATTGCATGTTAAGCTGTGTGGATTCTGAACTTAATGCAGGATCTGAAGATCAAAGTTGACAAGCCTCTGAAGCTGATGATTGATAACAAGTCTGCAATCAATCTTGCCAGAAATTCAGTGTTGCATTGGAGAAGCAAGCATATCGAGACTAAGCATCACATTCTGAGAAATCAAATTTAGAATGGAGTGCTAGAAGTTGTGCACTATAGCACCCAGAAGCAGATGGCAGATATTCTGACGAAAGCTATCAAGACCGATCAATTTTCTTCGCTTAAGGGATGGAATTGGTGTTGTCAGTTTTGGGTAAATATAAATTAAGGGATGGTGTTAGAAATAACTTATATTTTACAAAACTTAATGACTAAGTTTTGTTATAGGGTAATTTAGTATTTTAGTATGTTGTCTATGTGGCTCTAGTTTTCTATGTATACATAAACTAGTGGTAGATGTCATTTATTATCTTTATTCCTTACAACTTTGTAGCCATCATTTGCAGAATATACAATTACATTCTCTCATTTTATTCATCTCTTTTAACCTTGTGCACTTACAAAAATGACTATCATTCGCTTCCTTTTATCTTTAGCTTCCTCGTCTAATTGTCACTTTTGCCAATTAGATGTCAACATAAGATTTCTACATAGATGAAAAACTTCAACCGCAATACATCATCTTAACCCTCTTCTAATAGTCGGTTTTTCATTAAAAACAGAGCAACACTTGGGCTTCTAACAGGAATGGTTGATATTTGAATGGTTGATACCCCAACAGAAGTGCAAAACTATGCATTTGATTACTCAAATAGATCAGAGGATGCTGTTGCGATAAATTCACAAGTACAAGGAAAAAAAGTACAAGGATCAAGTGAAAAGAGAGGAAATATAAAATATAATTATCATTTGAATCAACTCAAAATAAAAAAGATTACTACTAAGGATACAAAATTGTGGATATAATTCAATTAGTTTGATGAAGCAAAATTCATTACACGTTTTTCTGTAGAAATAAGTAAAAAAGAGAGGAGATCCATCCCACAGCTTTAAGACCTGGGCTTTTCCTTCTTCTCCTTGAAAAGAGCAAGGAGAGACACACCAGAAACCTTCACAACCTTGAATCTGACTCCAGGAATATCACCAACGGCGTGACCTTTACGTCCAAATCCAGCTATCAAAACTTCATCCTACATACAGCATAAACAAACAATATCATCAAAAGGTTTCAACACAGTAAAAGCAACAACAAATTCAGCACAATAAAAACAGAAAATAACTGTCATTTACATTTTCTTCGATGTAATTTAAGCAACCATCGTTTGGCACGAAAGCAGCTATCTTTTTCCCATTTTTGATGAGTTGAACTCTGGCACACTTTCTAATGGCGGAGTTAGGCTGCTTAGCCTCAATACCTCTGTACATAAGGGTCATACAAATTCTTAACATAAGATACTCACTAATAAAGAAAATATCCAATTAAACTAAAAATCAAATCAAGTAAATTTTACATCTTTTCAAGGACAATTCCCTTGGCATGGGATGAACCAGCGAAAGGTTTCTTCCATTCATTCCCAAGATGAGATTTTTTAAATTGCTTGTCTGCCCATCTTTGCTTAATACGGAGTTTCCTCAGCTTACGGGCAGCTCCCATTCCTCTTGTCTTCCTGCACGAAGACAAAAAACAATAAATCTATATCTCTAGTATTCTTGAGCAATTGCTTTGCTTAAAGGAGTAGCAAAGATCAAATAACACAATGCCCAGATAAAACTAAAAAGTATCATATTCATCTCAAACGGAACAAATTAATTACCCTAATCAACAACGTCATGTTTTTGTGTTCCAGAATGTATTAACAAAAACCATAGAAATTCGAGTTTAGAATCAAACATGATAATTCGAAGAACGTAACAACATAAGGTGAAATAAGGATGGATGAAGATAATGAATTTAAGGAATGTAAGGTTGAATTACCCCATGGTGATCGAGAATTAGAAATGCTGAGTTGAGATTTGGAGCTTGGGGAGGAGAAGAGTATGGTGTAGCCGCAGTATAAAATTTAAAAACCCTAATATTGATGAGGTTTTGTGGTTGAACGATGAGAATTATGAAAACGTTTGGTTTGGGCTTGGGCTTATTTAGTTTTACAACAAAGACGAGAATTATAATTAAATATTTTCTTAAATTCATAACAAATTAAAATTTTATGATTAAATTTGTTTTGCGGATATCAAATTTGTTTTGAAATATTTTTGGATATTTTGGTATTTATGATTAAATTTGTTTTGCGGATATTTTCTTAAATTCATAACAAATACATGATTGGAAGAGATATTTTTGGTATTTATGAGATATCAAATTTGGTTTGCGGATATCAAATTTGTTTTGTAAAGACGAGAATTATAATTAAATATTTTCTTAAATTCATAACAAATTTTAATTTTAATTGACAGAGATATTTTTAATATTTATGAGGTTATGTATTTGATATCTGCAATTTTTCATAATACCAAAAATATCTCTGTCAATTATAATTAAAATTTGGTAATTATAGATAAAAAATACGGTATGAATGAAAAAATTTGATAGGTTGGTATAAAAATCCAGCATGCATTTTTATCAGTTTTTATAAAAATATATGTGCCTGGAAAAATATACTACTCCCTCTATTTTATTAATTCTCTTTTTTTTTTTTTTTTACTTTTTACACCTATCAAAAAAGTTAATAATTACGGTTATTTTTTAAACTAAGATTTTTCTTTTGTCTATAATACATCTAATTTTTAATTATTTCAATATATTATTTTCTCTTTTCATAATAAATTGATAGGGGTAATTTTAACAAAACTATAATCATTACTAATTTGAATTTTATAAAGGACAATTAAAAAGAAATATAAAATCTACCATATAAGAAAAGTTACTACCAATGAATTTACTCTAATGCCCTCTAGGACACATGTCGCCATTGGGACACCCCCTTCCTTTTTCCCACGTGAGACTTTGCTCTCGTACAACCAAAACTATCTCTTTCATTTTTCAAAAACAAAGCCACCATACCTCTTCACCTTTTCAGAACTGTTCCCCGTCATTTCACAGTGAAATTCTGGTATCAGATGTGTGATGTCACAACAACACAATCTGCTACTATGAACAAGGCTATAACAATAGTAAATCAACACAATGAATTGTTCACCCAGTTCGGTCGAACTACCTACGTTTGGGGGCTACCAAGCCAGGGAGGAAATTCACTATTAGTAGTATTAAATTACAGAGTCAACAATCCCAGTTGACATCTACTAATCTTAATCACTACCCAATGACACTTCTACCTAAGAGAGCACTTAGATATGAGAAATCACTCACTCCCTAAATCACCTCAGTGATACAATTCAAAGATTACACTTTAAACGACACCTTGATCTTGCTTAACAGCTTTGATCAAGAACAACACACTCTTGCTTAAAAGCTCTAGAGTGAATACACTTACAACCCAAAATAGTAACACCTATTCAACCATGAAAGGCTTACAAAATACACACGAAAACTCTAACTTAACTCTCAGTCTTTGCTCTCTTGTCTTCGTCCACTTCCAACAAGGGTTGAGGCTGCTTTAAATAGAATTCTGACTTGGGCTTGGACCCCTTCCAAATATCTGATTTGATTTGTTTTAAAAACAGAATTTAAAACAGATTTGATCTTCAAATCTTTTTTAAATCAAACAGCCCTTAAACATAGCAACAGGATCTGCTCCAAATCTGATTGCAACTGAAAATATCTTCTCCAAGATATTCGCACACAATCTCTCTAACAGATCTTCTCAAACCAAACTTTCACGCGCAGCCCTAAAACATCACAGCCTGATGTTCTGATGTTCAGATAACTGATGTCAAGACATCAAGTTTAACATCAGCATATAAAACTTCAACCCTGCAACAACTAATGTTAGGAACCAATGTTAAGACATCAGACATATGACATCAACATTGTTCAACTTTGTTTTACCATAATTCCAGCCAATACAAGAACTAACAATCTCCCCCCTTTGGCTAATTTTGGCTAAAACAATCTCTGCCAACATCAGAGATACCTGCAGCGGAAAAACTTCATACTCCTAACATTCCAAAACACAACCAGCAGCAATCACATCCAAAATCTGCTAAACTCCCCCTCAAAATAAGAACCAGCATACCAGCTGTTCAAACATGCACACTCCCCCTCAAGCCTAGAACCACAACAGACAACTAGGCAACAAGATAGGCACAAGGCTAACTCTCCCCCTTTTTAGCCATAATTGGACAACTTCTACATCAAAGACAAATAACTGACAGCCATTAAGACATGGTCAAATAACAAGCTTCCCAAGGAACACACATTCTAAAAACTTTGACTGGTCAGGCGATACAAACAATGGATTCTTATAGAACTATAAAATCCAAGCCTTCTTCCTTCTAACAGCACCAGACAACAAACAAGTATGAGTCAGTCTATCAAAGATGCAGGGAAGAAACACATGCAGGAGGTCAAGAAACCAGATCCACTGAAGAATAAGAACAAAATAATGACAGCCGCTGGGACTTCTTCAGGAGCAACAAGAACAAGAAAAACATCAGAGACAAGGATGAAAAACATCAAAAAACCTCCAGTGCAACTTCATACATTTGATGATGAATGGGATGAAGATTGGAAAACTTTTCTTGATGCAGGGGGTTGGGATAATCTTTAGACCCTTTATATGTTGCTTTTGATGTACTAAAATCTAATCTTGTATGCTTTCAGCAGTTGAATAGAATTTTGTTTCCTAAACATATGCAATAAAGATCACAACAGCACAAGACACTTCCCAGCACATTTAATCCTCATATATGCAAATTCCTAATTTGCTTCTTAATTTTTCAAATTGATTCGTATCTAAGGCCTTGGTAAAAATATCTGCTAACTGCTTTTCAGTAGCAACATGTTCCAGAGCAACTACTTTGTCTTCAACCAAATCTCTTATAAAATGATGATGTATATCAATATGCTTAGTACTGCTATGTTGAATAGGGTTCTTAGAGATATTGATAGCACTCAGATTATCACAGTACAATGTCATGACATCTTGCTTGACATTGTATTCTGTTAACATCTGCTTCATCCAAACAAGTTGAGAACAACTACTCCCTGCTGCTATGTACTCAACTTCAGCAGTAGAAAGAGACACACAGTTCTTCTTTTTACGAAACCATGATATCAGATTATTCCCTAAGAAGAAGCAACCTCCTGAAGTACTTTTTCTATCATCAGCACTCCCTGCCCAATCAGCATCACAAAAACCACATAACTCAGTGCCTGATCCATGACTGTAAAGCATTCCATAGTCACTAGTCCCATTCACATATTTCAGAATCCTCTTCACTTGATTCAAGTGACTAACTTTAGGCTCAGATTGATATCTGGCACACACTCCAACAGCAAAAGAAATATCAGGTCTGCTAGCTATGAGATACAATAAGCTACCAATCATGCTTCTGTATAGACTTTGATCCATACTCACACCATGTTCATCTTTGGACAACTTTAAGTGAGTAGGAGCAGGTGTCTTCTTGTGATTAGCATTTTCCAGACCAAACTTCTTAACAATGTTCTTTGCATACTTGCTCTGGGATATGAATATGGAGTCTTCCATTTGTCTAACTTGTAGACCTAGAAAATAGCTAAGCTCTCCAACAAGACTCATTTCAAACTCAGACTGCATCTGTTCCACAAAATGTTTCACCATTGCATCTGGCATCCCTTCAAATACTATGTCATCAACATATATTTGAGCTATCATTAGTTTTCCTCCTTCCTCTTTAACAAACAAAGTCTTGTCAATCCCTCCTTTTCTGTAGCCATTTACAGCCAGGAATTCAGTAAGCCTTTCATACCAAGCTCTTGGTGCTTGCTTCAAACCATAGAGAGCTTTCCTTAGTTTGTAAACATGGTCAGGAAATGTTGGATCAATAAATCCTTTTGGTTGATCAACATACACCTCTTCATTTAAGTAACCATTCAAGAAGGCATTCTTAACATCCATCTGAAAAAGCTTGAATTTGAAATTACAAGTCACCCCTAAGAGTAATCTGATAGATTCTAGTCTTGCCACAAGAGCAAAGGTTTCATCATAATCAATTCCTTCAACCTGAGTGTATCCCTGAGCAACTAATCTGGCCTTGTTTCTGGTGACCACTCCTTGTTCATCAGATTTATTCTTGTAAATCCACTTGGTGCCTATCACATTAACTCCATCAGGCCTTGGAACAAGATCCCACACTTCATTCCTCTTGAATTGTTCCAGCTCTTCATGCATGGCATTAATCCAGAATTTATCAGTCAGAGCTTCTTTGACATTCTTGGGCTCAATTTTGGAAACAAAATAAGAATTTGACACAACCACTCTTGATCTAGTGTTAACCCCTGATTTAGGATCACCTATGATAAGCTCCTTTGGATGGTCCTTTTGCACTCTAATAGATGGTTCTTTATTAGATTGTTCAGGTTCAGGCTCAGCATCACCAGGACTGGGAGACCCACTTCTGTCTTCAGTTTCTACTGTGACTTCTTCAACTGATGTTTCAACATCATCCAGGACATCAGCGTCTTCCTGCTTATCAATGTCATCAATCACCACATTTATAGACTCCATCATAACCTTTGTTCTGGAGTTGAAAATCCTGTAAGCTCTGTTATTTATAGAGTATCCTAGAAAGATTCCCTCATCACTTTTAGGATCCAATTTTCTCCTCTGTTCACGATCTGACAAAATATAACATTTACTTCCAAAAACATGAAAGTACTTCACAGTTGGCTTTCTCCCTTTCCACAATTCATACAGAGTAGTTGAAGGGCCCCTTCTCAAAGTAACTCTGTTGTGAATATAGCAAGCAGTGTTCATGGCTTCAGCCCAGAAATGGTAAGGAAGCTTTTTGGCATGAATCATTGCTCTAGCAGATTCTTGGAGAGTTCTGTTCTTCCTTTCAACAACTCCATTTTGCTGAGGAGTAATAGGAGAGGAAAACTCGTGACTGATGCCTTCAGCAGAGCAGTAATCAGCAAACTTGCTATTTTCAAATTCCCTCCCATGATCACTCCTTATTCTGATGACATTGCTCTCTTTCTCTCTTTGGAGTCTTTGACATAAATCTTTAAATACATCAAACACCTCTGTTTTGTCTTTGATGAAGCTTACCCAGGTGTACCTAGAATAGTCATCTACAACAACATAAGCATACTTCTTCCCACCTAGACTTTCTACCTGCATAGGTCCCATCAAGTCCATATAAAGAAGTTCCAAAACTTTGGAGGTGGTGTTATGTTGAAGCTTCTGATGTGACATCTTGGTCTGCTTCCCTATTTGACAATCTCCACAAACACTTCCTTCTTCAATATTGAGTTTAGGAATTCCTCTGGTAGCTTCTGAAGATATGATTCTCTTCATTCCCTTCAGATGAAGATGTCCCAACTTTTGATGCCAGATTTTGACTTCATCATCTCTAGTAAACACACATGTTGAGGTACTTGAGTCGTGTTGCACCCATAGATAATAGTTGTCCTTAGACCTAACACCCTTCATGATGACTTCTCCTTTCTCATTTGTGACATTGCACTCAGATTTTGTAAAGTCTACTTTGAATCCTTGATCACAAAGTTGACTAATACTGATCAAATTTGCTGTCAACCCTTTGACAAGTAGTACATCATCCAGTCTAGGAGCACCAGCACAATTCAGCTTTCCCATCCCCTTGATTTCTCCTTTGACACCATCACCAAAGGTTACATGACCTGAAGAATAGAGCTTAACATCTACCAACAAATTCTTAACTCCTGTCATGTGTCTTGAACACCCACTATCAAAGTATCAGTCTTCTTTGGTAGAAACCCTAAGAGAAGTGTGAGCTATTAAGCTGGTAACTTTACCTTTTGGAACCCATTGCTTCTTAGAATTGAAAGCCTTATTACCTTTGTGAAACTTCTGTCTGGGAGTATACTGATGTGTCTTCTGAGGATACCCATGTAGCTTATAACAGTAAGCCTTTATGTATCCAAAACGCCCACAGTGATGACATCTCCAGCGCCTGAATTTCTTCCTAGAAGGAATCCTGTCAGGATGTTTAAACATCTGTTGTAACATCACTGGTTTGGAACTGGTAATAACATCATTAGAAGTTGCACCATTGTTGAATCCCAAACCACTTTTGTCTCCAACAAGTTTTCCAATACTAAGAATATTGTCTAGAGCATCAGTACCATTGTTCAACATTCTGACAGTTTTGGTCATAGAATCCAGTTTAGAGTTAAGCATACTGACTTCATTTTCTAGTTCAGTTTTTTCCGCTTCTAACTGCACTATGATTTTCTTTAGCTTTTCTCCTTCACGACATACTTGTTCACTTCTCATGCACAGTTCTTTATAAGAGGCAGCAAGCTCTTCATAAGAAACCTCATCATCACATAAATCATCATTTGACTCACAAACCCCAATCATAGCTCTAACAAGCTTAGCTGATTCTTCTTCAGATTCACTCTCACTATCAGTATCAGACCAGAAAGCAGATAACCCCTTTTTCTGCTTTTTGAGATATGTAGGACATTCTTTCTTGACATGACCATACCCTTCACACTCAAAGCATTGAACTCCTTTGTCATTATTGGTCTTTTCTTCATCTCTAGTTTTCTTCCCCTGATCTCCTGATCTGTTGGTGTCAGATGTGATGTTCTTGACATTAGGTTTGTAGCTCCTGTCTATCCTTTTTAGAACCTTGTTAAACTGTCTTCCCAGCAGAACAATAGCATTTGACAATTCCTCCTGTGTTTCAAAATTACACTCCTTCTTACCATCTTCAGTATTAGACACCAAAGGTATGCTTTTGGTCTTCTTTTCAGGCTCCTCATTCAACCCCAACTCAAAAGTTTGAAGAGAACCAATCAACTCATCAAATATCATCTTGCTGATGTCTTGAGCTTCTTCAATAGCAGTCACCTTCATTTTATATTTCTTGGGAAGGGATCTGAGAATCTTCCTTACTAGCTTCTCTTCAGTCATTCTTTCTCCTAAAGCACTAGAAGCATTGGACAGCTCAAGAATATTCATGTGAAAATCATGAATGGTTTCATCCTCCTTCATCTTCAGATTTTCAAACTTAGTAGTCAACAGTTGAAGTCTTGACATCTTGACCTTGGAAGTTCCTTCATGAGTAGTTTTCAAGACATCCCAAGCTTCCTTAGCTACTTCACAAGTGTTTACCAGCCTAAAGATGTTCTTGTCAATACCATTAAAGATGGCATTCAAGGCTTTTGAATTTCCAAGTGCAAGCTCATCTTCTTCCTTGGTCCAATCTTCCTCAGGTTTCAGCTTTGTTGTACCATCCTTTTCAACAATAACAGGTGCTTTCCATTCTTTTAAAACAGCCTTCCAAGCCCTGCTGTCTAATGACTTCAAGAAGGTAACCATCTGTGGTTTCCAATAGTCATAATTAGGGCCATCTAGAATAGGGGGTCTATTCACAAATCCACCACTCTCCTTGTCCATTGCACCAGAAAGTATCAGCCCTAGATCTCACCCAGATGCAGAGCAGGATGCCTGCTCTGTTACCAATTGAAATTCTGGTATCAGATGTGTGATGTTAAGTGTGATGTCACAACAACATAATCTGCTACTATGAACAAGGCTATAACAACAGTAAATCAACACAATGAATTGTTCACCCAGTTCAGTCTAACTACCTACGTCTGGGGGCTACCTAGCCAGGGAGAAAATTCACTATTAGTAGTATTAAATTACAGACTCAACAATCCCAGTTGACATCTACTAATCTTAATCACTACCCAATGACACTTCTACCTAAGAGACCACTTAGATATGAGAAACCACTCACTCCCTAAATCACCTCAGTGATACAATTCAAAGATTACACTTTAAACCACACCTTGATCTTGCTTAACAGCTTTGATCAAGAACAACATACTCTTGCTTAAAAGCTCTAGAGTGAATACACTTACAACCCAAAATAGTAACACCTATTCAACCATGAAAGGCTTACAAAATACACACGAAAACTCTAACTTGACTCTCAGTCTTTGCTCTGTTGTCATCGTCCACTTCCAACAAGGGTTGAGGCTGCTTTAAATAGAATTCTGACTTGGGCTTGGACCCCTTCCAAATATCTGATTTGATTTATTTTAAAAACAGAATTTAAAACAAATTTGATCTTCAAATCTTTTTTAAATCAAACAGCCCTTAAACATAGCAACAGGATCTGCTCCAAATCTGATTGCAACTGAAAATATCTTCTCCAAGATATTCGCACACAATCTCTCTAACAAATCTTCTCAAACCAAACTTTCACGCGCAGCCCTAAAACATCACAGCCTGATGTTCTGATGTTCAGATAACTGATGTCAAGACATCAAGTTTAACATCAGCGTATAAAACTTCAACCCTGCAACAACTAATGTTAGGAACCAATGTTAAGACATCAGACATATGACATCAACATTGTTCAACTTTGTTTTACCAAAATTCCAGCCAATACAAGAACTAACACACAGTATCGAAACTACAAGCACTCAACCTTCTCTGATCAACCTTTTGTTCATGCGCCGTTGAACCACTTGGTGTCTCTAAACGTACTTTTTCAGCTTTATCCCTTCATCTCAACTACCAACACTGATTCATCTCATTCCAAACCCCAACGAAATGGCACACCCGTTTTAGCCGGTTTCCGACATCAATGATAGCAAGGACTTATGGAAACTTGCTGTAAAGATTCATCACAAATGAAAGGTTACAACGACAACCAAAGAGCATTTTGAAATGGCTGTGGTAGACAAACAGGTATGTTTAAAATCATACTGTTTGTTCGTTGAATGTTGTTTGTAACTTTTGACAATGTTATTTGACATTTCTTATGATTTCCTTTTAAAGTTGTATCAATATCTGTTTTGCTCAAGCTTCCTTACAAGTTGTTTAAAAGTTTGACAATATTTGTGGTGTATTTGAGCTTTGACAATACTGGTGTTCATTGTTTGTATGTTTCAGGGTCATGACATTCAAGATCATAGTGTTTATTCGTTGAATGTTGTTTGTAACTTTTGACAATATTATTTGACATTTCTTATGATTTCCTTTTAAAGTTGAATCAATATCTGTTTTGCTCAAGCTTCCTTATAAGTTGTTTAAAAGTTTGACAATATTGGTGCTGTATTTGAGCTTTCACAATACTGGTGTTCATTGTTTGCATGTTTCAGGGTCATGACATTCATGTCGTTGTTCCTACAATCTTTAGACAAGCTTTTGACTCGACTTTGTCGGTTAACGCAACTTGCACGATAATGAACTTTCAAGTTCATCCTAACGATCTGATTTTCAAACCTACTTCGCACAAGTATTTGTTGAAATTCACTGGTGGGACCACGGTGGGAGATGTTGGTAAACATCAGATCCCTGATAAGAAACTTCACCTTACGCCTTTTACGGACATCAACTCGGGCATATGGCCCAAGAATCTCTTAATAGGTTTTTCTTTTTTCCCATTTCATTTCCATGTTTTGTTTGTCATCATTCCTATAGCTTAACTAATCTATCACGTTTCCCCTTTATTTAGTTGTTATAGGTGTTGTAGATGAAATCAGATACTCTCAATCTCAGTTCGGGGGGAAAAAGCCTCAGGTCAACTTCGTATTGAGGGACTTATCGTATGTTACATGACAAAATCTCTTTTATTACTTTTGTAAACCCTCTCATTTAGGTTATTCCAATATATTCAGATCCTTTCATTTACAATGCACTAGCGACAACACAATGCATTGTACTCTGTGGGAGACCTGTGCTTTGGAGTTCTTTGATTACAAACAAAAACATCAGGACCCTGCGAAACCAACTGTAATACTGCTGAAATATGCCAAGGTTAAAGAAGAAGGTACGCAAACGCAGAACGCGGTATCTGATTTTTCTACCTTTTTGAAGATACTTTTAATCTTCCACACACACTTTTAATGTTGTCTTTCGTATTGTAGGGAAATACCCCCTTGTCGTTACCAACACATACAACATTACAAAAATTCATATCAACGAGGATTTGCCCGATATCACTGATTTTTTAAAAAGGTTAGTCCATCTTCCTCAGACTATTTCTTTACATACAACCGTGTTTGAATAATTCCCTTGGAATGTTGTTTCTTACATGTATCTCACAATTGCAGTTTTCCCGTGGATTTTAAATTTGGAAAGTCCTCGACATCGGGGGCACACAACAGTTCCTGGTCCCAACAATCTTCGGGTTCTCAACTAACCCCTAATGAAATTTTTTTGTCCAAAGCTATCCCCCTCCCATTATGTGACATCATCACATTAAATGAGGTGTTTCACTTGTGATTTTGTTTTTCTGGTTTATGTTATCAAATTACCTAATTGCATTAACATTGTCTCTTTGTAATTTGAAGACAACTTTCTGCATTACTGTCGCAACAACCGATAAGGTCATCGCATCTCCTAACGGTTGGAATTATAGAGCCTGCCATCAATGTCCACAGGTTGCTAAAGGTGACAAACCACCTTTTTTTTGCCGGGACGGCCACCGAACCGAAGTTGAAATATGGAGGTTGCATTCTCTTTTATTTCATTACAGTGTTGTTATCGATGCCCCTTATCCTTAAGACTGTTTGATGGTTTAATGTTTTGTAGGTACAAAATTGAAATTGAGGTCAAGCAAGAAGGCTGTTGTAGCTTTATATTCTGGGATAGGGAAACCACAAAGCTTTTGAAGACATCGGCCGCCCAGTTACGTACAACCATGATAGAGGTTTGTGTTACCTTGGATAAGTTTCATCCATTTAGATTTATATCTTACCGTCTTGCCATGCTTATGCTACAGTCATTCAGAATAACATGTTTGTTTTATATCATAGGCCGGAATCACGGATCCCCTAGAGTTTCCACTTGCGTTGGATGCAATGTTGAACCTAAAGTATGCCTTCAAGGTTAAGTGGTGTCCCAAGTTCAAGAGTTGCTCTGTTGTGGACTTTCATAGTGATAACCTACTGATTAAACAACTAGAGGAATCACAGGGAACTGATCAGGTGAACACTTTGAAATTTATGTTTATACCACTGTGATTCATGATGTATATTTCTCAACTGCTGCCGTTGTTTTTTTCGTTTTCAGCCAACATTTTTCCCTCATATCAGTTGTCAGTCAAACCAAGTTAGTCTTCAACTATTGTATCTCTATTTTCGTTTACATCGTAAATATAAATTCTTTCATCCAATGAAGACGCCTACTAATTCGTTCCTCTATCTGCAGTTGATGGAGAATGTTGACGAAGAAGCACCGTTTGATAAGCTTACTCCAATGACGGTATGTTATCCATATGCTAATTATGATTTACCAAATCTAATTACGCTGCACAATCTTTCAGTCCGTTGCAAAGTATTAATGTTTTCCTCTAATTTTTTGGATTGAAGCATTACCAGTTTTTTAAAAACCATTTTTTGTTGTCTGACCTAGGATGTTGAGATTTCCTCTACACACAATCCCGATCCCGCTACCCCTACCACTAATGTGAAGAGGATGTCTCCCGATGCTTCCTTTGAGTCATCCGGTAAAAATCAGGCTGAGGGGGATCTTTCGTCAACCAAAGCTAAGAAAGTCGTCAAGCGCAGTAAAAAGGCGGCGGTTTAACTGTTTGTTTGCCTTGCTGCTTCGGGATTTAAGCATACAGCGATATATTAACACCTGACTACCAACAACTTTTGGCCACTGGCTTATGTAATTTTTTGGTGAATTTAGTTTCTTGATTATGAACATACTGTTGGATGTATTTTGAATATCTATTAAAACATCTCAGTGACTATGCTTCATGAAATCATTAATACAATAGTTTCAACTTTGTTATTTCAATATGTTTCTACATATACACTTAAATCCCGAAGCAGTTGTTGGTAGTCAAGTGTTAATATATCGCTGTATGCTTAAATCCCAAAGCAGCAAGGCAAACAAACAGTTAAACCGCCGCCTTTTTACCGCGCTTGACGACTTTCTTAGCTTTGGTTGACGAAAGATCCCCCTCAGCCTGATTTTTTCCGGATGACTCAAAGGAAGCGTCGGGAGACATCCTCTTCACATTAGCGGTAGGGGTAGCGGGATCGGGATTGTGTGTAGAGGAAATCTCAGCATCCTAGGTCAGACAATAAAAAATGGTTTTTAAAAAACTGGTAATGCTTCAATCCAAAAAATTAGAGGAAAACATTAATACTTTGCAACGGACTGAAAGATTATGCAGTGTAATTAGATTTGGTAAATCATAATTAGCATATGGATAAGGTACCATCGTTGGAGTAAGCTTATCAAACGGTGCATCTTCGTCAACATTCTCCAACAGCTGCAGATAGAGGAACGAATTAGTAGGCGTCTTCATGGGATGAAAGAATTTATATTTCTCACGTGGCTCCATGAATTTGGATTTCCAAAGCCAACCTATATATATTAGCATGTCACTAATAATAATCTTAATGTACTTACACATCTAATCTATTCCATAATGGGCTTCAAGCATTGTAAATGTTTTCCAGCAATGTGACACATCTTCAACCTTACAGTCGTACAAAAAGCACACCACTTTTTTCCCCTACCATCCCACTGATTATATATTCTTAACAAATTAATTAATATCAAACACCAGGCCACACTTATAATTATCAACTAAACATATACATCTATTTCCTCTAACTAAGTTCACAATACTCCAACTGCAAGCGTGCATATTTTTTCATGTTCAGTCTGGCGCAGTTGACACAGACGGAAACATGTCACTTCATAACACCCTACCCTGATTTTATGTCTACTATCTAACATTTAATAAATCTCAGGACAAAATCTTCAATACATTTCCTTCCCTACCTTCCACTCATCATTACTTCTTAGATGAAAGTTCACTTCGCCCCACATGTGCTTTGCAAATATGTTTCTCATTCCCCCTATTTTTGTTTTTTCCTGGCACTGTATATTACCCAACCAATTTTATTTTTGGAGATTCAAAAAACCCAAGTATTAGACTCTCTCCTTAGTCGTTAATTTTTTACAATTCCTCAAACACACGTCCTTCAATCCCAAATTTTGTGCTCCTTTATCAAACATCATCCTCATTACAAGGTAACTGCCACACCACCACATCCTGGTACTCGTTGTCTTATTTATAACTTGCAACTAACTTATACTATACCATTGTACGTAGCATTGCTTTTGGTAACGACATTTCAAACATTGTGGATGCTAACTTCCATGAACCCGTTCCATTTTACAGATATAACGTTGTCATGCCCGATACCGGTGAAACACCTGCATCCATAACGAGGAAAAGGAGAAGATCATTGTTGCTTCAGAATAGGCATAACCAAACCGTAATTAACAAGGAAAATACTATCACCTCGGCTTCGACACCTACCTATACAGTTACTCCATCCTACCAAACAATTAACTCAGTCTCCTTGACTGATATTGTCAACACCATTCATACTGCCCCCTCCACAAGACATGTTTTGCCAATATGCCCGCCAAAACGAAGATGTTTTGATATGCATGCTGGCATTAATTTGTTTCCCACGTTCAATTCTTCTTACTCATGTGGGGTAACATCTTCTGTAAGTTTGAATGCCAACCATGTCACACAACCAACACATAATGTACGGTCCTGCGTAGATGCTATCCATATACAACCAGAACGAGCATCTCTTGAAACAGTATTTTGGGGGGCGTTTTTATCGTATCCGCATGGATTGTGCGATATTTTGATGCATGTCGTTCAATAGTCACAATGTTTTAAGTTAAAGAGTTTCAAATGGTTCTTGGTTTTGTGTAACATAAATTTGTAGCAAAGAGTTTGTAAGGTTTTAGAAAAGCATGTCAAGATGAGGTTTCACTAATCCTTTCCACACATATCCGATTAATCACGCATATGAACTTAGTTTCTGACCAATACAATCGCGTATCCTCTCGAATAAGTTTATGTCTAAAGCAAATTCGTGAGTGTCGTTGTTTAGACCGTTAGATGATGTATCACGCTAACAATCAAAACAACAACCTTTAAGATCAACACAAAGCGAATAACAAATCCCAAATCTATGTCTAGAGTTTGGTTTTTAAGAGATGAAAATATTAGGTCATGCATTGTAAAATCTATGTCTAGAGTGAAACAACCCACACATACATCATTAAGAACAAATAACTTCATCTATATTGATCAATAACCTTGTTCATATACAAAAGATCAAAAGAAATACATATGATCAAGATCAACTACATCTAACCTTAACACAAAAGTGTTTAGCTACTCATTCTCATGGTAGCTTGGATGACAAGTTTCAAGAGGAGGTGAAAGAACATCCGAGTCGAATAATCGAGATTGGATGTGACTTCAGCTTCTCTATGTGAAATTTCACTCTTGGATGATCAAAGTTCAGAAAACTATGTTTTTGTGTGAAAAATAGCAAGTCCCCCATCAAGGAAAAGTAAAAATCTATTTATAAGATACTAAAATTCTGCATACCTCGCCTAGCGAAGGAATCACTCGCCTAGCGAATGGAACAAAAAATGGCACTTTAAGTGCCTCAGAAACTTAAGTCGCCCTAATTGTTATCGCGGGTTTTCTAGGCGAACAAATCATTCGCTAAGCGAGCCATTCGCTAAAACCTTCGCCCCAGCGAATTTTGGGTCCTTTCGCCTCTGCCTCGGCCAAGGGTCCTTCGCCAGCACCTTCGCCCAGCGAGCAAAGCAGCGAACACTCGCTGGCACTTCGCTACGTGAATTTTACTCCCGTTTCCTACTGACTCTTTCTGACCCTCCTCGTTGGAAGATTCGCTACCGTTCGCTAGGCGAACCTTCGTTGGTGACTTCGCCAGGATTCGCCTAGCGAACCCTGCCGTTGCTTTCTTAATTCTATGGTAGCTTGCACCAACTCCTTGTGTCTTAGTTTGTTAATCATTTCATGCCTATTTCTGCACACTAGCACACAAATTACAAGCACCACAAGTATATTCCAATGTTTGAAGAACTACAACAAATCACCACTAAAATCAACAAGTTAAACATAGAAAGTAATGAAAAATGCCAAGTATTGAATACAAATATGTAGCATGATTGACATCTAACAAACTCTCTCCAACTAACTCTTTGTTTGTCCTCAAGCAAAGTATGCCTCTCGTTGAAAACAAGAGGATTTGCTCGAGTATAAAATTCAACCAAGACAAGATAAACGGCTCAAATAAACAACTACAACAAGGCAACAATTACACATTCCTAGAATTGACAATGTAAAAGAACTTGACTCTTAAACAACTTCCGAACGATGCTTCAAGAAACAACTAAATCATCATGCACATGTCATTCTAACACTCCACTTCGAAAAAGGATTGAAGGAAAACGCGCATACAAGCACGGGAAAAATTTCACTCAAATGACAAATGATGTAAATACTAAGAAATTCATACAATATCTAAATGATCACAAAGGAAATCATGGAAGCAAAAGATCACAAAGTGCTTAAAGGTTGTAGGTTAGTCGGGTTAACAATAAAGGGACATTTCTAACGGCCATTGAATCGAAATTGCCTATGCAAAAGAACATTCACACTACAAGGTATTCACAACACCTCAACTTCATTCACCACTTTTTTCCTTTATCACACATTCTCAAACTTCCTTGCACAATTATTGAATCTATTTTTCTCATTCAAGCAAGCATTCTTTTTCTCTTTTGTACACAAATATTCACATACTCTTTTCTTTTTATGCTTGCTTAAATGTTTTCACAATTTTGAGTAATTCACCAATCTTCTTTTTCATTCTCCCCAACTTATTTTTGACTCAACCTTATGTGAATGTTCCTTGCTTTTTAAGGCAAGGAAGTCAATTAAAATAAAATTTCAAAGGTTCAAGAAGAAAATTTTTTAGAAGCTCACAAAAATTCAATGATGAACTTGATTTTCAAAATATGTACAACACAAAGTTCATCACTAAAAGAGATCTAAACAATTTAGGCACAAAGGGGCTAATAAATTCTCGCTACTCACGGGTAAACTACTGTTTGGAAATGGTTGTGCTCAATATTAACAAGTGCCTTGATCATTTCTAATACTTCCACAAAATCACAAGAATCACAAGAAAAAGCATGAATTAAAAGTATAAAACAAAATCTATCATCAATCCAAAACATATAGTATAACCTGGAGGTTTCTCACTTTTGTGATTTTTGGACCTAAATGACATAAGCAATCAATAAAGTTGTAACAAGAAACACAATTTTCATTTGTACAAATACATAAATTCTAACACATTCAAAATTCTAGAACTAGGTAACTATGTACCTTGCCGACAATATCATGCTTAAATTACTATCATCGCCATCCAACTTGGAAGAATCTTCTTTTAAGATCAAGAATCACCAACCTAAAATTCCCCAAGTTTCATCAACAAAAGAAGGAAACATTAAATATTCACAAGCACCATTCAACCACTACTAAAAAAAACTAAACTAAAGTTAACATAAAACAACATTTAATTCAAACATAATATTAATAATAATAGGAATGTAATGGTGTAAACACACCTACAAAGTCAAAGAAAAATACCACCAAGGGTACAAATACATCATACAACCCAAAATAATCCAACACATTGGATAAAGTACATCAATACTAAACTGAAATAAAACAAAATACATAAAACATGATAAAACTTCACTTTGTCGCACAAAGGAAGTACAAAATCTGAAACTCCAAAATTAGTCTTCCTCGGACAACTCAATATCCTCCCCTCAGAACCACGGGCCGAACCAGTCGCCTCATCATCATCCTCAGCCTCCTCAGCAGCAGCATCATCAGCTGCATCCTCCTCCCCTCCGAGTATTGGCCTGGCCTCAGGCCAACCAACATGTGTCAGGAACTGCTCCCTCGACATCAGAGAATGCTCACCGGCAGGATCACGAATCTGCAACTGAAGAACCCGCATAGAATTATGAAGGTCAGTCATGGCGCACTGAGAAGCCGCCATCCAATCCCAGTTGTACTGACAGATTTCCTGCTGAAAAGGATAAAAAGCCTGAGACCCCGAACCAGCAGCCTCACCACCCCCTGTGCTAGCATCAGCACCAGCACGAGATGTCTCACCAACTGCCCCTTTAGGCTTACAAAATTTGTCCACATAACGATCATCTATAGATGAAGGAATCGTGACTTGTCGGCGTGCGGGTATATCAACCCCAGCATGAGCACACAACGACATTATGAGACACGGGAAAGCAAGCGGGGCATTCGCCCGAGCAGCAGTACCTCAAAGACCACTCAGAACAATGGCCTTGATCTCATCAGCAATAATGTGAGCCACGTCAATCTCTACATTCGTAAGAATGCTATGAACAAGGTGGGCCAACTGTATAGGGATGGTGCTATGATGCGACCTTGGCTTGATGTTTGTGAGCACAAAAAGTAAAATGAGTTAGGCCAAGGGTTGCATATCCACTCTCCGGTATCTAATCGCAACCCCGGATGGGTTAACTTCCACATCTTTACCCGGAACGAGCAGATCACTGGTCATCCTTAGAATGTCACGATGAAGATGAAGATCTCTATGATAAACATCCAACTGAGTACCTACCAACGGCAACGGATCACCCAGAACCGCATTTATAGTCCTCCTATCAAACCTCACCACAGTCCCCCTCACTAGAGACGTCCAAGTAAACAACTCCCCATCTTCGGGAAGCGCATTTTCATAAAATTCACGGACAATCTCTGCGTTATAACCATCAAGAGGTGTCATTAAGCGATCCCACTTCTTTGCTGCCAAAAGTGCATCCACCGATCTATAACTTCCACGGTCGCTTAGATTAAACCTCTTCTCTGCTAAAATATGTCTCTTTTCCAAGGTCTCGTAACGTGCAGCCTGCTTGGCTCCTATGAATCTAGCATCATCGAACCGGATTGGTACCTGCCGAGAAGTTGTGGCTTTCCTTTTCTTTGCAGGATTAGTTGCCATCTTAGGTGCCATCTGCACAAAACAACCAATAAAACACAACAACAGCAAACCAACACATTAGTGACAAGGGCCAACATAGCAAGAGATTCAAACTCATAAAAAAATAATAATAAAATTCAGCTTTGTTCGCTCCAGGGGTCGCTAGGCGAAGGCTGGCGAACATTCGCCCCAGGTTCGCTAAGCGAACGCTGTCGAATGCTCGTCCAGGCTCGCTAAGCGAACACGGCAGCGAACCCATGAAAATTCAGAAAAACAATATCAAACAACCAGTTCAACAACAACCTCACTTTTAAACCAGAACCATATTCATAATGCTTGATTAATTTACAACATGCAACACATAAACATTATGAACAGAGGTACATGCACTTTGAAAATCTAAATGATTTACATCTAAACTCCAATCCATTTCCTAACCTATTGTCAAACAGAAATAAATAAATAAAATGAAAAGGATGTTCAAACCTGAACTTTGTAAATGAAAAAGGAGGAACTAGGTGAAATGCTTGCAGAGACAAATCGTGCTAAGTGTTCTTGAGAGGAGAGAAAATTTTGAAAAATGTTGGAGAGGCAAAGAGTGAACAAGGAAACTAGGGTTTCCCACTCAAAACCCTCAGACACGAGTTGGGTCATGGGCCCAAATGGCTGGCCCACCCAAAATTTACATTTTTTTTTCTGATGTGGCAAAACAACATGGCCTGTATCGCTGGGTTCACTAAGCGAAGGACCCAGCAAATGCTTGCCCAGGTTCGCTAGGCGAACGCCAGCGAATATGACAATTTTTTTTTCAAGTTTTCAGCACTTTACCACTTTTCTCAACACTTCAAAACTTCAACAAATACTTAAAACAGTAAACAAAACAGAAAATACTTACAATGTTGGGGTGCCTCCCAACAAGCGCTTGTTTAACGTCGGCTAAGCTCGACAGTCCAATGCAACGTCAAGGATCGCAAAAAGGAACAATGGCGAGATTCCGCTCGAAATCACCTCCAAGATAAATTTTCAACCTCTGACCATTAACTGTCCAACTCTCATTTGTCTTTGCGTCTTCAATGACTATTGCCCCATATGACTTAATCTCCTGAATCCGAAATGGACCAGACCAATTTGATTTCAATTTACCTAGGAACAATTTTAATCGAGAATTGAAAAGTAGGACCAGCTGCCCTACTTCAAACTGTTTGGTCACTATCTTCTTGTCATGGTAAGTTTTGACTCGATCTTTGTAAAGCTTATTGGAATCATACGCTTGGAGACGCAATTCATCAAATTCATGCAATTGCATTTTTCTTCTATCACCGCTCAAAGTTGGCTCAAAATTCAGAAATTTCAAGGCCCAAAATGCCTTATGCTCCAACTCGACCGGTAAATGACAATTCTTACCATAGACCATTTTAAAAGGTGTGAGACCAATCAGAGCTTTAAAAGCCGTCCGATAAGCCCACAAAGCATCCTCTAGCTTATTCGACCAATCCTTCCTTGAGGATGACACCGTTTTTTCCAAAATTCTTTTAATTTCCCGGTTCGATACCTCCGCTTGCCCATTGGCCTGAGGATGATATGGTGTTGCAACTTTATGCTTAACACCATATTGCTCCAAGGCTTTTTCAAGCTGAGTGTTGCAAAAGTGGGATCCTCCGTCACTTATCAACACTCGCGGAGTACCAAATCGAGCAAAAATGTTTCTTTTCAAAAATTTTATCACTGTTTTTCCATCGGCCTTAGCACATGTTATTGCCTCTACCCATTTGGAAACGTAATCAACTGCGACCAAAATATACTCGTTGGAAAATGAAGATGGAAAAGGTCCAACAAAGTCAATTCCCCAACAATCAAACACTTCAATTTCCAACATGTTTTGTAAAGGCATTTCATGCTGCTTTGAAAGTCCACCACTTCTCTGACACTTGTCACAACCTTGGGCATGCGCGTGCGCATCTCTGAATAAAGAAGGCCAATAAAAGCCCGATTGAAGGACTTTCGTTGCCGTTCTTAACCCGTTAAAATGTCCTCCATACGGAGAGTTGTGACAATGCCAAAGTATGTTAGTGGCTTCATTCATTGACACACATCTTCGCAAAAGGTTGTCGACACCAAGTTTAAACAAATATGGTTCATCCCAAACAAAAGACTTGGCATCCGATGAAAATTTCTTTTTTTGATGGTGAGTTAGACCATCCGGTATTAATTCGGCGGCTTTGTGATTAGCCATGTCAGCGAACCATGGTCTAACTTGCACCATATACAATTTTTCATCCGGAAATTCCTCTTTAACCTCTAATTCCTTTGTGGTCACGTCTACATTCATAAGGCGAGACAAGTGATCCGCCACCAAATTCTCGGATCCTTTCTTGTCCCGAATTTCCAAATCAAATTCTTGCAACAAGAGGATCCAACGAATTAGCCTTTGTTTAGAATCGGGTTTGGTGAGCAAATATTTAATCGCCGTGTGATCCGTGTAAATGAAAACTCGCGAACCAATCAAATAGGAACGAAATTTTTCCAATGCATACACTATCGCAAGCAACTCTTTTTTAGTTGTTGCATAGTTTATTTGAGCTTCGTTTAAAACTTTGCTCGCATAGTGTATAGCATGAAAAAATTTTGTTTTTCGTTGACCCAAAACTGCACCCACCGCATAATCGCTCGCATCACACATGAGTTCAAAATCAATTTTCCAATTAGGTGCGATGATTATGGGCGAGGTAGTCAAAATTTTCTTTAAAACATTAAAAGCAAACATGCAAGATTCATCAAAATCAAAGGACTTATCTTTATTGAGCAAATTGCTCAAAGGCTTTGTAATCTTCGCGAAATCCTTAATGAACTTCCGATAAAATCCCGCATGCCCGAGAAAACTTCGGATGCCTTTGACATTAGTTGGAGGAGGCAACTTTTTAATCACTTCAATTTTTGCTTGATCAACCTCAAGACCTTTGGAGGAGACTTTGTGGCCAAGCACTATCCCCTCTGTAACCTTAAAATTGCACTTCTCCAAATTCAATACCAAATTCGTCTCAACACACCGTTCAAGAACGGCCTCCAAATTTCTCAGACAAAGATCAAAAGACGCTCTGAAAACGGAGAAGTCATCCATGAAAACCTCCATCATTTTTTCAATAAAATTGGAGAAAATTGCTTGCACACAACGTTGAAACGTTGCCGGTGCGTTGCATAAACCAAACAGCATCTTTCGGTAGGCAAAATTCTCAAAAGGACAAGTGAATGCCGTCTTCTGATGGTCATCCGGGTCCACCAAAATTTGGTTATACCCGGAATAACCATCCAAAAAGCAATAGAATTGTTGGCCTGACAATCTCTCTAACATTTGGTCCATAAACGGCAGTGGAAAATGGTCTTTTCTTGTAGCGATGTTTAGCCTCCTATAATCTATACACATCCTCCAACCCGTCACCGTTTTTGTCGGAATCAACTCATTTTTTTCATTTTGGATCACGGTCATTCCTCCTTTTTTAGGCACAACGTGGTCCGGACTTACCCAAGGACTATCGGAAATCGGATAAATCATCTCGACATCAAAGAGCTTGACAACCTCTTTTCTCACTACTTCTTTCATCGTTGGATTCAAACGGCGTTGCGGTTGAGCGATCGGTTTGAAATCCTCTTCCATGAATATGCGATGCATACAATAAGAGGGACTTATGCCTTTAAGATCGGAAAGAGTCCATCCCATTGCTTCTTGATTTTTCTTTAAAACTTGAATTAACCGGTTTTCCTCATTGTCAGATAAAATGTTGCTAATGATAACCAGTTTGTTACAACCGTCATCAAGAAAAGCATATTTCAAATTAGAAGGCAACACCTTCAATTTAAGTTGAGATTTCGCATCACACACTTCTTTATTTAACACTCCCTTTTCACACTCCCAAGGTTGCAACTCCTCTAAAGATTCAAGTTCCTTTAAACACTCTTCAAGTGCTCTTTCTTCTTCATCGGAGAATACTTCAAAGGATTCATCAAGAGCTCGTTGGAAAAGGGACACTACATGAACTTGCTTTGTGACATCATTAATCGCCTCTTCCGTTGCGTCTATTCTAAAATAGTCACTTTTGTCATTCTTGTGTTTCATGGCCTCAAATAGATTAAAACATACCTCCTCATCTTGGACTTTAACCTTCATAAGACCGTCGTCCATATCAATTTCCATTCTAGCAGTTTTCATAAACGGTCTTCCAAGAATCAATGGAGCGTCTTCATCTTCCTCCATTTCAATTACCACGAAATCAATAGGAAATAAAAATTTGTCCACTTTAACCAATACATCTTCCGCTACACCATGAGGATATGTAGTGGATTTGTCGGCGAGCTGCAATGTCATTTGAGTGGATCTCAATTCCATGTGTCCTAACCGTTTCACAATCGACAAAGGTATCAAATTGATACTAGAGCCCAAATCAATCAACCTGTTGCCCACATAGATATTACCTATAGTAACCGGCAAGGTGACTCGTCCCGGATCACTTTCTTTCCTCGGGAGAGTACGTTGAATGATAGCGCTACAACTAGCATCTACCATGATAGTCTCTTGATCCGTATACCTCTTCTTTTTTGTGAGAATATCCTTCATAAATTTCGTATATTTCGGCATTTGCTCCAAAGCTTCGGAAAATGGAATGTTTATTTGCAATTGTTTGAAAATATCCATAAACCGAGCATAGTGCCTCGCACTATCTTTCTTTGAAGGAGCATGAGGATATGGTAAATGTTGGATCGAAATATTATTCGCTGGTTCCTTCCCCTTCCTAGTTTTTTTCAATTTTTCTTCTCTCTTTCTTTTTTCTTCTTCCTCACTTTTTCTCAATTCATTTTCAACTAAATCACCCTCAACATTTTTTTTCTACTTCAATCTCATCATTATCTTTTTCTTTTTCAACTACAACCTCCTCCTCCACTACAACTTCACCTACACCCATGTCAATCTCTCTTCCACTTCTTGTAAGAATAGCCTTACAATGCTCTTTAGGATTTGGTAGAGTATTCGCCGTAAAGTTTCCTTTTTGTTGGTTGGCCAATTGTTTTGATAATTGTCCGACTTGCGTTTCAAGATTCCTTATGGCCGCATCGGTATTCTTCTAATTTGACATTTACATTTGCATAAATTGCGTGAGAGTGTCTTCCGTCTTTGTATTTCCAATGGGAGTTTGCGGAGGTTGAGTGTAATTTTGGTATTGTTGACGGTTTGACGGTCCGACTTCTTGCGGTCTCCATGGTTGTTGATAACCTTGATTACCTCTTTGTTGGTAACCTTGGTTGCCTTGTTGATAAGGAGGTCGGGGTTGGTATCCTTGATTTTGGTTTCCCGCATAGTTCACCTCCTCCACAACCGGAGGACAATATCCGGTAAGATGGTCTCCTCTACAAAGTTCACATACTAAGACTTGCACATTTTTTCTTGAGGAGTCATGAATCTCCTTGAGTTGTTGAGGAAGTTTAGACATTTGTTTCATTAACAACTCGACTTGTTGGGATAATAACTTGTTTTGAGCAAGTATAGCATCATTGGTTCCCAATTCCAAAACTCCCGGAGTCCTTTAATAAGGGCCACGGTTATGGCTTCCCTGATGGTCATTTAAAGCCATCTTGTCAATTATGGCAATGGCTTCTTCGGCACTCTTGCTCATCAAAGATCCACCCGCGATGGCATCCAACAATGTTTTCTGCACTAACTGGAGTCCATTCCGAAAAATGTGAATTTGAGACAATTCATCAAAACCATGCCCTTTGCACTTTCTCAACATAGATTTGAATCTCTCCCACACTTCGTTGAGAGATTTGTTTGCACCTTGGGTGAAAACTGCTATTGCGATCTTTGCCTCCATGAAACGATTATGTGGAAAACATCTTTCCAAAAATTTTTCTTCAAGTAAATTCCAATCAGTCATTATTGTCGTCGACTGATCAAGATACCATTCCTTGGCCTTCCCAATGAGGGAATGCAGGAATAGTCTCTTAAACAGAGATTCCTCTTCAGCTTCGGGCGCACCAGTTGCTCCCGCAATCTCATAGAACTTTACAGATGTGTATAAGGATTGTCATGATCCATACCAGTAAAAGGACTCTGATATAGAAGCGAGAGAATACCAGTATTCATTTCTGAATGCAGACCGTTATGAGCATTGCGAGCAAACTGTGCATTATGTCTTGGACTGTTTGTACAAGGTCTGGTAGCAGGTGGTGGTGGTGGTGGTGGATTCATAGTTGGAAGTAACTGTGGAATTTGCGTCGAAGTTGAACTTCCGTCTCGCTCTCGTCTTTCTTTGGCAAGTTGCCTCCTTTGCCTTATTCTTCTATTGATTTTACGAGCGGTTCTTTCAATCTCAGGATCGAACAGAAGTTGGTCCGCAGGTAACTTCCCTCGCATAAAACAAAGTCTGCACACTAAACCAAACAAATCAACAAGCTCAAGAAAAAGTTAACAAGCTTAAAACAAAACAAATATTGCAATGCTTGCAATATTAAACAACAATCCCCGTCAACTGCGCCATTTTGTTGAAACAGTATTTCGGGGGGGTGTTTTTATCATATCCGCAAGGACTGTACGATATTTTGATGCATGTCGTTCAATAGTCACAACGTTTTAAGTTAAAGAGTTTCAAATGGTTCTTGGTTTTGTGTAACATAAATTTGTAGCAAAGAGTTTGTAAGGTTTTAGAAAAACATGTCAAGATTAGGTTTCGCTAATCCTTTTCACACATATCTGATTAATCACGCATATGAACTTAGTTTCCGACCAATACAATCGCGTATCCTCTCAAATAAGTTTATGTCTAAAGTAAATTCGTGAGTGTCATTGTTTAGACCGTTAGATGATGTCTCACGCTAACAATCGAAATAACAACCTTTAAGATCAACACAAAGTGAATAACAAATCCCAAATCTATGTCTAGAGTTTGGTTTTTAAGAGATGAAAATATTAGGTCATGCATTGTAAAATCTATGTCTAGAGTGAAACAACCCACACATACATCATTAAGAACAAATAACTTCATCTATATTGATCAATAACCTTGTTCATATACAAAATATCAAAAGAAATACATATGATTAAGATCAACTACATCTAACCTTAACACAAAAGTGTTTAGCTACTCATTCTCATGGTAGCTTGGATGACAAGTTTCAAGAGGAGATGAAAGAACATCTGAGTCGAATAATCGAGATTGGATGTGACTTCAGCTTCTCTATGTGAAATTTCACTCTTGGATGATCAAAGTTCAGAAAACTATGTTTTTGTGTGAAAAATAGCAAGTCCCACTTCAAGGAAAAGTAAAAATCTATTTATAAGATACTAAAATTCTGCAGACCTCGCCTAGCGAAGGAATCACTCGCCTAGCGAATGGAACAAAAAATGGCACTTTAAGTGCCTCAGAAACTTAAACCGCCCCAATTGTTATCGCGGGTTCGCTAGGCGAACAAATCATTCGCTAGGCGAGCCATTCGCCAAAACCTTCGCCCCAACGAATTTTGGGTCCTTTCGCCTCTGCCTTAGCCAAGGGTCCTTCACCAGCACCTTCGCCCAGCGAGCAAAGCAGTGAACACTCGCTGGCACTTCGCTACGCGAATTTTACTCCCTTTTCCTACTGACTCTTTCTATCCCTCCACGCTGAAAGATTCGCTACTGTTCGCTAGGCGAACCTTCGCTGGTGACTTCGCCAGGATTTGCCTAGCGAACCCTGCCGTTGCGTTCTTGATTCTATGGCAGCTTACACCAACTCCTTGTGTCTTACTTTCTTGATCATTTCATGCCTATTTCTACACACTAGCACATAAATTACAAGCACCACAAGTATATTCCAATGTTTGAAGAACTACAACAAATCACCACTAAAATCAACAAGTTAAACATAGAAAGTAATGAAAAATGCCAAGTATTGAATACAAATATGTAGCATGATTGACATCTAACAACATCTTCCATGAAATCTCACATGACTGCCTTCCAATGTAACTCACTGCCTACTTCGTCAACTCAACACGACACACGTGAACCATTGCCTCAACCTTCTTTCGTGCTTGGTTCTTCTGTAAATCACAGCATTGGCCCTTCCATGATGATTAACCGAAACACATGGTCTATAAACTCAAATGCGTTTGCATCTACTTCTAATTATGCTCTCCACACTGGACCATCACCCATTACAATTGACCCCACACTAAATGCTCTTCATACGTTCGCTGCTTATTATTCTTTCGATGACAACTCAGACAATGGATCAGGGAATAATCTGGGGAATTCATCAGAATCTAATGACGAGGCCTACGAAGACATACTTGAATCGCACCTTCAAGGTTATTTCTGTTCTCAATTCATTGGGTTATAGAATTTTTGTTTTTCGTAAACAATTACTCACTTAATTTTTTATTGGGTTATTTCTCTTTCTCACTGTATACGCCCAATACAAGACCGAGAAAATTCCAGCACTTTATCATTCATTACGCCTACAATAAGATTCTTGTATTACCACACAATTTATACAGAAACGTTTTACTAAACAACCATTAATACTACTTACCATCTAACCATTATTACACACTTGCTTGTCGAAATTACGATAAAACAACCACTATTTTATTCTAAACATACGAAGATATGTAAACATGGCATTTTTTGTACAACGAGGTTCTATCAAATCGAAATTGGATTCTATCTCCAACTTTGAAGCTATTGTCTTTGCAAAAGTCATCCCAACCATACCCCAATTTTGTGTTGTGAGTGTCTCCAACATGAAACAGTTCCATCAGTTTCGACTTCCCGTTATCACCGCACAGAATAATATCTTCATAGTCATTATCTCTAAGTGCTTCAGCAAAATCCACCTGCAACTTCTGTAACAGAAAACAGACATAATTAGATTGTTATATGGGTTTCAACACAAACAGGCATACTATTACATTTTATGCGGCCACAACAGAACTACTTAACTAATCTCGGCAGATCCACACTAATCGGGGTTATTGTGTGTTCAAAATTAAATATTTCCTGTTCATAGATATATCTACTATGGAAATACGGTAAATCTTGGTATTTCGTAATCTCAGTGAAACCGTTGATGCCAAAGTTGTTGTTTCCATAGTAGCCAAAGGTTACAACAACATCACTTGGTAGGTTGTAGTACGCTTCCAATCTGGGCCACCTGCTTATAACAAGTGGATGAACGGGTTGTTCATTGAAGATCAATTCATGGTGGAGACCTTGGTTATTTAGAATCGTCAATCTCTTACCTATGTCATTACCGAATACTTTCAAAAATATGTCCTCAATTTCAGGAAATTTCTGGAAATCAAACAAACTAAGTTAATCTTCTTAAACCTTCTTATCTTAAGGTGTTTTGTGTTAATCATTTAAAATATTAACACAGCCAAATCTAACGCTTACCTGGGACGATAACTTTGCAATTTTAAAATAATCTACCACTTCAAAGTGTTTCAAAAGGCCACATTTATCCATGCTTCTTCAGCACTACTTGAAACGGGAGAAAGAGGGGACAATAATGCTTACCTAAGGATAATGAATGCCTCTCTTTGTGTTATGCCTTGTAAATACTCAACAGCATTGAATTTAATACCCTTTACCACTCATCTGCCAATAATTTATGCACATGGTCTCATTATTTAGGTTTGGCATTTACCACATAACAATTGTACAAAGGAAAAAGCTACCCATCTCTCTTCACGTGATGATACAAAATGTTATCCTCATATTCTATTTGGAAAAGGTTCAACCACATAATGCCAAATAAAAGCATGTGGTCATTTTTTAGAAAACCGGATCATTCATAAAATACTTATGTATCCTCATACATTAATTTTAACCTTGCTTTTCATTTAAATTACAGTGTACACCTGTAGTCTCCCTTTTTCATCATCATTTACTACCACAACTATCTACTGCAGTGCCATGCATTATTTAATAACAATTGATCTACGTAAACACATGCATCATGCAATAATAATACAAACACAGCTTCATACATTTCCATTGGCAACCCACGATACTAAACAGAATAAACAGAGTTCTACTTCAACAGGATTTATAAATCCTGCAGTTTAAAACCAATATACTAAATGCATTCAAACACGACGTGTTTCCCAAACCCTACTCAAAACATAACAACCAGTTATATTGTAGCTAAACATCAAGTAAACGCGACAAAACAATTTCATCTACATTGAACCTATACATTCATCTTTCATTGCAGACCAACTACAACCTTTGCCTCCTTTCATCCTTTCAGCTTATTAACATTTATGTGTCTGGCAGGAGGATCCCTCAGGCTGAAACGGAGGACGTCTCCATTTGTAAGTCGTCTTTCCTTGGCAAATGAGTACCACCCGTGACCTATAAATTGCTCAACACATTGTGGCCTTTGTCGAGTATGCACTTCACAAACATATCTCTCATCGGTGTCCAGGTCATACATCTCTATGTTATCCACTCCTTCTAAACACTCAGTCCGGATTACATGTTGTGGTAGTTATTGCACAAGTTAATGATGGTTAATCAGCTATTTGAATTTTAACTCAGACTGAATTCGATATTTACAAATTTACAACCTTTGTTACAACCCTCTAAACTTACAAGGACATTCTTCTTTGCGGTTTTCGCATTTGTTATTATCTTCTGCCACAAAATATAGTGTGGTCGCTCCGCATCAGCATTGTGAACCATACCAGAAACATCGTCTTCCTCTTCACAGCTGAAAAATTACAAACAGGTTGTCTAACAATGTTAGTAGAATATACTACTTAACAAATGTAACATACATTAACTATGAAAGACTTATACAGAATGACAACAACATTTTCATATACAGCAACATATTAATGGCCATATACAGAAACACACAGCAGTATTAAAAAAAATTCTGAATTTATTTATATTCAACTTCAAACAATAAGTATATTTGAAACAAATTGTATTTTGCTGGTAACTATATCAATGTTTTTAATTGCTACCAGACTTTACTGACCTTTACAACACATTCACCATAAATGGTTTGGCAGCGGAAACATTTCATGCACCATGTAAACGGCGGTTAAATTACCTTGACGAATCCGACTAAATGGTAACAACCAGATTTATCCTCAATCCTTGGCTCTCTTGAGCAACAGCAACTCCTTTGCCCTGATCATTCCCTCCCACATTTGATTTAGAAGGCCCCTTCCCGTGGCGACCATCTGACACACACGGTATCATCGTCGGAGGTTTTGTAGCATAGTCGTCGTACGCCTGGGATGGTCATTTTCCCCTGGATTTATCAGACAAACACAAAATAACTGAGACAACAGAAGGATGACTAAATAACATTACAGTAAATGGAATGACGCAAATGGTTATTTAACCTCCCATTCACGGTTGACGCTTTATATACATTAAGTGCCGATTTAATCACGGATTTCTTCGTATAAACAAATTCTCGACCATTGGTCAGCTTCAGTTTCCGTTTTCTTTGCATCATTTTCTCTTCAACTTCCAGCATATCGAACACGATATCCTCCGCTGATTTCGTTGGTCTGCATAACACATGTAAAAATAGCGTATACTTTATCTTTTTCTATGTAAGTCAATCAAATATAAGACAAATCAAATAACATCAGACAAATCTTTATGCACACAACTTCAACTACACTTTCTCACACCTCATAAGATCATTTGACGCAGACTCTTTTAGAAACGGTTCTTTCAAAAACAACTAAGCCCCAATAATGGGTCAAAACATACTTTGGCATGTAATCATCCAGACTTTCATTCGTCAAACATATTTTGTCGGGTCGAACATTTCCCTAAACCCATTACAAACGGCAATGATACTTACCTGTTGCTTTCATCTTCCTTCGACAACGGACAGTGGCTTCTCGATTCTTCTTCGAACCCTTTGGCGCGGTCGCCTTCTTGATGATCCATGCATTGATGGGTTTCGCTTGCCTTAATCCCTTTTCCTGTTGTAGTGCTGCAGAATAGAAAAGAGGAAACAACCTTCGTTTTCAACTACACATTACCTAAACCACTGATATTGCCACATGGGTAATGATGCAAAACATTGGAATATTAACGGCCTAGGTTTAACACTCAACTAATAAGTCTATTATAATTGTTATTTATGTGTTGCAAAAACTACTGTTACGTATCATTTAAAACAATTTTTTTCCACACCAAGTTATAATTTAAAATGACGTAAAAATAAATAGACTGCATAATAAACATTGACTTTAATTTGAGATGAGTCAAAAATTCCAAAACACTTAATAAATTGATCAATACAAATTAATTTTATAACAGTCCAAAAACTTTAAATTTTTTATTATTTTTTTCTTTTCTTTTTTCTTTGGTTTAAAGAATTTGCAATTTTTTTTAACAATATCTATTTCTACATGTATCAAAAATTATTTTATTATAATACAATATATAATTGGTGACATTTACGACGTCCGAACCAGAACCCGTGCGGATGCACGAGTTTCCTACTAGTTTTCATAAAAGTGACACTTAAAAAAGAACGAAAGGGAATATATATTTTTAAAAAACACCATAGGGTATTGAAATTTTTTTCAAAATGGTGAAAAATACAGTAGTGTTAAATTATAGTTTTTTTTAAAAGATCATGCATGTATCGGATATTTAGCATGACTATGAAATATCTAATAGTTTGAATTTTTCACGTTTGAAATTTTGCCGACGGTTTTGTACGACCAATAGTTGCACCGACACTTATGTGTAGTCCATAATAAATCTAAACTTTTATAAATAAGGATCATATGTTGTTAAAAAAACATATTAGAATGCCTCAATATTCGTATTTGATAGTTGTGTATTTCAACGACTTGAAACCTCATGTTGATTTTTGGCTCCCTAAGAACACCTCTACTCTCGTTGTTTGAGATCCAAATGAGATGATTTGTTGCCCCATTCCGACAACAGTAAGGTGGGTAAGATTGAGTTTCGTGTACCATCGATTGATACAGAAGAAAAGGTGAAATACAACAACATTGAGCTGAAGACTTATGAAGATTTGAAGACTTATGGATAACATATCACAATAGGCTAACAAAGGGACTCATCAAGTTTGATGCGACAATTGTTAGATTTGTCGACGATATAATCAAGATGTAAAAACATTTAAAATCATCTAGTAGTGTTTAAATTTTATTATTTGTTATTGTTTTGTTAAGTTATGTAATTGTATGTGTCAAGTCATGTTAATCCCGCAATAATGAAATGTTAAATGGTTTTCTAATAAAATGCTAAGTTAAAATGTCAATAATATACAAATAATAAACAAACATGTCTCCCAAAGGATATGTGTGTTATTTGTGATACCAAATTATAAACCTCGCCATATAAGTTTACCAAACCCGTGAGGTTATCTGTAAGTACTTTTATCATATGCAAATGATGTTGGTCAGCCACACCGAGTGAAGGTGGTGGCACGTCATCGGAAGGTCCACCAGCCTCAAAGGTACAACATCATTCGCATGTTGAACATGTGGGATAATGCGAGTGTGTGATACAGTAAGGTACTAATTTAAGTAACCACCCACACATTGTCTAGGGAACTAAACCTCCACTGCATGATCTGTAATAGCACGGGTATAGCTGACAATGTTAGACACAAACCATTTATCAATGCCCTTAATTGGAACAACAGTGATTGGTCAATGGATGCTCTGAACATACCCAAACTGATGCAAACACCTATGATGTAAGTGTCTAGCCTCTAGGGATGGCAATGGGCAGGGTATGGATAGGGTACTATAGTACCCGTCTGTAATACCCCAAAATTTGCTCTTCCTTTTTGGCATCATAGCATGGCATTATCATTTATCATATCATATCCACCTCATTAACATTACATTGCATTTAACATAGAAAAATGAAGCATGGCATCCTTCTTACCATCAGGGCATGTGATCAGGTGGAAGGTGGATAATCAAGGAATCATTCAAAGCACAAAAAGGTCAATCAAGTTGGCTCTAGGCAAGCCAAGAGGTCTCTCATGTCTCATACTATCTCAATTGATCTTCCAAAATCTCAAGAAAGTGAAATCCAATGGGAGATTGAAGCAATACATCTTTCATCATGCAAGAGGTTCAAAAATTGAAGGAAAACCCTCAAAAGAGATAGCTCATTGATCCAAAATCATTCTCAAGTGGCATTTCTCATCATCCTTTAAGGGGACACACAGCATACTCTGAGGAATTTGAAATTGAAGACTGCACTTTTACCTCCTAACCAAAGGGGGCCAAAATTAGGGTTTCCATTTAAATCAGGGAATCTTTGATTTTTTGGGCAAGACTTGATGGCATGGTTTTCTACATGTTCTTAAGTGTATGTATGTGTAAAATTGCATCTCAATTGGTTTTAGAAGTGGTTCAATTGGAAGAAAGATCAAGAATCAGAGAAATTGGGGCAAAGTCAAATAATCAGAGGAAAAAGTCAACTCTTGACTTTTTGAGGCCAAATTCATGAAATTCATGTTATATGTGTCCAATGTGCAAAATTTGATCAAGAAACTCCAAAGGAATCATGAAAAAATCAAGATGTGGAAAGTTGCCATTTTTGGGTGAAGTAGGGTTACTAAAAATAGTAAGTTTTGGCCATTTTGCATCAGAATTGGAACCAAGGCCATTCAAAATTGAAGCACCAAATGAAAATTCCACTCTGCCTCAATGAAAGGCCTTGCTTTGAGCTTCAAATCCATGGGTAGAACATCTCCATTGGATAAAAATTGAGTGAGATATGATTGACCAAAGTTTGAGCAAAGTAGGTTCAAAACTAGGTCATGACCAAGGATTTTCAAGTCACGCGCATGTCATTTTCACAAACACATGGTGGGCCAGATGTTTTGACTTATTACTCATGGTTAGAGGCCTCAAGTGAAAAATCTTTCAACATGGAATTTGTTCATCTATGTGAGATCTTCAAGATTGATGTTCATGGTTTTTTTATTTGATCAAAGGATGAGAAGTTGTAATGGCTCAAAGTATGGGCTATGCAACTGAAATTTGACTAGGTCACAACCAAGTCATGCCACACATGCGCGCATTCTGCAGCATTGTAAGCCTGTCTTGAGTTCCTATATTTGAAGCTCATTTTCAATATGTTGCAAGTCTCATTTTCACTTCTTTTCAACATCAAAGTTGTTGTACCATGTACACACTTTGAAATGGTACCAAGATCACTCATGTCCATGGCTTGAAGAGAGAGATATCCATGCGCAAACTTCACCATTTCCAACTGAGGAATCACATCAGAGTTAGCAGTTTGGTTCAGACATTCATCAAACAATCCATGAACTTTATTTCCACATTTGGTCAAGCACATATCACCTACACAATGTTTAACATCACGTGCCTTGCATGAAAATAGAGAGAACAACTTGTTGAGCAAGTTTCTGCCACAACAACCTTACCATTCCAAGCTTCACTTTTCATTCCACCATAACTGTCGTGAACATTCCCACACCACACCACAACCATCAATGACTCGCCCCTAACTAACTTGACTCAGTTAGTTAGGGTGCACTCAGTCTACCCACTCAACTCAATTAACCAACTCACTAAACCATGGTTAATTCATGATATAAATTCAAACTTCACTTCACAATTCAGTTTCCAACTTCATTCTTTCACATTCTCTCAAAACACTTCAAACTCTCTCTCACATTCTCTCTACTTTCTCTCTGATTTCACACGATTTTCACCATCTTCCATTCACATTTCATCTTCATCCTCATCAAGGTTTCACTTCTGATCAAGAACAAGATAGAAGAAGTTCAGTTCATCAATGGCAGCTTAGTTCAGTTGAGTTTTCGTTGTGGTTTTCTTCAAGATCTCAAGTTCAGTGGCATTTATTTTGCTCCACTCAAGCTCAAGAGCATAGGAGGATCATCTCTGGTCTTCTGTTACTTTGAAGAACTTCAAATTCAGGTTTCTTCTCCAACCTTCGTTTTCTGAAATTTCACTTGTTTTCTATTGGTTTGAGCTTCTTAGAAGCTATGTTGAATCCGGCTAGTTGATAGGCCTCTTAGAGGCATAGTTTCAAAGCCTAGGGCATGATTTGATCTCCTCTGTTCTTGCTATGTGTGTGTGTTTTGTGATTTTTATGAGCATATTCATGATGTGCATAAGCTTAGCTTTCGATTGGTACACATTTTGTGCATTGTGGTGACGTTTGAAGATTGCAGATGGTGGTGAGTGGCCGGAGAAGGTGACCGGAGGTCCCTCTCCGGCCGGTGGTCTTTATGTTAGGGTTTCTTGCAGTTTGAATGTCAGCCGTGCGATTTTGTTGATCCAAGGGTGGAAAGCTTGCCAGCACATTAAAACGCATGTGCATGTCATGTGCATCATTTCTGAATTCATTTAATCACTGTGTGGTGTAGTGTATGGTATGGAGTGTGCTCACTCATGTGCGTGCGTTGATTTGGACTACTTTGACTTGCTTGTTGACTTGACCTGATCCAAGGGTGATAACTGCTTGACTTGTGTTTGACTGAGGGTGCATGATAATTGATATGGACTGCGCACAAATGGACCTAATCAGATTGCTATCCCCACCCCCTTTGTTAAAAAGCCCAATTGATTTGAACTCATATTTGCTATGTTCACACCCCCCATTCCTTTTTACATTTCATATTATTTTTCCATTTTTCCACACGTTTGCTAATTAATTTTTAAAAATACCAAAACATATTGGAAAATTCTACAAAAATTCATGTGTATTCTTAAAACATTTAGGAAATTTTTCATGATTTTATTTTCTGATTTTATGACCTTTTTACCCCTGTTCCATAATTTTCTTTGAATTTCCATTTAGATGCATCCTAAGCATGATACTTGAATTTGTTTAATTTTGTTCTTGCTCATTATAAACTGTTTTGGCATGGTTCTTTTTGCATTGATTCACTAATACATTGAAGCATGTTATATGTTTTTTGTTTGATTTTTTAGGTCACTTTATGACATGTCTTGAGGCCTATATTTGTACCACTTTGCATGACATTTCAACTTGACCTAATTGCTTTGTTCGAAGTCATTTTGCTTTGAATTTTGATATGCTATTTTGGTATGTGATTCATCTCTGATTAGTGAACTCCAATACCATGTTTTCATAATTTTCATGAGGCCATGTGATTTTTGTTTGATGCATTTCATTTAAAGCATTATAACATGTTATATCATTGTAATCTTTAGTGCATGTTTGCATGAGTTCTTTTGTGCATATTTGTATGAGCATTTGCATAGTTGTGTGAGCCATTCATATGATATTATAGGTCTTTGATACACATTATAGGTCATCTTTACATGTTCATTCCAATTTGAACTTTGTGCATCATTAACATGTATTGTTTGCACCTTCTTTTTGAGTTTTCATCTCACTTCTTCTTCTATTACTTCTTGAAAGTCTTGATGGTTGATTCATAAATACTTTTGAGATGTTTATAAACCATTTTTCATTTATTTTCAATTCTGGTTGTTGATTTACATGTTCCATTTATGCATGTCCTCTTCATTTCTTTCCATCTTTCATCTACCCTTTCTTCTTGTAACATGTTTAAATGCTAATGGATGATGTTTGTTGCCTATTCACTTGCACTTGTATGATGATATTCATTTGTTGTCCATATGATGCCCATTCTGGTTGTGGTTCTAGGATTTGTTTTCTCATTTAATTCTTTTGAGTTTTATGATGCATTACATGTTCTTTTACTTCTTATACTTCTTATACATGTTTACTAACCATGTAGGGGCTTTGGTAAGTTTCAATTGAGTGTGGATAAGGAATCCACATTCAACTTCTATCCTTTCTCTTTTACAATTCCATTTTGTGTTTTGTTAAGCACTTATGTGCTTTCTTTTAATAACTCATCACTTTCCCTTTGTGAATTACAATTCATCTTCTACTTTAGAAGTGAATTGTTTAATGCATTCTTTCTTTAGACTTTAGGTTGAAACCTCACAAACTTTAGGATCACTCCCTTAACTAATCAATTAGGAGTGAGTCTTAGTCCATATAGATTTTACCTTTACCTTCTCTTGAGTCTTTCATCTTCTCATCTCAAAGAAAATTCAAAACATATAATAAAGGTAGGCATTTATTGCATTTAGGCCTTTCATATAAAGAAAAGATTATAAGGGGTCTTCTCTTGTAATCTTAGAATGTGTAGCATATAGCCCATCTTGGGTCAATGTGTTAAACATTTGATCTTGTATGAGGGACTTAAATGCAATACTTGTTGAAGGTGCAAATAATAAAACACACTTCTTCACTTCATAATCAACAAAACACTTAATAAACACAAGTATGCTAGTGTGTTTGAACCTTGATAATTGGAACTAAGTGTGAGGGTCTTCCTCACCCTTAGTGTGCTTTCTTACCCATTCCATCTTGGAATGTGAGAAGGTACACATTCCAATGACTAAGATTCAGATACACTGTCATATGCAAACAAATGAAAAGACTCTTAAAAGACAAAAACAAACAATAACGTCTTTCCTTCGGGAATTCTTTTCTCACCTCATTCACTCTCAACGCACGAACGCGCTTCTACTCGTTCTCTTGCAAGATGGTAACGCACTCGGACCAGCGAGCCTGCAACACCTGAGCTAGAATGTCAGCCGTTCTCTAAAAAACACAAACAATCTTTCCCTAGTGAGGGGAACTACGTCGCTCTGATTCTCATGCTCCCGATGAGATACGTAGGCAGTGGGGTAGGGCCCATGCGAGCACTTCTTTTATTTTCCCTACATTTGTTTCTCTTTCTCCCTTCTTTCTTTCAGTTCCTTTTCCAGTATCCTTTTTTCTATCACCCTTTGATCGAGACAAGCAAGCGTGGATCCCATCGGGTACGATGGACGCGAGGGGGTGCTAATACCTTCCTCTCGCGTAACCGACTCCCGAACCCAGTTCTCTTGGTCGCGAGACCATGCTCTTTCCTTTTCTTCAGGTTTATGCAGTGTTTCCTTTCCCTCTCATGGGATAAATACACATTGCTGGCGACTCTGTTCGGTGCCACTTTCGCGTTTTTACTAGGATGAAAATCCCGGGAGCGACAGCTGGCGACTCTGCTGGGGAGAACCCAGAATCTCTGGTTTCCTTAGCGAGTCAATCCTAGCGCTTGTTTGTTTTTCTTTCGTTGGGTGTTTACTGTTGTGCTGTATTTACTGTTTTATTGTATGGTTATTTACTGTTTTACTGTACATTACTGTATTTACCGCATTTTAGCATTACATATCATATATTATATTGTGTTGCACTGTTTTGTCTGTTTGGCGGGATGGGTGTTCTGAGAGATAAGCCCACTACCAAGGCTTGAGTACATACATAGGTATTAGAGTGGATAGTCATGACGCTTGCGTGGTGGTGACCACGTATTGTTGTTCATGAGACCCACAACCAGACGAGGTTCTATCAGGAGCTTTCTGCTACTGCATGTTATGCAGGCCAGTGGTTATTCTCTTGAGGAACTGTCGACTCTGGTGACCATTCCCGAGGACTCAGTTGCGGCACTCCTCCCGAGTTGTGACAGTGGCAGACCACATTCCGTGGCAAACCCATTGCACATTCTCGATCCGAGGACCCAATGCTGGGAACTTGCTATAGGACATCCCTTTTTGAAAGAGAATCAGCGGAGGCACTCCTCGATTGGCGGTAGTACTGTACCCTGAGGGATGAATGTACTATTGCTTCTCGACCTCAGTGCCAGAAGCTGAAAACCTTTTTGTTTTGGAGAATCAGTTGAGGCCTCCTCGATTGATGATGATGCCAAACCAGAAATGGTGAACGTATCATCATTTCTCGACCTGAGAGCCCGGGATACTGAACATCCTAGTACCCACATGTGAGAAGGGCGGGTTGGTTACAGGTTTGCAGGTAACCATGACCTCCTACATACCCGGTTTTCTATCATCGTTGCACAAAAAGGAAGTTTCATCCTATTGTATTCAGATGGTTCTTATCTATGGTTCTATATTAGTCTCAGAGCTACACTGACACCGTTCACAGTTCAGCACAGACACCTGATTACCTGATCACATTGCCCTTTGCATTGCATTATCATATCCTAACATACATGTTTATTCATTTCCAGGTGCATATATTACCCTTGATTCCAGTCATCAGGTCCCTGCAAAGATGAACGCTAAAGAGAGGAAGAATATCATCAGCTACAAGTTCCTTACGCCTACTTTGGGCCCTATTGTTGTGCTGAAGGGAATGGCGAGCCCGGCAGCACGAGAAGCTTTTGAAGAGAAATATGGGTGGATTTTATCTATGGTCCGTAATGTCAGTGATTATGAAGCCAGAGGTCTCCATACGTTGATGCAGTTCTATGATCCGCCTCTGAGATGTTTTGTATTTCCAGGCTATGTGTTGGTTCCTACCCTGGAGGAGTATTCCAACATGTTGGGGATTGCTATCAAGGAGGAGCCCCCTTTCTTTGGATCAGTGGGGGATCTTGACTTTGGGAAGTTGGCTGGTGCTCTTTATTTGAGCAAATCAGAGCTAAGTGACAATGTCTCCAACAAAGGAAAGATTCGTGGTTACAAGCTGGAATATCTGATTAGGAAGGCCCAGGAAGCAGCTAAAGGCGAGAATTGGCTTGTTTTTAATGCTCTGTTAGCCCTTTGTATATACGGCATAGTGTTGTTTCCCAACGAGCCGGATTTTATTGATACGGACGCTATACGAATATTCATGATGAAGAACCCGGTGCCAACGCTACTGGGAGATCTTCACTACTCATTGTACAACCGAAACGAAAAGAAAAGAGGAGGGATAATTCGTTGTTGTGCACCCTTGTTCTATAAGTGGTTTGCGGGCCGTTTACCACAATCAGGGGCTTTTGTGGATTCCAAAGATTCTCTAGAGTGGAAACAGCGTTTAATGGGATTGGTGGCCAAGGACATCGTATGGGTAGATCATGGGCTGATTGGTAAGAATATTATCCACAGCTGTGGTAAGTTCCCTAACGTTCCACTGATAGGAAGACTGGGTGGGATTAACTACAATCCTTCTTTGGCCATTCGGCAATTTGGATATGCCCTGACAGGTCCGCCTATCAAGAGAGATGTGGAGGAGTCCCTCTATTTTCATACATCAGATGGTTGGGAAGCAGCACAGAAAGCTTCTGAAAGCTGGGGTAGCATACTGAAAAAGGGGAAAGTTACTCTAGGAAAGCCTAACAACCGGGTTTATCCAGCATATGAAGAGTGGGTGAAGAAAAGAGTTGAAGATTTTCTCTTGCCTTTTGGTAAGGCACCCCTTTTGTATCCGGAGAATGAGAAAGCAAGAAGCACTGCTACTGTGGAAGAAGTTGACAAGTTGCAAGCCTTGGTGAAAAAGCTCCAAGGAGAGAATTCCGAGTTGAGTAGCCGTCTTCAGAATGCTCTACATGCCAACAAAGAGCTGGAGCGGAAAGCCCAAGATGCTGAACAAATCCTAACTGCAAAAGAAAAAGACTTTGCTGGAAGAGCCCAACATTTCCGGAAGATTAGTAAAGGTGCTGATGATGCTACTCAAGCCCACAAGCAAACCAAACAGGCGTTAGCACAGACCAAAGAAAAGTTAACAAAGTTTCAGCACGCTTGGGACGAAGTTAGGATAGAGAATGCTGAATTACAGGAACAGTTGCAGATTAAGGACGAAGAGCTTGAAAAGGCGCATGAGCAGAGGAGAAAGTATCGGGAAAGCCTCGGTAAGAGTCAGGAACAGCTAGAAGAAGCTAGAGGTGAGCTGAGGAATACCAAGAAAGAGCTTGAAGAAGTCATGATAGAAAGGGAGATACTCAAGACGCAAGCCGGCATAAAGAGACACAAAGGAGTGTGTGATGACGAGGCTCTGATGCTGCACATGGGTTCTTTAACTGAAGCTCTTGAGAAAAGGGATGTCTTGATCAAAGAAATGATTGAAAAGCCGAATCACCAGCGTACCCGTATACTTTTTGAGGAGATCAAATACTCAAGTGATAAGCTGAAGGGTGTGGAATTGTCAGACTGATGTTCTTTTCCTTATATTTTGTTATTAATGGTTACCATCAGGCTTGTTGATGGATCCATTTTTCCTTGTATTGCATTTGCGGATGAGCCTTTCTTAAATGTACTTGAATACTTTGTTGAATGAGTATGAGCAGTTTTATTCAGAATTAGTCCTTATCAGATAGCTGCACACAAGCACATGACCACGACACGTCTCTTTATATCACAATTTCTGGTCTTCAGATTTCCGTGGTTGGATTGGAATCAGGGTATAAAGCACCTCGGAAATGACAAACATGGCATTGCATGGCATTGCATATCATTTTGCATTTTTTTGTACTTGCTTTTCAGGTACTCGTTGCGGGGTCTCTAACCTTTATTTGGTTTCAGGCAGTATAGCGGAGAGTCATATTCACCGATATTCGACGCGAAGGAATCAAGTAAGAATCATGGATCAAGTGCAAAGTGATTTGGCGGAAATGAGGGCGCGTATGGACCAGTTCATGACCCTCATGACTGGCATGGCGCAAAATCAGGAGAGACTGAGGCTTCTGGTAGAGCGTCCCGACAATGGGCCCGAAGGTGATCATCATGACAATTCACAGGGACATGGCATTCCTCCTCCCGGTGGCAACCCTCCTCCTGGTGGTAACAATCGGGGTAATGGAAATGGTAGGCATGCTGGTGTTACTCTTGAAGATACTCTGGAAGACCAATTTACTCTGCTGGATGCTGATGTGGGTAATCAAGGTGATCGAAGGTATGATGAGTTAGCCGAGAAGATCAGGGCCATAGAATGCAAGAACTCTATGGGTATTGATGTTACCAGCTTGGGGCTGGTCTCAGGAGTCAGAATTCCCCCTAAATTCAAGCCTCCCACTTTCGATAAGTATCACGGCAATGCGTGTCCCCAAACGCATCTTCAAGCTTACTTTGGGAAGATTTCAGCCCATACGGATGACGAGAAGCTATGGATGCACTATTTTCAGGACAGTCTGGCGGGGGCATCTTTGACCTGGTACATGAAGTTGAGTAGAGCTGCTGTGAAGAATTGGAAAGATCTGGCAGAAGCGTTCCTGAAGCAATACCAGTATAATATTGACATGGCGCCCAACCGCACTCAATTGCAGGGGTTGTCACAAAATGCCAAGGAGAGTTTCAAAGAATATGCACAGAGGTGGAGGGAAATGGCTGCCCAGGTTCAACCTCCCTTGTCAGACAGAGAAATGGCAGATATGTTCATGGGCACATTGCAAGGGGCCTATCTGGATAGATTAGCTGCTTGTCCGTCAACTGGATTTGCTGATATTGTGATTGCGGGAGAAAGAATAGAAAGTCTGTTAAAGCTTGGAAAGATCCAGGATGTGAGCGGGGCTGGCTCTTCGGGGACGAAGAAACCGTTCGCTAGTAACCAGAAAAGAAGAGAAGGTGATACGAATGCTGTGTTTAGAGGACGAGGCAGAGGGCGTTCTCGAGCTTATTATCAGGTAGATGCTGTAACAATCCCCACACCGTCTGTTCAGAAACAACAACCCCAACAACAAGTTCCACAGCAACAACCTTTTTTCCAGCAAAGGTCTAGACAGAGGGATCGTAAGATGGATCCTCTCCCTATGACTTATGCCGCGCTGTTGCCCCGGCTACTCGAGTTAAAGTTGGTAGAACTCCGTACTATGAAAGCTCCGGTTGCTGGAAACCTGCCACCTAACTTCGATGCTAATGCTCGTTGTGAGTTCCACTCAGGTGCTCAGGGGCACTCCATTGAAAAATGCTGGGCTTTCCATCATAAAGTACAAGATTTGATTGATACTAAAGCCATCAATTTCTCTCCCGCTCCTAATATTACTCAGCATCCCATGCCTGATCATAGTGCAGCAAATGTGTACGCTATTGAAGATGGGAGGAGATTGAATTTGGTGTTAGACGTTCATCAAGTGAAAACTTCTTTGTTGGTTGTAAAAGCTCGTTTATTGAAGGGACAGGTGTTCCCGGGCTGTAATCAAGATTGCTTTGAGTGTATGAATCAGGAGAACGGCTGTGATAAGTTGAAGATGGGTTTACAGAATCTGATCGATGAAGGATGTCTACAGTTCGACAGAGTCGTGAAAGACACTGATGAGATATCAACCGTGACCATCTATTACACTCCCGCTGAGATTCAAATGCCGGTCAATGCAGTTCCCGTGGCGAGTGTTGCGCCAGAAAGGCCCAGTCCTGTCACTATCACGGTGCCAGGACCAATTCCGTTCACGTCTACGAAGGCTATCCCATGGCACTATGGGGCAGATGTATATTACGAAGGTAAAAAACAGGAAGTTGAGTCATCAGTCAGCCCAAATGTTGATAACGTAGGGGGTGTAGGGGGCTTTACAAGGAGTGGAAGGTTGTTCGCTCCCCCAACCTTGAGAAGTGATAAGGAGGTAGAAGCTGCAGCAAAGGATAAGGGTAAACAGGTGGTTGAAAGTGCGCCTACACCTGAAGCAGAGACAAAGATTATTTTTGATAAGGAAATGGAAGAATTTATGAAGATAATCAAGAAAAGCGATTATAAGATTGTGGACCAACTGAATCAGACCCCTTCAAAGATTTCAATCTTGTCACTATTGATGTGCTCTGATGCGCACCGGCAGGCGTTGTTGAAAGTGTTAAAGAGTGCATACGTGCCACAAGAAATTACTGTTAATCAGCTCGAGGGCGTAATCTCCAATGTTAATGTCAGCCATGGCTTGGGCTTTACAAGTAGAGATTTGACTGTTGAAGGAAGAAACCATAATAAGGCTTTGCATATCACGATGGAGTGTAAGGGCGCAGTGTTATCTCATGTACTGGTAGACACTGGTTCATCACTCAATGTCTTGCCCAAGATGGCATTAATGAAACTGGAAGTTGATGGTTTGATCTTAAGGCCTAGTGAGTTGGTGGTCAGAGCATTCGATGGAACTAGACGATCTGTGTTTGGTGAGGTGGAATTGCCCGTACAAATTGGACCACAGGTATTCAAATCCACGTTCCATGTAATGGACATACAACCTGCATATAGTTGCCTATTGGGGCGCCCTTGGATTCACGGAGCCGGGGCTGTTACTTCTACTCTACATCAAAAGCTGAAGTATGAGTTTGAAGGGCAGGTTGTGACAGTGTGTGGGGAGGAAGACATCTTTGTGAGTCACTTGTCCACATTCAAGTACATTGAAATGGATGGGGAAATTCATGAGATGCTGTGCCAATCATTTGAAGCAGTCAATATTGACGATGCACCTGAGTCTTCTTCTGTACCAGTCGGGGCTGGTACCTCCATTTCATCTTACAAACAAGCTGTCGAAGTCGTCAGGGCAGGCAACGCCCAAGGTTGGGGCAGGTTGATAGAGACCCCAATGAAGGAAGACAAATTTGGTATTGGTTATCATCCCTCTACAACTTCAGATGCGGGGAGCAGGGGACCCATTACTTTCAATAGTGGAGGAATTATCTACATGGACCAGTCTTGTGCAGCCACGGAGGATAGTGTTGACAGTGATTGTGACCTGGACAACTGGGTACGCCCTCATGTTCCGGGACAACAAGTGCAAAACTGGTTCGTTGAAGAAGTCATCCGGGTTACTCTTCAGACAGAGTAATTTTTCTTTGTTTTTTCTAACCATAATGCATGACAAAATCTTGCGCTCTGCCCAAGGCGTATAGATTCATTTGTAGGGCCACCATGGTTGCATTTGCAATGTTTAATCATTAATAAAGGACGTTTTGCAATCAAATTGTGTTCTCTGTCTTTCAGTTTTTATTTTTGCACAAAAAATATAAAATGGCAATGTTTCATTTTCTTTTGTTTTGCTTAAAAATAAATTCTAAAATAAGGCATGAACCCGTTCATGCAGACTTGATCCTCCGGATACCACTGATAACGATTTTGATATGGCCATGTATGACTTTGACAATCCGATTTATCAAGCCGAAGAAGGGGATGGGAAAGATTGTGAACTTTCTGAAGAACTGGCCAGATTGTTGAAACAAGAGGAAAGGGTCATCCAGCCTCATCAGGAGACTGTAGAAATCATCAATATTGGTACCAAGGACGCCAAGAAAGAGATCAGGATTGGTGCCAGCTTGCAAGCAGATGTGAAGCAAACTTTGACGGAAATGTTGCGCGAGTATGTTGACATCTTCGCCTGGTCGTATCAAGACATGCCGGGGTTGGATACGGATATTGTCGTGCACAGGCTACCATTGAGAGAAGAATGTCCGCCAGTCAAGCAGAAACTTCGTCGGACTCACCCCGACATGGCCTTAAAGATTAAGGAGGAAGTCCAGAAGCAGTGGGACGCTGGTTTTCTTGCTGTGACAAAGTATCCTCCATGGGTAGCCAACATCGTGCCAGTACCGAAGAAAGATGGAAAAGTGAGAATGTGTGTGGATTATCGAGATCTTAATAAAGCTAGCCCGAAAGATGATTTTCCACTACCTCATATTGATGTGCTGGTCGATAATACAGCCCAATTTTCAGTGTTCTCATTTATGGACGGGTTCTCCGGGTACAACCAGATCAAGATGGCACCTGAAGATATGGAGAAGACCACGTTCATTACTCCGTGGGGTACATATTGTTATAAAGTAATGCCTTTTGGGTTGAAAAACGCAGGGGCAACGTACCAGCGGGCGATGGTGACATTGTTTCATGACTTGATTCATAAGGAGATCGAATGTTATGTAGATGATATGATTGCCAAGTCGAGGACAGAAGAGGAACATCTGGTTAATCTGAAAAAGCTGTTTGAAAGGTTGAGAAAGTTCCGTCTGAGATTAAATCCAAACAAGTGCACGTTTGGGGTGCGTTCTGGAAAGTTACTGGGCTTCATTGTGAGCGAAAGAGGAATCGAGGTTGATCCTGCCAAGGTGAAAGCAATACAAGAAATGCCTGAACCGAGAACAGAAAAAGAGGTTCGTGGTTTCTTGGGTAGATTGAACTACATTGCAAGGTTCATATCTCACCTAACAGCCACGTGTGAACCAATATTTAAATTGTTAAGGAAAGATCAAACGGTCAGGTGGAATGACGATTGCCAATTGGCATTCGATAAGATAAAAGAATACTTGCAGGAACCTCCGATTCTAATGCCTCCAGTTGAAGGGAGACCGCTGATAATGTATCTGACAGTGCTTGAAGGTTCCATGGGTTGTGTTCTCGGTCAACATGACGAGACAGGTAGGAAGGAGCATGCTATTTACTACCTGAGCAAAAAGTTCAATGATTGTGAGTCCCGATACTCAATGCTTGAAAAGACATGCTGTGCACTTGCATGGGCCGCTAAGCGATTGAGGCAATATATGGTTAGGCACACAACCTTGTTGATTTCAAAAATGGATCCTATCAAGTACATTTTCGAGAAACCGGCATTGACAGGCAGAGTTGCACGGTGGCAAATGGTCTTGACAGAGTATGACATTCATTACACTTCACAAAAGGCCATCAAAGGAAGTATCTTGTCCGACTATCTTGCGCAACAGCCGATTGATGATTACCAACCCATGAAGTTTGACTTCCCTGATGAAGACATCATGTTTCTCAAAGCTAAAGACTGCGAGGAACCACTTCCGGAGGAGGGGCCAGACCCTGAATCCAAATGGAGTCTGATGTTTGATGGGGCTGTCAATATGAATGGGTGCGGAGTTGGAGCAGTTCTTATCACGCCGGAAGGTGTTCATATGCCGTTCACTGCCCGAATAACTTTCGGATGCACCAACAATGAAGCAGAGTACGAAGCTTGTATAATGGGGATCGAGGAGGCGATTAATCTACGGATTAAGACCCTTGATATATTTGGTGATTCAGCCTTGGTAATCAATCAAGTGAAAGGGAGTTGGTACACGCACCAAGCAAATCTAGTGCCGTATAGAGATTATACGAGGAGATTGCTGACATTTTTCACAACAGTGAAACTGTACCACATTCCTCGAGATGAGAATAGGTTCGCTGATGCCTTGGCCACTTTGTCTTCCATGATCAAAGTGCAAGGATGGAACCATGTACCTAAGATTGAGGTATCCCGCCTTGACAGACCAGCATTTGTGTTTGCGGTCGATGCAACGTCTGATGACAAGCCATGGTTTCATGACATTAAGTGTTTCTTGAAAAGTCAAGAGTACCCGTCAGGGGCATCGTCCAAAGACAGGAAGACGTTGAGAAGGTTAGCTGGTAGTTTCTTCTTGAACAAAGATGGCGTGCTGTATAAAAGAAATTTTGACACGGTCCTGCTTAGATGTGTGGATAGACATGAAGCAGACCTGTTGATGATTGAAGTGCACGAAGGCTCTTTCGGTACTCATGCCGGAGGGCAGGCAATGGCTAAAAAGTTGTTAAGGTCGGGATATTATTGGTTGACTATGGAGTCAGATTGTTGCAAATATGCCCGCAAATGCCATAAATGCCAGATCTATGCAGACAAGGTGCATGTGCCTCCAAATCCGTTGAGTATCATGTCGTCGCCTTGGCCGTTTGCCATGTGGGGCATTGATATGATCGGAAAGATTGAGCCTACAGCTTCCAATGGTCATCGTTTCATCTTGGTGGCAATTGATTACTTCACCAAATGGGTTGAAGCCGCATCCTATGCCAATGTTACAAAACAAGTGGTCGCTCGTTTCTTAAAACGGGATATCATTTGCCGATATGGAGTTCCCGAAAGAATCATTACTGATAATGGTTCTAATTTGAACAATAAGATGATGGCTGAGTTATGCCGGGACTTCAAAATCGAACACCACAATTCTTCTCCGTACCGCCCAAAGATGAATGGCGCGGTCGAAGCGGCCAACAAAAATATCAAGAAGATTGTGCAGAAGATGGTTGTCACGTACAAAGATTGGCATGAGATGTTACCATTTGCTTTGCATGGGTATCGAACGTCGGTACGCACGTCCACTGGGGCAACCCCATTCTCACTTGTATATGGTATGGAGGCAGTGCTACCGGTTGAAGTAGAGATTCCGTCCCTCAGAGTCATGATGGATGTTAAGCTAGATGAAGCTGAATGGGTACGAGCCAGATTTGATCAGTTGAGCCTTATTGAGGAAAAGCGATTGGCGGCTGTATGTCATGGGCAACTATACCAGCGCAGAATGAAGCAGGCATTTGACCAAAAGGTGCGTCCTCGGGTTTATAAAGTCGGAGATGTGGTACTCAAAAGGATCCTTCCTCCCAATACAGATCACAGGGGCAAATGGACTCCTAATTATGAAGGTCCATTCGTGGTTAAAAAGGTCTTTTCGGGCGGAGCTTTATTGCTTACAACCATGGATGGCGAAGACTTTTCATCCCCTGTTAACTCGGACGTAGTCAAAAAATACTTCGCATGAATAGACCCGCTGGATAATAAAAATAAAAAAAATCCAGGCAAAAAAGGGCATCCCGGCGAACCAAAAACAGAATAAGGTTCGGGCAAAAATTAGGGATATAATTGAAAAAAATTGTACACCCGGTAAGTTGAAAACCCGAAAGGGCAACTTAGGCAAAAAAGGGTATCCTGGTGGATCGAAAACCTGAAAGGGCGGTCCACACAAAAGAGGGATTTAAGCGAATGACTACAGTCTGAGTTATCTGTACCCATTACCGTTTGAACAACTGACGTTCTGAAGAATAGGAATCGGTCTGATCATTCCTCAGAAGGTAAGGTCGGGGAGTTTTGAAGACATACTGGTCATAACAGAATGGAAACTCAGTGGAATTCCGTTTTCACATTGCCATTAGGATAGTTTCTTTTCTCAATTTTTAGCGATCACCTCTTTCCAGGGATTGCTTCCGGATGTAATTGCCTATTCTGGGCTCTCAGTCAATAAATTGAATTTCAATAAAAAGCTTTCTATTTTTGTTTTATTGCTTTGTTTGCAAAAACGTCCTAATTGTTGATAAAACATTGCATTTGAAAACATGGCAGCCTTGCAATAACATGCGCAGAAAAAATATTTGAAATTACTTCGAATGTTGAATACTCCCGGATGGTGGATTCTAGCCACGCAATATTCGGGGCATGTGGGCATATTCTTTTGTTGCAGGTAGCAGGTGCAGATGATTTTAAGCACAAGACTAGCAATAAATCACTCCACGCAAAAGACTGGGGCAATTATGGGTAAGGAGATCGGCGTTTATCGGGTCGATCTCAGTGAATTAAGTTCAACTGGGTACCGTTGCATCTTATTAAGTCGATTCTCTCATACAGTATTTCCAACAGTTACAAGCTTTTCTATGTCGATAACGGTCACAGGTTCCCCAAAAGAGTGGTCTCGTCGACACCGAAACTGATGGTCATTATCCCCAGCGAAGTCACAAGAGTTTGAAGAGGCTAGATCTTCTGTAAAATCCTCTTATGACATCCTCTGCGGGGACGAATTGTTGTGTTGTCCAAGCATGGGGCATGATTGTTTCCCCAGCATGAAGTGTTGGTCACCCCCAGTAGAGTTTGAGGACAGTTGGTCTTCTGTAAAATCCTCTCGAAAGGCATTCCCCAACATGAGACGCTTTAAAGCAGTTTTCTCCAGCAGAGTTTGTTATAAACTCGTCATCCCCAACGGAATTGTCCAAAGGGAAAGCTCGCCTAACATGGGGTATTGTGGTACTCATCCTAAGCTTGACAGTCATATTCTGCGGCAGACTACTGTGGATTTGCTTTGAGTTTCCCCAAAGGACTCTTTCCTAGTAAGTTGCAGGGGAATGTTCTAACCAGGATTTGCATATCCCTGGCAGAGTAGCCCTGATACCCAGCAAGATCGTATCTCTGGTCATGGTATCCTCACAGAGGTCAGCATCGAATCTTGTCAGCAACTTCCAGCTGAGTTGTTGTTCTCTCCGCAGAGGTTTATCAGATCGACAGAATCTATTCCTCAACAAGGATGGTACAGCCTTTCCCCAGCCGGGTCAGAAGGTTGATAATCCCTATAAAGGATCTTGGGTTGAATAAATCCCCAAGCAGAGTTTTAATGGCTCATTTCCCCAGCAGGACGTCATTTAAAAATTCTCATCCCCAGCGGAATCGCTGTGACCAGAATTCGTTCCCCCAAACAGATGGAATAATTCCTGGCAGAGTCGTCATTCCCTCATATCTTAAAGTCCAATTTATTTTTGGCAAGCTTGACAATTCGAAGCAGACGGATTGTTCATCCATTCGCCAGCAGAGATATTATCCTTTTAGGAGTCTCCGAGATTAAATCATTGATTGTGGTTCCTCAGCAGAGTCGGCAGAGATGTCTGGCGCAGAGGCAGAGAGTAATTCGATTTTAAAATTCTAAAAGTCCAACAGTGGATTGGCAAAAGTCTGTCTTCGGGCAGCCAAAAGTCCAACAGTGGATTGGCGAAAGGTCCATCTAAGGGTGGCATATTCTCAAAGTCCAACAGTGGATTGGCAAAAGTCCGTCTTCGGGTGGCAAAAGTCCAACAGTGGATTGGCAAAAGTCCGTCTTCGGGTGGCAAAAGTCCAACAGTGGATTGGCGAAAAGTCCATCTAAGGGTGGCATATTTCAAAGTCCACCAGTAGCGTGGCAGGCCAGTAGTCGTCTGGAGTTGCATAAAAGACATTATTAAAGTCCACCAGCAGTGTGGCAGGCCAGTAGTCGTCTGGAATTGCATAAAAGACATTATTAAAGTCCATCAGTAGCGTGGCAGGCCAGTAGTCGTCTGGAGTTGCATAAAAGACATTATTAAAGTCCACCAGCAGTGTGGCAGGCCAGTAGTCGTCTGGAGTTGCATAAAAGACATTATTAAAGTCCGCCAGTAGCGTGGCAAGCCAGTAGTCGTCTGGCGTCGTTCAAAAGACAGATCTCTCCGACGTTTCATCGAAGATTCAATCCAGCAGTCTCATTGGGTTTATATCCCTTTTCTTCTTCATCATCCAGAGCAAATTTTTGGTTATATTTGGTATTCAATCACTATATACCTTGAAAGTCTGAAAGCAATCGCTTTCAGGCATTCAGGTCTACAGCGTTTGAATAGGGGCAGCTGTAATACCCCAAAATTTGCTCTTCCTTTTTGGCATCATAGCATGGCATTATCATTTATCATATCATATCCACCTCATTAACATTACATTGCATTTAACATAGAAAAATGAAGCATGGCATCCTTCTTACCATCAGGGCATGTGATCAGGTGGAAGGTGGATAATCAAGGAATCATTCAAAGCACAAAAAGGTCAATCAAGTTGGCTCTAGGCAAGCCAAGAGGTCTCTCATGTCTCATACTATCTCAATTGATCTTCCAAAATCTCAAGAAAGTGAAATCCAATGGGAGATTGAAGCAATACATCTTTCATCATGCAAGAGGTTCAAAAATTGAAGGAAAACCCTCAAAAGAGATAGCTCATTGATCCAAAATCATTCTCAAGTGGCATTTCTCATCATCCTTTAAGGGGACACACAGCATACTCTGAGGAATTTGAAATTGAAGACTGCACTTTTACCTCCTAACCAAAGGGGGCCAAAATTAGGGTTTCCATTTAAATCAGGGAATCTTTGATTTTTTGGGCAAGACTTGATGGCATGGTTTTCTACATGTTCTTAAGTGTATGTATGTGTAAAATTGCATCTCAATTGGTTTTAGAAGTGGTTCAATTGGAAGAAAGATCAAGAATCAGAGAAATTGGGGCAAAGTCAAATAATCAGAGGATAAAGTCAACTCTTGACTTTTTGAGGCCAAATTCATGAAATTCATGTTATATGTGTCCAATGTGCAAAATTTGATCAAGAAACTCCAAAGGAATCATGAAAAAATCAAGATGTGGAAAGTTGCCATTTTTGGGTGAAGTAGGGTTACTAAAAATAGTAAGTTTTGGCCATTTTGCATCAGAATTGGAACCAAGGCCATTCAAAATTGAAGCACCAAATGAAAATTCCACTCTGCCTCAATGAAAGGCCTTGCTTTGAGCTTCAAATCCATGGGTAGAACATCTCCATTGGATAAAAATTGAGTGAGATATGATTGACCAAAGTTTGAGCAAAGTAGGTTCAAAACTAGGTCATGACCAAGGATTTTCAAGTCACGCGCATGTCATTTTCACAAACACATGGTGGGCCAGATGTTTTGACTTATTACTCATGGTTAGAGGCCTCAAGTGAAAAATCTTTCAACATGGAATTTGTTCATCTATGTGAGATCTTCAAGATTGATGTTCATGGTTTTTTTATTTGATCAAAGGATGAGAAGTTGTAATGGCTCAAAGTATGGGCTATGCAACTGAAATTTGACTAGGTCACAACCAAGTCATGCCACACATGCGCGCATTCTGCAGCATTGTAAGCCTGTCTTGAGTTCCTATATTTGAAGCTCATTTTCAATATGTTGCAAGTCTCATTTTCACTTCTTTTCAACATCAAAGTTGTTGTACCATGTACACACTTTGAAATGGTACCAAGATCACTCATGTCCATGGCTTGAAGAGAGAGATATCCATGCGCAAACTTCACCATTTCCAACTGAGGAATCACATCAGAGTTAGCAGTTTGGTTCAGACATTCATCAAACAATCCATGAACTTTATTTCCACATTTGGTCAAGCACATATCACCTACACAATGTTTAACATCACGTGCCTTGCATGAAAATAGAGAGAACAACTTGTTGAGCAAGTTTCTACCACAACAACCTTACCATTCCAAGCTTCACTTTTCATTCCACCATAACTGTCGTGAACATTCCCACACCACACCACAACCATCAATGACTCGCCCCTAACTAACTTGACTCAGTTAGTTAGGGTGCACTCAGTCTACCCACTCAACTCAATTAACCAACTCACTAAACCATGGTTAATTCATGATATAAATTCAAACTTCACTTCACAATTCAGTTTCCAACTTCATTCTTTCACATTCTCTCAAAACACTTCAAACTCTCTCTCACATTCTCTCTACTTTCTCTCTGATTTCACACGATTTTCACCATCTTCCATTCACATTTCATCTTCATCCTCATCAAGGTTTCACTTCTGATCAAGAACAAGATAGAAGAAGTTCAGTTCATCAATGGCAGCTTAGTTCAGTTGAGTTTTCGTTGTGGTTTTCTTCAAGATCTCAAGTTCAGTGGCATTTATTTTGCTCCACTCAAGCTCAAGAGCATAGGAGGATCATCTCTGGTCTTCTGTTACTTTGAAGAACTTCAAATTCAGGTTTCTTCTCCAACCTTCGTTTTCTGAAATTTCACTTGTTTTCTATTGGTTTGAGCTTCTTAGAAGCTATGTTGAATCCGGCTAGTTGATAGGCCTCTTAGAGGCATAGTTTCAAAGCCTAGGGCATGATTTGATCTCCTCTGTTCTTGCTATGTGTGTGTGTTTTGTGATTTTTATGAGCATATTCATGATGTGCATAAGCTTAGCTTTCGATTGGTACACATTTTGTGCATTGTGGTGACGTTTGAAGATTGCAGATGGTGGTGAGTGGCCGGAGAAGGTGACCGGAGGTCCCTCTCCGGCCGGTGGTCTTTATGTTAGGGTTTCTTGCAGTTTGAATGTCAGCCGTGCGATTTTGTTGATCCAAGGGTGGAAAGCTTGCCAGCACATTAAAACGCATGTGCATGTCATGTGCATCATTTCTGAATTCATTTAATCACTGTGTGGTGTAGTGTATGGTATGGAGTGTGCTCACTCATGTGCGTGCGTTGATTTGGACTACTTTGACTTGCTTGTTGACTTGACCTGATCCAAGGGTGATAACTGCTTGACTTGTGTTTGACTGAGGGTGCATGATAATTGATATGGACTGCGCACAAATGGACCTAATCAGATTGCTATCCCCACCCCCTTTGTTAAAAAGCCCAATTGATTTGAACTCATATTTGCTATGTTCACACCCCCCATTCCTTTTTACATTTCATATTATTTTTCCATTTTTCCACACGTTTGCTAATTAATTTTTAAAAATACCAAAACATATTGGAAAATTCTACAAAAATTCATGTGTATTCTTAAAACATTTAGGAAATTTTTCATGATTTTATTTTCTGATTTTATGACCTTTTTACCCCTGTTCCATAATTTTCTTTGAATTTCCATTTAGATGCATCCTAAGCATGATACTTGAATTTGTTTAATTTTGTTCTTGCTCATTATAAACTGTTTTGGCATGGTTCTTTTTGCATTGATTCACTAATACATTGAAGCATGTTATATGTTTTTTGTTTGATTTTTTAGGTCACTTTATGACATGTCTTGAGGCCTATATTTGTACCACTTTGCATGACATTTCAACTTGACCTAATTGCTTTGTTCGAAGTCATTTTGCTTTGAATTTTGATATGCTATTTTGGTATGTGATTCATCTCTGATTAGTGAACTCCAATACCATGTTTTCATAATTTTCATGAGGCCATGTGATTTTTGTTTGATGCATTTCATTTAAAGCATTATAACATGTTATATCATTGTAATCTTTAGTGCATGTTTGCATGAGTTCTTTTGTGCATATTTGTATGAGCATTTGCATAGTTGTGTGAGCCATTCATATGATATTATAGGTCTTTGATACACATTATAGGTCATCTTTACATGTTCATTCCAATTTGAACTTTGTGCATCATTAACATGTATTGTTTGCACCTTCTTTTTGAGTTTTCATCTCACTTCTTCTTCTATTACTTCTTGAAAGTCTTGATGGTTGATTCATAAATACTTTTGAGATGTTTATAAACCATTTTTCATTTATTTTCAATTCTGGTTGTTGATTTACATGTTCCATTTATGCATGTCCTCTTCATTTCTTTCCATCTTTCATCTACCCTTTCTTCTTGTAACATGTTTAAATGCTAATGGATGATGTTTGTTGCCTATTCACTTGCACTTGTATGATGATATTCATTTGTTGTCCATATGATGCCCATTCTGGTTGTGGTTCTAGGATTTGTTTTCTCATTTAATTCTTTTGAGTTTTATGATGCATTACATGTTCTTTTACTTCTTATACTTCTTATACATGTTTACTAACCATGTAGGGGCTTTGGTAAGTTTCAATTGAGTGTGGATAAGGAATCCACATTCAACTTCTATCCTTTCTCTTTTACAATTCCATTTTGTGTTTTGTTAAGCACTTATGTGCTTTCTTTTAATAACTCATCACTTTCCCTTTGTGAATTACAATTCATCTTCTACTTTAGAAGTGAATTGTTTAATGCATTCTTTCTTTAGACTTTAGGTTGAAACCTCACAAACTTTAGGATCACTCCCTTAACTAATCAATTAGGAGTGAGTCTTAGTCCATATAGATTTTACCTTTACCTTCTCTTGAGTCTTTCATCTTCTCATCTCAAAGAAAATTCAAAACATATAATAAAGGTAGGCATTTATTGCATTTAGGCCTTTCATATAAAGAAAAGATTATAAGGGGTCTTCTCTTGTAATCTTAGAATGTGTAGCATATAGCCCATCTTGGGTCAATGTGTTAAACATTTGATCTTGTATGAGGGACTTAAATGCAATACTTGTTGAAGGTGCAAATAATAAAACACACTTCTTCACTTCATAATCAACAAAACACTTAATAAACACAAGTATGCTAGTGTGTTTGAACCTTGATAATTGGAACTAAGTGTGAGGGTCTTCCTCACCCTTAGTGTGCTTTCTTACCCATTCCATCTTGGAATGTGAGAAGGTACACATTCCAATGACTAAGATTCAGATACACTGTCATATGCAAACAAATGAAAAGACTCTTAAAAGACAAAAACAAACAATAACGTCTTTCCTTCGGGAATTCTTTTCTCACCTCATTCACTCTCAACGCACGAACGCGCTTCTACTCGTTCTCTTGCAAGATGGTAACGCACTCGGACCAGCGAGCCTGCAACACCTGAGCTAGAATGTCAGCCGTTCTCTAAAAAACACAAACAATCTTTCCCTAGTGAGGGGAACTACGTCGCTCTGATTCTCATGCTCCCGATGAGATACGTAGGCAGTGGGGTAGGGCCCATGCGAGCACTTCTTTTATTTTCCCTACATTTGTTTCTCTTTCTCCCTTCTTTCTTTCAGTTCCTTTTCCAGTATCCTTTTTTCTATCACCCTTTGATCGAGACAAGCAAGCGTGGATCCCATCGGGTACGATGGACGCGAGGGGGTGCTAATACCTTCCTCTCGCGTAACCGACTCCCGAACCCAGTTCTCTTGGTCGCGAGACCATGCTCTTTCCTTTTCTTCAGGTTTATGCAGTGTTTCCTTTCCCTCTCATGGGATAAATACACATTGCTGGCGACTCTGTTCGGTGCCACTTTCGCGTTTTTACTAGGATGAAAATCCCGGGAGCGACACCGTCCCCATACCCGCAGTTGGAAAAAATCCCCGTACCCGAGCCCATACCTGCTCGGGTATCAACATTAGCACCCGTCCCCGTACCCTATGGGTATATAAGTGCCCGTACCCGTTACCCGCATTTCTAATAAAAATAAATATATCAAGTATAAAATATCATAATATTTTAAGCTTTTAAAAACATTAAAAAGTTATTAAAAAAATTTATTGTTAATTTATAAAATAAATGATCACTTATAATAAATATGTAGTAGTTTAAAATTGATATTTTTTAAAAATTTTATAAACATCTATTTTTATATAATAATATAAATTTAAATATATAAATATATATTGTGCGGGTATGGGGCGGGGTGGGTACTAAGATGCCCATACCCGCACCCATCCCCGCTTATTTAAGTGGGTAATTACCCGAGTCCGTGCCCGTACCCATTTTTATGGGTTTTTACCCTACCTGTTGTGGGTAATTTTGTGGGTACCCACTGGGGATGGGCCAAATTTCCATCCCTACTAGCCACTAAGGTCTAACATCGCAGATAACCAGAAAAAGATAAGTGTCATCAAACTCCCAATGCACTCTATGGTCTATGTACGGTATCCATATGACATCATCTAAGGCCAGTGCATTAATTCTTTGCCTTTATTCATTAAGAACACCTAGATGTGAATGTTGGCACATCATATCTTGGCCCGTGGGGAGCAATCAATGGTAGGACCACTAACGCGCATGTTACAAATGGACGGGGAAATACTCATATATCCAACACTGCACAAGAACATAGACAAATCAAAAAATGTCATAAATAAGAACTAAGTTAATAATAATTAATAAATTTGTACACTAGAATTAGACTCGTATAATCGGCAAGCTGCCTCGTCTCAAAGACAGTCGCTTCTCGAAGTGCACTATATAGTACAGTCAATGCAGCACGCCCTCGTGCCCAATTGATATGGTGGAACTCATTAAACAGAGGCATGTATCTTGCATCAATATATACATGAGACTTTTCCACTAAGATAGTACATTCCTACAAAATGTAATATGTATACCCTAGCGGTTGCCTCTTACATAGATTGTTCCACTAGTGTCGTATACCTCTCTTGGAGCCAAGACAGATGAAAGTGAGCACCCCTGTTAAACTTAAACTCCTTCATCACCTCCACCTTAGTAACTCTCAAGCACTTTATAGCAGTCATACATGCAAGCTCTTGATTAATGAGAATAGCGGTGAATAGGTTACTCGGTAGGGGAAAATGGTAGAAAGAAAAAACAACATCTAATGTAATCGTCATCTCACCAAATGGAATATGAAAGGAGGATGTTTCTTTATGCCATTGCTCAACAAAAGCAGACAATAGAGGAATTTCGAGCATGGTCAACAAACAGTCCACCAACGAAAGGAGGCCATAATCATCGACTATGTCCCTGACCTCCTGAGGCATTTGAACCTCTGAAAACTTATTCAGCTCCACCCTGTGATTAGGCACCTTCAACGGTAGGCGGTTATGTAACAATTAAACAATAAACCATAAATTATTTTTGTAAGATAGGAATGCACCTAAGAGAGGGGGGGGGGGGGGGGGGTGAATTAGGTGTATAGAAATTGTTCTCGGTTTTTCGACAGTTTTGATTTTTACTTTCCTAAAGTTACTAAGTGATGAAATACGGTAAAGTGTGAAAAGTAAATGAGACGGCGATATATCCTGGTTCCCCTCACAATCCGAGAGTACTCCAGTCCCCTTTCAACATGAAAGAGATTTTTAATAATGTTAGATCCTAAGACAAGACTATCCTAGCCTTTCTATACAAACTCTAACAAGCACACCAAGAATAATCCTCTTGGATTTTACAACAAAGTGAATTAAGAGAACAATCCTCCCTTAATCACTCTTTTTCTTCCAACAATCCTGGACAGTAAGGATTACAACTCCACAATCTTATTCTTAACAATCCTAAAAATAAGATGTGACTTTATGTATAATTCTGAATTTTTTGAGTAAGAGATGAAAATAGATTCTTTAACTTGTATCAATCAAAAGATTGATCTTCTCCTTTTGTAACAACCACTCTAATAATGTAACACAAGTGTTCAAGACAAATGGAATGAAACTATGACAATATGTATGAAGGTTTAATGCAATAGTTTCACACTTAGAAAGTTTTTGATGAACACTCAGAAAAAATGAAAGTTTTGTGATTTGAATGATTGATTGAAATTTTTACAAAGAGGTTAGATGTAAAATCTGACCATATGATGTTTATATAGCTTTAAGATACCTCTACAAAAGGGTATAATACATGAAGGGATGCCAAGGTTCATTGGAAGAAATTTTGAAACAAACAGCAAAAAAAATGCAAATTTTTTGCCACTGATTCAGTGTTGATCGGTTAACCACTGGGGGTTAATCGATTAACACCTCTTCAACGTACCCAGAATTTCAAAATTTGAACTGGTTAGCTGGTTAATCGTATCCTGTTAACCGATTAATAGCTGGACAGAAGTGAAAAATACTTATTTTTATTGTATGAAACCTATGGCATTACATTTCTAAACATCTTTAACTTATATGAAATGCATTAGACATTATTGAACACTTGTGTAGACATTATAAAGAGTTGAATGTCAATACCTTTGATCAATCTTTGAAATATCTTCAAGACTTGAATGAATATGAAACTTGTTCTTGCTTTGACGTCTTTGAACCATTTCTTTTTGTGTATACCATCTTGAATGAACATTGTTGTCTTCATCAAAACTATTGAGAAGTTATGTCTTCACATTCTCCCCCTTTTTGATGATGACAACCCAATTCTTGAAAATTTGATCCAATCTTGTTTCTCTAACCAATGCTAGCTCCCCCTTGGATATTGCTCCCCCTTAATCCATGATTCTTAGAGAGCTTTTAAAATATGCAAATTTTGTTAGAGAAACCATACAACATAGTACCATTCTTCTCCCCCTTTGTCATTACCAAAAAGGAAAGGAAAAGACTTTTTAATAAAATAATTTAAGTTGTATGAACATGAGAAATATGTGAAAAATATAGAACACATACAAAAGAACCAAAAGAAACAAAACACAAGATTATAACACAAAACAGACAATATATTATAACTTAGTACGATCAACAACTTAGAACATAAGATAGTATGAAACATAATGTAAAAACTTAGAGTGCCTAAACATAACAACGTCTTAAGAACTAGAAATTGAAATTACACCATAATTAAAGTAACATAACATAAAACAAAGACTATATGCATAACTTAGTCACTTTCCGACATTTCCTCGTACTCTTCTTCTTCACCATCTTCTCCATTGTCACTCTCTTCTTCACTCTCTTCATTTGGCTCTTGGTTTTGGTTCATGGTGAGTTTCTTTAGGGTTCTTTGAATGGAGGCTATTTTAATGTTGCATTCTCTATAATTTCTTTTCATAGTGGCATCCATTTCACAAAGCTTAGCAAAAATCATATTATTTGTATATCCACCTTCCGGAATAGGTTTCGGAGCACTTATAGAGGACGATCCATCTTTGTACCTAAACACACCATCACTATAAATTACAATTCCGGTATTCTTCAAAGCGGTCTTAGAGTTGATCTCATTTGTTTTTGACGTCATCTTGATTTGTGGTTCACGTTTGAGATCCAAAGTGGTTGTTTCCAAAATGCGAGAAATCATTCTCCCATATGGAAGACCTCCGGTTAAAGAGAGTTGATGTTGAATGTGGTACATCATAGTGAGTTCCCAATCAACTTTGATCTTGTGCTTGATGGCAAAAAGATATTGCATTTCAATGTCAATGATTTGAGAATGGTTAGAGTTCTTGGGTAAGAGCACATAACATATGACATAATGAAGCATTCTATCGCTTACCGACAAATTTTTAGCATAGCATAACACCCTTGATTATGACAAATTTTGTCCTCTGAGAACATCAGCTTGAGAACCCCTGCAAATCTTAAAGTAATAATCCATTTTTTTGTAACTCTTCCACAGTCCATCTTCATGATTTACACCATGTCTAAGAAAATAACCAGTACTAGGAATATCTAACTCAGTTCCAATAGTAGATACTTCCTTACAAATTTCTACTTGCTTAACCTTAGCATACATCATGTGTTTTCCTAGAGAATCCAGACCAACTTGTAATTTAGTATAGAATGCCTTAGCCATGTCAGGATAGCATAATCCATAATCAGACACAAACTTATCAATTTTCTGGAATTCTAGTAAAGCTGGGAAATCGAAACTGTTCTTAGGAAAAGATTTCAAGTCCACATACTTTACCGGAAGAAAGGATCGATTTTTGACATTAAAGTCCAATCTCTTTGCTTTTGTAGAAGGTTGTTGCACATCTTCCTCTTCAGACACAGAGCTAACCATTGGAAGCTTTCCTTTGTTCTTTCTTGAAGAATCCATTGATGAAGCTTTGAAGGTTAGGTTTAGAGAAGAGGGATTTTCGGATTATATTGTGAGAGAGGGTATTGTGAATGGAAATGTGAGGTAAGAAAGGGTTTTAAAGAGGCGGGAAATTAGTGGGTATTAAAAATAGTTAAATGGATTTAAGGATTTTGGAGGATGAATGTTGAAGAGAGAGTAATGAGGAGAGTCAAAGTGTGTTTCCAAGACAATGAGTGTGGGAAATGAAAAAGCTTTTCTAAAAAAGCACTTAATTATACATGCATCTCATAAAGACAAAATAGAATACACAAGAAAGATTTTAAAATAATTAAAATATGAATAAAAATAAATAAAAAAATTATCTTCGTTACAGTGTTAACCGGTTAACCGTGAGGGGTTAATCGGTTAACGTGTGAAAAACACGCTAAAGAGAGTAGAGCCAGGTGGTTAACCGGTTAACGGGTGCAAAAAATAGTAGCTTTCCCTAGCGTAACCAACATAATTTTTTGGGAATTAAAACCATGGATATGCTTTATCATATAATAATGCAACTTGTGATAATCCAAAAAATTCATAAAATAATTTTATGAACATGAAAAATGAAAGTATGTCATTTTTGCATAAATTCACATTTTAATAAAAAAAATTGAAAAACATAAAAAATTAGGAATATTGTGTACCTTGGCTTCATTATACCATATAATGAATAAATATTGAAGATTTAAATGTGACCTTCATCCAAAATATCCAAAATGCCAAGTTCTCTTTAAATCTTAAAAAATGCGTCCCGAGGAAGTGGTTTTGTGAAGATGTCCGCCAGTTGATTTTGAGTATCGGTAAAAGTAATCTTAATGTCACCTTTTAGAGCGTGATCTCTTAGAAAGTGATGTCTAATATCGATGTGCTTGGTCCTTAAATGCATGATTGGACTATTTGATATATTGATTGCATTAGTGTTGTCGCATTTGAGAGATATGCATCCTAGATTCACACCATAGTCATGAAGTTGTTGCTTCAACTAAAGTATTTGTGAACAATAGCTACCGACGATGATATATTCTGCTTCTGCAGTACTAAGAGCCACACTTGCTTGCTTTTTGCATGACCAGGAGACTAAGGCATTTCCAAAAATGTGACAAGTTCCACTTGTGCTTTTCCTATCCATCTTACATCCTGCATAATCTGCATCAGAGAAACCAACACGACTACATACACTTCCTTTAGGGTACCATAGACCGACATTGGATGTTCCTTTAAGATACTTCATTATTCTTTTCACCGCTGTGAGATGAGATTCCTTTGGACAAGCTTGAAATCGTGCACATAAACATACACTAAACATAATATCAGGTCGACTAGCGGTTAAATATAATAAAGAGCCGATCATACCTTAATATTTAGCGATATCAATTGGAATTCCGGATTCGTCATGATCAAGATATGTACCAGATCCCATTGGATTTGCTATCTCTTTGCAAGTATCCATGCTAAATCTTTTGAGAAGTTCTTTGCAAAATTTAGATTGATTGATGAATATCTCATTCTTTGTTTGTTTGATATGCAACCCAAGGAAGTAGTTCAACTTACCCATCATGGACATTTCAAAATCTCCTTGCAAGATTTTTGAGAATTCTTCACAAAAGGATTCATTTGTGGATCCAAATATGATGTCATCTACATAGATTTGTACTAAGATAGTATGATAGTTAATTCTTTTTATAAACAAAGTAGTATCAACTTTACCTTTTTTGAAACCGTGTTCGTAAAAAAAATTACTTAACCTATCATACCACGCCCTTGGTGCTTGCTTCAATCCATACAAGGCCTTTTTGAGTTTGTAAACATGATTAGGATGTTTGAAATCTTCAAATCCTGGAGGTTGACTTACATAAACTTCTTCAAGTATGTATCTATTTAGGAATTCACTTTTAACGTCCATCTGATATAAATCAAAATTCAAAGAACATGCATATGCTAACAATAATCTAATTGCTTCTAGTCTAGCAACCGGTGCAAATGTTTCCTCAAGATCAATACCTTTTTCTTGATTATAGCCTTGGGCTACTAATCTTGATTTGTTCCTTATAATGATACCATTTTCATCTAGCTTATTTTTAAATATCCATTTAGTGCCAATAATATGCTTACCTTTTGGTCTTGGAAAAAAATCCCATACCTGATTTCTTTCAAACTGATTTAGTTCTTCTTGCATGGCTAGAATCCATTGATCATCATATAAGGCATCTTGGACTTTAGACGGTTCTATCATAGAAACAAATGCCATATTGAGACAAGAATCTTTTAGATTTAAACGAGTAGATACTCCTTGAGATATGTCTCCAATGATCTTGTCAATAGGATGATCTTTATGCGTCCTTCATTCCTTTGGTAGATCGTTGACAATAGACTCTTATTGAATCGATTCTTCTTGATGATCTACTTGATTCTCATTGTTGACTTTGGAGGAGTCTTCTTGAGGAGCTTCTATGAAATCATCATCATCACAAATAATAATAATATCCTCCTTGGAGGGGTTAGATTCATCAAACTTAACATGCATAGATTCTTCAATAGTTAAAGTTCTTTTATTATAAATTCTATATGCTTTACTTGAAAGTGACTAGCCAAGAAATCTACCTTCATCTGATTTTTCATCGAACTTACCAAGATTGTCTTTGTCATTGTTCAAGACAAAACACTTGCATCCAAATATGTGAAAGTAAGCAATGTTTGGTTTCCTCCCTTTGAAAAGTTCATAAGGGGTCTTTTTAAGGATATGTTTAATATTTACTCTATTACTTACAAAACATGTCGTGCTTACCGCATCCGCCCAAAAATATTTTGGAAGATTTGAGTCGCTAAGCATTGTCCTTGCAAGTTCCACCAATGACCTATTCTTTCTTTCTACAAAACCATTTTGTTGAGGAGTCCTTGGTGCCGAGAAAATTGTGAGAGATTCCATGTTCTTCGTAAAATTCTTCGAAAGGAGCATTTTGGAATTCTCCACCATGATCGCTTCTTATAGAGGCAATTGTTAGTGACTTCTCATTTTGGATTTGCTTCGCATATTTTTTGAACACCTTGAATGCATCACTTTTCTGCACTAAAAAGAATGTCCAAGTATATCTCAAGAAATCGTCAACAATAACTAAAGCATATACATTACCTCCGAAGCTTCTTGTTCTTGATGCACCAAATAAGTCCATATGCAACAATTTTAGTGGCCTTGAATGGACACCACATTCTTAGATTTGAAAGTTGATTTGGTTTTTTTCCCCTTTTGACATGCATCACACAACTTATCTTTGATAAATTTTATCTTTAGCAATCCAATGACTAAATCATGCTTGACTAGTTTATTCAAATATTCCATATGAATGTGAGCAATCCTTTTGTGCCATAGCCATGAATCATTGCTGTTCGCCATAAGACATGTTACCTTCAAAGACAAGTCATAAAGGGAAATCATAAATATATTATTGCTCCTTTTACCTTTAAGTTTTACTTCTTTAGTGACTTCGTCTTCTATCAAGCATTCATCCTTGGTGAACTTGATCTTGAAGCCTTTGTCACAAAGTTGGCTTATGCTAAGAAGATTGTACTTTAATCCTTCAACATAAAGTACATCTTCAATGGATGTGAAAGGTGGTGCTCCAACTTCTCCTATGCCAAGAATCTTTCCTTTATTAGTATCACCATAAGTAACATAACCCTTGGCCTTAAGCACTAGATTTGAAAATTTGTCTATGTCTCCCGTCATATGCTTCGAACAACCACTATCAAGATACCATAGATTCGAAGTGGTCTTCAAGCAAACCTCATCATTTTCATTATCGGAGTTGTGTGTAGCCATTACTGCCAAATTTGCGCTCTCGTCGCTTTCCGAATCAGATGATGAACTTATGTCATTATCGTCCTATGTAATATATGCCTTTTTATTTTTTGTTTCCTTCTTGCCTTTGAATCCTCCTTTCTTTGCAAGTTTTGGACAATCGGGCTTTATGTGACCTTGCTTTTCACATTCGTAACATGTAACATCTTGTGTTGAAGTGGATGCCTCCTTTTTCTTGAAGTGTTTCTTTCTTTTAGCATAATTAAAGGACTTGTCATTATTACCAAAAAATTTACCGAGTCTTTTTACTAGCAGCATGAAATTTTTGTCTTTCTCCGGTGAATCATCATTTTGATTATCTTTTAAATTTAATGCAATACCCTTGGATTTCTTTTCATGATGTTCATGTTTTTCAAGTCGTCCAAGTTCCAATTCGTGTTCTTGGAGTTTTCCAAATAGTGATGCGGAAGTCATTGTAGAAAGACTTTTCTTTTCCAATATTGCTGTAACTTTTGGTTGCCATTCTCTAGTCAAGGATCTAAGAAATTTGAGATTTAATTCATCATTAGAAAATGTCTTACCAAGTGCCATTAAGTGATTAGTCAAATGAATGAATATTTTCTGTAAGGCAACGATGGATTCTCCAGGCTGCATTCGGAACATCTCATATTCTTGACTTAATATATTCAATCTAGATCTTTTAACTTCAGTTGTTCCTTCATGAGATTCCACTAAAGTGTCCCAAATTTCTTTTGCGGATTTACATTGTGAAACGCGGAAAAATTCATCCATACTTAAAGCACATTCTAATATGTTAATGGCTTTCTTTTCATCGAGCAATTTCTTTCTATCATCTTCATTATAAGCATTTTTAACCTTTGGAGTTGCAACATCGTTTACTACACTCATAGGTTGATGTGGACCATTTTCAACAGTTTCCCATATTTCATCTCCTCCTGCTTCTAAGTGTGCTCTTATTCTGATTTTCCAAAAATCAAAGTATTCTCCAGAAAATAGAGGGGGCTTGCTACTACTGCCATCTTTAAAAACCGGATTTGCGCTTGTGGAATCCATACTGGATCTTGAAGGAACAGGTTACCTATTGTAAGATAGGAATGCACCTAAGAGGGGGGGGGGGGGTGAATTAGGTGTATAAAAATTTTTCTCGGTTTTTCGACGATTTTGATTTTTACTTTACTAAAGTTACTAAGTGATAAAATGCGGTAAAGTGCGGAAAATAAATAACACGGCGATATATCCTGGTTCCCCTCACAGTCTGAGAGTACTCCAGTCCCCTTTCTACATGAAAGAGATTTTTAATAATGTTAGATCCTAAGACAAGACTATCCTAGCCTTTCTATACAAACTCTAACAAGCACACCAAGAATAATCCTCTTGGATTTTACAACAAAGTGAATTAAGAGAACAATCCTCCCTTAATCACTCTTTTTCTTCCAACAATCCTGGACAGTAAGGATTACAACTCCACAATCTTATTCTTAACAATCCTAAAAATAAGATGTGACTTTATGTATAATTCTGAATTTTTTGAGTAAGAGATGAAAATAGATTCTTTAACTTGTATCAATCAAAAGATTGATCTTCTCCTTTTGTAACAACCACTCTAATAATGTAACACAAGTGTTCAAGACAAATGGAATGAAACTATGACAATATGTATGAAGGTTTAATGCAATAGTTTCACACTTAGAAAGTTTTTGATGAACACTCAGAAAAAATGAAAGTTTTGTGATTTGAATGATTAATTGAAATTTTTACAAAGAGGTTAGATGTAAAATCTGACAATATGATGTTTATATAGCCTTAAGATACCTCTACAAAAGGGTATAATACATGAAGGGATGCCAAGGTTCATTGGAAGAAATTTTGAAACAAAGTAACAAACAGCAAAAAAAATGCAATTTTTTTTGCCACTGATTCAGTGTTAATCGGTTAACCACTAGGGGTTAATCGATTAACACCTCTTCAACGTACCCAGAATTTCAAAATTTGAACTGGTAAACTGGTTAATCATATCCTGTTAACCGATTTATAGCTGGACAGAAGTGAAAAATACTTATTTTTATCGTATGAAACCTATGGCATTACATTTCTAAACATCTTTAACTTATATGAAATGCATTAGACATTATTGAACACTTGTGTAGACATTATAAAGAGTTGAATGTCAATACCTTTGATCAATCTTTGAAATATCTTCAAGACTTGAATGAATATGAAACTTGTTCTTGCTTTGACGTCTTTGAACCATTTCCTTTTGTGTATACCATCTTGAATGAACATTGTTGTCTTCATCAAAACCATTAAAAAGTTATGTCTTCACAATTTTCAATTAATCTGTAATGAATAAATAAAATTTAAAATAAAATATTTATACCTCTCACTGCCATAATGTCAATGTTATATGATCGACATATCTGGTGACCAGGTATGGTCACTGTAATACCCCGTAAATTATTTTACTCTGGATAATATTAGTATGATCAACTGGGTTCCGGTGTACTCTGAGAATTTATTGGATAAAATAGTTAGAGTGAAATGATGAGCTCAGAGCAGATCAAATTAATATTTTCGGACTCTGAGGTTTTAACTTTTAGTGTTATAGAGACTTTTGGACATTTAGTAGTGTTACTATCTAATTGAGTTTCTCTATATCATTTCATTTTCCTTTTTCTCTTCATTTGGAAAAAGATAGAAAATAGAAAGAAAGAAGAAGTAGAGAGAAGGAAGAAAAAAGGAAAGAAAGGAAGAAAATCCAAAGAGCTCAAGATCAAGAACCATCCTCTACTCTTCATCAATTCATCTCATCTTCTTCATCATCATCTTCTAATCCAGGTGGGTTCTAGATAGATGCTTTAGTTGTAGAATTTTCTTGAGTTTTAGAGTTAGGTTGGATATTGAGAGAAAATGAGTAATCTTGCTAAAATCATGAATCTAATGGTTAAAAATCGATATAAATTGCGTAGTTTAATCGTAATATGCATATGAACATTTTTTATACTTGTTTTGGTTGTTTGGAAATGTTTTGGGTTGAGAAAGATGGATTTTTGGACCTTGGAGCCATGTAAGACGCAAGCAGAATTTTCTGCTTCTGGTGTAGAGTGTCGGGCGGTGCGCAGAGTGCCGGGCAACGCGAAGCATACGCCTCTGCTCCGCCGGGCAATGGCGAAGGGGGCACCGTCGGGCGAAGCCCTGAGAGCCGGGCGCTCCTGGGACTTTTTCAAATGCTTTTCTTTTCTTTTAAAATCCATATCTCTTGACCCGGGTGTCCGATTTAAGCGTTCTTTATATCGATGTGAAGCTATGAAAGTGTTCTATGCAATGGAAAGTGAAAATATTGATTATGAGCTGAATTTATTTTGATTATGTTAAAATATCGGGATTTCGTGATTTATGTAAAACGGAACTTTTGAAAATCTAAAAGCTTCAAGATGTGAATTTGTGAGGAAACCTTAGTACACTAGAATGACTTAGAGATTAGTGCGGCAATGCTTACTTCGATACATGAAGAGTATATTGGTTAAGTAGTTGTTAGTGTAGGACCGTATTTCCTTCGGTTTGTGGTTTGTTCCTTAATAAATACCGTGACCCGTGTTGAAGAGCCCCTTGTGCGGGATGGCCGGGGAAAAGTATTTATTAAGTAGGTATCCCTTAATAAATATCGTGACCCATGTTGAATAGCCCCTTGTGCGAGATGGCCGGGGAGAAGTATTTATTAAGTAGGTATCCCTTAATAAATACTGTGACCCGTGTTGAAGAGCCCCTTGAGCGGGATGGCCGGGGAGAAGTATTTATTAAGTAAGTAACCGTGACCCGTGTTGAAGAGCTCCTTGTGTGGCCTGGCCGGGGAGAAGTTACTTAGTGGATGGTACTGTGACTCGTGTTGTAGTGCTCCTTGTGTGGGCTGGCCGGGGAGAAGTACCATTTGTAGATAACTGTGACCCATGTTGTAGTGCTCCATGTGTGGGCTGGCCGGGGAGAAGTTATCTACGTTAAGGATCTATGACCCGTGTTGTAGTGCCTTGTATAGGTTGGTCGGGGAGAAGATTCCTTAACTAGTTGTCGTTTGTGAATTGTATGATTGGTTCTCTAGTGGGAGATTTTGTGAACTCGAAGTCCTTTCCTTTCCCTTGGACTTGAGTTAGGATTTGGTTAGAACCTTGTAGAGCCGATAGAATCCATAAGATAGAGAACTCACTGAAATTTGATGTATCTCACCCCACTATTGTTGAATATTTTCAGGTACTTCAGGTTCTGCAAAGGGTAAGGATAAGGTCGTGTGATTATCCTTACTTGTCTGATGGCGTAGCTTCCGTTGGGGAGTTTTTTTTGAGATCGTTGTCGATCTAGTTCTTAGTATTTATCTTTGAAACATCTTGTATATATATTTATGCCATAGTTTCTTTGTATTATGTATTTTGGGCATGTATATGTATAATGTGTTTACTAGGGACTTATTGGTATTTCAGTACTAAACGTGTAATTCATGTATAATATATGCTTTGATGTGTGTATATATATGGGGGTTATAGTTGGTATCAGAGCAGGTCGTATCCTCGACCTTGCCATGAAATAGAATAAGTTTTCTTTCGTTTTATATGCGTTGTGTCGCCATTGGTCTTAAGTGTTATATTTATGGTATTGAGCCTGATCAACTTAATCCTATCTGTATGACCTTTAGGAATATGGCTGACGGACGCAGAAGCAATCGTGGTAGACCCTGAACTACTCCTGAACTACTCCAGCTGGGACGAATCCGCCAAGTGGCGATGGGAATGCTCCTTTGTATCAGTTTATGCAACAGATGCAGCAACAACAGAATCAGTTTATGCAGCAAATGGTACAACAAATGAATGGAGGTCTTTATCCTCAGGTGGTTGTTCCAGAAGCTGTAGGTGGGACTTTCTGGGATTTTTTCCGCATGAATCCTCAGAATTTCATAGCGGATTAGATCATGTAAAGGCTTACAAATGGATAGCCGGTATGGAAAGAATTTTCTTGATAGTGCATTGTAGTGAGGAGAACAAGGTGGCTTTCGCTTCTCATTCTTTGAAGGGTCTTGGCATGAAGTGGTGGGAGAGTGCGTCGGCTCTTATGACTATTCAGGGTGTGCCCAAAGTCTGGGAACAATTCAAGGCAATTTTCATGGAGAAATATTTTCCTAGTTCCTTGAGGACTCAGAAAGAGTTTAAATTTCAACAGTTAAGACAGGGTAGTATGACTGTGGCCAGTTGTGCTAAAAAGTTTGAGGACATGGTTGCTTATTCTAGGCAGGCTATATATGCTCCGGATGAACGGTGGAAAATAGATCAGTTTTTGTTCGGACTAAAAGCTGAAATTTCTCATAGTGTATCCCAGAGGGAGTTCACTACTTACGCAGAAGTTCTAAGGCAATGTCATGTGGCGGAGCATAGTTTGAAGAAAGTCCAAGCTGAAGGTGTTGCAAGTAGGGTGAATCAAGGTGATCGTGGGAGATCAAATCAGCAATTTGGGCCTAGATCACAAGCTTTCCAAGGGAAGCAGGTGCAGGTTTTAGACCTAACATTACTCCTTTATGTAGGGTGTGCAACAAACGTCATTTTGGGAAGTGTGTTGATGGGAGTTTTAGGTGTTATAATTGTAATGGATTGGGTCATGTGGCTAGAGATTGTACTCAGAATAGAAACCAAGTGCAAGGAAGAAATACCGGACGGGTTTATACTTTGGATGCAAGGAAGACGAAAAGTGACAACTCTTTGATTGCGGGTACGTGTTTCGTAAACGGGCATCCTTGTTTTTTTATTTAATTGTGGGGCAACACACTCTTTTGTATCTATGCGATGTGTGAAACGACTTGGGTTACAAGCTATTCCTTTGTCTCCTCCTATGGTGGTCACTACCGCCATGGATGAATTGGTTGAGACACCGTTGATGTGTGAGAACTGTGTTTTGTATGTGAATGGTAGAGTTTTTCAGATTGACCTTATCTGTTTACCGCTTAAGAAAGTTGATGTCATTTTGGGGATGGATTGGTTTTCTGCTAATTCGGTGTTTATTGGGTGTGAGGAAAAGCTAATCATCATTCCATCTGCCGAGGCTACCCCGAAGGATGTGTTAACAACTATTTTAGAAGGTACGGTGGGAATGATAAATTTCTTGTTTGAGAAGGAGAAATCTGTTTTACTGGTTCTTACTAAGGAGGGGAGTAGTGACCAGCAAGTGCTGAGTATTCCTATAGTCTGTGAGTTTCCCAAAGTTTTTCCTGAGGATGTTACTTCTCTTCCTCCGGATAGAGAAGTTGAGTTCTCTATTGACCTGGTACCGGGAACGGCTCCTATATCTGTTTCTCCTTATCGGATGGCACCGCTTGAATTAAGAGAACTAAAGGACCAATTGGAGGACTTGATGGCTAGGCATTTTGTTAGACCTAGTGTTTCACCGTGGGGAGCTCCAGTTTTGTTGGTAAAGAAGAAAGACGGTGGAATGCGTCTATGTATTGATTATCGTAAGTTGAACAAAGTCACCATTAAAAACAAGTACCCATTACCCAGGATAGACGACCTGTTGGATCAATTTAAGGTTGCCTGTGTGTTCTCGAAGATTAATTTACGGTCGGGTTATCATTAGATCCGAGTGAAGTATTCCGATGTGCCTAAGACTGCATTTAGGACCCGTTACGGCCATTACGAATTCTTAGTGATGCCTTTCGGTGTGACTAATGCTCCAGCTATTTTTATGGATTACATGAACCGTATATTTCAAGCTTACTTGGACCAATTTTTCGTAATCTTTATTGATAACATTCTTATTTACTCTCGTACTCCGCAAGAGCATGGAGAACATCTGAGAATTGTCTTATTGGTATTGCAGGAGAAGCAACTTTTTGCTAAGTTAAGCAAGTGTGAGTTTTGGATGTCGGAAGTTAATTTTCTTGGTCATGTTATATCTCAAGGTGGTGTGGCAGTGGATTCGTCGAAGGTAGAAGCCGTGATTAATTGGGAGAGACCAAGGAATGCTTCGGAAGTTCGAAGTTTATTGGGATTGGCAGGTTACTATAGAAGGTTTATCAAAGGTTTTTCTCAATTAGCCTTACCAATAACAAAACTTACTCGAAAAGAGTGTGCTTATGAGTGGGATTCAGGTTGTGAACAAAGTTTTATGAAATTGAAGGAAAGTTTGACGACGGCTCCTGTGTTAATCATTCCTGATCCTAACAACTCTTACGAAGTATTTTGCGATGCTTCTAAGATGGGATTAGGAGGTGTTCTGACGCAAGGCGGTCAAGTGGTAGCTTACGCTTCTCGACAATTAAAAGTTCATGAGAAGAATTATCCAACTCATGATTTGGAACTAGCAGCGGTTGTGTTTGCACTGAAGGTGTGGCACCATTATCTGTATGGTGTGCGTTTTGAAATGTTCAGGGACTATAAAAGTTTGAAGTATTTATTTGACCAAAAGGAGTTGAATATGCGGAAAAGAAGGTGGATGGAGTACTTAAAGGATTATGACTTAGAATTAAAGTACCATCTAGGAAAAGCAAATAAAGTAGCTGATGCATTAAGTCGGAAAATGGTTCATAGTGTCGAATTGATGATATTGGAGTATGCCTTGTTGGAAAAGTTTAGAGATCTTAATCTCCAGTTTGTATGGACTCCGAATGGTGTAATTATGGGGAATTTGAATGTCAATTCTACTCTAAGAGAGGAGATTCAACAAGAACAAGTTTTAGAGGAGAAGTTTCACGAGATGTTACTTCAACCGGGTTTTTCACGAGCAATGGATGGGATCGTCCTGTTTAACCAAAGGATTTGTGTTCCGAATGACGTGGTGTTAAAAAGAAAGATTTTAGATGAAGCGCATAAAGGTACTTTTACGATACATCCTGGTTCTTCGAAGATGTATCAGGACTTAAAGAAGGATTATTGGTGGTCCGGAATGAAAAAGGATATTACGGTGTATGTGGTAGAATGTGCAGTGTGCCAACAGGTGAAGATCGAACACCAAAGACCGGGCGGTCTATTACAACCTTTAGAGATTCCAGTTTGGAAGTGGGATAGTATTTCTATGGACTTTGCAGTAGGTTTACCCCGTACGCAAGGTGGTTATGATTCTATTTGGGTGATAGTAGATCGACTAACGAAATATGCGCATTTCTTAGTCGTGAAGACTACTTACAAGGCAAGTCATCTTGCTAGGTTATTTATTTCTGAAATTGTGAGATTGCATGGTGTTCCCTCTAGCATTGTGTCCGATAGAGATCCAAAGTTTTCTTCGAGGTTTTGGAAGGCTTTTCAACAAGCTATGGGTACGAGGTTGCGTTTGAGCACGTCGAATCATCCTCAGATGGATGGTCAGACTGAGCGAACAATACAAATGATGGAAGATATGTTGAGAGCTTGTGTGCTAGAGAGTAGAGGGAATTGGAAGGAACTTCTACCGTTGATTGAGTTTTCTTATAACAATAGTTACCATGCGAGCATCGGTATGGCTCCTTATGAAGCATTGTATGGGAGAAAATGTAGAACACCTTTGTGTTGGGCGGAAGTTGGTGAAGATAGACTTTTGGGACCTGAAATTATTCAAGAGACTACGGAAAAGATTCAGATGATCCGCGAGAAAGTTAAGCAAGCACAAGATCGTCAAAAGAGTTATGCGGACAATCGTATGAGACCTTTAGAATTTGAGGAAGGTGACCATGTGTTCTTGAAAGTTACTCCAAGATTGAGATTGAAAGGACCATTTAAGTCACGCAAGTTAAGTCCGAGATACGTGGGACCGTATCAGATCTTAGAAAGGATTGGTGAAGTCGCTTACAGATTAGCCTTACCATCCTCTCTATCAGAGATGCATGACGTCTTTCATGTATCTCAGCTCCGAAAGTTTATTCCTGATCCTCTTCAGCCAGTTCTACCAGACTCAGTGGGAATAGAAGCAGACTTGACTTTCGAACCTCAACTGAGCCGTATTGTGGGCAGAGAAACAAAGGTATTAAGGAACAAAGACATTCCTCTTGTTAAAGTGCAATGGGATGTGACGCATCCGGGTGATGCTACTTGGGAACTAGAATCGGAAATGCGAGATGCTCACCCTCACCTGTTGAGGTAATCTTTTAAATTCGAGGACTAATTACTATTTAAGGAGGGGAGGATGTAATACCCCGTAAATTATTTTACTCTGGATAATATTAGTATGATCAACTGGGTTACGGTGTACTCTGAGAATATATTGGATAAAATAGTTAGAGTGAACTGATAAGCTCATAGCAGATCAAATTAATATTTTCGGACTCTGAGGTTTTAACTTTTAGTGTTATAGAGACTTTTGGACATTTAGTAGTGTTACTATCTAATTGAGTTTCTCTATATCATTTCATTTTCCTTTTTCTCTTCATTTGGAAAAAGATAGAAAATAGAAATAAAGAAGAAGTAGAGAGAAGGAAGAAGAAAGGAAAGAAAGGAAGAAAATCCAAAGAGCTAAAGATCAAGAATCTTCCTCTACTCTTCATCAATTCATCTCATCTTCTTCATCATCATCTTCTAATCCAGGTGGGTTCTAGATAGATGCTTTAGTTGTAGAATTTTCTTGAGTTTTAGAGTTAGGTTGGATATTGAGAGAAAATGAGTAATCTTGCTAAAATCATGAATCTAACGGTTGAAAATCGATATAAATTGCATAGTTTAATCGTAATATGCATATGAACATTTTTTATACTTGTTTTGGTTGTTTGGAAATGTTTTGGGTTGAGAAAGATGGATTTTTGGACCTTGGAGTCATGTAAGACGCAAGCAGAATTTTCTGCTTCTGGTGTAGAGCGTCGGGCGGTGCGTAGAGCGCCAGGCGATGCGAAGCATACGCCTCTGCTCCACCGGCCGATGACAAAGGGGGCACCGCCGGGCGCTCCTGGGACTTTTTCAAATGCTTTTCTTTTCTTTTAAAATCCATATCTCTTGACCCGGGTGTCCGATTTAAGCGTTCTTTATATTGATGTGAAGCTATGAAAGTGTTTTATGCAATGGAAAGTGAAAATATTGATTATGAGCTGAATTTATTTCGATTATGTTAAATATTGGGATTTCGTGATTTATGTAAAACGGAACTTTTGAAACTCTAAAAGCTTAAGATGTGAATTTGTGAGGAAACCTTAGTACACTAGAATGACTTAGAGATTAGTGCGGTAATGCTTACTTCGATACTTGAAGAGTATCTTGGTTAAGTAGTTATTAGTGGAGGACCGTATTTCCTCCGGTTTGTGGTTTGTTCCTTAATAAATACCGTGACCCGTGTTGAAGAGCCCCTTGTGCGGGATGGCCGGGGAGAAATATTTATTAAGTAGGTATCCCTTAATAAATACCGTGACCCGTGTTGAAGAGCCCCTTGTGTGGGATGGCCGGGGAGAAGTATTTATTAAGTAGGTATCCCTTAATAAATACCGTGACCCGTGTTGAAGAGCCCCTTGTGCGGGATGGCCTGGGAGAAGTATTTATTAAGTAAGTAACCGTGACCCGTGTTGAAGAGCTCCTTGTGTGGGATGGCCGGGGAGAAGTTACTTAGTGGATGGTACCATGACCCGTGTTGTAGTACTCCTTGTGTGGGCTGGCCGGGGAGAAGTACCATTTGTAGATAACCGTGACCCGTGTTGTAGTGCTCCGTGTGTGGGCTGGCCGGGGAGAAGTTATCTATGTTAAGGATCCGTGACCCATGTTGTAGTGCCTTGTATAGGCTGGCTGGGGAGAAGATTACTTAACTAGTTGTTGTTTGTGAATTGTACGATTGGTTCTCTAGTGGGAGATTTTGTGAACTCGAAGTCTTTTCCTTTCCCTTGGACTTGAGTTAGGGTTTGGTTAGAACCTTGTAGAGCCGAGAGAATCCATAAGATAGAGAACTCACTGAGATTTGATGTATCTCACCCCACTATTGTTGAATATTTTCAGGTACTTCAGGTTCTGCAAAGAGTAAGGATAAGGCCGTGTGATTATCCTTACTTGTTTGATGGCATAGCTTCCGTTGGGGAGTTTTTTTGAGATCATTGTCGATCTAGTTCTTAGTATTTATCTTTGGAACATCTTGTATATATATTTATGCCATAATTTCTTTGTATTAGGTATTTTGGGCATGTATATGTATAATGTGTTTACTAGGGACTTTTTGGTATTTCAGTACCAAACGTGGAATTCATGTATAATATATGCTTTGATGTATGTATATATATATGGGCGTTACAGTCACTGACCTTCCTAGAAACCCTCAATCAATGTGTACAGACGACTTTATTGAAGCTAGAGAAATTACATATATATTAATCGAAGCAGTCGCCTCAGTATCAGTCAGTTAAGTCTCCTCTATCTTAATCGGAGCAGTCACCTTCGAATCAGTCAGAGTAGTCAGCTTTGTATCATTCAGAGAAGTCACCTCCACTATATTAGCTAGAGACGACACCATTGTAACCTCCATCTCAGTATGAGCAGCCACCTTTGTCTTAACCACCATTTACATGTCATTCCTGACCCTTCACATCCTGAGTCGTTGTCTCTACATAATCAACAATTGCACCATCAAGCTCTTTGTCAAGATATATGCCTCGTCCAACTCTACCTCCTCTACGTTGCAACGTACAAGGTGCCCTAAATTTCTTGATGCTCCTTCTATGAGAATCACTCGGGACTACTCTATCTGCACAAATATGGGAGCCATCTCTATCTCCGCCTCTATGAGGTTGGTCTCTCTGATCTATCAGCAACTCTAGACAAAATCATCTCGTCTCTACCTCTAGTCCTCACTGCAATATAAAATAAAATAAAAATTAAAAATTAAGAACTACTGGAAATTTAAAAAATTCGGAATTTTACATGGTTTACCGATAATTTTAAAAATCACCAAACTTTTTAAAATCACCGATAAAAATGCATGTTGGGTACCATATTTCTTAAAAACTATGATAAAATTGCATGAGAAATATGGGTATTTACCGGACATTTCGAAAATGTCGGTTAAAATACATGGTTTTAACAAAATATGTGGTATGATACTTAAATAGCCGATAAAAGCACAACTTTCAAAAATTTGGTAGTCAGCTCGAAAAGTCTAATAAATTTCATATTTTTTCAAAAAAATTCAAAATACGATAATGGAAATGTTAAAAAAGTTTTTTAAGTTACAAGGATAATATAGTAAAAGCACTGTAATGTAGGGGTGCCATGTCAAATTTTATGGGTGGCATGACAAAATCTCAACAAAGACGAACGTAATATTTACACTCGTTAGATTTTGTATCTTATTTGAGGAATCTACATGACACCCCCAATCTAGAGCTGACACCCTCACATATTTTCATAATATCCAAAATACTTTCTTCATTTTTTAAGTAATCAATCATTGCAAAAATTTCTCTCAGCCACAAAAAATCTGATAATGGCTGCAAATAATCAGGTATATGTTCTTACCAAATTATTTGAAATATCTAGTGCTTAGCAAAAGATTTATCGGAAGACCCAAAAAATAAAAATAAAATTGACTTACTGGAATTTTTAAAATATTCGATCACACCCTTACATATAGCAGCATTTTTAAAAATTCGGTATGGACAGTATATGTATTTACCAGAATTTTATAAATATTTAGCATGAATATATGTATTTTTACTATCAACTTCAAAATTGTCGATAAAAACACATATTGTGTGTACCGAATATTTCTAAATTTGTTATATAAATGCAAGCAAAATTTAGAACTATACCCAAATATTTCTAAATTTCTGGTGTAAACCCATAAATTTGGTAAAAATGCATGTTTTCCTTAAATATCTGGTATGCTATAATTTTTTTGGCATAAATGCATAAATTTAATGAAAAACAATACTTATTTGTAAATATTCGGTATAAACTGTAAAATCTTCGATAGAATATTACGTTTTTAAAAAAAATATTATTATGAATATGAAAATTGTATTTTTAGTTATGAAGATAATATGGTCAAATTAAGGATTATGTGAGGGTGTCAAGTACAAGTTGGGGGTAGATTCTTCTTTGGGAATTTCTTATCACACCCTATGACATGGAAAAGCACCCTATGAAAATCTGAAATCGCCCTCAGATTTCGGAGATGTATCTTCGGATGCACCCTTTGCATTACTGAATAACGCACCAAATAAGTGTCACCTCATTTTAAAACAAAATTTTGATCCGGCGATGCATCTCTAGGGATATCAATTCGATTTATTATTTATTGTGCATTTCAATGGAGTTTTCGGACATACATTTCTGGAGTTTTGAAGCGGAAAATTAAAAATATGTCACCTTTGCATGCCAGTCATTTCTAGATATGGATTTCCTCAAATATCAAACGTGATTTTAATAAAACAGTCACCTACATGATCAGACCCATTCCCATTTTTTCTAAAAACCCTTTTCAAAAACCCTTCCATTCTCAATCAAGATTTTCACTCCAAAACTTAATTCTTGTGTTTCATCACATCAAAAAGAGCAAAAGAACTTGGAATTCAAGGTAAAGATCATTTATTTCAAGCCTCGTTCCTCACATTAATCGTGTTTTGAAGCTAAAAAAATGTACGTTGAATCCATAAATGTATTTTTGGATTCTGTATGAATTCCTATAAAAATGCATTTTCAGTTGTTGTTTGTTTTCATTTTCTAGTTCTTTGTTTCCAGCTTTAGCTGTTTTTGAGTATTTTATGTTTTTTCATTAAATAATTACACAAACCTATTGTGCCTCCAAATGCCAAACGTGTTGTTGTGAAGAAGGTAGATGTTCGCAACCAATTTAAAAATGAACAAGACTTTGAATTATGTGATCACATGCTTCGATGGATTCGTATGAAGGCATCCAAACTGGGGTTTGGTGTTGTAATCAAAAGTTCCGATAATGGTTTGGATAGAAGAGGTGCATTTGTGACAATGACATGCGAAAGAAATGGGAAGTGTAAACCTCCTCTATGGAATTTCAAACGAGATGACATCAGTTCAAGAAAATATGAGTGTCCCTTTAAGTTAAGTGGTTATCTGTTGGCAAATAAAAAATGGATATTTAATGTAATATGTGGTATACATAACCATGGCTTGTGTGGAAAGTTAGTCGGACATCCAATTGCATGTCGCCTCATGCTCGAAGAGAACGAACGTGTTTCAGACATGGCATTGAATTTAGTGCAACCGAAAAACATACTTGCAAATTTGAAATGTAAAAGACCCAGAAATATCGCAAATATCAGGCAAGTGTACAATATTTTGGTACCAAAATAACAAGGCCTTGATGGGGGATAGAACTGAAATCCAACAACTCTTGAAACTATTGGATGATAACAATTATGTATCTAGGTACCGAACATGCGAGGATAGAGTAACCGTTAGAGATATATTTTGGACTCATCCTGATTCCATCAAGTTGTTCAACAATGTTTCGTACTGCGTGCATTCACTCATTCTCTCCAATTTGATTAAAGTATTTTAAAAGGAACTTATTTAAAAAAGAAAAGAAATATGTTTGCATTCTAAATAAGCCTTATTTTTAATTTTTTCTATTTTTTACATTTTATTATTTTTTGTGTTTTTTAATAATGAGCTAAATATTTGAATTAAAATAAATATTAGATAATCTAAATAAATTGAAAAAAAATTCATTAAAACTAACTAAAATAAATAAAATGAAGTTCCATGGACGCAAATTGGAACTTAGAGAGTGAGAATTAGCAAAAGAATACAAAGACTTTGGGCCCAAGCAGGGAGGCCCAAAGACTAATCTCAAATTAAAAATCCACAGCCAGTACCAATCTAAAACACTGCATCTCTATTATTTTAAACTTGGATCATTGGCTAAGCGACATGTGGCAAGCTTAATTTAAAATAAAAATAAAACAAAATAACAAATATATGTAAAAATAAAAAAAATAGATCTCAAATCCCTCTTCTCTCTTTTCCCAAAAAAAAATCCCTCCTCCCTTTATTTCTTTTTCTTTCAAGAACAAAACAAAAATCATGAACACAATCTCCCCTATGAGTGAACAAAAATGAAACAAAAAACAAGCATGGAAACAAAGTACCCCTACAAAGGAAGGGACGGTATGTGGAGGTTCTTCCCCGGTGGTGCGGTGGTGTCTTGAGTATAGGCATGATGCATGGTCATCGGAGAGTGCGGCCAGTTTTGCAGTGGTAGGGTGCAAGGTCGATATGTGTGCAGGCGGCCGGCAGTTGGAGGCGCGATTCTTGTGGGGAGTTTTCTGGCAAGGTTGTTGCAGATTTCAATGATGGTTACTGTTAATAAATTATGATAATGATGATGATGATTCAAAGGGAAGAACTGGTTTGCATTTTGCTTGTGGTTACGGTGAGGTGAAATGTGCGTAAGTTCTTCTAGAGATTGGATTTAAAGTTGGTGTTTTGGATATGAATAAGAACACAGTTTTTCATTATGTAGCAGATTATGACAGGAAAAAATGTGAGGCTTTGCTCGTTGAAAATGGTGTTGCAGTTACTCTGCATAATATGGATGGAAAAACTCCCATAGATATTGCAAAGCTCAGCAATCAAGATGATAAGAAGAGTACTATAATATACCTATTTATGATTGGAGGTGCTCCAATCTCTTGGAGTTCAAGGAAGTAAGAAATAGTAGCATTATCATCTTGTGAAGCTTAATATGTAGTAGTTTCTTATGCAGCATGTTAAGCTTTATGGATAGAAATGTTGCTAGAAGAGCTCAAGATCATGGAACCTAAGAAGATGAAGTTGTTTGTAGATAACAAATCAACCGTAGACTTAGCTAACCACCATATGTATCATGGTAGGAGTAAGCATATAGAGGTGAGGTATCACTTTCTTAGAGATCAAATGAATAAAGGGAAGCTCAAGATGGAGTATTGCACAACAGAATCGCAACTAGATGACGTACTCACAAAATCATTGAAGAAGACAAGGTCAGATGGTTAATCTCGTCTCCTATGGGAAGAAGAAGGTGGAGTGGCATGAGGTAAAGCACGAGCCCAAGAAGTAGACGACTCTGCCTGGCCATGGATACCTGGAGCCTACAGAACCTGATGGGGCTTAGAATTTGAAACAAGAAACAAGGTTGAAAGAGCTTAGAATTTGAAAATGAAAACTCAAAAATTCAGTGCAAAGTTGGAGCTCGAGCAGAGGTTCCGGGGGGCTTTCTAAGCTTGGAATTTAGTGAAAATGATTGCTCTATTTATATCTGAGGTGAATGGAGCTCAAACGTGTAAAGAATCATTGCAAAACGACGTGTGAATCATGAGCAAGCAAAGTGTGATCATTCTTGGATGTGAAGTCAGCTAAAATGCAGTGTGTTCCCTATAATTTTGGGTCGTTTTGCATCACACGTCATCACTTAACATTATCAGGTACTAATCACTTGCAAATATTGGCTTCAAATTGAGAATTGAGTGAAATTGCAAACCTGGTCATGACCAAAATTCAGTTCCATGTAGTCAACTTTAAACCATTGGGAAATTATGTAAACTTGATCTTTGATCCTTATTCTTTTTGTCAAATAATAAAATCATATCATAGAGTATAATGCAAAAGGAAAGGTTTTATTTGGATGCTTGAGTAGAAAGTTATGAGCTTGCAAAGTTGGCACGATGACCTGTAATCAGAGGTCAAGAAAATCCTAAGTCCAAAATGACCTATAATGTCTTCAAACTTTTCATGGCTTTCCAAGCATAATTGGCTTTTGATCCTTGAAACAAACTTGTATAGGGCATCAAATAGGATAATTGGAAAAATGAACCACCCACAAAAGTTGAAAATTGAGAGAGTTATGATCTTTGGAAGTTAGACAAATATCACTTGAATTTAGGCCAAATTTCACTAAGTCCACAAAATGACCTATAATGTTTCCAATAAGCTCTTTCAACTCATCAAACCTTGTATTCTTCAATGATTTTATGAGTACGTCAGCTAGTTGCACTTCTGTTGTGCAATACTCCAGCTTGAGCTTCCCTTTATTTATTTGATCTCTAAGAAAGTGATACCTCACCTCTATGTGTTTACTCCTACCATGATACATATGGTGGTTAGCTAAGTCTACGGTTGATTTGTTATCTATAAACAACTTCATCTTCTTAGGTTCCATGATCTTGAGCTTTTCGAGCAACATTTCTATCCATAAAGCTTGGCATGCTGCATAAGAAGTTGCTACATATTAAGCTTTACAAGATGATAACGCTACTATTTCTTACTTCCTTGAACTCCAAAAGATTGGAGCAGCTCCAATCATAAATAGGTATACTATAGTACTCTTTTTATCATCTTAATTGCTGAGATTTGCAATATCTATGGGAGTTTTTCCATCCATATTATGCAGACTAACTGTAACACCATTTTCAACGAGCGAAGCCTCGCATTCTTTCCTGTCATAATCCGCTACATAATGAAAAACTGTGTTCTTTTTCTAATCCAAAACACCAACTTTAAATTCAATCTCTAGGAGACCTTACGCAAATTTCACCTCACCGTAACCATAAGCAAAATGCAAACCAGTTCTTCCCTTTGAATCATCATCATCTTTATCATAATTTATTAACAGTAACAACCGTCGGAATCTGCAGCAACCTTGCTGGAATGTGAAGTTAGCTAACCATAGACTTAGCTAACCACCATAGACTTTGCATGCCAATCATTTCTAGATATGGATTTCCTCAAATATCAAACATGCTTTTAATAAAACAACCACCTACATGATCAGACTCATTCCCATTTTTATCATAATAAAACACCAACTTTAAATCCAATCTTTAGGAGAACTTACGCACATTTCACCTCACCGTAACCACAAGCAAAATGCAAATCAGTTCTTCCCTCTGAATCATAGTCATCTTTATCATAATTTATTAACAGTAACCACCGTCGAAATCTGCAACAACCTTGCCGGAATGTGAAGTTAGCTAACCATAGACTTAGCTAACCACCATAGACTTTGCATGCCAGTCATTTTTAGATATGGATTTCCTCAAATATCAAATGTGATTTTAATAAAACAGCCACCATAGACTTAGCTAACCACCATATGTATCATGGTAGGAGTAAGCACATAGGGGTGAGGTATCACTTTCTTAGAGATCAAATGAATAAAGGGAAGCTCAAGCTGGAGTATTGCACAACAGAAGTGCAACTAGTTGACGTACTCACAAAATCATTGAAGAATACAAGGTTTGATGAGTTGAAAGAGCTTATTGGATGTGAAGTTTAGAGAATATGAATTAGGTGGAATGTTGAGGATGTGTAATTCATATTATAGTTGTTCTAGTAGTTACAAAATTTGTAAGATTAATTACAAAGTTTGTAAGGTAAGTTACAAATTTTGTGAGATTAGTTACAAATTTTATGGTTGCAAAGTTTGTAATATTATTTACAAATTTTGTGAGATTAGATACAAAGTTTGTAAGGTTAGTTACAAAGCTTTTAAGATTAGTTACAAAGTTTATGGATATAAAGTTTGTGAGATTAGTTACAAAGTTTCTAAGATTAGTTACAAAATTTGTGAGATTAGTTACAAAGATGTGAACTAATTAAGACTTGTAAACATGTATATATACATGTCACTATGTTATAAATAACAACTATTTTCTCTTGATAACAAAAAAAATTTACAACAATATTTTTTTACAATTAACTTAATCTCTTTCTTTCTTCACTCTCAAGAAAAAGGCATTGGGTTACTAAACCATTGGTATATGTTAATCTCATATCAATGTTTTTCTCTGAAGCCATTACATGTTAATCTCCTCCACCATTTTATCAACACAAACATTTTTATTACGAAATATCTTCTCGTTTCTAGTTTTCCAAAGTGTCCACAAACAAGCACTCCATATAACCTCCATCGTCAAAATTGTCAACTTACGACACCCCCTTGTTAGAAAATTAATTTAAATCAAATGAATCGAGACTAGAATCGTGAACGAATCACTTTCCTTATAGTATTTCAAGCACTCTCAAATTGTCTTAGAGTTTCTACGCATGAATATCCAAGATAACTTAGCCTATACTCGATTTTGCACATGAACGATGAAAACTCGAATGTAGGGAAGATGAAATTTGAAATTTTGTGTGAAGAAGATAGGATTTTCTCATGTATTTTTCTGAATTTGGAATGTTCAATTTATAGGTCATATTGGTGTTGTTTCATAAGGTTACGACCCTTGATAAAACACACACTTTCAGCAACACTTTTGCTAAGTGTTAAATTGTTTTGTCTACAGCATTTTTCAAACGTTACACTGTTTCGCCTACAACAACACTTTTACCAAATGTTGCACTGTTTCGCTTACAATAACAATTTTCAAAAATTGCATTGTTTCACATTTTGCAACACTACACAAAGTGTTGCCTATTTCCGAATTCAAACATACTACAACATTTCACAAGTGTTACCTATTTTTAAATTCAAAATTAATCTTAATTTGAATATTTTCTTATCATTTTAAAACGCACTCAAGATTCTTAATTATTAATAATTTACATCACCCTCAACCTTTCTAATTGATCTAATTGTGCTTCACAATTATTTTGTAATTCTACGGTTCCCAACCAAATACAAATTTGATACCACGCCTTCAAAAAAATTTGACACTCAAATAGAAGACGATCTACCGATTCAAATTTACCACAATCGTTAACACATCCCTCACTTTTGTAATCCAATACATTCCTTTTGCATAAATTATCCATAGTTGCCAATTTATTCTTGTTCTTAAAACCTTATATATCTCTTTTACTGTATATCTTATCTCGCTACCTTCCGCCATCACCCAACTATCTTCATCACTAATTTGAATTTTCTATCATATTTCAATCAAATCTTTCCACCAAGTAGACCTTGTTCCACTGCCTACATCTAAGCCTATGTCCAAAGTTATTGTCATATCACACCAATTGAAAGATGGAAGTTACTTGTCTCCACATCACATGCAATCTATATGTTAATGCTAACAAGAGACCTGTATTGATGTTTGGATAATTCATTTGAGCAAATTCTTTCCGACAGTAAGCATATACTATTCTCTTAAATCAATCATTCATGAATACTTCAAACAAGCATCATAGTTTATAGGCACCCAATTTAAATAGCTAATATGGGAGACTATCCTGGGAGACATCCTTGTTCAAAAGAAAGGTTTTAGAAAGATTCAGGGGAATAGGTGAGACTCGTATCCAAAAGGTGTTAGGGTAAACTTTGAAGAAGGAGTAGGAGTTTGTTCAATATATTTCTCGGAGATTCCTGACAAAGTTTGCGCAGACGAGATATTTAGATTGTTTGGGGCTTTCGGAAAGGTGATTGAGGTGGTGATCCCTCAGAAGAGGAACAAGTTTGGGAAACATTTTGGTTTTGCCAGATTCGAGGAGGTGGTGGATGCAAGGCTTCTGGCCATAAAGTTGAACAACATTCAGATTGACAACAACTAAATACATGCAAACATCCCGAGATTTGGTAGAACCGGCAAACCGCAGAAGGATAGAAAGGAAGTTGATAGGGGTATTGGCTCTGTTCATCCAAAGGAGGGGGAGACTGACAAGTATAGAAATGTTGAAGCGGCAGCACTCAGATCAGTAGGCAGATCATTCGTGGATGTTGTCAACAATCAACATTCTTCAACCATTCCTAGGAAAGTTGCAATCCATCTGAAATACCAGTCAGAGGAGGCGGATTTAGCGAGATTCAGAAAAGCGATGGTGGGAGTGGTGCATAACTCGGGTATGACGTATAATATTCAAAATAGTTTTTAGTTAGAGGGATATTTTTCTATCAAGGTTACACCCTTGGGTACCAACCTGTGCCTCTTGGAGGAAAGTGAGGTGGGAGAAATAAGAGATATTATAAGAGAAGCGAAGTCGTGGTGGAATCAATGGTTCTCGGAGATTAGAGAATGGAGACAGAGCGATGTAGATAAAGAGAGAGTTACTTTGCTCAGATGTTACGGCATACCCTGTCAAGCTTGGCATTTTTCTTTTTTTGAAATGCTGGCAAAAATGGTGGGTTCTTATGTGTGTGTTGATGACAATACCTTGAATGGGAGTTGAAGCGATCAACGATGCTGATAGCCTTTTGATTAATGTTGTTGAGGAAGAAGTGGACAGTTTGGTTGCTAAACGAGCTGAAGGATATCAGGTTATGTGGAGAAATCTTTGTATTCGCGACAACATGATTATTCAGAAGTCTAGATTGAGATGGCAGAGAGAAGGAGATCGCAATTCAAAATATTTTCACAATACGATTAAGGGCAGGGCGAAGAGGAATTTTATTGGTTCGGTGGTGACAGAAAATGGTGTGGCAGAATCTGTTGAAGATGTAAAGGAGGCGGTGCGTGATTTCTTCATTCGCAAGCTTTTGGAACAGGATCGGGACAGACCTCAGTTGAAAGGTATTAATTTTAACTCTTTGAATAATGCTGGTGTTTTGTTTTTGGAAGCTCCATTTATAGAGGAAGAGATCAAGGATGCTGTATGGAGTTGCGACGGTTCCAAGAGCCCGGGGCCTGACGGTTTCAACTTTGTTTTTTTTAAGAAATGTTGGTATTTTATGAAGCTGATATTCTCTTGTTTGTAAGGGACTTCCATCATCTTGCTTTCCTTCCTAAGGCTATATCCCTGTCCTTACTTACGCTAATTCCAAAGGTAGTCAATCCTCTTGATCTTGGAGACTATAGGCCGATTTGCTTGGTTGGAATTCTATACAAAGTTGTGTCCAAACTGCTGGCAGCAAGGTTGAAAAAAGTGATTGGGGGTCTTATTTCTCAAAGCCAATATGCGTTTGTCCCTGGAAGGCAATTATTGGATGGGGTTGTTGTTGCAAATGAGGTTATTGATAAGGCAACTCGGGATTTGGATGAATGTGTCTTGTTTAAAGTCGATTTCGAGAAGGCTTGCGATTGTGTTAATTGGAATTTCTTAAGAGACATTATGTTGAAAATGGGATTCGGTAATACGTGGATGAAATGGATGGAGGCTTGTATCTTCAACAGCCATATCTCTATTCTCGTGAATGGTAGTCCAATGAAAGATTTTCCCGTCGATAGAGGTTTACGGCAGAGAGACCCTCTCTCCCCTTTTCTCTTTGTCATAGTAACTAAAGGACTGGAAGGCCTAATCAGAAGGGCTTCTGCTTTAGGAGAGTTTTCTGGTTTCCATTTCAATGCTGAAACTTTTGTGGAATTGATCCAATTTGCAGACGACACCTTGTTAGTTTCTAGTGGAGGATGGAAGAACTTGTGGAGTATTAAAGCAATTATGAGGAGCTTCGAGTTGGTTTCCGGTTTGCGGTTTAACTTCAACAAGAGTAGGATCATTAGAATAAACTCTAGCAAGCATTTTCTTCTAGCTGCTTCAACTTTCTTATCTTGCAAACTTGAAGAAAGTTCTTTCAAATTCCTGGGTGTTCCCATAGGCTGTACCCTGAGAAGAATTTCCAATTGGAAATTTTTATTCGACAAGATTAAATCAAGGCTCGCGTCGTGGAAAGGCAGGTTATTGTCGATGTCAGGTAGAATTACTTTAATTAAATCGGTCCTTTCGAGTTTACCTACTTTTCTCTTCTCTTTCTACAAGATTCCGGTGAAGACTTGTAAAGACATCGATCTTGTCAGAAAAATATTTTTGTGGGGCGGTTCTGAACAGAAGTCGAAGTTAAATTGGATAAATTGGGATTTGGTTTGCAGGTCAAAAGAGAATGGTGGTCTTGGAGTGAAAAGTTTGGAGCAGTTCAATCTTGCCTTGCTCTCTAAATGGAAATGGAGGTTACTGAAGGTTCTCTCCATCTTTGGAAATCTATCCTAAAATCTCGATATGGTAGCATAGCTAATTCAATTCTGTTGGAGGAGTATGACCAAGTTAAATCTTCCTCCATCGGGTGGAAAGATTTAATGCGCATAAGTTTTTTGGCCGGCGCGACCTACCAACGGATGATGAACAAAGTCTTCCGGGGAGAGATCGGTGACATGCTCGAGGTCTACATGGACGACATGACAGTCAAATCTGCGGAAGAAGTCGTCCACACCGCCCATCTCAAGAAAGTCTTCGACACGGCGAGGAGATGCAGGATGAGATTCAACCCCGATAAATGCACCTTCGACGTTCAAGTGGGAAAGTTCCTCGGTTTCTACCTCACAGAGTGGGGAATCGAGGCAAACCCCGACAAGTGTAGGGCTTTCTCCGAGATTCCGACCCCGAACTCGAAGAAGTCGATACAATCCCTAAACGGGATGCTGACTGTGCTTTCCCGCTTCGTCGCCAAATCTGCACAGTACGCACTCCCATTTTTCAAGCTTCTACGACAGAAGGCCACATTCGAATGGACAGAGGAATGTGAGCAAGCGCTTCTCCACCTTAAACAAGTCCTTTCACAACCCTCGGTTCTCTCCCGACCAGAGAACGGGGAGACACTGTTCGTGTACCTCGCCATCACGAGCGAAGCAGTCAGCGCCGTCCTTATCCGGGAAACCCCCGACGGGCAGAAGCCGATTTACTTCACTAGAAAGGCCCTCCATGACCCCAAGCTCAGGTATCAGCAAATTGATAAAGTCGCCCTGGCCCTCATCACCGCAACAAGAAGGCTGCGGCACTACTTCTTGGCCCACACGGTTGTGGTAAGAATCGAGCAGCCCGTAAGACAACTCCTCGGTCGTCCAGACATGGCGGGGAGGATGCTCAGATGATCGCTCGAACTTGCCGAGTTTGACATTCAATATGAGGGAAGAAAGGCCCTGAAGGCTCAGGTGCTGGCCGACTTCGTGGCAGAAATGACCCTCCCGGAACCTTCGCCCAATGGATCCCAGAAGTGGACAATCTACGTCGACGGGGTATCCAGCTTGAAGGGTAGAGGGGCGGGGCTCATCCTTGAAAATGAGGAAGGCATCCTGATTGAAGTTTCCCTTACATTGTCCTTCCCGACGTCGAACAACCAGGCAGAATACGAGGCTTTCCTCGCAGGGCTACGGTTGGCTGAGGACCTCGACGCCAAAGAAGTCCAAATTTTCACCGACTCCCAGCTCATGGCTTCCCAGGTCCGAGGAAAGTACTAAGCCAAGAACAACAACCTCATCAAATACTTGACCCTGGTGAAAGAAAAGATGAAAAACTTCACCGCAGCAGAAGTAACCCACATTTCGCGCGAGCACAACACTCGAGCAGATGTCTTGTCGAAACTAGCGAGCACAAAGAAGAAAGGTAGGAATAAATCCATCATACAGGAAGTGCTTTCACGCCCGAGCATCGACAAACCCATCCCCGTGACTGACGTGAATGCCATCGGGGACAGCAACTGCTGGATGACGCTGGTATACGAGTATCTCACCACTGGAAAGCTGCCCGACGATCCCAAGGAGGCCGGAGTGGTTAAGCGACGGGCATCCTCTTATACAATTGTCGAAGACAAACTGTACCTACGTGGCTTCTCGATCCCCCTTCTCAGGTGTGTCGAAGAGTCCAAAATCCCTGGCATACTCCAGGAAATCCACGAGGGGATCAATGTACAACACCTCGGTAGACGATCATTAGCCCGCAAGGCGTTACGATCAGGATACTACTGGCCCACCATGCAACAGGACGACAAGGAGCACGTCAAGAAGTATGACAGATGCCAATGACACGGGGACATGCACCTGGCCCCGCCCAGTGAGCTCAAGATACTGTCGTCCTCGTGGTTGTTTGTATGGTGGTGGATGGATATCCTCGGGCCTTTCGTTGTGGGATCATACCAAAACAAGTACCCGATCGTCGGCGTGGATTATTTCATGAAGTGGATCGAGGTGGAAGCCCTGGCCAAAATCATGGCTCACAACGTACTGCGATTCTACAAGAGGAACATACTCGACCGGTTCGGCATACCCCAAGCGATTGTCACTGACAACGGGAAACATTTCACCGACAAGAACTTCCAAGACTTTGTCACCAAGCTGGGCACGAAGCAACACTTCACGTCGGTCGAGCACCCTCAAACGAACGGGCAAGCTGAAGCGGAGAACAGAGTGATCCTGCAAGGACTAAAAAGCCGACTAGGCGATGCCAAGAAATGGTGGGTCGAGGAGCTGCACAGCGTCCTCTGGGCCTACCGAACAATCCCACATTCCACGACCGGGGAGACCCCCTTCCGCTTGACTTACGGAACAGAAGTGGTGATCCCCGTGGAAATAAGGGAACCCTCGAGGAGAACGGAATCTCCCCTCGACGAGGAGACGAATGATGAGGCCCTAAGGGAGGAGCTCGACTTTGTCGAGGAGATAAGGTCGGGCGCATCCCTCCAAGAAGCCTCACTTAAGCAGGAAATAACTCTATGTTATAACAACAAAGTTATTAAACGTGATTTTCAAGTAGGCACCCTCGTCCTACGAAGGAACCAGAAAGATTCGCGAGAAGGCAAGCTCGCCGCGAACTGGGAGGGCCCCTACCGCGTCCGCGCGAAAACAGGGACAGGAGCCGACTACCTCAAAAATTTGCACGGGGAGGAACTTGCTCGACCATGGAATGCTGAGAAACTTAAACAATACTACAGTTAAACACTGCCCGCAACACAGCGACGTCGCGACCACGGGGGAGCACTAAGGTACAAGCGCGACTCCCCTTCATGAAACACGAAGACAAGGGCCCGCATTGTGTGTACGCGAGGATCCTTGATCCGGCGAGGATACCTCGACTGAGCTCCATCGTCGTCGTACCAATCAGGCAGAACACCCAGCTCGCGATGGGAAGTTCACACCACGAAGCTAAGACCTCGACCGAGCTATTAGTTTCATCAAAGGTTGGAACACATATTCGACCACTCGACCAGTTCCCTACACTGTCGAGGATCAACAAAGTCGACCACAACCTCCAAATTACTTAAATAAAACAAAACAGATATATCATCAAAGCATACAAGCATCACACATACAGATAAACGAAAAGCATAGCATTAAACCGGGCAGAAGCCCATTGTGCGAATTATACATACAAAAATGTCGTAAAGCCCCGGGCACGCAGGCCGGGCAGTTAAACAAAAAATCGCGGTGCGCAGGCCGAACCAAACGAAGTTAAAATAAAATTGGCATGCAGGCCAAACAAACTAAAAAGGAAAGCTAAGTATATGTGTCCCCCTCGGGCTGCCCTTCCTCCATGTTCTCGTCATCATCATCAGACGACGGCAGAATAATCTGACCGTCGACAACATCGTGGTAAGGTTCAGGTCCCTCGGTGATGAGGTCGGGATTCAGCATCTGGAGCTGCTTCAAGGCCTTAGCAAAGCCCAACCCGACATACTGGAGGACATCCTTCTCGGTCTGCCTGAGCTTTGAGATCAACTCAGCTCGAGTGGTCAACAGCTTATCGTCCTCAGTTTCCTCTTCAGCAGGTCGAACAACCTGCTCTAGCTCGGAAATTCTCGCCAGGAGATTTTTCCTCTCCTCAACGGCTTACTCCAACTTCTCCTCTAGCTGCCTCTGAAGCCCAGCCTGGGCCTCGTTCTGTTTCTTGCACTCCGCAAGGTCCTTGCTCAGTTTCTTCATTTCAGCCTCAACTGATTTGAAATTATTCTGCAGTCTTGTCAGCTCCGACAACGAACATGTTTTGTCGTTCTGGACCAGCACAGTGGCGCAAACCCGCATCATCGCGGACATATCCTCCACCAGGTTCTTTCTCCTCAAAACCCGGTCGACTCCCAAGATGGCATGGGCCTCGGAGTCAACAACGGTCAGGGATTTTTCCCCCGAAAAGAAGTTGGGCCTCGAATGACAGGGTGGATACACAAACCAAGGAGCGCTTTCTGTAAGGTCGACGTGCGTCTGCTCAATGGTCTTTTGTCTCTTCGGAGACCCCTGCGAGTCGGGAAACTGGCTGCCTTGAGGAGAGCTGGAGGTGTCCCCAGGAGTGGGTACGGGGCCCCACGCCTGCTGTTTGACCTGCTCGACCCGTCCTTTTCCATCTTTCTTCGAGCCTCGAGCCGAGGTCAGCTTCTTCACACGTTCTTCTAAAGTCGACATGGAACCTGCAAGGAAACAAAGAGAACAGACATCAGCAAACAGACAGTAGAAACGATAACGGACCCCGGGTCAGGGGATGCCCACTACCTAAGAACCGAAGAGCCTCATCCTCAGTACCGCACTCGAGGAGAGCCTTTGTGTTGATAAGCCGAGCTTTGGTGAGGGTCTCTCCGTGGGCATTGATTATGAAGCTTTCTTCCGAGGTCACCAACTTCGCCTTGCTGAACCCTTGGACGAATTTCACTATCTTGTCATAAGCCTGCTGGTCCTCCTCGCCCAATGCACATGGATTAATGATATAGCTCTCAGTGTTCGGCTGGAAGTGCTCCTCTGTCCACTCCAAGGGGCACTTCGATTCGAGGACCTCCTTCTGTCGACCTCCTTCCACCTCTACCATTCTTCGGTTGTACAAGGTATCAGTGGTTGCACGGGTGAGAGGCTTGATGATGAACCACCGGTTTTGAAGTTCCGGACAGAGTCTATATATGCCCAAAACAGCCTCCTCGGCTGCTTAAACGACACTCGATTGTGACGACCCTCCACCGTTTGTCATTGGAGGTGGAAGATCCGAAAAAAAAGGGACAGTGGCCTCGGAATCGAGATATTTACCAACAAGTTCGTAGGCCCGCACGAAGGCAATGGCGTTTGGGTGGAGTTAGGAAGGCGCCAGGTGTAACCAAGAGAACACTCCCATTTGGAAACCACTGAAGGGCAGACATATGCTTGCCACCTGAAACGTGAACTCATACATGGGAAAACGTGTCCTCTTGAATGTCGAGCATATCTGATGATGCTCTAGTAGCCTTTACGCCCGCCAACTCAGCGGGGAACCTGCGCGGACATCCTCGATAGTGGCAAAGGTGCCCGGTCCACCGGGAACAAACAGCGAAGGAAAGACCAGAGGTTCATCCCCTGCCCAGTCCTCAGGCGATCGAGCACCGCTCTCCAACGCCAAGGAGAGTCGAGCTCACCGTCCGTTTCAATATTCCCTTCAATCCACTCTGATTTTTACCTGAAAAGCAGAGGAAATCGGTGAATTCGATATCCTAGATCAAATTCACCTTTCCACCGCTGATCAAGTGAAAGGGCGAAAAAGAGACGCGGAGAACTACTCAGTGGAACGGCCCCCCGACCACGGTGATCAGGGGACCGTGCATATGTGTTCGGCATCCCCATCACACATCCCCGGAACACTCACCCCGCGTCCTCAGGACATTCATCGAACGTCCTTGGGATATTCATCGTGTCTCCTCGGGACCTTCAACGGGTCCCCGGGGTATTCATCCCAACTCCCCGCGGCATTCATCAAAAGACTAATGAAGCTCCGCCGTTTTCGCCGAAAACTCCGTGATCTCCTCGAGAACTTCATCAGTTCGCCGGAGGACCACCGTAGAAAATGTAAACCGAAAAAAAAAGATCAGAAACTTACTTGAGACAGTGGTTGCAAAGCTCCGGTACGGCGGCGTATGGTGGCGAGACGGCGGCGAAAGCAGAGAGAAGAATAAAGAAACTCTGAGCAAAGGAGAGGGAAACGTGCAAATGGCACGGGCTGACTCCTTTTTATAAGCCCCTCACGGAACTCGAGGCGTCCCTAGGCACTCGAGTACCCTAGCCATAGCCTAGCCGCCCTAGGTAATAATGACGGGTGACACGTGGCACGCAGATTCCCGTGTATGTCCTTTCGTTTGCTTTGGTGCTCGAGTCTACAACTTCTCACCTCTCCACAACGTCGCCCAACAACGACACGTGGCACGCAGATTCCCGTGTATGTCCTTTCGTTTGCTTTGGTGCTCGAGTCTACAACTTCTCACCTCTCCACAACGTTTCCCAACAGCGACGTACGAAATTCGAGCAAACTTCAAAGTTCCTACCCGTCTAGCATCCTTTGCTCGTGTCCTTTCCGTTGCCACAAGCCCGTTACCGCGGGGACACTTCCCCGTTTAACGACCCTCCTCGACAAAGGATTATTTGCAGGTATCAGACAACTACCTTCAACCCGGTTCGTCGAACACGCTCATTGTATCCTTGACATGGGGGCTGACCCTTAACTCATTACTCCAACACTTCGGAGCAACGACTTGGGGGGCTCCTATTCTGGACTGGGCCAACGCCTACCCATTAGTCGGGCAGGCCCAACCCAATGATCTGAGGTGGCCCAACAAGGCCTACACTTACCCAGTGTCGATCACGTCCAGACCTCCAACCTCGTCGAGCACGTGTTGCACAGGCATTGTCGAGCGGAGGCTTCGAGTCTTGGGGAACACGTCTCTCCTCGACCTTCACGTGTCCCTCTCCGTGAGGACACGTCATCCTATAACTTCTCGGGACCATTACCCCAGGGCGAAGACCACGTGTTGGTCTTCCTTACGCCACATAAGCCCTGGCAGTCACCTGTATTAGACCTTACAATCCAGCCCAGTGCAAGTGACAGTTGGCCCCGCGCTGGGGGCAACCTATAAATAGCCTCTCACTTGAGAGGGTCAGGTTACACACAATTCTAACTCATAATTGTTTTTCTGTACTTGCTTACTCCCTTTTCCTGACTTTGGCATCGAAGTACCTTGTAGGTACCCCCCCGGTCGTTCCACCATCACCGGAGTTGCTGATCTCACGAAGTTGCTGGCCACTAGATCCTTTCTGATCAGGTAAGATCAGTTGTAGTGTGGTCTGTAACACCCCAATCTATACCCTGAGCAATTAAAGCGATAACAAATAATCAGAGTGTAATTAAAACATTCATGGCATAGATGGAAGCGTCACATCAAAAAGACGAAATAAAACAATAACCTGCTCATATAGATATGCAACAATCAGGTAGCAAAATTAACAGAGGAACTCAGTTCCAAACACCCACAACTCAGGTACAGCATAAAAGCGGAAAATCTGCAACTGAAATCTCATATATATATATATATAACATAAAAGTTTGTCTGTCATATACAGAGTCATACATGTACAATCCAAAAAGATATATATACATATACATATAACGATCTCCCTGACTACCCGGTGCTACATATCAGAGCCGACCGACAAAATAATGAAGACATAATCTTCACAAAAAGACCTCCAGCATCTAATCTGCAATGCCTCATAGAGCATTCAAAACAGCAGAAGGGTAAGAAACACAATTATAATATAATTGCATACCATTATATAATAACACAAAATACACATGTAAAACATTCTCACAATAACTCACACCATAATTCATATGCAAAACAACATCATTTATATCTCATACATCCATCACAACGGCATATCAATCATGCTCAATGCATTTATCACCAACATATATATATATATATATATATATATATATATATATATATATATATATATATATATATATCAACTCATCAATTCCATTCACAATTCCACACATAATCAATCCATTCATGATTTATGCAAATGCACAGAGACCGACACAACGACTCTATGCAATGCAATGCGGTACCATTCCATCCATCATCTCATCATTAATTCACTCAGGAATTATTGGAATCATCGCTTGTTACTTAGTGTAACTCCCCGTCGGGAAAACGATGTTCCCCGTCACTCTAGGTCTTCTTTGTATAAGGCACGCGACATTTATGGATCGCTTTAGGTCCTCTTTGTATAAGGCACACGACCCGATCGCTTTAGGTCCTCTTTGTATAAGGCACACGATCGTCTATAACGTCGCTTTAGGTCCTCTTTATATAAGGCACATGACCGTTATAGCAGATTCCCTCTGGAATAGTTTCGTCGCTCACACCCACTAGGGCACACGACATCACAAGAATGCATATCATGATGCTTGGCATACAATGACTCATGACAATCAAATGTATACATATATACACCCATGTGAACCACTCCAACATCCATAATCATGCATATACAATCAAACACAACACAATGCATTTACTTGCCCTTAGGCCACAAACCATCATCACCACATTTCATCACATGCATTCACATCATATAACACCACACAAGTCATACGCTATGTATCGAAAGCATATTACATGATAACACATCAATTACACACAGTTACAATGGTAAAAGTCGACAAAACGACACATTCCCAAATTCCCGACAAAATTAAATCGGCCACCAATCTCAAAACCATTTTTATAAGAAAGAACATTTCATTAGCTTTCCATCGGTACCAAGAACGCCTCATCCGAGTTACGGATCAAAAGTTACGGCATCGGACGCGAAATCGGGAAAATTCGGCACACCTTCTGGTCATACGCGTATTACCTTGGGTCATACGCGTAATGCCCAGCTTGCTCGCCCATCCATACGCGTATTGCCCAAATTGCTACGCGTATGGGCAGAGACTGATTTCTCCCCAAAAAATCCACTAAAAACCTAGTACGCGTATTGCCTCCCTAGTTACGCGTAATGCCTTACCCCTTACGCGTACCATTATGCATTTCAGCAGAGGGCCGTGCAAAATGGGTTCCATACGCATAATGCCCTCATTTTTCCCTTGTCATACGCGTATTGCCTCAACCAGTACGCGTATTGCCTTGCCTGTTACGCGTATGGACAGTGAAACCCATAATTTTTCCTGCAGAATTTCTGCTGCAAAATTCAACCAAAATCCTCTCAAAATCTCATCTAAACATCAGCAAACTACCAATTGAATACACAACAACTTATATCTAACATGTTTCAGCAATTAGGAACCTTAAAACATGATTTCCGACACAAAATGTATAAAATTCTAACAATCTCAACATAGTAATGGTTTTTGTTCTATATTCAATTTCAACCAAACATTAAACAAATACATACATACATAATCATACACAAGTATAGAATAACCGAGTTTCACACCCTTACCCGATTAATCGTGTTTTGAAGTGTCGGTTGATTCGATTACTTAAACTCCAAGTTTTTTCCTCTTTTTCTTCTTTTCTTTCCCTTTTCCTTCTTCTCTTTATTTTCTCTCTATTTTCTCTCTTTTCTTTCTATGTTTCTATTTTAAAAGAAAAACAAGTAAAATGACCAAAATACCCCTACACTCAAGTATCTCGCAAATGCTCCCAAAACGCGATAAAACATAACAACGATGAAAAATAATATATTGCCAAATAAAAGTCAAGAAAAAATAATATAAAAACAAAAATAATTAAATAGACTCGATTAAATAAATCTAACAAAAACTGGGGCGTTACAACTCTCCCCCACTTAGAAATTTTCGTCCTCGAAAATATTACCTGAGAGGCTGAGACGAACAACTCCGGATTCGACTCCCGCATCCGACTCTCCAACTCCCAAGTCATATTGCCCTCAGCAGCGCCTCCCCACGCTGCTTTCACAAGCGCAATATCCTTGCCTCTTAACCGCTTCAACTCGCGATCCAAAATTCTCACTGGTAATGCCTCAACCGTAAGGTTCTCCCTTACCTCAACCTCATCCATCGGAATCACGTGCGACGGATCCGGAACATACTTCCGAAGCTGTGAAACATGGAACACATCATGTAAATTTGAAAAATTCGGTGGCAACGCCACCCGATAAGCCACAACACCCACTCTCGCGGATATCTGGTAAGGACCAATAAACCGAGAAGTAAGTTTCTTCGACTTCAATGCACGGCCAACACCCGTCACCGGTGTAACTCTCAAAAATACATGATCACCCTCTCGTAACTCAAGATCTTTCCTCCTTCGATCATGATAACTCTTCTGCCTACTCTGAGAAGCCTTCATTTTCTCACGAATAAGTTTCACCTTTTCCGTAGTTTGTTGAACTAACTCCGGTCCAACCACCGAACTCTCACCAGATTCATGCCAACACAAAGGTGTTCGATATCTCCTTCCATACAACGCTTCAAAAGGTGTCATTCCAATACTCGAATGGAAACTGTTGTTATACGTGAACTCCACCAACGAAAGATAACTATCCCAAGCACCACCTTGCTCAAGAACACAAGCTCTCAACAAATCTTCCAACGACTGAATAGTTCTCTCAGTCTGACCATCCGTCTGAGGATGATAAGGAGAACTCAACCTCAACTTGGAACCTAACGCCTTTTGCAAACTTTCCCAAAATCTGGAAGTAAACCTCGGATCTCGTTCTGAAACAATATACAACAGAACACCATGTCGCTTCACAATCACACGGATATAAATCTCAGCCAACCTCTCCAAAGAAAAACTGATGTCAATCGGAATGAAATATGCCGATTTAGTCAGCCTATCCACAACCACCCAAATGGCATTATGTCCCCTCAGAGTATTCGGCAACCCTGTCACAAAATCCATAGAAATGTTGTCCCATTTCCACTCGGGAATATCCAACGGTTGCAACAATCCACTAGGCTTCTGATGTTTTACCTTCGACTTCTGACACGTCAAACACGCATAAATAAACTGAGCCACGTCCCTCTTTAATTCGGACCACCAAAAGATCTTCTTCAAATCTTGATACATCTTATTAGCTCCCGGATGTACACTCAAATTACTCTGGTGTCCTTCCTCTAAAATCATCTTTTTCAAGTCCGAATCATCCGGAATACAAATTCTACCACGGAATCTCAAAACACCCTTATCATCCACTTTAAAGTCACCATTCACACCTTTATCTCCAACCGTCATCAAATCAACAAATTTCACATCCAGTTTCTGTTTCTCGCTAATGGTCAACAGAAAATCATTAGTGACTTTTAACATACCAAGCCTCACACTGTCAGATGTCAATTCACACACCAAGCTCAAATCTCTAAATGCTTCCAAAAGTTCCCACTCTCTAACCATCAAAGCGGACATATGCAAAGATTTCTGGCTTAACACATCGGCTACCACATTAGCTTTACCAGGATGGTAATTCAAGCTAAAATCGTAGTCTTTCAAAAATTCCAACCATCTCCGTTGCCTCATATTCAACTCTTTCTGATCAAACAAGTATTTCAAACTCTTATGATCACTAAAGACTTCGAATCTTGCACCGTAGAGATAATGCCTCCAAATTTTCAACACAAAAACCACAGCAGCTAATTCCAAATCATGCGTAGGATAATTCTTCTCATGAACCCTCAATTTCCTCGAAGCATAAGCCACAACCTTACCTTATTGCATCAACACTCCACCTAAACCAATCAAAGACGCATCGCAATACACCACAAACGGTTCACTAGGATTCGGTAAGATCAAAATCGCAGCTGTAGTCAATCTTCTCTTCAGCTCATTAAAAATTTCCTCACACTGAATATCCCAAATAAACGCTTTACCTTTACAAGTCAGCTGGGTCAATGGAAGTGCTAACTTGGAAAAGCGTTCAATGAATCTTGGATAATATCCAGCTAAACCCAAAAAGCTTCGAGTTTCAATAACGGATCTAGGAGCCTCCCATTGTAGAACTACATCTACTTTAGATGGATCCACAACAATACCATTACCTGAAATCACATGCCCAAGAAAACTCACTTCTGACAACCAGAACTCACACTTGGACAATTTAGCAAAAAGTCTCTTTTCCTTCAAAATCTGCAATACAATACGCAAATGATCCACATGTTCCTCCCGAGACTTAGAATAAATCAAGATGTCATCAATAAACACAACAATAAATTGATCCAAATGCTCATGGAAAATACGATTCATATACTCCATAAACACACCCGGCGCATTAGAAACCCCGAACGGCATCACGGAATATTCGTAATGTCCGTATCGTGTCCTAAAAGCCGTCTTTTGAATATCTTCCTCTTTCACTCTAATCTGATGATAACCTGACCTCAAATCAATCTTACTAAACACACACGTACCTACCAACTGGTCCATCCGATCATCAATTCTCGGAAGAGGATACTTATTCTTAATCGTCACCTTATTCAGCTGGCGATAATCAATACACAATCGCATACTTCCATCTTTCTTCTTCACCAACAAAACTGGAGCACCCCAAGGCGATACACTCGGCCTCACAACCCTCTTTTCTAACAATTCATTCAACTGCTTCTTTAACTCAACCAACTCAGATGCCGACATACGATATGGTGCCATAGACACAGGTCTAGTACCAGGAACTAGATCTATGGAAAACTCCACCTCTCTTTCTGGCGGCACATCTGAAATTTCCTTCGGAAACACCTCTGGAAAATCACACACAACTGGAAACACACCAATTGCAACTTGACTATCCACGGTCAACGATGCAAACAACCCGAACAACTGAGCTTCATCCGCCAAAAGTTTCTTCAACTCTTTGGTAGATAAGAAACTCGATTCCTCGTCTTCTTCAAGAGAAGGAAATCTTACCAACTTATGATAACAATCGATATGAACTCGATTGAACTGCAACCAATTCATTCCCAGAACCACGTCTAACGATCTGTACTAGTAGTCTGAGTTCCTGCCAATGCAAATACTTTCCCACCAGCTTGAGCTTGCTTTAGTTTCGGACACTTCGTACTAACATGACCAGGTTCCCCATAGTTGAAACACTTCACCACATTCCTCTTGAAATCAGCTGCGACATGTCTTAAACCCCCACAATTGGAACACTTCCTCATATCCTTTCTACATTCAAACTGACGATGTCCTAAGCCACCACACCTAAAACATCTCAGAGGATTAGACATACCTCCCCCACTTGGCCTTTTATCAGAATCAGCCCTTTCCTTTCCCTTGTCAGTTGGTGACACATAAGGACCACCACGAAACGGTTGCTTTCCTTTCCTTTCGTTCACACTCTTATAATGAATAGAACGAGCTTTGTTATCCTCCTCATAAATTCTACAACAATCCACCAAATCCGAAAACCTCCTAATCCTTCGATAACCAACTGCCTGTTTGATCTCGGGATGCAACCCGTTCTCAAACTTCACACATTTGGAAAACTCCGCAGTTGCTTCAGCATAATGTGGATAAAACTGAACAAGCTCCACAAACTTAGCAGTGTAATCAATAACAGACATGTTACCCTGTTTCAACTCCAAGAACTCTATTTCTTTCTTTCCTCTAACATCTTCAGGAAAATACTTCCTCAAAAACTCACTGCTAAACACAGCCCAAGTGACCTCTTCACTTGTAGTTTCCCACACATAATGCGCACTAACCCACCAATCATCAGCCTCCTCCTGCAACATGTAAGTACCCAGTCTCACCTTATGTTCCTCAGCACAGTCAATCACTCAAAAAATTCTTTCAATCTCCTTAAGCCAAATCTAAGCACCATCAGGATCATATCTTCCTTTGAAGATAGGCGGTTTGTTCTTCCTGAACTCATCATTCCCACCAGCATTAGGTGCACCCCGCACAGCCTGAGCCATAGCTTGCATAGCAGCAGCAAGAGCAGCGTCATTCCTACCAACCATATTCTGTTCATGTCCAATAACAGTAACTATAGTTAAACAAACAGCTCACCCAAACACAAATGGCGCACAACAAACAACTTGGTCACAATGACCGACACGGACTAGCACGGACTGACACAAACTGGCTCTGATACCACTTAATGTAACACCCCAATCTATACCCCGAACAATTAAAGCGATAACAAATAATCAGATTGTAATTAAAACATTTATGGTATAGACGGAAGCGTCACATCAAAAAGACGAAATAAAATAATAACCTGCTCATATAGATATGCAACAATCAGGTAGCAAAATTAATAGAGGAACTCAGTTCCTAACACCCACAACTCAGGTACAGAATAAAAGTAGAAAATCTGCAACTGAAATCTCATATATTGATAAGTGCAAAATGTATCTATTTTTGTATATAAGTTTTGTTGCACTTATCATTACTTTGTGTTAAAATTAGTTGAATAAACCCCACTTTGTGTGTAAATACGTTTACTTTACGTTTTCGGTGTATAGTGCGTTACCGTGTAAATATCATTGAGTTTAATCGATTTTCATTTATTTTTGTAGGTGTTCCAGCAATGGGATTTTTCCATATTCATAAAGAGCATTGAATAAGCTTTCCAACGCTTCAAGCCGTGCGCCAATCGGAGTTACGGTTCAAGAGTTATGATCAAAACAAATTCTGGTTTTCTGTCATGTTCGCTGGGCGAACCCCCGTAGCGAGCACTCGCTAGCTTTTTCGCTAGGCGAACCGGGGCGAACAAAAAGTTCCAGAATCGTGAAAAAACTCAACTTTAAGGCGGTTTACGTTCGCCTAGCGAACGGGGGCTCGCTAGGCGAACCTGGAAAGTCAGATTTGCCCATTTAAGCCATTTTTCATCATTTTTTAGTGATGGGTTTGATATTTTTAGTTCCAAATCCATCCAATAGCATTTTTTGACCAGAATTAGGCTAGAAAACACATTGGAGCATGCATTAGGATGATCCGGAGTCGAATCCTTCATCAATCGGAGCCGACAACTCAAGATATGTTTGGTTTTTCTCCATTTCTTCTCTATGTTTTTCTCTATTTTGTGGGTTATGTTTGTATTGTTACTCTAAACCTATGTACATGTATTGATCATGGTTGTATAATATAGATGCTTTACAAATCATTATCGATGTCTTCCTTGATCTTTTTGCATTTATGTTTGGATTTGTGTTGTGTTAGAGATAAACATCATGAATCTTGATTAAGGATGGATATCTATTGTCTAGACTCTAGAGATAGATTTAGATAATAATCTTTATGGTGTCGGAACTTAATATCTTCCGTGTTTCGAGGCGTCGTGCGCGAGAGCGTCGACGAGAGTAATACGGTTGCTCTCTCAACTGTGCGTTAGACATAACCTTTGTTGTGAACGATACGTGATGATTTTGATGAGTATTGTATGTTGAATGCGACCGATTGATAGGTTTACGTTTGTTCTGAGTAGTGTATATTCATGCTTGATAGGTTTCTTCTCTTCAAAGAATGTACTCTTTTTATGTTCATCTTTACTTTTCTGTTTGTTTTTACTTGTAAACCATTTTAATCCAAACTCATAAACGCGAGAGATTGTCGAACGACATTCTTTCCCTCGAACCGATCTCTGTGGACACGACATAAATCCCGGAGGGAATTCTTTCCGAAAATAAATATTTTTGCTTGCTTGCCCTATTCTGCACCCAACAAAATGGCGCCGTTGTCGGGGATTGGTTTTGATATTGAATCGCATTGCGATAGTTTCTTTGTTTTTGAGTTTTGTAGATATCGTACATGTTGTATATTTTCACTTGTTTATATTGATACTTGTACATTTTGACGTTTGTTCAAGTGTTTGGTTAGGACGCTTGCTTTTGGTTGCGCGGTGAGACATCACCATGGCATGAATGAAGGAAGTTTCTAATTAAGCATCATAAAGGCGTCGAGCTTACGACGTAAAACAAGCATGTTTTATAGTTTTTCTTTTCGAATGTTTTTGGTTGTTGTTTGCTCACAGATTTTGATTGACTTACTTGAGGATGCTGTTGTGATTTTCCAAGTTGGTTCGTTTCAACTTGCAGATGTATGGTAATGATTTTGTTAAGTTTTGTACACGTCTGAGGTATGTATTTATCATTTTCTATACTTTAGCATATTCATGATACTTAGGCATTTTACAAACTTCCAGGCCATCCATTCTTTTGTATACTTGTTCTATTGTGAATCAGTTTAGTTCCCAACCTTTTTGTGAGGTGGCTTTCCATTGTTCATATATGCGCGGAGAACCAACATTCTTGTTATAACTAGATTTTGTTATGTTGAATCTTTTATTTGTGTTGATTATATGAATGCATGAAAATGATCAAGGCAATTGTTTCATTTTGAGCACAACTACCTTAGCCAAATAGTCAATTCACCTTATGAGTGTGTGAGAATTCGTAACCCCTTTGAGCTTTTTGATCCATGTTTTTATTTGAACTTAATGCTTGTCTATGAGTATTTAGTTCATTTATTTTTGAATGGATTTTGTTTTTTCTTGGACCTCAACTTTGTGTTGTTGTATGGATTTTTTCCTTGCCTTAGAAAGTAGGGAGTATTCACATGATGATGTGGTTGAATTCAAGTTGGGGAGAGAATGGTTGTTTACTCATTGGTTGGATTCTATGAGGATTGAAAAAGAAAAGAAAAAAGAGAAAAATATGACAAAGAAAAGAAAAGAAAAAAGTGAAAAAGAAAGAAAAAAGAAAAATCCTTGAAAAAGGAAACAAAAAGAGTTGCAATAATTGTGCTAAATAAGTATTGTGTTGTGTGTAACACTTGGGATGAAAGAAGAAGTTTGATTGAAATTTTGTGTTTGAACTTTTGTGAGTTGATCACTCCCTTAGGTTTAGACAAGTTTTTGTTTCGATTAGCTTTAGGAATTGCCCCTTGTTTGTTTACCTGACCACGCTACAACCTTGAAAGCCCTTGTGATTCTTGCCTTTGTATTTTCAATGTGAATTTATGGATGTATGCATAATTTAGTCTTTTATTTGCAAGATTGTTGTGTGAGTGAAAGAACCTCATTTTGTGTTTTTCATCTACCAATGATTGTTTTTGCTAGGTGTGATTCACATTTGAACTTGTGTTGTTTTAGAATTTTTGGCATGACTTTTGTACTTTGCTTTTGTTTCGTGACTATGTTATCGTTGCAGTTTAGTGGTAAGTATTTACTTTTTGTGTGTACCGTTTTCATTTGAACCATTCATTCGTTTCCGTTTTTCAAAACCTGTTGATTCGTCATTCTTTGGCTATTTCTTGCGCATTTTCAAGTTTGTTTAATTCTTGTTTGTGGACAAACAATTATGTAAGTTGGGGAGAATTTGATAAGTGCAAAATGTATCTATTTTTGTATATAAGTTTTGTTGCACTTATCATTACTTTGTGTTAAAATTGGTTGAATAAACCCCACTTTGTGTGTAAATACGTTTACTTTACGTTTTCGGTGTATAGTGCGTTACCGTGTAAATATCATTGAGTTTAATCGATTTTCATTTATTTTTGTAGGTGTTCCAGCAATGGGATTTTTCCATATTCATAAAGAGCATTGAATAAGCCAACGCTTCAAACCGTGCGTCAATCGGAGTTACGGTTCAAGAGTTATGATCAAAACAAATTCTGGTTTTCTGTCATGTTTGCTGGGCGAACCCCTGTAGCGAGCACTCGCTAGCTTGTTCGCCAGGCGAACCGTGGCGAACAAAAAGTTCCAGAATCGTGAAAAAACTCAACTTTAAGGCGGTTTACGTTCGCCTAGCGAACGGGGGCTCGCTAGGCGAACCTGGAAAGTCAGATTTGCCCATTTAAGCCATTTTTCATCATTTTTTAGTGATGGGTTTGATATTTTTAGTTCCAAATCCATCCAATAGCATTTTTTGACCAGAATTAGGCTAGAAAACACATTGGAGCATGCATTAGGATGATCCGGAGTCGAATCCTTCATCAATCGGAGCCGACAACTCAAGAAATGTTTGGTTTTTCTCCATTTCTTCTCTATGTTTTTCTCTATTTTGTGGGTTATGTTTGTATTGTTACTCTAAACCTATGTACATGTATTGATCATGGTTGTATAATATAGATGCTTTACAAATCATTATCGATGTCTTCCTTGATCTTTTTGCATTTATGTTTGGATTTGTGTTGTGTTAGAGATAAACATCATGAATCTTGATTAAGGATGGATATCTATTGTCTAGACTCTAGAGATAGATTTAGATAATAATCTTTATGGTGTCGGAACTTAATATCTTCCGTGTTTCGAGGCGTCGTGCGCGAGAGCGTCGACGAGAGTAATACGGTTGCTCTCTCAACTGTGCGTTAGACATAACCTTTGTTGTGAGCGATACGTGATGATTTTGATGAGTATTGTATGTTGAATGCGACCGATTGATAGGTTTACGTTTGTTCTGAGTAGTGTATATTCATGCTTGATAGGTTTCTTCTCTTCAAAGAATGTACTCTTTTTATGTTCATCTTTACTTTTCTGTTTGTTTTTACTTGTAAACCATTTTAATCCAAACTCATAAACGCGAGAGATTGTCGAACGGCATTCTTTCCCTCGAACCGATCTCTGTGGACACGACATAAATCCCGGAGGGAATTCTTTCCGAAAATAAATATTTTTGCTTGCTTGCCCTATTCTGCACCCAACAAAATGGCGCCGTTGTCGGGGATTGGTTTTGATATTGAATCGCATTGCGATAGTTTCTTTGTTTTTGAGTTTTGTAGATATCGTACATGTTGTATATTTTCACTTGTTTATATTGATACTTGTACATTTTGACGTTTGTTCAAGTGTTTGGTTAGGACGCTTGCTTTTGGTTGCGCGGTGAGACATCACCATGGCATGAATGAAGGAAGTTTCTAATTAAGCATCATAAAGGCGTCGAGCTTACGACGTAAAACAAGCATGTTTTATAGTTTTTCTTTTCGAATGTTTTTGGTTGTTGTTTGCTCACAGATTTTGATTGACTTACTTGAGGATGCTGTTGTGATTTTCCAAGTTGGTTCGTTTCAACTTGCAGATGTATGGTAATGATTTTGTTAAGTTTTGTACACGTCTGAGGTATGTATTTATCATTTTCTATACTTTAGCATATTCATGATACTTAGGCATTTTACAAACTTCCAGGCCATCCATTCTTTTGTATACTTATTCTATTGTGAATCAGTTTAGTTCCCAACCTTTTTGTGAGGTGGCTTTCCATTGTTCATATATGCGCGGAGAACCAACATTCTTGTTATAACTAGATTTTGTTATGTTGAATCTTTTATTTGTGTTGATTATATGAATGCATGAAAATGATCAAGGTAATTGTTTCATTTTGAGCACAACTACCTTAGCCAAATAGTCAATTCACCTTATGAGTGTGTGAGAATTCGTAACCCCTTTGAGCTTTTTGATCCATGTTTTTATTTGAACTTAATGTTTGTCTATGAGTATTTAGTTCATTTATTTTTGAATGGATTTTGTTTTTTCTTGGACCTCAACTTTGTGTTGTTGTATGGATTTTTTCCTTGCCTTAGAAAGTAGGGAGTATTCACATGATGATGTGGTTGAATTCAAGTTGGGGAGAGAATGGTTGTTTACTCATTGGTTGGATTCTATGAGGATTGAAAAAGAAAAGAAAAAAGAGAAAAATATGACAAAGAAAAGAAAAGAAAAAAGTGAAAAAGAAAGAAAAAAGAAAAATCCTTGAAAAAGGAAACAAAAAGAGTTGCAATAATTGTGCTAAATAAGTATTGTGTTGTGTGTAACACTTGGGATGAAAGAAGAAGTTTGATTGAAATTTTGTGTTTGGACTTTTGTGAGTTGATCACTCCCTTAGGTTTAGGCAAGTTTTTGTTTCGATTAGCTTTAAGAATTGCCCCTTGTTTGTTTACCCGACCACGCTACAACCTTGAAAGCCCTTGTGATTCTTGCCTTTGTATTTTCAATGTGAATTTGTGGATGTATGCATAATTTAGTCTTTTGTTTGCAAGATTGTTGTGTGAGTGAAAGAACCTCATTTTGTGTTTTTCATCTACCGATGATTGTTTTTGCTAGGTGTGATTCACATTTGAACTTGTGTTGTTTTAGAATTTTTGGCATGACTTTTGTACTTTGCTTTTGTTTCGTGACTATGTTATCGTTGCAGTTTAGTGGTAAGTATTTACTTTTTGTGTGTACCGTTTTCATTTGAACCATTCATTCGTTTCCGTCTTTCAAAACCTGTTGATTCGTCATTCTTTGGCTATTTCTTGCGCATTTTCAAGTTTGTTTGATTCTTGTTTGTGGACAAACAATTATGTAAGTTGGGGAGAATTTGATAAGTGCAAAATGTATCTATTTTTGTATATAAGTTTTGTTGCACTTATCATTACTTTGTGTTAAAATTGGTTGAATAAACCCCACTTTGTGTGTAAATACGTTTACTTTACGTTTTCGGTGTATAGTGCGTTACCGTGTAAATATCATTGAGTTTAATCGATTTTCATTTATTTTTGTAGGTGTTCCAGCAATGGGATTTTTCCATATTCATAAAGAGCATTGAATAAGCTTTCCAACGCTTCAAACCGTGCGTCAATCGGAGTTACGGTTCAAGAGTTATGATCAAAACAAATTCTGGTTTTCAGTCATGTTCGCTGGGCGAACCCCCGTAGCGAGCACTCGCTAGCTTGTTCGCTAGGCGAACCGGGGCGAACAAAAAGTTCCAGAATCGTGAAAAAACTCAACTTTAAGGCGGTTTACGTTCTCCTAGCGAACGGGGGCTCGCTGGGCGAACCTGGAAAGTCAGATTTGCCCATTTAAGCCATTTTTCATCATTTTTTAGTGATGGGTTTGATATTTTTAGTTCCAAATCCATCCAGTAGCATTTTTTGACCAGAATTAGGCTAGAAAACACATTGTAGCATGCATTAGGATGATCCGGAGTCAAATCATTCATCAATCGGAGCCGACAACTCAAGAAATGTTTGGTTTTTCTCCATTTCTTCTCTATGTTTTTCTCTATTTTGTGGGTTATGTTTGTATTGTTACTCTAAACCTATGTACATGTATTGATCATGGTTGTATAATATAGATGCTTTACAAATCATTATCGATGTCTTCCTTGATCTTTTTGCATTTATGTTTGGATTTGTGTTGTGTTAGAGATAAACATCATGAATCTTGATTAAGGATGGATATCTATTGTCTAGACTCTAGAGATAGATTTAGATAATAATCTTTATGGTGTCGGAACTTAATATCTTCCGTGTTTCGAGGCGTCGTGCGCGAGAGCGTCGACGAGAGTAATACGGTTGCTCTCTCAACTGTGCGTTAGACATAACCTTTGTTGTGAGCGATACGTGATGATTTTGATGAGTATTATATGTTGAATGCGACCGATTGATAGGTTTACGTTTGTTCTGAGTAGTGTATATTCATGCTTGATAGGTTTCTTCTCTTCAAAGAATGTACTCTTTTTATGTTCATCTTTACTTTTCTTTTTGTTTTTACTTGTATACCATTTTAATCCAAACTCATAAACGCGAGAGATTGTCGAACGGCATTCTTTCCCTCGAACCGATCTCTGTGGACACGACATAAATCCCGGAGGGAATTCTTTCCGAAAATAAATATTTTTGCTTGCTTGCCCTATTCTGCACCCAACAAAATGGCGCTGTTGCCGGGGATTGGTTTTGATATTGAATCGCATTGCGATAGTTTCTTTGTTTTTGAGTTTTGTAGATATCGTACATGTTGTATATTTTCACTTGTTTATATTGATACTTGTACATTTTGACGTTTGTTCAAGTGTTTGGTTAGGACGCTTGCTTTTGGTTGCGCGGTGAGACATCACCATGGCATGAATGAAGGAAGTTTCTAATTAAGCATCATAAAGGCGTCGAGCTTACGACGTAAAACAAGCATGTTTTATAGTTTTTCTTTTCGAATGTTTTTTGTTGTTGTTTGCTCACAGATTTTGATTGACTTACTTGAGGATGCTGTTGTGATTTTCCAAGTTGGTTCGTTTCAACTTGCAGATGTATGGTAATGATTTTGTTAAGTTTTGTACACGTCTGAGGTATGTATTTATCGTTTTCTATACTTTAGCATATTCATGATACTTAGGCATTTTACAAACTTCCAGGCCATCCATTCTTTTGTATACTTGTTCTATTGTGAATCACTTTAGTTCCCAACCTTTTTGTGAGGTGGCTTTCCATTGTTCATATATGCGCGGAGAACCAACATTCTTGTTATAACTGGATTTTATTATGTTGAATCTTTTATTTGTGTTGATTATATGAATGAATGAAAATGATCAAGGCAATTGTTTCATTTTGAGCACAACTACCTTAGCCAAATAGTCAATTCACCTTATGAGTGTGTGAGAATTCGTAACCCCTTTGAGCTTTTTGATCCATGTTTTTATTTGAACTTAATGCTTGTCTATGAGTATTTAGTTCATTTATTTTTGAATGGATTTTGTTTTTTCTTGGACCTCAACTTTGTGTTGTTGTATGGATTTTTATTTTGCCTTAGAAAGTAGGGAGTATTCACATGATGATGTGGTTGAATTCAAGTTGGGGAGAGAATGGTTGTTTACTCATTGGTTGGATTCTATGAGGATTGAAAAAGAAAAGAAAAAAGAGAAAAATATGACAAAGAAAAGAAAAGAAAAAAGTGAAAATGAAAGAAAAAAGAAAAATCCTTGAAAAAGGAAACAAAAAGAGTTGCAATAATTGTGCTAAATAAGTATTGTGTTGTGTGTAACACTTGGGATGAAAGAAGAAGTTTGATTGAAATTTTGTGTTTGAACTTTTGTGAGTTGATCACTCCCTTAGGTTTAGGCAAGTTTTTGTTTCGATTAGCTTTAGGAATTGCCCCTTGTTTGTTTACCCGACCACGCTACAACCTTGAAAGCCCTTGTGATTCTTGCCTTTGTATTTTCAATGTGAATTTGTGGATGTATGCATAATTTAGTCTTTTGTTTGCAAGATTGTTGTGTGAGTGAAAGAACCTCATTTTGTGTTTTTCATCTACCGATGATTGTTTTTGCTAGGTGTGATTCACATTTGAACTTGTGTTGTTTTAGAATTTTTGGCATGACTTTTGTACTTTGCTTTTGTTTCGTGACTATGTTATCGTTGCAGTTTAGTGGTAAGTATTTACTTTTTGTGTGTACCGTTTTCATTTGAACCATTCATTCGTTTCCGTTTTTCAAAACCTGTTGATTCGTCATTCTTTGGCTATTTCTTGCGCATTTTCAAGTTTGTTTGATTCTTGTTTGTGGACAAACAATTATGTAAGTTGGGGAGAATTTTAGAAGTGAAAAATGTATCTATTTTTGTATATAAGTTTTGTTGCACTTATCATTACTTTGTGTTAAAATTGGTTGAATAAACCCCACTTTGTGTGTAAATACGTTTACTTTACGTTTTCGGTGTATAGTGCGTTACCGTGTAAATATCATTGAGTTTAATCGATTTTCATTTATTTTTGTAGGTGTTCCAGCAATGGGATTTTTCCATATTCATAAATAGCATTGAATAATCTTTCCAACGCTTCAAACCGTGCGTCAATCGGAGTTACGGTTCAAGAGTTATGATCAAAACAAATTCTTGTTTTCTGTCATGTTCGCTGGGCGAACCCCCGTAGCGAGCACTCGCTAGCTTGTTCGCTAGGCGAACCGGGGCGAACAAAAAGTTCCAGAATCGTGAAAAAACTCAACTTTAAGGCGGTTTACATTCTCCTAGCGAACGGGGGCTCGCTAGGCGAACCTGGAAAGTCAGATTTGCCCATTTAAGCCATTTTTCATCATTTTTTAGTGATGGGTTTGATATTTTTAGTTCCAAATCCATCCAATAGCATTTTTTGACCAGAATTAGGCTAGAAAACACATTGGAGCATGCATTAGGATGATCCGGAGTCGAATCCTTCATCAATCAGAGCCGACAACTCAAGAAATGTTTGGTTTTTCTCCATTTCTTCTCTATGTTTTTCTCTATTTTGTGGGTTATGTTTGTATTGTTACTCTAAACCTATGTACATGTATTGATCATGGTTGTATAATATAGATGCTTTACAAATCCTTATCGATGTCTTCCTTGATCTTTTTGCATTTATGTTTGGATTTGTGTTGTGTTAGAGATAAACATCATGAATCTTGATTAAGGATGGATATCTATTGTCTAGACTCTAAAGATAGATTTAGATAATAATCTTTATGGTGTCGGAACTTAATATCTTCCGTGTTTCGAGGCGTCGTGCGCGAGAGCGTCGACGAGAGTAATACGGTTGCTCTCTCAACTGTGCGTTAGACATAACCTTTGTTGTGAGCGATACGTGATGATTTTGATGAGTATTGTATGTTGAATGCGACCGATTGATAGGTTTACGTTTGTTCTGAGTAGTGTATATTCATGCTTGATAGGTTTCTTCTCTTCAAAGAATGTACTCTTTTTATGTTCATCTTTACTTTTTTGTTTGTTTTTACTTGTAATCCATTTTAATCCAAACTCATAAACGCGAGAGATTGTCGAACGACATTCTTTCCCTCGAACCGATCTCTGTGGACACGACATAAATCCCGGAGGGAATTCTTTCCGAAAATAAATGTTTTTGCTAGTTTGCCCTATTCTGCACCCAACAAAATGGCGTCGTTGCCGGGGATTGGTTTTGATATTGAATCGCATTGCGATAGTTTCTTTGTTTTTGAGTTTTGTAGATATCGTACATGTTGTATATTTTCACTTGTTTATATTGATACTTGTACATTTTGACGTTTGTTCAAGTGTTTGGTTAGGACGCTTGCTTTTGGTTGCGCGGTGAGACATCACCATCGTATGAATGAAGGAAGTTTCTAATTAAGCATCATAAAGGCGTCGAGCTTACGACGTAAAACAAGCATGTTTTATAGTTTTTCTTTTCGAATGTTTTTGGTTGTTGTTTGCTCACAGATTTTGATTGACTTACTTGAGGATGCTGTTGTGATTTTCCAAGTTGGTTCGTTTCAACTTGCAGATGTATGGTAATGATTTTGTTAAGTTTTGTACACGTCTGAGGTATGTATTTATCGTTTTCTATACTTTAGCATATTCATGATACTTAGGCATTTTACAAACTTCCAGGCCATCCATTCTTTTGTATACTTGTTCTATTATGAATCACTTTAGTTCCCAACCTTTTTGTGAGGTGGCTTTCCATTGTTCATATATGCGCGGAGGAGCAACATTCTTGTTATAACTGGATTTTATTATGTTGAATCTTTTATTTGTGTTGATTATATGAATGCATGAAAATGATCAAGGCAATTGTTTCATTTTGAGCACAACTACCTTAGCCAAATAGTCAATTCACCTTATGAGTGTGTGAGAATTCGTAACCCCTTTGAGCTTTTTGATCCATGTTTTTATTTGAACTTAATGCTTGTCTATGAGTATTTAGTTCATTTATTTTTGAATGGATTTTATTTTTTCTTGGACCTCAACTTTGTGTTGTTGTATGGATTTTTTCCTTGCCTTAGAAAGTAGGGAGTATTCACATGATGATGTGGTTGAATTCAAGTTGGGGAGAGAATGGTTGTTTACTCATTGGTTGGATTCTATGAGGATTGAAAAAGAAAAGAAAAAAGAGAAAAATATGACAAAGAAAAGAAAAGAAAAAAGTGAAAAAGAAAGAAAAAAGAAAAATCCTTGAAAAAGGAAACAAAAAGAGTTGCAATAATTGTGCTAAATAAGTATTGTGTTGTGTGTAACACTTGGGATGAAAGAAGAAGTTTGATTGAAATTTTGTGTTTGAACTTTTGTGAGTTGATCACTCCCTTAGGTTTATACAAGTTTTTGTTTCGATTAGCTTTAGGAATTGCCCCTTGTTTGTTTACCTGACCACGCTACAACCTTGAAAGCCCTTGTGATTCTTGCCTTGGTATTTTCAATGTGAATTTATGGATGTATGCATAATTTAGTCTTTTGTTTGCAAGATTGTTGTGTGAGTGAAAGAACCTCATTTTGTGTTTTTCATCTACCAATGATTGTTTTTGCTAGGTGTGATTCACATTTGAACTTGTGTTGTTTTAGAATTTTTGGCATGACTTTTGTACTTTGCTTTTGTTTCGTGACTATGTTATCGTTGCAGTTTAGTGGTAAGTATTTACTTTTTGTGTGTACCGTTTTCATTTGAACCATTCATTCGTTTCCGTTTTTCAAAACCTGTTGATTCGTCATTCTTTGGCTATTTCTTGCGCATTTTCAAGTTTGTTTAATTCTTGTTTGTGGACAAACAATTATGTAAGTTGGGGAGAATTTGATAAGTGCAAAATGTATCTATTTTTGTATATAAGTTTTGTTGCACTTATCATTACTTTGTGTTAAAATTGGTTGAATAAACCCCACTTTGTGTGTAAATACGTTTACTTTACGTTTTCGGTGTATAGTGCGTTACCGTGTAAATATCATTGAGTTTAATCGATTTTCATTTATTTTTGTAGGTGTTCCAGCAATGGGATTTTTCCATATTCATAAAGAGCATTGAATAAGCTTTCCAACGCTTCAAGTCGTGCGCCAATCGGAGTTACGGTTCAAGATTTATGATCAAAACAAATTCTGGTTTTCTGTCATGTTTGCTGGGCGAACCCCCGTAGCGAGCACTCGCTAGCTTTTTCGCTAGGCGAACCGGGGCGAACAAAAGGTTCCATAATCGTGAAAAAAACTCAACTTTAAGGCGGTTTACGTTCGCCTAGCGAACGGGGGCTCGCTAGGCGAACCTGGAAAGTCAGATTTGCCCATTTAAGCCATTTTTCATCATTTTTTAGTGATGGGTTTGATATTTTTAGTTCCAAATCCATCCAATAGCATTTTTTGACCAGAATTAGGCTAGAAAACACATTGGAGCATGCATTAGGATGATCCGGAGTCGAATCCTTCATCAATCAGAGCCGACAACTCAAGAAATGTTTGGTTTTTCTCCATTTCTTCTCTATGTTTTTCTCTATTTTGTGGGTTATGTTTGTATTGTTACTCTAAACCTATGTACATGTATTGATCATGGTTGTATAATATAGATGCTTTTCAAATCATTATCGATGTCTTCCTTGATCTTTTTGCATTTATGTTTGGATTTGTGTTGTGTTAGAGATAAACATCATGAATCTTGATTAAGGATGGATATCTATTGTCTAGACTCTAGAGATAGATTTAGATAATAATCTTTATGGTGTCGGAACTTAATATCTTTCGTGTTTCGAGGCGTCGTGCGCGAGAGCGTCGACGAGAGTAATACGGTTGCTCTCTCAACTGTGCGTTAGACATAACCTTTGTTGTGAGCGATACGTGATGATTTTGATGAGTATTGTATGTTGAATGCGACCGATTGATAGGTTTACGTTTGTTCTGAGTAGTGTATATTCATGCTTGATAGGTTTCTTCTCTTCAAAGAATGTACTCTTTTTATGTTCATCTTTACTTTTCTGTTTCTTTTTACTTGTAAACCATTTTAATCCAAACTCATAAACGCGAGAGATTGTCGAACAACATTCTTTCCCTCGAACCGATCTCTGTGGACACGACATAAATCCCGGAGGGAATTCTTTCCGAAAATAAATATTTTTGCTTGTTTGCCCTATTCTGCACCCAACAAAATGGCGCCGTTTCCGGGGATTGGTTTTGATATTGAATCGCATTGCGATAGTTTCTTTGTTTTTGAATTTTGTAGATATCGTACATGTTGTATATTTTCACTTGTTTATATTGATACTTGTACATTTTGACGTTTGTTCAAGTGTTTGGTTAGGACGCTTGCTTTTGGTTGCGTGGTGAGACATCACCATGGCATGAATGAAGGAAGTTTCTAATTAAGCATCATAAAGGCGTCGAGCTTACGACGTAAAACAAGCATGTTTTATAGTTTTTCTTTTCGAATGTTTTTGGTTGTTGTTTGCTCACAGATTTTGATTGACTTACTTGAGGATGCTGTTGTGATTTTCCAAGTTGGTTCGTTTCAACTTGCAGATGTATGGTAATGATTTTGTTAAGTTTTGTACACGTCTGAGGTATGTATTTATCGTTTTCTATACTTTAGCATATTCATGATACTTAGGCATTTTACAAACTTCCAGACCATCCATTCTTTTGTATACTTGTTCTATTGTGAATCACTTTAGTTTCCAACCTTTTTGTGAGGTGGCTTTCCATTGTTCATATATGCGCGGAGAACCAACATTCTTGTTATAACTGGATTTTATTATGTTGAATCTTTTATTTGTGTTGATTATATGAATGCATGAAAATGATCAAGGCAATTGTTTCATTTTGAGCACAACTACCTTAGCCAAATAGTCAATTCACCTTATGAGTGTGTGAGAATTCGTAACCCCTTTGAGCTTTTTGATCCATGTTTTTATTTGAACTTAATGTTTGTCTATGAGTATTTAGTTCATTTATTTTTGAATGGATTTTGTTTTTTCTTGGACCTCAACTTTGTGTTGTTGTATGGATTTTTTCCTTGCCTTAGAAAGTAGGGAGTATTCACATGATGATGTGGTTGAATTCAAGTTGGGGAGAGAATGGTTGTTTACTCATTGGTTGGATTCTATGAGGATTGAAAAAGAAAATAAAAAAGAGAAAAATATGACAAAGAAAAGAAAAGAAAAAAGTGAAAAAGAAAGAAAAAAGAAAAATCCTTGAAAAAGGAAACAAAAAGAGTTGCAATAATTGTGCTAAATAAGTATTGTGTTGTGTGTAACACTTGGGATGAAAGAAGAAGTTTGATTGAAATTTTGTGTTTGAACTTTTGTGAGTTGATCACTCCCTTAGGTTTAGGCAAGTTTTTGTTTCGATTAGCTTTAGGAATTGCCCCTTGTTTGTTTACCCGACCACGCTACAACCTTGAAAGCCCTTGTGATTCTTGCCTTTGTATTTTCAATGTGAATTTATGGATGTATGCATAATTTAATCTTTTGTTTGCAAGATTGTTGTGTGAGTGAAAGAACCTCATTTTGTGTTTTTCATCTAACGATGATTGTTTTTGCTAGGTGTGATTCACATTTGAACTTGTGTTGTTTTAGAATTTTTGGCATGACTTTTGTACTTTGCTTTTGTTTCGTGGCTATGTTATCGTTGCAGTTTAGTGGTAAGTATTTACTTTTTGTGTGTACCGTTTTCATTTGAACCATTCATTCGTTTCCGTTTTTCAAAACATGTTGATTCGTCATTCTTTGGCTATTTCTTGCGCATTTTCAAGTTTGTTTGATTCTTGTTTGTGGACAAACAATTATGTAAGTTGGGGAGAATTTGATAAGTGCAAAATGTATCTATTTTTGTATATAAGTTTTGTTTCACTTATCATTACTTTGTGTTAAAATTGGTTGAATAAACCCCACTTTGTGTGTAAATACGTTTACTTTACGTTTTCGGTGTATAGTACGTTACCGTGTAAATATCATTGAGTTTAATCGATTTTCATTTATTTTTGTAAGTGTTCCAGCAATGGGATTTTTCCATATTCATAAAGAGCATTGAATAAGCTTTCCAACGCTTTAAACCGTGCGTCAATCGGAGTTACGGTTCAAGAGTTATGATCAAAACAAATTCTTGTTTTCTGTCGTGTTCGCTGGGCGAACCCCCGTAGCGAGCACTCGCTAGCTTGTTCGCTAGGCGAACCGTGGCGAACAAAAAGTTCCAGAATCGTGAAAAAACTTAACTTTAAGGCGGTTTACGTTCGCCTAGCGAACGGGGGCTTGCTAGGCGAACCTGGAAAGTCAGATTTGCCCATTTAAGCCATTTTTCATCATTTTTTAGTGATGGGTTTGATATTTTTAGTTCCAAATCCATCCAATAGCATTTTTTGACCAGAATTAGGCTAGAAAACACATTGGAGCATGCATTAGGATGATCCGGATTCGAATCCTTCATCAATCGGAGCCGACAACTCAAGAAATGTTTGGTTTTTCTCCATTTCTTCTCTATGTTTTTCTCTATTTTGTGGGTTATGTTTGTATTGTTACTCTAAACCTATGTACATGTATTGATCATGGTTGTATAATATAGATGCTTTACAAATCATTATCGATGTCTTCCTTGATCTTTTTGCATTTATGTTTGGATTTGTGTTGTGTTAGAGATAAACATCATGAATCTTGATTAAGGATGGATATCTATTGTCTAGACTCTAGAGATAGATTTAGATAATAATCTTTATGGTGTCGGAACTTAATATCTTCCGTGTTTCGAGGCGTCGTGCGCGAGAGCGTCGACGAGAGTAATACGGTTGCTCTCTCAACTGTGCGTTAGACATAACCTTTGTTGTGAGCGATACGTGATGATTTTGATGAGTATTGTATGTTGAATGCGACCGATTGATAGGTTTACGTTTGTTCTGAGTAGTGTATATTCATGCTTGATAGGTTTCTTCTCTTCAAAGAATGTACTCTTTTTATGTTCATCTTTACTTTTCTGTTTGTTTTTACTTGTAAACCATTTTAATCCAAACTCATAAACGCGAGAGATTGTCGAACGGCATTCTTTCCCTCGAACCGATCTCTGTGGACACGACATAAATCCCGGAGGGAATTCTTTCCGAAAATAAATATTTTTGCTTGCTTGCCCTATTCTGCACCCAACATATATATATAACATAAAAGTTTGTCTGTCATATACAGAGTCATACATGTACAATCCAAAAAGATATATATACATATACACATAACGATCTCCCCGACTACCCGGTGCTACATATCAGAGCCGACTGACAAAAGAATGAAGACATAATCTTCACAAAAAGACCTCCAGCATCTAATCTGCAATGCCTCATAGAGCATTCAAAACAGCAGAAGGGTGAGAAACACAATTATAATATAATTGCATACCATTATATAATAACACAAAATACACATGTAAAACATTCTCACCACAACTCACACCATAATTCATATGCAAAACAACACCATTTATATCTCATACATCCATCACAACGGCATATCAATCATGGTCAATACATTTATCACCAATATATATATATATATATATATATATATATATATATATATATATCAACTCATCAATTCCATTCACAACTCCACACATAATCAATCCATTCATGATTTATGCAAATGCACAGAGACCGACACAACGACTCTATGCAATGCAATGCGGTACCGTTCCATCCATCATCTCATCCTTAATTCACTCAGGAATTATTGGAATCATCGCTTGTTACTTAGTGCAACTCCCCATCGGGCAAACGATGTTCCCCGTCGCTTTAGGTCCTCTTTGTATAAGGCACACGACCCGATCGCTTTAGGTCCTATTGTATAAGGCACACAGCTGTTATAGCAGATTCCCTTTGGAATCATTTCATCGCTCACACCCACTAGGGCACACGACATCACAAGTATGCATATCATGATGCTTTGCATACAATGACTCATGACAATCAAATGTATACATATATACACCCATGTGAACCACTCCAACATCCATAATCATGCATATACAATCAAACACAACACAATGCATTTACTTTCCCTTAGGCCACAAACCATCATCACCACATTTCATCACATGCATTCACATCATATAACACCACACAAGTCATACGCTATGTATCGAAAGCATATTACATGATAACACATCAATTACACGCAATTACGACGGTAAAAGTCGACAAAACGACACATTCCCAAATTCCCGACAAAATTTAATCGGCCACCAATCTCAAAACCATTTTTATAAGAAAGAACATTTCATTAGCTTCCATCGGTACCAAGAACGCCTCGATCCGAGTTACGGATCAAAAGTTACGGCACCGGACGCGAAATTGGGAAAATTCGGCACCCCTTCTGGTCATACGCGTATTGCCTTGGGCCATACGCGTAATGCCTAGCTCGCTCGCCCATCCATACGCGTATTGCCCAAAGTGCTACGCATATGGGCAGAGACTGATTTCTCCCCAAAAAGTCCACTAAAAACCTAGTACGCGTATTGCTTCCCTAGTTACGCGTAATGCCTTGCCCCTTACACATACCATTATGCATTTCAGCAGAGGGCCGTGCAAAATGGGTTCCATACGCGTAATGCCCTTATTTTGCCCTTGCCATACGTGTATTGCCTTAACCAATACGCGTATTGCCTTTCCTGTTACGAGTATGGGCAGCGAATCCCAGAATTTTTCCTGCAGAACGAAATTCAACCAAAATCCTCTCCAAATCTCATCAAAACATCAACAAACTACCAATTAAATACACAACAACTTATATCTAACATGTTTGAGCAATTAGGAACCTTAAAACATGATTTCTGACACAAAATGTATCAAATTCTAACAATCTCAACATAGTAATGGTTTTTATTCTATATTCAATTTCAACCAAACATTAAACAAATACATACATACATAATCATACACAAGTATAGAATAACCGAGTTTCGCACCCTTACCCGATTAATCGTGTTTTGAAGTGTCGGTTGATTCGATTACTTAAACTCCAAGTTTTTTTCCTCTTTTTCTTCTTTTCTTTCCCTTTTCCTTCTTCTCTTTCTTTTCTATCTATTTTCTCTCTTTTCTTTCTATGTTTCTATTTTAAAAGAAAAACAAGTAAAATGACCAAAATACCCCTACACTCAAGTATCTCGCAAACGCTCCCAAAACGCGATAAAACATAACAACGATGAAAAATAATATATTGCCAAATAAAAGTCAAGAATAAAATAATATAAAAACAAAAATAATTAAATCGAATCGATTAAATAAATCTAACAAAAATCGGGGCGTTACATGGTCTATTTGGAAGGAAAGAAATAACTTCATTTTTAATAGGGGATTAGGTAATGTTAATGATTTATGTTGGAACATTAAAATTTTGGCCTGGAAGTGGGCTTGTATTGGGGATATTCCCTACTCCAACTCTAGCTTCTATGCTTTTAGTGTGGATCCTAGTTAAGGATTGGTTGTGTTAGTTGGGATTATCCTCTTTTGTTGTTGTTTGTAATGGGTTGAATACCCCTGGTATTAAGTGATTTTTATCAATTGCTTTTAAAAAAATGGTTTATAGGCACCTGCTAACAAAGTTTTGTCATGGATTAAAATCATATGTATTTCTCAAGTTGAAGATTTTTACCTATGAGAAAAACACACATCAAAGTTATGTCATTCAAGGTGTGTCTTATACTTGGGTGAATCATATTTGGCAGAAATAGAGAAGAAACTTGTGATTGACTAACCGTATAAATCTTTTTACACTAAAAACGCATAAAAAAATTCCTTTAATGTTGACACAAATATATTAGATTAAAAAATTAACAACTATTCATTGATAATAAGATACATATATTATAAATTGTACACTTATAAAAAAAATCCATCAATCACTAAGATAATATAGGATTTTACTCAGCCCAAGGCGCATCACAACTTTTCTATAAAAATAATTATTATATACGCATTCTCATGTGCCATAATTCTGCCTTCGACATCGGTTTCGTGGATGCAAAATCTGCTGAACTACTTACAACCTCAGCCTCAAGGGTATACAAGCCATGTTTCTTCATGCCTCTCAAGACTTCCTTCGACCCCTCATGACTTTTAGGATACCTTGCTCTCCTTTGAAGACATATCTTTTCTTATTGAATTTGTAACGCCCCGATTTGTTTAATTGTATTTATTTATTTCATTTATGTGAATTTTGTGAAATGTGTGAATTTATTGTATTTTACCTGCTAATTGAGTTAATTGACTAATTTCCCCGATAGGTAAAATATTTGCAATAATTTATAATTTCTCTTCAACTTTTATTTCTTGAAATATATTTCATCGGTATGTTTATGTTTTATCGCGTTTTGAGAGCGTTTGCGAGATATTTGGGCTGAGGGGTATTTTGGTCTTTTGCTTGGTTATTTTCATAAAATAGAAATTAGAGAGAAAAAGAGAGAAAATAGAAAGAAAGAAAAAGGGAAGAGAGAAAAGGAAGAAAAGGAAAAAGAGAGAAGATGAAAAAGAGGAAAAATCGAGAATTCATCCGTTTCAAGCACGATTAATCGGGTAAGGGTGAGAAGTTTCAATTATATCTTGCTTGTGTATGTATATGTGTTGTTTATGTATGTGTTTTGGTTGTTTTTACAATGTTTTCCTTATTGATAAATTGATGAAGCATTGTCAGAAATCGATATAAATCGCGTTGTATGATTACCCTGTGTTTGGGAACAATTGCTGGTACTTATTTTGCTGTTGAAAATGGATTTGGGGATGAAAAATGGGATTTTTGGGGGAAAAATCGCAGAAAAATTATGCAGGAAAATTCTGGATTTTCGCTGCTCATACGCGTATCAGGCAAGGCAATACGCGTATTGGGTTGGGCAATACGCGTATGGAAAGGAAGGATATTAGGCAATACGCATATGGGAGTGGGCAATACGCGTATGGAGCGAGGCAATACGCGTATTGGATTTTTAGGGGAACTTTTGGGAAAAATCAGTCTCTGCCCATACGCGTATCACTTTGGGCAATACGCGTATGGATGGGCGAGTGAGCAAGGCAATACGCGTTTGGCTCAGGGCAATACGCGTATGGCCAGTGAGAGTACAGAATTGTGCCATTTTGCGATTCCTTTTCTTTTTAATTCCGTAACTTGTGTTCCGATTATCCGTTTTGAACATTCTTGGTATCGTAGAAAAGCTATTGAGCTGTACTTTCTTATTAAAATGGTTTTGAGATTGTTGGCCGATTTAATTATGTCGGGAATTTGGAACAGTGTTGTTTTGTCGACTTTTACCGTTGTGATTGTGTGTAATTGATGTGTATCATGCAATGTGCTGTTGATATGGATATCGTATAACTTGTGTGTTGTTGTGTGATGAAATTGCATGTGATGAAATGTTGTGATGATGGTTGTGGCCTTATGGAAAATAAATGTATTGTTTTGGGCTTGATTGCACAACATGATTATTGTTGATTGAGATGTTTCATATTGTTGGTTTGTGAAGATGCATCTGATTGTCATGAGTCCTTGTATGCCAAGCATCATGATATGCATCTTGTGATGTCATGTGCCCTTGTGGGTGTGAGCGACGAATCGGTTCCAGAGGGAATCCACTATAACATCGTGTGCCTTATACAAAGAGGACATAAAGCGATGATTATAGACGATTGTGTGCCTTATACAAAGAGGACCTAAAGCGATCAGATCGTGTGCCTTATACAAAGAGGACCTAAAATGATCCATAAACGTCGTGTGCCTTATACAAAGAGGTGTGAGCGATGAGGAACATCGTTTGCCCTACGGGGAGTTACACTAAGTAACAAGCGATGGTTCCAATAGTTCCTAAGTGGACTAGTGATGGGATTGATGGATGGATGGTACCGCATTTGCATAGAGTCGTTGTGTCGGTCTCTTTGCATTTGCATAAATCATGAATGGATTGATTATGTGTGGAAAATCATGAATGGATTGATTATGTGTGGAAATTGTGAATTGATTGACGATGTGTTGAGCTTGTGATAGCATTGGTGATTTGATATGCATTTGTGATAAATGCATTGGTTGTGGATAATATGTTTTATGTATAGACATATGCTTTGTGACGTGGTGGTGTGTTTCCATATGTTATGACTTGGTGTGCCTTATGTGCAAATATGTGAGTATGTTGGATAATTGATATATGTCATGTGGTTGGATTATTAGATATATGTTATGTATATGTGGCATGCTATATGTATTAGTAGGTGATGCTTGTGGTGAGAATAACTATGCATGTGAATTTATATGTGTTCGCATATTAATATGCAATCTTGGTTTAGTTGTTATTTCTCACCCTTCTGCTATGGTTTGTTACTCTATGAGGCAATTGCAGATTAGTAGTCTTGGAGGCTTTTGTGAAGATTAGTTCTCCATCCGTTTGTCTGTCTGCTCTGATACGTAACACGGGAGTCGGGGAACGTTTTTATTATATATGTATACATTTGTTGAATATATTTTGTATTACTTTTGTATGTATATTTTGACGTTATAAAACGATTTATTTTGTAAAACAAGGCAGTTATGGATCTTTCCGCTTTATTCCATAATTCAACTTTCCTTTTTTATGGAAAAAGTTTCCCTTTTAGGTTTGTTCCATTTTGTGTTATGTATCAAAATTTATGAGCAGGGATTGTGTTCTCTTTCTTTAAATGTGGCATCCATGTTTCTGTCAGAAAATACTCTAATTTATTTATGTATTATTTATTCGCGATGGGAATTGGGGTGTTACAATAGTGGTATCAGAGCAAGTCAGTCTGTCCGGCCAAGTTGTTGAGTCAGTTGGTGTGACAGTTGAATACTGTCGTTGTTGTTTGTTCTTTGGTACGTGACAGGTGTGTGAAACACTGTCAGTGCTTTCTGGTTTCCTAATCCTTTGTCTTCAGGTGTGAGGATGAGATAAGTGGGGGAGGAGCTTGTACTTCTCCAAGTTGCTTCGGTTGTGTGTTGTTGGTTGCAAGATTGTAAGTGTTGTTTGGACAGTGTGGTTCCTGGTTCCAGAAGGAATGCGGATGTAAGGTTTATGTCGACTAAGGATTTATGCCTTAGGTAGTTGTGTGCACAAGATGCAAGAAATGCTATTATAGTTTGGTAAAGATGGTTTATGCCACATCATGATTGCGGTTGTCTATTGACAATTGAGGAACTGATCACCCTTAATCTCTTGTTAATAGTAGACGAGAATTATGTTGGATGGAATAGACGTGTCTTTTCGGCTTTGATAGTGTGTGCAATGAATTGTTTGGAATTTAAGAAAATGATTACGGATTGTTTTGATGAGTTGATGAAGATTCTTATATCGGAAGATGAGGCGGATTAGAGGTTTTGGTATGTTGGTTAAGTTGGGAAGTCATTGAGAGAGAATGATTGGGTATTATTAATGGCTGCTTCTCAGAGAGTAGAAAGTGAACTTAAAATTGGACGAAGGTGAATAGTTGAGGTTTATATCTGCTAAGTAAGTAGAAAACTCTTAGTAGACAGGACTAAGATGTTTGTTATGATAGTGTTCTGGAAATTGGCAGAAAGTCACAGTGATGGACCGTCAGTTGTGCATGGTTTTCAGATGTGTTTTTGGATGTAACATTAGGGTGTTGTCTTAGAGAGCTCTAGTCTTGTTAATAACAAAAGGAAGGATGATTGAATGGAATAACAAGCATGATGTGTGTAAGGGTATTGAGACTATGGAAAGCAAAACTTACGGTTCTGGTGAGATTTGGAGTCTTTGGAGTTTTAGAGCATTAATGGAAATTTTGAGAAAAACTTAGGTGTGGATGTAATATTTGAGAGTTCTTTTTGGTTGGTTGTTGCTACATGTTGGGATTTATGGAATTTGGACTATTAAGAGAAGAAATTGTGTATGGATTACTGACAGTTGAATAAGGTAACGATTGAGAATAAGTGTCCACTTTCATGAACAGATGACTGGAATGGTTTGGTTGAGTTTGAGTGAAATTACAATTGTTTGGAATGTTTGATAAGAGTGGTGAATTGTGTGAGTTGAGACTTTGATCGATTTCATGTGACTGGTTATGTTTGTTATTATCGGGATAGACTGTTATTTACTCGGTTAAGCTTGTATGTGAGTAGCCAGTTACCCAGTGAAAAATTTTGCAGAAGCTTTAAGAATTTATATCTTTTGGAATTGGTTGGGCATTACAATGTACAGTAATGTTATTTGGTGTTAGTAATGCATCTGTAATGTTTGTGGAGTAGAGGAATCGCATCTTCCAAATTTACTTGGATAAGTTCGTAGTGGTTTTGATTGAGGATATTCGGATTTGTTATAAACTCAGAGGAAGAACAGGTAGAGTGTTTGGGATTTGAACTACAAGTGTTGAAAAGAGACGAAGTTTTATGCTAAATTATTCAAGTGAGAATTTTGGTTGAAAAGGGTTAGTTTTCTTGGATATGTTATTTCGGATGAGAGTATGGTTATGGATCCATCAGAAGTAGATGCAGTTCTACAATGAGAGCCTCCGAAGTCGGTTAAGGAGATTAGAAACTTTTGGGCTTAGTTGGTTGTTACTGTAGGCTATGAAAGACTTTGCTAAGTTCATACTTCTGTGATCTCAGTTGACTTGCAAAGGGTGAGTCGTTTGTTTTGGATGTTCGTTGTGAGTAAGTTTTGGTAAGCTGAAGTAGAAGTTGTCTATGGCTCTAGCTTTGATTATGTGTGCTCCTGATAAACCGTTTGTGAGGTATTGGGATGCGTCTTTGATGAGTTTAGTCTGTGTGTTAATGCAAGAGGGTAAGTCATAGCTTATGCTTTACGACAATTGAGGATTTATAAAAGGATCTATACTATTCTGGATTTGGATTTGGTTGCGGTTGTATTGTGTTGGAATATTTGGAGGTATTATCTTTATGGCTCTAAGTTCAAAGTGTTTAGTAATCACAAGAATATTGAGTACTTGTTTGGTCTGAAGGAATAGAGTATGATACAACGAGGATGGTTAGAATTCGTGACGAGTTATGAATTTGGCTTGGATTATCCTTCGGGAAAAAACGAATGTTGTGCAGGAAGAGTTAAGTCGAAAGTTTTTATGCATGTCTATTTTGATGGTCAGGGAGTTAAAATGATTTGAGCAATTCAGAGACTTGTGTCTGGTGTATGAGATAATACAATAGAGTGTGAAGTTGGGTATATTAAAGTGAGCAGTGATTTTTGGCGAATATGAGAAAGAGTTAGACTTTGGACGTGAGATTGGTAGCTTTGATGATTACGAATAATCAGAGTGCGCAGCGGAAGCGTGATGTGGCACATTTTGTATTTGAGTGTGTGACTTGTAAGAGTTCATAGGTTGAATATTGGGAACATGTAGGAATGGTAAGACCATTGGATGTTTCAGAATGGAAGTGTTAGGCGAAAGGTTTAAATATTATTCATTGGCTACTATGTAGATGGAGGTTTTGGTTGTATGTTCGATTGGGGAATCATAGCATTGTTGTAATATTGTGGTGTGACAAGGATATTGGTATTGTGGTTATGTAGAGGTTGTTGAAACGTTGTTGTGTCGTGGAACTTTATGTTCTTGTTTGTGTGGTTGCCTTGTTTCCATCGTGATGGTTCGAGTGCGAGTAGCTAATTCCTGTGTGTGGTCATAACTTGTGTATTCTTTGAGTTGTGAGTTGGTCGTCAAGTCCATTGTATGGGCATTGCATCTTGTCGTCGTTGTTGTCGCCGTTGTCGTGTCGTTGTTGTAGCTGCTGTGAGCGGGGTGGTTTGTCAGTTGTGTTATTCGTGGGGTGCCTTGGTAGGCCTGATAGTTTGTTAGTCGGCTGCAAGAGTCGTATCCGGAGTTGTTCGTATCAGTTATATTTTCGAGGACAAAAATGTCTAAGTGGGGGAGAGTTGTAACATCCCGATTTGTTTAATTGTATTTATTTATTTCATTTATGTGAATTTTGTGAAATGTGTGAATTTATTGTATTTTACCTGCTAATTGAGTTAATTGACTAATTTCCCTGATAGGTAAAATATTTGCAATAATTTATAATTTCTCTTCAACTTTTATTTCCTGAAATATATTTCATCGGTATGTTTATGTTTTATCGCGTTTTGAGAGCGTTTGCGAGATATTTGGGCTGAGGGGTATTTTGGTCTTTTGCTTGGTTATTTTCATAAAATAGAAATTAGAGAGAAAAAGAGAGAAAATAGAAAGAAAGAAAAAGGGAAGAGAGAAAAGGAAGAGAAGGAAAAAGAGAGAAGAGGAGAAAGAGGAAAAATCGAGAATTCATCCATTTCAAGCACGATTAATCGGGTAAGGGTGAGAAGTTTCAATTATATCTTGCTTGTGTATGTATATGTGTTGTTTATGTGTGTGTTTTGGTTGTTTTTAAAATGTTTTCCTTATTGATAAATTGATGAACCATTGTCAGAAATCGATATAAATCGCGTTGTATGATTACCCTGTGTTTGGGATTGCTGGTACTTGTTTTGATGTTGAAAATGGATTTGGGGATGAAAAATGGGATTTTTGGGGGAAACTCGCAGAAAAATTATGCAGGAAAATTCTGGGTTTTCGCTGCCCATACGCGTATCAGGCAAGGCAATACGCGTATTGGGTTGGGCAATACGCGTATGGCAAGGGAGGATATTAGGCAATACGCGTATGGGAGTGGGCAATACGCGTATGGAGCGAGGCAATACGCGTATTGGATTTTTAGGGGAACTTTTGGGAAAAATCAGTCTTTGCCCATACGCGTATCACTTTGGGCAATACGCATATGGATGGGCGAGTGAGCAAGGCAATACGCGTATGGCTCAGGCCAATACGCGTATGGCCAGTGAGAGTGCAGAATTGTGCCATTTTGCGATTCCTTTTCTTTTTGATTCCGTAACTTGTGTTCCGATTATTCGTTTTGAACATTCTTGGTATCGTTGAAAAGCTATTGAGTTGTACTTTCTTATTAAAATGGTTTTGAGATTGTTGGCCGATTTAATTATGTCGGGAATTTGGAATAGTGTTGTTTTGTTGACTTTTACCGTTGTGATTGTGTGTAATTGATGTGTATCATGCAATATGTTGTTGATATGGATATCGTATGACTTGTGTGCTGTTGTGTGATGAAATTGCATGTGATGAAATGTTGTGATGATGGTTGTGGCCTTATGGCAAATAAATGCATTGTTTTGGGCTTGATTGCACAGCATGATTATTGTTGATTGAGATGATTCATATTGTTGGTTTGATGCATCTGATTGTCATGAGTCCTTGTATGCCAAGCATCATGATATGCATCTTGTGATGTCGTGTGCCCTAGTGGGTGTGAGCGAAGAATCGGTTCCAGAGGCAATCCGCTATAACATCGTGTGCCTTATACAAAGAGGACCTAAAGCGATGATTATAGACGATCGTGTGCCTTATACAAAGAGGACCTAAAGCGATCAGATCGTGTGCCTTATACAAAGAGGACCTAAAGCGATCCATAAACGTCGTGTGCCTTATACAAAGAGGTGTGAGCGATGAGGAACATCGTTTGCCCTACGGGGAGTTACACTAAGTAACAAGCGATGGTTCCAATAGTTCCTAAGTGGACTAGTGATGGGATTGATGGATGGATGGTACCGCATTTGCATAGAGTCGTTGTGTCGGTCTCTTTGCATTTGCATAAATCATGAATGGATTGATTATGTGTGGAAAATCATGAATGGATTGATTATGTGTGGAAATTGTGAATTGATTGACGATGTGTTGAGCTTGTGATAGCATTGGTGATTTGATATGCATTTGTGATAAATGCATTGGTTGTGGATAATATGTTTTATGTATAGACATATGCTTTGTGACGTGGTGGTGTGTTTCCATATGTTATGACTTGGTATGCCTTATGTGCAAATATGTGAGTATGTTGGATAATTGATATATGCTATGTGGTTGGATTATTAGATATATGTTATGTATATGTGGCATGCTATATGTATTAGTAAGTGATGCTTGTGGTGAGAATAACTATGCATGTGAATTTATATGTGTTCGCATATTAATATGCAATCTTGGTTTAGTTGTTATTTCTCACCCTTCTGCTGTGGTTTATTGTTCTATGAGGCAATTGCAGATTAGTAGTCTTGGAGGCTTTTGTGAAGATTAGTTCCCCATCCGTTTGTCTGTCTGCTCTGATACGTAACACGGGAGTCGGGGAACGTTTTTATTATATATGTATACATTTGTTGAATATATTTTGTATTACTTTTGTATGTATATTTTGACATTATAAAACGATTTATTTTGTAAAACAAGGCAATTATGGATCTTTCCGCTTTATTCCATAATTGAACTTTCCTTTTATATGGAAAAAGTTTCCCTTTTAGGTTTGTTCCATTTTGTGTTATGTATCAAAATTTATGAGCAGGGATTGTCTTCTCTTTCTTTAAATGTGGCATCCCTGTTTCTGTCGGAAAAATAAATTTTTATCTACTCTGATTTATTTATGTATTATTTATTCGCGATGGGAATTGGGGTGTTACAAAATTCACCAAGAGAAATCAAATTCCTCTTATGATCAGTTACATACCTAAGACCAGTCAATAGCCTTATTGACTCATCATGGAGCTTGAATCTCATAGATCCAATACCTGTAATTTTGCAAGCCTTATTGTTTCCCAACATCACTGATCCACCAACTTGATCACATAATTCTTCAAACACATTTTTGTTTTGAGTCATATGCCAAGTACATCCCGAATCCATAATCTACTCTTTATAAGAGTTGCTGCTCGAAACCACAAGGACACCAGATGATTCATAATCATCTTGCACAATAGCTGCATTGCCATTGTCCTTACCTCCATGATTATTTAGGCCCTCAAGAGACGTCTTTCTTGTGTGACCCTTCTTCTTACACTGATAACACCTAATACCAGAAATATCACCACCATAAGACTTCTGTTGAGTTTTACTTTTCTTCTTCTCAAACTTACTATCCTTTTTCAAGACTTTCCCTTTAACGGACAACCCTTCGCCAACTGATGATAGTTTATGCTCATTTCTTTTGTTCAAATCCTTATAATACAAGGTTGATTGAACTCCTTCAAAGGTCATGGACTCTCTTCCATACAAGAGGGTTTCTTTTAAGTAAGCATGCGACTTAGGTAGAGAACACAGTAATAACAACGTTTGATCTTCGTCACTGATGGTAACATCAATATTTTCAAGATTAAGAATTAGCTTGTTGAACGTATCCAGCTGATCCGTCAACGCTTTATCTTCATTCATCTTGAATGAATACAAAACTTGCTTCAAGTACAAGCGATTCACCAAGGATTTTGTCATATACAATCCTTCGAGTTTCAACCAAACACCAGCTGTCGTTGTCTCCTTTGAAACCTGTCTGAGAACCTTATCACCAAGACTCAAAATAATGGCACTGTGGGCTTTCCCGATCATCGTTGTCTTATCCTTCTCTGTCAATGTAGCATCCATGGCTTCTTCTCCCTTTAACGCTTCTAGTAAACCCTGTTGAACAAGAAGGGCTCGCATCTTCAAACGCCATAAATCGAAGTCATTAACTCCGGTGAACTTCTCAATTTCAAATTTTGTTGACGACATCTTCCTCCACGCTCACCGCACCAATTTGTTATGACAAACGATACCAATTAACAAATAAATCTTTAAGAAACGGAGTTTTTTTTATGAACAATGAAACAATTAGGTTAACAAAGAGAGAGAAGAAAGAAAGAGAATAGAATTGGGAAAACTATTTTTCTTTTCACTTACTCAATTAGGGTACAAATGATTACAAGTGAATAACAACAATTGGTCTCTCTCAACAACTTGAGAGATCTAGCCTATTTATAGGCTACTAAGTTAACTTAAATAACAAGCTAACCTAAACAATTGGATCCATAACACAAGGCTCAATTCGACATTACATTTCGACATTACATACTAGAATTAACTTCGACTACAACATGTAAAACTTCGACATCAACATGTGAATCACCTTCGACTTCATGCTTGTCTCCTGTCGAAACATGAAAAATATCCCCGCTGACAACATTCTCGTCGACAACACTAGAGTTCGATCTAATATCTCACACAAAGTTTGTAAGATTAATTACAAAGTTTGTAAGGTAAGTTACAAAGTTTGTGAGATTAATTATAAATTTTGTGGTTACAAAGTTTGTAAAGATTAATTACAAATTTTGTAAGATTAGTTACAAAGTTTGTAAAATTAGTTTCATGGTTATAAAGTTTGTGAGATTAGTTACAAAGATGTGAATTAATTGAGACTTGTAAACATATATATATATATATATATATATATATATATATATATATATATGGAACGTATCATATGAGAATTACATTTTTATGTGAGAACATAAGAATAAATCTGAACCAGTGGATTTTAAAATAAATGGTGGAGATTATGTGTCAGTTTTTTTTCTCTCTCCTCCATCATTTATTTTAATAATGGAGGAGAGAGAAAAATAAAAACTACACATAATCTTCACCATTTATTTTAAAATCTAATGATTCAGATTCATTTTCATGTTCTTACATAAAAATTACATTCTTATAGGATATGAACTATATATATATATATATATATATATATATATATATATATATATATATATATATATATATATATATATATATATATATGTCACTATGTTGTAAACAACAACTCTTTTCTCTTGATAACAAAAAAAATTTACAACAATATTTTCTTACAATCAACTTAATCTCTTTCTTTCTTCACTCTTAAGAAAAAGACATTAGATTAATAAACCATTGATACATGTTAATCTCATATCAATGTTTTTTCTCTGAGGTATTCAGCATTGCGATCGACTAATCCAAGAGGACAAATTTTACTTCCACTGTAACTCCTCTACCATTTTATCGACACAAACATTTTTATTACAAATTATATTCTCTTTTCTAGTTCTCAAATTCTCCACACTCAAACACTCCATGTAACCTTCATCTTCAAAACTGTCGACTTACGCCACCACCTCAACCCTTCGAATTGATCTAAATTTGCTCCACGGTTATTTTGTAATGCTGGGGTAATTCCCAGCCAACTACAAATCTTATACCACAAGATGATCAATGGATTCAGATATACCACAATCGTTAAACACATCCCACACTGTTGTAATCCAATACATTCCTTTTGCATAAATTATGCTTAGTTGCCAATTTATTCTGCGTCATTTTCCAAACCAAAATAAACACCTTTGTTGGGATGACTCTGAGCCAAACCCTTGCTAGATTTGGGATGAAGCTGCTTATTGTATCAGTTCTTGTTTTTAAAACCTTATATGCCTCTTTTACTGTATATCCTATCTCGTTACCTTCCGCCATCACCCAACTGTCTTCATCACTAATTTGCATTTTCTCTCCTATTTCAATAAAATCTTTCCACCAAGTGGAACAATATTTCAATCAAATCTTTTCGCCAAGTAGACCTTGTTCCACTGCCTACATCTAAGCCTACGTCCAAAGTTATTGTCATATCACCAATTGAAAGATGGAAGTTACTTGTCTCCACATACAATCTATATGTTAATGCTAACAAGAGACTTATATTGATGTTTGGATAATTCTTTTGAGCAAATTTACTTCAAACTGGCATCATGGTTTATAGGCACCCGTTAACAAAGTTTTGTCCTGAATTAAAATCATATATATTTCTCAAGTAAGTTGAAGATTTTTACCAATGAGAAAAACACACATCAAAGTTATGTCATTAAAGGTGTGTCTTATACTTGGGTGAATTCATATTTGGCAGAAATAGAGAAGATGTTGATTCATTTATCTTGTGCAAGACAAACAAAGATAATTAATGTTTCAATTTCACTTTAAATTCATGTCTCTGAAAGGTTGTGATTGATAACTTTTTACACTGAAACCGCATAAAAAATTCATTTAATGTCTGACACACAAAAATATTAGATTAAAAAATTAACAATTATTCATTGATATTAAGATACATACTACACTTGTAAAAAAAAATCCATCAATCAGTAAGATAATATAGGATTTTACTCGGCCCACGATACGCACACTTTTTTAACTCGAACTGACCATGTATTATATTACAAGATAGTGTGGAAAAAATCTTATATGGTTGCATGCCCATATTCAGTAAAAGACTAAAAACATAAAAAAAAAATGCTAAGCATCAAAATTTCAAATGTATCAATACGAATGTTCTCAGTTTCAGTTTCTAAGACACCATCGTGTTAGTAGACTGGCCTAAAACTTTGTAAAATTGACAGGATTTAATGACAAGCTGGCCTAAAACTTTGTAAAATTGACAGGCTTTAATGACAAGCTTAAACGAATAGGTAATATGAATATGCACGCATCACAAAGAAGGCGGACTAGCGTATAAACAAACTTTCGACAGCATTCTTGTGACCCCGCTCCATTTGTTCCTTAAACACATATTTCATTGATTTGGGTGAGATGAACATTTTGTTCAAGTCGGGGTTTCTTTGCAAGTGACCATTCCCTCACAAAATCAAGACCTGCTCCAACACTGCCTACCATATCATCATCAATCATATCATTTGCATTTCTTTTTTTCTTGTCAAGTATATCGTTTGCATTTCTGTCAACAAAATCGTCGTCTGATGCTTCACTTCCAGAATCACCGTCTTCGTCATCGCCATATGTAGTTTTGACTCTTGACCAGCGGACAAAATGTGGTCTTATGTAGCTGGAGATTGTCAGTAGAGACAGTTGGATGGAATGGAGAGCAAAAAAGCAAAATTAGAAAACAATATATCGACAGAAAATGTACAGATAAAATCATAACAAGTTACACACCTTTCACTCTTCTTCAACAAACATGGATCAAATGGGAAGAACATGTCGAGTCTATCCATCCCACCAAAAGCCTTGGAAAGGTCAGCCTCGAGTAAATCCTCAAAAACGAATAACTCTGCTGACATGAAAAGCCGAGCAGTCTTCGCCTGTATAAGAAATTCCTCTACCACACTAGGCAAACACACCTGTCAGAAAAATTTATATCAGGCCCAAAGTTTTGTTTTCAGACAAGCCACACAAAATTATAAGAGAAGTTTAAACAGCATGCAGTCTCCACCCAGCAAGATCACTGGTCTCATTATTTATCCATAAAACCATGACAACTTTCTAAATTGTTCCTTACCTTCAAAGGATTCAATTTATGTTCCCAGAGTTCCAACATTGGCATTTTGATAAGCTTCATTTTAAGCCTAGGTACGTCCATCAATGATTTCATGCGAAAGCACAAAATATACATGATAGCCTGCTCAGACCAAAACAAAATTAACAAAATTAACGTTCAGGATCTACCTATAAACACTGGCTTCAAAACAAGAGGAAAAAAAGTAAAAGTCAATGGAAATGTTCACAAGGTCAAATCAAGATAATAGACAGCCAGACTAATTTATTATATTCATGACATATTCATTGTATTATCAACCAAAATAAAACACAAGGGTGCAGGGTGATGGCAGAATCAAAAGCTCATTAAAAACCATCATATCACATCTTAAAAGGTCAATGGACGAACCTGGCACCCAGAATAAAACACTTGGTGAGCTTCCGGGTTCATATCTGAATCATGTAACTTGTTGCAATATGCAAAACACGAATATACCAAACTGAAAAGTCAACAAAAGATTGTCAGATTTATCTTTATCAATTTCTTAATTTCATAACAGACATAGAAGTCAATTTTATAATTAAGAGAAGTAGGCACAATATGTTTCCAAACCTTTGTATGATGTCAGCAACCAACGCAGATGAAAGAAACTTAGCACGAGATAAATAGCTAGCAAGATAAGCAACAGCACTCATCCTGAAACATATGAAGAGAATTACAAATGTGGAAAGTTATATTTGAATTATATCGATATCTGCATGGCATGAGATTATCTATAGTAGTTCAGCTTTGTTAACATCCAAAGGCATTTTAAGAAAAGGACAGGGAGGGCCAATTTAACGGTGGAATTAACTTGTGGCTGCATGGTTTGTCATTTTGACACAGCAGCCACATCTTTCCATATTGCAGAATGATTAAAAATTAGTAATGCTGGTCTATCAGGCTAGTAGTAACTGCATATAGCAATTAGCAAGGACAAGTGGTTCATCATAGCTACTGAAATTATAGTGTCAGGTTAACAACTTGATCAAATTAAAGGATTTATATTAAAGTAGTAAAATCAGTTGTGTATATTCATGCAGAATGCATAAGCGTGATATTGGCCTTGTTGATAAAACTTGAGGCAAACCACCAATACCTAGTAATAGGGGGACTAAGATCTGATTCAAACGTATCTCTGAGAACCATGGCAAATTTCACACCACATCGTTCAGGATCCAATGCACATGCATAGAACATCACAAACTGCAGTATCAAAACGAAGTCAGTGACTAGCATTTCAAAGAGATAGTACCAACAAGAAATATAATACAAGCATGTAAGATACAGTTAAAAAAATAACAAAAGTGTACCTGAGTAAATTTTGACTTGTATGTATTCAGCACAGTTCTCTTAAATGACGCCAGTAATATATCAAATACCTAACCAAAGAATTCAATTAACAATTTCAAATCATTCCATGCATTGTTTGAAGATTAAATGAAAACATGAAAGTATGTTGTTGCACACAAGAGTTGGTAGTTATATTGGTGGGAGTACCTCAGTCAATCGGCCACTACTTTGACAAGATTCAAGATGCAAAAAAGTCAGCACAATTAGACTATCTATTTTCTCCACAACCTTATTGCCTTGCAAATTCTTCCTATTTAACAGCTCTGAGACACACTGAAAAATGAAGACCAAAAGACAAGTTATAACATTAATAATAAGAGAATCACGCAATGACCAACACAGGAAAACTCAAAATAGAAAATATAATTTCATTATAAAACTATTTATGTTCAATAATAAGGATTAAGCTTATATAAATATATGTCGTGTATCACACAAACACACATAATTTGAAAAAATTGAAATACTTGCCAAAAGATGATGCACACACTGTAGTCAGTTAAATGCTAAAAATAATCAATTCTTGAAGGGAGTTTTCCTTTTAGGATCGTACTCCTCGAGATTACAGGGTTCATTCTAGACTAACTATTTTACAAAAGGAAATCCAAATGACTATCTAATACACCAGTTGGAAAAAATATGTCTTACCACCCAGGATCACAATGATTGAGAGGTTTAATACCACAACATTTGACGACTGAAGTCCCCTTGCTATTAAGACATGAGTGGGACATATTAAGAGTGGTTAACTAAGTACTAATCAAATCCTTGCAATTAGAACACATGCATAAGCATTTTAATACCTGGACTCAGATGATGAAGTTTTGCCACTTTATAAAGCCGCTCAACCTGAACCACTGCCTGACAGCCTAGCCTCAGCTAGGCTTGTTAGCCTGAAATAGGCAAATACCAGAATAAGGCCCTCTAACCCAATCGGGCAAAAGATGGCTTCCACAACCTTGAAAACATATATTCTCTGAAAAATAAAACTACCAATACAGCAACCTGTATGGTCTGGCCTAGTCATTTCAACCAAAGTAGTGTCTCGTCAGACTTTTATCTTAATAAAGAAATGCTTATATGTTAAGTGAAAAAGAAAAGAGGTGTGACCAAGTGACAGATCCATTAATAGTGATCTCAGTAATCAAAATGTACGAGGGGTCACTGGAATAAAATTGACAGGAAGTCAAAGTTCATTCTCTGTGCTACAGAAATATACTAGAGAAACTTATAACAGAGAACAAAGGCATTGGACGTAACAAATTATTATGCTATAGCCTTATATCAGCATAGCTGATCACAGTCAATCATTACATTCCATCCACCATAGCAGCCAATAGGTATTGGCATCTGCTTCAACATATATTACAGTCAGCTGAATCCAATAGCTAAATTTCTCATTCAGAGAATTTTCAAATCTAAATGAGCCATATTCTGATTTCCCTACCAAAACTAAAGGATTTGCACGAGATATATGTGAGATGATGGTCTGCAAATTTGTAGAACCGACAGAAGCTGGTAAAGTAATTGCAAATAACAAAGAATCAAGCCTTACCCCCCACTAAGTGGGGCCAGCTACATGGATCAATCGACGCTATAAAGTTCTATCATATAACCTGTTTCTATCCAACACATGAATAGTGTTTCTATCCAACTCATGAATCTCCAAATCTTACTTAATAGTTTCTCCTGCGGATTTTCTAGGTTGACCTCTGCCTCTAGTGATTTGGCTACTCTAAATTTGATCTTCTCTCCCTACTTCAGAATATACCGGTGTTTTCTCTCTGCGTGCCCAAACCACCTAAACTGAGAAATGGCAAATAGCAGCTAATTAGGGTTGGCGGTTTGTACAAGTTAGTCACAAATAGGGATTGATATGTCTCCCCTTCATTGGTAAATTTCCTACATTCTCATGTTCGCCTTCTTTGGTTGAATTTCCACACTCTCAGCCATCCATAACCACCCTTCCATCCTTGGGAAATTTTCTTGTCTCTCGACTTCAAATGGATGTTGGAAAATTATGGAACGATAGGGCCATTTTAAAGACCTTGAGCATTGACATTAAACACTATCATGAAACAATGCACCAGAGAAGGAACAAGCTTCAAAATAACTTCACAACATACATAATATATAAAAGAAACACAAATCAAAGAAGCCATATATGAAGCCAAGCATAGGAGTATAGTTTTTTCATCTTTTTAATCTTGAAAATAACATCTTATCATAAGAATGTAACATGTACTTTAAATAGATTATATTGGACCATACCATACTATAATATTTTTCATCATCGTCTGCAAATTCAGTAATATCTTCGAATAACTCCATTTCAAATATGCATTTAGCATCCTCGTGCATCTTGCCATCCCACCCAATTTCCACCTGCATCCAAAACAAATAAATTAATTTAATGTCCAAAGGTCCCAGCGTCGCTTTGACTGAAATATGACAGGGCTTAACAAACTTACATCCAACTCTATCAACTTATCCACAAGTGCAGGTAGCATTGTACTACCGACAATGTCTCCAATTGCGCCACTCTCAAGCTTTAACATATTTTCAACATACATGACAATCTCCTACAAGCAACATTAGAGTCAAAAAAAAATTGAGGGAAAAAATTACTGTTACAAGAAGTTGCATCAACCCTTTCACTGAAAGTAAATTCAACTCACATGCTGTGTCACGTCATAGCGTTTCGGTATATTCTGGACAACTATTGGTGTTAACCGCATGGGAGCAAGGGGCACCAAATCATATATTTGTTTCAGAGCAGCATGAACCCGAGACAGAACCTTATTCTTCCTGTCAACACCATTTTCATTTTTCAGAAAATCAATGACATGTTTAGGAGCCGTAAAATGTCTAACAAGCCTCTCCAAACACCAATCAATATACATTCCCTTCGAAGCAGCCTGAAAAAAATTACACATCAATCAAACTTCAATAAATTTTCAAATAGCCTAATCTAAAACAACAAAGACATCAAGGTAATAATACAGAAAAAATATTCACCAATGATACGATGAAATCCATGAGAGCATCCATGATATCAGCGGCATCATAATTTTTATACGTAGCCAAATTCCACAAGCTCATTCTCTCAAGCTGAACAAAACAATTGTCAAATCAACCATATCAAAAATTTATCTGAAATTTATCTAGCTACCAAGAATCAATTCAAAGTTTCATGTTTCAAAAACTAAATAACACAACTTACAGCAAAAATAAGAGCTCCATGATGGACAGGGTCTATGTAGGACACTACTCCAGCAAGCGCTTTCAAAATTGCCTAGAATCATATCATACATCACATTAACAAATTAACAAAGTATGGTAGAATTGTTTCAAATTTAACTTAGACCTAATAAAGTTTTATATAACTTAATTAAAGAATCTACCACAAGTTGAGCAGCGTCATGAGAATTAAGATTCCTTTTTGGTTGCAAATACCCAACAAGCTCTTCATAGTTCTCTCTACCACCCTAAACCACAAAAATTAAGGGATTAAGTGATTGTTAATAAAGCTTAAATTTTTGTGATGATTGCCACTGGCTATGAAATTGAACAATAAATTGTGGTTGGAAGTCTCTAAAATGGTTTACCGTGACTTCAAGAAGAGCGTCTCTAACGTAATATATTAACTGCAAATCACTTGGAAGCATTGGTGACATGCTCCCGTTAAACGAAGAAAACTCAAAAGATGGAACGGTAACCGAATACGGTGGTGAGAATCGGAGACAGGCAGAGGTTTTCGGTCGGAACGCGGATTGGCTATGGAGGCGCGATAGAGGCAGAGCAGAGAGTCTTGTTCTGGAAATAGGGCTTTGTAGTGTCTATTTATAGCTTACCCACTCAATTGAATGATTATTATTTTTATTAAGTTTTGTTTAAACAATGTCAATTAATTATAGCCTCCTTAATAATTATACGCGGAGAATTAGAGGTGAGAATAGGTTGGACCGAGATAGATTTTATTAAGTTTGAGTCTGATTTGTTAAAAAAATAAAAGTTTAAATCTAGTCTATAATTTATCTGAGGGTTATTTTTCGGCTTGAATATTAGCCTACTTAAAAAGCTTTTATCATTTGAACATATGTAAATAAGCAATTCAACTAATATTTAAATATACTAGAGAATAAAAAGTACAATGAGACTAAATGTTTATTTACATAGACTTATTTGAGCTTACATAGAAGTATGGTTGTAAATGGGCCTCTAGAACCGAGAACCGCCCCAAAGAACCGGCCGAAATGGCCTTTGGTATGGTATTGGATATAATTTGTATCTGTATCCAGCAGAAATATCTGTATCCATGTATCCAATGAGTAACCGGTATGAGTGTGCATATAAATTTTAAAATTTTAGGTTTTCCTCATTTTTTCCTCTCTCTTTTTTCAGACGCTCTCAGTCTCTCTCTCGTCTTTCACTCTCTCTCACCTCACATGCTACCACTCTGTTACTCATCTTCCGTTCGTCTCTCTCTCCTAGGGCTTTAAGTCTGATCATCATTCTGTTGTGTTGTGATTGTTGGTGAACCGTGGAAAGCATTGAAGACAACTTTTTTACTTGTGTAATGTATCCAAACTCTACACACTTTATTTTCTGTTATGTTGTTCTGTTTCTGTACATAGTTTGCATGTTTGAGGTATCAAGTAGTTATACAATTTGTATAAATTTTGACCTAAAATGTGTAGATTTAAAACATAATTTTGACCTAGGGTTTTAATTTTAGGGTTTCTTTTGTAAATTTTGTTGCTGAGCTGAGGTTGTATTTTCGGCCTAGGGTTTTGATTTGAGGTTATATCTTGTAAATTTGGTTGTTGTGGTTCTATGTTGGCATAATAATAAATTGTGTTGTTGAGGTTGTATTAAGTGACTCAGTTTTGTTTTGTTTCGTATTCTATTATTGTTTGATTGATATTTTTTTTTTGTAATGTCTTTTCAAGATTCTTCATTGACTCCAACCATGGATGATCTGATTGATATCAACATGTTGCTTGATGGGGAAGAGGAGACAATGGATGGAGGAAATATAGAGATTTGTGAGATGATTGACTTGGGAGTTCCAGTTTCAATTCCAACTGATGTAACCACTCAAAATACATCTACTACACAAAATACGACTACAACTCAAAATGCAACTACTGCTGATGAGCCAACCCCTCCAGTTGACCCAGCTCAGAGTTCACAGAATATCCTAACTGTTTCAGTTACAACTGTTGCTTCAGAAGCAACTTTTAGTGTTGGTAAAAGGGTTATTGATATGAAACGATCTTCTATGAAAACTAAGCCAGTTGAAATGGTACTTTGTGGGGGTGATTGGGTGAAGGAGAAATATGGTATTAAAAAGGGTTGCACTGCAAGTATTGTAAGTATCTCTTGGTTTATGTTGTATTTATATTGATTATTACATTTAAGTTGCCTTGTCTAACTTATATTTTTTATTTTGTAGCTTGAAGAACCTCAAGATGAACCTCTAACATATGATTTTGGTCAAGAATAGGATTCGGGTGTCGCTTCTTTGTGATGTTGTTTTGTTGTTTTGTAATTATAACTTCAATGCCAAAGTGCCAATGATGAAATTGTTCTGAGGCATATCATTCACAAATGTATTTTGTAATACTAGTAGCATTTTGAACAAGCACTTTGAACAAGCATGTTGTATTGTATGATGACATTTGTTAAATTTTGTAATCTGATGTTGTTTTGTTAAAAAAAATTATGTTTTTTTGGCAAAAAAAAAATCCAAAATATACCATTTTATTGGATAGGCCGGGTACCCGAACCGACACAACCGGTTCGATTCCGGATCTCAGTTTCTAATAACCGGTTAACCGGTCCGATTTTAGTTTATCCAAAAATGCTGGACTAGTAACGGTTCCAATTTTGATCCATCACTGTTTGGGGCCGGTCTGGTTTTACCCGATATGGGTATCGGTCCAACATCCGGTTCCTTAGATAACCGGTCCGGACCTGACCGAAAACAGCCCTACATAGAAGCATAAGTTTTGTGAGATATTATTTGTTTAGGAAAACTTGTGAAAATAACTTATTACATTATTCATAAATTTTTTTTAACTTATATTCACAAATTTTTCGAGATAACTAAACTTTACTTTTATATTTTAAAATAAAATACAAAATAAAATATAAAAAAATATATATTTATTTATATTTATTAAAATAGGTCAGCCTAATAGGTCTAAAAGGTTTTTTTATAACCTATGGTCTGGTCTATTTAACTAAATAGACTTATAAAAAAGTTTAGGTCTTTTATACTTAAAAAAATTGTCTAACTTTGGCCTGTGTAAGTTAGGTCGTATGCCCCTATTAATTGGTCTGACATATTCTCACCCCTAAGAAGAATAAATCGAAATGCACATATTCAAATCTATGATATTTTATTTGTTTATTTACTAGACTACTTAATAAAAAAATCTTGATTAATTAGAAGAATTTATACCGTGAAAGAATCACTTCGTCAAGTCACGCATTTAGAGAAAATAACAACAAACATATATATATTTTATAATACTATGAGTTTAATAGTATTATGCAAATCTTAATCAATTTATTTATTGCATATTACTATAATAGTTTTATAGGGTTGAGATTGTTTATTGGAGACTAAAAAATATGTTGCATATTAGTTGAGGAAATTTGTGGATATGGTGAGATGTAGTCATGTAGTAAATACCATATTGAAGTTGCAATTAGAGTATTATTTAAAAACAATAGTCAATATTGAGCATCGACATAACACTCATTTTTATATGATATTTCATGGTTTTGTCTCAAGAGTGTGTATATAACACACTCCGATGGAGTTTGAACGAGTTAAAAGAGTATGTGTTTGCATGTGGATGCTTCATTAAGACATCATATGGGTTACGTTGTGCATGTGAACTTGCAAATCTTCAAATACAAGGTGATCATGTTCCATTAGAACCCATTCATGTGTTTTGGAGGAAATTACACATTGAACAATATGAAGTGATTAAATAAGGGAGTAAGACACAGTTGGACTTAGACGATGAATGTGAAGAGTTGAAAAGTATTTCAGCACCTTAGATATTGTTGTTTAGAGGTCGATTAAGAAAATATGTGTGTGAACTTACATATCCGTGTACAACTTTTATGTGTCTCCCGCCGATAAAGTACAAGAAAAGAGAAAAAAGAGCCCATAAGAGTAAAGGAGAGGCAAAAGAGTGATGTGCATCATGATCCTTCGCATTGGGAGTATGTTGTGCGATTGCATTCCTCAATTTAGTCATGTTTTGAATGATGTCAAAACTAGGAGGAACTTTAGTGTTTTTGTACATTGGGCGGTATCAACCAAAGTCTAGATGTGCATTGATCATCTTAGCATTAGGATGCATACTGTAACGCCCCGTTTTTATTTTAATTATTATTTGTAAAATAATTATGAGTCGGTGTGGTTGATGGTGTGATTTGACATGTTTCGTTGTATTTTAAGTACCCGTAGTAAGGGGTAGTAGCCTTAAGGATGAGCCTTCAGGGAAGTGAAGGTGTGTGACTAAAAACGTAGAGATTGGTGGTGTGGAGAGTAAAGTTAGACTATTTTATTTCGCATTTGTTCAGTTAATATGTAAATGGATGTTAAGCTGGATTATATTATTGTTGGGAATTATTACTACTATTTTAACTAGATGGGAGCAGTAATAATAATAATATAATGAAATGAAATAAACTAGAATATTAGATGTGTAGAAGTTGGAAGGATAAGATGGTAATTGTATAAGGATAAGTAAGGGTAAATGAGGTAAACCACAGTTGAGGGACTTTATAAAGAGAATTGAAGAATAAGGGAATCAATTTTTGATAATACGTAAAATTGAGAAGAGAAAGGAAGAAAGAGGCTAGGGCAAGAAGAGAGGAGAACTCCATTAGAGAAAGGGAAAGCTCATCAAATCCAAGGTAAGGGTGGGAATTCTTTAATCTCTTAAGGGGTTGATGATGTATATATTTGGGTAGAAAATCGTTAGGTTGAATTCATGTGAATGTTGAATGTTTGTTGATATGTAGTTTGGGGTTTTGATGGGGTTTGATGAGAAAAGGATAGGTTCTAATGAGTTAGGATGTTAAGATTTGTTCATGATGTTGTCTATAAAATAATGCATGTTATTGTTGCTAAATATTGCTGAGATTGGATGTGATTTTCGTGCACTATAAGAACTGTTTTGGGGAGGAAATTGGGTCTGGTGTAGTAGAAAATTGGATTGCAGAAAATCTGTTACGCGCTCGTAACGTCGGGCGGTGGAATTGTAGCACCGGGCGGTGCGGTGCTGGGTGGTGATCAGGAGGCACAGCATGGAACGCTACTGGATTTTATTGGAAATTGAGGGAGGGCTACGCTTGTGCGCCGCCGGGCGGTGCAAGGAGGCGCAGCAATGCTACTTGCGCGATTTTTGTTGTTTCTCTGATGTTTTCTTGTTGTTTTGCGTGGTTTACTGTTGCTTCGTTGATGATTTCTTTAGATGATGTATTTTGGAGGATTGTTATGAAGATGCATGTTCGAATAGGTGTATGTGTGTTGTTGTGAAATAGTGAGTTGAGTATTGATGATATGATATGTTTATGCATTTGTTTCGTTGTTGCATGTTGTCTTTGAAGGTGCATAGTATGTTGCATGAGTTAAGGATGACGTGTGCCCATGTGGGGTGTGAGCGTCTATTCGGATTCCTTTTAATGGAATCGATGTTGTTGTTGTTGTTGAGGTGATTGTGTGCCCATGTGGGGTGTGAGCAATCACGATTGTCGTGTGCCCATGTGGGGTGTGAGCGACTAGATAGACGTTCCGACGAGAATTGTGATCATGAAACAGGGATCGAAATTGGTACCACATGCATTGAGTCTAGTTGGCATCTCATTGCATTTTGTATTTGTTGTATTGCATTATGATTTGCTTGGTTATCTGTGTGTATGTTGGAGAGTGTGATGCTTGTTGATAGTTGTGATATGGGTGAATTACTTGATGATTTATACTTTTATATTTATATCATCTTCTTCTTTTGTTGATTTGAGAATCTCACCCCTTCTGTGTTTGGTGATGCTTTATACAGCATCCTGCAGATAATCAGGAGTAGTGTGGAGTCGTGGTCGGTGAAGACGAGGTGCTTCACTTTAGTGGCATCTGCTCTGATATGTAACATTGGGAGTCGGGAAAGCTTTTATATGATTTTATTTGTTGGAGAATTATTAGTTGTTTTTTTATATGAAAACTAATTTCTTTAGTTAATTGAAATCGTTATATTTTGTTGATTGAAATGAATAATTTCCCGCTGCATAATAAAGGTTATTTTGTGGGATTAAAGTTGTGTGATTTCCGAAAATGTCATTTATATGTTACATGTCTATTTATGAGAAAATGAGAAGTTGGAAGTAGCATCCTTTATTTCTGTTTCGTATTGTTTTACTCTGATTATTTTAATTAAATATCGCAGGGAAATTTAGGGTGTTACATAGTGGTATCAGAGCAGATCGGTCCGTCCGGCCATGTTGTCTAATTATGTTATTCCCTGGTATGCGACATGTGTGTGAAAACACTGTCGGTGCTTGTTTTGTTTTCCATTTGCAGGTTGGGAATGAAACAAGTGGGGGAGAAGTGTCTGCTTCTCTTGGATATTCCAGTTGTTGAGGAATTGGATATCATGTTGCTACATGAGGGAGTGCAGTGTTGGATTGTCCAACTGTTTGAGAATGGTGTGATCCTTAAGGGAAGACGGTCAGGTGTTCTCGTTGTTCGCTTCCTTGTGAGGGGGAAGGCGATGTTGTGGCTAGAGATGGGCCGGTGATGTGTGGAGTATCCTGGCATATTTCCTAAGGATGGGCATAGGTTGTGTTTAGTCGGAACAAGATGATGTTATTGTTGGGACGAATTAGTGGAGTTAAATCATGTGTTTACTGTAACACCTCAAAATTTGCCCTCTTACTTTTAGCACTAACTGGCTTATGTTTCATTTCATTCTTGCATTGTCATCTTTGCATATCATTGGTTCTTAGCATGGGATCAAGGTATCTAACCTAATTCACGGCAAAAAGAAGACGTTTTCCAGAATTTCAGGCAAAGTTCATGTGTATTGTCCAAGGGGCTAAGAGGAGAGATGATTCTTGATAATACCAATAATTGAGCCACAAGGGAGCCTTGAGCCTCAGAGCATCCCAATTGGTCCATCACCTCATCATATGATCAAGTTTGACAAGGAATTCCAAGGGAATCACACTCTCCTAACATGATGGTTCAAATTAGGGTTTTTGAGATTCCTGAGTTTAACACCACAATGGGCATGTTCTTTGAGTTTTTATCATCATCAAATGGCACATCTCATCATTGTCTGATAGGATACACATCATACTCAGAGGAATTTGGATTTGGAGGATGTGTTGATTCCTCCTAGACTGAAGGCATCAAAACTAGAGTTTGCCATAAAATCAGTTTATTTATGATATTTTAGGCAAGACTTGATTCCATGGTATTCCTCATGTCCCTAAGTGTCTAGGAGTGGAGGATTGTCCATCAATTTGGTTCAGAAGGATTTCAATTGATCGGAAGATTGAAAATCAGGAGAATTGGGAATAAAGTCAACTGTGCAGTGAAAAAGTCAACTCCTGACTTTTTGAGGTCAACATTTTGATTTTCAAGTCAAATATGATCCATGGAAGAGATTTGATCAAGAAGTGTTCAAGAATTCATGAAAAATCAAGAATGTGGAAAAGTTACTAAAATTGGAAAATTATGTTTTTAGAAACTTACTATTTTTAGTAAGTTTTTAATCACTTTCTATGCTATTTTTCACCATGTTCAAGGCCTCATTTCAAAATCTTTTCCACATGAAAATTGTAGTTTGAAGTTTTCCCTTCAAAATGGGCACAAGAACCATGGTGTTTGAGTTATTATTGGATGAGTTATGGTGCACTAAAGTTGGACATTTTTACTTTACCAAGTTCAAAAACTTAGAAATTTTTCTAAGTTACTTTGGGCAGTTTTGAGAACCAACATTCATGGGAATTTTACACTATGATGCAAGCTCCATTTGGAAATCTTTTTCACATGAAAGTTTTAGAGCATTCTTCAAGCTTTCCAACCATGTAAAGTTTGTCCCATTTGGATCATTTTTTAGAGAGATATGGTTTCTTAAAGTCCAAGGTTTCAAGTTGTAAAATGTGAAAACTTAGAATTTTTTCTAAGTTATTCTTGGACAGTTTTGTGCACTCATGTTCATGGTCACTTTTGAATACCTTCCAAGCCTCATCATGAGAAATCTCCAACCTGAATGTTGTAGAATGCAATCCCCTCTTTCCAAAGAATCCAAGTTTGTATCATTTGGGCCATTGTAGTGAAAGTTATGAAGCTTCCAAGGTGGTGTTACCAGGTGGTCGAATTGCACTTTTTGACTTAGAATTCTTGAGCATATTTGGTCAGCTTGGATGGTGTGATTTCCAAGCCAATTTCCACCTATTTCCAAGCATGATTTTAACTAGTTGTCAACATGAATCTTGTTCTATGTTCTTCATACTCTATTGGCCCCAGTCTTGCATCAAATGGTTGCGTTTTCATCAAGTCATCATCCTTCAAAGTGGCTCACACGATTATGTTTACTATGGTACATTGAGGCTGGTTTCTTGTGGTATGGATTTTACATCACTTTCACACTAATTATACTATCTTTCTTTTGCCAAGACATTGCCTAAAATGCCCAAACAACATATAATGCTCATACACATGCCATGCATTTTTTTTGCCATAATAAAAAAGAAGTAGAGGTACCAACATGACAGCTCCCTCCTCTCACGTGCCTGATCTCTCTTCACACCTTTCTCACACTCATTTCCACTCATAAAAATCACTCCAAGCACCCTCCCATTTGCTTAAACCGTACCACCTATCCCTTTTCCATTTCTTGTAAAAAAAAAAAAAAACTCCAAAACAAAACCACTCCATCTCAGGCCCAATTTAACAAAGCAACCCACCATATTTAACCACCAAAAACCCTAAAAATCAAGGGAGGACTCTCATTAGCTCACTCTATCAAACCTGGAACTCACTAGCTCTCCATCTTTCCTCATCCACGAAGCTTGATGATCAAGGATTTTTGATTTGGTTTGGCTCTTAACTCACCATTGCTGAAGGTTGCTAAGTAGGTTTCTGAAGCTTTCACTCAAGTTTCAAGGTGCAGTGGACATAACTCTACTAGGTAACCTCTCTTGCTCTCTCTATCATGCTTAGATCTAAATGATTTAAGCCCTAAAACTTTGTTCATGCATCGCATCTGGAATGGCCTGAAATGATGGCTTTGCTTGTGTTTGAATCTAAGCTCTGTTTGAATGATTTGAGTTGTTGTTTCTTTTGCTTGGAACCCACATCCTTGAGCTTATTTTTGTATGTGTTAGGACGTGTGTTTTGAGGAATAAATGTCACCATGTTGATCTTTGAATTTCGCACTTCATTTTGATGTTTTACTTTGCTCGATTTGGTTGAGTTTTCATGAAGAAATGGATGAGAGAAGTTGATGTGGTGATGCTGCGTTTTCATGGCTTTCACGATGCATGGCCCTTTTTTAGTTTAGGGTTCATGAGGAAGACGACTGTGTGGCATGTTCTGATTCGCTGGATTTTCATTTTTGTCTTTTTCTATTTTAAACAAGGGTGACCGATTCATAAAAGTAGACACATGACTTGTAGCGCGTTTCTTTTTTCTTTTTCTTTTTTATTTTATTTTCATTTTTCTTTCATAAAAAAATTCTGATGGTGTGTGTTCTAGTTCAATGGGCCTAGCGCTCTACTTCCTGCACCCCACCTTTTCTGGGACCAAGCGAGTTTAAACATGAGCCTTGTGGAATCTGATTGCTAATGAACCTCCCCATTTCACCTTTAGTTTCTATTTTCTTTTCTCACTTCCCTTTTAGTTTTTATTTTATTTTTAATTGATACAAACATTATAAAAAAACTAAAAAATACTTTTCTGAATATTTAATGTCTTATCTTATTTTCCATAATTTTATTTTTATTTTTAATTTCCTTTTATCATTTTATTTTGATTTAAATTGGTGATGAGTTTCCAATGATACCCTTTCTCAAGGGTTAGGAACTTTTGTGACTTTTGTTCACCTTTTGAGACCAATCTCTTGGCCACTCTTAGACATTGATATGAGGTTGTTTTGATGCTGGTTTGATGATGGTTTGAGTTACTTTTAGTGACTTTCCATCCAAGTTTTACGGACCCTCGATCCTTGCTCGATTATGTGCATATCTTGACTCGTGGAACACTTTTGAACATGGTCTTGAGCTAGTTCTGTTCCAATCTTTTTGTACATGTTAATTGGATGTTTAAATTTGTCTTTGATTATTTTTTGAGAATTTATTGGACCATTTTACTATTTTTGGTTGATGCTCTCATTTGATGATGTTTTGAGCTTGCAATTGCACACATCTTGACCTAATTTTGGTGCTCTTAAATGGCATGAGCTTGCTTGATGCTTTGTGTTTTTTCTGTGATGAATAAAAAATGTTTGAGATTCTGTTCTACCTTGGCCCTTGGTGCATGACCTATCTTTTGTATGGCTTTACTTGTGTGGTAACATGTGAACCATTTTGAGCTTTGTTGTATTGCTTACTTGCATAATTGTGTTGCATGTTTTGAGTATGATACTTGATGATCTCTCTTGATTGATTTGAGTTTGATTTTGTTTTGTTGATGATGCATTTGCTATTGCCCCTTGGATTCATTTCATGTTTCCATCTCATATGATCATCATGTTTTGATTTGTATGTTGTGTATCATTATCATTTGACTTTTTGCTTTTTTGGCTCATAATGCATCATGATGTGGAGCACTCTTACATGTTTTAATTGGATGATTGTGATATGATTTGAATTCTGACTTGGACCTATTTTCATCTTATCTTATTCATGTCATCTTTGTGTGAGGTTCAATGATGTTTAGTTGTGCTTCTTATGCAAGTTTGCATGCATCCTTTCTTGTTTGCTTTTACTTCCTTACTTGAGTTTTCTTGTGTGATCTTTGGAAGCATGATTAATGATATGAATTGAGTATGATGTGAGTGATGTGCTTGCTGCCCCATTTTATTTCTCATCTTATACCTCTCTTTCTTCTTCATCTCTTTCACTCTTTCTCTTCCCTTGAGTCTCAAGACTTGTTTAAGTCTTGGATCCACTCCCTTAGAGCTACCTAGTCCAACTTAATTTTCGATTAAGCTTGGAGTAGGATTATCATTAGGCTTCCCTTTGCATTCTAATTTAGGTAGATATTTCCCCTTTCAAACTCAACTATAGGGCCACCTTTGCATGATAACATTAGGAGCTTTTAGTTTCCCCTTAGTGTTTTCTTTTCCCCTTGAGTCTTCTCTTCTCATCTCATAACACTTCTAAAACACTTAATAAAATTAACGTGTATTGCACATAAGCCTTGCATGTGGGAAATGAGGAATGAGGGGTCTCCTCTCATTATTCTAGAGTGTTTGGTGGACGTTCCGTCTTGGAACGATTTGCTAAACATTCGTTCCTATCTCATGGACTTCGGAGCAATGCAAGTTACGAACTAACTTCAATCCACTTCTGTCTAAAAAAACACAAAAACAAATTCAAATCCTTTTCATCCTTCTGGATTGTTAAGTTTCAAACTCATTTTCAGAAAAGAGCGCGTTACTTCCGTCTCGTCGCAAACAGGCATCGACCCTAACTGCCGCACGCGAATCTAACGTCGCTCATAAAAAAAAACTAACCGACCTCGTTAGGTCGAACTACGACTGCTCTGATTTCCTCTCTCTAGTCCGATTGAGGATACATAGGCACAAGACGGCGATGTATTGGCGAGCAACCTCCCCCCTTAGTTCGTGTCTGAACTACGTTGACTCTGACTTTCCCATTGCACGAGGGAGTACGTAGCCGTAGGACGAGCGATGTCCTATCGAGTCCCTTCTTTTTTTCTTTTCTTCCTCGTTTCTTCGTTCCTTTCCGTTCCTGTTTCTTCTCCTTTCCAGTAACAGTGGAGCTCCAGATGACGACACCCTTTGATCGAGACAACAAGCGTGGATCCCATTGAGTACGATGGACGTGTGGGGTGCTAACACCTTCTCTTCGCGTAACCGACTCCCTTACCTGTTTCTCTTGGTCGCAAGACCATGCTCCTTTCCTTCCCTCAGGTTTACATTGTGTTTCCTTTCCCTCTCTTGGGATAAATACACATTGTTGGCGACTCTGTTTTCGCGCCACTTTTGCGTTTGTACCATGGATGCAAATCCTCGGGAGCGACATTTACCAATCATTTAGATGAGTGGTGTAGTGTGTTGTTGAGACAAGTGTAGCTCCGGTGTTATGAGTTAAGAAGAAAGAAGGTAGTACGAGATTGTGTGTGGATTACCGACAGTTGTTTAAGGTAATGATTAAGAATAAATATCCACTTCAATGGGATTGATGATTTGATGGACCAATTGTTATGCTAGTGTGTCTCCAGTATAATTGAATTGAGGTCAGATTACCTTCAGATTTGGGTGAAGAGTGAGGATAGTTGGGGGATCTTAGAAGTAAGAGAAAAGGGTGGAACTCATGTTCACCATTTCCAATCTTCATTCTCGCACTTATGGAACAGTCTTCACTAAACAGGTGATAACTTTTCGCTGGTAACTCCGATGGGAGCGATTCCGAACTTTTTAGAAAGCTTGTGAAATTCCCTACATTTTGCATATAAACTTTGTCTTCTACATGTTTTTGACGAAAGATATAAACATATTTGAAGATTTGGGTCTGAAGCTGATTTTGGAGATGGCAGGTATACGGGATTTCTTGACCAGCCTCCATTACACAGGTGATAACTTTTTACTCGTAACTCGGATTTAAGCGATTCTTGAATTTCTGGAATCTACAGGAAATTACCTTCATTTTGGCATAGAGTTTTGTATCAAGAAGGTCTGTATTGAAGGAGATAATCTTGTTTGAAGTTGAGTGAGTCTTACTGAAAATGTGTAAGATAAGGTCAGGTATAAAATGTTTAGTAATAGGACGGAGGTGAGGGTATCGGAGAAGCACATAGAGGTGCGGCGTATGCCAATTGAGAATGATTAGAGTGGAGAGATTCTTAAGGAAGGGAGAAGGTTAAAAAGTAAAGTGTCATTGATGACATGATGTCAATATGTGTCGGGAAGATTTTGGACAGTTTCTATCACCAACCAGATGATGAGATGGTACTGTTGAGATTGTGATTAGAATGAGACCCAAATGTGAAACTATATGGATCATCGAGATTATGAAATTAAAGGAAAGACGAAGGATTTATTAGTGTTGTTAAAGTTCTCTACTTGGATAAATGTTTCATTTGGAGCAGACCGATTTGAATTGTACTTGGTGTAGTAGCATTTTCGGCATCGGGAGAATATTCAACAATTGTGTTGTGCTACGAGTGTGTATAGGAGAATATGTAATGGACTTTGGGCATTTATGTATCATTGACGAGGTTGAAAAGAAGGAAATTAAGAAAACATTGTAAGCCTTAGAGAGATTGTTGAACATTATGCTTAGGTAACTCTGGGCACAAAGTAAGGACGCTATTGTAGTTAGGTAATGATGATTTATGCTACCGGTGTGGTTGCCGGCTGCCTATTGACAAATTGAGGAACTGATCACCCTTAATCTCTTATTGATAGTAAACAGGATCATGTTGGATGGAATAGACGAGTCTTGCCAGATGGAATGGTATGTACAGTGAATTGTTTGGAGTTAAGCCAAGTGCTTACGGATTATTTTGATTAGTCGATACAGATTCCTATATCTGAAGATGAGGCGGATTCGAAGCTTTTGTATGTCGATCAGATGTTGTTGATAGTTACTTATCAGGAGTAGAGAATAATGTGTTGACTAGTGATATGCCAAGGGTGTCGCCTTGGAGAGCTTCATTATTATTGGTAAAGAAAAGGATGGTAGCATGAGGTTGCGTGTTGATATGTGAGTAGTATAGAAACTCACAGTTGTGTTCTAGATAGCTTGAGTTTTGATTTTTGATGAATCAAGAATCCGATTGACATGGGACTTGAAGCATTGGAAAGATAATCCAAGGAGGAAGTAAATGGGAATATGAGACCATGATTTGACCAAGGATGTCGGGTAGAGGATGGTAGTGGCTAGTATGCCTTAAAGTGTATGTAGAGAGTATGAATCGTATCTTCCATACTTATTTGGATAAGTTCGAAGTGGTGTTCGTTATGGATGTTCTGATCTATTATAAAATCAGAAGAAGAACGTGTAAAGTATTTGAGAATTGATTTACAAGTATTGAAAGAGATAAAATTATATGCTAAGTTATCAAAGTGTGACTTTTGGTTAGTAGAGGTGAGTTTGCTTGGTTATGTTAATTCAGACGAGGGTATTGTTGTGGATCCATCAAAAGTAGATGTAGTTCTACAACGAGAAAGCCCTGAAGTGGGTTAAGGAGATTATAATATTTTTTGAACTTAGTTGGTTATTACCGTAGGTTATGAAAGGTTTTTCGAAGTTTGCATTTTCGTTATCTCAGTTGACTTGCGAAGGGTAAGTCGGTTGTTTAGGGATGTTTGTGGTGAGGAAAGTTATAGAGAGCTGAAGTAGAAGTTGACTATGACTCCAGTTTTGATTCTGCCTGATCTTAATGAACCATTTGTGGGGTATTAGGATGTGTTTAAGATGAGTTTGGACAGTGTGTTAATACAAGAGTGTAAAGTCGCAACTTATGCTTTACGACCATTGAGGAGTCACGAAAGTATCTATCCTGTTCAAGATTTGGAATTAGTTGCGGTTGTATTTGTGTTGAACTTCTGGAGGTATTATTTTTATGGATCTAGGTTCGAAGTGTTTAGTGATCACATGAGTGTAGAATACCTGTTGGGTCGGAAGGAATGGAGTATGAGACGACAAGGATGGTTGGAATTCTTGATGAGTTAAGTCGAAAGTCTTTTCATATGTCTGCTTTGATGGTCAAAGAATTAGAATTGAGTTAGCAGTTCAGAGATTAGTGTCTGGTGTGAGAGATAACGCAGTGGAGTGTGAGGTTGGGCATATTAAAAGTGAACAACGATTTTCTGGTGATTGTTAAAGAGAGTCAGAAGTTGGATGTGAACTCGGTAGATTCGATAGTTGCGTGTAATCAGAGTGCGCAACTGAAGCATGATGTAGCGCAGTTCTTACATGCGTGTGTGTGACTTGTAAGAGTTCAAGGGTTACCCGTGATAATGGCAGACCAGAAATGGCAAACCCATTACACCTGTCGATCCGAGGACCCAATGTTGGGAACTTGCATAGGATGACCTTATTTTTAAGGGGAATCAGTTGAGGCCTCCTCGTTTGGTGATGATGCCAAACCAGAAATGGTGAACGTATCATCATTTCTTGACCTGAGAGCCTGTGATATTGAGGATCCTCGGTTTTCTAGAACCCACATGTGAGAAGGGATGGGTGTTTGCAGGTCTGCAGGTAACCGAAACCTTCAACCTACCCGGTTTTCTGGATTTCTCGACAGTGTATAGTTATTTACCTGGTTTTCTGGTTATCTCAGTGGTCCGATGTTCTGGAATTCTGGTTTACTGGGTTGTGGTTCTTGTTCAGTTAACAGCACAGCACATGTCCGGAGCAGTGATACCTTGATCCCATGTTTGCATTTGCATCATTTCCTGCATTCTAACATGTTTGACATTTTTCAGGGCTTGCATCTTACCCTTGATTCCGGTTGTTGAGGTGTTCTCGTCATGGATGTTCAGAGGAAGAAGAATGTAGCGTACACGTTCCCAGGTCCAACTCTGAAGTTGATTCACAAGATGATTAGTATGACTGATCCTGAGATCCGCGCCAGGTTCAAGGAGAAATATGGGGAGATATTGAAGGTTGTCCGAAATATTTCACAAGAAGAGCACGATGACATTCACACGCTTCTGCAATTCTATGACCCTCCTTTGCGCTGTTTCACTTTTCCAGATTATGTGTTGGCTCCAACTTTAGAGGAATTCTCATTTATTTTGGGAATCTCTGTCGATCCAAGGATACCTTTCTTTTCTGAAGAACAACCCGGACTGGAAGAGATGGCGGCTGCTATTCACATGGGGGAATCCATTCTGAGTAACAATGTTATTGACAAGCAAGGATTTAAAGGCCTCCCTTTGAAATTTCTGTTTGACCAAGCCAACTCGTATGCTAAGGAGAAAAATTGGTCTGTTTTCAATGCTATTTTAGCTCTTTGCATTTATGGGATTGTCCTATTCCCCAACATCCCGGAGTTTGTTGACATGCATGCAATTCGGATTTTCATCTTGAGAAACCCCGTGCCTACCCTTCTTGGTGACGTATATCATTCAGTCCACTACAAGAACGAAAAGAGACGAGGAAGGACCGTAAGTTGCTGCGCGCCGCTCCTATCTACATGGTTTTTTAGTCATCTCCCTAAAACTGGGGCTTTTGTTGATGCAAGGGATTCTATGAAGTGGTCTAAAAGGTTGATGGGATTGACTGCTGACAACATCATTTGGTTTAATCACAGTTTGCTAGGGATTGAGCTCATTTTCAACTGCGGAGGATTCCCAAATGTACCCTTAATAGGGAGGAAAGGTGGAATTAACTATAACCCGTCCCTTGCTATCAGACAATTTGGGTATGCATTGAAGACTCCCCCTGAGGAACAATATGTCAGGGAATCCTTGTTTTTAAATGGCACTGTAGACCAAGAGATGGTAAGGAAAGTCGTGGACGCTTGGAAGCAAGTTTTTAAGAGAGGAAAGACTTTCTTTGGGAAGTGTAATAACCAAGCTTTCTCTCCGTATGTGGAGTGGGTCCGGAAAAGGGCAGAAGAGGAGTTTCTTCCTTTCCCAATGGAGCCGCCTTTGTACCCTCTGTTGATTAAGCCACCAACCACAGTGAAGATAGAGGAGTATAGCAAACTGTGGGCTGAAAAAGAGAAACTGCGAGAGAAGAACAACGAGCTACACAAAGAAATTTACCAGTTGAAACATGAGCGAGGTGAAGCTGTTCATGTCGCCAAGTTGAAGACAGAGCTTCTCGCTAAGAAAGAAAAAGAGCTAGCTGAAGAGGTCACAACCAGACAAAAGGTAGGGCAAGCTCTAAGAGGTGTTAGCAAGATTCTCAAATCCAAGAAGGAAGACCTAGTCAAGGCTTGGTCAAAGATTCACAAGTTCAACGCTTACCGAGATACTGCAATCACAGCCAACAAACAGAAAGAAGATAGGTATTTGGAGCAGATTGAGAGTCTGAAATTGAAGCTCAGAAAGAAAAACGAGGAGATCTTATCAGGGACGTTCCAAAGACACGCAGTCGAGGAACGACTCAATGAAGCCATAGCAACTATAGAAGAGCTGAAGATACGAGCTGAGGTGAGAAGGTCTAGGGGAGAAGGCTCTAACTCGGGCAGCGGTCCTCAAAGGGTGCAAGATCATGATGGTTGAAGAGAACTCGCACATTGATGATACTCTGTAGTTTGTTCTTTCTTTGTATTGTGGGTCACCACCAGAATTGTTGGCTGGGATCTTTGATTCTTTTGTTTCAGGCTTGTTATGTTATTTTGGGTTGTAATCTCTAACAGTGATTTTCTTTGATTTATATATGAGCACCAGTTTCATCCTATCTTGTCTTTAAACTGGAATCAAGGGGTGGATCACCCTGCAAATATTCAAACATGTTCATTTGCATTTGCATAATCATAATCATTTTTGCATAGCAGGTGTTCATCTCGGGTTTTTTCTAACCTTTATTTGGTTGCAGGCAGGATTGATAACCAGCCAATTCACCGGTATTCTACTAGATCAAATCAGAAGAGAATTTTGGAGCAAATGCAAGCAGAGATGGCCGCCATGCAAGCTCGCATGGCTCAGTTCATGGAATTGATGCAGGGTGTTGCCCAAGGGCAAGAGCAATTGAGGACTCTGGTCCAACCCTTAGTGGCGAGAGTGGATGAAGACGGGGTTCTTCATGGCGGAGTCCATAATGGCGTTGTTGGTAATGGTGCTCAGGGAGGTCCTGTGGGCGCAGAGATCCCCATTCCTGGTGTTGTGATACCTCCGGGCGGAGGAGAGCAGGTGGTGATTCCCTCTGTTATCGGTGGAGGAAATAGTGTTTGTGCTATGCATGGTCGTCGTTTTGATGACCAACAGGACGACATATTTTTTTATGCAAGGTGTTGATGCTACTCCTCAAATGGATAATGATCAGAGGTTTAGACTGATTGAGGAACAACTAAGGGGTGTCGTGAATCAAAATTCTGTGGGTATGGATATGGAGGATTTGGGGCTGGTTCCCGGTGTTGTAATTCCGCACAAGTTTCAGGCGCCCACTTTTGAGAAATACAACGGTACCACTTGTCCCAAGACGCATGTCAGGGCATATGCACGAAGGATGGCTGCGTATTCTAAGGATGAGAAATTGCTGATGCATTTCTTCCAGGACAGCCTGTCCGGGGCATCCTTGGAATGGTATATGCAATTAGAGAGATGCCATGTTTGTAATTGGAGAGAGTTGGTCGAGGCCTTTATCAAGCACTACCAATATAACACTGATCTGGCTCCCAACAGGACCCAACTACAGAATATGTCTCAGAAGAATAATGAAAGCATCAAAGAATATGCGCAGAGATGGCGTGAACTAACGGCAAGGGTACAACCACCCATGTTGGAAAAATAAATGCTGAATTTGTTTATAGATACTTTGCCGAGACATTATTATGAGAAACTGTTACCTTGCGCGTCAGGCAGGTTTGCTGACTTAATCATGGTCGGGGAAATGTTAGAGAGTGGAATCAAAGCCGGGAAAGTGTCAGGTAATGATGGGTCGTCTTCTAGCCAGGGGAAGAAACCTTATGTTAATTACAAGAAAAAGGAAGAAACAAATTCTGTGTCGTCTTACCGAGGTAAAGGGAAACAACAACAGAGTTATAATCAGCAAGTAGCTTCGGTGACAATTCCTGCAGCACCTCCACAGCAGCAACAGAATCGTGCTCCACGCCAGCAACAATTTACGCCTAAACATAACCGACATTTTGATACTCCACCTCTACCGTATTCACAGTTGTTTCAGCATTTGCTACAGTTGCAGTTAATCCAGAAAAGGACTCTAGCTCCCCCCACCGGTAATCCACCTCCGGGTTATAATCCTAACGCCCACTGTGACTTTCATTCTGGGGCACCCGGACACTATATTGAGGTCTGCAAAGCTTTTAAGCATAAAGTCCAAGACTTGGTGGATTCAAAGGCCATAAACTTTTCAAATGATGGACCAAATGTCATCCAAAACCCAATACCGAACCATGGTGGGCCGAGGGTTAATGCTGTGTTAGAAGAGCATGAATCTTTGAATTTGGTTATGGATGTCAATGAATTAAAGACTCCTTTGGTGGTGGTAAAGGAGAGGTTATTGAAGGGTGGGGTATCCCCCAGATGTGATGAGAATTATTCAGATTGTATCTCGCAAGTGAATGGGTGTGGTTTGTTGAAAGCTGGAATTCAAAAGTTGATAGACGAAGGTCGATTACAGTTTCACCGATGTGACAAACAGAAAGAAGTTGTTAGCAGAAAAAATGAGGTTGCTACCATTACTATCCCTTTCAAAACAATCACTATTTCAGGGCCTGTAAGACCAGCACCGGTTATTATTACAGCTCCCGGACCCGTGCCATATGAGAGTACCAAGGTCATTCCTTGGAATTATGGAGCCGAAGTGTTTGTTAATGGACAGAAGCAAGAGCTGGTGGGAACCTCTGTGGTGAACTCTCGTGTTGAGAATGATGATGAAGCAGGGGCTATCACCAGAAGTGGCAGAGTCTTCATTCCGTCAGATAGTCAGGTAGGCAGTTCCAAACAGGATAAAGGGAAACAGGTGGTAGATAATTCTGTGCAAACGCCAGTAGTGAATGACTCCACGGCAGGGCCGATTGATAATTCCTTCTCAGAAAATGTGGAAGAGTTTATGAGATTAATCAGGAAGAGCGATTACAAGATTGTTGATCAGTTGCATCAGACGCCATCCAAAATATCCATCTTATCTTTGTTGTTGTGCTCTAAGGCACACCGGAATGCGTTACTGAAAGTTTTGAACGCAGCCTATGTACCTCAAGAAATATTCGTTAATCAGTTAGAAGGGGTCGTGGCTCACGTGAATGCTGGTAATGGTTTGGGTTTCACTGATTTAGACTTGACTCCAGCTGGGAGGAACCATAATAATGCCTTGCATATTTCTGTTGAGTGTCGTGGGTCGTTGATGTCTCATGTGCTAGTTGATACTGGGTCATCCTTAAATGTGCTGCCAAAGAAGGCTCTAATGAAGTTAGATACTCTTGGGTTGATTTGCACGTCGAGTAACTTGGTGGTGCGTGCTTTCGACGGTTCTAAGAGGTCTGTTTTTGGAGAAATTGTATTGCCGATCAAGGTTGGTCTTGAAATTTTTGAAGCCACTTTCTACATCATGGACATTCAGCCTGCCTATAGTTGTTTATTGGGTCGTCCGTGGATCCATAGTGCTGGGACAGTAACGTCCACGCTGCATCAAAAGTTGAAATACATGGTGGATGGACATGTTGTGACAGTCTGTGGTGAGGAGGACATCATGGTGAGTCACCTATCAACCTTCAAGTATGTGGAGGTAGATGGTGAGATACATGAGACTCTGTGCCAAGCCTTTGAAGCAGTAAAGATCCCTGAGGAATCTCTCAGGGAAGTTAGCCAGCCTGAAGTGGTACATCAGCCGGAGATTTCTATGTCTTCCTTCAAAGATGCACAAGTCATGGTTGAAGCCGGCAGTTCACAAAAATGGGGGCAGATTATTGATGTCCAAGAAAAACGGAATACTCATGGACTGGGTTATAAGCCACTTAAGCGTCCTGAAGAGCCTCCCAAGTTCTATGGTCCAGTTCGTTTCACTAGTGCTGGTGTGTTCTTTGATAGGATCAATGTTGTTGATGAAGAGGGGGATAGTGATTGTGATATGGATAGTTGGATCCGCCCTTGTGTTCCAGGCTAAAGTCTTCGCAACTGGTCGTCAGAGAAGGCCATTCAAGTGACCAGACCAGAGTAATTGCTCTTGTTTGTCATCTGTGTTAATCCTACGTTCTGCCCAAGACGTAGTGATTCTTGTTTGTAGGGCTTGAATGTTTTTTTGTATGCTTTTCTTTATCATTAATAAAGGACGTTTTCGCATTCAAATGTTTTGATCCCTGTTTTTTCTATTTTTTTTATTTTTTGCATTAAAACCACAGCAAAATGGCAATGTGACATAAATCATCAATCATGCAGGTTTTCTTGTTCAGGCTCCACCCCTCATGATTCAGCTATGGCCCGATACGACTTCGACAATCCCATTTATCAGGCTAAAGAAGAGACTGATGAATATTATGCCTTACCAGAGGAATTAGCCAGGCTGTTAAGACAAGAGGAAAAGGTCATTTTGCCTCATCAGGAGGAAATCGAGGTTGTTAATTTGGGAACCGAGGACGCAAAGAAAGAGGTACGAATTAGGGCTGCTTTGGAAGACACTGTCAAGGGAAGATTGATTGAAATGCTCTGAGAGTATGTGGATATCTTCGCCTGGTCTTGCCAAGATATGCCTGGGCTCGACACTGACATCGTGGTACACCGACTGCCGCTCAAGGAAGGATGTGCTTCGGTTAAGCAGAAGCTGAGAAAGACGAAACCGGAAATGTCTGTCAAGATTAAAGAAGAGGTTCAGAAGCAGTTAGACGTCGGGTTTCTTGCTGTAACGAATTATCCTCCATGGGTTGCTAATATTGTACCTGTACCTAAGAAGGATGGAAAGGTCAAGATGTGTGTTGATTATAGAGATCTGAATAGAGCAAGCCCAAAAGACGATTTCCCGCTCCCTCACATTGACGTGTTAGTGGACAACACTGCTCAATATTCTGTGTTTTCCTTTATGGATGGCTTCTCTGGGTATAACCAAATCAAGATGGCCCCGGAGGACATGGAGAAAACGACGTTCATAACACCGTGGGGGACATTCTGTTACAAAGTGATGCCCTTTGGATTGAAAAATGTTGGGGCAACCTATCAGCGGGCGATGGTGACTCTCTTTCATGATATGATTCACAAAGAGATCGAGGTCTATGTTGATGACATGATTGCGAAGTCACAGACATAGGAAGAACACTGGTTAATCTTTAGAAACTGTTTGAAAGGTTGAGAAAGTTCAGACTGAGGTTGGATCCGAACAAGTGCACCTTCGAAGTGAGATCTGGAAAGTTACTGGGTTTTATTGTCAGCGAAAAAGGTATCGAGGTTGACCCTGCTAAAGTAAAAGCCATTCAAGAAATGCCTAAGCCAAGAACAGAAAGAGAGGTTCGTGGTTTCCTATGGAGGTTGAACTACATTGCTAGATTCATTTCTCATCTTACAGCCACGTGTGAACCAATATTCAAGTTGTTAAGAAAAGATCAGGCGGTCGGGATGAACGAAGACTGTCAGAAAGCGTTTGAAAAAATAAAAGAATATTTGCAGGAACCTCCGGTCCTTATGCCGCCAGTGCCAGGAAGGCCATTGATTATGTATCTTACGGTTCTTGAGAACTCAATGGGGTGTATGCTCGGTCAACACGACGAGTCAGGTAGAAAAGAGCATGCCATCTACTACCTGAGTAAAAAGTTTACTGATTGTGAGTCAAGGTACTTGATGCTGGAGAAAACATGTTGTGCGCTCGCTTGGGCGGCTAAGCGGTTGAAGCAGTATATGTTAAACCACACAACCATCTTGATTTCAAAGATGGATCCGATCAAGTATGTGTTTGAAAAGTAGGCGCTTTCTGGAAGAATAGCCCGTTGGCAGATGGTTCTGACAGAATACGATATTCATTATGTTTCCCAAAAAGCCATTAAGGGAAGTGTTTTGTCAGAATATCTTGCTGAGCAGCCAATTCGGGATTATCAACCGATGAAGTTTGAATTTCCTGATGAGCATATCATGTATCTGAAGATGAAGGATTGTGAAGAGCCTCTACCTGATGAAGGACCAGAAATTGGGTCCCAATGGAAGCCTGTCTTTGATGGGGCTGTTAACTCATACGACAACGGAATCGGGGCAATCATTACGACTCTAAAAGGTTCTCATATACCTTTTACTGCCCGGTTAGCATTCGTATGCACCAACAATGAGGCGGAGTATGAAGCATGCATTATGGGGTTAAAAGAAGCAATTGATTTGAGAATCAAGAACCTCGATGTTTATGGTGACTCCGCGTTGGTAGTTAGTCAGATTACAGGTGAATGGGAGACTCGTCAAGCGAACTTGGTGCCTTATAACAACTATGCCAGAAGGTTGTTACCTTTATTTGACAGAATTGACTTTCATCATATACCCCGGTTGGAGAATCAGATGGCCGATGCGTTGGCGACATTGTCTTCGATGTATAAGGTGAATCGTTGGAATGAAATTCCTTCGATTAGAATCATGCGTCTGGATAGACCAGCTTTTGTGTTTACAATAGAAGAGGTGTCTGATGGCAAACCTTGGTATCATGATATTAAAGTTTTTCTGAAGAGTCAGGAGTATCTAGAGGGTGCATCCACCAAGGACAAGAAAACTCTGAGGAGGCAGGCGGGAAATTTCTTTCTGACAAAAGACAAAGTGTTATACAAGAGAAACTTTGATATGGTCTTGCTGCGTTGTGTTGATAAACAAGAGGCAAACCTGTTAATTGAGGAAGTTCATGAAGGTTCCTTCGGTACCCATGCCAATGGGCATGCCATGGCCAGAAAGCTGTTAAGAGCGGGGTATTACTGGATGACTATGGAGTCTGATTGTTTTAAATACGCCCGGAAATGTCACAAATGTCAGATTTATGCAGATAAGGTGCATGTACCGCCTACTCCTCTGAATGTGTTGTCATCGCCTTGTCCCTTTGCCATGTGGGGTATTGATATGATCGGAAGGATTGAACCTACTGCTTCCAATGTGCATCGTTTCATTTTGGTTGCCATCGATTACTTCACGAAGTGGGTAGAAGCAGCCTCATTTGCCAACGTCACCAGACAAGTGGTAGCCAGATTTATCAAGAAGGACATCATCTGTCGGTATAGAGTCCCGGAGAGAATCATTACTGATAATGGTTCAAATTTGAATAACATGATGATGAAGGAGCTATGTCAGAGCTTTAAGATTGAACATCACAACTCTTCTCCCTATCGTCCGAAGATGAATGAGGCTGTTGAAGCAGCAAAAAAGAACATCAAGAAGATTGTGCAGAAAATGGTAGTGACCTATAAAGACTGGCATGAGATGTTGCCTTATGCTTTACATGGTTATCGTACTTCGGTACGTACATCGACCGGGGCAACTCCTTTCTCACTGGTATATGGTATGGAAGCAGTTCTACCATTAGAGGTTGAGATTCCTTCTTTAAGAATTCTGGCAGACGTGAAACTTGATGAAGCTGAGTGGGTGCGTTCCAGACTGGATCAGATGAACCTAATTGAAGAGAAGAGATTGGCAGCCATTGCGCATGGTCGGTTGTATCAGAGCAGGATAAAGAAAGCCTTTGATCAGAAAGTGCGTCCTCGGTGTTTTCAGGCTGGTGAATTGGTTTTGAAAAGGATCCTTCCTCCTCAAATAGATCACAGGGGCAAATGGACTCCAAACTACGAAGGGCCATATGTAGTAAGACAGGTTTTCTCTGGTGGAGCCTTACTACTCTCAACTATGGATGGCAAAGATTTTACGTCCCCTGTGAACGCAGACGTAGTCAAATAATATTTTGCATAAAAGAGACCCGCTGGACACAAAAAGAAGGTCCAGGCAAAAAAAAGGGCATCCCGGCGAACCATAAAAAGAAAAGGTTAGGGCAAAAATTAGGGATAAAAAGAAAAGAATAAACCCGCAAGGTTGAAAACCTGAAAAGGCAACTTTGGCAAAAATGGGTATCCCGGTGGATTGAAAACCCGAAAAGGGCGATCCAGGCAAAAGTTATGGATTTTAAAAGCAAAAGGCTATGATCTGCGTTCGATCTGTGAACACTTTTGATACATGGAAATTTCGAAGGAAAGGAATTAGTCCAGTCAGTCTTTTCGAAGGCCAAAGCATCTGCGGATAAGCGAGGCATATTGGGTCATAGCTGAATTGAATCATGGTGGATATATGTTCCCCCACATTGCTGACATGTGTATTTTATTTTATTTCTTTTGTGCAATTACCTCTTTTCAGGAATTGCTTCCAAATGTAAACGCCTATTTACAGGCTAACTCATTCAATAAAATTTTCATTTCACTCAAAAAAAGGGCTTTCCATTTGTGTTTTTGCTTTTACTGTTTTGTTTGTGAAAACGTCCGATATTTTGATAAAACATTGCATGCGGAAATGTTAGGCTGTGCGAAGCATATCAGAAAACAGTGGAAATTGCTTAGGCAACGGTCGCTATAATGGTAATAGGAGTAGCCTTTTTGCACATAGAACTTTCTGTTGATTTTGTTTGCAGGATAACAGGTTTGTTCTTCCCCAGTAGAGCTACTCTCCTCGACATTGAAAAGTTCATCCTCCTCAGCAGGTTGTTGTTTTCCCAACCAGAGTGTCGAGAATTATCTTCCTCAGCAGAGTATAGAAGATTAATTCCCCAGCTAAAGTTGTGATTGATTCATCACTTTCTCAGCAAACAATCAGAAGTCGATGCTGATACATCCCCTGCAGGAGACTTATGGAATATCTTCTTTGGGTAAAGATGTTATTTTTCCCACAGGATTTGAGCACTCAGCTAGTCCAGAAATGTTTTTCTCACCAGCAACGGTATGAGTTAATCCCCTCAGATGAGTAAGCTTGGTGTTATCCTCTAGCAGTGTTGATGTCATCATCTACCGTTCCCCAAGCAGATTTGCTGGTATTGGCTGATATTCCCCAGCAGGGTAAAGGTAAGAGCATCTCCCAATCAGGTTCGAAATCATTGACTTGTCTCCCCAAGCAGAGTTTGGTGGTGATCCTCTCAGTGGTTTGTTCAACCGCAGTTGATATCCCCAGCAAGTCTTAAGCCCAATTGTTATTGGCATTCTTTCAGATCCAGGTAGAAGTCATTGGTAATCCCCAGCGGAGAGAATTTCTCTTTGGGTTCCATCTTTAATATTCATCCTTATCCATCCCCAACATAGTGGAACTTCTCTCGGAGTCGTCATCTCCAACAGAATTTGTGATCAGGAAGTCGTTCAGTGAAATCTTCCTTAGCAGAATCTCTTATTTCGGAGGACAATTTAGTTTGTCATCCCCGGTGGAGTTGCCTTTGTCTTCAGCATTTATTTTACTGGGACGCTTCTTTTGCATTGCATAAGCATTTTGCATAGCATCCTCCCAAACGCGTAGCATTTCCATTTCATATGGAGCATTACGCCATAGAAAAATTCAAATATATGCATTCGAAGCATAAGCCAGGTTTGATATCCTTTACCGGTTTCTTTCCCCAGCAGAAAGTAACATGATTCAGGAGAGGTCGTTGGTCCTTCCTACACTCCCCCGCAGAGTTGTCTGTTTAGATTTCTCTCTTCCCCATCGGAGTTATCTTTGTAGATCCGTTGATTCTTCTTATCTTGAGTTGGAAGGTCCATTTTCGTCTAGGTTTTTCTTTTCGAGTTTGCTTTCGGTCGTCCTCGCACTCGTTGCTATTTCGTTATCCCCAGTAGAGTTATCCTATATGGTATTACCCTTGTTGGAGGAGCGTTTTCGGCCGGTCTTTCTTTTCGAGTCCGCTTTCGGTCGTACTCGTTTATCCTTTTCGAGTCCGCTTTCGGTCGTACTCGTTTATCCTTTTCGAGTCCGCTTTCGGTTGTACTCGTTTATCCTTTTCGAGTCCGCTTTCGGTCGTACTCGTTTATCCTTTTTGAGTCCGCTTTCGGTCATACTTGTTTATCTTTTTCGAGTCCTCTTTCGGTCATACTCGTTTATCCTTTTCAAGTCCACTTTTGGTCGTACTCGTTTATCTTTTTCGAGTCCGCTTTCGGTCGTACTCGTTTATCCTTTTCGAGTCCGCTTTCGGTCGTACTCGTTTATCCTTTTCGAGTCCGCTTTTGGTCGTACTCGTTTATCCTTTTTGAGTCCGCTTTCGGTCGTACTCGTTTCTTTCTAGTTCGCTTTCGGTCGTACTCGTTTATCCTTTTCGAGTCTGCTTTCGGTCGTACTCGTGTATCCTTTTCGAGTCCGCTTTCGGTCGTACTCGTTTATCCTTTTCGAGTCCGCTTTCGGTCATACTCGTTTATCCTTTTCGAGTCCTCTTTTGGTCGTACTCGTTTATCTTTTTCGAGTCCGCTTTCGGTCGTACTCGTTTATCCTTTTCGAGTCCGCTTTCGGTCGTACTCATTTATCCTTTTCGAGTCCGCTTTCGGTCATACTCGTTTATCCTTTTCGAGTCTGCTTTCGGTCGTACTCGTTTCTTTCTTTTCGAGTTTGCTTTCGGTTGTACTCGTTTATCCTTTTCGAGTCCGCTTTTGGTCGTACTCGTGTATCCTTTTCAAGTCCGCTTTCGGTCGTACTCATTTATCCTTTTCGAGTCCGCTTTCGGTCGTACTCGTTTATCCTTTTCGAGTCCGCTTTCGGTCGTACTCGTTTCTTTCTTTTCGAGTTCGCTTTCGGTCGTACTCGTTTATCCTTTTCGAGTCCGCTTTCGGTCGTACATGTTTATCCTTTTCGAGTCCGCTTTCGGTCGTACTCGTTTTCATTATATTTTCATTACCCCCACAGGTTGCAAATTTCCAGGTTATTTTGGTATTCAATCTCCCTGTATCCCTGTTGTCTGAAAGCCGTTGCTTCCATACCCTCGGATCCAAGAAGTTTGAATAGGGGCAGCTGTAACACCTCAAAATTTGCCCTCTTACTTTTAGCACTAACTGGCTTATGTTTCATTTCATTCTTGCATTGTCATATTTGCATATCATTGGTTCTTAGCATGGGATCAAGGTATCTAACCTAAGTCACGGCAAGAAGAAGATGTTTTCCAGAATTTCAGGCAAAGTTCATGTGTATTGTCCAAGGGGCTAAGAGGAGAGATGATTCTTAATAATACTAATAATTGAGCCACAAGGGAGCCTTGAGCCTCAGCGCATCCCAATTGGTCCATCACCTCATCATATGATCAAGTTTGACAAGGAATTCCAAGGGAATCACACTCTCCTAGCATGATGGTTCAAATTAGGGTTTTTGAGATTCCTGAGTTTAACACCACAATGGGCATGTTCTTTGAGTTTTTATCATCATCAAATGGCACATCTCATCATTGTCTCACAAGATACACATCATACTCAGAGGAATTTGGATTTGGAGGATGTGCTGATTCCTCCTAGACTGAAGGCATCAAAACTAGGGTTTGCCATAAAATCAGTTTATTTATGATATTTTAGGCAAAACTTGATTCCATGGTATTCCTCATGTCCTTAAGTGTCTAGGAGTGGAGGATTGTCCATCAATTTGGTTCAGAAGGATTTCAATTGATCGTAAGATTGAAAATCAGGAGAATTAGGAATAAAGTCAACTGTGCAGTGAAAAAGTCAACTCCTGACTTTTTGAGGTCAACATTTTGATTTTCAAGTCAAATATGATCCATGGAAGAGATTTGATCAAGAAGTGTTCAAGAATTCATGAAAAATCAAGAATGTGGAAAAGTTACTAAAATTGGAAAATTATGTTTTTAGAAACCTACTATTTTTAGTAAGTTTTTAATCACTTTCTATGCTATTTTTCACCATGTTCAAGGCCTCATTTCAAAATCTTTTCCACATGAAAATTGTAGTTTGAAGTTTTCCCTTCAAAATGGGCACAAGAACCATGGTGTTTGAGTTATTATTGGATGAGTTATGGTGCACTAAAGTTGGACATTTTTACTTTACCAAGTTCAAAAACTTAGAAATTTTTCTAAGTTACTTTGGGCAGTTTTGGGAACCAATATTCATGGGCATTTTACACTATGATGCAAGCTCCATTTGGAAATCTTTTTCACATGAAAGTTTTAGAGCATTCTTCAAGCTTTCCAACCATGTAAAGTTTGTCCCATTTGGATCATTTTTTAGAGAGATATGGTTTCTTAAAGTCCAAGGTTTCAAGTTGTAAAATGTGAAAACTTAGAATTTTTTCTAAGTTATTCTTGGACAGTTTTGTGCACTCATGTTCATGGTCACTTTTGAATACCTTCCAAGCCTCATCATGAGAAATCTCCAACCTGAATGTTGTAGAATACAATCCCCTCTTTCCAAAGAATCCAAGTTTGTATCATTTAGGCCATTGTAGTGAAAGTTATGAAGCTTCCAAGGTGGTGTTACCAGGTGGTCGAATTGCACTTTTTGACTTAGAATTCTTGAGCATATTTGGTCAGCTTGGATGGTGTGATTTCCAAGCCAATTTCCACCTATTTCCAAGCATGATTTTAACTAGTTGTCAACATGAATCTTGTTCTATGTTCTTCATACTTTCTATTAACCCCAGTATTGCATCAAATGGTTGTGTTTTCATCAAGTCATCATCCTTCAAAGTGGCTCACACGATTATGTTTACTATGGTACATTGAGGCTGGTTTCTTGTGGTATGGATTTTACATCACTTTCACACGAATTGTACTATCTTTCTTTTGCCAAGACATTGCCTAAAATGCCCAAACAACATATAATGCTCATACACATGCCATGCATTTTTTTGGCCATAATAAAAAAGAAGTAGAGGTACCAACATGACAGCTCCCTCCTCTCACGTGCCTGATCTCTCTTCACACCTTTCTCACACTCATTTCCACTCACAAAAATCACTCCAAGCACCCTCCCATTTGCTTAAACCGTACCACCTCTCCCTTTTCCATTTCTTGTAAAAAAAAAACTCCAAAACAAAACCACTCCATCGCAGGCCCAATTTAACAAAGTAACCCACCATATTTAACCACCAAAAACCCTAAAAATCAAGGGAGGACTTTCATTAGCTCACTCTCTCAAATCTGGAACTCACTAGCTCTCCATCTTTCCTCATCCACGAAGCTTGCTGATCAAGGATTTTTGATTTGGTTTGGCTCTTAACTCACCATTGCTGAAGGTTGCTGAGTAGGTTTCTAAAGCTCTCACTCAAGTTTCAAGGTGCAGTGGACATAACTCCACTAGGTAACCTCTCTTGCTCTCTCTATCATGCTTAGATCTAAATGATTTAGGCCCTAAAAATTTGTTCATGCATCGCATCTGGAATGGCCTGAAATGATGGCTTTGCTTGTGTTTGAATCTAAGCTCTGTTTGAATGATTTGAGTTGTTGTTTCTTTTTCTTGGAACCCGAATCTTTGAGCTTATTTTTGTATGTGTTAGGACGTGTGTTTTGAGGAATAAATGTCACCATGTTGATCTTTGAATTTCGCACTTCATTTTGATGTTTTACTTTGCTCGATTTGGTTGAGTTTTCATGAAGAAATGGATGAGAGAAGTTGATGTGGTGATGCTGCATTTTCATGGCTTTCACGACGCATGGCCATTTTTTAGTTTAGGGTTCATGAGGAAGACGACTGTGTGGCATGTTCTGATTCGCTGGATTTTCATTTTTGTCTTTTTCTATTTTAAACAAGGGTGACCGATTGATAAAAGTAGACACATGAATTGTAGCGCGTTTCTTTTTTCTTTTTCTTTTTTATTTTATTTTCATTTTTCTTTCATAAAAAAATTCTGATGGTGTGTGTTCTAGTTCAATGAGCCTTGTGGAATCTGTTTGCTAATGCACCTCCCCATTTCACCTTTAGTTTCTATTTTCTTTTCTCATTTCCCTTTTAGTTTTTATTTTATTTTTAATTGATACAAACATTATAAAAATAATAAAAAAATACTTTTCTGAATATTTAATGTCTTATCTTATTTTCCATAATTTTATTTTTATTTTTAATTTCCTTTTATCATTTTATTTTGATTTAAATTGGTGATGAGTTTCCAATGATATCCTTTCTCAAGGGTTAGGAACTTTTGTGACTTTTGTTCACCTTTTGAGACCAATCTCTTGGCCACTCTTAGACATTGATATGAGTTTGTTTTGATGCTGGTTTGATGATGGTTTGAGTTACTTTTAGTGACTTTCCATCCAAGTTTTACGGACCCTCGATCCTTGCTCGATTATGTGCATATCTTGACTTGTGGAACACTTTTGAACATGCTCTTGAGCTAGTTCTATTCCAATATTTTTGTACATGTTAATTGGATGTTAAAATTTGTCTTTGATTATTTTTTGAGAATTTATTGGACCATTTTACTATTTTTGGTTGATGCTCTCATTTGATGTTGTTTTGAGCTTACAATTGCACACATCTTGACCTAATTTTGGTGCTCTTAAATGACATGAGATTGCTTGATGCTTTGTGTTTTTTCTTTGATGAATAAAACATGTTTGAGATTCTGTTCTACCTTGGCCCTTGGTGCATGACCTATCTTTTGTATGGCTTTACTTGTGTGGTAACATGTGAACCATTTTGAGCTTTATTGTGTTGCATACTTGCATAATTGTGTTGCATGCTTTGAGTATGATACTTGATGATCTCTCTTGATTGATTTGAGTTTGATTTTGTTTTGTTGATGATGCATTTGCTACTGCCCCTTGGATTCATTTCATGTTTCCATCTCATATGATCATCATGTTTTGATTTGTATGTTGTGTATCATTATCATTTGACTTGTTGCTTTTTTGGCTCATAATGCATCATGATGTGGAGCACTCTTACACGTTTTAATTGGATGATTGTGATATGATTTGAATTCTGACTTGGACCTATTTTCATATTATCTTATTCATGTCATCTTTGTGTAAGGTTCAATGATGTTTAGTTGTGCTTCTTATGCAAGTTTGCTTGCATCCTTTCTTGTTTGCTTTTACTTGCTTACTTGAGTTTTCTTGTGTGATCTTTGGAAGCATGATTAATGATATGAATTGAGTATGATGTGAGTGATGTGCTTTCTGCCCCATTTTATTTCTCATCTTATACCTCTCTTTCTTCTTCATCTCTTTCACTCTTTCTCTTCCCATGAGTCTCAAGACTTGTTTAAGTCTTGGATCCACTCCCTTAGAGCTACCTAGTCCAACTTAATTTTCGATTAAGCTTGGAGTAGGATTAGCATTAGGCTTCCCTTTGCATGCTAATTTAGGTAGATATTTCCCCTTTCAAACTCAACTATAGGGCCACCTTTGCATGATAACATAAGGAACTTTTAGTTTCCCCTTAGTGTTTTCTTTTCCCCTTGAGTCTTCTCTTCTCATCTCATAACACTTCTAAAACACTTAATAAAATTAACGTGTATTGCACATGAGCCTTGCATGTGGGAAATGAGGAATGAGGGGTCTCCTCTCATTGTTCTAGAGTGTTTGGTGGACGTTCCGTCTTGGAACAATTTGCTAAACATTCGTTCCTATCTCATGGACTTCGGTGCAATGCAAGTTACGAACTAACTTCAATCCACTTCTGTCTAAAAATACACAAAAACAAATTCAAATCCTTTTCATCCTTCGGGATTGTTAAGTTTCAAACTCATTTTCAGAAAAGAGCACGTTACTTCCGTCTCGTCGCAAACAAGCATCGACCCTAACTGTCGGACGCGAATCTAACGTCACTCATAAAAAACACTAACCGACCTCGTTAGGTCGAACTACGACTGCTCTGATTTCCTCTCTCTAGTCCGATTGAGGATACGTAGGCACAAGACGACGATGTCTTGGCGAGCAACCTCCCCCCTTAGTTCGTGTCCGAACTACGTTGACTCTGACTTTCCCATTGCACGAGGGAGTACGTAGTCGTAGGACGAGCGATGTCCTATCGAATCACTTCTTTTTTTATTTTCTTCCTCATTTCTTCGTTCCTTTCCGTTCCTGTTTCTTCTCCTTTCCAGTAGCAGTGGAGCTCCAGATGACAACACCCTTTGATCGAGACAACAAGCGTGGATCCCATCGAGTACGATGGACGTGTGGGGTGCTAACACCTTCCCTTCGCATAACCGACTCCCTTACCCGTTTCTCTTGGTCGCAAGACCATGCTCCTTTCCTTCCCTCAGGTTTACGCAGTGTTTCCTTTCCCTCTCTTGGGATAAATACACATTGCTGGTGACTCTTTTTTTGCGCCACTTTCACGTTTGTACCATGGATGCAAATCCTCAGGAGCGACATTTACCAATCATTTAGATGAGTGGTGTAGTGTGTTGTTGAGACAAGTGTAGCTCCAGTGTTATGAGTTAAGAAGAAAGAAGGTAGTACGAGATTGTGTGTGGATTACCGACAGTTGTCTAAGGTAATGATTCAGAATAAATATCCACTTCAATGAGATTGATGATTTGATGGACCAAATGTTATGCTAGTGTGTCTCCAGTATAATTAAATTGAGGTCAGATTACCTTCAGATTTGGGTGAAGAGTGAGGATAGTTGGGGGATCTTAGAAGTAAGAGAAAAGGGTGGAACTCATGTTCACCATTTCCAATCTTCATTCTCGCACTTATGGAACAGTCTTCACTAAACAGGTGATAACTTTTCGCTGGTAACTCCGATGGGAGCGATTTCGAACTTTTTAGAAAGCTTGTGAAATTCCCTACATTTTGCATATAAACTTTGTCTTCTACATGTTTTTGACGAAAGATATAAACGTATTTGAAGATTTGGGTCTGAAGCTGATTTTGGAGAAGGCAGGTATACGGGATTTCTTGACCAGCCTCCATTACACATGTGATAACTTTTTACTCGTAACTTGGATTTAAGCGATTCTTGAATTTCTGGAATCTACAGGAAATTACCTTCATTTTGGCATATAGTTTTGTATCAAGAAGGTCTGTATTGAAGGAGATAATCTTGTTTGAAGTTGAGTGAGTCTTGCTGAAAATGGGTAAGATAAGGTCAGGTATAAAATGTTTAGTAATAGGACAGAGGTGAGGGTATCGGAGAAGCACATGGAGGTGTGGCGTATGCCAATTGAGAATGATTAGAGTGGAGAGATTCTTAAGGAAGGGAGAAGGTTAAAAAGTAAAGTGTCATTGATGACATGATGTCAATATGTGTCGGGAAGATTTTGAACAGTTTCTATCACCAACCAGATGATGAGATGGTACTGTTGAGATTGTGATTAGAATGAGACCCAAATGTGAAACTATATGGATCATCGAGATTATGAAATTAAAGGAAAAACGAAGGATTTATTAGTGTTGTTAAAGTTCTCTACTTGGATAAATGTTTCATTTGGAGCAGACCGATTTGAATTGTACTTGGTGTAGTAGCATTTTCGGCATCGGGAGAATATTCAATAATTGTGTTGTGCTACGAGTGTGTATAGGAGAATATGTAATGGACTTTGGGCATTTATGTATCATTGACGAGGTTGAAAAGAAGGAAATTAAGAAAACATTGTAAGCCTTAGAGAGATTGTTGAACATTATGCTTAGGTAACTCTGGGCACAAAGTAAGGACACTATTGTAGTTAGGTAATGATGATTTATGCTACCGGTGTAGTTGCCGGGTACCTATTGACAAATTGGGGAACTGATCACCCTTAATCTCTTGTTGATAGTAAACAGGATCATGTTGGATGGAATAGACGAGTCTTGCCAGATGGAATGGTATGTACAGTGAATTGTTTGGAGTTAAGCCAAGTGCTTACGGATTATTTTGATTAGTCGATACAGATTCCTATATCTGAAGATGAGGCGGATTCGAAGCTTTTGTATGTCGATCAGATGTTGTTGATAGTTACTTATCAGGAGTAGAGAATAATGTGTTGACTAGTGATATGCCAAGGGTGTCGCCTTGGAGAGCTTCATTATTATTGGTAAAGAAAAGGATGGTGGCATGAGGTTGCGTGTTGATATGTGAGTAGTATAGAAACTCACAGTTGTGTTCTGGATAGCTTGAGTTTTGATTTTTGATGAATCAAGAATCCGATTGACATGGGACTTGAAGCATTGGAAAGATAATCCAAGGAGGAAGTAAATGGGAATGTGAGACCATGATTTGACCAAGGATGTCGGGTAGAGGATGGTAGTGGCTAGTATGCCTTAAAGTGTATGTAGAGAGTATGAATCGTATCTTCCATACTTATTTGGATAAGTTCGAAGTGGTATTCGTTGTGGATGTTCTGATCTATTATAAAATCAGAAGAAGAACGTGTAAAGTATTTGAGAATTGATTTACAAGTATTGAAAGAGATAAAATTATATGCTAAGTTATCAAAGTGTGACTTTTGGTTAGTAGAGGTGAGTTTGCTTGGTTATGTTAATTCAGACGAGGGTATTATTGTGGATCCATAAGAAGTTGATGTAGTTCTACAACGAGAAAACCCTGAAGTGGGTTAAGGAGATTATAATATTTTTTGAACTTAGTTGGTTATTACCGCAGGTTATGAAAGGTTTTTCGAAGTTAGCATTTTCGTTATCTCAGTTGACTTGAGAAGGGTAAGTCGGTTGTTTGGGGATGTTTGTGGTGAGGAAAGTTATAGAGAGCTGAAGTAGAAGTTGACTATGACTCCAGTTTTAATTCTGCCTGATCTTAATGAACCGTTTGTGGGGTATTAGGATGTGTTTAAGATGAGTTTGGACAGTGTGTTAATACAAGAGTGTAAAGTCGCAACTTATGCTTTACGACCATTGAGGAGTCACGAAAGTATCTATCCTGTTCAAGATTTGGAATTGGATGCGGTTGTATTTGTGTTGAACATCTGGAGGTATTATTTTTATGGATCTAGGTTTGAAGTGTTTAGTGATCACATGAGTGTAGAATACCTGTTGGGTCGGATGGAATGGAGTATGAGACGAAAAGGATGGTTGGAATTCTTGATGAGTTAAGTCGAAAGTCTTTTCATATGTCTGCTTTGATGGTCAAAGAATTAGAATTGAGTTAGCAGTTCAGAGATTGGTGTCTGGTGTGAGAGATAACGCAGTGGAGTGTGAGGTTGGGCATATTAAAAGTGAACAACGATTTTCTGGTGATTGTTAAAGAGAGTCAGAAGTTGGATGTGAACTCGGTAGATTCGATAGTTGCGAGTAATCAGAGTGCGCAACTGAAGCATGATGTAGCGCAGTTCTTACATGTGTGTGTGTGACTTGTAAGAGTTCAAGGGTTAGACGATAGAGCCTGCAAGGCTGATGCAAACCATTGGACATTCCAGGATAGAAGTGATAGGTGAAAGGTCTAAATAATGTTCATGTATTACTATATAGATTGGTGTATTAATTTACATGTTTAATTGGTGGATCGTAGCACTGTTGCATCAGTGTAATGTGACAGCGATGTTGGTAATAGGGTTATGTTGATGTGGTTAAGAAGATGTGTGTTATGGAACTTTATGTTCTTATCTTTGTTGTTACCTGGGTACCTATGGTGATGATAACGATCGTGTTATGTTCCAGTTCTAGAGTGAACATGTGGGTTCGTAACTTAGTTATTCTTTGCGTTTGGAGTTGGTCGTCGAGTGCATTATGTGAGCATTGCATCTTGTTGTTGTTGTTGTTGTCGTTGGAAAAGGTGTATTGTTGCTTTGTGTTATTCGTGGTGTTGCCTTTCATGGAATGTGAGTTGGCTATTTGGATGCAAGAACGTATTCGGGGTAGTTCGCATCAGGTAAATTTTCGAGGACGAAAATATTCTAAGTGGGGGAGAGTTGTAACGCCCCGTTTTTATTTTAATTATTATTTGTAAAATAATTATGAGTCGGTGTGGTTGATGGTGTGATTTGACATGTTTCGTTGTATTTTAAGCACCCGTAGTAAGGGGTAGTAGCCTTAAGGATGAGCCTTCAGGGAAGTGAAGGTGTGTGACCAAAAAATAGAGATTGGTGGTGTGGAAAGTAAAGTTAATTAGACTATTTTATTTTGCATTTGTTCGGTTAATATGTAAATGGATATTAAGCTGGATTATATTATTGTTGGGAATTATTACTACTATTTTAACTAGATGGGAGCAGTAATAATAATAATAATATAATGAAATGAAATAAACTAGAATATTAGATGTGTAGAAGTTGGAAAGATAAGATGGTAATTGTATAAGGATAAGTAAGGGTAAATGAGGTAAACCACAGTTGAGGGACTTTATAAAGAGAATTAGAGAATAAGGGGATCAGTTTTTGATCATACGTAAAATTGAGAAGAGAAAGGAAGAAAGAGGCTAGGGCAAGAAGAGAGGAGAACTCCATTAGAGAAAGGGAAAGCTCATCAAATCCAAGGTAAGGGAGGGAATTCTTTAATCTCTTAAGGGGTTAATGATGTATGTATTTGGGTAGAAAATCGTTAGGTTGAATTCATGTGAATGTTGAATGTTTGTTGATAGGTAGTTTGGGGTTTTGATGGGGTTTGATGAGAAAAGGATAGGTTCTAATGAGTTAGGATGCTAAGATTTGTTCATGATGTTGTCTATAAAATAATGCATATTATTGTTGCTAAATATTGCTGAGATTGGATGTGATTTTCGTGCACTATGAGGACTATTTTTGGGAGGAAATTGGGTCTGGTGTAGTAGAGAATTGGATTGCAGAAAATCTGTTACACGCTCGTAGCGCCGGGCGGTGGAATTGTAGCGTCGGACGGTGCGGTGTTGGGCGGTGATCAGGAGGCACAACATGGAACACTCCTGGATTTTGTTAGAAATTGAGGGAGGGCTACGTCTGTGCACCGTCGGGCTGTGCAAGGAGGAGTAGCAATGCTGCTTGCGCAATTTTTGTTGTTTCTTTGTTGTTTTCTTGTTGTTTCGCGTGGTTTCCTGTTGCTTCGTTGATGATTTCTTTAGATGATGTATTTTGGAGGATTGTTATGAAGATGCATGTTCGAATAGGTGTATGTGTGTTGTTGTGAAATAGTGAGTTGAGTATTGATGATATGCTATGTTTATGCATTTGTTTCGTTGTTGCATGTTGTCTTTGAAGGTGCATAGCATGTTGCATGAGTTAAGGGATGACGTGTGCCCATGTGGGGTGTGAGCGTCTATCTGGATTCCTTTTAATGGAATCGATGTTGTTGTTGTTGTTGTTGAGGTGATTGTGTGCCCATGTGGGGTGTGAGCAATCATGATTATCGTGTGCCCATGTGGGGTGTGAACGACTAGGTAGACGTTCCGACGAGAATTGTGATCATGAAATAGGGATCGAAATTGGTACCACATGCATTGAGTCTAGTTGGCGCCTCATTGCATTTTGTATTTGTTGTGTTGCATTATGATTTTCTTGGTTATCTCTGTGTGTGTGTTGGAGAGTGTGATGCTTGTTGATAGTTGTGATATGGGTGAATTACTTGATGATTTACACTTTTATATTTATATCATCTTCTTCTTTTGTTCATTTGAGAATCTTACCCCTTCTGTGTTTGGTGATGCTTTATACAGCATCCTGCAGATAATCAGGAGTTGTGTGGAGTCGTGGTCGGTGAAGACGAGGTGCTTCACTTTAGTGGCGTCTGCTCTGATATGTAACATTAGGAGTCAGGAACGCTTTTATATGATTTTATTTGTTTAAGAATTATTAGTTGTTTTTTTTATATGAAAACTAGTTTCTTTAGTTAATTGAAATCGTTATATTTTGTTGATTGAAATGAATAATTTTCTGATGCGTAATAAAGGTTATTTTGTGGGATTAAAGTTGTGTGATTTCCGAAAATGTCATTTATATGTTACAAGTCTATTTATGAGCAAATGAGAAGTTGGAAGTAGCATCCTTTATTTCTGTTTCGTATTGTTTTACTCTAATTATTTTAATTAAATAGCGCGGGGAAATTTAGGGTGTTACATATACAAATAAGTTTGAAAATGATTGGAAATACCTTAGGCATGTTTCATGCATAAAAAATGAGTTTTAAGTGTTGAAAATGTTGCATAGGCCGACACATACGAGTTCAGGTCGACCTATAGAAGCTTTTGCTTCAATATAGGCCGACACATAACTTGGATAGGCTGACCTCCATGCTCCAATAATGAAGCAAGTGGCCACTGCCTTCAGGTCGCCTCAGATAGGCTGACCTAAGACCTCTACATGTCGACCTGTTACCTTCATAGGCTGACCTATTGCTTTCATAAGCCGACCTACTTCTTTCAAAAACTCAAATTTTGTTTTCCTCTTATTTTTTCTTACATCCATTTTGCTCATTTCCTCCCATACATATATATACTCATACATGCATCTTTTTCTAGCAAGGTACTACTGTAAAACCTAAACGAAATCAGAATTACAAAGCATTTCCATCATCTTTAACATCTCTTTTATGCATACACACAATCAAACTACACATAATAATTTTTTGATTGGGTGACCATCTAGATTAGGGTTAATAACGTCCAGTTAGGTTGGTGTAACCGAGAATATTGGGTTGGGATCTTTGTGTGCTTCAAATAAGAAAACCAATTGGGTTTTCCTTCAAGATCATTGTGATTTAAAGGTTTTAGACAAGATCACGCAAATACGGATTCGACCGAGTGAAGACCTTGGGACAAGATGGTTCCTTGTAAGGGAGTAACGCGAGACAATGGATCATGTTTGTGAATCTTGGGTTCAACAAGTGTGTGCTAGGGATTAATCCGATCGAGCAAAAACCTTGAAAACGGGGAGGTCTTGCAAGCAAGTAGTCAAGAACAGGTGGATTGTAGCATCATTGTTAGTGACTTTATCAAACTTTGATCAAGGGTTGGGAGATGGTAGAATCAACAACAAACCATAAGGTTTGTGGGGTTAGAGTTTTTCATCTCTTGTATAAATATTTTTGCAAAGATAAGGTTAATTGCAAGTATCTCACTTCTATTTCGAATTGAGGGCAGACGTACCCATAGCGAGCCTGATTGGGGAACTACCTAAGCAAATCTTTGTCTCTTTCTTTCTCTCTCTCTCTCTCTCACACACACACACACACAATATCTCTTTAATTGTTGTTCTTGCGAATTATTGAGTTCATTGTTGTTTTGATCAATTTGATTAGAAATTGTTTTTCAACTATCTTTTAAAGTGTTGTTGTTAATATAACCATAATCACTTTGATTGTAATTGGCTTTTAACATCAACAAAACAAATTGAATTTCCAAACATTATCGATCGCACACAAAGTGTTTGATAAATTGCCTTGGAGTATTTTAATTGATTTTTGTTCATTGGAAATAAGCTTTACACATAGCTTAGCATTTAATTGATTTATGAATTAATCGTTGTTGAACAATTTATGTTCATTATCAACCAATTGGTCTACGTTATGCATATTCGAGCTTTTCGATAGTAGGTTTAGTTAGGCGATTTGATTCGGTTTGTTTCTGTTGTGCCATAAAACTTTTGAAAAGAATTTTATCTATAAGTTATGTTTTTAATCTGTGATTTATTCACCCTCTTTAGATCGAAGTCTATCGTCTAACAAGTGGTATCACGAGCTCCGGTTAATTATGTGCTTAAGATTTACATTTTAGAAGAATGGCTACCAAACCTAAGGGAGCGTACAATAGAGCACCAATTTTCTTCGGCAAAAATTATGGCTATTGGAAAGCTTGTATGCGTATTCATGTCAACTTTGTTGACAAAGGTATATGGGACGCCATCAAAAATGGTCCGAATGAAATAATCATGACCAATGTTAAGGGTGTTACATTACCTAAATCGGAAGCACAATGGGATGCTAATGATTGGAAATTGTGGTCACATGATTAGAAAGCGAAAAATATCTCACTTCCGCATTGGGTGTTGATGAGTATTATCGCGTTTAGCATTGTGAGACCGCTAAGGCTATGTGGAATGCATTAGAGGTTGCCAATGAGGGTACTAATGATGTCAAACAAGCTAGGATCAATACATTAAATCAAGAGTTTGAGTTATTTTGTATTTAGCATGGTGAAACTATTACGGATATGCGAAAACGGTTCACACATCTTATTAATCGATTAAATGCACTATGTAATCATGTTTCCAATGAACTTGCTACTAACAAAGTGTTGAGATGTTTAAGTAGGGAATGGCAACCCAAGGTCACTATTATTAAAGAGGAAAACGATCTAAAAGTGCTTGATCTCACGACTTTGTTTGGAAATTTTGAAGAGCATGAGTAAGAAGTCATTTGCTTAGCAAAATATGAAAAAGAGCAAGAAAAGAAAGTGAAGAAAGAGAAATGTAAAGACAAAGAAGAAGGGAAGAAGTCCATAGCTCTAAATACTTCTAGCTCATGGTTCTCACACGATGAGCTTAAGGATTGTGAATCTAAAGATAACAATGAATCCGACGAAGAAGATATGGGACTGTTTATAAAGAGGTTTAATAAATTTATGTGGAAACAAGGTAATAAATATCCCAAGAAGAACCATGGTAAGTTAAGAAGGTTATCGAACTCATCAAAATAAGATGAGAGCAAAAAGGATAAGTCTAGAAGTACTTGCTACAATTGTGGCAAATCCGGCCACTACAAGCCGAAGTGTCCTACAATCAACAAAGATAAAGATATAGGTCATCGTAAGAAATCTATAAAGTTTAGAAGAACTTATGCCTCTTGGGAAAGCGAAAGTGATTCTTCAAGTGATGATAGCTCTACTTCAAGTGTTGAATCAACCAAGCTTTGTTATATGGAAAACAAATGAAAGAAAAAGGTTGTAACTCAATCTAATCTTCAATCTTCTCATGACTTGGTTTTCTCTCAATTGCAAGAGTCTTTTGAAAATCTACAAAGACAAGCCATAGGCACTTTCAAAAGATTAGCTTCAAATAAAATAATCGTTTCTAACTTAGAAGCTAAGATTTTGGAAAATGAAAAGAATATGAAAGCTCTAAGGATGTCTATGTTAGATATTCTAAAAGACAGACATGATGATGTTAAACCTTCATGGTTTGGTTGTGAAACTTGTCACATTTGGCAAAAGGAGTCAAAAGCTCTCAAAGCCAAATTGGATAAGGCTTTACAACCTAAGTTTACTTTTGCTATTGATACTTCTAAGTATGACCTACCTTATCATAATCCTTATAGAAGGTATAGTTATGTTCAAAAGAAACCAAATAGCAAAAGGTTATCTTCTTATAATTTGTATTGTTACTATTGTTGCAAGAAGGGTCACACCATTGCTAAGTGCAATTTTAGGAAACTCTTTGTTCCTAAAGGTGCATATCAATAGTTGCCTAAATGCAACCAAAATTTCACTAACCCCCAAGGACCCAATGAAGATTGGGTACCTAACACTAATTGTTAATCATGCAGGAAAAATGTCTTGACTCTATAAAACAGAGTATGGGATCTTATTTGTTGAAAATCAAGGCATAATAAGGTGACATGTCCTTATTATGTTGATCTATGTGACAAGCAAGGCAGACTTTGTCGCCAAATAGGTTATCGTTTAGTGTGTTTTTATTTGGTAAAAGTGTGTGATGATTGCTAATGGTTATATTCAAGAAGTGTTAGAAAGGTGTTATGTTTAATGATGTAGATTTATCTTCAACAAGGCATACAAAATTGTATCAAACTAGGAGTGATCAACCTAAGATGATAATACATGAGGAGGAGCAAGATAATCATCATGATTTAATAAGATTCAAAGTCAAACATCAAGGATAATCATCAAGTCAATCACCTATTAGATACATTATTAGTCTCACTTTCAAATACTTGTACAAGAAGAAAAGAGGGAAGAGCGTTTTGATTTCGATTGTGTTTTGTGACACGTTTTGCGTTCATTTCAACTTTCGTTCGAAGTTTCTTCGTGGAATGCGTGTACATCCTCCATTGTGTGTACGACGAGGTAATATCATTTCAATCATTTTTCTTGTTTTGTAAGTAAGTATTTCTTTCACCTGTTTATTTATCAAAGGTATGTGATGAGTTATGTGTATGATATTTATGATATGTGTTTACTTTCAAAAATCTCAAATGTGACTATTATGTGTTGTATTCTATATTCTTATAGTAACGATATTCAAATGTCTTCATGTGTGCTTAAATTTTCATGATTACACGAGTCTAGCAAACAAACCATAAAAATCTATCATATGCATGTATCTCTCGTCAAGTTATCACTCATGCGTCAATTTGAGTCTCTAAATGTCACTAAAAGTGCAACTGAGTTAGATTTTTGCATTTTTTAGGTCTTCAGGTCAACACAGTGTCTTATAGGTCGACTCGTTATAAGTGCAGAATTGAGAAATTTTCTTTCATTCTCTCTTCTCTCTTGCATGCGCAAAAATTCCAAACTTTTCCAATTCACTATCACACTTGAAATACATAAAATCTTCATTTCATCTCCTCTTGTCATCAATATCACATCATTTGTATTCAAATCCTTCCACCATATCCTTATTTTTTTCATCATTTTCTCCCATTTTTCTTTCCAAAACCCAAATTCATCATATCTCACCAAAAATCCAAATTTCTCTATTTGTTTGTTGTTTGTTGTTGTTTCTTTGTTTTGTGTTGTGCTTGTTCCTAGTGTCTAAGTGTGTGGATACTCATAGTTCTCTCACTCTCTCACATTCCTCATTCAATAATTTTGACAAACACTTGGCGTGCATATCTCATTTCAACATTTTCATGGCTTCCAAGTCTAAAAGTATGGATAAAGGCAAGAACAAAGCTATTACATCTACACTTGCCTCAGAGAATCCATTCACTTTGGTTTCAAAGAAATATGTCAGGGATTTTGAGATTAAGCATATGTCTCATCTTGTTGTCAAGCAATACATATGGAAGACGGATACAATTGAAGGCTTGTGTTTACCCGAGGTTGTGAAGCGAATTGAGCATCAAAAGATTGATTACTTCTTACAATTGTATCAAGACTACAATGAGGATCTTATCCGTGTGTTTTACTCTAGACTACATGAAATGGATGGTTCTAGCTTCAAAATTTTAATTGGTAACAAAATTTATCATTTTAAGAATGAATTATGGAATACTTTGTTTGGTATTATTATTGGTGATCCCGATGTTGATGAAGAAGTTGATAAGTTGGTAACCGACACTTACACGCATAAGGATTTTGATTGGAGCATTCACTTGAATGAGTTACTCAAAGTTCCTCATCTTGCAAATTGCTATGGTCTCATGTCCACTGGACAATTGAAGATTTTGTCTAGGGTTTTATTATGGATTGTGTCTCACATCCTACGCCCTAAGGATGGAGGCTTCTCAAGGGTCGATTCTCTTGAAATTCATCTAGTGTACATTTTGCTGCACAAGGTCAAGATAAATTGGTCGCATTACTTTATGTCTCGCATGTTCTCTGTCATGTCATGCAACAAAGGTACATCTTTGTGATATCCATCCATGATTGCCAAAATTCTGAATTATTTCAACATTGGTATGCCAAATCTCATCTATAAATTTCCTGGTTTATCTCAAGAATTTTCTCAACGTACTCTTACAAACATGAATTATTTTTGGGATGTCATGCGTCGAGCATACTATCTTTGTTTAGGTAAGAGTGAAAGGAAAGTCTTTAATTTTGATGATCCTAATGAACTTGACGATAATATTGATGAGGATCACATGGATGATGAGCAACCTGTGGAGGCTCCTCATGATGCTTAAATGAGAGATGTTGTTATGGATGACACAAGTCATGGGGTTGATCATGGTGCTAGTTTTGGTGGTAGTTCTAATGATGTTTCCTCGATAGTGACCATGCTTCAGAACATGCAGATAGAGCAAGATGAGAGGTATGCTGAGCAGGCAGAGCAGTTTCATTTAATGCAAGAACATATGGCCACTTAGGATGCTGATTTTTAGTTTTTTGTTGCTTATACGACTGAGAGTCTCTTGTCCATACGGAATACTGTGAATGAAAATCATGTTGCTGCTATGGAAAGGATAAATCATATGATAATGGCTCAAGAAACTGATGTTGATCATTATGATCGCTTTTACTGTGAGATATGTGAGGCTGCATCCTTGGAAGGAAGACCAAGGCCAATGCCTAGAGGCCATGGAAGGCGTTGAAGTGTACTAGTGCTATGTTATGTGTTTTGGGTTTTTGAGTTTAGTGTGTTGTGTCTTTTGAGTCTTGTTTGTAGTCATCTTGCATTTTCATTATGTTTTGGTTTGTTATTTGCTTTTGGTTATGTATGAACAATGTTCTAATATGTTTAATGGTTATACTATGTCTGTGACTTAAATGACTCTTATGCATGTTGTTGTGTTTATTAAGCTTGTGTGTTTACATATATCGTATATGAGTGCACCACTTTTCTTTGCAATTGCCTTTGTGTAGTATAATACATATGTGAAATGTGTATCTATATGATACTTCTAATGGATTACTTGTCTCTTTTTGATGTTGTCAAAGGGGAGAAGATTATTTTGTTTCTCTTTGTTTTTGTTGAGGATTTGATGACCTCTTTTGATTGATTTTTTATCCCTGATTTTTGCCTGGACCGTTTGTTTGAAGCCTTCAGTCCACCAAGATGCCCTGATTTTTTCCTAAGCCGTCTTTTATGGTATTCGACTTAGTGGACTTTCTATTTCTCTCTTTTTTTTTAAGGTTTGTGACTTCCATGTTATTGGTTATTGAGAAACAACCACTATAAATGTTTTCACTTTTCTTGACTTCTTCGGCACTTCAGGGTGTGTGCGAAGTGTACAGTTGATATTCAAGTGGAATGTTTTCTCTTACAATTTAAATGCAAAGTCAGATTAACTGAACATTGTGGATTGAAACAATGCTTTGATTTCGAAAGATTAAGGGTTTTGATTCCGAAAGAAACACCAACTTCTAAGCTCAAAGTGGTTGACTAGGGATTAACTCATTATCTCTCTAGTGTTCAGGGATTTAAACAATCCTTGTACATCATCAATAAAGTTTTAATTGAAAGCATACCATTAACAAATATAGGTATTTCATTTTCATCATCCTCCCTCCAATCTTTTCTTAAACTAAAGTTTGATAAAGATAAGTGAAATGGGAGAAATACTTTTTTTTTTACATAAATAAAATATGAGTGAATACGACATGATTGATTCATAAAATGCATTATCACTTCATTAGTATTACCATTTAAAGAAAACAACAATGATTAAAAGCAAATAAACATCCAACATGCAAAGAAATTACAAATGGGATGCTTAAATAGCCAAATGATTGCAAACTTTAGGGAATTGAACTTCGTTGTCTGATCCACATACTTTAGGGAATTGACTTCTCAAAATTGATTCATGTTTCATTCTTCATGTACTAGAAGAGGGTTGTTTCCAACATTTGGGCACACATATTTGAAATATAAAATTTTACTGTCAATCAACTCTAGCACCCTATGCTTCAAAGCATAACAACCCTCTAAATCATGTCCAGAAGCACCCTCATGGAAAGAATAGTGAGCATTTGGATTGTACCATGGAGGTATAGGATGTGGAGGTCCCAGATGCCTTAGAACCACTTGTCCTTTTTACAGCAAGGAAGGATAGAGCTCAGTATACGTCATGGGAATCGAATTGAAGGTGGCTCTACTCTCTTGTCTCCTATTTTGGTTTGGAGCATTTTAAGGAAGAGTTTGAGCTCTTGGCTGCTGATAAGCTAGCGCTGTAGGCGCTTGTTGGCGTGGAGGTGATACTTGATTTTGCTGATACTCTGGTGCAAAAGGTTGCGGATAGACTGGGTAAGTAGAAGGAGCTGCTTTCTAGTTATAGGCTGGCGCTACAGCGGCCACATACGGTTGTTGAGCGTATTATGCAGGGTAAGCTTATTGTTGGTAGGCAAACAATTATTGATGATTTCTTCTTGAGTGGTTTCCTCTTTGACTACCAGACACAATATTAGTTTCTCCCTCCTTTTTCTTTTGGAATCCTCCAGGGGGTTTCTTTGTAGTGCTAGAGACTCCGACAACATTGACAATCTTGCCATTCTTTATGCCATATTCAATTATCATGCTAACTACGATCAGTTCAGAGAAACCCGACGATACACTTCCCACCATTTTCACAAAAAATACAGGTTGGACCATATCCATGAATAGGTCATCTAGCTCTTTTTCAGCCATAAATGGTTCTACTTGAGACGCTACTTCCCTCCACCTTTGAGCATATTCTTTGAAAGACTCGTTGTCCTTCTGAAACATACTTTGTAGCTGCCTTCTATCTAGTGCCATGTCCATATTATATTTATAATTCTTGATGAAGTCATCATACAGGTCTTGGAAACATTAAATGTGGCTTTAATCCAAGCTCAAGTACCATTTAGAGGAAGCGTCACTCGGGTTATCCTAAAAATAGTGTATCATTAATCTATCATTCTCCACATGCGCAACCATCTTGCGGTAATACATTATCAGATGGATTTTGGGAAAAGAGTTCCCATTGTACTTGTCAAAGTCCGACATTTTGAACTTCGTAGGGATCGACAATCCGGACACCAAACACATTTCTTTAGTAGCAGAACCAAACACCTTTTTTCCCTCCACGACTCATAGTCTCTTTTCGAGGATATGAGAGTTCTATTTCACATATTTTATCTCTTTATCTCTTATATCATCTTCGATTGAAGATTCAGCAGTATGGTATATCTGAGGATGGTCCTCAAAGTGTGGTCGGGCACTTGCATGGACAATTGGTGGCGCAACCATATGGACAACAAGGTGAGCTTAGATGAAGAGGTAAAGGTACCACATGCTGAGTTGATTGTACAACGCTCGAGGCCCAATCAATATGAGGTGTGTAGTCATGGGGTAACCCAAATGGCGGCCTTGTAGAATGCATCATTTTTGCAGGCTGGGGCTCAAAAGTAGGACCTGAAACCTTTGAGATGACAGTAACCTGATGAGGCCCGCTCCTTGTTGTTAGAACCTAAAACATCTCCATGATCTGGCTTACGTTCCCTCGAAGGTCGTCAAGCTCAGACCTGAAACTGACGTTCTCTTGTTCTTGATTATCCAACCTTCTTTTGACGTTGGCCCTAGTTTCGTACTTGTGTATAGGAAATAACTTGACGGTGGTTCAAAAAATCTGTAGATGAGAACAAATTAAATGAATTTTTATGGCAACTTGAATGCATGCATGAATCTTTATGCAAAGGAATGCAATGGTATGTAAATGGATACAATGAAATGCCATATATTGTTGCAGGTACAAGGTCTCATAAGTCTGAGGTGTAGATAAATCTGATTGCTTTGTCACACAAGGTTCTCACCGTGAATAATATAGGGCTTACCAAGGTTCCCAGAGTCATGGATCCACAAGAATTTTTGTCTCTTACGGCAAATTACTTATCGGGCGTCATGTAACACCCCAAATTTGTAAGAATATTTATTTAAATTATTTAAATATAATATTCGTGATTTTTGGTGAATTTTGGTGTTTTGGGCATTGTGTGGAATTTTGTGGAGTTTTAGTTATTTAACTAAATAATAGTATATAATATGGAATATATTAGTATTATTATTAATTTAAATAATATTAGAGGAATTAAGGGTAAGATGGACTTTTGAGGAGGATTAGTGAGGGTATTATGGGGAAAGCCCATTTTAGAAGCCCAAGAGTTAGATTTAACAAAAAGGAGAATTTAAGAATAGGATTCATTTTGTTAGACCGAGGAAAAGAAGGAAAAGGTGAGAGCTCTGAGAAAAAAGGAAAAGGCGAGGATTCGAGAAGGTTTCCAAAGACTCAAGAGAGAAAGCTCGGAATCGACAATCTAAGGTATGGGGAGTATTACCTTTCATTGTTTTCAATATAGGGATTTGAGCTATTTAAAGTGGATTTTGAGGTTTATGTGATGTTGTGGGTTTACAAGTAAACTGAGGAAATTATGATGTATTAGTGAGGTTTATGAGTAAATTGGTGATTTAGGGGTATTTTCGTGGATTGATGATGAATATGAAGGATGAAATTGATTCCGATAAAAGTAGGCCTTCAAGGCTAAACCTTCTATTGATGATATGTGGGATCTTGTATGGAGAAGGGATTTATGAGATTTATGAGAATCTTGAGAGTTTGTGAAGGTTTAGGTGATTTTGAGTTAGGACAATGAAATTATTCGACCTAATAGTCGTAGGTTTTATGCCTTTGATTTCCATGATGCCTTAGGAAGGTTTTGGGGATGTTTTCGGGTGAATTGAGGTTGAACCCATAAGAATTTAGTGGTCTGAAGTGCTACTGATGCGTATCTGCGATTGCAGGAAATCACGAGTTCGTAAAGCGAACAATTCCTTCGCACGGTGAACATTCGCCCCAAACTTGCAAAGCTAGCAGCGCAGCGAATGCAGATGATACTGAGATGAAATATAATTGCGATTTAGAGTTTGCACGGTGAGCTCCCCAGCGAATAACTTCACAAAACGGATAAAGTAGAGAGCGTGAGAGAATGGGATTTCTCTGGTTTTTGTATGGAGTTTGGGGTTCGCTGGAAGCTCGCAAAGCGAACATCCTAGCGAACAGGTTCGCATGGTGAACTTTGTAGCGAACGTCTGCTATTTGCGAATTATTTTGTGATTTCTGTGCTGTCTTGATGTTTTGATGCTGTGATTTTTCTGATGATTTACCATGATGTTATTGCTGATTATAAGATGATGATGTCGTGATGTTTTGATGAATAATTGATGATCTGAATTACTATGAGTTTATTGATGATTATGAACCGTTTATACATGATTTTAAAGGTTAATTGATGATATGAATTACCATGATGTATATTGACGTTATGAGCTGCGTAGATGTGATGTTCGATGATTAAATCACGATGTGAATGACCATGAGTTATATTGATTGTGAGATGATGATGCATGACTATTTTGATGTGAATTTCCATGAGTTGTATTGATGATTATAAGATGACGATGCATGATGTTTTGATGAATGAATGACGATATGATGAGATTGTGATGAATGATGATGTACGTAATGACTTGTGTTGATGATGATGATTATGACGTTGTGTATCATGCATTCATAGCATTACAGTGATGTTAGACTTCGGTCTATTGTGACTTCCATCCCATTGTGTGGATGTGAGGTGGTTTTGACGTGCTTCGGTTCTTGTGTAGAATCGATCCTAATGACGGGGATCCTTGGAGGGTGATGGCCCAGTGTCCATCGATTGTGATGATTGGTACCACATGCATGAGTCTTGTTGTGCATTGCATTTATTTGTCATTGATGTGATTTATGATATCATGATTTTTGATGTTTTCCTTTGATGACCCTGATGATGTTGTATATGATGATGACGCCATTTTATGCATGTCCTATTTTTATATTGATTATAATGAATTGTGATTACTCACCCTGCCTGTTTGAATGTTGCCTCCAAATGGGTAACGTGTAGGTGATCAGGATTAGTCGTGGATGCCTTCGAGGACTTTGGAGTTTATTTTTCCTTTGGTCGATGTAGAGGGTCTTGCTCTGATAGTGTAACATCGGGTTGGGTCGTTGAGTCGAACCATTGGTGATTTGTTATTTTGTTGTTATTTAATGACTATGGTTTTATTCTGAAAACCTTTTTATGTTAGATTATATGGTTATGGTGGTTCCGCTGCTGTTTGATTGTTTTTAAATTTTTCTGAGGAAAACCATTGTTACGGAGCAATTTTTTTTAATTGAATTTATTGAGAAATGTGCACCCTTTGAGGTGGTTCTGATTTTACTCTGATATTTGACTAATCTGCTGCAATATTTGTGGGGTAGAAAAGGGTGTTACATTAGTGGCATCAGAGCAGGTCGGTCGGTCCGGCCAGGTTGTCTAATGTTGTCTATTCCGTAGTGTGCGACATGTGTGTGAAAACACTGTCGATGCTTGTTTTGTTTTCCATTTGCAGGTTGGGAATGAAACAAGTGGGGGAGAAGATGGTGCTTCTCCAAGATGCTTCGAGGGTGGAGCAATGGCTAAGTGTGGTGTTGGATGCTACAATAGTTTGGTAAGATATTTTGTACCGCCTCATGATAGTCGGTTGTTATTGACAAATTGAGGAACTGATCACCCTTAATCTCTTGTTGATAATAGACGGGATCATGTTGGATGGGATAGACGTGCCTTACGAGCTTAAGTAGTGTGCGCAGTGAACTGTTTGGAGTTAAGCCAAGTGCTTACAGATTATTTTGATGAGTCGATGTAGGATGGTGCTGAGATGTTTATGTTGAGGGTAATTTTGAGTATTAGTGAAGGTGGAGAAGTTAGTGTTTTGCCTTTTGTTTGTGAAATTTTGGAAGTGTTTCCTGATGGCGTAAGTGATTGGCCTCCAGAGCGTGAGGCAGAGGTTGCGACGAATTTGATACCAGGTATGATTCCGGTGTCAATGGCTCCTTACCGGATGTCTGCATCTGAATTAGGAGAATTGAAGAAACAATTGGAAGAGTTGCTTGGGATGAAGTTTGTTCGACCGAGTATTTCTCTGTGGGGTGCTCCTGTGTTGTCGGTGAAGAAGAAAGATGGTACTATTAGATGGTGTATGGATTATAGATAGTTGAATAAAGTGACGATCAAGAATAAGTATCCACTTCTGAGGATTGATGATTTGATGGATTAATTGGTATATGCCTGTGTGTTTAGAAAGATTGATTTGAGGTCTGGTTATCATCAGATTCGTGTTAAGCCTGGTGATATTCCGAAGACAGCTTTTAGGACGAGGTATGATGACTATGAGTATGTTGTGATGTCGATTGGCGTATATAATGCAGCTGGTGTTCGTGGAGTATATGAATAGGATTTTTCATGAGTATTTGGATGAGTTTGTGGTGGTTTTTATTGACGATATTCAGATATACTCTAAGCCTGAAGAAGAGCATGCTGAGCATTTGAGGACTGTGTTGCAAGTGTTGAAAGAGAAGAAGTTGTATATGAAACTGTCGAAGTGTGAGTTTTGGTTGAAGGAAGTGAATTTTCTTGGCCATGTGATTTCAAGTGGTGGAATTGCTGTAGATCCTTCTAAGATTGATGTTGTGTTACAGTGAGAGACTCTGAAGTTTGCTACTGAGATCCGAAGTTTTATGGGATTGGCGGGTTATTACCGCAAGTTTATCGAGGACTTTTCTAAGTTGGCATTACCTTTGACTCAGTTAGACTTGAAAGAGTCAAGCTTTTGTGTGGGACGTAGCTTGCGAAGAGAGTTTTGTGGAATTTAAGAAGATGTTGACGTCCACTCCAGTGTTGATTTTGCCTAATCTGAGTGAATCTTTTGTGGTGTATTATGATGAGTCGAAGATGGGTCTTGGTGGAGTATTGATGCAGAATGGACAGGTTGTTGCCTATGCTTCGAGACAATTGAGAGTTCATGAAAGGAATTATCCTACGCATGACTTAGAGTTGGCCGTTGTGGTGTTCGCGTTGAAGATTTGGAGGCTTATCTGTTTGGCTCTAAGATTGAAGTGTTCAGTGATCATAAGAATTTGGGGTACTTGTTCGACCGGAAGAAAGTGAATATGAGGCAGAGAAGGTGGTTGAAATTACTAGAGGATTATGACCTTGATTTGAGTTAGCATCTAGGCAAAGCAAATGTAGTGGCCAACGTGTTGAGCAGAAAGTCATTGCATATATTGACGCTTATAGTGAGAGAATTGGGAGTAATCGAACAGTTTCGAGATTTGAGTTTGGTATGTGAAGCCACTCCCGACAGTGTGAAGTTAGGAATGTTGAAGTTGACGAGTGGCATTCTGGAAGAGATCAGAGTGGGACAATAATCTGACTTAAAGTTGGTTGACCAGTTGACATTGATCAATCAAGGCAACAGAGGAGAATTCCGGATTGACGGGAATGGTGTGATGAAGTTTCGGGATAGAGTATGTGTCCCAGATGTTCCAGAAATCAAGAAGAGTATTTTAGAAGAAGGACACCGAAGTGGATTGAGTATTCATCCCGGTGCTACGAAGATGTAGCAGGATTTGAAGAAGTTATTTTGGTGGCCGGGTATGAAGAAGGATATCACAGAGTTTGTTTATGCGTGCTTGACGTGTCAGAAGTCAAAGATTGAGCATCAGAAGCCTTTAGGTATGATACAGCCGTTGAATATTCCTGAATGGAAATGGGATAACATTTCCATGGACTTTGTGTCGGGGTTGCCAAGGATGGCAAAAGGGAATGATTCAATTTAGATGATTGTGGATAGATTAACTAAATCGACTCATTTCTTGTCGTTGAAGATTAATCATTCTATGCAAAAGTTAGCCGAGATGTATGTTGAGGAGATTGTGAAGTTGCATGGGGTACCTTCGAGTATTGTGTCGGATAGAGATCTGAGATTTACATTTAGGTTCTGGAAGAGTTTGTAAGATGCTTTGGGTACTAAGTTGAGGATGAGTTCTGCCTATCATCCGCAGACGGACGGTCAGACAGAAAGGACTATCCAATCCTTAAAGGATTTGCTGAGAGCTTGTGTGTTGGATCGAAGTGGATCGTGGGATAGTCATTTGTCGTTGATCGAGTTTACCTACAACAACAATTTTTATGCTAGTATTGGGATTACATTGTATGAAGCTTTGTGTGGAAGGGGGTGTAGGACTCCATTGTGCTGGTATGAATCAGGCAAGAGTGTGGAACTCGGACCTGGAATTATGCAGGAGACGATCGAGAAGATTAAGATGATCCAAAAAGGAGGAAAATTGGACTTAAGATATGAAGATCAATTGAGGGGGTCGTATCCGACTCTATTTCCTTGAGGTAATTTTCAAGGGCGAAAATTCTTTAAGTGGGGGAGAGTTGTAACACCCCAAAGTTGTAAGAATATTTATTTAAATTATTTAAATATAATATTCGTGATTTTTGGTGAATTTTGGTGTTTTGGGCATTGTGTGGAATTTTGTGGAGTTTTAGTTATTTAATTAAATAATAGTATATAATATAGAAATATTAGTATTATTATTAATTTAAATAATATTAGAGGAATTAAGGGTAAGATGGACTTTTGAGGAGGATTAGTGAGGGTATTATGGGGAAAGCCCATTTTAGAAGCCCAGGAGTTAGATTTAACAAAAAGGAGAATTTGAGAATATGATTCATTTTGTTAGACCGTGGAAAAGAAGGAAAAGACGAGAGCTCTGAGGAAAAAGGAAAAGGCGAGGATTCGAGAAGGTTTCCAAAGACTCAAGAGAGAAAGCTCGGAATCGACAATCTAAGGTATGGGGAGTATTACCTTTCATTATTTTCAATATAGGGATTCGATGTATTTAAAGTGGATTTTGAGGTTTATGTGATGTTGTGGGTTTATGAGTAAACTGAGGAAATTATGATGTATTAGTGAGGTTTATGTGGGTTTATGAGTAAATTGGTGATTTAGGGGTATTTTCGTGGATTGATGATGAATATGAAGGATGGAATTGATTCGGATAAAAGTAGGCCTTCAAGGCTAAACCTTTTGTTGATGATATGTGGGATCTTGTATAGGGAAGGGATTTATAAGGTTTATGAGAATTTTGAGAGTTTGTTAAGGTTTAGGTGATTTTGAGTTAGGACAGTGAAATTATTCGACCTAATAGTCGTAGGTTTTATGCCTTTGATTTCCATGATGCCTTAGGAAGGGTTTGGGGATGTTTTGGGGTGAATTGAGGTTGAATTCGTAGGAATTTGGTGGTCTGAAGTGCTATTGATGCGTAGCTGCGATTGTAGGAAATTGCGAGTTCGCAAAGCGAACAATTCCTTCGCAAGACGAACATTCGCCCCAGACTCGCAAAGCGAACAACGCAGCGAATGCGTGATGATTTTGTTTGATGATACTGAGATGAAATGTAATTGTGATATAGAGTTCGCACGGCAAACTCCCCAGCGAATGACTTCGCAAAACGGATAGAGTAGAGAGTGTGACAGAATGGGATTTCTCTGGTTTTTGTATGGAGTTTGGGGGTTCGCTGGAAGCTCACAAAGCGAATATCCCAGCGAACAGGTTCTCACGACAAACTTTGTAGTGAACGTCTGCTGTTCACGAATTGTTTTGTGATTTCTGTGTTGTCTTGATGTTTTGATGCTGTGATTTTTCTGATGATTTACCATGATGTTATTGCTGATTATAAGATGATGATGTCGTGATGTTTTGATGAATAATTGATGATCTGAATTACTATGAGTTTATTGATGATTATGAACCGTTTATACATGATTTTGAAGGTTAATTGATGATATGAATTACCATGATGTATATTGACGTTATGAGCTGCGTAGATGTGATGTTCGATGATTAAATGACGATGTGAATGACCATGAGTTATATTGATTGTGAGATGATGATGCATGACTATTTTGATGTGAATTTCCATGAGTGGTATTGATGATTATAAGATGATGATGCAAGATATTTTGATGAATGAATGACGATATGATGAGATTGTGATGAGTGATGATGCACGTAATGACTTGTGATGATGATGATGATTATGACGTTGTGTATCATGCATTCATAGCATTACAGTGATGTTAGACTTCGGTCTATTGTGGCTTCCATCCCATTGTGTGGATGTGAATGGTTTTGACGTGCTCCGGTTCTTGTGTAGAATCGATCTTAATGACGGGGATCCTTGGAGGGTGATGGCCTAGTGTCCATCGATTATGACGATTGGTACCACATGCATGAGTCTTGTTGTGCATTGCATTTATTTGGCATAGATGTGATTTATGATATCGTGATTTTTGATGTTTTCCTTTGATGACCCTGATGATGTTGTATATGATGATGACGCCATTTTATGCATGTCCTGTTTTTATATTAATTATAATGAATTGTGATTACTCACCCTGCCTGTTTGAATGTTGCCTCCACGTGGGTAACGTCCAGGTGATCAGGATTAGCCGTGGATGCCTTCGAGGACTTTGGAGTTTATTTTGCCTTTAGTCGATGTAGAGGGTCTTGCTCTGATAGTGTAACATCGGGTTGGATCGTTGAGTCGAACCATTGTTGAGTTGTTATTTTATTGTTATTTGATGACTATGGTTTTATTCTGAAAACCTTTTTATGTTGGATTATTGTGGTTTTGGTGGTTCCACTGCTGTTTGATGGTTTTTGAATTATTATGAGGAAAACCCGTTGTTTACGGAGCAATTTTGTTTAATTGAATTTATTGAGAAATGTGCACCCTTTGAGGTGGTTCTGATTTTACTCTAATATTTTATTTAATCTGCTGCAATATTTATGGGGTAGAAAAGGGTGTTACACGTCAACTCCTTCAAGAAAATCTATTCTGAGTGAGGTTTTTGTACCGACCCTTGCGAGAAAAGCATCTTCGGGACCTGTACTACATGACCGTCGACTTTGGAGTTCTATACAAGGTTCTCAGAGTCATGGATTTCCTTGAATGTTTGCCACTTATGTTAAATTACTTGCCAGGCGTCAACTCCTTCAAGGGAATCTATTCTGAGTGAGGCCATCGTGCTAACCCTTACGAGAAAAATATCACGGGGACCTGCACTACGCGACTGTCATTCCTAGTTGACCAAAGGTTCAATGTTCTACAAAAGTCTTTAGAGTTACGAATCCTAATGAAAACATTGAACCTTACGAAAAATTACTTGCTGGGTGACAACATTCTCAAAATAATCTACTCTAAGTAAGGTTCTCGTATCAACCCTTACGAGAAAAACATCTCGGGGACCCACACCACTCAATCCCGTCCTATCTTATGTTTTTTATTTAGACTCAGGTAGAGATTATTTCCCATGATGTTTCAAGCCATCAAAGTATCCATAACAAGAGCTTAAGAGATCCAAGTAACAGATACAGGATAACAATAAAGCAAGGCTTAAGATAAAGGCAAGATATAGAAGAAAGCGAATAAACAAAGCTAACAATCATCGCAAATTGAACTAAGTTAGGCTTGACTTTCTCTAGATTGGAGCAATGTTCCCCACGCCAGTTGTCGTACATCAAAAAATACAATCCTTCGCGAAGCGTTCGCACGCTCGCAGAAAATATGTTTGAACAGAGTCGCCATCAAACTTTATTTATTCCAATGAAGGAATAGGAAAATATCAATAAAACCTGGGAAAATAAAATGGTCGTTGTAACCATATTCAGTTCGAGAGTCGATTACCAAGGGAAAGGTATTAACACCCCTCACGTCCGTTGTATTCAACGGGAACCTTTTAGTTAAATTTGTGATTGAATGTTAGCTTATGTCATTTGTTTTCTTCAAATTATTAAAAGAGAATAGAGAAAAAGAAAAGTGTCACAACATTTTTTTATTAGGGTACCTGTCGAGATTGCAGGTCTCGCTCCTATGTATCTGCAGGTGCGAGGGAGAACTCAAGGCTACGTAGTTCTGGATAGAAAATATTTGTTTGTTGGTCGATTTTAGCGAAAGCTATTTTGTCTCAATCGACGAAAAAACATTGCTTGCTACCCAAAACAAGTGGAGAAGGTAACATTTACATCACGATAGAATGGATTTACAAATCAACATTCGCGAGAAATGACGTATCACACCCTAATTTTTAACCCTAATATTCCACCTCATTTGCATCATTTTATCATAACACCAATCATCTCATGTGCGTGTTTTATGCATTGCTAACCTCTTTGAATCACAAGAGTATGTGCTTTGGTTTACTTTGACTGCAAGCTAGGGTTTTGACACCAAGATGCTCAGGAGTTGACCAATCAAGGGTTTGTGTGATCCTTAACTCTCCAACATGATCAATAGTCTCCTTTCATCAACAATCAAGTGCAAGATTCCATCAATATCATTTCACCAAGCCCTAAGTCATCAGAAGCACCAAATTAGGGTTTTGACCTAATTAAGTCATGGGTTGACTTTTTGAGTCAGGCATGATTCTACACCTCAAGACATGATTCAAAGACCTCAAGAACATCATCTTAGGCCATTCACATGTTTGGATTGATTCAAGATGTTTGATTCATTGAAAGTGGAAAAATTCAAGTTCATCGGGAAAAAGTCAAATGTTTGCCAAAGTCAAAGTTTGACTTTTGAGATTTTTGGTCAAACATGGAATCCACAAGTCAAGGATCATGAAAATGTGATTGATGATTTCATTTGATCATGATTAATCAAGAAAATCAAGAAAAGATCAAAGTTGGTGAAATTAGGGTTTCAAAATTTTTCTAAGTTATGAAAATTCTATGACAAATGCCCTACTTTCCAAGACTATAACTTCTTCCTCAAGCATCCAACAATAACACTTGAGGACTCATTTTAAAGATGGTATTACATAATTCAATTTGGGTAAAGAATGGACTCAAAAGCATTTACCAATTGAAAGTTATAGTTGTTCAAAGTTGAGGTTTTTCATGTTGTGAAATGTCCAATACTTAGAAAATTTTCAAGTGTAAATAAGTGAAAAGTTCAATCTTAGTAGTCATTTTTCTCCACGATCCAAATTGTTTCTTTCCAAGTGATCAACATCAAAGTTGTAGTATTTGATCTCATATTTCCAATGGTACCAAGAACAAGAAAAGATCTTACTTGAACATGAAGATACAATATTGCAAAGTGGCCATGGTAAGGAAGTTTTGCCTTAGGCATAATTGTGCACCATGATTTTACATGAGTTTGAAGCATGTTTTGTCCATTTTCCAAGCATTTTATGAGCAAGTTGCCAACTTGAAACTTGTTCCTTGATACAAAATCCTTCCAATGGTACCAAAGTTCTACAAAATGGATCTTATTTCACCATGAGAAAGCATCATCCAACATGCTGACTGGTTGACTTTTGGATATTGGACAAAAAGCCATTTTTCACTTCTAACCACTTTCCATGATTTAAGGAAAGCTTTAATCTGAACCAAAACCAATTGCACAAGCTATGCAACTCATAAACATTGAGAGGAGAAGACAACTTGTAAAAGCAAAAGTCTATTTGTACTTGAAGTAACTTTATGAAAAGTTTCTTTAACCATTGGATCAAGCTCCTCTCTTTGTCCAAATCTTGGACACCTACCTCGGAACATTTCAACTATAAATAGCCCCTTAAAACGCAGCAAAGACACACAACATTGAGCTCCAAAACCTCCTCAAATCTCAGCAAGCATACAAAGTTCATCTTGTTCATCATTTTCCATCCAAACCACAAAACCCTCCAAAACTTGAAACAGTCACAAAACACCTCAACCAACCATCCAAACATACCACAAATCATCCCTCTCAACTATCTAAACCATCCAAAACACCAGAAATCCACAGAATCAAAAAGTCAACCTCCACTCCCAACATTGTTGACTTTTAAGCCAAAACATCATAACTCTCAACTCAGGCCATTTCCAATCCTTCTAACCATTCAAACATCATCCACAAACATCATTGAAACTGTTCAAACCCTCACATTCCATCTGTAACAGTATTATCATCAAAATCATATTCTCATTTTTACCATTTGCAAGAGGATTCGAGTCATAGGATTAAAGTTGTTTCAACACAAACCAAGCATCCTAAAGCATCCTAGAGGTTCAGGGATGCTTTTTGCATCATTATCCATCATTTGGAAGCTTGTTTGAAAAGGCATTGGACCTACTCCAATAGGTAGGTTGACCCCTTCTTAAACTCATAGTTAGAAGCATCATTTTTTAGCATTCAAATTACCATATTATTTGCCATGATGTAGCCATTAAACCCCTATACTAATTGGTCATAATCAGTCATGTATGGAATTTTATATTGATTTTAAGTTTTAGGGTTCATACATAATGCCATTGTGTTCCTTATTGAATTCTGAGATGTTTGATTTTTACACTTTTGAAATTCATTGAGAAATGAGGAAGTTGTGATTTTCTGAAAATTAAGAATGAAGGAAGGTCGTGGGTGAGGAAAAAGACGAATTAGGGCGCGAATTTATTTTTGAAAAATAGGTTTAATATATTTTTTTAATGGTTGCAATATGTTACACGAATTGGCATTGCACCCCAGTGGTAACGCTGGTTTGTGTTTGTGTGTGAGCATGAAGTCTGGGGCGCCAGTGGTAACGCTGGTTGTGTTTGTGTGTGAGCATGAAGTCTGGGGTTCGAACCCCCCTCGCCCCAGACTTTTGCTCTTTTTTTATTTTGTTCATTTTCATGTTGAGGTTTCTTATATTATGTATTGCGCGTGCTTTGTTAACACCTCATGGCACATGGCCTAGTGGTAAGGGTTTTAGGCAGTGAACAATAGGGCGTGAGTTCAAACCTTGGTGACCATCATCCCTTCTTTTTTATCACTTTTCCCTTTTCATTTTCTTATTTATTTATTTTATTTAATTTTATTTGTTCTATTTAATTTCTTTCCTTTTTTCTTTTAATACATCAAAAATACCAAAAACCTTTTATTATTTTATTTTACCTTTTTATTTTATTTTCTCATCAATATTAAATATTAATTATGTTTTTATTATTTTAGTCATTTATTTTTAAAATCAACCTTAAAAAAATCACAAAAATATTTCTATGACTTTTCCCTTTTATTTCTCCCATTAAAAATGACCAAAAATATTGTCTTGCATTGTAGCTGTTTAATTCCATGTTCACATGTTTGTCGTTCACTTTTCATTACTTGTTAAAGTATTTTTAAGTTGTTAAAAATGTGAGATTCATGCTTTTGATTAGGGTTTGGTGTAGTTGATTCTTGTTGATCTTCTTTGACCTAAAACCATATGTTTTTCATGTCTCATTTTGTTTATGTTAACCATGATAACATGCTTGTGCTAAATAACCATCTTTGTCTTGTTTGAATACCTTGAATGATTAGTTTTGTTCATGTTTGTTTCAAATATGTCCATGTGCTTTGAACTTGCTTTGCTTGACCTAAAACATGTTGAAACTATGTCTTAATCTTTATCCATGTCTCTTTATACATGTCTATGCTCTTGGTTCTTAAACTTGCTTGTTTGGAACTTGTAAATAACATGTTCATGTTTGTAAAACCTTGTATATACTTGTTGATCCATGTTTATCCATGTTTGTTAATATACCTCATGTTTACCTCCTTGGTTGAATGGTTGTTCATATTTGTTTACCATGTTGCCTAATCCAAGGGAGGGACTTATTGTTGACTTCATTGTCATTTGCATTTGCATCTCTATATTCTTATACAAATATCTCATAACTTGTTATCCTTAAACTTGTTATCCCTTAGGAAGTTTCCCTTAGGATTATTTACAACTTAGACACTTCAATTAGGGTTTCCCCTCTTCTTAAGCTCAAAACCACTCTCAATAAAAACTTTGACTTTAGGTCATTGATATTTTCAAGCCCCTTTTCTTAACAAATGCTTCAAGACATCTTAAGCATATTCAAACTTTTTCACAAAGACTAAAAGACACAAACTTCAATTCAAACCTTTTGCCACTGTGGCTTTTCAATTTAAAACATTTTCAAATACATTAGACATTAGTCATCCTTAGTTGAGATATAATTCTCCTACCCCATGACCTTCTAAGAAAGATGATTGATTCTTTTCTACTTGAGAGAGGTATGTGGAATACTTGTTGATTCTATATCCAAGTTGGAACCCTTCTCTCAATGTGAAGTAAAGATCTCTCTTCCACATATTTGTGGTGGTTAAGTTGAGTATTCTCCTTAAGATGACAACTTGTCTCTTCTTCATTAAAATCCACCATAACAAACCTTTTTCAATTTTTACTCCGAACTACGAGGTTTTGATCCTTCATTGGTACATAGGCACAAGACTTTGTGTCTTGCCAAACATAAAAACAATAAAAAAACATTTCTCTTCTCATCTCCCCAATCAATCCCAAATAGCAAACAACTTAACAATAACACAAAATTCAACAAGAAGTTCCTATAGGATACTATAGATACTTAGGGTGCTAATACCTTCCCTTAGTATAACCAACCCACGAACTTTAGATCTCTTTATTGCTTTGTCTTTGCATTGCATGTTTATGGGTTATTCTTTCTCTACCCCTTCCCTTGGATAAATTAAAGATCGGTGGTGACATCTTAAGGTTTGTGAAGCCTAGCTAACTCAATAGCTATGGTCTCCGATTCTCACCGTGACATGTCGCTAGCTTACTCACACGTTCAAATGGATAAAACATTGTTTTCACATCATGTCGAGACAAAACACCTTTCGTTTGAAAAAGGGTTTAAGGATCGCGTGGTGGCGAGAAAAGATTTTGATTGGTTGAGTTTGTTTTAGGCTTAAAAGACAAACATTCATGACTTGCGAGCAATTACTACTTGGGTCTAATGTTCGGGACTATAATTGGACCTTTCACCCAGGTAGTCTTTTTCTTTCAATTTGTTTGCGAAAATGTTTGAATAGTTATAAGTATTTTGAATGAAATACAAACACTTGAGCTTACAAGCAACTACTACTTGGGCTTGGTGTTCAGAACTATGACCAGATCTTTCACCCAGGTAGTCTTTTTCTTTCGATTTATTATGAAAAGGAGACACATTCGTATTTTTTAGAGAAAGACGAAGTATTTATGGCTTGCAAGTAATTACTACTTGGGCCTAATACATCGGGGCTATGACTGGACCTTTCACCCTGGTAGCCTTTTTCTTTCATTGTTGAAAAGGTCAAAGTATGGATTAATCATTTTGAAGTTGATTATGAAAAGGAGCTTGATGTTAGATTAAGCATTTAATTTTGCGTTGGGAATGAATTATGAAAAATGGTTTGAAGTAGATAATGAAAAAGGTTTGATTTGAAATGATTATGAATGAAATCAAATTGGTGGTTTGAAAATAATTATTGAAATAATGAGGACATAAGTTGATAAAATTTTAATTAACAAAATTAATGGATTAAAATTCGATTAAATATGTTAATTAAGCTAATCAAAATTAATTATAAAAAATTATTGGATGTACTCAAATAATTAAGTTAATTAAAATGGATTAACAAAATTATCTAATTAAACATAACTTTAATTAATTAACTAATTCAATTAAAAAAAGAAACAAGATCAAATGCAAAAGTATCTAAGCGAGTTAAACGCAGTGTGCTCAAAACCTATTTGTACATATCGACAACAGAATCAAAATGCCGTACGTAAGGACCGAAACGCGTCGAAAATACCTGTTGCAGTGAGAATCGGATATCAAGCTATTATATTAACTTGAATCACAAAACATTGAATGTTCACCACCGAACTTTAATTTATCCAAAGGAAAGGGAAAAGATCGAATAAAACCCTAATTGTGCAATGTAACAACAATGCGAAGAGATCTAAAGGTTCGGGGATTGGTTATACTAAGGGAAGATACTAGCACCCTAAGTATCTATATTATCCTATATGCTTCTCTTGAAAGTATTTGTGTTTTAGTAATTTGCTTGCTAATGTTGGAAATGTTCTATTTTTTGGTTTTACGAGATAGGGAACCCAAGGAGGTTTATTGCTAGTGTGCGCAAAGACTTCGCAGTCTTATGCCTACGTATCTTAACAAGGATGGAATCAGAGCAATCGTAGTTCACCTAATTACGGGTGAAGAACTCTTAATAATGATCAAGGTTCTAAAGGGGAAAGTAAGTGTTTATAACAATAACACTTACATGACTTAACAAAGTCAAAGAATTTACAAACTCTAACTTAAGGCTATGTTGAAAGGTAAATGACTTAATAAAGTCAAAAGGGGTAGTTGAGGGAATGTTATACTACCTATGACATAAAGTCAACAAAGAAATCTTTCCTTTGGATTTAGGAAACAAAAGAAAGGAGAAGCTAAAAAGCTAAAAAGCTAACAACATTAAGGGATGACTTGACAAAGTCAAAACAAACATGAGTTCATGGGTGATAATGGATGAGATGAACAAGAATGATATTCAAATATGATATCAAAGTAAACATGATAAAGGATGACATTCAAACATGATATCAACTAAAGTGGATAAAGAGGATGTTCAAGCATGACATCAATCAAAGGCATACAACTCATGGGAAAGATGGCATTCATACATGATATCAACTATGAGATGTAATGAGGTATAACAAAGTCAAAATGAACATGGTAACAACCAACACATGAAGGTAGATGTGACAACATCTAAGAGAAGACTTAACAAAGTCAAAGATAATTATGGTAACAACCAAGGATGAACACATAAATGTGACAACATCTAAGATAAGACTTAACAAAGTCATAAACAATCATGGTAACAACCAAGGAGAACATACAAACATGGATGATACATAATCAAAACATACATGTGACATGGTTCTAACAAGACCAAAGTAACAACACAAGTATGACATATCAAAGAATATTCATAACAATAACATGTGAGCATGGAATAAATATAACAACATCAACAATACCAACATGGACATGAAAGATATAACAATATCAACCAAAGGTTTCAAATCAACATGGATATAACAATATCAAACATGGATTCAAATCAACATGGATATAACAATATCAAGTATGGATGAAATAAGGTTAAGATTGTAACATGGCTTAAGGTTGACAACTAACACCACTTAATCATGAATACAATTTAAAATTTCAAACAATCATGGACAAGTTTAAGGTACTGCTTAATCATGAATACAATTTAAGACATGGCTCAAGACATGAGGGTGACAACCAAGGGTTTATGTCAAAGGTTCATTGTGATCACAATCAAGTCTAAGCATTTCAAAAGGTTTAAACATAATAAGCATGAATTTTAAGAACCAAACAAAGCCATGATATCAAAGTTAAGGAAAATCATGAACATAGATCAAAGATGATTCAAACACATAACAAGCATTCATCAAAGGTTCAATATGGTATAAGTATCATGCTAAAGTCAAAGGGAATGTTTTATAATCAAACATGAAGAAACAAGACATGTACACATGAAAATAATGCATTAAAGTACATCAAACTTAGGAAAAAATCAAAGGGATTATGTTACCAACATCAAACAAGGTTCACACAATGTACATGACATTCACAAAAATCAATATGGTCAAGTAAAATCAAAGAATCAACTAAAAAGGATCACTTAGTGACCTAAAACCATTTTAAAAAGTGCCTTACATTGACTAAGTAAAAGTGTGTGAAAATAAAATCAATTTTGGAATTTTTTTCATGGATTATCAAAATAGGTATGACAAATAAGAAGTGTGAAAATAATGGCTCAAAAAGATTAAAAATGCATGGAGAAATGAATTGATGAAGTTGTGAAAAAACATAAGAAAACAAGTGCTAAAAAAGAAGGGAAGTGGTCCTGCCAGGGCCTGAACCAGCGCGCTATGGGTTACAGGCTTAAAACATTAGCCACTGGGCCATTGCCCTGGGCTTGACATAAAACACACTCGTTGAATAAAATAGGAAAAACAACATGAAATATGTGAAAAATAAAATAACGCAAAAGGTCTGGGGCGAGGGGGATTCGAACCCCACACCTTGGCTTCATAACACACTCCAAACACACACTCTCAACCACCGTGGCATAATGCCCAAGTCAACAACAATATGGAAACAAAAAAATAAATATTAAAACATGTCTAAAAAATGAAAATGGCACCATGGCCATCATCTTCAACCTCAAACCTTTTTCAAATTTCTGAAAATTGAAACTCCCTCATTTCTCAATATTTTGCAATGATGTAAACATGAAACTTGTTTAATTTTTCACAAGGAATCTAATGGTATTATTTGATTTCATTTATTTCAACATACAACAAAAAAAATCAAAGCCACAGCAGTATGAACCCTAAAACAAGAATTCAAAATGAAATTCCACTAAACCAAATTCAGAGCAATTGATATAGGGTAAATGACCCTCACATGATGGCAAACAAGTTGGTATCTCAAATGTATGCAAATGACATCAGAATCACATAGTTGCAAGTCAAGATGCACTTACCTATTTGAGCAAGGTCCAATGCCTTCTTCTACTAGTTACAAAATCTGTTTGATGATTTAAGAAGCTTCTATAAACCTCCAAGATGCTTTTTGGATGACTACTTTGCTTTGGAACAACTTCAATCCTTCTGCACGATTCCTCTTGCAAGAATGAAAAATGAGAAATTAAAATTGGTTCAAATGGTGTTGCAGTTGCAAATCAACACTTGGAACAGTTCAGGAAGGTTTATGGATTGTGTTTGAATGATTGGTTGGATTAGAAGAAGTCAGAATGAGGAGTTGGTTTGTTTTATGCAGAAAGTAAACCAAATGGAGGTTGAGAGTTGAAATCAAAGTTGAGTAAAATCAATGAGTTTCATAACTTAGAAAAAAAACCATGAAACCCTAATTTTCACAAATCTTGTTTCTTTGTTGTTTTCCTTGATTTTCTTGATTGATCATGATCCAAACCACATGTTTTCATGATCCTTGACTTGATAAGTCCATGTTTGACCAAAAATTCAAAAGTCAAACTTGACTTTGATCAATGGTTGACTTTTGTATCAAATGAAATCCAAGTTGCACATTTTAATGAAATCAAACCCTTGAGCTATTTAAACACTATGGATGGACTCCAAAGGTGTATTGGAGTGTCTTGATTCATGCCCCAAGGCTTGAGATCATGTCTTGGTCAAAAGTCAAAGGTGTAGTTGACTTTGGCTCAGAAACCCTAATTTGTGGAACAAATTCTGAAACTTGATAAGCTTGTGATGAGGCCACAATACACTTGATTGTTGATGTAGGGAAACTCTTGATCATGAGAACTTGATATATTGATGATCAATCCAAAACTTTGACTGATCAATCAAGAATCTCCTTGATGCAAACCCTAATTCACAAACAAAACAAAGCAAGACAATATCTTGATAGTTTGGTTAGATATGTATGAATGATACACCTAATATGCATTGGATGCTACGCAAATGATGATGGAATCTATGGGTAAAATTTGGGGTATGACAATACCCAATCAATGTATTTAAACAAAATTTTGGCAGCATAATGTTCGAATTTGTAGTTAAGGGGTTTGAAAATTGTCTCCACAGGGATTGTAGTGACATCGCTTGTCGTTTTGCAGTTTATGATGTTTTAAGTAGGGTTTTCAAAGTTTGTTTGTTTTGGATCATAAGCTTGTCACGATTTTTGTAGCAAAGATTAAATTCTAAAAGATGTTTGTTTAATAAGACATATCAAAGATAGATTTCATCAACCTAACTTGTATATATTCGACTAATCAAGCATGTGAACTCGTTTCCAATTAATATAATCATGTATCCTTTCAATACCGTCTATGTTTAGAGCGGTGTCATGAATATTATCGTATCCATCATTTAGATGATGTCTCATGCTAGCAACAAATACAATAATCTTTAAGATCAACACAAAGCTAATATCAACTCATAAATCTATGTCTAGAGTTTGTTTGTTGATAGTTGAATATTTTAGATCAAGGTTTGTAAAATCTATGTCTAGAGTGATACAAATCATAAATGGATCCTTAAGAACAAAAATATTTAACATATATTAATCATTCACTTGTTCACATACAAATAGATCAAAAGAAATACATACAAGCTAAGATAGACTACATCTACCTTTGATACAAAGGATTTAGCTACCCATAATCACGGTAGCTGGCTTTACAAGAAAAGAAAGAAGATGAATGAGCATTCAAGATGAAGAATCAATCTAGGATGTAAATCCAACTTCTACTTGTAAAATATCACTTCTTGATGAAGAAATGATTATCTTAGGGTTTTTCTCCTAAGCCAATGTTACTCTCCTGAAAAATATGAAGTTATGGGGTTATGATCCTCAAAAAGTGCTAAATAGTACAAAAATAGCTAAACAAAATATGTTCTTCTTGCACTACGAGCTCCCTGTTTGCACTGTGAACTTCACTTATAGGCACTCAAAGTGCCTCTAAATAGTTAAACCGCCCATGAGGTTTCCTTGACTTTGCACTGCGAAGCTCCTGTTCGCACTGCGAACTTCTTCGCTCAGACCTCGCACTTCCACTAGCAAGGGGTTTAGCTACTGCCACCAGCAAGGGGTTTAGCTACTGCCACCAGCAAGGGGTTTAGGTACTGCCATCCAAATGTTCTGGTTCGCTTTGGCCTCGCCTTGAGCTCTCACTGCGAGCTCGCCTATTGTTCGCTACTTGCTCGCACTGCGAACCTGCTGGATTCTCCATAAATTCTTTGGCTTCCTTGTTCATTCAATTGTGCCTTATTCTTTGATAATTCAATCTAATTCCTACACAATGGCACACATATCAAGGCATCCAAAGGTAAACTCAATCTCATTAAAGAATCGCATAAGAACATGGAATAAATCAATTGAAACTTGAGAAAGTAGTTGAAATATGCCAAGAATGATGGTTCAAAATAAGACATATTTGGCATTCAACACATAACGACATGTAATTGACGAATCCACGAATTAAAAATCCAATTATAAACGCAATGGAAACAACATCAACCGCATATCTAAATTAAACTCGAATCAACTACACAGATTGTAAATTAACTTGTCTATATACAGTGTAAAATCAATCACCTACTGATCGTGAAGGCTGGATCAGATCCTGTAGAAGTGGGCCACCAAGTTTGTCAGGGATGTTGGTCGCAAGGAGAGGAGGGGGGTGTACCTGCAAGGCACTTCGACGCTCAAGTAAGAAAGGGTCAGAGAAAAGGGGCAAGTACAAAGTATGAATTCTTAGGGTGAATATTGGATAACTGACCCTCTCAAGCGAGAGGGTTTATATAGAGCCCCCAGTGCGTGGCCAACGGTCCTATTTTCGGGGCAAAATAACCGTTTTCCCCAAAGAATAGGTAACTATCCAAACTAGCCGTTATGTCGGGCAGGGTGCCCAAAACTAGTCGTTATGTCGGGCATAGACATGGTTCCGGGCACCTGCCCATAGCTGTTCGGGGAGTTATGAAGCCGTGCATAATGGGCAGTAATCCCGGGGAGGAATTCCTTGCCCGGTTAGAGGGGCAGAAAGTTAATTTTTGCCCCTCTGTGGATTGGACTTAGGCAATTTGGGCCGCTCTGGAGCAGAAGCGGATTGGGCTATTGTCGCGGTGAGAATCGGATCTCAAGTTATTATATTAACTTGAATCACAATTTTTGAAATTCACCACCGGTCTTTATTTTATCCAAAGGAAAGGGTTAAAGATCGAAAAACCTAATAAGATCTAAGGTTCGGGGGTTGGTTACGCCTAGGGAAGGTATTAACATCCTAAACGTCCGTAGTATTCTACGGGAACCTCTTGTTAGCATTTATGTTATCTATTACTTGCTTGCTAAGGGTATGTGCTAGGGTAAAAGACCTAAGTATATTAAAAGTATAAATCAAAAGAAAAGTTAGAAATGCTTTACTAAAAAAAAAATGTCTTATTTGAATTTTTACTTTTTTTTTTGTTATATTAAAGAAAGAGGGTAGGATTAAAACTAAATTTAGAAAATAAACTAATTCTAAAAATTATTTAAGCAGTAAAAATGAAATTAGCTCCTCTTGAATTATTTTCCTTTTAGATTAATAATCTTGAAGAAAAAGTAAAATTAAAACCAAATCTAAAAAATTAAACCAATTCCTAGAATTAAAAGTAAATTTAAGACTAAATCCAAAATCAACTGTTTAATTCTTTTAACTAATTTTTTTAAAAAGAAATTCTTATTCCTAAAAAATCTAAACATTACCAAATATTTTTGTCATTTTTCTTCAATTTAAGGTAAACTAAATGGGAAGTTAAATCCTAAATTAGAATTAACTAACAAAAACAATATATTAACATTTTATTAAAAAAAATAGGGATTAAAATAAAACTTTAAATAAATCTCAATAAACAAAAAAATCTAATTAAATATAATATAGATTAAAATCTAATTAAAAAACTAAAACAGCTAATTAAACTAAAAGTTAATTAAGACTTAACAGAACTAAAGTCTATTTAAAAACTAATTAAATAAATGGATAAATTCTAAAAAATAAAGGGGGGGGGGGGGTGTGTGGTAACTGGTTAGACAGCATTAGTAATTGCATCAGGATCTTTTTTCTCTTAGGCCCATTGACCTTGGTCTCCAATCGCAGGGGGTGTAGAAATCAAGTTGAGGTGCTAAAGGAAAAAACCACGGGCCTAAAGACCCACCCGAGCTATCAACAACAACATTAAGTTATCAGAAAAAGAACAACATCTTCAATCAGTTTTCTCTCTCTCTTTTCATTCACCCTCGCGTCGCTCTCTTTTCCCCTCTTCTTCCTCAAATTTACTCGTACAACCACCCTTTCCTCTGTCACATTTGCAATCTCGTACTACCCAAACAAGCAAACTAAAGTTTTCATCAATAATTAAAAGAAATAGGGAAAGTGAGATGGATATACCTTTTAACATCCGGCGGCGACGACGATTGTGTAATTCTCGTGACGGCTCGCGAGCAAAGAGGTAGAGGTGGCTTCGTCGAGCTTGCTTCCGTTGGCGTCAAAAGCTGGGAGCGGGGAGTGCAACGTGATGGTGGGTGTCGTCAAGGGCAGATCACGGCGGACGTACAGCGGTTGCGGAACGTGAAGCCACTTCGAAGCTAGCTCAGGTTTTTCTTCCACTCTGTGACTCGTGTATGATTCGTCTGTGATTTCTGATACGTTGCTATGTGTGTAGATGAATTTGTTCTGTGAATCTCCCTCTCCGCGTGAACCTTTTCTGTCAAATACCGGTATGAATTCCTTTTCACTGCTATGCGTGTAAGGTTTTGTGAATTGGGGAAGGTTTGTGTATCTTGTGACTTTGACAATTCTTGTGTTTTTTTTGTGGATTCTGCGATGGCTTTTTTTTGGTGTGGGAACTGTAAATTTTTTTTGCTCTGAACTGGTGTATTTCTGGTGTCCCCCTTTTCCTCTCTAAACCATGTCCTTTTTTATAGGAAAAATGAACTTTGAAATCATTGAACACGATGATATGCTGCTGATTCTTTGTGTAATTCTATGATTAATTCCTTTCCGTTTTCATGCCGACATGCTTACAAGCTGTTTTGGAAATGATATAATCTTGCCTTGAACCTGTCAGGTTATTATTTTGGAAATAATTCCATGATGTTTGATTTTGTTTTGATTAGCCTGAATATTATGATGAAACTTGATGAATGCTCTTGATTTTTACCAAAACAGTTACCGACACCATAGTGAAATTTTCCCTTTTTCTCATTAACCTGTTTAATCATGTTTGGGACTTGCCATTTTGATTTAGTCATGTTTGATCGTGTTTTGGATCTGCTGCTTGTTGACTCAGCTTGGATATTTGTGAATTGCAGCTTGGTCATGAAAATCACCCCGTGTCCACTCCACAAGTGGATCCCAAACAAATACTTCTAGTAATAACAAAAGCATGACTTTGTTCCCTTTTTTAGAACGCCAACAACCAACTCACAGTTTTCTCTGAAGCTACCCTCTATTCCAGTCAACGTAGGATTTCTAAGTATTTCTCTAAGCTGCCTCGAAAGCATTTCTAGGTCTTTACGTCCAAACACACATGGCAAAAAAAAATCTATCACAATGTTGTTGTTTAGCATCAACGGGCATGTCAGTTGCTCCATCATTTCTTTTTCCGCACTATAAATGGCTTTAACTTTGGAAAGTTTGTTTTAGGGCAGGTTTGGATTGGCCTGAATGTATTGAAGAGATCAAATGCATCTCTTTTATTATTCTCCTTGTAATATACTTTGTGATGAACATTTGAAAGAAATATGAACTTGTAATTTGTAAAGAGTGTACATCTTGAAATCTTGATGGAATTTTGGATATTAATTTGTATTTTTAACACTTGAACTTAGTATCCAATTTGCAAACTTTGGTCTTCTTGAACTTGGATTTAGACACTCTCACTTTGAATTTCATGAAAAGGATGATTTTTGAGATCAAATGGTGTACCTTGATTTTGATAAAATCCTTTTGAAATTACAACTTGAACATGAATCTTAAAACAATGACTTGAGCTTGACTTTGATACTTTCAATTTGAAATTTATGACTCGGTTCATCAATCTTTGAGTTTGAACTTTGTATGCAACAATGAATCAATTGGAATATAAGACTCGAATTTCACTTTGATAATTTCTGGTATAAACTTGATTCGAGACCTTTATCCAAACTCTACCACGTCAAAACATATTAATCATAAATCACCGCAAGTCTAAATCCAACTTCGCGAATAAGACCAAACCATGCCACGAGAAGCCCTTTGAAAGTGAGGATACCGCTTATAACGCAATTCACCACGAAATTCCAATTATTTCTCCAATAACCATGCTAAACACCAAAGAACAGAAACCCATAATCCTCCTTAGGAAAACCTCTGAGAAATCTTGAGGAAAAGTCAACCTTGTATTGATTAATGGGCCATAAGAATAAGGGCATCGCCACATGAATTCAACACAATTTTCCAGGGACCAGAATCACCATGAACACACACACAACTTCCATGACCTTTGAAACTTTTGCAGCAACCCTAAATTCACAAAGGAAAACAAACGAAACACAAGTCTGATAAATTGGTTAGCTATGCATGATAAAATGCGTGATATGTTATGCATGATGATGCACAAAGATTGTGGAATCTTATGGTAAAAAATTAGGGTATGACAGATGCCCCTATTTAAGTTTCTTCTATCCGGAGATATGGAGATTGAAATCTTCGTTTCGACGAGATAGGGGAGACTTAAATACAAACATGCACAATTTTTGGCCCTAAGATGCCATAACATGCTTATGATATGAAATGATATGGTATGTAATGAATGCAAAGACAAGGATCCTATGGGGAATGGTACCACAGGGGAAAAGGTGTTACAGTTGTGTCAGAAACGAATTGAAACAAAGCAAAGTATCTGGAAAACATCATCCAAGAATGACATTGGATGAAAAAGAAACACCAAACATCCAATAATGGCTTTGAACGAAAGGTACACTCACAACATCTGATAACGACTTCAGGTGAAAGTGAACAAGGTAAAGAAACCAGACATACAATAATGGCTTTGAATGAAAGGTATAATCACAATATCTAATACTGGCTTTAGATGAATGTGAACAAGGTAAAGAAACCAGACATCCAATAATGGCTTTGAATGAAAGGTATAATCACAGTATCTAATACTGGCTTTAGATGAATGTGAACAAGGTAAAGAAACCAGACATCCAATAATGGCTTTGAATGAAAGGTATAATCACAATATCTAATACTGGCTTTAGATGTGTGAGCAAAGACTCAATCTGGAAGAACATCAGAAAGAGGGACTCATCCGGAAGAACATCAGATGGTAAAGAAACCAGACATCCAATAATGGCTTTGAATGAAAGGTATAATCACAATATCTAATAATGGCTTTAGATGAAAGTGAACAAAGACTCGATCTGGAAGAACATCAGAAAGAGGGACTTATCCGGAAGAACATCAGATGGTAGAGAAACCAAACATCCAATAATGGCTTTGAATGAGAGGTATAATCACAGTATCTAATACTGGCTTTAGATGTGTGAGCAAAGACTCGATCTGGAAGAACATCAGAAAGAGGGACCCATCTAGAAGAACATCAGATGGTAAAGAAACCAGACATCCAATAATGGCTTTGAATGAAAGGTATAATCACATTATCTAATAATGGCTTTAGATGAAAGTGAACAAAGACTCGATCTGGAAGAACATCAGAAAGAGGGACACATCCGGAAAAGCATCAGATGGTAAAGAAACCAGTCATCCAATAATGGCTTTGAATGAAAGGTATAATCACAGTATCTAATAATGGCTTTAGATGAAAGTGAACAAAGACTCGATCTGGAAGAACATCAGAAAGAGGGACACATCTGGAAAAGCATCAGACGGTAAAGAAACCAGTCATCCAATAATGGCTTTGAATGAAAGGTATAATCACAGTATCTAATAATGGCTTTAGATGACTATGAGGTAAAAAGGTGAGATCCAAGAAGGCATTGGATGTAAAGAGACCAGTCATCTAATAATGGCTTTGGATGAAAGGTATAACTCATAATATCTGAGAAGGCATCAGACGCAAAGAGACAAAAGGTGAAATCCAATAAGGCATTAGATGTGAATAAATCATAACGTCCAGGAAAGCATTGAACGAATCTGAACAAGGAGATACCCAAGAAAGCATTGGATAAAAGCGACAATATTTGTTTGGTAGGTGCCAAGTGAGTTGGACTTTGACAACAAGGTAAGACGTGAATAACAATACGACCTATGGATAATGCAAATGAGTGCAAATGAGGATGGCACTCTAGCTATGCATATGTATATGAATTATGCAGATGATATATGATCAAATGCAAATGTAAATGCAATGTAGATGTCGAAGACATGACTCGACTCTTTTGTGGAGAAGACAAGACTAGAAGACTGATTCCTCAACACAGAGATCACTGCCATTCTGTTTGGGAACTAAAGATGCTACTGAGCACAAATCTGCCACACTGGTAAACTATATTAATTTGATGATCCTTGTAGGAAGGATAATGAGCTGCTTGGGGATCCTTCAAGTAAACTGCCCCCAGATTAGTTGACTGTTGTATATGAAACTGATAATTGCTTCAGCTTGAATGATTCTGTAAATGACTGAATTACTGTGCACTTGGAAAACTTGCCCCAGTATGAGTCTTGAAAAAGTATTTTGTATAAACCAATTCTGAGAAGGACTTGCACTGTAACAAACCTTGAACTGATTCTCAACAGGATATGGAAAGAACTTGCCCCTGATTGGATCACTGACCACAAGTTTCTCAAATGTTTGAAAATTCCTTAAGAGGAAGCCAGTTTGCAAACAAAAGTGTTCAGACAAACATAGTAAATGCAAAGTTCATGCAACTTTTGAAATCAAAATCATTTTTGGAAAGAGGTAAAACAACAGGGTCACTGGTCAGAACACGGTGGTTCAAGACGTTTAAAAGTGAAAAAAAAATGATCTGCAAAGATCTTTAGGAGTCAGTTTACGCAACCTCGTTGTAGTATGCTTTCAAAATAACTTTGCTTAAATTTGGTCTTTTGAGGGTTATAACGTGGCCTGGTTCACGGTTTAAGAAACAAAGGATAAAGGCTCAAAGTTTATTTGTGCCCACCCACTCTTCGTGATAATCTTCAGTCCTACACTCAGTTAACTCAGACTATGCACTCAAGTTCCCAAGAGGTTGGAAATTGCACTGATGATAGTAATGATGATGGTTCAGAAGTTAAGGGACTTTTGAGGTGACAGTCACTACTTCCTTATAACTCTTGGTTGTTTTTTTTTCATTGAGGATTTCATGGTAAGGATTTAAAGATTTCTCCTTTTTATTATCCCTAACTTTTGCCTGAACTGTTTCTCGTGAATCTTACAGTCAGCGGGATGCCCCAAAATTTTGCCTAAGTCTCCTTCATAGGTTTCGACTTAGCAGGCTTTTTCCTTTTTTTATTTTTTATCTTTTTTTGAAAGAAAGTGACTGCCTGGCTTAATGATTACGACGAACCATCATCGACTTTTGACTTGAAAGACATCTTCGACACTTGCTTGTTGCGTGCGAAGGAAAAATTGAGAATGCAACCTTTTTGTTGAAAGATGTCTTGCATGAAACTCTTGTATTTGAATGCACAATCCAGTTAACTGAGAACTACCCTGCCCTAGGTTAAGATTGCGGGTTTTTATTTGTAAAGAAAAGAAACTCCTACTTCAAGGCTCAAAGGGGTTGACGAGGGTTTATCTTCCTTATTTCTCTAGTGTTTGAGAGTTGAAACAATGCCTTACATCGTCAGCAAAGTTTTGATTTGAAAGCATACCAACAACAATTATGGGTATTTACGTTTTCATCATCCTCCCTCCAATCTTTGCATAATCAAAAAGAAAAGAAAGTGGAAAAGAGATAATTTTTGTTTTTGTTTTTTGTTGTTTTTTTTTTGTTTTCTTTTTGAAAAGGAAGGCATAAAGATGTAAATAGCAAACACAAATGAATTGAATCCAAAAGTCGCAATGCTCATTTTATTAATTATGAAAGTACAAACATGATTTGAAAGCAAACAGCTAATACAAGATAAGGAAAATGCAAACAACAAGAAACAAAAGTCTAGTGACTAGTCAGAAACAAGAGTGAGTTGTCCTGTCTGAAACATTGAGGTCTGCTGAAGTCAATTGAAGCTTCACTTAGCGTGCTCTGGCAAAGGATTGTTCTTGACATTTGGATTGGTGTCACGAAAGGAGAGAATACCAATTCTGATCAGCTCTTGTACTCTAGCCTTCAATGCAAAGCAATGTTCCAAGTCGTGGCCTGCGCCACCTTGATGGTATTCACAATGAAGATCGGCCCTATAACCGGCTGGAAGAGGATTTGGAGGAGGAGGCAAAGGCCTTGTGGTAATCAAACCTTTCTGAACTAGCCCAGGATAAAGTTCAGTGTATGTCATTGGAATAGGATCAAAATTATTCATATTATGGTACTGATTATGTCCAACAGCTGGACGTTGAGGAGCTTGAGCTGGTCGTGGAGCAGCAACAACAGGAGTAACAGCAGCAATATCAGGGTGATCAACATACTGAGGTTGAGCACGAGGCCTTCTGGTTTCAAACATAACAGCATTTGTATGGTCTTCTCTCTTCTTCTGTAAATTCCCATAGAATTTCTTAGCACCATTAGAAGATTCAGCAGCCTTGGATACTTTACCATTCTTAAGTCCTTCCTCGAGTCTCTGACCAATAGTAACCAAATCAGTGAAGCTGGATGAAACACTACCAATCATCTTCTCCCAGTAGAATGGAGACAAGGTGCCCATAAATAGCCCAGTTAATTCTTTCTCTGCCAAAGGAGGTTCAACTTGGGAAGCCAACTCTCTCCAGCGCTGAGCATATTCCTTGAAAGACTCTTTATCCTTCTGAGACATGTTTTGCAGCTGACGGCGGTCAGGAGCCATGTCGAGGTTATACTTGTATTGCTTCATGAAGGCATTAATAAGATCTTGGAAATAGTGAATATTGTTCTGTTCAAGATTCATGTACCATTTGAGAGAAGCTCCACTCAGACTATCTTGAAAACAATGGATAAGCAACTTCTGATTCTTAGCATGAGCAACCATCTTACGGGTATACATGACCAAATGAGCTCTTGGACAAGAATCACCTTTGTACTTCACAAAATCGATAGCCTTGAACTTAGCAGGCATAACAAGGTCAGAAACCAAACCCATGTTTTCTGCATCAATGTTGAAGAAATCAGTACCCTCTACGGCTTTAAGTCTCTTGTCTATAGTCTGAAAATGTTCACGGACAATCGCGGGTTCAACAAAATCTTCATGTTCTTCAACCTGAGCATTGGCAGCATTGTACTCATAGAGAGGGTTTTCAAAAGGAGGTCGAGTAGTCTGGGCAACAGCATGAACTACAGGTCTAGGCTCGGAGAAAACTGGAGTCTGAAACACTGGTCTGGAAGTCTGACCAATCATAGCAGTAGATGCAAGAGGTGGTGAGTAGTTGGGAGGCAAACCAAACTCTGGCCAAGTTGAAGGTGGCACCTGAATAGGTTGAGGATCCACATTTGAAACTTCCTGAATAACAGTCCTTTGAGGTGGTTCTCCTCTAGCAATCAAAACTTGGAGCATCTCAGTGAGCTTTGCCATGCTTGACTTAAGGTCGTCAATCTCCATTCGCATCTCCGCATTGTGCGCTTCTTGCTTTGCCATTATGCGTCTGTAGTTAGCTCTAGTCCGATATCTGTGTGGAGGAATCAGCTTGACAACTCACAGGTAACACTGGAAGATAGAGATAGCTGGGAATGAGTTGCTGGATAAACGGATGTATGCAATGAATCATGTGAAGATGAAAATGATATGCAATGCAATGTAGTGGTTTCAAGGAACTCAAGAGTAGGTTGCAAACATTTCGGAAAGGCTGAAAAAAGTTTCATTTTATAATCCATGATTTTTTATTGATTTTGCAAATGACAGAACAATTAAGTTTCTTGAAACCGAATGGTTATGCATGAATGCATGAATGGATGCATAAGCACAGGTATACACATATACACATATATAGACAAACAAGCCAAGGCTTAGGTTTGAAGATCACGAGCATGGAGCCATGATCTACCCTTCCCAAGATATGTACTAGAGGTTTATTTGTACCTGCCGAACGGGTTCTACAAAGTTCCCAGAGTCTACAATCCATCTTTCGGATATTATCGATTTTCCAAATCACTTGGTAGTCAATAATATTCTCAAGAGAATCTCGTCTGAGTGTAGTATCGCGTAGGGACTATTGCAGAAATAGACTTCCGCATAGTCCCCGCACTACATCCTAATAGGCCAAGTTGGGTTAAAGGTAACTACGGTCCCCAGTCCTGAGGGCCTTTAGATCGAAACCATACCGTCTTCACGAATGAACTCGTTGGACAAATATTTTATTCGAGAGGGCCTAGACTGAGTGGTGAAGTCTCAATTTACTTTTTCAGGAATCGACTCCCTTAAAGTATCATTGAAGTCTAACCGTTTTCCTATCTTAATTTCACTCTAGTCCGGGTGTAGGACTTTGTCTCACCGCACAAATAGTACCCTGCACACAGAAAAATCCAAGTAGAACATGTATATATACAAATATAAAGATATATAGGCAAACAAGTAAATAAATAACATAAATATAAACAAGTTAGGGGAAACCCTCGAAAAATCCCCAGTGAAGTCGCCATTTCTGTCGCGGTGAGAATCGGATCTCAAGTTATTATATTAACTTGAATCACAAATTTTGAAATTCACCACCGGTCTTTATTTTATCCAAAGGAAAGGGTTAAAGATCGAAAAACCTAATAAGATCTAAGGTTCGGGGGTTGGTTACGCCTAGGGAAGGTATTAACATCCTAAACGTCCGTAGTATTCTACGGGAACCTCTTGTTAGCATTTATGTTATCTATTACTTGCTTGCTAAGGGTATGTGCTAGGGTAAAAGACCTAAGTATATTAAAAGTATAAATCAAAAGAAAAGTTAGAAATGCTTTACTAAAAAAAAAATGTCTTATTTGAATTTTTACTATTTTTTTTGTTATATTAAAGAAAGAGGGTAGGATTAAAACTAAATTTAGAAAATAAACTAATTCTAAAAATTATTTAAGCAGTAAAAATGAAATTAGCTCCTCTTGAATTATTTTCCTTTTAGATTAATAATCTTGAAGAAAAAGTAAAATTAAAACCAAATCTAAAAAATTAAACCAATTCCTAGAATTAAAACTAAATTTAAGACTAAATCCAAAATCAACTGTTTAATTCTTTTAACTAATTTTTTTTTAAAAGAAATTCTTATTCCTAAAAAATCTAAACATTACCAAATATTTTTGTCATTTTTCTTCAATTTAAGGTAAACTAAATGGGAAGTTAAATCCTAAATTAGAATTAACAAACAAAAACAATATATTAACATTTTATTAAAAAAAATAAGGATTAAAATAAAACTTTAAATAAATCTAAATAAACAAAAAAATCTAATTAAATATAATATAGATTAAAATCTAATTAAAAAAACTAAAACAGCTAATTAAACTAAAAGTTAATTAAGACTTAACATAACTAAAGTCTATTTAAAAACTAATTAAATAAATGGATAAATTCTAAAAAATAAAGGGGGGGTGTGGTAACTGGTTAGACAGCATTAGTAATTGCATCAGGATCTTTTTTCTCTTAGGCCCATTGACCTTGGTCTCCAATCGCAGGGGGTGTAGAAATCAAGTTGAGGTGCTAAAGGAAAAAACCACGGGCCTAAAGACCCACCCGAGCTATCAACAACAACATTAAGTTATCAGAAAAAGAACAACATCTTCAATCAGTTTTCTCTCTCTCTTTTCATTCACCCTCGCGTCGCTCTCTTTTCCCCTCTTCTTCCTCAAATTTACTCGCACAACCACCCTTTCCTCTGTCACATTTGCAATCTCGTACTACCCAAACAAGCAAACTAAAGTTTTCATCAATAATTAAAAGAAATAGGGAAAGTGAGATGGATATACCTTTTAACATCCGGCGGCGACGACGATTGTGTAATTCTCGTGACGGCTCGCGAGCAAAGAGGTAGAGGTGGCTTCGTCGAGCTTGCTTCCGTTGGCGTCAAAAGCTGGGAGCGGGGAGTGCGACGTGATGGTGGGTGTCGTCAAGGGCGGATCACGGCGGACGTACGGCGGTTGCGGAACGTGAAGCCACTTCGAAGCTAGCTCAGGTTTTTCTTCCACTCTGTGACTCGTGTATGATTCGTCTGTGATTTCTGATATGTTGCTCTGTGTGTAGATGAATTTGTTCTGTGAATCTCCCTCTCCGCGTGAACCTTTTCTGTCAAATACCGGTATGAATTCCTTTTCACTGCTATGCGTGTAAGGTTTTGTGAATTGGGGAAGGTTTGTGTATCTTGTGACTTTGATGATTCTTGTGTTTTTTTTGTGGATTCTGCGATGGCTTTTTTTTTGGTATGGGAACTGTAAATTTTTTTTGCTCTGAACTGGTGTATTTCTGGTGTCCCCCTTTTCCTCTCTAAACCATGTCCTTTTTTATAGGAAAAATGAACTTTGAAATCATTGAACACAATGATATGCTGCTGATTCTTTGTGTAATTCTATGATTAATTCCTTTCCGTTTTCATGCCGACATGCTTACAAGCTGTTTTGGAAATGATATAATCTTGCCTTGAACCTGTCAGGTTATTATTTTGGAAATAATTCCATGATGTTTGATTTTGTTTTGATTAGCCTGAATATTATGATGAAACTTGATGAATGCTCTTGATTTTTACCAAAACAGTTACCGACACCATAGTGAAATTTTCCCTTTTTCTCATTAACCTGTTTAATCATGTTTGGGACTTGCCATTTTGATTTAGTCATGTTTGATCGTGTTTTGGATCTGCTGCTTGTTGACTCAGCTTGGATATTTGTGAATTGCAGCTTGGTCATGAAAATCACCTCGTGTCCACTCCACAAGTGGATCCCAGACAAATACTTCTAGTAATAACAAAAGCATGACTTTGTTCCCTTTTTTAGAACGCCAACAACCACCTCACAGTTTTCTCTGAAGCTACCCTCTATTCCAGTCAACGTAGGATTTCTAAGTATTTCTCTAAGCTGCCTCGAAAGCATTTCTAGGTCTTTACGTCCAAACACACATGGCAAAAAAAAATCTATCACAATGTTGTTGTTTAGCATCAACGAGCATGTCAGTTGCTCCATCATTTCTTTTTCCGCACTATAAATGGCTTTAACTTTGGAAAGTTTGTTTTAGGGCAGGTTTGGATTGGCCTGAATGTATTGAAGAGATCAAATGCATCTCTTTTATTATTCTCCTTGTAATATACTTTGTGATGAACATTTGAAAGAAATATGAACTTGTAATTTGTAAAGAGTGTACATCTTGAAATCTTGATGGAATTTTGGATATTAATTTGTATTTTCAACACTTGAACTTAGTATCCAATTTGCAAACTTTGGTCTTCTTGAACTTGGATTTAGACACTCTCACTTTGAATTTCATGAAAAGGATGATTTTTGAGATCAAATGGTGTACCTTGATTTTGATAAAATCCTTTTGAAATTACAACTTGAACATGAATCTTAAAACAATGACTTGAGCTTGACTTTGATACTTTCAATTTGAAATTTATGACTCGGTTCATCAATCTTTGAGTTTGAACTTTGTATGCAACAATGAATCAATTGGAATATAAGTCTCGAATTTCACTTTGATAATTTCTGGTATAAACTTGATTCGAGACCTTTATCCAAACTCTACCACGTCAAAACATATTAATCATAAATCACCGCAAGTCTAAATCCAACTTCGCGAATAAGACCAAACCATGCCACGAGAAGCCCTTTGAAAGTGAGGATACCACTTATAACGCAATTCACCACGAAATTCCAATTATTTCTCCAATAACCATGCTAAACACCAAAGAACAGAAACCCATAATCCTCCTTAGGAAAACCTCTGAGAAATCTTGAGGAAAAGTCAACCTTGTATTGATTAATGGGCCATAAGAATAAGGGCATCGCCACATGAATTCAACACAATTTGCCAGGGACCAGAATCACCATGAACACACACACAACTTCCATGACCTTTGAAACTTTTGCAGCAACCCTAAATTCACAAAGGAAAACAAACGAAACACAAGTCTGATAAATTGGTTAGCTATGCATGATAAAATGCGTGATATGCTATGCATGATGATGCACAAAGATTGTGGAATCTTATGGTCAAAAATTAGGGTATGACAGCCATGTCTAGCCATTGGTCCAGTTCAGAACAGAAACCCCCTAAGTCGTTGCTCCCGAGCATGGGAGTGATGACTTAAGGACAGTTCGTTGCTCCGGGGAGCTAGCATGGAGCCGTCGTTTGAAGACGAGGAGGATTGTCTCAAGGTGCTCATTAACCCCGGTGTCCGTGAAATTCGTGGCAGTGACCTTATTTCCCGGTATTCGGGGAGACTAATGGTCAGACAGAATTGGAAACGTTGGGACGCCACGTGTGCCTAGAGCTCCATGTAGCAGTTACTAGGCAATGATGGCTAGTGGATAGCCATCATAGCCTATGAGCGCGTGTTCGCACGTGCCCCTTTGTATAAAAAGGGGAAATTCGTCTCATTTGGAACTTTTCGTTCTGATTTCTCTCCGTTTCCTTCAGCATCCTTGCCCGTCACCGTCGACTGCCTACTCCGACCACCGCCTTAAGCTTCGAGCAGCTACTTTCGTCTACTTAAATCAAGTAAGTTTTTTGATACCTTGCTTGTTTTACTCCTTTTTATTGTCGATGGTAGGTTGCATGTGGTTAGGGCTAGGTTTAGAGGACGAAATGGGTGAGCTTCTGGCGATTGTTGGTGGTGGATGGTGGTTGTGCCATTTTTCTACCTCTGACATGTCGCCGAAGTTAGTAGTATGTTTCAGCGAGCAGGGTGGTCCACGAAAATGTTGCGACAGCTATGTATGTGTGACCGCCGTGTCTGTTCATCCTCTGAGTGGGTCATGAGTTTTCCGGTAGGACATTCCCAGATTTTGGTGACGCTTTACGATTTCCGGCGAAGCTTCAAACGGAAACTGGGTATGAGTGCGGGGAAGCTCCTCGCTCAGGGATGATTAGCTTCGAGTGTCTTCTCGCGGGGAGGTGTCAGCTTTTCCTTTGATGTTAGGGCTTAGGCCGGGGACGTTGTCCTCAGCCCTTTGCGCGCCCTTTCACTTGACTTAGCGGTGGAAGGGTGGATTTAATTTGTTGTCGAATTCACTTTCTTCTCTGCTTTTTAGGTGATCATAATGGCGACGGGGCCAGATAGAGAGGTTATCCTAGATACATCCGAGGAAGAAACAGGCTCTTCGGAAAATAGTAGCTCGACGGCCTCGAGCACCTCCAGTGATGTCGGGGAGGAAGAAGACTTGGAAGTTATGGACGAGGACGCCGTTGAAGGTCCAGATGAAGAATGGGAGGTGGCCGACCCTTTCGAACATGTGTCCACTTTCGCAACATATTTGGACGATGTCTTTACGGAGGTTGGCCCAGAGGGGGAGTGGAAGGTGCAATTCCCTACTGAGGAAGAGCGAGTCTGCACGAACTTCGGGGACCGTTTTATGATGTATGAATATGCCTTTAAGGAGTTGGGCCTGAGGTTGCCGTTCACTGAATTTCAGCAGTCAGTGTTCGTTCATTTGAGATTGGCCCCTAAGAAACTGCACCCCAACTCGTTGGCCTTTATCCGGGCGTTCGAGTTGGTATGTGAGCATCTCTCCATAGGGGCTACTCTCCCTCTATTCTTCATTGTCTTCCATCTTCAAAGGCAGCTATCGGGGAGGAAGTACGGCTGGGTTTCTTTGAAGCAGCCACGTAAGTTGTTCAAGCCTTTCTCCGAATCGATACGGACGTTCAAGGAGCGATATTATGTTGTCGAGCCCCTGTCCGAAGCTGCCCAGGACAGTACATACGTCTGGGAGATTGAGGTGGACGAGGATGGGAACGACCTGCGTAACGAGGAGGGGAAATTTGTTGGGTGGAGAATCTATAAGTTCCCCATCCATTGGGCACCTGATCATTTTGCCAAGAAGCCCAGCGACTATGTCCTCCAGCCGAACGAGCTCCACGGGCAGGATGCCGTGGCGTATGAGGAGTTGGTGAAGTGGGTCAACTCCATCCGGCTTGCTGATGCTGGACGAGCAAGGGTAATCCGATCTTCGAGGAAGATGGGAGTCAGAGGGTTGAGCGTCGATTTATCAATATTAAGGCACTGCTGGAGTGCAAGACCCCCGAGGATGCCGGGAAGTTACTTGGTAGTCTTAGTTGTTTAAATTTGTTTGCTTTATTTCTTTTCCTCGTATCTAACGTGCTCGTATTTTGTTTGTGCAGGTGAGATGCCTCAGGCTCATAACCGGGTTGTGAGGAATGCTCTCGCGAGGAACAAGGCTGGTGCGGCTCCTCTGAAGTCTCAGTTTGCCGGTGCTCGTGCTCCTCCTCCGGCGCAGTCTGCTGCGGGGACCTCTTCCTCTCCTACTCCTGCTCCCCGGGGGTCTCCTCTTCCTTTGATCAGTCGATCCAAGCGACCAAGACTCACTGACGCTGTGGATCTTACTCGGGCATCAGAGAAGGGGAAGTTCGAGGTTCCTCCTTGCATCCATGACAGGAAATTCTTCGAGGGGAACTCTCTGATTGTGCCTTGGTCGGAGTCTCTTTGTTTGGAAAGCATGGACCGCCCGAGCAAGAGGGCGTTGGTGGCTCAAGATGCTTCCGCCTTGGTCAGGATGCTGGAGATGGCGGCCATTTATACCGAAGGGGACTCTGCAACAGAGGACGAACTTACCGCTGCTCGGGCTTCCATGGCGTCCCTCAGAGAAGAAGCTAAGGTTGCCGAAGATGCTCGAAAGAAGGCTGAGGAGGAGGTGGCTCGGTGGAAGAAGGAGAACTCCACGCTGGCGGCGGAGAAGAAAGTTGCCGAGGAGCTGGTCCAGCGGCTGAGGGCGGCCAATGCCCCGGGTGATGATGAGCCGGATGATGTGAAGGAATTAAAGACGAGATCCGAGCTGGTTGCCCGTTTGATGACGGCCAAGGATGATGGTATTGTCGTCGCGGAGGAGTCTTTCGGGAACGCCGTGGTTCAACTGCGGGTGGTGAACCCTGAGCTTGACTTTTCTGTCGTGGGCACCCACTATCTGGCGCACGTTGAGGATGACCGGATCGTCATGCCTGATGCTCTCCTTGAAGGGAATAACGAGGATCAGCCCGCGGAGGACCAGGGGCCTCAGTCTGAGCCTGCCGAGCATGTGGATGAGTGAGGAGTTTGTATTTTTGATGTTGTTATAATCTGTCCGGCCTGCGTGCCGAGTATTGTTGTAATTTATTTTTTTGGGGGCGTGGCCCCCGTTTGATGTAACCCAGTACAATCATGGTCCTTGTGGCCCCTTATCATGTTAAGTTATTATATGTTTGATTATGTTATCTGCATGAATTTACTTGCTTTTATTTTTTGCTAAGTGTTGTACTCATGCTCGTTGTGAATGTATGTCCGCCCGTCATAGGGGGTATTTGACTTGTGCGAATAATTTGGGGGGATTGCTCGTTGTAGATGTGTTTGGCAATGAGGGGAACTGGTAGAACAGCCGGGGAATATCCTGGCGGGGTGCGGAGCTCAGGTCGCGTTTGAGGCCTGAGTTCGCGGCGTGAACGTCCCATTGCGAGCTGGGGTTCTGCCAGTCATGGTACTTTGATGAGAGCGATGCTCGATCGAGGACCGCTGTCGAGCAGTTACCCGACTCGTTACTGAGCGAGGTTCTGCTTTATTCGTATGCAACGCTTGTACCTAGACTTGCATAGTGGTCGGTAGCTGACGTCCGTCGTTGTGACGGGTCGAACCGAGAATTTAGCTGTAGTATTGTTTTATCTTTTCAGCATTCCATGGTCGAGCAAGTTCTTCCCCGGTGAGATGTTCTAGGTAGTAGGCCCCATTTTCCGTTTTTACTCAGACGCGATAGGGCCCCTCCCAGTTAGCTGCTAGTTTGCCTTCTCGAGAGTCTTTGTGGTTTCTTCTTAGAACAAGGCTTCCCACGTTGAACTCTCGTCGTATCACCTTGGCGTTGTGCCTGATGGTAATTTTTTGTTTCAGCGAGGCTTCGCGGAGGGCACCCCGATTCGGATTTCCTCGACAAGGTCGAGTTCTTCTCGCAATGACTCGTCGTTCATCTCCTCGTCTAGGGGCGACTCTGTCCGCCTAGAGGGCACGTGAATTTCGATGGGAATTACAGCCTCGGTCCCGTATGCTAGACGGAAAGATGGTTCCCCGGTCGTTGAGTGTGGGGTTGTGCGGTATGCCCAGAGTACGCTGTGCAGTTCTTCGACCCATGCCTTCTTTGTTTCGTCTAGCCTTCGCTTGATGCCTCGAAGGATGACTCGGTTGGCTGCTTCGGCCTGCCCGTTTGTTTGAGGGTGCTCCACGGATGCGAAGTGCTGCTTTGTACCCAGTTGGGCGACGAAGTCTTGGAACTTCCTGTCCGTGAATTGCGTCTCATTGTCCGTTACTATCACTTGGGGGATGCCGAAACGTGCAAGGATGTTTCGTTTGTAGAAACGCAGGATATTGAGGGCAGTTATTTTGGCTAGAGCTTCCGCTTTTATCCATTTTGTGAAATAGTCTACGCCCACTATTAGGTATTTATTCTGACTTGATCCTACCACGAAGGGTCCTAGGATGTCTAGGCCCCACCAGGCGAATGGCCACGGGGAGGACATAGCCTTGAGCTCGTTGGGCGGAGCCAGGTGCATGTGCCCGTGTCGTTGGCATTTATCGCATTTCTTCACATGCTCTTTCGCGTCGTGCTGCATGGTTGGCCAATAGTATCCTGCTCGGAGGGCCTTTCGGGCAAGCGGCCTTCCGCCGAGATGTTGGGCGTTGATTCCTTCGTGGATTTCGCGCAGGATGTTCGCGACCATTTCCTCCTCGACACATTTGAGCAGCGGGATGGAGAATCCCCGCCTGCAGAGTTTATCTTCGACCAAGACATAAGAGCAGGCTCTTCGCCTAACTGTGCTGGCCTCCTTTGGGTCGGACGAAAGTTCGTCTTTGGCGAGATAGTTATAGACGGGGGTCATCCAGCAGTTGTTGTCGCCGATCACCTGTACGTCGAGTGTCGGGGAGAATTTCTCGATGCTGGGTCGAGGAAGTACTTCCTGTATGACGAATTTGTTTCTGCCTTTCTTCTTTGTGCTGGCTAGTTTGGATAGGACGTCTGCTCGCATGTTATGTTCGCGGGGAACATGTTTCACTTCCACCGTTGTGAACTTCGCCATCTCCTTTTTGACCAGGGCCAAGTATTCGGTCAGGTTTTCATTTTTGGCTTGATATTCTCTCCAGACCTGGAGGGCTACGAGTTGTGAATCCGTGCAAATGACGACCTCTTCTGCACCTAGGTCCTCGGCCAAGCAAAGCCCAGCGAGGAAGGCGTCGTATTCAGCCTGGTTGTTGGAGGTTGGGAATGACAGGGTGAGTGATACTTCGATGATGATTTCTTTGTCGCTTTCCAGTATGATGCCCGCGCTGCTGCCTGCCGAGCTTGAGGTACCGTCAACGAAAATGGCCCATTTGCGCGCTTCGCTCGCAAGGGAGTCTGCGAATGTCATTTCCGTGATGAAGTCGGCCAGAGCTTGGGCCTTGAGGGCTTTTCTGCTTTCGTATTGGATGTCAAATTCGGACAGTTCCAACGACCATTTGAGCATCCGACCGACCATGTCTGGTCGTCCGAGCAGCTGCTTTATGGGTTGATCTGTTCGAATCACGATCGTGTGAGCCAAGAAGTAGTGTCTTAATCTTCTGGCTGCGTTGATGAGGGCCAGCGCCACCTTCTCTATCTGTTGGTATCTTAACTCTGGTCCTTGTAGCGCTTTGCTCATGAAATATATGGGCTTCTGCCCGTCAGGTGTCTCGCGGATGAGAGCGACGCTCACTGCTTCGGTTGCTACGGCGAGGTGCAGGTACAACGTTTCGCCATTGTCCGGGCGAGAGAGGACCGGTGGCTCTGAGAGTGCTAGTTTCAGATGGAGAAGGGCCTCGTCACACTCCTCGGTCCATTCGAATGCTGCCTCTTTGCGGAGGAGTTTGAAGAATGGTAGGGCGTGCTGGGCGGACTTGGCCACGAAACGAGATAGTGACGCGAGCATCCCGTTGAGGGACTGGATGGATTTTTTGGACTTGGGCGTAGGAAACTCGGAGAATGCTCAGCATTTGTCGAGATTGGCTTCGATTCTTCGTTCCGTTAAGTAGAAGCCGAGGAATTTGCCTGCCCGGACACCGAACGTGCACTTCTCCGGGTTAAAACGCATTTTGTATTTTCTGGCCTATTCGAAGACCTTTCTCAAATGGGCAGTATGATCGGTTTCCTCGTGGGATTTTACGATCATGTCGTCCATGTAGACTTCGAGCATGTCGCATATTTCTCCCCGGAATACCTTGTTCATCATTCGTTGGTACGTTGCTCCGGCGTTCTTCAGGCCGAAGGGCATTACATTGTAGTAATAGTTGCCCGACTCGGTCATGAAGGCCGTATATTTTTTGTCGGACATTGCCATCGGAATTTGATTATAGCCCGAGTAGGCATCCATGAACGATAAAAGTTTAAAACCAGCGGAATTATCAACGAGTTTATCAATATTGGGGAGGGGGTAGGCATCCTTCGGGCATGCCTTATTGAGATCGGTGTAATCAACGCACATGCGCCATTTTCCATTAGATTTTTTAACTAGTACAACGTTGGACAGCCAAGTGGTGTACTTGGCTTCTGAAAAAAATTTGGCCTCGAGGAGGTCCTTTACAGCTTTTTCAGCAGCCTCCGTTTTCTCCGGAGACTACTTTCTCCTACGTTGTGCTACGGCCTTGATGGCCGGGTCAATTGTCAGCTGGTGGCAGGCGATGGACGGATCCAGTCCAGGCATTTCGGCGGCGCTCCATGCGAATATGTCGGCATTCTCACGGAGGCATGCTTTGAGCTGCTTCCTCGTGATGTCGGGCAGGTCTGCTCTAATCTTCACTCCCCGCTGAGGGTCGTCGCCGAACAGAACGATCTCGAAGTTGCCATTCAGGATCGGGCGCATCGGATGGGAGTTGCTGCTGGACGATGTGGACAGGTCGGCTGAAGCTGCTCGTTCCTCCTTCTGGTCTTCTTCTTGGAAGCGACTGTCGAGGTCGATAGAGTCAACCTGGGGAAGAGGCTTGGCTTCCTCGGAGCTGCTTGGCAATGTTGGCTTGCCCGATGCTTTTGGCTTGGATGCAATGGCGTTGAGCCCCTTTGTAGCTGCCTCGAAACACCTACGTGTAGCTTCGATGTCGCCGTGGAGGGTGGCGACCATCCCCTTTGAAGTGTAATACTTCATCTTCAGGTGGACTGTTGAAGGCACCGCTACCAACTCGGCCAGAGTTGGCCTTTCGAATATGCACTGGTAAAGTGACGGGCAGTCGATCACCAAAAATTGTACCTTGATAGATCTGGCCATCTCAGCTGATCCGAAGGTTACGATCAGTTAGACGTAGCCCCACGGCTTGGTCACTGATCCGTTGAATCCCTGTAAATCAGACCCTACATAGGGGGTAAGGTGCGATTCATCCAGCTGAAGCATTGTGAACAGCTGGGAGTACATGATGTCGACCAAGCTGCCCTGGTCGACGAGTATTCTGCAAACGTCGAAGTTCGCCATTCGGGCTCTGACGAGCAAAGGTATGCTCGAGTTCGGGGATCCGCCGAGGAGCTCTTCCCTGTAGAAGAAGATGGGGACGGAGCCCTTCTGGGCCTGATCAAGCACGGTCACTTTATTGGAGCTCGTGTTGATCAGATGCTCGAACTTGCGTTTCACGGAGCCTACAGTGACCTTGTTGAAGCCCCTGCCAGAGATGACCATGGCGGAGGCAAAAGTCTCCCACGGGTTGTGGGCCGCGAAATAAGCAGGGGCGCTGAGCCCGTCCGGGACGTAGAAGTCCTCCGGTCGCGATATGGACATAACGACCTGTATGTTGGCGTCTTCCGAGGAGGGAACTTCCTCTTCTATCTTCTTGGACTCCTGGGCGTCCTGCCGAGGAGTGTCATTCTTCTTCGCGAACTGTTTCAGGTGGCCGTCCCTGATCAGTATCTTAATGGCATCCTTCAGGTGGATGCAGTCCTCAGTAGTGTGGTCGTGACTCTTGTGGAAACGGCAGTATTTTGATTTGTCCACGTTCGGTCTGGCTGACAGTTGTTTAGGGAAGCGTACCCCTGCCTGCTTGAACTCCAAATTGGCACACTCGGACAATATTTTCTCCCTCGAGACGGTCAGGGGGTGTAGTCATGGAAATGTCTGGAGGGTCCCTTGCTGTCGCGGGAGTCTCGTGGACGGTCCTCCCGCTTCCGATCACCCCGACGAGATGTCGAGGCTTCTTCTCCTCTGGAGGCCCGAGCGTTCTCCTGATGGCGTGATGCTCGGACGTTGTAGGCCGCAACCTTTTCTTCGTACTGAATGTGTGATTGGGCTTTGAGGAGGAGGGTGTCTAAGTTCCTCGGCGGTGCGAGGCCAATGGCTTTAGAAAACTCGGAGCCCGGGCGGACCCCTTGCTCGAGTAGAAACTTCTTCATTTTGTCAGTTGTAGGGACCTGTACTGCTTCCTTGTTGAACCTCTCGATGTACGCGTGGAGAGGCTCGTCTTTTCCTTGGATTATGGCCCCAAGGGAGGCCTCGGTCTTGGGGTGACGGCGAGATGCTGTGAAATGCCGTGAGAACATCCTGCCCAACTGTCTCCACGAGGTAATGGACTCCTTGGGCAGTTGCTTGTACCATGTCATCGCTCCCTTTCGAAGCGTGGTCGGGAACAGTCGGCATTTGATGGCGCCCCATACGCCGCTGTAGTCTAACAGCGCATCGATGTTCTCGCTGTGCTCGTCGGGGTCGGTGGTTCTGTCGTACGTGCCGAGTGACGGGGGTTTCTCCAAGCCTTTTGGGAGACGGGTAGCCAGGATCTCCTGGGACAACGGGCCGCGAGGCTCGTCGTCGCTGCTAGAACTGGTGTATGATGGGGACCAAACGGGATGTTTGCGGCGGCGGTTCCTCTGGGGAGAAGGGGAGCGGTTCCTTCGCGGAGAAGGTGAGCGGGCCCGTACTTTAGACTTGACCAGCCGAGATTGCTCGTTCCTTCGAGTCCTCTTGTGGTCGTGAGCATGTTGGTCACGCGGGGAGATCTGGTCGCGTTTCTGGGTTGCGCGAGGATCAGGCTCTTGGCGCAGTCTTTGATCGATGTCTCTCCGGGGCTGCGGGCTCCTTGACCGTTGTTGGTTCCTCCACGGAGGAGGGGATCTTGGACGGTTGGACTCTTCTAACGCCCCGATCCTCTCATTTTGCTGCAGGATCAGGGTGTTGGTTTTGTTGATCGCCTCCAGGAGGGCTGCCACGGCCGGGTCGACGTTGGACGGAACAGGAATGTGCTGGACGTCAAGTGAAGGCTGATCGTTGCTGCGATCAGCAAGGGTAGGGGAAGGAGAAGTAGTGGCTCCGTCCCTGAGGAAACGGGCATCTCGGAGGAGAGATGACTGGCCGTCAATGTCAGATTTGTTGACGGGGAGGATGGTGGCTTGGAGAGCATCCTTGGTGCGATCTTGGGAGGCCATGATCGTGATGATGTTTGAGAATTGTTTTGATCTTCGGTTTCTGAGGAAAGAAAGATGGGGAGAACAATGGTTTCCACAGACGGCGCCACTGATCGTGAAGGCTGGATCAGATTCTGTAGAAGTGGGCCACCAAGTTCGTCAGGGATGCTGGTCGCAAGGAGAGGAGGGGGGTGTACCTGCAAGGCACTCCGACGCTCAAGTAAGAAAGGGTCAGAGAAAAAGGGAAAGTACAAAGTATGAATTCTTAGGGTGAATATTGGATTCCTGACCCTCTCAAGCGAGAGGGTTTATATAGAGCCCCCAGCGCGTGGCCAACAGTCCTATTTTCGGGGCGAAATAACCGTTTTCCCCAAAGAATAGGTAACTATCCAAACTAGACGTTATGTCGGGCAGGGTGCCCAAAACTAGCCGTTATGTCGGGCATATACATGGTTCCGGGCACCTGCCCACAGCTGTTCGGGGAGTTATGAAGCCGTGCATAACGGGCAGTAATCCCGGGGAGGAATGTTGCATTCCTTGCCCGGTTGGAGGGGCAGAAAGGTAATTTTTGCCCCTCTGTGGATTGGACTTAGGCAATTTGGGCCGCTCTGGAGCAGAAGCGAATTGGGCCATGTCTAGCCATTGGTCCAGTCCAGAACACCTACCAAACTATCAATCCTTTCACTTAATAGAATAGAGGTAATAGTAATTGAAAATACCATGAACCAACTACCTCATCAAGATGAATTCCAGGGAAAACACGGTTTGAAAAAATTAAAAGAAAATAAGTTATAATATAACACTCAAACATAGTTAAGGTTAAGTCAAAGCAAATCAAAATGAATTTACAGTGTCAAAAAATGCAGCATGAAACAACAACATTGCGAGATTAAGCCAAGGCGATTTGATATGCACAATGCTCATGAATTTACCACAGTATTAAAAACGCAACATGAAACAACACCTACATTGCAAGATTAAGCCAGAGCGATTCGATATGCACAATGCTCACTAGTGCAGAAAGAGGAATTTACACCTATTTTTTTATATATATATTTTACACCCTTTATTAGAGGGTGTAAATTCAAAGGGTGAGAAATGTCTGACGAATTTACACCTATTTTAAAACGGGTGTAAATAAAGGGTATATTACAATTTTTTTTAAGAGAAAATGAGTGTAATTTGTTACATATATACAATTAAATCAAACGAATTTACACCCAAAATAATGTGTAAAATGAATAATGCTTGCTATGAATGTCAAGAAATTTACACCCTATTTTCTTTAAATAGGGTGTAAAAATATGGTATATTACACCCTATTTTAGTTATCATAGGTGTAAAAATATGGTATATTACACCCTATTTTAGTTATCACGGGTGTAAAATATTTGATAATTATATTATATTTAATTTTATTTACAACCTACTTCATACAACCAAATATTTTTGTATATCGTTGGACATTCAGTAAACAAATATCTTATAATATACGTAAAAGAATTCGATTTATTTTTTAATGTTATTTTAAAAACGAGTAATGTTAGAAAATTAAAACACGATTTGCAGAAGCCACGATTGTTATTATTTAAAATACTATAAGATTGTTAGAAAATTAAATTGTAAATCAAATGGACCGAGACTATAATCGTGAACGAATCATTTTCCTTACAGTATTTCAAGCACTCTCGAATTGTCTTAGAGTTTCTACGCAGGAATGCCCAGGATAATTTAGCTTATACTCGAGTTTGCACAAGACTGATGAAAACTCGAATGCAGGGAAGATGAAATCAGGAATTTTGTGTGAAGAGGATATATTTTTCTCATGTATTTTTCTGAATCCGGAATGCTTAATTTATAGGCCAAAGTGGTGTTGTTTCATAAGGTTGCGACCCTTGATGAAACACACACTTTTAGAAACACTTTTCCAAAATGTTTCATTGTTTCGTCTACAACCGCACTTTTCAAACGTTGCACTGTTTCGCCTACAACAACTCTTTTTACCAAATGTTGCACTATTTTGCCTACAACAATAATTTTCACAGGTTATACTGTTTCGGACTCTGCAACACTTCACAAAGTGTTGCCTATTTCTGAATTCAAATCTACTGCAACACTTCACAAGTGTTTCCTATTTTCAAATTCAAAAATTAATCTTCACTTGAATATTTTCTTGTTATTTTGGAACACACTCAATATTATTAATTGTTAATAATTTACAACAATCCCCTACTTTATCTAATAATGACAAGATCAATTCCAGAAAAAGAAAGGGAAATAATTTTAATACAGTTAAGTATCTTTCAATTTAAACTTAACCTTAGTAAGGATAATGAAAATTTTAATCGGAATGTTAGGTAGCTATGCTTTGAACCGTTATTGAAGGTGCGAGAAAGACACAAGAAAGGGGGGTTTGAATTGTGTATTTACTCTTTTGTACATTTTCTCATCTTGTTAAAGAGACGCTCAAGAACCTTCAATGTTCGTTGAGAGATTCTGATCTCTTAACTATGGAGCATGAGAACCGGATAGGTTCTGATCATAAGATACGATACTCAGAACTTGCAGTGCGGAAGCTTATCAGAGATAGACTGCAAGGTTCTGACTTTGCTTAACATGAGGTTCTGATATTCAATGCAGAAACATAAATATAGATACTAAGCAAGAGAGTAAAGGACGCACGATATATCTTGGTTCACCACGCGGGCTAATCCAGTCCACCCTCCTCAGGTGATTTCGCCTTGAACACAAGGTCTTAATCCACTATAATCAATCTCGATTACAGATGCACGGGCAACAGCTGGTGACTAACCACTTGCACAGCCGCACTGTGACTAACATACAATGAACCGTTCAGGGATTCAACTTAATGAATATAACGAACATTGACCTGCAGGTTCCAATCTCACAAGATCTACTGCTAGGCTTTCACGGCTAGACGTGAATATAACGCTACTGACCCTATTTCAGGCTTTTCCCATAATGACATCTCGCCATTGTCATCTCAAGTATCTGATCACCACGTGTCTACTCAAGGGCCTCAACTCACAGCTGAACCGTTCAGGGATCCCTTCAGGATATAACGTTCACTTGAGGAGTCTCAATTCATTTAGTCGAATTAGCAAACTGGAGATTACAGATTGTGCTTCTTAATAAGCAAGTTTCTCCTAAGTTTAAGTACAAAGAACACACACATGTGTTCAAGCAAGTTATGAGCAATCAGCTCCTTGCTTTCCTAAGAAACTACAAAGATGTATTTAGATATTACAATTTTTGACATCTTGTAGATCTTCTTCCTCTTCGTCTTCTGGTTGAGCAAGCTTTGAGCAGCAACTCCTTGCTTCAGATCTTCAATGTAGTCCTGGTGAGAGGGTGGGTTGATGACTTGACAGATTTGCACTTATTGTCTTCTTCATCAACAGCTTCTATATCAATTCATTGTTGTTGTGTTGAATGATGATCTTGAAGCTTCAACAACAATGGCCATATGTAAATGGTGATAACTTTGGATATTCTAAGTGTTACAACGAGAACTCATCGTTGTTGCTATCTTCACACGATGACTTGGTTAATTTTGTAGATGAACATTCAGTTCGTGATTCTACAGGTGATCGACACATCAGAAGCAAAAACTCTTTCCATTAAATAGCCCGTAGAAATATAGCCGTTAGAGAATACTGTTGGCAGTTTGGAAAAGAGATGTTGTGATATAATGAGTTGTACTGACACATCTTCTTTTTGTAGAGGAAGAAGTGACCGGACATCTTTTCTTGGGCAGTGTGTACATTTAACTCACAACGGTTAATATTTAGACTTCAAAACTTCAGTGGCTTCTGATGTTAATTTGATGAAGCATGAGTAGAGTCTTCTTAGCAGAATATCTGATGTTTCAAGTCTTCCGTCGATTGAAGAAGTCCATTAGGAATCAGTCTTCAGAACTTCAGCACTTGGTCTTTAAGAACGTTATTCTTTTCTGCTTCAAGTTGTAGCACCCCAAAATTTGCCCTACCTTTTTCTGGCTTGTGTTTCGCACTCATTTGCATTCCATTAGGCCATACTCATAATCATATCATTGCATTGGTCTTCTAAGACATGGGACCAAAGGATTTTCTTGGCCTTATTTATAAGGGATTCATTCGGTTTCTATTCTCGGTTAAGTTGGAGCAAGAGGTTGAATTCTCCTCGTTGTAATCTTCCTGATCTGAGGTTTTTCTAGTCACTTTAGATCTGAAGTTGGATGTGGATTGAATGTGATCATGTGACTTGCTTGAAACTCGAGACACAACTCCTTTTTGTTCTTAACCAATAACCATTTTCATGTTAATATCCATTTTTCTCATTTTTCCAATTAATTTCGATATTCATTCTTTACTATTTTCAAATCCAATTTTTATCCAAATATTCATTTTAGTCCATTTCCTTATATAAAACCATTTTTATTCATTTCAATACCCACAATCCATATTAGAATCCATTTCGACCCAGGGCTATTTTAGATCCATTTCCAATTATCCAATAACCAAACATCCATTCTTGTCATTTTTCATTAAACCACATTTCAATTACTCCAATAAATAAACCATTTTCTTTAAACCATTCAAATTATCCATCATAAATCCATTTCAATTCATTTCTCATTTTGTAAATCCACATTCATGCTATAAACCACTTTTATCATTCTTAATCCATCTTAAGAACCATTTTTAAACCAAGCTCATTCATTTTCTAAGCCCATTTGCAATATTCCTTGAAAAAAAAGAAAAAAAAGCATTTGTGTATTCATTTTTGGAACCCTTAAATAATTTCTTTCCATTACAAAAAATTTCACATTCACGTATAATCCAAATCGCATTTAAGGCCCGTCCGATTTTGTGCTAATCCTGAACAAAGATAGAAGGCCAACTGTTAAAGCAGCCAGCGGGAAAGAGAAAATAGTTGGCTAAAATTGGTGACTTTGATGTGCTTAATTGGTCACAGTTTGGAGTCAAGAATATCAGTTTAAATCATCTCCGTATCCAGGCCAACTCCCGTACAATCAAGAAGTCCTATTTTATGCGACCTTGGATTCAGGTGATGAGGGTGGTGTGCTCGCTCAAATCATGTTACGTTCCTGTTGAGAATCGAAAAAGTCCGGTACTCTATTGACTATGGCATAGAGTAAATTCTGCGTAGCTCATACGGAACAAGATCGAAGAAGGATACAGCCTGATAGTGCTCCAACATGTTTATCAGAAAAATTGGAAAGAAATTATGTAACAGCAGATGAAGAGAACGTATCTTATCAGAAAAATTCTTTGATCAAAATAAAAAGTAAAAAAAGAATACATGGCGCAGCAGCAGTTGGTAACAAAAAAAAAGGAGAAAAATACATAACAACAGAAAAGCCAATTCACCACTTCTAACAATTCTTTTAACATGTTCTTAACAAAAAAACCTCTAGCAGCTTCATCAATTCCAATTGATAACAGAAACTTCCTAAACACTCTAACAGAACTCTAACAAACTTCTAACCGATTTTCACCTGCAAAGACCAAATTACCCTCCCTGATTGTTGCTATAAGAACTTCATTCTCTTCATTCTTCACTCTCTCTTCTTCATTCTGCACCATTTTCTCAATTTTGATTCTACACAATCTTCATCTTCCATTTCCAATTCTCTTCAATCTTCAATCTCTGCACACTCTTCACCGCCTTCCATTTCAATTCACCTTCCCGATTCTTCATCTCTTTCATTCATCATCTTCTTGATCACAAACCTGTAGAAAAATTCAACATTAATTCAAACACTGCTACAATTCAACTCTCCATAATCAATTCAAAGCTCCATGACCTGTAACCAAATCTCCAGAAATCGCAGAAAGGAAGAAGAAGAATTCAACGCAAATTCAACGGTTAATTTCAGATACTAAATAGCAACATCAATTCGCGCCAAAGACAGAATCGAGTTCATACGCAACAACGACAACGGTTTGAACGCAGAAATAAGGAAGAGGAAAATTGACATCAACGAAAACGAGATTTATACCTGAATCGAATTTGTGACGTCGTCATCGCACTTGAAGAGCCATCGGAGCGACTCCGATAGGTATTCCGAATCCTTTTCTCCTTACTATTGCTTTTGAATTGGAGCGAGTTGCGTCGTTAATATTGCGAATATTGTTGTGCTTCTGTTTCTTCTGCGTTTTCGTTTGCGAGTGTTGAGCGATGAGTGAGTGAGGTTGTGGTTTCGTTCGGTGAGGTTGCGATGTAGATTTGTTGAAGACGGCACGGTTGAGCGATGATTTGCTTTGTTGATGTGTGGAAGTTCGTGTGAGCTTGAGAGGTTGTGACGGAGAGATGAGGTGTGAGAATTGAGCGAGTGTTTGTTGAGCGAGTTTGAGCGTTGCCAGCACTGTTGCGATGGAGGAGATACGAGCGATGGGAGAGCGAGAGTGAGGTCGTGCTGAGTCGAGAGATTGAAGTTGAGGAGAGCGCAACGGTTTTAGCGAGAGTGAAACGGAGACGGTGATGATGATGATTTTGAAAGATGTTGAAGCTGAGAGAGGAGATTCTGGCATGGCATTTTTCCGGCGACGACTTGTCACGAACGAATCGAACGAAGGAGAAAAGTGACACAGAGATTAGAACGAAGCACTTGGAGGAAGGACGGCGTGTCAGTGATGTTGAAAGAGAGCGACGGAGATTTGGAGAAGAAGAAGGAGTTAAGGTTTTGATTAGACTTTTGTTATTGAAGGTTGAGTAATGATGATAATGGCGAACGATGAAGGTTGTGAGAAGAAGACGAAGGTTGAAGGAGCTCAGGCGAGGTTGAAAGGATGGGAAGTAGGGAGGAAGTGCCGGTGATGTCTCCGGTACGGTGAGAAGAAGATGAGAAGAAGTTATGTTGTGGCGGCTACGGGTGATCAAGAAGAAGAGGGTAAGAGGTTTAGATTAGGTTTCTCTCTTTTGCTTTACTCAGTTTGGGCTTTCAGGCCCACTCAACTTTACTATCCACACACCCGTTTTTCTGCCTACACCACCCTTGGCTGCATTGAAGAACCTTTGGACCTTCAGCAAAGGCCCACTCACCTGACCCTCTATGCACAACCCCTTGGGCCAATTCTACACCCTCCTTTTAATTTCATAGTCTTTTTGTTCTATTTTTCTAATTAGATTAATTTTAGATTTCAATTGGGATTAATCTTGGTCTTTGTTAATGGACTTTGGTTATTTGTTTACAATCGAATTTAGATAATAATTTCTAGTTTAGTTTTTAATGTTGATTAGTTAGAATTTAATCTTGATTTAGAACTACCTTTATAGAAATTAATTGGAGTTAGATGAATTAGAATTTAATTTTGATTTTAGGATTAATATTAGTTTCAATACTAGAATTAATTTTAGGACTAATTGTTTTAGAATTAGTTTAGAACTAACTTGAACTAATTTTAGAATTAATTTTCTAGTTTTAGACTAACTTTTCTTCTTAGAATTTAGTCTTGATTTTTACTTAGCATTTTGATTCTAGCTTTGTTATTTTTTTACCATGATCTTAATTGCCTTTTCTTGATTAATTGTTGATTAATTTCTGTTTAATTCCTGACTAAATGCTTCTTTGTTTGCTTAATTTTCTTCATCCCTCTTTAAGATCAACTTAACTTCCATCTTGGAAGTAAGTTGCTTCTTATGTTCTTCTCCTTTCTTTTAGGATTAGATTCCTTAAACCACACTAAACCTTAGGACCTCCAAGCATGCTAACACTAGGGTGTGGCTTAGTTTCCCCTTAGTTTTCACCTTTGATCCGCTCTTGAGTCTTTCATCTTCTCATCTCAAAGAAAATTCAAAATATGTAATAAAGGTAGGCATTTATTGCATTTAGGCCTTTCATATAAAGAAAAGATTATAAAGGGGTCTTCTCTTATAATCTTAGAATGTGTAGCATATGGCCCATCTTGGGTCAATGTGTTAAACATTTGATCTTGTATGAGGGACTTAAATGCAATACTTGTTGAAGGTACAAATAAAAAAACTCTTCTTCACTTCTTAATCAGCAAAAACACTTAATAAATACAAGTATTCTAGTGTGTTTGAACCTTAACAATTGGAACTAAGTGTGGGGGTCTTCTTCACTCTTAGTGTGCCTTCTTACCCATTCCATCTTGGAATGTGAGAATGTACACATTCCAATGACTAAGATTTGGATACACTATCATATGCAAACAAATGAAAAACTCTTAAAAGACAAAAACAAACAATAACGTCTTTCCTCTGGGATTTCTCTCCTCATCTCATTCACTCATTCCTTAAGGATGCGTCATTTCCGTTCTACCGCAAACAGGTAACGCCTAAGTCTCCCTACAGCGAGCTGCAACGCCTAAACTGCTAGAATGCGAACGTTGACGTATTCCACTAAAAAACACAAACAATCATCCCTAGTGAGGGGAACTACGTCGCTCTGATTCTCATGTTCCCGATGAGATACGTAGGCAGTGGGGTAGGGCCCATGCGAGCACTTCTTTTATTTTCCCTACATTTGTTTTTCTTTCTCTTTCCTTTCCTTTTCCAGTTCTCCAGCTAGTAGTTCCTTTTCCAGTATCGTTTCCTACACCCTTTGATCGAGACAGCAAGCGTGGATCCCATCGGGTACGATGGACGTGTGGGGGTGCTAATACCTTCCTCTCGCGTAACCAACTCCCTTACCCAATTCTCTTGGTCGCAAGACCATGTTCTTTCCTCCTCTTCAGGTTTATGCAGTGTTTCCTTTCCCTCTCACGGGATAAATACACATTGCTGGCGACTCTGTTCGGTGCCACTTTCACGTTTGTACTAGGATGAAAATCCCGGGAGCGACAGCTGGCGACTCTGCTGGGGAAAGGTCGACCTATTGCTGGTCCATCCTAAGCGAGTCAATCCTAGTGCTTGTCTATTTTTCTTTCATTGGGTGTTTATTGTTGTGCTGTATTTACCGTTTTATTGTATGGTTATTTGTTGCTTTACTGTACATTACTGTATTTACTGCATTTTAGCATTTTTATATTATGCTATGCTGGACTGTGCTGTTTTCTGTTTGGCAGGATGGGATTTCTGAGAGATAAGCCCATTACACAGGCTTGAGTATACACTTAGGATTAGAGTGGAGAGTAGTGGGACCTACGTGCCGTCTGGAGTGCGTTGGGTATTCACGAAATTCACAGCCAGACGAGGCTATCTTGGGACGCATTCTGACGTGTGCGTCTTGCACATGTTAGGGTGTTGATCTAGAGAGCTGTCGACTCTGGTGACCATTCCTGAGGATTCAGTTGCGGCACTCCTCCTGAGTTGTGACAGTGGCAGACCACATTCTGTGGCAAACCCATTGCACATTCTCGACCCGAGGACCCAATGCTGGGAACTTGCCATAGGATTTCCTTTTTGAAAGAGAATCAGTGGAGGCACTCCTCGATTGGCGATAGTACTGTACCCCGAGGGATGAATGTACTATTGCTTCTCGACCTCAGTGCCAAAAGCTGAGGACCTTTCGTTTTGGAGAATCAGTTGAGTCCTCCTCGATTGATGATGATGCCAAACCAGAAATGGTGAACGTATCATCATTTCTCGACCTGAGAGCCCGGGATACTGAATATCCTAGTACCCACATGTGAGAGGGGCGGGTTGTTTACAGGTTTGCAGGTAACCGTAACCTTCTACATACCCGGTATTCTGGATTTCCTATCAATGTAGACTTATCAGCCTGGTATTCTGGTATTCTGATCATCCGGTTATTCTGGTTATTCTGGTATTTTCTTCGGAACAGACTCATGAGCCTATTCAGTCATCAACACAGCACAATGATTATTCAGAATATGTGGAAGCTTTGATCCCATGTCTTATTGCATTCATACTATTGCATTGCATTTGCATCTTGCATCTTTTTGCATATCCTTTCTCCAGGCCAGACCAGTGAGCTCATCCAGCCTTTATCTGAACTGCAGTTTGATTTCCCGACTTTTGTATTGGACTTGAATCAACCTTGGGAAGGATCATGAACTCTGGGGAACAGAATCAGGTTGTGACTAGGGCCGATGTTGAATTGATGAAAACTCAGTTGGATCAACTCATGGAAGCTATGGCCACCATGACAAGGGGAGAGGCCAATATTCAAAGAAATGAGAATGTTATTCCACCTCCGGCGAGCAATGTTGCCCAAATTCAGCCGGTACAGATCCCTGTCGAGAATCAAGTTGAGCAAGAACCTCCTTTCGTCCGAGATGGACATTCATCTTCTCTTGATGCTGCTGATTATCAGAGTTTTGCATTCTCTGTGCCAGATGTCCGAGGGGTAGTTCCGAAGATGAAACCTAAAGATCCAAGGGTTGTTCAATTCGATGAAAGATACCGTGAGTTGGACGAGAAAATTAAAGCCCTGGAGAGGCGTGATACTCTTGACCTGAATGCTTTGAGCATGTGTTTGGTGCCTGGCCTTGTAATGCCTCCAAAGTTTAAGATGCCAAAATTCGAAAAGTACAAAGGGGATAGCTGCCCAAAACTACATTTGGTGATGTTCTGCAGAAGAATGACCTCACACATTGACAACGGTAAGCTCATGATTCACTGTTTCCAAGACAGTCTGAGTGGGGCATCTTTGTATTGGTATATGCAGTTGCAAAGTGGTAGCATCCGATCATGGTCAGATCTAGCCAACGCCTTTGTAAAGCAGTATAGTTATAATCTTGATATGGCTCCGAGTCTAATGCATTTGCAAGACTTGTCTCAGGAAGATAACGAATCATTCCGAGAGTATGCTCAGAGATAGAGAGAGTTAGCATCTCGTGTTCAACCACCACTTTCGGATAGAGAATTGGTTGATTTGTTCATGGATACCTTGCAAGGGCCGTACTTGGAAAAGATGATTGTCACTGGGGCAACAAAATTTTCTGACCTGATGATGGTAGGAGAACGTATCGAGAGCCTGCTCAAGTGTGGAAAGCTCCAAGGCATCTCGAACTTCCAAGATAATGAAAATGAATCAGTTGTCAGTTCTCAGGAAGAATTCGAGGAAGAAAATAGTTCCATGCAGGAATCTTCACCACCTCATTCTCGGTGTTCAGACATATCAACTGTTCAGAGTCAACAATCTTATGGGCCTTCATATTAGGGACAATATTCTTCTGCAAGTCAAGGACTTCCTCAGAATCAACGGGCATATCGCCGCCAGCCGCGTCAGCATGCCCGACAAAGGCCAAGGAAGCCAGAGAGGCATTTCGCTCAGTTGCCAATGTCGTACAGTCAAATACTGCCAGATTTGATCGAAGGTGGATTAATAGTTCCAAAGGATTTGAAGCCAGTGCCTTTTCCGTATCCACCAGGTTTTGATATCAACGCCCGTTGTGACTATCATGCTGGGGCACAGGGGCATTCAACTGAAGACTGTAAGGTGCTCAGGAGTAAGATTTAGACTCTTCTTGACTCCAATATGTTCTCATTCACACCTCAGGGCATTCAGATCCACGACTCTCCTTCGTCCAGTTATGTGGGTTCATCAGTTCAGGTTATGGAAGAAGTCACCGAGAGCAGTTGTGCAGATGAGTATCAGAATGACTTCGATGAGCAATTCTGAAGATGGCTAGCTCATTTGCAAATCAAACTTGGAAAGCCCAGTTCCACGAAGCTGGCAATCATTAGATCATGTCATTTCTTTGCATTTGTAGTTTCTTTTCTGTTAAAAAGTGCAAACTCATTTGTAAAACTTGTCTATTTTTAATTGATAATGGTAATGAAATGAATATGCATGTTTTGATTAAATCTAGTCGTGTTCACTCATACTTTTTATCGATATCATATGCTTGTTTAAGCAGGATCTGAGGGAGGATGACGAAGTCGAAGGCGCAAAACTTCTGATTGTATGGTTTTGGGACAAAACCCTGCTGATGATGTACAGGCATTGTTTCAAATTCCCAAACATCGGAGACATAAGGAAGATAATCCCTTGTCAACCCCGTTGAGCCTAGAAGTAGGAGTTTATTTCTGAAAATGAAAAAACCCTCTATCTTAACCTGGGGCAGGGTAGGTGTCAGCTAATTTGATCGTGCGTTCAAATTTCAAAATGAGTGGTCCGTTCGAGGATCAACTACATCTATGGTTATCCCTCACCAACTGAAGAGTGAGGCAGTCGCAACCCTTTACAAGTCAAGACAAACCTGTGTCACACGATTAGTTCCAAAAAAAAGAAAAAAGGAAAAAGCCCGCTAAGTCAAGACTTGAAAACAAGTGACTTAGGCAAAAGTTAGGGCATCCCGCTGGACTTCGAAATCGAAAAAAATTCAAAAAAGAATCAGTCCAGGCAAAAATCAGGGATTTCAAAAAATAAAAAACGAAAAGCGAAAAGGATTACAAAAGAAAAATCCTCGAATAAAGAACAAGTCGTGTGACCACAGACACCAAAGAAAAAAAGGTGATTGTCACTCCGAAAATCGTGTGGGTTCCTTCTATCCTCATACCATTCATTAACCTTTTTGAAAGGTGAGCGCTTGTGTCAAGTAAGCTGAACGTAGAACTGGAGAACATCAAGGAGAATGGGTGGGTTAAAACAAAACTTTGAGCCTTATATCCTTTCTTTCTTAAACCGCGAACCAGGCCACGTTACAACCTTCAAAAGACCTAATTGAAGCAGGGTTGTTCCGAAAGCATACTTTGGTAAAGATCGCGGCGAAGCTGACTCCCAAAAGGACTTTCCTACCATTCATGTTGGTATCGATGTGACATTCTAATCAGTGATTCGTTCACTACACATCATAATATTTTTCTAGTGAACAGACTTGGATTTCAAAACTGTCATATGCATTGCATCAAAATTATCTTTTCAAAACAAATTGTTTTACTTGCGAGTCAGTACTTGACATCAGGAAAGTTTCTACAATGGAAAGATTGATCAATCTAAGATGCAAAGTGCCCAAGTACTCCGTTGAGCCGGGGCAAGTCATATCAAATGGGCGATCCATTCCAAGATTCAGTTAATCTGGGGCAACTATGTTGAGAATCTGGGGCAATCAAGTCGAGATTCAATAAATCTCTCAAAGGTCAGTTAAAGGTACTCCTTCACAGATCAGCCAGACAGGGGCACAAATCATTTCAAGACTGGGGCAGGCCGTCTCAAGAGCACAAAAAGTTATTCTCTCCGGAGGACGGTAAATCACAGTCTGGGGCAATATATGTTGGATCTTCATAAGACATCCTGAAGACATGTTCATTTACAGGTTATGCTGCATCGGGGCACCTCTTTTGGTCATATCACATCTGCAGGGTTCATGGTGATAGTCGACACGCGACGTCCCCAGTAGAGTCTCTCTCCCTAGCAGAGATAGCTGGAGTTTTATCACTCAACAGAGCATTATGAAGATTGTGAATTATTCTCCTCAGCAAGAGTTCAGGAGTTCGCTCTTCCCTAGCCAGTATGACGGAGTTTATGGCTTTTCAGCGAGAGTTCATATTACCATACAGGATAAGAGTGTTGGGTCTGTGCTTCCCTAGTTTACGGTAAAGTTGTTCCCGTCTCCCCAATGGAGTAAAGGTAGAAGGTAGATTCCCAACAAAGGAGTAAGTCCAATGTGGTCCCCTAGCAAAGCTGATATCATCAATCATTGTCCCCCAAGCATATTTTTTGGGTGGTGGTTAGCTTTCCCCAGCAAGTCAAAGGTCGATTTTCATTGGCATTTTTTCTTCAGCAAGAGTCTTGGGATGTTTCCTCCAGTAGAAGTTTGTTATTCACAATTTCCTGCAGAATGGAGGTTTGGTCGGGATCTCGAGCAGTTATGACCCTGAAGACGGTTCAGTTTGTTATCCCCTAGCGGAGTTAGCCTCGTCTCTTCAGCATTTATTTTGCTGGAGTGGTCCTGTTGCATATCATAAACATCATGGCATAATCATCATCGCATATCATTAGCATAGCATTGCATGAAGCCTTGTAAAACCAAACAGTAAATCCATAGCCCAACCTTGCTCGGCATCCTTCCTCAGTCCAATTTGCTGGCATCTTTCAAAACCTGAAGTCCTATCCCTATTGGCGTTCCCTTTAAAGAAAAGTCCAATCCCTATTGGCACTTCATTCAAAATCCAATCCCTATTGGTACCCAGAAAGATTTCGCCTTCGAAAAACAATCACCATCAGGTTTCACCTGTTCCTGCCAGCAAAGTTCAATCATACTTGGCACATCCTTCTTTTCCCGGTAGCCCGAGCATGCGTCGGCATTTTGCATATAGCAATAATTGCATCCTTAAATCGTGTAGCATTTCCATTTCGTATGGAGCATTACGCCCTAGAAAGAAAATTCAAACATATGCATGCGAAGCATAAGCCAGATTTGGTACCTTGCGTGAAAGCCTGAATCAATTTTCAGTCAAGACGGTGACATATCCTCAGCAGACATTACAATTAACCCCTCTGCTTACCTTTCTTTTGGGTCGTAGATCATACGTCGATCTTACCCTCGACCAGTCTTTGTCCATCAACCTCTTGATGACGACATTTCGGTCAGGTTTCCTTTCCATCAAACCCCTTTGATGATGTGTCTCTGCGTATGGTTTTCTTTCTGTCATCCCTATGACAATGTGCTCCCTAAGTCTGGTATTCTTCCCGTCAACTCTTTGATGATGTGTTCCGAGCTCAGGTTTCGTACCTTCGGATGTTTTCAGTTTCTTCCCGTCAACCCTTTGACGATATGTTTCGAGCTCAGGTTTCGTACCTTCGGATGTTTTCAGTTTCTTCCCGTCAACCCTTTGACGATGTGTTCCGAGCTCAGGTTTTGTACCTTCGGATGTTTTCGGTTTCCTTTCTGTCATCCCCATGACAATGTGTTCCCTCGGTCGAGTCGTCTTTCTGTCATCCCTATGACAACGTGTTTCCCTCGGTCAGGTTTTCTTCCTGTCATCCCCATGACAATGTGTTACCCTCGGCCAAGTTTTCTTTCGTCATCCCCATGACAATGTGTTTCCTTCAGTCGTCTTTCTGTCATCCCTATGACGATGTGTCCCTACGGCAGAATTTTCTCCCTGTCATCCCTATGACAGTGGGTTATCTTCGGTCAGGTCTTCTTTCTGTCATCCCTATGACAATGTGTTCATTTGATCGAGTCTTCTTTCTGTCATCCCTATGACAATGTGTTCATTTGATCGAGTCTTCTTCCTGTCATCCCTATGACAATGTGCTTCGTTTGGTTGAGTCTTCTTTCTGTCATCCCTATGACAATGTGTTTCTTCAGTTGAGTCTTCTTGTCGTCATCCCTATGACGTTGTGTCCTTTCAGTCGGGTTTCATTCTTTTTTCCGTCAAACCCCTTTGACGATGTGGTTCGCTGGGTATGTTGTCTTTCGGTCAAAATTCCTTTGACGAAGTGTGATTGGGCTCCAGTTTACATTTTTCACTCCTGGCGGCTAGCAAATTTTGCGGTTCTTTTTTGTATTCAATCACTTTGTACCATGAATGTCTGAAAGCGCTTGCTATCATCCTTTCAGGTCCAATTTGATTGAATTAGGGCAGCTGTAGCACCCCAAAATTTGCCCTACCTTTTTCTGGCTTGTGTTTCGCACTCATTTGCATTCCATTAGGCCATACTCATAATCATATCATTGCATTGGTCTTCTAAGACATGGGACCAAAGGATTTTCTTGGCCTTAATTATAAGGGATTCATTCGGTTTCTATTCTCGGTTAAGTTGGAGCAAGAGGTTGAATTCTCCTCGTTGTAATCTTCCTGATCTGAGGTTTTTCTAGTCACTTTGGATCTGAAGTTGGATGTGGATTGAATGTGATCATGTGACTTGCTTGAAACTCGAGACACAACTCCTTTTTGTTCTTAACCAATAACCATTTTCATGTTAATATCCATTTTTCTCATTTTTCCAATTAATTTCGATATCCATTCTTTACCATTTTCAAATCCAATTTTTATCCAAATATTCATTTTAGTCCATTTCCTTATATAAAACCATTTTTATTCATTTCAATACCCACAATCCATATTAGAATCCATTTCGACCCATGGCTATTTTAGATCCATTTCCAATTATCCAATAACCAAACATCCATTCTTGTCATTTTTCATTAAACCACATTTCAATTACTCCAATAAATAAACCATTTTCTTTAAACCATTCAAATTATCCATCATAAATCCATTTCAATTCATTTCTCATTTTGTAAATCCACATTCATGCTATAAACCACTTTTATCATTCTTAATCCATCTTAAGAACCATTTTTAAACCAAGCCCATTCATTTTCTAAGCCCATTTGCAATATTCCTTGAAAAAAAAAGAAAAAAAAACATTTGTGTATTCATTTTTGGAACCCTTAAATAATTTCTTTCCATTACAAAAAATTTCACATTCACGTATAATCCAAATCGCATTTAAGGCCCGTCCGTTTTTGTGCTAATCCTGAACAAAGATAGAAGGCCAACTGTTAAAGCAGCCAGCGGGAAAGAGAAAATAGTTGACTAAAATTGGTGACTTTGATGTGCTTAATTGGTCACAGTTTGGAGTCAAGAATATCAGTTTAAATCATCTCCGTATCCAGGCCAACTCCCGTACAATCAAGAAGTCCTGTTTTATGCGACCTTGGATTCAGGTGATGAGGGTGGTGTGCTCGCTCAAATCATGTTACGTTCCTGTTGAGAATTGAAAAAGTTCGGTACTCTATTGACTATGGCATAGAGTAAATTCTGCGTAGCTCATACGGAACAAGATCGAAGAAGGATACAGCCTGATAGTGCTCCAACATGTTTATCAGAAAAATTGGAAAGAAATTATGTAACAGCAGATGAAGAGAACGTATCTTATCAGAAAAATTCTTTGATCAAAATAAAAAGTAAAAAAAGAATACATGGCGCAGCAGCAGTTGGTAACAAAAAAAAAAGGAGAAAAATACATAACAACAGAAAAGCCAATTCACCACTTCTAACAATTCTTTTAACAGGTTCTTAACAAAAAAATCTCTAGCAGCTTCATCAATTCCAATTGATAACAGAAACTTCCTAAACACTCTAACATAACTCTAACAAACTTCTAACCGATTTTCACCTGCAAAGACCAAATTACCCTCCCTGATTGTTGCTATAAGAACTTCATTCTCTTCATTCTTCACTCTCTCTTCTTTATTCTGCACCATTTTCTCAATTCTGATTCTACACAATCTTCATCTTCCATTTCCAATTCTCTTCAATCTTCAATCTCTGCACACTCTTCACCGCCTTCCATTTCAATTCACCTTCCCGATTCTTCATCTCTTTCATTCATCATCTTCTTGATCACAAACCTGTAGAAAAATTCAACATTAATTCAAACACTGCTACAATTCAACTCTCCATAATCAATTCAAAGCTCCATGACCTGTAACCAAATCTCCAAAAATCGCAGAAAGGAAGAAGAAGAATTCAACGCAAATTCAACGGTTAATTTCAGATACTAAATAGCAACATCAATTCGCGGCAAAGATAGAATCGAGTTTATACGCAACAACGACAACGGTTTGAACGCAGAAATAAGGAAGAGGAAAATTGACATCAACGAAAACGAGATTTATACCTGAATCGAATTTGTGATGTCCTCATCGCACTTGAAGAGCCATCGGAGCGACTCCGATAGGTATTCCAAATCCTTTTCTCCTTACTATTGCTTTTGAATTAGAGCGAGTTACGTCGTTAATATTGCGAATATTGTTGTGCTTCTGTTTCTTCTGCGTTTTCATTTGCGAGTGTTGAGCGATGAGTGAGTGAGGTTGTGGTTCCGTTCGGTGAGGTTGCGATGTAGATTTGTTGAAGACGACACGGTTGAGCGATGATTTGCTTTGTCGATGTGTGTAAGTTCATGTGAGCTTGAGAGGTTGTGACGGAGAGATGAGGTGTGAGAATTGAACGAGTGTTTGTTGAGCGAGTTTGAGCGTTGCCAGCACTGTTGCGATGGAGGAGATACGAGCGATGGGAGAGCGAGATTGAGGTCGTGCTGAGTCGAGAGATTGAGGTTGAGGAGAGCGCAACAGTTTTAGCGAGAGTGAAACGGAGACGGTGATGACGATGATTTTGAAAGATGTTGAAGCTGAGATAGGAGATTCCGGCATGGCGTTTTTCCGGCGACGACTTGTCACGAACGAATCGAACGAAGGAGAAAAGTGACACAGAGATTAGAATGAAGCACTTGGAGGAAGGACGGCGTGGCGGTGATGCTGAAAGAGAGCGACGGAGATTTGGAGAAGAAGAAGGAGTTAAGGTTTTGATTAGACTTTTGTTATTGAAGGTTGAGTAATGATGATAATGGCGAACGATGAAGGTTGTGAGAAGAAGACGAAGGTTGAAGGAGCTCAGGCGAGGTTGAAAGGATGGGAAGTAGGGAGGAAGCGCCGGTGATGTCTCCGGTACGGTGAGAAGAAGATGAGAAGAAGTTATGTTGTGGCGGCTACGGGTGATCAAGAAGAAGAGGGTAAGAGGTTTATATTAGGTTTCTCTCTTTTGCTTTACTCAGTTTGGGCTTTCAGGCCCACTCAACTTTACTATCCACATACCCGTTTTTCTGCCTACACCACCCTTGGCTGCATTGAGGAACCTTTGGGCCTTCAGCAAAGGCCCACTCGCCTGACCCTCTATGCACAACCCCCTGGGCCAATTCTACACCCTCCTTTTAATTTCATTGTCTTTTTGTTCTATTTTTCTAATTAGATTAATTTTAGATTTCAATTGGGATTAATCTTGGTCTTTGTTAATGGACTTTGGTTATTTGTTTGCAATCGAATTTAGATAATAATTTCTAGTTTAGTTTTTAATGTTGATTAGTTAGAATTTAATCTTGATTTAGAACTACCTTTTAGAAATTAATTGGAGTTAGATGAATTAGAATTTAATTTTGATTTTAGTATTAATATTAGTTTCAATACTAGAATTAATTTTAGGAGTAATTGTTTTAGAATTAGTTTAGAACTAACTTGAACAAATTTTAGAATTAATTTTCTAGTTTTAGACTAACTTTTCTTCTTAGAATTTAGTCTTGATTTTTACTTAGCATTTTGATTCTAGCTTGGTTATTTTTTGACCATGATCTTAATTGCCTTTTCTTGATTAATTATTGATTAATTTCTGTTTAATTCCTGACTAAATGCTTCTTTGTTTGCTTAATTTTCTTCATCCCTCTTTAAGATCAACTTAACTTCCATCTTGGAAGTAAGTTGCTTCTTATGTTCTTCTCCTTTCTTTTAGGATTAGATTCCTTAAACCACACTAAACCTTAGGACCTCCAAGCATGCTAACACTAGGGTGTGTCTTAGTTTCCCCTTAGTTTTCACCTTTGATCCGCTCTTGAGTCTTTCATCTTCTCATCTCAAAGAAAATTCAAAATATGTAATAAAGGTAGGCATTTATTGCATTTAGGCCTTTCATATAAAGAAAATATTATAAAGGGGTCTTCTCTTATAATCTTAGAATGTGTAGCATATGGCCCATCTTGGGTCAATGTGTTAAACATTTGATCTTGTATGAGGGACTTAAATGCAATACTTGTTGAAGGTACAAATAAAAAAACTCTTCTTCACTTCTTAATCAGCAAAAACACTTAATAAATACAAGTATGCTAGTGTGTTTGAACCTTAACAATTGGAACTAAGTGTGGGGGTCTTCTTCACTCTTAGTGTGCCTTCTTACCCATTCCATCTTGGAATGTGAGAATGTACACATTCCAATGACTAAGATTTGGATACACTATCATATGCAAACAAATGAAAAACTCTTAAAAGACAAAAACAAACAATAACGTCTTTCCTCTGGGATTTCTCTCCTCATCTCATTCACTCATTCCTTAAGGATGCGTCATTTCCGTTCTACCGCAAACAGGTAACGCCTAAGTCTCCCTACAGCGAGCTGCAACGCCTAAACTGCTAGAATGCGAACGTTGATGTATTCCACTAAAAAACACAAACAATCATCCCTAGTGAGGGGAACTACGTCGCTCTGATTCTCATGTTCCCGATGAGATACGTAGGCAGTGGGGTAGGGCGCATGCGAGCACTTCTTTTATTTTCCCTACATTTGTTTTTCTTTCTCTTTCCTTTCCTTTTCCAGTTCTCCAGCTAGTAGTTCCTTTTCCAGTATCGTTTCCTACACCCTTTGATCGAGACAGCAAGCGTGGATCCCATCGGGTACGATGGATGCGTGGGGGTGTTAATACCTTCCTCTCGCGTAACCGACTCCCTTACCCAATTCTCTTGGTCGCAAGACCATGGTCTTTCCTCCTCTTCAGGTTTATGCAGTGTTTCCTTTCCCTCTCACGGGATAAATACACATTGCTGGCGACTCTGTTCGGTGCCACTTTCGCGTTTGTACTAGGATGAAAATCCCGGGAGCGACACAAGTCTTTCGAATCTTCAGAGCCTGTCTTCAGAGTCTTCAGAACTTCTTATTTGAAACCTTGATCTTCAGAACTCATCAGTCTTCAGATTCTTTCTGCACTTGGTCTTCAGCGCCTTCAGCCATCAGAACTTCAAGTCATAGGAGTTTTTCGTACTTTGGTTCTTTTTGGAGTGTACTTCTTCAGAAGCTTCGCTATCTTCAGAATCTCAATCACTTTCAGAGAGCATCCACAAGAGCATTGCAACAACAATCTTGGCATCCTTGGATCTGGCTGATCATGACTAGATAAAGAAGCGTTATTGCTTCTCGCGACTTTAGTCACTCATAGTAACTTCGCATATGTATATATTCAATCATAGTACATTTAGCTGGTGTATGTTGGTTCTGATATCTTTAGTTCTTATGATCTGCACACAACACACGTTAGACCATAAAATGGTTCTTTCACAAATACTTATTGTTATCATCAAAACACAGATTGACTTGTAGAGACAATTCTTGCTCTCACAATCTCCCCCTTTTTGATGATGACAAAACCAAGTATTTTGATTGAACATTTTATACAAGGTAATCACCAAAACAAACATATTCAGAGTCTGGAACAGCAGCTCCCCCTGAATTTTTTATCCTCGAAGTTTTATCTGTGATCATCAAGAATCTTATATGATCCAAAGACATATAGAATAAAAACTTGAGTTGCCAGACGAAGAATAGGAAATGACTGCTTCACTATCTTGTCTTTAAGAGAACAGATAGTCTTTAGCATATGGACTAGTTCATTAGAACTTCCATCTTCAGATCTTCAGAGCTCAGTTCCTTTGTAGTCGTATCAGAGCTTGTAATCTTCAGAGATTTCTGAAGCATTTCTACTTTTCAGCAGATTCATTTAAGCACAAGCAGATCAGTTCTTATCTGATAACATAGTCGCGCTATTCATCAGAGACAGACACTTTCTTTTTAAGAAACTCCCCCTGAGTTTCAGACTTTGTGAAGATTATAGGATTTTGCATTTGAATCTTCTGGGTAGTCTCCCCCTAATTTCTATAAGTCAGATATTGGGATCTTTCAGAATGTAGTTCAGGGATATTAAGTTTTAATCACCAATAAAGATCATGACTTTTCAGAGTTTGACTTTTGAACACAGGTCTTCATCTCAGAACCTTGTTATTGTCACAACTCAGTGGTTCATCAAAGCTTGATTTTTTATCAGATACCAATTGAAGGTTAATATTTGTGATCAATCAATGCTTTATTCTGAATCAGATACTCATAATTTACTTTTGATCTGTTACCATGTGATGTGCTGAGTCTTATACCAGAGTATATTGAGTCTGATACTAAGTGAAGAATTTCTTCTCATACGCTTAAGAGGTAATTCATTAGAGTGCTGATATTGATACCAATGAAGATATTTTGACAGTAATCCACAGCTTTTGCTCTGATTGATGAGTCTGATACTGATCTTTGTGTACTGAGTCTGATTACCAATTATTGATTTAGTCTGATACTAGATCGTTTTCATTTCCAATGGTTCTTGGTAAACATCAGAACGGTTTCTTTCTTGGATCTTCAATCCGGATCTTACGACAGTTCTTGACTTCTGATTTGCACAGATCTTCTGAGTGAGCATCTTGAGATGTAGACTTTGTCTTGACTGCTTTCAGAGTTTTCTTACTTCTTTTCTGAGCTAAGTGAGATAAGGATTACAATAAATCTGATTCTTCCAGCTTAACCTGTTTCTTAGAATGCCTAGTGAACTTGTTTAGAGTTCCTCGGATAACATCAAACAACAAACGTTAGTAGCAACTCATTTTATAAGTTAAGAGTACTTTGTTTGAGTTCTGCATTCTTTCAGATTTCCTTCTTTCAATCAAAATCATTATATTTCTCCCCCTTTTTGACATCATCAAAAAGTGCAAGAACATAAGGGCATTTAAGCATATAATTCCTTTTTCTAATGAACATCATATATTTCTACCTCATTTGAGCATTTAAGCATATTAACATCATCATGTATATACTGGATATGTTAAACAACATAGAACCATAGAGCCAGCATTTGAGCAGTTAAGAGCAATCCAAGTCTTTTAGTGATAACCATCTTTAACCATAGCATATTCATTTGAAGGACAATTAGATGGAAATATTAACCCCAATCCTCAAAAATAGTTGTAAAGTATCAGATAAGCTTAATCCTAATTCAAAAGATTTTCCATTCATTATCAAGAGGAAAATACATAATGCAAGAAACAAGGTAACAAGACATAGAGCAAAATGATCATAACCCTATCCTAATATTCTTCAGTGAATTTCAAAGAATTCAGCATGACTCATGGGTGAACATTCTTCAGTTGCCCCTAATGTGTCCTAATCTGGAGATTACATCTTGAATCTCAAGGACACGAGATATGACCCTTCCATATGGGATGCCAAAGGAGGGCTTGTTTCTAGACAAGAGGATTTGTTTCTGTAAGTGATTGAACATGGTTTGAGGAAGGTTTATTTTTCTTCTGTAGACCAAAAGGAAAATGAATAGTCGGTCTGAGTGAGACAACACTCTTGTTCCAGATTCTCTAGGTCTTAAGTTAGTTTCCATGATCTTGTGCCAGATTTTTGCAGATGGGATAAGTGTGGAGACACAGTTGGAGGGACCATTTCCACAATGAATTTTGTAGATGAGATCATTGAAGATTTTCCTTTCCTTGTAGTCTTCAATGGTGTCACCGTTTTCATCACACTTGATTGCTTGCGCAATGACCGAGGGTTTAATTACCACTGGAATTCCAGAGACAGCTGACTGAATGATGTGTTGGTTATACACGTTAGAAAACACATAAGCATTTCCCCATAATTCTTTAACAAGATCTGTGTAAATGAGACCTGGAAGCATCTCAAGATAACCTTCCCATTTTTTATACTTTAGTTCGAACAAAGTTCTTGTAAAGCCAAGTTCTTTGAGAGAACTGGAGTTCACAGAGAATTCATTTAGGATTCTTAACTTAGAGATTTCACTCTTAGTAGGTTTTGCATGAGAGGTGGACATTCTAGAGGGAATACTAAAGGGAGACACTAACAGAGATGATTTTGAATAATGGATAGAGGAGTGAACAAGGTGCCTTAAATAGGCAACGACTAGAAAGAGTCAAATAAGTGCTTGTGACTCCAACCGTCATGTTCGTCATTTCTTAGGCATTTTAGGCTAGATATGACTAGGTTAAGGGATTAACACTAGAACTGAGTCCAACAATTAATTATTCTTGGGAAGACCAAGAGATCGCGCATAGACTTCTCTAATTTATTCTTGACAGGAGTCAAGGATTTGCAATAAGTGCATACGTAAGAGTAGTATCACCATCTAGTGGTGAAAATATAGAGACACGTTTTTCCCTTTTTCAAGAATGTTTATCTCATATGTCTAATAAGTGCACATACGTAGACATAAAGAATTAAAAGTTACACATACTTCATTAACTTAATTAGCAATTACACAATATGAGCAAGTGAACCATTTCACACTAATAACTTAGCCTAATTGAGATATGTAATCTTCTAATTTTATGAGAACCAACTGTTGTCGAAGGTTTCACAAAACTTCCTATCCAGAGCAGTATCTGGACCACATCGAGCTCTGCATATCTTTTGCACTATTCCTGCTCAGAAGAGTACTTCTGATAGGACTCTTCCATAAGGAATGAATGATTGGTTCATGGTTCTTGATGTGACGATTGAATCTTTGAGATGGTCAAAGATACTTGGGAAAGGTCTATAGGAATTTGCCTAAGAAGACACATGATGAAGAGCTTATCATCATGATTCAGAAAGTCCATGTTTGTATTACGAGGTTTAATATTTGTTAGGATGAACTTGTACCAACCTCTAGCAATGGGTAAAAGTGTTTCAGGTTTCGTAGGTTCAAGGGCAGATCCTTTATCAAACATAAAGTGCATTTCAGCATCGGAGGTGCATCGAATGGATGCATGGTTGGGAGTGACACCTCCTGGTGGACAGTCAATGGCTTCAGAGATTTTTGTGGCATTGATGGTTACTGGGAGACCATAAATGTCAGAGGAGATGGTTAGACCATTACTGCTAATAGAGGCATTGATCCAAAAGGATTTTAAGAGGTTAGGATAAGTTGAGCCTCTTAGCATATGTATGTATCCATTCCAATTTTGAAAGTGAATACCAAGATGAAAATCATGATCAGTATCCATTGGATTTGGTCGTTTTTCAATGATGATTTCAAGGAGATCGTCATTGCCATAAAAGGTTCTTGGAGTCATTTTAGATTGCGTTTAGGGTGAAAGGAAGGTTGGAAATATGAGATAGTGAAGAATACTTTTTGGAGTGACTTTTAAATAGATGGATGGAGAAGTTTGACCTGAATGGGTCAATAGCTAAGAATGACTTAGGAATACTGGAATCTTAGACAAATAAGAAGTCTGTTGTTCTAGGGAAGATCGAAGAGATATGCATGCATTTATTCTTAGCGAGAGTTAGGTGGATGTAGTAACTGCATTATGAAGTCATTAATTCTAAGCGAAGACAAAAGGACACGCTTTTTAGTTTCAAGGTTTTTATTTATTAATCAGTGCATAGCCTAGAATGCATGCAAAAAGGATTTTTTTCACTATTTTCAATGTTAAGAGAGAATCCCGACCAGTCAGAATATGACCATGCCTGGCTTAGAAGCTATGGCCTAGGTAATGAGCTATTTTGGTTATGGTAGCACGTTTTCCTATTTCATAGCTGAGCAGATGTCACTCAATATGCGCATATCAAGGAAATTTGGATGGCTGAGATTTTCTTAAGTAGAAACTTGGATAGATTAAAGAATCTAAGGTGTGTCGTTCAATTTAATTGAACATCATGGTTTCTTAGATTAACTAGGTTGAGTGGAGTGTACTTATGGGTTAGGATGTGGTCAACCAGAGTGAGTGACATGATGAGGAGAATCTGATATTCGAGATCTATATACTTTGACTGTTCCAAGAGGCATGTGCAGACACATACGGAGAAGGACAAAAGATTGTCTTAAAAGTTTTTCTAATCACTTCTCACAAAACTCAATCACAGTATATCCAAAGGTTTTGATAAAGTGATTCTGGTTATTATCATGAAAATAAGTCATAAATGAAGAAAGGATGGTATCTGAGATCTTTGCAGACATGTCTGGATGCATTCCCAATCTTGACTCTAATTTTTCCTTTTCTGAGTGGATTGCTGAGGATTCTTAAATTCTTCAGGATCACTTGTCTTCTGGTTTTAAAAATGGAATTTGATAATCATATTACTTCACATCTGATCGATCGGAGCAAGAGCTCTGTTATGAGTAATTTCTTCTTATTGACTGTATCCTTAACCAGTAGATCGTACATTGTTCCTGACAACTTCTCATTTCTTCTTATTCTTGAGTGTTTGCTGAGTTCAAATGAACTTTCTTAGGTTCAAGACATCAATCTTTGAGAATTGATTAGGTTCTTCTTCCATTGCCAGAACTTAGTTCTCGTTCATAAGAGCTTTTTCACCCGTGGCTGGTTTGATTAGTGAAACTTATTCTTAAGCATGTTTCTTCTGATGGTCTGCACGTTGATCTGGTTCTGATTTGAGCATTCTTTCCATCAGAGTCAGTTTCTCAGAATGAGAAGTAGTCATTTGGAACTCATAGCAATTTTGACTTGTCTCACTGTGCTAAAAGCAATTGCAGCTAATAAATAAATTCAACATCTTGATCTCACAATGCACAGAGTTAGCTCATTAGAAACTAACAACATATCTACTTCAAAATAGAATGCTGACTGATTTCTTCCTTCCGAAGGACATCAGTAACTTAAATTCTTTTTGACTTGATTAGAGAATTCCAGTGTCTGGTTTGACACCTTCAGGTTCGAGTGCTTGAGAGGTTCTGAATAACTTATCAGATAGTGATCAGATTACTAACATTTGATTCACCTAAGAGATAGTTTTAAGTTATCAGAACTTAGTAATGCTGATTCAAACAAGATTTAAGAGTTCATTCTTGATCAAGTATTTGATGAGTCCTTGACAATATTCTTCTTTCAGTTTTCTATATTGCTCCCAAGAAAACAATATTCAATTCTACATTAAATCTTTTAACCTTTTTGATCATTCAAACTTCAGATGTTGAGTTATGTTGAATTCTGCATATTTCATCTTGAATTTCAACATCATAGATCAACAATATTTCTTCTTTACATGGAGAGGTTCTGAATGAGTTTTTAAACGAGAAAGTCAAGGGTGTACCTAATTCGTTTCTTGAAAACATCTCAAAAACTCATAAAGAATTGATCTTCAGCAAACAAGACTTCTTGTTTTCTGATGATTTAACTATGAGCAAATACGTGGTTCATTCACACGTATCTTCCAAGATTAACATTCAACAGATACTACTTCTTATCTGATGAATCTATCTTATCAGCTGATTCTTTAATCTTCAATAAAACTTAAGTGAGGAAGGTTTAGTTGTTTGGCGACGGCAGAAACTTCCAGAATCAGTGATTTGCTCAAGTACTCAGATTGATTACAATTTTGTACACAGTCATCTTCTGAACTGTTACAGAAATTGTAAGTGGATTTCAATCTTACCCAGAGTATTTCTACGCACCGCATCTGGATCTTTTTCTGACACTATTAAGTGTTTGATATCCATTAATAACAGAACCGGAGCTCTGATACCAATTGAAGGTGCGAGAAAGACACAAGAAATGGGGGTTTGAATTGTGTATTTACTCTTTTGTACATTTTCTCATCTTGTTAAAGAGACGCTCAAGAACCTTCAATGTTCATTGACAGATTCTGATCTCTTAACTATGGAGCATGAGAACCGGATAGGTTCGGATCATAAGATGCGATACTAAGAACTTGCAGTACGGAAGCTTATCAGAGATAGACTACAAGGTTCTGACTTTGCTTAACATGAGGTTCTGATATTCAATGCAGAAACATAAATAGAGATACTAAGCAAGAGAGTAAAGGACACACGATATATCCTGGTTCACCACGCGGGCTAATCCAGTCCACCCTTCTCAGGTGATTTCGCCTTGAACACCAGGTCTTAATCCACTATAATCAATCTCGATTACAGATGCACGGGCAACAGCCAGTGACTAACCACTTGCACAGCCGCACTGTGACTAAATACAATGAACCATTTAGGGATTCAACTTAATGAATATAACGAACATTGACCTGCAGGTTCCAATCTCGCAAGATCTACTGCTAGGCTTTCACAGCTAGACGTTCAGTGATTCATCGCAATGAATATAACACTACTGACCCTAAATCAGACTTTTCCCACAATGACATCTCGCCATTGTCATCTCAAGTATCTCATCACCACGTGATCTACTCAAGGGCCTCAACTCACAGCTGAACCGTTCAGGGATCCCTTCAGGATATAACGTTCACTTGAGGAGTCTCAATTCATTTAGTTGAATTGGCAAACCGGAGATTACAGATTGTGCTTCTTAATAAGCAAGTTTCTCCTAAGTTTAAGTACAAAGAACACACACATGTGTTCAAGCAAGTTATGAGCAATCGGCTCCTTGCTTTCCTAAGAAACTACAAAGATGTATTTATATATTACAATTGTTGACATCTTGTAGATCTTCTTCTTCTTCGTCTTCTGGTTGAGCAAGCTTTGAGCAGCAACTCCTTACTTCAGATCTTCAATGTAGTCCTGACGAGAAGGTGGGTTGATGACTTGACAGATTTTCACTTGTTGTCTTCTTCATCAACAACTTCTATATCAATTCATTGTTGTCGTGTTGAATGATGATCTTGAAGCTTCAACAATAATGGCCATGTGTAAATGGTGATAACTTTGGATATTCTAAGTGTTACAACGAGAACTCATCGTTGTTTCTATCTTCACACGATGACTTAGTCAATTTTGTAGATGAACATTCAGTTCGTGATTCTACAAGTGATCGACACATTAGAAGCAAAAACTTTTTCCATTAAATAGCCCGTAGAAATATAGCCGTTAGAGAATACTGTTGGCAGTTTGGAAAAGAGACGTTGTGATATAATGAGTTGTACTGACACATCTTCTTTTTGCAGAGGAAGAAGTGACCGGACATCTTTTCTTGGGCAGTGTGTACATTTAACTCACAACGGTTAATATTTAGACTTCAAAACTTCAGTGGCTTCTGATGTTAATTTGATGAAGCATGAGTAGAGTCTTATTAGCAGAATATCTGATGTTTCAAGTCTTCCGTCGATTGAAGAAGTCCATTAGGAATCAGTCTTCAGAACTTCAGTACTTGGTCTTTAAGAACGTTATTCTTTTCTGCTTCAAGTCTTCTGAATCTTCAAAGCCTGTCTTCAGAGTCTTCAGAACTTCTTATTTGAAACCTTGATCTTCAGAACTCATCAGTCTTCAGATTCTTTCTGCACTTGGTCTTCAGCGCCTTCAGCCATCAGAACTTCAAGTCATAGGAGTCTTCCGTACTTTGGTTCTTTTTAGAGTGTACTTCTTCAGAAGCTTCGCTATCTTCAGAATCTCAATCACTTTCAGAGAGCATCCACAAGAGCATTGCAACAGCAATCTTGGCATCCTTGGATCTGGCTCATCGTGACTAGATAAAGAAGCGTTCTTGCTTCTCGCAACTTTAGTCACACATAGTAACTTCGCATATATATATATATTCAATCATAGTACATCTAGCTGGTGTATGTTGGTTCTGATATCTTTAGTTCTTATGATCTGCACACAACACACGTTAGACTATAAAATGGTTCTTTCACAAATACTTATTGTTATCATCAAAACACAGATTGACTTGTAGAGACAATTCTTGCTCTCACAGTTATCCCTTGTGATTATACTGACGTTACCTTACACACATTATTTAACGGTTCTTCACATACATCTCTCATCTAGCACTATTTATGGTCATGTGTTTTTCCTGTTTTAGTGAATTTTTCATAAGAGAAATTCCAATTCTCACTTTTAGAAGACATCATCTCGAAATTCATATAGGTGAAGTTCGTTTTGTATATATTTCTTGAGATACATATCCTCGATATAGAACTTCATTAAGGCTTTGAAAAAACTCAACCTTCAATATGTAATAGTCAACATTGTCATAAAATGTTGCACAAACATTCAAATCAACAACTTGTTATTACCCATTGAATCTTAGGTTAAGATTTGTTAACTTCGGATTGGGTTGCAACATGAAACAACAACAACATTGCGAGATTAAGCCAAGGCGATTCAATATGCACAATTCTCATGAATTTACCATAGTATTAAATACGCATCATGAAACAACAACATTGTGAGATTAAGCCAAGGCGATTCAATATGCACAATACTCATGAATTTAAATAGTATTAAAATGCAGCATGAAACAACAACACATCTCAATTTCAATAGCAACACAACTCAAAATAAAAAACAACATTACAATACAAACCAAAAATCAGAATATTAAACACAATAACATGCAACACAAGATCAAGGTAAACACGACATTAATCGTATGCTGAGTTGAGTTATGGAAACAAACTAAAACGAGCTTCTGAGTTCGTGTTGTGTTGAAACATTATTGTTCGAACCGTGTCATTGTGTGTTGTTGATGTTCTGGGCTCTGATGCATGAACAACCACTTCGACGAATGGACATTTAAGTGTGAAACTGTTGTAGCAAAACCAACATGATATACAACACCACGAAATAGTGAAATAGACGAATGGATCTAGAGGTTGTTTGGTCGAAGCAGAGAGGAACGACAACGAGGTTTGAATAATGTGGGAGTGAAGGAGCAGCGAGTTGCAGATCAAAAGTTTGAAGGAAGAAATGGTAGTTTCACATTTCCTTGTGGTGCGATTGTGGTTGTTTTACGGTGGCAGAGAGAACAGTTTTGATGGAGTTTGTTGAGGTGTGGTCGGCCGGAATTTATGGTTGGTAGAGAGGATGGTCCTTAAAAGGTTGAAGAAGAAGAAGATTTTTTTTTTTTGTTATTGTAGGTTCAGAGAAAAAAACATCTTCCCAATGTAAAATTTGTTCCTTTTTTAATTTGAGTGAGGGGACCGCGTGTCATACATGGAATGGGTGTATTTTCATTGCCAGCTAATCCTTGCAACAAAACTATTTTTTGTTTCCTCCCAATTGGTGATGCATGTGGCTACACCTCAATGGAGGGAGTTAGATATTATCTTATTTTTCTGATTTTTTTCATTATTAATGTTATTCAATTAATTGCTATTTTTTTGATTGAATGATAAAATGCATATGGATTGCAAACATGGGTCTTTGATTAACTCGAACTCGATGGTCAAGATTAAATAAAAAAAACACAAATGCTAATCAATTTTAAAAATGTCTAGAATGCCTCTTCTAGAAGCTTTATTTGATTAAAATCAACTTAAATAAATTAAATCATCTAAATAAATCACATCTTTTTAAAATAAACACAATAAAAATAAAATGAAGACATGAAAAATTCTACTTAATTTTTCTAAATATTTTGACAAAAAAAAAGGTTTAAAGATGAATAAAAGTCGAGTGCAAAAGTGCTCGGAAAATAAAAAGGAATGCACTAGAATGATCAGTGCATAATAAACTTCTCGAAAACATACAGGTTGTGATCAAATTTTGAAAAAAATGATCGGTTAAAGAGGGCTCAGGCTGATCAAAATGCAACCAAAAAAGTAGTCGAAAAATAAAACGAGCACGCTAGGTTAAACTACGCGAACCCTAAATTGATAAAATTGACGTCTGCAAGCTCGATTTTGACATTTTTCGCCCGCTAATTTCAAGTATAATTGAGAATCGGTTTGACCGGTCAATCTGTAGAATCGAAAAATTATCTCGGTCGACATTTTAGGCATTGTGCGGCATAAAATGCATGTTATGCTTTGCAGATGATGTTAATGTCATGATGGATGTACTAATACGATAATTCGGGGTCAACATTGGGGTGTAACATTGATATACAATGCATTGTAAGTAACATCTGGGGCAGCAAGCTCACTAAGAGTCCTACCAGTCATGTTATTATCAACAAAATCATAATATTCAGATTTCGAATTACAAATTGTATGACTATAGATGCTATTATTGTCACTATCAAATTCTTCTAAATGATCACATATGTTGTTACTACTGCTTGCCTTACTGAGTATTAAGTGAATATATATTTATTTATATCTCAGGATCAAAAGAATACAAAACTTTAGGGTTGGATGTAGTCATGCATGATGGTAAAAAATAGAAGAAAAAAACTAACAATTAAGAAAATAACGACAATGTCCTTAATGCTAAAAACAAAGTAAAAAAGGCAAAATCAATATTTTTTTAAGCGTCAATACATGATCTGACGTTGGAACTTGATACAATGAACGACGGAAACAACTAAAAAATGAATGACATGAAACACAACAATATCAGAGAAAGAACTGTTGTTAGAGTTGTTAGTAAGTTCTTTTATTGGATATCCCTAAACAGAGGACCCATGGTTCCAATTTAGTCGTTGTCGGCCGTGATCAAAATAATTTGAAAAATAAAGTGCAAGGTAATTAACCTTGGTCGTCTCAAGAACCGCTGAATTGATAATAATAAAAATAAGAATAGAAATAATAATTTAAAATTTGGTGGGTTTAGTCATTGGAAAACAATGAGCAGTATAACAAAAGTAATAATCAAATTAAAACATTGATTCAATGATTATGACGATGTTCATGGGATATATCACCAATTTAAAGAATTGTTTCATTTTATGATTCTAATCCTGTTTGATTTTAAGACTAACCTATTAACCAATGATAAATCTTATATGAATTCCTCGTGAGACAGGTTACAATTGTTAAACCGTCATTGCGATTACTTGAAATTCTTACACAACCATTACAAAAATACAATTAATTTAGAAACCGAATTAAATCAAACCCTATAACTACTATGGTAAATTCTAACAAACCATATTCATACTAACACAACAACCATTTAGATTAATTCAAATAATCTTGATTCAAGTTTGAAAGCATCAAATGATTATATCAAAATAGATTAGAGCAATAACAATTTTTATGTGTTAACCAACAACCAAAAATTGAAATTACAAGAATAAGGTTTGAAAGAAAAGAGACAGAATCATGAAAATAGAATTAATATTATAAATCAAACTTCGATATCCTTAATTAACAATCTAAAATTAGTGAATCAACATAGAGCTTTAAGCTTTTATGGAATATGTTTTGCGCAATTCAACACATGTAAATAACCGCTAAATGAAAAGTTGGTGTTTTTCACTGTATGGAGCCTTATTTATTGGTATAAATATTAACTTACTTTAGTGAACTGAGCTTGATGAAGAGTTCGGTTTAAAATTAGCAACTCATCCCATTATAAAATGATTAAGTGGTCTAAAAACCCGTAGTCAGTTTTAGTGCTTCAGATATTCATATTTTTTACTGTGAGGAAGTTCAATTTGGACTTTGAATTCAACGTGAAAGTTGTAGATATACTCATTATCTTTCCAATGCCTAATTGAACGCCTCAATAGGATTACTGCAACCAAAATCAAAAATCCATATGGAAGAAGATGTTTCTGACAAACTATAGGGAGTCAAATCTTTAACAGATGAAGCAAACAAAACATGTGGTTGAGTTGCAAGACACCTTTGAAACTACTAAGCAAGATTAGACACTTTTGTCTCAGAAAAGAGTAACAGTTGAAAGAGTAACAACAACAATATTAGATGATGGAGCCTTTAAAAATTTCTTATTGCCTTCAACAATTTTGGACATAGTATTTTCCGATGCTCCTTTTCCTTACAAAAAAGCACATTCATTAGTACCAACACCAAACATTCCTTGAGGTTTTCCTTTGTTAAAAGGAACAATAAACACAACTGGAAGAGGTGTAAGAATTTCTTTTTTGAATGAGAATGAGAGTGAGACTTGAGTCTAATTTCTTATGCCAACAATTGATTAACAATTGAGTCAATATTGGGAAGAGAAGTACGATGTAGAATACCCACACAGTCCCTCGAACCCATAAAAAATTGAACTAAACATTGTTCTTTGATTATTGTATGTTTTGACAACTTTTAATTCACTTAACTAGTATGATACCCGTGCGTTCGCACGGGTACACGTCGGTGACGCGTATTTGTTCTCAGAATGTATTTATTTTTATAATGTATTTTTTTCAGAATGTAATTGTTCTTAGAATGTATTTATTTATATTTAAAATTAAAAAAAAACTAAATATAATAAAAATGAGTAAATTTCTTATTTACTAAAAATTAATATGATATCCGTTCGTTCACACGGGTACCAGTCAGTGACACGCATTTGTTTTCATTTAAAATTTTGAAAAAAAATACAATTAATAAATATCAGTAAATATAAAAAATATATAATTTATATTTAAAAAAAGTAGAATCAATACCCATAGACATCGGTTGGTTGATTTAGTTTTATAAATATCAAATAATAACATAGTATTTGTAAATATTATTTTAATTTTAGAAATAAATATTATTAATATAAATAAATATATTTTATGTAAGTATTATTACAAATATTTATTTCGTACCCGATACCAATATCAGTACCCATGTGTGTTATGCAGATTTGTTTGTATTTTTTTTTTAAATTAGAATTAATAAAAATTAATAAATACAAAAAATATATTTTATATTTAAAAAAAATCAATACCCGCAAGCATCGTTTGATATTTTTTATAAAAATATTTATGTAATGATTTAGTTTTATAAATATCAAATAATATCATAATATTTGTTTAATTTAATAAATAAATATATATTTTGTGGGATACTCATATCAGTATCCATGTATTCGTTCGGATATTGATTAACCTACAACACTACCATCCTAATTTATAAAAAAAAATATTTTTTTTCATGCGGCTGTATATAAAATATTTTAATCAACCATAAATTTTTTTTCCCGTATATTAATATTATTTTTGATTTGAAATTAGTTATACAAATATTTGAATCAATATTAAATACATATTTTGGATTTAGATTAATCTATTTAAAAAAATAATAAAACTCATAAAAAATCAAATATACGACTTTAAAATTATTTTGATTTTCTTAAAATATAAATTAAATATACACTTATCAACAATCATATGTTTAATAGAAAATAAGAAATTATTATTATTTACCCAATAAATTACTCAATTAATGATAAGCATATAGTAAATTACTATTATTTAATATGATATTAAAACAATAATTTGTTGTCACTTTAAACAATAAATTACTATTATAATATATATTTTTGTTATTTACATTAATGGAAAATATTTCTTAAATCATTATTTTAATGGTATAAACTTCAATTAATGAAGAAAATTTGATCCATAAATCAGTAAATAGAATTAATAAAAATTAGTAAATATAAAAAATAGAATGTATATTTAAAAAAAAAAATTAATACCTGTGGGCATCGATTGATTTCTGTAATTAAAATATTTATGCAATAATTTAGTTTTATAAATATCAAATATTAATATAGTGTTTATAAATTTTATTTTAATTGTATAAATTAATATTATTAACATAAATAAATAAATTTTATATAAGTATTATTACAAATATCTATTTCGTGGGATATCAATATCAGTACCCGTGTGTTAGCCCGAGTACTGGTGTTTTACACGCATTTGTTATTTTTTTTAAGAAAAATAGGATTAATAAAAATTAGTAAATATAAAAAATATAATTTATATTAAAAAAAAGATAGAATCAATATCGCGGGCATCTGTTGGTATTTGTTATAAAAATATTTATGCAATTATTTAGTTTTATAAATTACAACCAATAATATAATATTTGAAAACATTATTTTAATTGTATAAATAAATATTAGTAACATAAATAAATAAATTTTTCCCGTGTTCGAATTCATATATTATTTAATTAAAAAAGACATATTTTTAAAATAAAAGCAAAAGTCTTTCATGTTTCTCTCTTCTCATGTGTCAAAATAATCTATTTTAATTAGATGACCGTGTAAAGTAGTTTTACACTGACAGTGTATTCCAATTAATCTCTTACAAAAATTGTTTTACACTAATAATATATTTTAATTTTTCATATATTATGTTTAAAAAATTGTATCTTACATTAAAAATAATTTCAAATATATACAATCATTGAATTTTATAAATATCAATTAATAAAATAATATTTGAAAATATTATTTTAATTGAAGTGAGGATTACACTATTTATAAAAGATGAATGGCTCTTTTCCAGTTTGGTAATCATCTTAATAAGCAATGCTTTGATTGAAAAAAAAACAGTTTCCACAAACTACATCTCAAATTCCAATTCAGGTGATTACAACAACATTTCAAAACAATTTCCATTGCATATCCAAAAAGTTCATATTCATATCCACTCTTTCAAAATCCTAAAGCCAATTGCCATTTCAAAAACAAAATCCAAATTCCCTAATCAAACTCAATATCCAAGTTCAGTTCCTAGATGCAAATATCCTAATCCTAAAACTACACTGAACAAATGCCTCCAAGCTGCTCCAAACCCTGCGCAAAGTTTTATGCCCATTTTAAATGGCTCGGTCAAGCATTTTTTGGTTCCTTAGTCTCCATTCCAGCTTTGGCCAACTCATACAAACCTTACCCTTCCATCCTGCAAGAACATAAACAATGTCAGACATCATACATAAATAATCAAACCATATAAAGAGCAGGTCAATTCCTAGTCACTTAGTCCACACTTATGATTGGATTTTGCTCATCATCAGTCATCATATCAGCCTTAATTCATCCAAACCAAAATCGAACAACTCTAAAGTTCTCATTTCAAGTCATCAAATTTCCAATTTCAAGCCATACCAATAATTATCGAATTCATGTCATGCTACAATAAAGGTCCTAAGCTAGCAAATTCATGCCACCAACCACCAAACCAAAACCAAGTCATGTTAATTCATCATGTCCAAGTTCAATTCATGTTACATACAAATAATTCTAAAGTCATGTCAAAAATAAGTTTTCAAAACCATTGCCAAAACACTTCAAAGTTCAAACCATCACTCAAAACACAAACCAAAAACAACTCATGATTGATGTTCACACTAATTCATTCAAAAAACAAAGGCTAATCCATGCCACGGTCCAAGTCACATTCAAACAATCCCAAGGTAAATTCAAGTTCAATTCATATTATCAAGCTCAAATATCAAACTCAAAACCAATTCATGACAAGATTCCTAAGCAATTCCAAACCATGATCAAGATTAAAGTTACACCACACACTTGTGCATAACAAACTCTGCAGGAACCTCATCCCGGTGGAAACTATAAAAAAGCTCCCTTGTATCACACGATTTCCAGCTGCCACCGCCTTTCTTTTCAGCTTCTTCAGGACGATAAAACCACTGTCCCGCCACCATTATACTGCCACTAAAGTACTGTATAATGTCCTGACAGGAGAGCAAATATCAAAACACCGAGATTCAAAGGATGTATTAATCAAGAAAAACAAAAGGAATCAATAACAATTGTTGATAAGGCGAGTAATTGGACCACATTTCAATACAGACAGGTTGTTGCTTTCAGCTCCATGACAGCGGCAGCATCTGGAACAGGTTTGTTCGAACCTAATCGTCAACCAGTGATTGAACAGCAGTAGCAGCGGCATATGTATACATCGAACAAACCCATTATCTACGGTATTCGAATTGCGCACACAACCTGCAGTTCTCTGTTCAACACATGAGGCTGCTGTTCATTGTTTCGTATTTGCGAAAGTGAAGTTAGCATCTGGTTCTGCAGAACCAGGAAATTCCTAGTCAATAGAAAAGGATAACAATGTAGTACCGCCAACAAACTTTCATATACACTTCAATAGAAATTTAGAGAAAAACTGAATACAAATGGAATTCTTTGTCCAAACGATTCCACAAGCATACTATGTCACCCACCTTTAATGGCAATCCATTTGTTGGCACAACATTAGGAGCATCATAGTTGTCTGCAAACAAAAATAACCATTAAGATCTTAAAATATATACATTACTCACTGGAATAAAAAATATTTTCATTAAAACTGAATATGAATTTTATTGTTTATATCCAAATAGGGAATAAGTTCAAGACATACTTGTTAGTTGACCGTTACATCTGGTAGAGATTCTAGGGGCTGTGAAAGTCTGATTATTAGAAGTACTTGTAAGTTCTTGACCAAGGACTGCATCCTGATTTTGTCTGTTCAACACACGAGGCTGCTGTCCATAGGAGCTTCATAGTCTGCAGACAAAAATAACCATTAAGATCTTAAAATATATAATATATTACTCACTAATTTGCTAAGGAATAAAAAATAACTATGGCTAATGTTGTCAGAATCTCTAATGGCTAGTGACTACACTTACACTACCCTCAGTACCACCATGAACTGAAAAAAATTAATTTTCAGTGATTTTGACTATTTGAGGGAGCAAATGGAATAGCACCACCAGCAGTTACATTAGCATAATCTAAGGTTGGTTAGTACTTCATTACCAATGTTATATCTTATAAGGATCAAGATCTAACATAAGTATGCAGACTTGGTTAATAAACTTATCTAAGAAAAAGTGTTGTAGTTTTATTCTTCCTCGGGAGGTAGATTTAGATCGGGCAGCAGGAATGGTAATTCTTGGTTGTTAACCACTTGATGAATCTCTCGTTGCACAGATGAGGAAGTCCCTTCTGTAATGACAGCTGATTCCTTCTCTTGGACTGTATGAGGCTGGAATAATTTAGATGATGAAGCACTTTCTGTAATGACAACTGATTCCTTCTCTTGGACTGTCTGAGGCTGGACTAATTTAGACGATGAAGCAGGGTTTGCATCCGTAACCTGTGGTGTGTCGAGAACAGCTTTTCCAGAAACCAGAGAGATTATGGCTGTTTCTGTGTTCTTTTCTGACACCAGAGAGATTCTGTCTGTTTCTGTGTTATTTTGTGACACCAAATCAAGCTGTTACAACAAATCAAAGACATGATTAGATAAACACACCAATACAAATAGTCTTTAATTAAGCATAAGTTTTACTTTGGCAGTATATAACAAAAGCACAACTTAATTTTGAAAACACAAAGGTCTTATAAAGTAATCTCATGTCAACTACATTCAAACATTGCAACAAAAACCCATTTACTAACACTTCCAGCCCTAGTCAACTTTAGATTTAGTTACATAACAATTCAAGTTAACAACTGATTCAAGATAATCAATCCAACATTAACAACTTGTTAACTAACAGCAATAGCAGTTACACCAATTCAATCTTAACATTCTAACAACTCAAACTAATTCACTAACTAATTTTTCTCCAAACTAACTATTACATTCAATGAGTTTCATGGCAGTCCCTATTTCTAACTGTCAACCTAACTTTAACTAATTTCATATAATGCTTCACTATCTAATTGATTCCAAACTAACCTAGTTTTTTTTTCACATTCAATTCATTTAACTGATTCAACATCTAACAACTCCTATCCTTCATATCACTTCTAATTAATCAGTTCACAACCTCTAACATAACTAACCTTGATTCGAACTCAAAACCAAATAACTCTAACAGTGCTAACTCATTTTTACAGTAGAACTAACACCTAACTGAACTTAACCATTCTTCTCATTTAAAATTCATAATAGCTAACTTCATTAACATTTTTCTAACTAACTAACTCAAACTGTTTTACTAATTCTAACATCTTTCCTAACTAACCTAATTCAACTGTGATAACAAATACACTAACAGTTTTAACAAAGAATTAACTAACTCCTTCTCAACTACACTAACTGAACATCTTCACTAACAGAAATTCAAACCAACACTTAACAATTCTAACAATTGCTTAACAGTGTTAATAACATCTAACAAAAATCCTCCTCAATTTCCCTAAAACTAAACCCTGCCCTAGCAAAACTGACCAATGGCCCGAATTAGTTAGGATTCACACTCTATATTCATCACCATTCTTTAATCTTCAGGATCGATCACACTCTACCAATCACAATCTCCAAACTCATTGAGAATTCTCCCAAATTCTCTCTGTTTTCTCTTTGAATCTCTCAATCTATTTGCATTTTCCTTTTTACACCCTCACTCTCACATGCAAGAACACAACAACATCAAAAAATTCGATTTGTTTATCCAAAGAAGCTAACATATCTAGATTCAAGTGTTTAACAATAACTGATTAAATAGTGACTTGACACATATCAGACTCAGACAAACCTTCAATATAAAGTGTTGGTACTACATAATTTAGCATGAATAAATTGCATCTAATGTTTAGTAAACCATAACTATTATAAGAATCCATGATTTGAAAGAACGAAAATGAATTTTAAAACTACGGGACTACACATACATAATAGATTTTAACACACCTCATAAGTCATATTGTCAGGATCAATGTTGTCTTGCCATATGACCTACAGCAACGCATACGCAACACAATGATTAGAAACCTCGGGATAAATTTTGTAACTTTCTGATCACCAAGTTACAGTTTGAAAACAGCATATAGAAGTTAAGGGTAAACTTGTTGAAGTTAAGCAATTAAAATGCAGTGTGATCCCATGTCCAAACACCATTTTAGAGCATTCATTTCAAATAAGAGAATTCCCAATATAAAGAGATTATGGAAAAAACAGTAATTAGATATAGTATATGAAATTAAATTTGAAGTATTAAACTTTAAAATAAATCTGTGACTTATATGTTTTGAAAAAAAAAATTTGTTTTATTTATTTTTTCTTCCAAATGATTTTTATATTCAATTCGGCCTCTGCTGCTTTAACTATGAACTCTTCAAAACCATTATCAACTCAGACACAATAGCAGTTTGTTTAAATTCCACTATACTATAGTTTTATAGTGCACCACTATATCCGCTATATGACAACATTTAAAATAATTAATTAGAAAACAGAGATGATGAACCAGAGGTACCTATTTGTTGCACCAATCACAAAAACACCCTTAAGGTTCTCTGCACCATCTAACTCAATAAGCAACTGCAATGTAACAGTTTAAAAGAGAGAGAAGTCAATATGAAAATTTCTTTCAAACTAAAAAGTAGAATATGTTTTACCTGGTTCAACACTCCTTCAATATTCTGACCACCTTCTTTACCACGCTCCTTTGCCAAAGCATCAATCTGAAAAACGGGAAAAAATAGCATGTTGTCATACAATTCTAACAAACTTGACTTGCTCAAAATTCACATATGCCCTTCATAGACTGAATATATTAATAACAGATAAGATAACCATATGTGCCTTGTACATGCTTACTGAGCAAGCAAAAAAACTACTTTTCCAAAAATGTACATTCATATAAGCCCTTCATAGAGTGATAATGTTAATGAAAAATAACATGTCTCATTCAAAAATGCAGATTGATCATAGTAAGTGCACAAGCCGATGAAGGTTTACTAAAGCATTGAAAAAACAACAAAGATACTGTGATGGCAATACATGATAGTATCATGTATTATGATAGAGTTAACCAACATTCTTTATCTTCATATTATATTAAAGTAATGAGAAAACCAAAACTAATGAGAAAAAAGCTGGAAAATGTAAACAGACCTTAACATGAATAAAATTAGCTCCTGCTTTGTTGGCAACAGCTTTAGCAATTAGTGTTCTTCCACAACCTAGAATTACTGCACCTTTTTCTTCTTATTAGATACGCCACCTTTTTCTTTTTGCTCATCTTCATTTTCTTCATCATCCGAATCAGAATCAGAGTCAGCCTTCTTCTTAGTAGCTGCATTTTCTGCGGTAAAAACAAAGGGAAAACAAATATTAAATAATATCTGAATAACTTCATCAAACAGCTTACCAATATTTTCTGATTCTAGTTCCCTGCAAAATTCTTGGATCAAAATTGATTGAGTTGGCTATTTTGCTTGCCAAAAGCTTTTCTTGTTCCTGTAGGAAAAGAGCAGTCTACCTCCTACAATAGGTTATAAAACGTTCAGAATTTCCAATGAAAAACGATAACGACAATATTCGATTTTTTAAAAAAAAGTGAAAAAAGAAAGAAAAAGAAAACCTACAGATTTAGGCGGAGGAAGAGATTGCTTTGAGGGAGCTATGTTGTCTTGACCAGCTTCAGTTTGTACGTTAATGGTAGCCATTGAAGAGAGAGGGAGAGATAGTAGCGATTGAACTTTTTTAGGGTTTTGGGAGAAGGTGAAAGAGGAAGAAAGGGAATGAGAAGGAGAAAGAGGGAGAAAGAGGATTCAAATTTTTTTGTGGGAAAGAGAGAAAAAGTGTAGACGAGAAAGAGAGAAGGTGAGGGAGATGCCATTTGGCAAAATGAGGCATTGTAATTGGAGAGTGATTTTGTAATTAGTAAAAGACATATAAGGCCTTTGTAGTAGGGTAATTAAAATTTAAAGAAAGGGTAATTAAGGGGGTTTGGTAGTATATTCTATTAATAGGTAGTTAGTTTATTTCATAAAAATCAATTGATCCCACAAATTAGTCATAGCCGAATAAAATTCTTGAATGCTCATATCATTTTGTTAAAGAGCTCTAGTGTCACTTTACAACTGATAACATTTTGCAAAATTAGAGTGATTATACAAACGTCTCAAGTGGTCTCAAACCTCCCTAACAATATCATATTTTGCTAGTTGCATACATATTGACTGAGATAGAGAATTATTGATCCAAGTGTTGTGAATCTTGTTATGAATTACGACAAAATTCAATATCAATTTGTGAGACAAAGAACAATAGCAAGCAAACTAAATGGTCTTTAGCAATAATAATCCGTACACAGATAATATTGTTAGATGATGGCTATGGATCTAGAAGGGGGATTGAATAGATCCCTTGAGTTTTACACGCAAATGGTTATCAAAAATTGCTTTTAAAATATTTTCACGGAAGCAACCACTTAATCACACGTCTACAACGAACCTCTACTAGAGGGATCGGATATGCATGATAATATTGGGAATGAATTATGGATGAGAAAAATTCAGATTGATTAACACAGTTTAATCGCAATCAACAATGTTTTATTTACTTGATAGTTAATCCAACCCAACGAGGTAAATCGACAAACAAATAATTGCGAATACGTTCGATTTTGCGTTGAAACAAAATTATCTAACACTTGGTGCGCGTTAACCCACTAAGTGATAATTTCAAAGTAATGTGATGTTGAGCTGTTCCTAAATACAATTCAAGGAATTGTATCAAATTTACAAAACAATTTAACAGCCCAATATAACACTAGCTCAGAAATTTCGATCAATTTAAACTTCGCAAATTCGAATGATATCAAACGTAAAGAGTTAAGGGAGAGAGAGAACAAACACAATTTGATTAGGCAGTTCCCCAATCGTCCTCGCTTTGGGTACCTCTGCCCCCAATTCCACAATTGGAATTGATATATATATATATATATATATATATATATATATATATATATATATATATATATATATATATATATATATATATATATGTGTGTGTGTGTGTGTTGTTGTTTGCGAAATGTTTATACAAGAGAAGAACTATGAACATCCAAACTCTCAAACATCTTTGATTGTTGATGCAGAGTCTTCTCTCCCCTTGATTCAAGACGAATCAAGTGCCTCGAATTCGGTTGAACAAGTCACCTTCCCACGCTACTAGACTGCAAGAAACCACCATTCTTCAGTCACCTTCACTCGGCCGACTTCAATTCTCCACAATTTGATATCCAAACCTTTCTTCTACGATCCTCCGACTGTAGCTACTAAACCGAAAGAAAACTCTGTTCTTCGGTTACCTTCGCACGGCTGAATCCCTGTAGAACGAAAAGGTTTGTGCCAAAACCCCCAAAATCACCGTCCCACGCTACTAGATTGCAAGAGCCCACGACTCTTCAATCACCTTCACTCGGCTGATTCTTGGAGGACAAAACCTGAGGTTTTATTCAAGAAACACCTACCAATTCTCAACCCAGAAATGAAGATCACAACACTTCCTAATTCTGAACGTTATCACTTCAAAACAATGGACAACACAAGCAAAAAATGATTATGTGTAATTGTTGGTTGACTCAAGGATGAAGATGAAGATGAAGAGAAAGATTGGTATAAATTTTCACGTTTCTTGTTGTTTTTTATATATGAGAGACCCAACTATTTATAATGAATAAAATGACCAACAAAGTGAAGTAACAGAAATAACAGAAAAACTGAATGAAGAAAAATCAGTTCAAAACAGCCATGGGTCGACCCCCCATTAAATGAGGGTCAGCGTGAGCTAACCCGTGGAAGTGTCTACGCAAGTTTTGACACCATGCGTCGACCCATCAGGACCTTGCGTCGACGCAAGCCTGCAGATTTTGCTGAATTTTAAGTTTTCAGAATCATGCGTCGACTCATGACTCTCAGGGGGTCAGCGTACGCTTTCCCGAATGTTTCAAAAAACTTGCTCAAACTAGCATGTGTCGACACATGCTTACTTTGGGTCGACTCATGACCTGCATATTTTCAAAAATCTATTTTTCTACACTTTTTAGCAGACCAAGACTCGAGACACACATACCAAACATCAATATCATGATCATGCACATGTAATTTTAGGTTGGACCTTTTCCTATATGTTTAGACGCATGAAAATCGACAGTTAGATGCAATTTGCTCGACGCTGAAGTGATACCGCTCAAATTACAATCTAATGACAATCTTATTGGTTGACATCATTAAAACCAAAATAGATGAGAGACCTTAGCCCTCACAAATATAACAGAATAAGGCAAGGAAAAACCGAAGGTTTGTTTACCCAGTTTGATCAAACAATCTACTCTGGGGGAGAGAGCAGCTCTCCAATTTACTATACTCAGAAAATTGTTACAAGAGATTACAGATGAGTTACAAGAAAATTGTCTTCGCCTTCAGGTTCCCAAGAACAACCCTATTTTCTACCCAAGTGTTTCCCAACCTCTCCAACTCTCAATATATGAATCACTCAAACCCAAGGTATAATAGTGTTTCACAATAACCTTAAACAACTCCAAAGGTTTCCCTAAACCTTTGCTTTTCTAAGGTTTTCCTTGTGAATAGCTGAAACCCTATGCTATACCTTTAAACCCTTGCTCTCCCTTGTTGGTGTAAACTCTAAGATTGTCACACACCAAACATATAAGAGATACATATTTATAATAGAAAATACCCAACAAACAAAGCCTAAAATCACATGGATCCATGGACCGAATCGAAAAAATCCTGAAAACTCGAAAACACTCTTCACCGTACAGACAACACTATTCACCGTACGGACGTAACTTTTCATCTGTACTGATAGCACTATTCACCGTACAGACGAAACTATTCACTGAACGATTTTTTTTCTCGAATTTTCGTCTGACTTTCTAAAACTTCCGATTTTCGCAGTAAATACAATCTCCAAAATATGTTTTCTTTCTCTTCACCAACAAAGGTTTTAAGGCACATTTACAACAATCTCCACCTTGACTTTAAACCGTGTTGATACCAATTTAACAATCAACAACATTGCTGCTCTCTACCAAGTTGAAACTTTAATCAATAACTTTGATCAAATTCAAGCAACCCTTGAATCTTGATCTCGCAACTTGCATCCACTTGTTCCCAATTACCCTTTTCTGCCTAGGTAATTTAACAAGCCTACAAGTATGATTTTTCAACCACCCTTGACTCCACCTGTTTTTAAATGCCTCCCTGAAGGTTTTTCTTCTTTTATTTTGCAGTCCTTCAGCCACATTAAAAACATAATATCCAAGGCTAGCATAACCGTCCCTTTGAGATGCTACAATAAACCTCCTTACCTTATCATGAGTCAAATGATAATCAGAGATCTCTATAACCGTTCCTTCACTACTGCTAGCATCCATAATAGGAAACTCCACCTCAAACTGAGTTTTCTCCGCTATAGTTTCTCCCTTGGTTTTCACTATTCTTCTTCTGAAGAAATTCTCTATCAACCAAGTAAGTTGTTTTAACCTCAGCTTTTCCCCAAAAACTCAATAACAACTCAGCGGTAACATGCATTTTTATCCTTTGATTTCTGGAAAATTCATTGTACTCCTCTGAAACTTTCTCAAGGCAATCATAATGCCTTGAACTCAAATCCCATAGCTCTTCCTTGTCATGAAAGCCTCCACTAATTAACGATGAATGAATAATAACATTTGAACCTTCTAAAATATATAGACCACATATTTTAGACCCTTTAGCAATAATCAATTCATCACGCAAAATCTTCAACACTCCACGTTCAACTCTAGTACAATAGCCTAGATCATTAAACATACTTATAGATAACAAATTTCGCTTGAGTTCTGGAACATACCTCACATTGTGAGTAAGAAGTTCACGATCATTAAACATTTTAAATCTGCCAGTACTAATACCATGAACCCTTCATGCCTTATTATTACCAAGACGAACTACTCCACCTTGCACCATCTTCAAAGTTTCAAAGTATTATATTCTTGGACACATGTGATAAGAGCAACCTGAGTCAATGACCACTATGCCAAAAAATACCTTTTGCAGCGCTTTTTTTGGCCTTTAGCAGCGCTTAAAAGCGCTGCCAAAGGTGGCGCTGCTAAAGGTAAAGACAGCGCTTTTGTAAATGCAAAAGCGTTGTCTTAGGTCCCCTTTAGGCAGCATTTTTCCACTAAAAGCGTTGTCTTTTGTTCCCCTTTAGGCAGCGCTTTTTAAAAAGCACTACATAATGTGTATTATTTTCCAACTTTAGGCAGCGCTTTTTTTGGAAAAAGCGTTGGTTTCCCCCCCCCCCCCCCCCCCTTAGGCAGCGCTTTTCAAAGCGCTTTCTAATGTGTCTCTGCTTAATACTTTAAGCATCGCTTTTTAGGAAAACGCTTTCTTTAGTTTCACTTTTGGCAGCGCTTTTGCAGTAAAAGCGCTGTCTTTGTGCACGTAAATTGTTTTAAAATTTATTTGTTTTGGATGCGTTTTTGTCAAAAGTGTTGCTAAAACTCCTTTTTTTAAGAAAACTTTTTTTAAAAAAAACCTTTTAATAGACTTGTATATTAACAAACCTGTATAACATAATTTTTTATCAAAACTTATCACAATTATATACTTCAATTCACAAGCCTTCATTCAACATATGCCTTATATACTTCAATTCACAATACTACATAATTATATACTTCAATCACCATATATAGGCCTTATATTTCATAATTATACTTCAATCACCATATATAGAACTATTCATAATTATACAACAACTTCCACTTTCAAAACTATATACAACAACTTCCAAAACTATACAAAGTATATACAACAACTTCCAACTTCCATACCTTATATGATTCTTTTCTCAATAAGGTATTGACACCAATCCTCCTTAATTTCTTCCAATTGTACTTTGGAGTAAGTAGCACACTTGAATTCATCAAAATACTACATAATATAACATAATATGCATGATTTAGTTAAAAGTAATTAATTATATCAAATATCCAATAAATATTAAAATAACTCCTAAGTTATAAATCCATACCATGATTGGAATATCTATTTGATCCATATGAATGATTTCTTTCATAAACCTCAAAACGAAATAACCGCAATCTATACCATTTTTTTGACGAGGACACTACACAGTGAAAAAAAAATAAGAATATATATCAGGATATATAGTCTAACTTGTTTTATCAAGTAGCATCACTATTATAAGCAAAATTGTGAAAATATACCTCCACTCTGATCCATGAAATGTTGGTTGACTCACTCTTTGATACTTGGGCTCTTCTTTGTGATCAAAATATTTGTATAGCTCTAACATAATATAAACGAATATTTAGAACAATCTCACTTAAATAAATTAATAAACAAATACACACGAATATTTAGAACAATTTCACTTACGTATCAATCGTCGTCTTCATATTTCGGTATTTATCTACATCACCATCTAACGAATCCATATAATACACTATTTCTCTTATCGGATTTATCGCAACCAACAACCAGTGTCCACTATAAAATAAAACAAAAGTATCGATATAGTAATTTTATACGCAACATCAAAAAATGAAAAATGATAATAAATGAAGTAAGAATGCAAATCTAACCCGTTGCCAGTATTATATGGTAAAAGATACCACTTTTCTGTATCTATGCTCGCCATAAATCTTTCGACTAAGTGAGATTGTATTGAAGTTGGATTCATCGCAATTAACGGTGCATTGATACAGTTGGCAGATAAGAAACTGAATCTTTCTGACAATTGATGCGGGCGCACCAATTTCTCATACAAGAACCTTAAATAAAAACATAACAAACATTAGATTATTCGTTGAAATGAGTAAATAAATTGTTTAAATAATTAAAGAGAGTTAATCGGAATACCTGATGTATATATGCATAACACCGATGCCTAATTCAGAATGATTAAAAATTTGATCCAAATCCTCTTTAGAAATTGTTTCTGAATAGGAATAATCGAAAATACCTTCCTCCATAGGTACTTCACGAATACCTTCGTCCATCAAATTCGATGTTTCTACAAGTGTTACAAGACATGACCTAAATCGAGATACAATTGCTTTTTTTTCCCCGTCCTTGCAAGTGTCTTTTTTTGGTTGGACGTGTTGCCTAATTCTGGCTGCCTATTCTGACTTTCTATTATTTGCAACTCTTGGACATGAATCTAAAAATCATATAAGTTAGTAAAACATTTGAATATAGAATTAACACTTTTAATGTGTATATATTGAAAAATTTGTGCTAAATTAATTTCATAATAAGCATATATAATTACCTCGGCAAGTTTCTGTTGACAATTGATACTGCCTTTGTCACTAGTATCATTAAACTCTGAACCACGCCTTTCTGACATATATGTTTCCTTGTCCTTTTGTAATTCACGGACTTGAGCTCTTAATTCTTCCATGGCTTCCATCACCTCTCTATTACTAGGATTTTGGATCTTTGAACGATTATAAAAGGATGATGGAGTGACTCCAAAACTCTTACCCCTCACACGACCGGAGTACTCGGGAACATTTAAAACTCGAGTAAGTATGTTCCTGCAATCCTGGTCTTCAGTTAGAGTTGCGGACTGAGACAGAGTCTCCTGGAATTCATATGCATGAATATCGAAAAATATTAGCGGGGATTAAAAAGCATAAATATTATATATATGTCAATAAGTGGGATATAAAACGCATAATGTTATACTTACACATTGCTCAAAAACTTGTTGAACATTTTCCGCAACAACTCCATCCTTGCCCACACGAGCAGCCTTCCACAAAACATGTTTCGGAACACATGTTTCTTCACTCTTCTCTTCTTCTAATTACACATTAAGACAAATAATAAAATCAATTATAACATATAGGAAAGAAACAAGTAAATCAAAGCATTTATATATACTTACTATTTTTTGTTGTAAGCGTGCATATCCCAAACGCCCCTTTCTGTATGGATACGCGGGTTTTGATGCTCTTTGGCGATTTACGCCACTCAACTCCTGGAATGCTTCGGTTCTTCTTTTGGCTACAAAAGTTGCCCATTCTTCAGGTGAAATTAAGTCCACATACTTCACTGGACGTTCTGCTTCAATAAAATTTCGTTCGGCATCCCTAAGATACTTGTTTGATATAAATGCTTGAAACCCTCTGTGTCTTTTTCCAGCTAATTGAATACAATACTTCTTTCGGTCATCACTAATATTAAAAGACCTCTACAAAAACAAATAACATAATTAGTAATTTAAAGACATAATCGGCAACAAAAACAAATAACATCAATATGGTACATGTATCTCACTCCATATCTTTTCTTTGGCGGGTTTCAACGATGCATTTCTCCAATTATCACAAGTAATTGGAATATACGAACGAACAAGTGCACTAATGTAACTTGTCAACATTGTTCCGTTAGGCTTAACAAGTTGGTTCGTATCATTCCAATAAATGTCACTTTATTCCTTTATCTCTAGCACGAATGATGTTCTTCATGATAGTTACTCCTCGCGTAATATCTCCTTCCGCTTCTTGAATTGTTTCATGTCCATCATTTTTTGAAGTATCATGTGGATTTTCCTCGTTAGTAGCCATTTCACCTGTAGTTAAGAAAAACATCAATATAAAATGACACAATTATATTAAAAAACTTATAAAGTTAAACAAACTTAGAGGGATTAAGTTCAAAGTCAATTTAGACACAATTATAAACAATGAACTTGTGAGTGAAATCAAAAATCAAATCAACTAAATATCAAAAACTAATATCATTTTCAATTAAAACAAAAACTAGTATCAAAAATCAACTATTAACCGGAGAAAGACTTACTAAAACAGAACTTAGATACTAACTTTCTTCTTATAGATGAAACAATCCCACAGCAATTCTCATATTAACGGCATAAACAGATCCGCAAATTGCAGTAACAGGAACCGTTGAACTTTGAACTCCAACGTGCCTTCATTAGTCACTCATAACAAACAACCATTACCCTTTTTAATATCATTCATTATTCCATGACATACTCCTATATTAGTAATAAACATAACTTTTTAAAAAATATTAAAAAGATAATCAGTACCAGTAGTGTTAGGCACATGCACACACTCATAACAAAATAATAATAATAATAATAATAATAATAATTTGAGGAAGAAAAAAATTATATCACAGAAACAGCAGAGAAACAATCAACTATGGAGAATATTAGGCATTTCCATTATTTGAGAGAAAACCAAAAAAAAGGAGAGTAAAAACCTCAAACGGCGGACGACGGTAGCACAGATTGAAGTAACGAACGGCGGACGATGGTAGCTGTGAGGGTAGCCTCGAACGGAATAAAGTCACGAACGGCGGACGACGGAGGACGGAGGGAGTTTCGTTTGCAGAAGAAGAAGGCGAAGATACAGTGTCGCGAGAGTTTAGGGCGAAATAGAAACGGTCGTAATGAAAATAGAGGGATATCAGAATCTGTTTTAATTTTAATATTTTAAAAGACCTTTAGCAGCGCTTTTAGAAAGCGTTTTCTTATGTTAATCCTTTAGCAGCGATTTTGGGGTAAAAGCGCTTTCTTATGTGGGATTAATGAAAGGCCTTTAGCAGCGCTTTCCAAAAGCACTGCCTAAAGCGTGTTGTACGAAAGCCCTTTAGCAGCACTTTTCAAAAGCGCTGCCTTATGTTACCCCTTTAGCAGCGTTTTTCATAAAACGCTTTCTAAAGTTCACCTGCCTTAGGGTTTTAGCAGCACTTTTCAAAAGTGTTGTCTTATGTCCCCCGTTTAGCAGCGCTTTTTTCTTTCGTTTTTTATTTTTGTTTTTAGCGAAACATGTTGCAGCGCTTCTACCAGAAAGCGTTGTCTTTGTTGCGCTGCGAAAACTCATTTTTGGCGTAGTGGACCCAACTATCTTCATTTTCCAAACTCGATACTACTAGTGCTTCGGCATCCTCATAACTTTCCTCACCCAATGCAACTACAGCTTGAACAAAATCTTCATTGACCTTTCTTTCAGGATAATCCCTTTTAAAGTGACTGATTTTCTGACAATTAAAACATTTTACCTTGGACTTGTCAGACCTCTTTGATTTGGACATCCCTTTACGCTCACCTCCTCCTCTTGACACAATTAAGCCTTCACTACTATCTTCAATCTTCAAATCTTTCGACTTTGAAAATTCTTTAGATTTCACCGTCGTCTGGACTTCATCCAAAGTAATAGTACCTTCCTTACTATAAAGAAGGGCATCCTTAAAGTGCTCAAAGGATCTGGCTAATGAACTCAGCAGGAGCAAATCCTTGTCTGCATCATCAATCTTCACTTCAATATTCTCAAGATCATCGATAATCTTGTGAAATTCTGTGAGCTTCTCAACTATGAATTTGTTCTCCACCATTCGGAACGAATAGAGTTGTTGTTTCATATACAACCTGTGAGCCAAAGACTTTGTCATATACAATGATTCAAGTTTTGCCCACATAGTAACCGCAGTTTGCTCCCTGGCGACTTCTCTTAGAGCTTTATCCCCGAGGCACAAGATAATGGCACTCCTAGCCTTATCCACCATCTCGGTCTTCTATACCTGTGTAAGCCCTGCAGGCATCAATGTTTCACTCTTCAAAGCATCGATACACTTCTTTTGAATTAAAATTGCTTGCATCTTAATTTTCCATAACCCAAAGTCATTGTTACCAAAAAATTTCTCGATCTGCCATCTACTAACCATGGTGCTCACTTGTCAACAATATCTCTTTGCTCCACGCTCACCACACCACTTGTTGTGAATCTTGTTGTGAATTACGACAAAATTCAATATCAATTTGTGAGGCAAAGAACAATAGCTACCAAAATAAATGGTCTTCAGCAATAATAATCTGTACACAGATAATATAACAGAATAAGGTAAGGAAAAACCGAAGGTTTGTTTACCCAGTTCGATCAAACGATCTACTCTGGGGGAGAGAGCAGCTCTCCAATTCACTATACTCAGAAAGTTATTACATGAGATTATAGATGAGTTACAAGAAAATAGCCTTCGCCTTCAGGTTCCCAAGAACAACCCTATTTTCTACCCAAGTGTTTCCCAACCTCTCCAACTCTCAATATATGAACACTCAAACCCAAGGTGTAACACTGTTTCACAATAACCTTAAACAACTCCAAAGGTTTCCCTAAACCTTTGCTTTTCTAAGGTTTTCCTTGTGAATAGCTGAAACCCTTTGCTATACCTTTAAACTCTTTCTCTCCCTTGTTGGTGTAAACTCTAAGATTGTCACACACTAAACATATAAGAGATACAGATTTATAATAGCAAATACCCAACAAACAAATCCCAAAATCACATGGATCCATGAATCGAATCGAATAGAAAAAGCCCGAAAAAACTATTCACCGTACGGACAATACTATTCACCGCACGAGTGTCTCTATTCATCCGTACGGATAACACTATTCATCGTACAGGCAACATTATTCACCAACCGGTTTTTTTCCTCGACTTTTCGTCCGATTTTCGCGGTAAATACAATCTCCAAAATATGTTTTTTTTCTCTTCATCAACAAAGGTTTTAAGACACATTTACAACACCAAGTAAACATCTTTGAATTACTAACATTCCATGTATTTAACTCTTTCGCATATTTTACTTCATCTCTATCAACATAACTCTACATCCTTTTTCCTTTCAAGTTTTCTTTCATTGCAAGTAAAATTTTCCATTAAATTGGATACTAATAGATTGGAGACAATCTTCCTTATCACGACCATTATAACAAATCAAAACAAAACACAATACAATATATTAAACTCGTCTTACTCACAAACATGTACCAATATAAAAAATTGAATAAGAGAACAAATTGAACTTTATTATAGAGATTGACTAAGTGTTATCATCAAACATCCAAGGTCCTTGTACAATCAGAGGCGGGCCATTATAGGGACAGGGGGGGCCACGGCCACCCCAATATTTTTTTTAATTTTTTTTTCATAGTGTGAAAATACATTATTGCCCTTTATTAAAAATCAAATTTACAAAATTGCCATAATCCTATTTACCCTATTTTGTTAACAGTAAGCACGGTTTTAGAAAAGAAAAAAGCAACAGTAGCCACACCTTTTCTCTTCTCTACAACACTGCCAGTCTCCATTTGTCACTCTCCGGTCTCCATTTATCGTTCTCTGAACTGTGTATTTTTCGGGTAAATAATTTTTCTTCTATTTATTTATTTATTTATTTATTTACATAATAGAATATTAGGTTTTTTCTTTAATTTCACAAATTGATAATACAATCAAATTGATAATATTGTGTTAATTTAAAGAAAATTGTGTAAGATTGAATTGTGAATTTAGGGATTTTTTGGATTGTTTCTCTTTTATAAGTTTTACTGTGAATTTAAAGAACGTTGGGAATTTGTTGTGTTGTGCTTAAATTTTAGTTGAAGTTGAACAATAATCAAATAAAGTGTATTTTTTTTTTGTTAATTTGTTCAATTGATTTTGCAGCACAACAGTGCTAATGAAGAGTAGAAAAATTGATTCTTTTTTCAAGAGGAAAGAAAGAGATGGCGAAGATTTAACTTCTATGTCAGAACCTCAAAGAGTTCGTGAGAATCCAAGAATTGAAGAAAATGTTAATAGAGTTTGCCCGGATGACATTGAGAATTCTTTAGAACGCGATCTTGGAAAACGTCCTCCGATGTGGGAATATCCATTAAATCAAATGGATGAAATACGAAGAGCTTATTTGAAATGGGGTCCATATCAAATGCATTTAGAGCAATATCCATTGTCTGGTAAAGAAGACCATCAAAGAAGATTTCAACACGCTTGGTTTAGCCTTTTTTCTTCGTGGTTAGAGTATTCACCTTCAGAAGATGCTGCTTATTGCTTACCGTGTTATCTTTTTAACAAAAGACCAAGTGGGTGTCCTGGTTCAGATGTCTTCATTTCTACAGGTTTAGAGGTTGGAAGAAAGTTAGAAATGGAAAGAATTGTACATTTCTTAAACACGTAGGGAAGGATCCTTGTTCACCACACAGCAATGCTATGAAAGCTTGTCAAGATCTATTAAATCAAGATGGGCACATTAGGAAGATTATTGAAGCTCAAAGCTCGATTGAAATTATGAAGAATCGACTACGTCTCAAGACTTCAATTGACACAGTTCGTTGGTTAACTTTTCAAGCTTGTGCTTTTAGAGGTCATGATGAAAGTAAAGAATCATTAAACCAAGGTAATTTTCTTGAATTGATAAAACTCTTGGCATGTTACAATGATGAAGTTGCAAAAGTTGTGTTGGAAAATGCTCCATCTAATAGCAAGTATACTTCACATAAAATTCAAAAAGAGATCTTGCACATTCTTTCAAGTAGGGTGAAAAAGCATATCCGTGAAGAAATTGGCGATTCTAAATTTTGTATAGTTGTAGATGAAGCTCGTGATGAATCTAAAAAAGAGAAAATGTCTCTTGTTTTGAGATTTGTTGATAAAGATGGTTTTATACAAGAGAGATTTTTTGGCCTTGCACGTGTTAATGACACTACATCTTCAACTCTTAAGCAAAAGGTATGTGATATACTTTCTCTACATAACCTTGATGTCTCTAACATTCGTGGTCAAGGGTATGATGGTGCTAGCAATATGAAAGGAGAATGGAACGGTTTACAAGCACTATTTATGAAGGATTGCCCTTAGCATATTATGTTCATTGTTTTGCTCATCGATTGCAACTTTCCCTGGTTACCGCATCAAGAGAAGTTAAACCAATTCATCAATTCTTTGATAAGTTAACTCATATTGTAAATGTTGTTTGTTCTTCTACAAAGTGTCATGATGAGTTACAAGCTTCCCAATTGGATGAAATTGAACATTTGTTAGAGATTGGTGAGATTGTAACTGGTAAAGGTGAAAATCAAATTGGTACTTTGAGACTGGCTGGAGATACTCGTTGGGGATCACACTTTTCTTCTATTACTAGCTTGATAAATATGTATGAAGCAACTTGTATTGTTTCAAAAAAATTTGTAAAGGAAGGATTAAATTATGCTTCACGTGGAGATGCTGATAGTGCTTACAATTACTTGAAATCATTTGATTTTATATTTATATTGCATCTGATGAAAGAAATTATGGGTGTCACAAATATGCTTTGCCAAGCCTTACAACAACAATCCCAGGATGTAGTTAATGCTATGCATTTGGTTTGTACAACAAAAGCTCTTATTCAAAAATTGAGAGAAGATGGTTGGGATAAAGTGTTTACTTGTGTGAAGTCTTTTTGTGAAAAACATGATATTGAGGTTCCTGATCTTGATGATGTTCATTCAACAACAAGATTTGGACGCTCTCATCTTGAAGAGAACCAAGTAACCATTGAGCATTATTTTAGAGTTGAAATATTTTTCGCTACCATTGACAAACAATTACAAGAGTTGAATAGCAGATTTAGTGAGCAAGCGATTGATTTATTAACTCTAAGTTGTGCTTTGGCTCCCAAGGATAACTACAAGGCTTTTAACTTTGATACTATTTGCACTCTAGCTAAAAAGTATTATCCTATAGACTTCAATGAGCAAGAGAGGATTAATTTGCAATTTCAACTTCGGCATTTTATTATTGATGCTCGCCAAGCATCGAGTTTGAATAATTTATCAACTATTCAAGACTTATGTTCATCTTTAGCTGCAACTGGAAAGAATGAAATTTATTATTTGATTGATAGACTGCTCCGTCTTGTCATGACTCTGCCTGTATCTACGGCCACTACTGAAAGATCTTTCTCGGCAATGAAAATTATCAAGACAAGATTGAGAAGTAAAATGGAAGCTGATTTTCTAGAAGATAGCATGACGGTTAACATTGAAAGAGAAATTGCTGCAAATATTGATTCTGAGGCAATTATTGAGAATTTCAAGCTACTCAAAACCCGTAGAGCATTATTATAAGGTATTTTTAAGTAATGTTTTTAAATCATTTTATGCTCAACTTTGTGTTTATTGCATTTTAAATATTTTATATACAATATGGTATGAATATTTTATTTATAAATTATAGTTTAATTTTATGGTCACTCCAAACTTTATAGTCTAGTTCCGCCCCTGTGTACAATCAACTAATCTCTTTGATTTCATATTAACATTAGAGATTTATTAACATTAGGTAATCACATAGAAAGAGAGGAGAGAAAGTGACTGGGATTTCATTAGGAATAACGAAAGTATCGAAAGACTAAATTATCTTTAAAATTAGATATAGGTAATGTTATATAATATTTACGGTTGAATGTGTTAGATAATATTAGAATTATTAACATTAAGTAGTCACATAGAAAGAGAAAGAGAAAGAGAGGAGTATTATCTAACACATTCAACCAGAAATATCAGACATATTTACTGAATTTTCTTCTTTGATCAGAGTCATAAAAGAACAATTTACCCTTTTTACCATCAGACTATTGTAATAAAATTCAGACATAACTCTCATAAAGTCTCCCTTAATGTCATCCCTAATTTCCTTTTATGTTTTTTCTTCTGCTTTGAAACTTCTGCTAGAAGATTATGTAAGATTAATATAAGAGGCTCTAGTTTGGCTCAGTTGATTTTGTAATTTAATTATTTCTCTCATAATAAAATAATAATGAATGATGAATTTTCTGTCTTTTTAGCTACTTCATCGACTCTCTCTTTCCAACCCTGTAACTCATTTCAACACTGAATTAAAAATAGTTTTTATTGTTTTAGTGATACATATTTTTGTTCAAGTTTTTTTTAATGATTTTGTATAGTATTATATATTTTTGTTTAAAATAAATTTATAAATAATTTTTGTGAAAAAAGTTATAAACAAAAAGTTTATTTAAATATTTTTTCTTAAAAAGTGTTATTTAAATATTTCATTCTTGGCTTAATTGCAACTATGATCCCCCTATTTTGTGTTTTTCTGGATTTTGATCCCCTCATTTTAAAAACCACGATTTTGGTCCATTTTTTAAGTTTTGAGTTCAATTTTGGTCCCCACCCCAATTTTAACGCTGACTGTTCATGTACTGTTCATGAACAGTGCATGTCCGTACATGAATAGTGCATGTCCGTACATGAACAGTGCATGAACAGTTGGATCAAAATTGAAGAGGGGACCAAAATTAAACTCAAAACTTAAAAAAGGGACCAAAATCGTGGTTTTTAAAATGGGGGATCAAAACCCAAAAAAACACAAAATAGGGAGACCATAGTTGCAATTAAGCCATCATTCTTTTACTCTAATTTTTTTGAATAACAAAATTTCAAATAATCACTTATATTTGAAGCTACTTTGAATATTTTTTCATAAAAATTATTTTTAAGATACATCTTTAAAAAAAAATTATAATTTTAATCATGAGATTATCGCATATTGAACTGAAATGTGTAAAATCAATTTTATTTTTATGTCCAGATCACTTCAAATTTTTTAGTTTAGGTGCATGGGTTTGATATGAAAACTAGTGGGAAACTCGTGCGTTTGCACGGGTTCTGATGTGGACCGAGGATACGTCACCAATTAAGTTATGAAATATAAAAAAAAATACTTTAACAATTGAATAATACTTTTCACAACCATCCTATTAAGTTTGTGATCTTTCTTCAACTCTAAAAAAATACTTTAACCATTGAAATGATGGTGGTAAACAAAAAATAAAGGACATTGTTGTTTAACATTTACGTTATATGGAGAATAAGTTATTTCCAATTGATTTTTTTTGAATTTTTTTGAAATGTTAAAAATGTTTTTTATCCTTCTAATTATATCTGTGCGTTCGCGCGAGTCCCGGTGTGTTAGGTGCACTTGTTAAAAAAATATGATAAAAATAAATTATACTAAATAAAATAATTAGGAAGAAAAACTAACAAAATAAAATTATAAATTAGTGGTGAAATGCTAGTCAGAAAAAAATAAAGTTATCCAAATTATTGATTAAATATTTAATAATTTGATCAATAACTTCATGTTTCTATTAATATTTAATAATTTGATCAGTAACATCATATTTTCGTTAATATTTAATATTTTAATCAGTAATATCATATTCCCATTAATTTTCAATATTTTGATTAGTAACTTCATGTTCTTGTTAATTTACAATATTTTAATCAGTAATTTTTCTGTTACTATTCAAAATTTTGATCAGTAATTTCATGTTCCCATTAATATTCAATATTTTGATCAGTAACTTCATGTTCCCGTTAATATTTTATATTTGGCTTATTTAGTCCTGAAGTCCCTTAACTTAATTTCAGTTTTCAGTTTGGTCCCTTATGTAATAAACGTTACGATGAAGTCCCTCAAGAATCGTTCTGTTAAACAACTTGATCCGTTCTGTTAGTTATGTTGAAAAAACGTTAAGTATGCTGATGTGGTATACCAGCAAGGATTTTAGTTCATTTGTGAGTCAGCAATTAACAAATGAGAAATGAAAAAATGGAGTGAAATGAAAAAATGAGAAAACTGAAATGTTGAAAATTAAGGAGTTTTTTTAATCAGAAAGTGAAACGTTTAATCCATGTCATCTTGTAAAAGCCAGTTGGAATGCCACCTAATCAAAAACTAACGGAAAACACACATTTTAACAGAATGGACCATATGTGTTAACGGAATCACTATTAAAGGATCTAATACTAACGTTTATTATATAAGGGACCAAACTGAAAACGTAAATTAAGTTAAGGGACCAAAGCATGCATTAGGCCTTTATATTTTGATTTTGATCAGTAACTTCATGTTCATGTTAATATTCAATATTTTGATCAATAACTTCATGTCCCCGTTAATATTCAATATTTTAATCAGTAACTTCATGTTCCTGTTAATATTCAATATTTTGATCGGGACCTTTATGTTTCCGTCAATATTCAATATATTGACCCGTAACTTCGTATTCCCGTTAATACTCAATATATTGATTGGTAACTTCATAATCCCGTTTAGAACAATAATATTTTTTTCATATATATAAATAATTTAATCAACAATGTATTTTTCCCGTATATATAAATAATTTAATCAACAGTGTATTTTTTTCCGTATATAACTATTGTTTTTTATTTTACATAACATAAATAATTAAAAAATATTACATTTTTCCCGTGTTACGTATAAGTATAAGTATATTTTTTTTATATTATATAGATAAATATATATTGATCAAAATATATAAAATTTTAAAATATAAATAAATTTATAGTAAATATTGTATAAAATAAAAATATAAATTTCAAAATATACATATAAATTTGGATTTGAAAATTTAGTTGTGTTTTTAATAATATAGCATTGTTAGCACATTTCTAATTGTTCTTCTTCACCTTATTCCATTGCCTTCTTCACATTTCTAATTGTTCTTCTTCACCTTGTAACTTCTAATATAATTATATATATTATAGTATAAATATATATGTTTTTCATATTAATAAATGACATATTTTTTATATTTTTAGATTAATAGTTTATTTTTTTCATTAGTTTTTTTGTGCTTTATCAAATACTCAAATTATATTTGATTACAATAATGACTCTAGTATAAATTGTATAATTAATACTAACATGTTATCATAAATTTACAATTTGATATCATGCAAATATTATAAAAAAAAATCTTTTTTTAAGCAATATGATTTTCTCTTTACATTTAAAATTAAATTTTATTTTTTATTTATAATTTAAGAAAATAAAATATTTTATTTATAAATTAAGATGTCCGAAGTAGTTTAATAGAATGTTTTCTCTCTATTAAATAAATCATTCATCTTTAAAAAATTTAATATCATTAATTAAATTTTAATAAATAATATTTATAATTGTAATTAATATATTAAATTTAAAATATAACTATTTCATAAAGTAAGGAGGCATAACATTATTGATGAAAAGTTCGTATTTACTCGTTTTATTAACTTTTAAATAAAAAAGTGTGCCTTATAATATATAATATAGTGTGTCTCAGAGAGATAGTAAAAACAAAATAGAAAAATATTAAAAAAATTAATTAAATTTGTTTTTATTAATAATGTATTATTATAACTTATAAAATGAGAGATCAATTAAAATATAATTTACGTATGATTTTATCTTAAAAAACATATTTTTTAAACATAATAATTAAACAAAGTTAAAAATGATTTTTTATTTATAATTTAAGAAAACATAGGTAGTAGTTTAATAAAAACAGTTTTTATATTTTTAGTTGTATGAATTTTAATTAGTACTATTAATTATAGCTCACTTTTTTCACATATTTTGTTTTTCCTGTTCTCAACTATACAAAATAATATGTTTAAATGTATTTAAATACGTATTAAAATTTTTTTTAATCTTTCATTTATGTTAAATTTATTATAAAATGGTTTTTTTAAAATTATAAATCTTAAAGTTTGTTTGATAATTTTTGTTTGTTTTAGAACTTTTATAAATTGAAAAATAAATATGTTCTGGACTGGGCCGAGGCTGTCCAACAGGCGAGCAGGCCCAACCCATACAGCCTGGGGAGGCCCAATAAGGCCCTTTTGCAAGACACGTGACTGCCACGTGCAAGCCACAGTTTCGTCGGGCACTCTGGAGGTGTCGGGCACTTGGGACAATATGAAAGGAGGACATCACACCCTGCTGAGATGTACCTCCCCGACAGATCCGCTTCTTCCCGCGAGAATGCTACACATCACTCCTCGACGGACATGATGCCTCCCCGCGAGGCCATGTCCATTCCACGGGCTTGATATATCCTCGACACAGAAGGCTCCTCCCCGCGAGGCCATGTCCATTCTACGGGATTCATATCTCCTCGACCCAAAAGGCTCCTCCCCGCGAGGCCATGTCCATTCTACGGGATTCATATCTCCTCGACCCAAAAGGCTCCTCCCCGTAAGGAGTACCCAACGGTCCCTACCACGTGGACACGTTCCAAGTAACCTCCCACGTCCGAAGGATTCGGTCTGCCCTACTTCCGGAAATCTAGGAGCAGTTACTCTAGGGCGAAGACCACGTGCTGGTCTTCACTACTACACGTAAGCCCTAGCAGTTGCTTGGAGTGGGCCTAGTTGATCCAGCCCACTGCAGGTAACCGTTGGCCCCGCGCTGGGGGCTCTCTATAAATACCCTCTCATTTGAGAGGGTCAGGTTAGACACATTCTTCTTGCCACTCTACATTTTTTGTATTTGCTGTTACTCTGTACACTCTCTCACTTGAGCGTCGGAGTACCTTGTAGGTACACCCCCCCCCCCCCCCGGCCGTCTCTCACCATCACCGGAGCTGTCGTTCCAGACGCCGTTGGCCACTATCAACTGTCTGATCCAGGTACGATCAGTGGCACCGTCTGTGGGAAATTATAAGCTTCCCCGTTTTTCTGCTCGATAAACCAAAGCTTTCTCCATTCAACAACCATCATGGCCAACCCGTCGGCGAATCAAGCTCTAGACAACGTTATCGCGCAGCTCAGTACGGGCAACCGCGTCGACAACAACGCTGCCCAACCTGTCGTGGAGAACGACATCATAGACGGACTCACCGCCTCACCATTTTCTGAGGAAGTGGAATACGAGACAACTCACCAAGACGGACATGAAACAGTCTTGCAGCCCGTTTTCCAGCCCGTGGACCCGCCGCCAAATGCGGACCCGAGCACTGCTGCCTTGTTTGCTTTGGTCAATCAGACCAACCAGATGATCTTCAACCAGAACATCCGGATCGAGGCGCTGGAGAAAGGTCGTGGTCGGACTTCCCCGCGAAGGCACCGACCACCGCCGTTTCCAAGACATTCGCAGTCCCTAGAAGCATCTCGCAGCCCCTCCCCGGTTCACAGGGGTCACGGGCCACGCTTAGAGCATACCCAGCCGGAACATCCTCAGAAACGCCACCGCTCCCCGCCACCAAAGGGGCCAGTTCGCTCTTTGAAAAATAAAAGGAGCAGGTCGGACAACGAGGAGCCCAGAGGCCGCCCAAAGGACCACTCCCCCTCTGTGTCTCCGGGAGCCAGCGAGGATGACGATTACCGGACCCATCTGGCCAAGCACATCATGGACGCCCTTATTCCTAAGGGCCTGGAGAGGCCACCATCCTTGGGGACATATGACGAGACATCTGATCCTGATGACCATGTCGAGAGTTTCGAAGCTCTGCTCGATTTCAGGAATGTCTCCGGCGCTATCAAATGTCGATTATTCCCTACGAATCTTCGGAAAGGGGCCATGGCTTGGTATAAAAACCTAGCATCTGAATCAATCACGTCGTGGAAGGTCCAGAGGAAGCGCTTCAGAAAACATTTTACGGCTTCTCGTCGACATCCGAAGACGATAGCCTCCCTGGAAGCCATCTTTTAGGGGAAGGATAAACCTCTCCGGAGCTACATCGAGAGGTTCAACAAAGAAGCGGTCGAAATCCACGTGACCGATCACATCAAAATGTATCTCATCATCAAGGGTTTGTGACTAGGATCCAAGTTCGCAGAGTCCGTCAGACTACACCGTCCCCGCAGCTTTGAAGGCCTCCTCGAGAGGGCTCAGTCGCATATTGAGTTCGAGGAAGCTGGAGCCGCACAAATTGCCCTCGATTCGAGGCGCAGAGAAGGCCCCCGCGGCAATAAGGAAGAAGACTCCCCTCCACCCAGGCGAGGTGGAGACAGGAGAAGAGAAGACTCCCCCCTCACCTAGGCGAGGTGGGGAAATAAAAAAAGAAGCCCGGACCAAAGAGCCCCGTGAATCACGGGGACCGTCTGGCCTTTTCAAAGACTACACGCTGCTAAACGCGTCCCGCGCGCACATTTTTAACGACTGTGCCAATTCGGAGTTCGTTAAAGGGGGAATCCGCTTCCCGAAACCGACGGTTTCCAAACCAAATGCTGACAAGTCCAAGTACTTCCGGTTCCATCGCAGTCACGGGCACGTTACTGAAGATTGCGTCCACCTTAAGGACGCAATCGAAATGCTGATTAAAGAGGGGTACCTGAAGAAGTACGCCAAGCAGCAAGAGGCCCCCCGCCCCAGTGGCCAGGAGGCCCAGAATGTCGAGGAGTCAACTCCTTCTCCCAACAACGGATCGCTGCAAGTCACGTTGAGCATCACGCGACCTGAAGACTTTGGCTTTTCGGGAGAACTCGACAACCCTGAAGCTGTCCGAAACATGTGGAAGAGCTTTCCAGCAGAAGAGCCAATAAGTGCCCGCAGTACCTGGGAGTCTTTCCCCCAAGCCCTGGTCATATCTGGCGAAGCCCTTAACCATTTGACCATAGGGTCAATAAAGAGGAAATTCGACGAACTGAAAGCAACAACTCCTCGAGCCCCTACCCTCGAGAGGTTTAATGGAAGATCAACTCCGATTACCTTCTACCTCGAGGAACTTCCCGGCGGGGCACCCAACGCCAACATCCCCCTCCTGATCTGGGCACAGATGGCCAATTTTAATGTCCACAGAATTTTGGTCAGACCTACAAGGCTTCAACGGCGCGACCACCAGACCATGGGGCTTCGTGGAGTTGATGGTCACCTACGGGTTCGAGGAAACTGCCCGACAGGTGAAGACGCATTTCTTGGTGGTGGACTGCCCGTCCCTCTACAACTGCATCATGGGGAGGACCACGTTGGCGGAACTGACGGCCGTACCATCAACGATCCACCTAAAGATTAAGTACTACACGAACTGTGGACGTGTGGTCACTCTCCATGGGGACATCAAGGCGGCCAGAAGATGTGTCGACGCAGCAATCAAGGGTCTGAGTGTCGGCGGCGGCGTCAAACCCAAGACTCGGGCTGGGGCATCTCCAGACATCGTGCAGGTTCCACTCCCGCCGGTCAGCGCGGTCGACCATGACAGCAGGTTTCCCGGGAATCAGGAAGAAGCTGCAGGCGAGGACCTCCCAGCTGAAATCAATGGCCAGCCTCTCCACCCAACGCGCCCCGTCCCAGACGGAGATTTCGAGCTGGTTCCTCTCGGCGACAGCCCAGATCGAAGCGTGAAGATTGGCTATGGACTCCCCGACTTAGCGAAGAGGCAATTGAAGGCATGCCTCCGAGAAAGTGCATATTTGTTCGCCTGGAGTGCTGCAAAGATGCCCGGACAGGACCCTCAAGTAGCTTGTCATCAGCTGACTATAGATCCGGCCGCTAGGGCTGTAGCTCAACGTAGGCGTAGGCAGTCTCCGAAAAAAATAGAGGCTGCTGAAAAAGCTGTAAAAGACCTCCTAGAGGCAAACTTTATTTCCGAGGCCAAGTACACGACTTGGCTCTCAAATGTTGTACTCGTTAAGAAAAATAATGGAAAATGGAGGATGTGCGTTGACTACACGGATCTTAACCGCGCATGCCCGAAAGACTCTTATCCCCTACCTAACATCGACCAGCTGGTCGATAACTCTGTAGGATTCAAATTACTATCCTTCATGGATGCCTACTCGGGGTACAACCAAATCCCCATGGACGAGGCCGACAAGCAGCATACCGTTTTCATGACCGAGTTAGGCAATTACTTCTATAACATAATGCCCTTCGGCTTGAAAAATGCTGGCGCCACCTACCAACGGATGATGAACAAGGTCTTTCGGGCAGATATCAGCGACGTGTTCGAGGTCTATATGGACGACATGATCGTCAAATCTGCAGAAGAAGTCGATCATGCTGCTCATCTCAAGAAAGTGTTCGACACGGCGAGGAAATGTCGCATGAGGTTCAACCCCGACAATTGCGCATTCGGTGTTCGCGCAGGGAAGTTCCTCGGCTTCTACCTCATGGAGAGGGGAATCGAGGTGAACCCTGACAAATGTAGGGCATTCTCCGAAATCCCTACCCCGAACTCGAAGAAGTCGATCCAGTCACTTAACGGAATGCTGACTGCTCTCTCCCGTTTTGTCGCCAAATCTGCTCAGTACGCACTCCCTTTTTTCAAGCTTCTTCGACAGAAGACGACTTTTGAATGGAATGAAGAATGCGAACAAGACCTCCTCCATCTAAAACAATTCTTGTCACAACCCCCGGTCTTGTCCCCACCAGATAACGGGGAAACACTTTTCTTGTACCTGGCCGTCACCGGCGAAGCGGTGAGTGCTGTCCTCATACAGGAGACCCCCGACAGACAGAAACCGATTTATTTCACAAGCAGAGCTCTTCAGGGTCCCGAGCTCAGATACCAACAGATTGAAAAAGTCGCCTTGGCCCTCGTATCTGCAGCCAGAAGATTACGTCATTACTTCCTGGCCCACACAATCGTGGTAAGGACGGAGCAACCTATCAGACAGCTCCTCAGTCGGCCAGATATGGCGGGGAGAATGCTCTGGTGGTCTCTCGAGCTATCCGAGTTCGACCTTCGATACGAAGGAAGAAAAGCCTTGAAAGCTCAAGTACTGGCCGACTTCGTAGCGGAAATGACCGTCCCTGAATCCTCGACCAATGGCTCCCAGAAATGGACGATTTACGTCGACGGAGCCTCCAGTGCAAAAGGTAGCGGAGCGGGCATTATCCTCGAAAACGAGCAGGGCATCCTGATAGAGGTCTCCCTCGAACTGTCCTTCAAGACATCGAATAACCAAGCCGAATACGAGGCCTTCCTCGCGGGGTTTCGACTTGCGGAAGACCTTGGCGCAAAAGAAGTCAAAATCTTTACGGACTCCCAGCTCGTGGCATCACAAGTTCGAGGAGAATTTCAGGCCAAAAACGATAGTCTCATCGAGTACCTAACCTTGGTGCAAGAAAAGTTGAAGAAATTTGCCTCCGCGGAGGTGGATCACATCCCGCGCGAGCACAACACTCGAGCAGACGTGCTCTCCAAGCTTGCGAGCACTAAGAAGAAAGGAGGGAACAAATCAGTTATCCAGGAGATACTCTCCCAGCCGAGCATAAATAAACCCACACCGGCCACAGAGGTTAACGCCATCGGGGACGCAAACTGTTGGATAACCCCAGTTTACGAATACTTGATGACGGGCAAACTGCCCGACGATCCTAAAGAAGCGGGGATAGTCAAGAGGCGGGCATGTGCATACACCGTCGTCGAAGGTAAGCTATACCGTCGAGGATTCTCCATTCCCTTACTCCGGTGTTTCGAAGAAAGTAAAGTTTCGGGGATCCTCCACGAAATCCATGAAGGGATCAACGCCCAGCACCTAGGCGGAAGGTCCCTAGCCCGAAAAGCACTCTGAGCGGGGTATTATTGGCCCACTATGCAACATGATGCAAAGTAACACGTCAAGAAATGTGACCGCTGTCAAAGACACGGGGACATGCACCTCGCTCCTCCAAACGAGCTTAAGTCATTGTCATCCCCATGGCCGTTTGCGTGGTGGGGAATGGATATCCTCGGACCTTTCGTCATGGGGTCGTACCAAAACAAGTACCTCATCGTTGGGGTAGATTACTTCACGAAGTGGATTGAGGCAGATGCGCTGGCCAAAATCACTGCCTTCAACATACTCCGTTTCTACAAGAGAAACATCCTCGCCCGATTCGGTGTGCCCCAAGCCATTGTCACCGACAACGGGACACAGTTCACCGACAGGAACTTCCAAGACTTCGTCGCCAAACTGGGCACAAAACAGCACTTCACGTCAGTCGAACACCCTCAAACCAATGGGCAGGCCGAAGCAGCGAACAGAGTGATACTCCGGGGACTGAAGCGATGACTCGGGGAGGCCAAACAACGCGAGGATAGATGACTTCAGAGAAGAAGCGGGGCTTGAGATGGCATGGTGGAAGTTCGAAGCTTGGAGGAGGTGGGGGACTTTCTTCGTGGGCCAGGTCGACAAACTCCGCATTTGAAACCCGTAGTCGTTTTGGCGTCCCTTGATTACCCGAGGACTGGCTCCCAGCAGGAGGTGTGCGCCGTCCTGAAGTCCCCAACGCAGTCAAAGGAAGCTGGGATTGGTTGGAACCTTCGGGCATCGCAGTAGAGGAAATACCTTCGGGCATGGCCCCAGAAGGAGCAACACCTTGACCCTTTGAATGAGACGGCTCTCCCCGAGCCTGTTCTCCCCGAGCCCTCTTCGCCTTCAACCTCTTGAGCCTCTCCTCAGCTCCGGCCATTTTCCCTGCAAAAAGAAAGAAAACATTAGTAAGGCAAGGTATACAGACGCGAGGAAGGCTTAGGTCGAGGATGTTTTCACCACCTAACAGCTCATCTGCTTCTTCATCAGAGAAGGTCTCGAGCAGAACACGGGTATTGATCAAGCAACATTGCTTCACCACCTGCTTGTCTGCTCCCATTATAGGCTCGTTATCCAGTGTTTCGTACTGAGCTTCATTGAAGCTTTCCAATAACGCGACGATCTTATCATAAGTTGCTCGGTCGTCGGCGTCCAACTTATTGTGTTTCACCTTGTATTTATCCACCCTTTTTTTGAAGTGTTCCTCCGTCCAGTACAGGGGGAACTTCGGCTCCAGAACCTCCTCGGAGCGACCGTCCACTTCACGGGTAACTCTCCGGTACAGCGAGTTGATAGCCCCAAGGGTGACCGGCTTCACAAAATAGTAACGGTACTTGAAATCCCAGATGGAATCCAAATACGTGTGGAACAAAGCTTTGCTTTGCTTAAAGGACACCCAGCCGTGTCGTCCACCGGCCGACGACCTTTGAAGATGGAATATTCGAAAGAAGAGGGACACTGTCGGTCTGATTTTCAGGTGTTTACAAACAAGCTCAAAAGCCCGGATAAAGGCCAGCGAGTTTGGATGAATCTGCGAGGGTGCCAGCTTCAACCAGGCGAAGACCCCCTCTTGGAAATCCGTGAAGGGCAGCCTCCACCCCGCTTCGTCGAACATGAACTCGTATAACGGGATATGCATTCCTCGGTAAGGCGAGCATATTCGGTGATGCTCTTTAGGGCAGAAAACCTTCCATGATTTATCGGACCCAATTAGCCGATGCTCGACGGTACAGAACGCATCTTCCACGTCTCGGTAGACAAAGATGGACGACATCTCTAGGGCTTCGTCGCAGACCCACTCCTCGAGCGGGCGCTCTGTGCGAAAGCCATATGAGCCATAGGAGACTCTGGGTGGTTGTCTTCTTCAAAGGATCCTACGGCCACCTTCGCAGCCAAATCGTCCATTTACCCGAAAAGCAGAAGGAAACGGTGAATTCGATGGGTCATATCAAACTCACCCCTCCACCGCTGTTCAGGCGAACGGGCGAGGAAGGGGCAAGGCTTTCTCGTTTCCCCGACATAGCCGGCCGAGGAGCAACATGGTCACCGGGGAACTCATCGCCTCCCCGGAAAATCCTGCCCCCTTTTTCCCATAACGCTTACGAAAAGAGTAACCATTCGGGACCCCGGGACATTCATTGCGTCCCCGAGATATTCATCCCTTGTCCCCGAGACATTCAACAAAAGCGAGAGAAGTTCTCAACACTTCCTCTCTCAACAACAAAAGATTCCCGCCGTATTCGCCAGGAACCCTTTCATTTCTCATGGGAACTTCATCAGTTCACCAAGGAAGTGTTATACGCTAGTTAAAATCAAGAGGAAACGCAAGAAAAAGGTCAGTTTTTGAACAAATACCTTATAGACGACGATTTAGGTTTCCGGTGCGGAGTTCTGGCGGTGAACGGCTGCTGTAGAAGATAGAGAGAGAAGGAGAGAGATTGTTGAGAGAGAAACGAAAAAAGTGGGAAAATGAACGAGGGGGGGAATTTTTATAGTGGTTTTCACGGAACTCGAGGGACATAGGGCACTTGAGTGCGCTACCCTAGCTAGCCGCCCTAGGTAATGAGGACAGACGACACGTGGCACACATGCAGCCGTTCATCTTCCCACGTGTGTCCTTTCGATTTTCTCCAATGTTTCGAATCTGAAACCCCTCATCTCCCCGGCGTTACGACCAGACACAACTGTCCGATGCCCGACTTGTGTGCGACCGTAGGAACTTCGAGCACGAAAATGGCCACCTCGGTTCCTCTCTTGGCGTATCCCCGACATGCCAATAACCCTTAAGTCATTACTCTGACATCTCAGAGCAACGACTTGGGGGGCTCCTGTTCTGGACTGGGCTGAGGCTGTCCAACAGGCGAGCAGGCCCAACCCATACAGCCTGGGGAGGCCCAATAAGGCCCTTCTGCAAGACACGTGACTGCCACGTGCAAGCCACAGTTTCGCCGGGCACTCTGGCGGTGTCGGGCACTTGGGACAATAGGAAAGGAGGACATCACACTCTGCTGAGATGTACCTCCCCGACATATCCGCTTCTCCCCGCGAGAATGCTACACATCACTCCTCGACGGACATGATGCCTCCCCGCGAGGCCATGTCCATTCCACGGGCTTGATATATCCTCGACACAGAAGGCTCCTCCCCGCGTGGCCATGTCCATTCTACGGAATTCATATCTCCTCGACCCAGAAGGCTCCTCCCCGCGAGGAGTACCCAACAGTCCCTACCACGTGGACACGTTCCAAGTAACCTCTCACGTCCGAAGGATTCGGTCTGCCCTACTTCCGGAAATCTAGGAGCAGTTACTCTAGGGCGAAGACCACGTGCTGGTCTTCACTACTACACGTAAGCCCTAACAGTTGCTTGGAGTGGGCCTAGTTGATCCAGCCCACTGCAGGTAACCGTTGGCCCCGCGCTGGGGGCTCTCTATAAATACCCTCTCATTTGAGAGGGTCAGGTTAGACACATTCTTCTTGCCACTCTACACTTTCTGTATTTGCTGTTACTCTGTACACTCTCTCACTTGAGCGTCGGAGTACCTTGCAGGTACACCCCCCGCCGTCTCTCACCATCACCGGAGTTTCCGTTCCAGACGCCGTTGGCCACTATCAACTGTCTGATCCAGGTACGATTTGTATGTTGATTATTGTACCCATATTACTACCTAAGTCTATCTCTCGTGCTACCTAAGGCTAAGTCTAATTTTGTTGCACTGAATTACTTGAAAAGAGTATAGTTAACCTTAAAAATAGCTCATCAATTTGTTATTAGAAACAATAAATTGTGTACACATAACATATAATTTTTTTTATAATTCATCAAATGAGAATTATTATTAATTACATTTAAAAATAATTAATTGAATTGAAATTTTATAATTAATTGAATTGAAAACCATAATATACAACATACTTAAGTACAAATGAGAACTTGTATAAAAAAACTAATATATGAAAAAAAATTGGCAACTACAACCATATGTTTAGCATCTTTGGTGTCAATTGTTCTATGATATATACAACTTGACATTGAAGTCAAACCTTGTAACAACATTTTTTTTTGGTAAGTGTAACAACATATTTTAAGAATATAAATTTGTTATATGTATGTGAAAATTACAATAATCAAATTGAATTAATTGAAATAAATTACTCAAAAAGTTTAGAAATCAAACATATGAACATAAAAGCATATTCATTATCTTTAAACTAAATTTAATAAGATGTGTAAAGAGATGCTTATACTTACATTTTAAATATATTGTATCATATGTCAAAAATAAATAAATATATTGTATCAGTTAGGGGTGTTCAAAAATATCGTTAACTGAATTGTATACTTGAATTGATTTGTATTGCACCATAAAAAAAACTGAACCACTTAAATGGTTAATAAAATGAACCATTTAATTAAAACAATTCAAATTCGGTTTAAATTCAAATTCGGTTTAAAACCAGTTCAGAACCAATTTTCTTATATAAATTGGTTTAATTATATAAATTAATTAGTTTTTAATAAAAAAATAAAAAATTAATTGAGAGTAAAAAAAACATTAAGAAAATATATTTTTTGTTTCCTGAAAATAAAATAAAAAACTAATATCGATTTTGTCCGAAAAATCAATTTTTTCTAAAATAGGAAACATCGATTTTTTCGAAAATACAATAAAGAGATTTTTTTTCAAAAATACGAAAAAAAATTCGAGTTTTTTTTTTCGGAAATACAAAAAATTGAGTTTTTTCGAAAATACAAAAACTTGATCTTTCATATTTCCGAAAAAACCTTGATTTTTTCATATTTTCGAAAAAAACTCAACTTTTTCATATTTCCGAAAAAACTCTACTTATTTATATTTTTGAAAAAATTCGACTTTTTCGTATTTCCAAAAAAACCCGATTTTATTCATATTTTCGAAAAAAAAAATTTGACTTTTTCATATTTCCGAAAAAATTCGACTTTTTCATATTTACGAAAAAAAACTCTATTTTTTCATATTTACAAAAAAACTTGACTTTTTCATATTTTCGAAAAAACTCGACTTTTTCATATTTCCGAAAAAAAACTCAACTTTTTCATATTTTTGAAAAAACTCGACTTTTTCATATTTTTGAAAAAACTCAATTTTTTTTTCATATTTTCGAAAAAAAACTCAACTTTTTCATATTACCGAAAAAAACATGACTTTTTCATATTTCCGAAAAAACTCTACTTTTTCATATTTTCGAAGAAACTCGACTTTTTCTATAAAACTCAACTTTTTCATATTTTCGAAGAAACTCGACTTTTTCATATTTTCAATAAAAGGCAAAAAAAATTTCGAAAATATGAAAAAAGCCGAGATTTTTCGTAAATATGAAAAAGTCAAATTTTTTCAAAAATATGAAAAAATCTTTTTTTTCAAAAATATGAAAACGTCGAGTTTTTTCGAAAATATGAAAAAGTCATGTTTTTCGGAAATATAGAACTGAAATTTTAATTGAAATAATACTGGCATTGATCTCAGATAGAATTTCAAAACACACGTCCATCAATAATCTTAACATCAAAATATAGAACTTCCTCGTTAAAACAAATACAGTAAGTCCTATAATAGTTGAACAGATTGACAACATCATTAGCATTAATACATTGCTCCATTTCATTGTCAGGAGGAACTAAATGGTCATAACTCAAAGTTGGTACCAACTAATAATCCCTAACAAAATAACAATATCCAATAAGATCATAAAGAGCACAACAAAACAGCATACAGGTTAACAGCTTAATGATGATTCTTCCTCCATAACACTCCAATCTTCTTCAGCATGTTTGTATTTTTCTTTTTTGGGGACTCATCATCTGTGTCTTCTAAATAAGGTGAATTCATTGTCTTGCTAGAAATTGAATTGAAGCTACTGTCAAGTGAACCGTTTTTACCTACACGTTTGCCATTGTTTCCGGTAGTAGAAAGTATGGAAGCAGCTGCTTCAGCAGCCTTTCTCCACTGATCAGACTGAACTTTCAATCTCCTTAATTCAGCTTCTAACTCTGAATTTGCAGCCTGAGAAGCATCTAACTGTTCGGTTACGCGGGCCACTCTTCTGTTACTTTTATCCGCTTCTTCCATTACATAGCTAAGTTTTGTCAAAGCCTCTTGCTCCGCAGCCCTTGCTGTCTCAACAGATGCAACAGCCTCACCAGTGACTTTATTCTTCTCCAACTCCTTTATCTCCATCTTAAGCATACTGTTTTCTTCGGTTACGTTTTTCAACTCAGTCTCTCTACCTAATAATTTTTCCTTCCACTCCACAATATCAGTATCCAATTTTTTGAGCTCTTCTGCAAGTTTAAATTCCCTATCAGCCAATTTGTTTTCATCAAGTCCCTTGTTCTCTGCTGACATAATCAGCAATTGAGATTCCTTTTCCATCAAATTTGTTTTTAGCTCTTCAATATCAGTTCTAGCTTTCCTCAATTCCTCGTACAACTCAGCCTCTCTCTGACCGGATTCTGATTTTGTACGTTCAAGTTGTTCGAAAGCGCTTCTAATCTGCAATGTGCTCTGGATATACTCCTCTTGGTATCGTATCTCCGCAACTTCCAATGCAGACTTCAATTGCCCTACTTCAGATTTAGCAGAGATAAGCTCGTCTTTCAGCTCGTTTATCACCTCATTTTCATGATAAAGTCCCTTTTCATTGGTTGAATCAGTCTCAAGTTTCCTCACAAGTTCCTCCAAGGATTTTGCTTGAGTTCTTGATTGCTCTAACTCCAGAGTCAGGGACCTGTAAGCTTCTGCTGCTTTTACACCATCCGATCGAAGTGTTTCCACCGTCTTATTAACTGTTTCCAATTGCATTTGCATTTTGCCAATTACTTCTAAGGCTCGAGATTCGGAAACTTTGCAATCACTTGCCTCATTTTTTAGTTTTTCCATAATAGAGATAGCTTCACTAAGATCCATCCTCAAGTCCAGAATCTCAGCATGATCCGACTCAGCATTGTTATTTTGAGTAGATTCAGACTCACATGCTCTTTCTAGTTGACTTTTCAATTTCTGTATTTCATTAATGGCAGACGCCAGAGCAGATGAATCCATTGAGTGCTGCTTCTGGACAGCCTCAAGTTCAGATTGCCATGCTCGATCTCGATCTTGAGATATTTTACTAAGTTCTTGCAGCCGTGCTTCATCGGAAGCGGAAAGTTCCGAAAACTGTTGATGGGATTCCTCCAGCTCCTTTGACAAAGATAGTATCTGCTTCTTTGCTTCTTCAATCTCCTCTTCAGCTTTTCTCTTCCATGACTCCGATGTGCTAAGTTGATCCTTAGCACTCTTCAGATCTTCTTGAAGCTTAGCAATCTGAGATTCCAATTCCTGAACCTTGCTAGGTCGCTTCTTCTAAAGCCAGGTAAAAGACAAATTACAAAGAGAATAATTAAATAAAACTATGAATATTATAAAGATTGAGGATTTTGTGTATGCATATAGATAAAGATAGTAGATGAAGAACTTGAAAATATTGCATCAAACAATTATGTCTGTTATTTAGAAAATTTATGTTCCTTGTACTTAGGGATGGCAGGCAGACCCAAACCCGCGGGGTCCACCCGTACCCGAACCCGAGTCAACGGGTGAAAACCTGAGTTGACTGGGTTCGGGTTTGGGTAGTGTAAAACCCGTGCCCGAAACCCGAAACCACACCCGCTATATATATATATATATATATATATATATATATATATATATATATATATATATATATATACACACATATATATATATATAAATATAAATATATTTATTTATTTATTTATTTATTTATATATATATATATATATATATATTTTTTTTTTTTTTTTTTTTTTTTGAGTTTTTGCTACGGGTTCGGGTTTGGGTGAAAAAACCCGAACCCAACGGGTGCGGGCGTGGGTGTTATTTTGCCACCCGAATAGCATTTGGGTTCGGGTTCGGGTTTGGGTGGTAATTTCGGGTGCGGGTTTGGGTAGTGTGAAACCCGCACCCGACCCGACCCGTTGCCATCCCTACTTGTACTTGTGTCTATTAAAGTTCAATGCAACATTAATTATTTTCTATATGTAAATAATACCTTGACTACTTATTGCAGAGAGAGACAAATAATTTAATCAAAAGTAACAATAATTATTGATTTGCAAGTGTAAATAATTTTAAAACGACAAAGAAAAACAGAGGGAGTAGTATCTATCATCAAGGAGATTGTCATTACTCATTAGCAACAGTAGCTACTTAAGTCAAATTGAATTAAAGCAGCTGATTCAGATCTAGCAGTGAGATAATTCGAAATACCTCAGATATTGGACTGTGTGATAACCTGCGCTCGTTTACTTTCGGACTCATGTCTTTGGGCGTTTTTCTTATGGGGTTTGGAGAGGAGGAGGCTGAGTTAGAACCAGAGTTTGGTGTCTTCAACTGGCGAGCAGTTCGAGGGGTTGCAGGAGATTTCCTTTGTGACATTTCTGAAGCACTAACTCTGTCATCCATAAACAAATTAGCATGCATAAATAAAACAAAACAAATACATAAAAATATGTGAATCATAGTCAGCTTCAGATAGCACACAAAAGTGGTCCAGTGAGGATAATAACCAATCAAATGGAAGAAGCTATGCAACACTATTTTTCAATCACCTCCATTCATTCATACACACGATACAAGCTGAATATCATCACATTTTCAAACTTCAAGTAAATGAAACAAAAACACGGGACCACATAATCTAACTTGATCTTGGAATAAAATATAGAGGGAGAACTTCATTTAAAGAAATCAAATCTACACCAAACAACATATCGCAAGCTTGTTTTAACAAACATACAGAATGCAATAGATACAGAATAATCGATATGCATAAAAACTGTTAAAATCAAAATACTACAGTCTTACCTTGCTTTTGGTGTCTGCATAACTTAATATCTCTTTCTATTCCTGTAACAAGAATCTATAATTAAGTATAGAAAAAAAATATAAAAATAAAAAAAGGAACTTGATTAACTCTTTATATAGAACTAGAAAAAGCAATTGTTAGTAGCTAATGATTCCAACAAATCAACACTCGACAAAAAAAAAGGCAACAAACAAAAATGTATATAACAATCCCTTCAAAGAAACTCCTTGTAAACAAACTCCACTACCACCAACTTCCTTTTCCATTTTCCTTCAAGTTTCATTTTGAACTCAGAAAATTATAGATCTACAAGTAGTACTACTATGAAAACAAAACAACTTAACGAAACAAAAAATGCAGAGATTCTGGTCAAACACCATTAAATGCTCGCTACTGTGAGAAACAAAACCAGCATTAACGAACTAACCAACCAACCATAGCAATAAATAACCACTGAAATGTACGAACTACAGAAGCTTCAATAATGCAAGAAAAATCAAAATTAAAATTAAAATCAAAATTAAAATCAAAATTTGTTAGCGTAAAACTAACACATGAGATTAATGTGAAGGGGAGAGAGTGGAGTTACCGGAAACGTTGAAGTGGGAATGGAAAATGTGAAGAGAGTGAAACCCTAGAGGTTCTTCTTCTTCTTGGTTGCTCGGTTCTCGAGTTACTCTCTCACTGTGTCAGAGTAGGGAGTAGAGGAAAAAATAGTTTGGAAAACAGTTATCGTAAACTTCACGCTCTTTGTTTGGTTCACGCGCTTCTTCACGCGCCAGTTTTTATGGGGCCAAGAAGTACAGAAATTTTGTTTTATTGTGATATGCGAGGGAGACTTGAAACTTTAAGCTTGTCTCTCAAATCATAGGATTCGGATAAGTAGCTTTTTATTAGGCATTTTTTGGCTTTTAACAAACCGATATATAAGATTAATTAATATAGGAAAAGGCTATATATATTGCACAAAGTGTCGTGACTCACTTTCGAAGTTAATGCAATAAACCATGGTGCCGTCTCCTGTGCGTGGGAGCATAGGTCTCTCACGTGAGAGATTTTTTTTTCTTTTTGATTCAATAGGAACCGTTGGATTGGTATGTTGTACTATCATTCTATGCACTATCACACATGATATAATTTACATCAACTATGACAACACTTAGGGTATGTTTGGTTCAATCGAGGGGAGATGAGGGATTTTTATTAGGGGGAGGGAGGGGAGGAATTTTAATTACATATATGTTTGGTTCAAAATATGAAAGGAGAGGGGAGAGGAGACATTTTATTTACAAATATATTTGGTTCACAGGGGGAGGGGAGGTATTTTAAAATTATTTTACTTTTTTATCCTTCTAATTTTATCATAAGAATTATAATATTTACCGTTTATAATTCAAATAGAAATTCATTGAGAAAATATAAATATTCAATCAGAGAACATCATGAAATTTTTTATAAAAACATAACGATTATAATATATGATTTTAAAAGATTATCAAATACAATAAAATTTAACAAAAATTATTAAAAACAAAAACATTATTATAATTAAAAAGCAACTTTAAAATATAAAAATAAAATAAAATAATTTAAACACATATAATAATAACAAGATGAAGATATAAAAATAAATAAATAAATATATAAAAAGAAGATAAAATTGGTTCAAAATAACATTTTTAACATTTTAATAAGTTAAATTTACATTTAAATAAATTAATAAGGGGTAAAAATGTAAATATAATTGTTCTGGACTGGGCCGTAGTTTCATACAATCAAACAGGCCCAATCCATACAACTTGAAGAAGCCCAATAAAGTCCTAGAGAAGGACATGACTGCCATACGCGAGGCCAAAGGTATGTCGGGCACCTGGCACCTTGACAATGTCGAACATCTGAGGACAAACAGGAAAGGAAGACATCACACCCTGATGAAATGGACTTCCTCGACAGATTAACTTCTCCCCGCGAGAATACTCCTAATCTCGTTGACTCATAGGTCCTCGACAAGCATGGTTCTCCTTCGTTAGGTCATGTACAGACCACGACCACCATATTTCCTCGACATTGTAGACTCCCCCCCGAGGAGTCTACTAACGGTCTTATCTACACAGATATGTTTCATGTAACCGTCTACTAATGGCATTAAAGGGACGGTTACACTAGGGTGTTGACCACGACCTGGTCATTATTACTACACGTAAGCCCTAACAGTTACTTGGAACGGGTCACACGCTGGTCCCACCCGTTGCAAATAACTGTTGGCCACGCGTTGGGGGTCTCCTATAAATACCCTCTCACTTGAGAGGGTCAGGAGAGTTAACTTCTTACTCTCACTCACTTTCTCTGTATTTGTTGTGCCCTCACTGACTTAAGCATCGGAGTGCCCTGCAGGTACACCCCCCGGTCGTCTTTCATCATCATTAAAGTACCAACAATTCCAGACGTCGTTGGCCATCTCCAAACTGTCTGATCCAGGACTGATCAGTGGGCGCCGTCTGTGGGAACTTCATAAGTTTCCCCGTTTTCCTCGCGATAAACCAAACTTTCCTCATTCAACTACCAGCAATGGCCAACCCGTCGGGGAATCAAGCTATAGACAATGTCATCACACAACTTGGTGGTAACACTCATGGCGACAACAATGATCTTCATCCTGTCGTGGAGAATGATGTTAGAGATGGAATCACCGCCTCCCCATCTTCCGATGAGGTAGAATACGAGACTGCTCAACAAGATGGACAGGAAGCAATTTTTCAGCCCACCTACCATCCTGTGGATCCACCACCAAATGCAGATCTGAACACTGCTGCTTTATTTGCGTTGGTCAATCAGACCAATCAAATGATCTTCAACCAAAGCTTACGGATCGAGAAGCTAGAAAAAGGCTGTGGTCGAACTTCCCCGCGAAGACACCGACCACCTTCTTATCCCGGACATTCACAATCTCCAGTGGAATCTCGCAGCCCCTCCCCGGTAAATAGAGGTCGCAGGCCACATTTGGAGCGTAACAAGACAGAGCATCCACAGAAGTGTCATCGCTCCCCGCCACCAAAAAGGCCCACTCATCCCTTGAAGACTAAGAAGAGTAAGTCTGATGTCGAGGAGCCAAGAGGCCGTCATAAGGAAAACTCCCCGAGACGTCACTATGTTCGTGGTCATAATTCTCCTTATGTATCCCCGGGAGGCAGCGATGATGACGACAACCGGACTCTTCTATCCAGACAAATAATGGAAGCTCCTATTCCTAAAGGCTTGGAGAGACCTCCATCCTTGGGGACTTACGATGGAACATCTGATCCGGACGACCATGTCGAGAGCTTCGAGGCTCTTCTCGACTTTAGAAACGTCTCCGGCGCTATCAAATGTCGATTATTCCCTACGACTCTTCGGAAAGGGGCCATGGCTTGGTATAAAAACCTGGCACCTGAATGGATAGCGTCGTGGAAAGCTCTGAGGGAACGTTTCAGGAAGCATTTTACAGCTTCTCAAAGACATCCAAAAACTATATCCTCCTTGGAGGCCATCTTCCAAGAAAAGAAAGAATCTCTTCGGAGCTACATAGAGAGATTCAACAAAGAAGCGGTCGAGGTCCATACGACCGACCATATAAAATTATATCTCATCATCAAAGGACTGCGGGTTGGCTCCAAGTTCGCAGAATCTGTCGGATTACACCGTACTCGCAGCTTCGAAGGTTTCCTCGAACGAGCTCAATCACACATTGAGTTCGAGGAAGCAGAAGCAGCCCAGATTGCCCTTGATTTAAGAAGCAGAGAAGGCCCCTGCGGCCGGAACAGGGAAGACTCCCCTACACCTAGGCGAGGAGGGGATAGGAGAAGAGAAGATTCCCCTCCACCTAAGCGAGGCGGGGAGAGGAAAAAAGAAAATCGGAATAAAGAGTCCCGCGAATCTCGGGGACCTGCCGGTCTTTTCAAAGATTACACTCCACTAAACGTGTCTCGTGCACGCATTTTCAGTGAATGTGCAAATTCGGAGTTCGTAAAAGGGGGAATCCGCTTCCCAAAACCAACAGCTCCCAAACCAAATACTGATAAATCCAAGTACTGCCGGTTCCATCGCAGTCACGAGCATGTTACTGAGGATTGCATCCACCTTAAGGACGCAATCGAAACGTTGATTAAAGAGGGCTACCTGAAAAAGTACGCCAAACAAGACGAGGCTCCTCGTCCCACCGGCCAAGAAGCTCTAAATACCGAGGAGTCAAACCATCCGGACACTGGAAAACTGCAGGTTGCCTTAAGCATCACACGACCTGAAGACTTCGGTTTCCAAGGAAATGTTAGCGATGCCGAAGCTGTCCGAAACATATGGAAGAGCTTCCCGACGGAAGAACTAGTAAGTGTTCACAGTACCTGGGAAAGTTTCCCCCAAACCCTAGTCATATCGGGCGGAGACCCTGAACGAGTGACTGTCGGTTCAATAAAGAGGAAGTTCGACGAACTAAGGACATCCACTCCTCGAGACCCAACTCTTAGCTTATCTCGTGGAAAATCATGCCCTATAAGTTTCTATCTCGAGGAATTACCAGGTGGATCCCCGAATGCTAATATACCCCTCCTAATTCGGGCACAAATGGCCAACTTTGATGTGCATCAGATTTTGGTCGATCAGGGAAGCTCGGTGGACATCATGTACACTCACCTCTTCGACACTCTCCAGCTGACAAAGCATCACCTGTCCCCATATGTGGGATCTGATCTACAAGGCTTCAACGGCGCGTCTACTAGACCTCGAGGTTATGTAGAATTATTGGTCACATTCGGAGCAGGTGAAACTGCTCGACAGGCGAATACGCGTTTCCTAGTGGTCGATTGCCCTTCCCTCTACAACTGCATCTTGGGAAGGACCACTTTGGCAGAAATAACAGTTGTATCATTCACTGTCCACCTAAAAATGAAGTATTATACGACACGAGGACGTGTGGTAACCCTCCACGGGGATATTGAAGCAGCTAGAAGATGTTTCGATGCAGCGATCAAAGGTCTGAGTGTTGTCGGTGGCGTCCACCCCAGAAGAGCAACTTCAGATGTCGCACAGGTTCCACTACCGCCGGTCAGCGCGGTCGACCTTGATAGCAGGTTCACCGGGGAACAGGAAGAAGTTGCAGGCAAAGACCTCCCAGTTGAAGTCAACGAGCAGCCTCTCTACCCAACACGCCCCATCCCAGACGGAGATTTCGAGCTGATCCCTCTTGGCGACGACCCAGAGCGAACTGTGAAGATCGGCCATGGACTCCCCGACCTGGTGAAGAGGCAGCTGAAGGCATGTCTCCGAGAGAATGCATATTTGTTTGCTTGGAGCGCTTCGAAGATGCCCGGATTAGATCCTCAAGTGGCTTGTCACCAGCTGACTATAGATCCAAATGCTAAAGCTATAGCTCAACATAGGCGTAGGCAGTCTCCAGAAAAAATGGAGGCTGCTGAAAAAGCTGTAAAAGACCTCCTAGAGGCAAACTTTATTTCGGAGGCCAAGTACACCACTTGGTTGTCCAATGTTGTACTTGTTAAAAAATCTAATGGAAAATGAAGGATGTGCATTGACTACACGGATCTTAATCAGGCATGCCCGAAAGACTCTTACCCATTGCCTAACATCGACCGACTGGTCGACAACTCTGCAGGATTTAAACTATTGTCTTTCATGGACGCTTATTCGGGATATAACCAAATTCCCATGGATGAGGCCGACAGAAAGCATACAGCTTTTATGACTGAGTCGGGCAATTACTATTATAATGTAATGCCCTTTGGTCTAAAGAATGCTGGCGTCACCTACCAACGAATGATGAACAAAGTCTTCCGAGCAGAAATTGGTGACATGCTCGAAGTCTATATGGACGGCATGATCGTCAAATCTGCAGAAGAAGCCGACCACGCTGCTCATCTTAAAAAGGTGTTCGACACGGCGAGGAAATGTCGCATGAGATTCAACCCCGACAAGTGCACTTTCGGTGTTCGAGCAGGGAAATTCCTCGGCTTTTACCTTACGGAGAGAGGAATTGAAGCGAATCCCGAAAAATGTAAGGCCTTTTCCGAGATTCCTACTCCGAAGTCAAAGAAGTCGATACAGTCACTTAACGGGATGCTAACTGCCCTCTCTCGTTTTGTCGCTAAATCTGCCCAATACGCGCTCCCATTTTTCAAACTCCTTTGACAGAAAGCAACTTTTGAATGGAGTGAAGAACGCGAACAAGCCCTCCTCCATCTAAAACAAGTCTTATCACAACCCCCGGTCTTGTCCCGACCAGATAACGGGGAAACACTTTTCTTACACCTGGCCATCACCGGCGAAGCGGTAAGTGCTGTCCTCATACGGGAGACCCCTGGCGGACAGAAACCGATTTATTTCACGAGCAAAGCTCTTCAGGGTCCCGAGCTCAGATATCAACAGATCGAAAAGTTCGCCTTGGCCCTCGTAACTACAGCCAGAAAACTACGCCATTACTTCCTGGCCCACACAATTGTGGTAAGAACTGAGCAGCCTATCAGACAGCTCCTTAGTCGGCCAGATGTGGCAGGAAAAATGCTTCGGTGGTCTCTCGAGCTATCCGAGTTCGACGTTCGATACGAAGGAAGAAAAGCCTTGAAAGCTCAGGTACTGGCCGACTTCGTAGCGAAAATGACAATCCCCAAATCTTTGACCAATGGCTCCCAAAAATGGACAATTTACGTCGACGGAGCCTCCAGTGCAAAGGGCAGCGGGGCAGGCATTATCCTTGAAACCGAGGAGGGCATCTTGATAGAAGTCTCACTAGAGCTATCTTTCAAAACATCAAATAACCAAGCCGAGTATGAGGTATTCCTCGCAGGACTTCGACTTGCAGAAGACCTTGGTGCAAAAGAAGTCAAAATCTTTACAGACTCTCAGCTCGTAGCATCACAAGTTCGGGGAGAATTTCAGGCCAAAAATGATAATCTCATTGAATACCTAACCTTGGTACAAGAAAAGTTGAAGAAATTTGTCTCCGCGGAGGTGGCTCACATCTCGCGCGAGCATAACACTCGAGCAGACGTGCTCTCCAAGCTAGCGAGCACTAAGAAGAAAGGAGGGAACAAATCAGTGATCCAAGAGATACTGACCCATTCGAGCATCAACAAACCTACCTCGACCACAGAGGTGAACGTTATCGGGGATGCAAACTGTTGGATGACTCCAATTTACGAATACCTGATGACGGGCATACTGCCCGACGATTCTAAAGAAGCTGGGATAGTTAAGAGGCGGGCATGTGCATACACTATAGTCGAAGGTAAACTATATCGTCGAGGATTCTCCATCCCTCTACTCCGGTGCGTCGAGGAAAGTAAAGTTTCAGAGATTCTCCAGGAAATACATGAAGGAATCAACGCGCAACATCTAGGTGGAAGATCTTTGGCTCGAAAAGCTCTCCGAGCAGGATATTACTGGCCCACTATGCAACAAGACGCAAAGGAACACGTCAAAAAGTGCGACCGTTATCAGAGGCATGGAGACATGCACCTCGCTCCTCCAAACGAGCTTAAATCATTGTCATCCCCGTGGCCCTTTGCGTGGTGGGGAATGGATATCCTCGGACCTTTCGTCGTAGGATCGTACCAAAATAAGTACCTCATCGTCGGGTAGATTACTTCACAAAGTGGATCGAGGCGGAAGCATTAGCCAAGATCACTGCTTTCAATATATTAAGTTTCTACAAGAGAAATATACTCGCCCGATTCGGCGTGCCTCAGGCCATTGTCACAGACAACGGGACGCAGTTCACCGACGGAAACTTCCAAGACTTCATTGCCAAATTGGGTACGAAATAACATTTTACGTCGGTCGAACACCCACAAACCAATGGGCAAGCTGAAGCAGCAAACAGAGTAATACTCTGAGGACTCAAACGACGACTCGGCGAAGCCAAACAACGGTGGGTCGAGAAGTTACACAACATCCTCTGGGCGTATCGAACTACCCCTCATTCCACGACCGGGGAGACCCCGTTCCGATTAACATATGGAACCGAGGCAGTAATTCCCGTGGAAATCAGGGAACCTTCGAGAAGGACAGAAGCTCCTCTTGACAAAGAAGCGAACAATGAAGCCCTTCGCAAGGAACTCGACCTGGTCGAAGAAATAAGGACGGGTGCATCCCTCCGAGAAGCCTCTTTAAAACAAAAAATAACTTTACGTTATAATGACAAAGTCATCAAACGAGATTTCCAAGTAGGCAGTCTTGTCTTACGAAGAAATCAGAAAAATTCACGTGAAGGAAAGCTGGCCGCAAACTGGGAGGGCCCCTACCGCGTCATTGCAAAGACGGGGACAGGTGCTTATTACCTCGAAAACCTCCAAGGTGAATAACTTGCTCGACCATGAAATGCTGAGAAGCTTAAACAATATTACAGTTGAACACTGCATGTAACTATACAAAAGTTGCCGTTACGGGGGGCGTGCCATGGTACAAGCACGACACCTCTATATGCTAACGAAGGTCAAAAGTCACGTTGTGTGTGCGTTGAACTTTTGGCCCGGTGAGAAGTACTCTATCGAGCTCCGTCGTCGAAGTACCTTGTAGGCAGAACACCCAGCTCGTGATGGGAAGTTCACGCCATGAAACTAAGGCCTCGATCGACCTCTTAGCTTCGTTGAAGGTCGGGGTACAACCCCTGACCGCTCGACCAGCTCTCTTCACAGTCGAGGATCACTATAGTCGAGCAAACTCCCAAATATCCAGCAATTTCAAAATAACTTAGATAAAAATAAGTAAAATACCACACACAGAGCAGATAAAGAGACAAAATGGAAATACTAAGTCGGGAAAGCCCATTGTAAAAATATTACATAAAGCCCTGGCTCTTAGGTCGGGCAAATCAGCAAGTATGGCACGCAGGCCAGTCAATACAAAAAATTAGCACGCAGGCCAAACTGACTACACTATCACTCTGCAGCAGCATCAGCTGCCTCGGGATTCTCCTGCTCCCCGTTTCCCCCATCAGCATTTACTGTTTGTCCAGGCAACACAATCTTACCGTCGACCACCTCAAACTTGGAATCAGCTCCATCGGTTACAAGGTTCGGATTCAGGAGTTTAAGCTGCGCCACAGCGTTCTGGAACCAGACATCTGCAAACTCTAGAGCATCATCTTCAGCCAACCGAAGATCCTTCTCAACTTCCCTGAGCTTGGCTATCAGGGATGCTCAAGAGGTTAATAGTTTGTCCTCCTCAGTTTCATTTTCGGCTGGCCGAACAGCCTCTTCCAGTTTAACTATCCTGTCCTTGAGACGCTGCTCTTCCTCTTCCAACGCAGTGATCCGAGCAAGGTGGTCCTTCGCCGCATCCTCGGCTTCCTTCAACTTCTTCTCTGACTGTTCTTGCTGCTCGCTTTGTTCTCTGTTCAACTCCCTGTAGTCCTTCAAGTCCTTCTGCACGCCGAGCAATTCAGCCTCCAAAGCTTAAAGTCTTTCTTCCAGTCGAGAAAGCTCAGCAGCAGAGCAACTCTCGTCATTCAGAACGAGGGCAGCCGAACAGAGCCGCATGATGGCAGACATATCCTCGATAATTATTTTCCTTATCGCTTCTGAAGCACTCCCCAACAGAGCCTGGACTTCAGCAGGGGCGACACGAGGACAAATAACCTCGGAGAAGTAGCGACGCTGGAGATAACACGGAGGAATCTCGAAGCTTGCAGGAGGAGGAAGGGGACTACCTTCCACATCATCAATGGTCGACCCAGTAGTCTTTACCCGCTTAAATGTCCTTTGGGCCCCCGGGGACTGATTCTCAGAGGTCACGGTTGCAGTTAACACAACATGAGATTGCTCGGAACCCTCGGGCACTACAGTAGAGGGAGTACTCTCAAGCACTGTCGTATAAGAGATATGCTGAGGGGTACTTTATTCGGTGGGACGGGATTGTTCTTCCCTAGCCCTTTTTGCCTTTAGCCTCGAGTATCTTTCTGCAGCTCTGACCATTTTCCCTACAAAAAGAAAGAAAAATATTAGTAAAACAAGATACACGAACATGAGAGAAATCTAAGCCGAGGATCTTTGCACCACCTAAGAGCTCGACAGCCTCCTCATCGGAGAAAGTCTCGAGCAGAACACGAGTATTAATCAGGCGGCGGGTCTTCGTCACCTGCTCTTTCCCCCCTGTCGAGGTCTCTCCGTCCTCGGATACGCTTGGAATTTTATTCAAACTCTCCACGTACTCGACAATCTTGCCATAAGCATCGCGATCCTCGACATTGAGCTTATTATGTCTTACTTTGTATTTGTCTACCCCCTCTTTGTATTGCTCTTCTGTCCAGAAGAGGGGGAATTTTGGCACCATCACTTCTGTAGACAGCCCATCCACTTCTTGAGTCACCCTTTTATATATTGAATTAACGGCCTCGGGAGTGACCGGCTTCACAAAATAGTAACGCCACTTGAAATCTCGAACAGAGTCCAAGTAGGTGTGAAATAAAGCTTTATTTTGTTTGAACGACACCCAGCCGTGTCGACCATCGGTTGTAGACCGCTGCAGATGAAAAATTCAGAAGAAAAGGGACACTGTTGCCCTGATGTCCAAGTGTTTGCAGACGAGCTCAAAAGCCTGGAGAAAGGCCAATGAGTTCAGGTGGATTTGCGATGGAGCCAATTTTAACCATTTGAAGACCCCCTCTTGGAAGTCTGTGAAGGGGAGCCTCCACCCCGCCTCTTGAAGCATAAACTCATACACCGGGAAACGCATTCCCATGTAAGGTGTACATATACGATGGTCCTCGTTGGGGCGGTACACTTTCCAGGATTGCTCAGAACCGAGCAACCTATGCTCGACAGTACAAAACCCATTTTTGTCGGGGAATGTGAAGATGGACGACATAGTGAGGGCCTCATCGCACACCCAGTCCTCAAGCGGATGCTCTTGTCTAAAATCCATATGGGTCATCGGAATTTCGGGTTGGTTATCCTCTTCGAATTCACCTACGACCACTTCAGCAGCCAATCTGTCCATCAACCTGAAAAGCAGAAGGGAACAGGTGAATTCGACGAGTCTTACCAAACTAGCCGGTCGGAGACGAATAACGGATGTCCCTGGGAAACTCATCGCTTCCCCGAAAAATCTTGCCCCTTTTTTCCCGTGAAATCAACGAAAAAGAGTAATTGTTGGGGACCCAAAACGTTATCAGGTCCCCGCGATGTTCATCACGCTCCCCGAAAATTTTCTACAAGTCCCCAGAATATTCATCCTGTTCCTCGATTTTATTCAACAGAAACGGAAATAGAGAAAAATTCATACACTCTTTCTCTTAAAACAGCCAAAGATCCCTGCCGTATTCGCCAGGAATCCTTCCATTTCTCATGAGAACTTCATCAGTTCATCAGAGAGATGGTTTCAAGCAAGTTAAACTTAAAGGAAATGCCAGAAAAAAATAACAGTTTTGAAGAAAATACCTTGTAGATGGTGAAATAGGGTTCCAACACGGAGTAGCACGGCAGTTCACGACGAACTTGCGGTGGTTGATGGTGGCGAACGGAGGATGAGAAAACGGAGAAGGAAGAGGAAACGATTCTTGAACGAAAGAGCGAAAAATGAGAAATAAAGGGAAGAGAGAGTATTTATAGACAAATCACGGAACTCGAGAAGCCTGGGGCACTCGAGTACTCTACCCTAGGCAGCCACCCTACGCAATGATGACAAGTGACACGTGGCACACTTGCACCGGTCAAAAATCCACGTGTGTCCTTTCGTTATCCCATCGTTTCAAAACGGAAACTTCTCATCTCCTCAACATTTCAACCAGATGCAACTCTTCGTTGCCCGCAAGCTATCTGTGCCCGCCTCATGATAATTGCCCACAAGATATCAATGCCCGACGTCATGATAATCATGGAAATTTCGACTATGCTGATATCCTCCTCGGATCATCCCTTGGCATTTCCCCGACACGATTATTGACCCTCAAGTCATTACTCTGATACCTCAAAGCAACGACTTGGGGGGGGCTCCTGTTCTGGACTGGGCCGTAGTTTCCTACAATCAAACAGGCCTAATCCATATAACTTGAAGAAGCCCAATAAAGTCCTAGAGAAGGACACATGACTGCCATACACGAGGCCAAAGGTATGTCGGGCACCTGGCACCTTGACAATGTCGAACATCTGAGGACAAACAGGAAAGGAAGACATCACACCCTAATGAAATGGACCTCCTCGACATATTAACTTCTCCCCGCGAGAATACTCCTAATCTCGTTGACTCATAGGTCCTCGACAAGCATGGTTCTCCTCCTTTAGGTCATGTCCAGACCACGACCACCATATTTCCTCGACATTGTAGACTCCCCCCGAGGAGTCTACTAACGGTCTTTCTACACAAATACGTTTCATGTAACCGTCTACTAATGGCATTAAAGGGATGGTTACACTAGGGTGTTGACCACGAGCTGGTCATTATTACTACACGTAAGCCCTAACAGTTACTTAGAACGGGTCACACACTGGTCCCACCCGTTGCAAATAACCGTTGGCCACGCGCTGGGGGTCTCCTATAAATACCCTCTCACTTGAGAGGGTCAGGATAGTTAACTTCTTACTCTTACTCACTTTCTCTGTATTTGTTGTGCCCTCACTGACTTAAGCATCGGAGTGCCCTGCAGGTACACCCACCCCCCCCCCCCCCCCCCGCCGTCTTTCATCATCATTAAAGTATCAACAATTCCAGACGTCGTTGGACATCTCCAAACTGTCTGATCCAGGACTGATCAATAATTATAATTAAAATGGAACACCTCCCCTCCCCTCCAAATCCCTCCAAATCGGAGGGGAGCAAAAAGTGGTTCAGGAGGGATTTTGGTCCCCTCCATCTACCTCCCCTCCCCCTCTTAAAATTTGAACCAAACACAAAAACTAATAAATATTTCCTCCCCTCCCCTCCCCTCCCCTCAATTTACCCCCAACCAAACATACCCTTAAGCGTGTGTGTTTGGAACCAAAGTCTCTCATCGCCACCTCATGTTCAACAGCTTCATACCGTGATTTTCTTGAAGCATCAATTTATTCATTTTCAATAGTGTCGTATTTTCTAGTTTCTATGTTCCATGTCTCCATTTGCAATTTCAGAAAAGGAATTTCTTCATCATTTATTTTATTTTAGTTTCTTCCATTTTCGATCCTCAAATCTTCCCTTATGTTTTCTTTCTCATTTCTTCCAGGTCCGGTCCTCATTTCTTCCATTAACGATCTAGATCTGAAGCTCTTTTTTATGAATCAAAAAGGTAAGTTTTTAGTTTGAGTTAAAATGGACTCATATGTTAAATTTTCATATAAATCATAGATCCATAGATACAAATTATAGCAATTTCTTATCAAATAAATTTAAGAATGAATTTATTTTGTACCTTTAGATTCTATGAGCACATGAGTAGAGAGCTTGAGATGAGAGGTAAACTATAATGAATGTTGACGTGCACATAGGGACAAATGGTGTGAGTGGAGAACATGCGCACAATGAGAGAAGGGTGAGTAACCGTTTGAGAAAAATTCATCCAAGGTGGGACCACTTTGTGAGCAAGTAAGGGAGTATATGAGAAAAGAGAAGAAAGAGATATGGGTGTGGAATTTGTGTGATCTCATTATTCTCTTCTATTCTATTTCTGTACTATTCATTTATGCATATTGTACCACAAAATAGCTTGTATTTGTACTGAATTTCATTCTATTGTAATCAGTACTATCTCTATTTCAATTAATACAAGCTAGGGTTTCACTATTGTTCCATTATTGTGTGTAACATTTCATTGGTGCTTTCATTGAAGGAGCTAGCTGCTGAGTTACGACGCCAAGCTGAAGTTCTGGAAAAGTCTGATGCAGCACACACAGCTCGATTTGAACGGTTGGAAGAAATGCAGAAGACGTCAGAGGCCCGCTTCTCCGAGATGTCTTCCAACTTTGACAAGATGATGCAGATGATGCAACAACTCTTAGTCACCCATGGAGCAACGAACTCAGGATTGTTAACCAACACCGGCACCGTGAGAGGGAGTAGAACATCAACCCCAGTTGGATCTGACAATTCTACACCACCTCCGTTTCAAGTAAGACACATCAAGCTTGAATTTCTGCGATTCAACGGTAAGAATCTTCTTGACTGGATATTTAAAGTGGAACAACTTTTTGGGTATTACAATACCCCAGATTCGGAGCGATTAGTTATTGCTTCCATCCATTTGGAGTAAGAAGTGGTACCATGGTTTCAAATGGTTACTCGCACGGATCCGTTCCAGTCATGGATGGATTTTACGCGAGCTCTCGAATTAGATTTTGGTCATTCTCTGTATAATTGTCCTAGTGCGTCCTTGTTTAAACTGAATCAGAAGAAAACTGTGAATGAGTGTTAGATGTCAAACATGTTATATATTTGTATTCAATTCTTGGCATTTTTCATTACTTTCCATGTTTAACTTGATGATTTTAGTGGTGATTTGTGTTGTTCTTCAAACATTGGAATATACTTGTGGTGCTTGTAATTTGTGTGCTAGTGTGCAGAAATAGGCATGAAATGATCAAGAATGTAATACACACGGAGTGGATGCAAGTTACCATAGAAGCAAGAAAGCAACAGCAGGATTCGCTAGGCGAGTCCTGGCGAAGTCACCAGCGAAGGTTCGCCTAACGAACGTTGGCGAGTGTTCCAGCGAAGAGTGGCAGAAAGTTTCAATAGGAAAAATGGTAAATTCGCTGTGGCGAGGCAGCCAGTGAAGGTTCGCTGCTTTGCTCGCTAGGCGAGTGTTCCAGCGAAGGGTGGCAGAAAGTTGCAGGGGCGAAAAGACCCAAAATTCGCTGGGGCGAAGGTTTTGGCGAATGCTCACGTCGCGAATGATTTTGTTCGCCTAGCGAACCCGCGATAACTTTTGTGGGCGGTTTAAGTCTGAGGCACTTAAAGTGCCATGTTTTAATACATTCGCTAGGCGAATGATTCCTTCGCTAGGCGAAGGCTGCTGAGTTTATGTGTTGTATAGATTGATTTTTTACTTTTCTTGAAAGGATCTTTTGCTCTTTTTCACCCAAAAACATAGTTTTATGTCTTTTGATCATCCAAGAGTGAATTTTCACTTTGAGAAGCTGAAGTCACATCCATTCTCGATTATTCGACGTGGATGTTCATTCATCTCCTCTTGAAACTTGTCATCCAAGCTACCATGAGAATGAGTAGCTAAACACTCTTGTGTTGAGGTTAGATGTAGTTGATCCTGATAATATGTATTTCTTTTGATCTTTTGTATATGAACAAGGTCTTGGATCAATATAGATGAAGTTATTTGCTCTTAATGCTTTATGTGTGATTTGTATTGCTCTAGACATAGATTCTACAAATCATGACCTAATAATTTCATCTCTTAAAAACCAAACTCTAGACATAGATTTGGGATTTGTTATTCGCTTTGTGTTGATCTTAACGATTGTTGTTTCGATTGTTAGCGTGAGACATCATCTAACGGTCTAAACAACGATACTCACGACTTTGCTTTAGACATAAACTTAGTCGGGAGTGTTGTACCCCAAATTTTACCCTCAGATTCCGATTATTTCATATCATTTTAAGTCGGTCTTTGTTTTCGCATTTTAGAAAACGTCTCATTAATCATGCATTTTAGCCGATCTTTATCATTTCCATGTCATTTTTCTCTTTGTTATCCAGACAATTTTCTTAAATTATTTAAATTTAATTTAGTTTAATCGCAATATAGTACTTTTTAAAGTTAATTCTTTTCCATTTAGTTTTTTTTGTAATATAGTTCATTTCTGCCTTATTTTAAATACAATTTAATTTATTTGTAATTTTTAGTGTATCGGTAATTTATTTCAATTTTAATTTAACCTTAATTTCTAATATAGTTTAGTGTTAATTTTAATTTTAGTTATAGTTAATTTAGTCTAAACTTTATTTTAGCTTTAATTTTCATTTTTTAGCTTAAGCGTTAATTAGTTCATTTTAATTAGTTTAGTATTAGAATTTTATTTTAATTCAGATCATTTTCATTTTTAGTTTAATTTTAATTTAATCCATTATTATTTTTAGTTTAATTTCAATTATAAATCATAGTTCATTTGGCTAGGTTATGTTTAAATCTTTGTAGTTTGATCATATTTGGTTTACTTTTTAAGTTACAACAACAAAAATCTGTCAAAAAAAAAAACAAGACCCTGCGCCTTAGTTGGTACAATCTGCCTACATGAAAGTAACCACACTACACCAAAGTAAACCCAGCTCATGTACCATCCTGCAGTTACACCAAAACAACATGTTACTTGTCTCCAAAAAAAACTTTGACCATCTGCTGCAAAGAAGACCTTGCCTTGTGAATGTATATTCCACTGTACCAAGACACTGCCCTCATAAAACTCCTGCAGCACAAATCGATACAAGCCTAAACCATGACAAAGCCTGTACCAAACCTGTCAATGAAAGCTACAATTCATCAACAACCAAATTCAGAAATCAAAATTAAAGGTTTGAATTTTGTATTTAAAAGAGAGGGAGGGACCTATTCAAGGGGGGATTCGCAGAAGAAAAGAGGATAGAAAAAAAACTTAACTCTGTGAAATCACTTGATGACCTTTCCCATTTTTTTTCTTCGACACAACTCAGCTTCCCTTCAACCTCACCTTGTCTTACATCCACCATATTCCAACCTACAGAAAAACTCACAAACAGGATCAATTTCTCATTCTCAACCTCCACAACACCCTTTCACACAACAGTAAGAAGAATTCTAGAGATAGAGAGGAAAAAAAGGTGTAAGTGATTCACCTTCAGACTTGCTGTGACATAACTCAGAGCCAGAAGGTGACATATCCAATTCATCTGTATTTTGAGGTAAAACAAGATTCGTTCCTTGCTCACACTATGATTTCTTCTTTGTGGCTTTGAATTTTTATTGATAGAAAAGATAGTGGCTTTCTCCATTTCTGATTCCGTTTGCATTTCCTGTACTTATACCGTAAACTGTAACCGAGTTCTTGAGCGGAATACCTTTAGAGAACAGGGGGTGAAGGCGAGATGAGGGAACGAACGAATGGCCGTTGGAAGCTGATGTTGGCTTTATGACGCTTCCCCTCTGTGTTAATCATCGTACGATCACTGCGAGAGAAAGTTCTGCGAGAAAGGAGAAATCCGAGAGAGAGAGAGAGAGAGAGAGAGACGTTAATCGAGAGAGAAAAGGAGATTGTTGGAGTTGAACGTTGTGAACGGTGAGTGCATATGGTGTCTCCGCGAGCAAGGTTTGATAGACATTGAGAGATGAATTGTTGAAGACGATGGCCGACGATGGGAGCTGCGTGCGAACGAGAGCGGAGGGTGGAGGACGAACACTGTGGCATGTAACGACCCAGTTTTTGTCAGTTTTAGTATTTTTATTTAATTGAGTCGTTTTTTATTATTTTATTATTATATTATTTTATTTCTGACTTTTATGTGAAAATATGTTATTTTTCATCGTGAATATATTTTATCGCGTTTTGGGAACATTTGCGAGATACTTGAGTGTAGGGGTATTTTGGGCATTTTGATTTATTTTGATAAGTTATAATAGAATAGAAAGAGAGAAAAATAGTAAGAAGAAAAGAAAAGAGGAGAAGAGAAAGAGAAGAGGAAAAAGGAGAAAAAGAGAGAAATCTTGGAAATCGATCAACCGACTTTCTAAAATACGATTTTATCGGGTAAGGGTGCGAAACTCGATTATCTTATCATTGTGTATGATTATGTATGTGTGTTTGCATGTTGTATTGCCTTTTTCCATAGTTTTTCGGTTATAGGTCGAAAACGTGGAAACGAGTAGAAATCGATGTTTTCACGAACGAAAATTGATACGAATCTTGTAGTATGATCATGTGATAGGTATGAATAATTGTTGAGGTTTGTGTGGCTGTTGGAAATGGTTTGGTTGGGAAAAATGGGGTTTTTGGGGTTATAGAACAGTGTCACACGTAGCAGAATTTTCTGCATCTGGTGTAAAGCGTCGGGCGATTTTCTTGTTTCGCCGGGCGATTCGTGATTTCGCCGGGCGATTTTGGAGAGGCGCAGAGGTTACAAGTTCCTGACTCTATTGAGTCATTTTGGTAGAAATGGTGACGCCTCTGCTTCGCCGGGCGAAGTAGCGGCGAAGGGTGTTTCGCCGGGCGGTTTTTGGGTTTTGCCGGGCGGTTTTGGGAATTTTCCAAATAATACTTTTCTTTAAAAATTCATAACTCCAGAAACCGTAATTCCGATTTAAGTGTTCTTTATATCGTTGGAAAGCTTATGAAATGTTCTTTCTTGTAAAAATGATTTCGAGATTGTTGGCCGATTAAATTATGTCAGAAATTTGGAATAGTGTTGGTTTGTCGACTTTTGTCGTTGTAACTGTGCGTAATTGATGTGTATCATGCAAGGTGATGTTGTATGATGTAAATACATGTGTTTAGATGGTGTTGTGATGTTTTGTGGCCGTATGGCAATTAAATGCATTGGTTTGGGCTTAAGTGCAAAGTGTGATTTTGTTGACGGAGATGAATGCATTTATATGTGTATTTGAATGTCATAAGTCCTTGTATGCTAAGCATCATGATATGCATTGTTGTGACGTCCTGAGTGATGGTTTGATTCCCGAGGGGATCTGCTATAACATTGTGCGCCTTAAAAATAAGAGGACCTAAAGCGATTTGATATTGTCATACCCTAATTTTTGACCCCTGAGATTCTGTTTTCGTTTTGCGTCATCTGCATAGCATATCACATCATTTCTAGGTCAAACATTCATGCATAGCTAACCGATTTATTAGACTTATGTTTGTTTGTTTTCCTTTGTGAATTTTAGGGTTGCTACAGAAGGTTTGGAGGCCATAGAAGCTGCGTGTGGGTTCATTGTGATTCTGGCCCTTGAAAATTGTGTTGGATTCCTGTGAAGATGGAGGAAGAATACACCCTCATTTTTATGGCCCCTTAGTCAATACAAGGTCTTTTATTCTCAAGGTTTCTCAAAGATTTCTTTAAGGAGGATCAGGGTTCTATCCATTGATGTGGCACATGGTCATTTAAAAACTAGTCTTGGTTGTGTGGCAAATTGTGTTACAAATTGTATCTGGGGATTCTTCAAGGCGTGTTTTCTTGTACCAGGTTCATTTGTGATTAAGTGGGTGATAAATGTCAAGCAAGATTTTTTCCATGAAGTGGATCATGGTTCCTGCTCCTTTTGAATTTAAGAGAAAAAGCTTGGATGGCCTTGTTCCGAAATGGTGAAGTTAGATGTGGATTTGAATCGAGTTTTGGCAAGAAATAATTCACTTGAGTTCATTATTCAAAGTTAAATAACAAGGAAGTTTTGCATCATATTTTAATCCTAAAATTTAAGAAATGCAAAATTTCGATTTAAGGTTTGAAGAAGTTTTTTTTCAAATCAATCCAAAGTTCAAGAGCCAAAGTGTTCAATAATTCCTTGCACTTTAAGATCCTTCAAAATTTCCAATTCATGTCATTAAAGAGTATCAAATCTTAAGTTTACAAGCTCAAATTAATTCCTAAATTCAAGATATTTCAAGATTCAAAGTCATAAAGTGCAAGGTATACAAAAATCCATCACAAGGTTCATAATCCAAATGCCAAATACAAAAGTGCCAAAGTACAAATCATCACATAAATTTCATAAGGAAGTTACTTAAAAAAAAAAGGCGACTTCATCAAAACTGTGTCAGATATATCCTATCCATGAGGTTCACGGACAGTGGGTAACGATCACTTTCTTTTCCGGCTGCTACAAGTTATCAACACAATCAAATATGTCAGTTCAAAAAGAGAAACCAAATCGGGTGAAACGAAACATGATTCAGACACAGTTATCTCATTTCCAAAACAGCAGAAAATATGTCACGGCGAAAACGGAAACAGAATTGGCACCATAATAATGTGTTCACCAAGAGGAGAATAAAATCATATGTTTAAGGAGAGAATTTAAAGTAATCAAAGTGATACGGAACACATCCAAGACAAAAATCAGGCGTATTTCACTTCTTTCCAAAGACAAATAACAAACATGTCGAACCGAAAACGACAAGGCATTTCACAACACATAGCATGTTTCCAAAACAAGAATTGACAGTATAATTTTGAAATCAAGGCGAGGCAATCTGACATTTAATTCACAAAGCATATAAATGGGACGTACAGGCAGAGAGGAGGAGACGGTTCAAAAACTCACATCACATACTGCAGAACCGAAAGAAAAAAGAGAGAGGTATCAGTAGAAGAACATACATATGCCTCATCCACAAACCTCACACCAGAAAAATCACGAAAAAAGAAAAGTCCAAAATACACGTGCAACCTTCATCAAACCATATTCACCTTCAGAAGCATACGCACGCAGCGGAAAGGAAAACACACAATACCAAAAACTCCACACAAAAATTCACAAAAGTCATCAAAACAATACATCCACAAGAAGCAGCAACACATGGGGACGAAAACTTACACCAGAAATACATATACACAGAGGGAGAATACAGCAGTACGAAACCCATCAGAATACACACATCACAGTTTCACATCAGAAAATTCACAAATGTAGCAGCAACATAAAAAACATACTTCACAGTGAACAATCCGGTTGGCCAAAGTTTTAAAACCAGAAAGAGAAGGAGATAAGAAGCAGCGAAGAAAGCAGTGTTCGATACGTACCGGATTTATTTTCTGTCGGAAACTCGCCGGACTAGCTCCGGTTATGTAAGTTTTTTTTTTAACTTTTCTCTAAATTTTTGATACCATATTGTTCCTTGTGGTGCACTGATGCAAAGCCCTCCATCCATTGATTGAAATTATGCTTTTTCACAATTTAATTTAAAAATTTGTGGTAGTTTAGGGTTCATAGTATTTTCTGAAATTAATTGGTGATGAGGTAGATTGCGAGAATTTGAAGACCGGATTTATAATGAGTGAGAAGAGGCGGTTAAATTGGTATGGTTACTTCTTATTTCTGGTCACCGTCGCAGGAACCCGTGGCGGAGGGGAACCGTTGTTGTTGCTATTACTCTAACGCAGAGAGAGAAATCGAATTGAATAATGGAGAAGGATAATGTTCTGTTTCTAGCATAACATCTATTTAGTAGTTTTTTTTTATTATTATTTTAAATTCATATGCCATGTGTCATCATCTCACTTAGGCTTTTATGTTGCTTTGATTTAATCCTCTTTTTTTTATGATTTGCTTATTTATGAATTACTAAATGAAAGGAAAACATAGGTGCCTTTCCCATGATTTCCTTCCGTTTGCTTTTTTTTATTATTTATTTTTTCTTGTTTTTTCATTTTTATTTTTTTGTTTAATTTATGTTTTTTAGATGTTTCCTTTTAAAATTTTATTTGAGACTTCTTTTTTTAAATTAATTTTTAGGATTTCTTTTAATGTCATTTATTCTACATGTTGTTATAAATTTAGAAAAACTCTTAACTAATATTTCTATTTTTTATATATTTGGTTATAGTTATTTAAATTAATTAGCCTTTTTTTTCCTTTGTTGGTCGATTGCTTTTTAAGCAACGCCATCAACCTCTAGGTCTTTCCCTTAGCACATACCCTTAGCAAGCGAGCAATAAATAACATAAATAATAACGAGAGGTTCCCGTAGAGTACTACGGACGTTTGAGATGCTAATACCTTCCCTAGACGTAACTAACCCCCGAACGTTAGATCTCTTAGGTTTTTTTTTCGTTCTTTAAACCTTTCCTTTGGATAAAATAAAGACCGGTGGTGAAATTTCAAAAAATTGTGATTCAAGTTAATCCAATACCTTGGTATCCAATTCTCACCGCGACAAAAATGGCGACTTCACTGGGGAATTTTCGAGGGTTTCCCCTAACTTGTTTATATCTATGTTATTTATTTGCTTATTTGCCTATATATCTTTATATCTGTATATATACCTGTTTTGCTTGGTTTTTCTGTGTGCAGGGTACTATTTGTGTGGTGAGACAAAGTTCTACACCCGGACTAGAGTGAAATTAAGATAGGAAAACGGTGAGACTTCAATGATACTTTGAGGGAGTCGATTCCTGAAAAAGTAAATTGAGACTTCACCACTCAGTCTAGGCCCTCTCGAATAAAATATTTGTCCAACGAGTTCATTCGTGAAGACGATATGGTTTCGATCTAAAGGCCCTCGGGACTGGGGACCGTAGTTACCTTTAACCCAACTTGGCCTATTAGGATGTAGTGCGGGGACTATGTGGGAGTCTATTTCTGCAATAGTCGCTACGCGATACTACACTCAGACGAGATTCTCTTGAGAATATTATTGACTACCAAGTGATTTGGTAAATCGATAATATCCGAAAGATGGATTTTAGACTCTGGGAACTTTGTAGAACCCGTTCGGCAGGTACAAATAAACCTCTAGTACATACCTTGGGAAGGGTAGACCATGGCTCCATGCTCGTGATCTTCAAGCCTAGGCCTTTGTTTGCCTGTATATGTGTATACCTGTGCTTATGCATCCATTCATGCATTCATGCATAACCATTCGGTTTCAAGAAACTCAATTGTTCTTTCATTTGCAAAATCAATAAAAATCCTGGATTATAAAATGAAACTTTTTTCAGCCTTTCCGAAATGTTTGCAACCTACTCTTGAATTCCTTGAAACCATTACATTGCATTGCATATCATTTGCATGATTCATTGCATACATCCGTTTGTCCAGCAACTCATTTCCAGCTATCTTTATCTTCAGTGTCACCTGTGAGTCGTCAAGCTGATTCCTCGACATTGATACCAGACTAGAGCTAACTACAGACGCATAATGGCAGAGCAAGAAGCACACAATGCTGAGATGCGAATGGAGATCGACGACCTTAAGTCAAGCATGGCAAAGCTCATTGAAATGATCCAAGTTTTGATTGCTAGAGGAGAACCACCTCAAAGGACTGTCATTCAGGAAGTTTCAAATGCAGATCCTCATCCTGTTCAGGTGCAACCTTTAACTTGGCCAGAGTTTAGTTTACCTTCCAACTACTCACGACCTCTTGCATCTACTGGTATGATTGGTCAGACTGCTGGACCAGTTTTTCAAGCTCCTATTTTTGTCGAGCCTCAACCTATAGTTCAGACTACTCGGGCTCCTTTTGAGAACCCTCTCTATGAGTACAATGCCGCCAGTGCTCAGGGTGAAGACCGTGAAGACTTTGTTGAACCTGAGGTTGTCCGTGAACAGTTTCAGACTATAGACAAGAGACTTAAAGCTGTAGAGGGTACTGATTTCTTCAACATTGATGCAGAAAACATCGGTTTGGTTTCTGACCTTGTTATGCCTGCTAAGTTCAAGGCTATCGATTTTGTGAAGTACAAAGGTGATTCTTGTCTAAGAGCTCATTTGGTCATGTATACCCGAAAGATGGTTGCTCATGCCAAGAATCAGAAGTTGCTTATCCACTATTTTCAAGATAGTCTGAGTGGAGCTTCTCTCAAATGGTATATGAATCTTGAAGAGAACAGCATTCACTGTTTCCAGGATCTTATTAATGCATTCATGAAGCAATACAAGTATAACCTCGACATGGCTCCTGACCGCCGTCAGCTGCAAAACATGTCTCAGAAGGATAAAGAGTCTTTCAAGGAATATGCTCAGCGCTGGAGAGAGTTGGCTTCCCAAGTTGAACCTCTTTTGGCAGAGAAAGAATTAACTGGCCTGTTTATGGACACCTTGTCTCCATTCTACTGGGAGAAGATGATTGGTAGTGTTTCATCCAGCTTCACCGATCTGGTTACTATTAGTCAGAGACTCGAGGAGGGACTTAAGAATGGTAAAGTATCCAAAGCTGCTGAATCTTCTAATGGAGCGAAGAAATCCTATGGGAACTTCCAGAAGAAGAGAGAAGATCAGACTAATGCTGTCATATTTGAAACAAGAGGGCCTCGACCCCAGCCTCATTATTCTGATCACCCTGCTGTTGCTGCTGTTACTCCCGTGATTATTGCTCCACAACCGGCTCAAGCTACTCAACGTCCGGCTGTTAGATAGAATCAATACCATAATAGGAGTCATTTTGATCCTATTCCAATGACGTACACTGAATTATATCCTGGTCTGGTTCAGAAAGGTTTGATTACCACTAAGGCTTTGCCTCCTCCTCCAGATCCACTTCCACCTGGGTTCAGATCTGATCTCCACTGTGCATTCCATGAAGGTGCCGCCGGCCATGACTTGGAACATTGCTATGCACTAAAGGCTAGAGTGTGTGACTTGATTAAGGTCGGAATCATCAACTTTCGTGACACCAATCCTAATGTCCAGACGAATCCTCTGCCAGAGCATGCCAAGTGAAGCTTCAGTCGGCTTCAACAGACTTCAGTGTTTCAGACAGGACAGCTCACTCTTGTTTCTAATTAGTCACTAGACCATGTTTCTTATTGTTTGCATTTTCCTTATTTGTATTGGTTGTTTGCTTTCAATTTATGTTTGTACTTTCATAATTAATAAAATGAGCATTGCGACTTTTGGATTCAATTCATTTGTGTTTGCTATTTACATTTTTATACCTTCCTTTTCAAAAAGAAAAAAAAAAAACCAAAAACACAAAAACAAAAAAATTATTATCTCTTTTCCACTTTCCTTCTGATTATGCAAAGATTGGAGGGAGGATGATGAAAATGTCACACTCATAATTGTTGTTGGTATGTTTTCAAATCAAAACTTTGCTGAGGATTTAAGGCATTGTTTCAATTCCCAAATAGTGGAGAAATAAGAAAGATAATCCGTCGTCAACCCCTTTGAGCCTTGAAGTAGGAGTTTCTTTTCTTTACAAATAAAAACCCGCAATCTTAACCTAGGGCAGGGTAGTTCTCAGTTAACTGGATTGTGCATTCAAATACAAGAGTTTCATGCAAGACATCTTTCAACAAAAAGGTTGCATTCTCAATTTTTCCTTCACACACAACAATCAAGTGTCGAAGATGTCTTTTAGGTCAGAAGCCAATGATGGTTCGCCATAATCATTAAGCCAAGCAGTCACTTTCTTTAAAAAAAAAGATAAAAAATCAAAAAAAGAAAAAGCCCGCTAAGTCGAAACCTGTGAAGGAGACTTAGGCAGACAAAAAACTGGGGCATCCCGCTGGCTGTAAGATTCAAGAGAAACAGTTCAGGCAAAAGTTAGGGATAATAAAAAGGAGAAATCTTTAAATCCTTACCATGAAATCCTCAATGAAAAAAACTACCAATAGTTATAAGGAAGCAGTGACTGCCATCTCAAGAATCCCTTGACTTTTGAACCATCAACATCACTATCATCAGGAACCTGAATGCATGATTTGAATTAACTGAGTGTAGGACTGGAGATCATCACGAAGATTGGGTGGGTACAAATAAACTTTGAGCCTTTATCCTTTGTTTCTTAAACCGTGAACCAGGCCATGTTATAACCCTCAAAAGACCTAATTGAAGCAAGGTTATTTTGAAAGCATACTGCAACGAGGTTGCGTAAACTGACTCCTAAAGATCTTTGCAGATCATTTTTTTGGCATCACGCCTTTTTGCTTTATCTTTCACTTTTAAACGTCTTGAACCACCATGTTCTGACCAGTGACCCTATTGTTTTACCTCTTTCCAAAAATGATTTTGATTTCAAAAGTTGCATGAACTTTGCATTTACTATGTTTGTATGAACACTTTTGTTTGCAATCTGGCTTCCGCTTAAGGAATTTTCAAACATTTGAGAAACTTGGTCAGTGATCCAATCAGGGGCAAGTTCCTTCCAGATCCTATTGAGAATCAGTTCAAGATTTTTTCAGCGCAAGTCCTTCTCAGAATTGGTTTATACAGAAGACTTTTTCAAGACTCATACTAGGGCAAGTTTTCCAAGTGCACAGTAATTCAGTCATTTTCAGCATCAATCCAAGCTGAAGCAATTATCAGTTCATATATAACAGACAACCAATCTGGGGCAGTTTACTTGAAGACTCCCCATGCAGCTTTCCTTCCTACAGGGATCAATAACTTGATACAGTTTACCAGTGTGGCAGAGATTGTGCTCAGTAGTAACATCTTTAGTCCCCAAGCAGAATGGCAGTGATCTCCGTGTTGAGGAATCAGTCTTCTAGTCTTGTCTTCTCCACAAAAAAGAGTCAAGCATTATTGTCTGCATTGCATCTGCATTTGCATTTGATCATATATCATAGCATAATTCATATACATATGCATAGCAAGAGTGTCATCCTCATTTGCACTCATTTACATTCTCCATAGGTCGTGTTGTTATTCACGTCTTACCTTGTGGTCAAAGTCCAACTTACTTGGCACCTACCAAACAGACGGTGATCCATTTTATCCAATGTTTTCTTGGGTATCTCCTTGTTCATATTCGTTCAATGCTTTCTTGGACGTTGTGATTTCTTTCTATCTAATACTTTCTTGGGTATCTCCTTGTTCATATTCGTTCAATGCTTTCCTGGACGTTGTGGTTTTCTTTACATCCAATACCTTCTTGGATTTTACCTTTTGTCTCATTGGCGTCTGATGTCTTCTCAGATATTATGAGTCATACCTTTCATTCAAAGCCATTATTGGATGACTGGCCCCTTTACATCCAATGCCTTCTTGGATCTCACCTTTTTACCTCATAGTCATCTAAAACCATTATTAGATACTGTGATTATACCTTTCATCTAAAGCCATTATTGGATGTCTGGTTTCTTTAACCATCTGATGCTCTTCCGGATGTGTCCCTCTTTCTGATGTTCTTCCAGATCGAGTCTTTGTTCACTTTGTCTAAAGCCATTATTAGATATTGTGATTATATCTTTCATTCAAAGCCATTATTGGATGACTGATTACTTTATCTCGCATTCATCTAAAGCCATTATTAGATACTGTGGTTTTACCTTTCATTCAAAGCCATTATTGGATGTTTGGTTGCTTTACCATCTGATGTTCTTCTGGATGAGTCCCTCTTTCTGATGTTCTTTCAGATCGAGTCTTTGTTCACATTCATCTAAAGCCATTATTAGATACTGTGGTTTTACCTTTCATTCAAAGCCATTATTGGATGTTTGGTTTCTTTACCATTCGATGTTCTTTCGGATGGGTCCCTCCTTCTGATGTTCTTCCAGATCGAGTCTTTGTTCACATTCATCTAAAGCCATTATTAGATAGTGTGATTATACCTTTCATTCAAAGCCATTATTGGATGACTGGTTTCTTTGTGTCTGATGCCTTCTCGGATTACACTATTTGTCTCATTCTCATTTGATGTCTTCTTAGATATTGTAAGTTTACCTTTCATTCAAAGCCATTATTGGATGTTTAGTGTTTTTTTCATCCAATTCCATTCTTGGATGATGTTTTCCAGATACTTTGCTTTGTTTCAATTCATGTCTAACACGATTGTAACACCTTTTCCCCTGTGGTACCATTTCCCATTGGATCCTTGTCTTCGCATTCATTCCATTCCATTTCATATCACATCATATGCATTTGTGGCATCTTAGGGCCAAAAATTGTGCATGTTTGTATTTAAGTCTCTCCTATCTCGTCGAAACGAAGATTTCAATCTCTATATCTCCAGATAGAAGAAACTTAAATAGGGGCATCTGTCATACCCTAATTTTTTACCCCTGAGATTCTGTTTTCGTTTTGCGTCATCTGCATAGCATATCACATCATTTCTAGGTCAAACATTCATGCATAGCTAACCGATTTATTAGACTTGTGTTTGTTTGTTTTCCTTTGTGAATTTTAGGGTTGCTACAGAAGGTTTGGAGGCCATAGAAGCTGCGTGTGGGTTCATTGTGATTCTGGCCCTTGAAAATTGTGTTGGATTCCTGTGAAGATGGAGGAAGAATACACCCTCATTTTTATGGCCCCTTAGTCAATACAAGGTCTTTTATTCTCAAGGTTTCTCAAAGATTTCTCTAAGGAGGATCAGGGTTCTATCCATTGATGTGGCACATGGTCATTTAAAAACTAGTCTTGGTTGTGTGGCAAATTGTGTTACAAATTGTATCTGGGGATTCTTCAAGGCGTGTTTTCTTGTACCAGGTTCATTTGTGATTAAGTGGGTGATAAATGTCAAGCAAGATTTTTTCCATGAAGTGGATCATGGTTCCTGCTCCTTTTGAATTTAAGAGAAAAAGCTTGGATGGCCTTGTTCCGAAATGGTGAAGTTAGATGTGGATTTGAATTGAGTTTTGGCAAGAAATAATTCACTTGAGTTCATTATTCAAAGTTAAATAACAAGGAAGTTTTGCATCATATTTTAATCCTAAAATTTAAGAAATGCAAAATTTCGATTTAAGGTTTGAAGAAGTTTTTTTTCAAATCAATCCAAAGTTCAAGAGCCAAAGTGTTTAATAATTCCTTGCAATTTAAGCTCCTTCAAAATTTCCAATTCATGTCATCAAAGAGTATCAAATCTTAAGTTTACAAGCTCAAATTAATTCCTAAATTCAATATATTTCAAGATTCAAAGTCATAAAGTGCAAGGTATACAAAAATCCATCACAAGGTTCATAATCCAAATGCCAAATACAAAAGTGCCAAAGTACAAATCATCACATAAATTTCAAAAGGAAGTTACTTAAAAAAAAAAAGGCGACCTCATCAAAACTGTGTCAGATATATCCTATCCATGAGGTTCACGGACAGTGGGTAACGATCACTTTCTTTTCCGGCTGCTGCAAGTTATCAACACAATCAAACATGTCAGTTCAAAAAGAGAAACCAAATCGGGTGAAACGAAACATGATTCAGACACAGTTATCTCATTTCCAAAACAGCAGAAAATATGTCACGGCGAAAACGGAAACAGAATTGGCACCATAATAATGTGTTCACCAAGAGGAGAATAAAATCATATGTTTAAGGAGAGAATTTAAAGTAATCAAAGTGATACGGAACACATCCAAGACAAAAATCAGACGTATTTCACTTCTTTCCAAAGACAAATAACAAACATGTCGAACCGAAAACGGCAAGGCATTTCACAACTCATAGCATGTTTCCAAAACAAGAATTGACAGTATAATTTTGAAATCAAGGCGAGGCAATCTGACATTTAATTCACAAAGCATATAAATGGGACGTACAGGCAGAGAGGAGGAGACGGTTCAAAAACTCACATCACATACTGCAGAACCGAAAGAAAAAAGAGAGAGGTATCAGTAGAAGAACATACATATGCCTCATCCACAAACCTCACACCAGAAAAATCACGAAAAAAGAAAAGTCCAAAATACACGTGCAACCTTCATCAAACCATATTCACCTTCAGAAGCATACGCACGCAGCGGAAAGGAAAACACACAATACCAAAAACTCCACACAAAAATTCACAGAAGTCATCAAAACAATACATCCACAAGAAGCAGCAACACAGGGGGACGAAAAATTACACCAAAAATACACATACACAGAGGAAGAATACAGCAGTACGAAACCCATCAGAATACACACATCACAGTTTCACATCAGAAAATTCACAAACGTAGCAGCAACATCAAAAACATACTTCACAGTGAACAATCCGGTTGGCCAAAGTTTTAAAACCAGAAAGAGAAGGAGATAAGAAGCAGCGAAGAAAACAGTGTTCGATACGTACCAAATTTATTTTCCGTCGGAAACTCGCCGGACTAGCTCCGGTTATGTGAGTTTTTTTATTTTTTTTTAACTTTTCTCTAAATTTTTGATACCATATTGTTCCTTGTGGTGCACTGATGCAAAGCCCTCCATCCATTGATTGAAATTATGCTTTTTCGCAATTTAATTTAAAAATTTGTGGTAGTTTAGGGTTCATAGTATTTTCTGAAATTAATTGGTGATGAGGTAGATTACGAGAATTTGAGACCGGATTTATAATGAGTGAGAAGAGGCGGTTAAATTGGTATGGTTACTTCTTATTTCTGGTCACCGTCGCAGGAACCCGTGGCGGAGGGGAACCGTTGTTGTTGCTATTACTTTAACGCAGAGAGAGAAATCGAATTGAATAATGGAGAAGGATAATGTTCTGTTTCTAGCATAACATCTATTTAGTAGTTTTTTTTAATTATTATTTTAAATTCATATGCCATGTGTCATCATCTCACTTAGGCTTTTATTTTGCTTTGATTTAATCCTCTTTTTTTTATGATTTGCTTATTTATGAATTACTAAATGAAAGGAAAACATAGGTGCCTTTCCCATGATTTCCTTCCGTTCGCTTTTTTTTATTATTTATTTTTTCTTGTTTTTTTATTTTTATTTTTTTGTTTAATTTATGTTTTTTAGATGTTTCCTTTTAAAATTTTATTTGAGACTTCTTTTTTTAAATTAATTTTTAGGATTTCTTTTAATGTCATTTATTCTACATGTTGTTATAAATTTAGAAAAACTCTTAACTAATATTTCTATTTTTTATATATTTGGTTATAGTTATTTAAATTAATTAGCCTTTTTTTTCCTTTGTAAGTCGATTGCTTTTTAAGCATCGCCATCAACCTCTAGGTCTTTCCCTTAGCACATACCCTTAGCAAGCGAGCAATAAATAACATAAATAATAACGAGAGGTTCCCGTAGAGTACTACGGACGTTTAGGATGCTAATACCTTCCCTAGACGTAATTAACCCCCGAACCTTAGATCTCTTAGGTTTTTTTTCGTTGTTTAAACCTTTCCTTTGGATAAAATAAAGACCGGTGGTGAAATTTCAAAAAATTGTGATTCAAGTTAATCCAATAGCTTGGTATCCAATTCTCACCGTGACAGATATATTGTGCGCCTTAAAAATAAGAGGACCGAAAGCGATGGTTATAGACGATCGTGTGCCCATGTGGGGTGTGAGCGATCGGATTGTGCGCCTTATACCGAGAGGACCTAAAGCAATCCATAAACGTCGTGCGCCTTATACCAAGAGGACCTAAAGCGACGGGGAACATCGTAGGCCCAACGGGGTGTTACTTGAGTGATCCTCAGTAACGAGCGATGATTGCAGCAGAGTTCCTGAGTGAACTAGTGATGAGAAATATTGGAAGTCGGCATGTGCATAGAGTCGTTGTGTTGGTCTCTGTGCATTTGCATAAATCATGGATTAATTATGCATAAAATTGTTAATGTGATTGATGAGATAGAATATGTGTAATTGTATTGATGATGAGTGTATTGTGTACGATTGATGTGTAGTGGTATTTGATACTTGAGAATCGTACTGTGTTGTGTTGTATTTGGTTGTGGTGAGAATGTTTTACCTGTGTATTTCTGTATTAATATATAGTTATATGCAACTGTAATATGATTGTTTTTCTCACCCTTCTGCTGTTTTATAATGCTCTATGAGGCATTGCAGATTAGAGTTGTTGGAGGTCTTTTTGTGAAGCTTTGCGTCTTCATTATTTTGTTGGTCGGCTCTGATATGTGACACCGGGTAGTTAGGGTGGCCGTTTGTGATTATTTTGTATTATGTATATGTATCTTTTGGATTGTACATGTATGATGTTGTATATGACAAACAAACTTTCATGATATATATATATATATATATATATATATATATATATATATATATATATATATATATATATATATATATATATATATATATATGTTGATATTTCAGTTACGGATTTTCCGCTTATATTTTGTTTCTGAATTGTGGGTATAATACTACCTGAATGGTTGCATATCTGTATGAGCAGGTGTTGTATGTTTGTTTCAAATTGTTGTGGCGTCTCCGGTCTATGCCGTGCATGTTTTAATTATACTCTGATGAAATTTTGAATTTTAATTTATCGGTTTAATAGCTTTGGGGTATAGATTGGGGGTGTCACAATAAGTGGTATCAGAGCTAGTTCGTGTCAGCCCGTGCCAGTCTGTGTCAGTTTGTGTCAGTCCTTGACGGTCTTGGTGTTTAGAGTGAGTTGTTTGTTTAACCATAGTTTCTGTTATTGGAAATGAACAGAATATGGCTAGTAGGAACGATGCTGCTTTGGCTGTAGCGATGCAAGCAATGGCTCGTGCTGTGCAGGGTGCACCTAATGCTGATGGTAATAATGAGTTCAGGAAGAACAGACCGCCTGTCTTCAAAGGAAGATATGATTCTGATGGTGCACAGATTTGGTTGAAAGAGATTGAAAGGATTTTCCGAGTTATGGACTGTGCTGAGGACAGTAAGGTGAGATTGGGAACTCACATGTTACAGGAAGAAGCTGATAACTGGTGGGTTAGTACTTGTCAGGTGTTGGAAGCTGGGGATGAAGAAGTTACTTGGGAATTGTTTAGCCAGGAGTTTCTGAGGAAGTATTTTCCCGAGGATGTTAGAGGAAAGAAGGAGATTGAGTTCTTGGAACTGAAATAAGGTAGTATGTTTGTTGTTGATTATACTGCTAAGTTTGTGGAGCTTGTGCAGTTTTATCCTCATTATGCTGAAGCGACTGCAGAATTATCTAAGTGTGAATTTTGGTTGTCGGAAGTGAGTTTTCTTGGACACGTAATTTCAGGTAATGGTATTTCTGTGGATCCATCTAAAGTAGAAGCAGTTCTACAATGGGAGGCTCCGAGATCTGTTACTAAAATTCGAAGCTTTTTGGGTTTGGCCGGTTATTATCGAAGGTTTATTGAAGGTTTTTCTAAACTAGCACTTCCTTTGACCCAGTTAACTTGTAAAGGGCAAACGTTCATTTGGGATATTCGGTGCGAGGAAAGTTTTAATGAGCTGAAGAGAAGATTGACGACAACTCCGATTTTGATCTTGCCGAATCCTAATGAACCATTTGTGGTTTATTGTGATGCGTCTTTGATTGGTCTAGGTGGTGTTCTGATGCAAGACGGTAAGGTTGTGGCGTATGCTTCAAGGCAATTGAGAGTGCATGAGAAAAATTATCCTACTCATGATCTTGAATTAGCGGATGTGGTTTTTGTGTTGAAGATTTGGAGGCATTATATTTACGGTGCAAGGTTTGAAGTCTTTAGTAATCATAAAAGTTTGAAATATTTGTTTGATCAGAAAGAGCTGAATATGAGGCAACGAAGATGGTTGGAATTTTTGAAGGACTACGACTTTGGCTTAAATTACCATCCGGGTAAAGCTAATGTGGTAGCCGATGCATTGAGTCAGAAATCGTTGCATATGTCCGCTTTGATGGTTAAGGAGTGGGAACTTTTGGAATCGTTTAGAGACTTGAGTTTGGTTTGTGAATTGACGCCGGATAGTGTAAGGCTTGGTATGTTGAATGTTACTAATGATTTTCTGATGACGGTTAGTGAGAAACAGAAGCTGGATGTGAAATTTGTGGATTTGATGTTGGTTGGAGAAAAAGATGCGAATAGTGATTTTCCAGTTCGGAGGCCGGATTTGTATTCCCGATGATGCGGAGTTGAAAAGGATGATTTTGGAGGAAGGACACCGAAGTAAGTTGAGTATACATCCGGGAGCGAATAAGATGTATCAGGATTTGAAGAAGATTTTCTGGTGGTTTGGATTGAAAAGAGATGTGGCTCAGTTTGTTTATGCATGTTTGACTTGTCAGAAATCAAAGGTGGAACATCAGAGACCGAGTGGTTTGTTGCAACCGTTGGATATTCCGGATTGGAAATGGGATAGAATTTCTATGGATTTTATAACGGGGTTACCGAATACTCAGCGAGGGCATAATGCTATTTGGGTGGTTGTTGATAGGCTGACTAAATCGGCTCATTTCATTCAGATTGACATCAGTTTTTCTTTGGAACGGTTAGCTGAGATTTACATCAGTGTGATTGTGAAGTTGCATGGAGTTCCGTTAAGTATTGTTTCGGATCGAGATCCTAGGTTTACCTCGAGATTTTGGGAAAGTTTATAGAAGGCGTTGGGTTCTAAATTAAGGTTGAGTTCGACTTATCATCCGCAGACGGATGGGCAGACGGAGAGAACGATTCAATCTTTGGAAGATTTGTTGTGAGCGTGTGTTCTTGAACAAGGTGGTGCGTGGGATAGTTATCTTGCGTTGATTGAATTCACGTATAATAACAGTTTTCATTCGAGTATTGGAATGGCACCGTTTGAAGCATTATATGGACGAATATGTCAAACACCGTTGTGTTGGCACGAATTTGGTGAGAGAACGGTGGTTGGACCGGAGTTGGTACAGCAGACTACGGAAAAAGTGAAGTTTATTCGTGAGAAAATGAAGGCTTCTCAGAGTAGGCAAAAGAGTTATCATGATCGGAGACGGAAAGATCTTGAGTTCCAAGAGGGCGGTCATGTATTTCTAAGGGTTACGCCGGTAACGGGTGTTGGTCATGCATTGAAATCGAAGAAGCTTACTTCTCGATTTATTGGTCCTTACCAGATATCTGCGAGAGTGGGTGTTGTGGCGTATAGGGTGGCGTTGCCGCCGAATCTGTCGAATTTGCATGATGTGTTCCATGTTTCACAGCTTCGGAAGTATGTTCTGGATCCGTCGCATGTGATTCCGATGGACGAGGTTGAGGTAAGGGAGAACCTTATGGTTGAGGCTTTGCCGGTGAGTATTTTGGATCGCGAGTTGAAGAGGTTGCGGGGCAAGGATATTGCACTTGTGAAAGTGGAGTGGGGAGGCGCTGCTGAGCGCAATTTGACTTGGGAGTTGGAGAGTCGGATGCGAGAGTCGAATCCAGAGTTGTTCGTCTCAGGTATATTTTCGAGGACGAAAATATCTAAGTGGGGGAGAGTTGTAACGACACAGTTTTTGTCAGTTTTAGTATTTTTATTTAATTGAGTCGTTTTTGATTATTTTATTATTATATTATTTTATTTCTGACTTTTATGTGAAAATATGTTATTTTCATCGTGAATATATTTTATCGCGTTTTGGGAACATTTGCGAGATACTTGAGTGTAGGGGTATTTTGGGCATTTTGATTTATTTTGATAAGTTATAATAGAATAGAAAGAGAGAAAAATAGTAAGAAGAAAAGAAAAGAGGAGAAGAGAAAGAGAAGAGGAAAAAGGAGAAAAAGAGAGAAATCTTGGAAATCGATCAACCGACTTTCTAAAACACGGTTTTATCGGGTAAGGGTGCGAAACTCGATTATCTTATCATTGTGTATGATTATGTATGTGTGTTTACATGTTGTATTGCCTTTTTCCATAGTTTTTCGGTTATAGGTCGAAAACGCGGAAACGAGTAGAAATCGATGTTTTCACGGACGAAAATTGATACGAATCTTGTAGTATGATCATGTGATAGGTATGAATAATTGCTGAGGTTTGTGTGGCTGTTGGAAATGGTTTGGTTGGGAAAAATGGGGTTTTTAGGGTTATGGAACAGTGTCACACGTAGCAGAATTTTCTGCATCTGGTATAAAGCGTCGGGCGATTTTCTTGTTTCGCCGGGCGATTCGTGATTTCGCCGGGCAATTTTGGAGAGGCGCAGAGGTTACAAGTTCCTGACTCTATTGAGTCATTTTGGTAGAAATGGTGACGCCTCTGCTTCGCCGGGCGAAGTAGCGGCGAAGGGTGTTTCGCCGGGCGGTTTTTGGGTTTTGCCGGGCGGTTTTGGGAATTTTCCAAATAATACTTTTCTTTAAAAATTCATAACTCCCGAACCGTAATTCCGATTTAAGTGTTCTTTATATCGTTGGAAAGCTTATGAAATGTTCTTTCTTGTAAAAATGATTTCGAGATTGTTGGATGATTAAATTATGTCGAAAATTTGGAATAGTGTCGGTTTGTCGACTTTTGTCGTTGTAACTGTGCGTAATTGATGTGTATCATGCAAGGTGCTGTTGTATGATGTAAATGCATGTGTTTAGATGATGTTGTGATGTTTTGTAGCCGTATGGCAATTAAATGCATTGGTTTGGGCTTAAGTGCAAAGTGTGATTTTGTTGACGGAGATGAATGCATTTATATGTGTATTTGAATGTCATGGGTCCTTGTATGCCAAACATCATGATATGCATTGTTGTGACGTCCTGAGTGACGGTTTGATTCCCGAGGGGATCTGCTATAACATCGTGCGCCTTAAAAATAAGAGGACCTAAAGCGATTTGATATATCGTGCGCCTTAAAAATAAGAGGACCGAAAGCGATGGTTATAGACGATCGTGTGCCCATGTGGGGTGTGAGCGATCGGATTGTGCGCCTTATACCGAGAGGATCTAAAGCAATCCATAAACATCGTGTGCCTTATACCAAGAGGACCTAAAGCGACGGGGAACATCGTAGGCCCGACGGGGTGTTACTTGAGTGATCCTCAGTAACGAGCGATGATTCCAGCAGAGTTCCTGAGTGAACTAGTGATGAGAAATATTGGAAGTCGGTACCGCATGGCATGTGCATAGAGTCGTTGTGTTGGTCTCTGTACATTTGCATAAATCATGGATTAATTGTGCATAGAATTGTTAATGTGATTGATGAGATGGAATATGTGTAATTGTATTGATGATGAGTGTATTGTGTACGATTGATGTGTAGTGGTATTTGATACTTGAGAATCGTACTGTGTTGTGTTGTATTTGATTGTGGTGCATTTGTGGTGAGAATGTTTTACCTATGTATTTCTGTATTAATATATAGTTATATGCAACTGTAATATGATTGTTTTTCTCACCCTTCTGCTGTTTTATAATGCTCTATGAGGCATTGCAGATTAGAGTTGCTGGAGGTCTTTTTGTGAAGCTTTGCGTCTTCATTATTTTGTCGGACGACTATGATATGTGACACCGGGTAGTTAGGGTGGCCGTTTGTGATTATTTTGTATTATGTATATGTATCTTTTGGATTGTACATGTATGATGTTGTATATGACAAACAAACTTTCATGATATATATATATATATATATATATATATATATATATTGATATTTCAGTTACGGATTTTTCGCTTATATTCTGTTTCTGAATTGTGGGTATAATACTACCTGAATGGTTGCATATCTGTATGAGCAGGTGTTGTATGTTTGTTTCAAATTATTGTGGCGTCTCCGGTCTATGCCGTGCATGTTTTAATTATACTCTGATGAAATTTTGAATTTTTATTTATCGCTTTAATAGCTTTGGGGTATAGATTGGGGGTGTCACATGGCACGTTGGTTTTGTCGCAAAGGAAGGAATGGTGGATGTCGAACCTAGTTCACCATCGCCGCAGATTTGTTTTTTTCGGTGAGCCCTGTTGCGAATGGAGAACGTTGTTACGAGGAAGAAGGATGGAAGAGGAGGGATGTTCGTGTCTCTTTCATTTAGCCGCTGAAGATTAGGATTTAGGGTTCAATCTTTGTGAACCAATGTTCTACCAATGAACCGGGTCCCCAACCCATCACTGTCTGACCCGCATCTATTGTTACTTGGGCTGGGGTCTTTGGACTTTTCTAAGTACACCCTAAATCACCGGCCCCATCCTCCTTTTAATTAGATTTTAGATTTTCATATTTAATTAGTTTTGTTAGAACTTAAATTAAGTAGTTTTTTAGATTATCATTTAATTAGTTTTATTTAGAAATTATTTTAATTTAATTTTAGTGAATTAATTTTAACTTATTTAACTTTCTTAGTTTAATTAGGTATTTAATTAGATACTAATTTTTTAGGCTTTGTTTTGTTAAAGATTTCATTCTAACTTTATCTTGACATTTTCATTTCATTAATTCCTAATATTTATGTCTATTTAATCTTTGATGCGTTTGCTTTACATATATTGTTATTTATTTTATTCCTGATGTTTGAGGTTTTCCTCCTTGCCCCCTTTGTTTGCCTGTTTCTTATACCTCATTCCAAAGGAAAGGACCCTATAGTTGACTGCCATGTCATTTAGGATAGCATTGTCCGTCTTGCCCCGTTTTGCCTAGCCTTAGGTTTGGAGTCGCCGCACTCCACATAGGTGTCTTGCTGTCAGACCCTACTTTCCCTTGGAACCTTGATCGCAGTCAATAGTTTCTCACCCCCATTGAGGTGAACTACGGACGCTCTGATTTCTCAAGTTCACCTTGAGAATACGTAGGCATAGGATTGCGAGATCCTAGCGAGCCACCTTTTTGTTTTTCCACCTTTTCTTATTCCACCTTTTTTTCTTTTCTACCTTTTTCCTTTACATCCGATGCTTTCTCAGATCCCACCTTTTACCTTTATATCTGACGCCTTCTCGGATTCCACACTTTATTTCTCACCCTTTTACCCCGTATTGGGGGGAACTACGAATGCTCTGATTCCATTCCCTGTCAGAATACGTAGGCACGAGATGCGATGTCTTAGCGAGCATACTTAGTGTACATACCCTAGGTCCTTTACCTTAGCACGTTTCCCTTAGCAAGCAAACTTTAACATAACACAAATACTAACAAGAGGTTCTCGTAGAGTACTACGGATACTTAAGGTGCTAATATTTTCCCTTTGTATAACCAACCCTCGAACCTAGATTCTCTTAACTTAGGGTTTTCGTTCTTTACCCTTTCCTTTGGATAAATCAAAGCTCGGTGGTGAATTTCAAGATTTGTGATTCAAGTTAATTAATAGCTTGGTATTTGATTCTCACCGCAACAGGGAGGATACGCGGTTGTATTGGTCGGAAACTAAGTTCATATGCTTGATTAATCGGATATATGTAAAAAGGATTAGCGAAACCTAACCTTGACATGCTTTCCTAAAAACCCTTACAAACTCTTTGCCACAAATTTACTCTTTGCTACCAATTAATTTTAAATAAAATCGAGAACCATTTGAAACTATTGAACTTAAAACATTGTAACTATTGAACGACAAACATCTAATATCGACAATCCCTGTGGAGACGATAAAAACACCCCCCTAATACCGTTTCAACAAAATGGCGCCGTTGTCGGGGAACTACCGGCGGACCAACAAACTCTCCCCAACTAACTCTTTGTTTGTCCTCAAGCAAAGTATGCCTCTCAAGAGGATTTGTTCGAGCTTTTAATCCAACCCAAGACAAGAGAAACAGCTCAAATAAAAAACAATCACAACAAAGCAACAATTACACAATCCAAGAACTTACAATGTAAAAGAACTTGACTCGTAAACAACTTTCAAACAATGTTTCCAGAGACAACTAACTCATCATGCACATGTCAATCTAACACTCCTCTTCGAAAAAGGATTGAAGGAAAACGCGCATACAAGCACGGGACAATTACACTCAAATGACAAATGATGCAAATACTAAGCAATTCATACAATATCTAAATGATCACAAAATAAATCATGGAAGAAAAAGATCACTAAGGACTTCCAGGGCCGTAGCTTGGTCGGGTTAACAATAAAGGGACATTTCTAACGGACATTGAATCAAAATTGCCGATGCAAATGGACATTCACTAAACAAGGTATTCACAACATCTCAACTTCATTCACCAATTTTTTTCTTTATCACACCTTCACAAACTACCGTGCACAATTATTGAATCTATTTTTCTCATTCAAGCAAGCATTTTTCTCATTTGTACACACATATTCACAACTCTTCTCTTTTCATGCTTGCTTGATTTTTTTCAAAATTTGGAGTAATTCACCAATCTTCTTTTCATTCTCCCCAACTTATTTTTGACTCAACCTAAAGTGAATGTTCCTTGCTTTTTAAGGCAAGGGAGTTAATTAAAACAACAGTTCAAAGGTTCAAGAAGAAAACATTTTAGAAGCTCTCAAAAATTCAATGATGAACTCGACTTTTCAAATATGTACAACCTAAAGTTCATCACTAAAAGAGATCTAACAAATTTGGGCACAAAGGGGCTAAAATATTCTCGCTACTCACTGGTAAATTACTGTATGGAAATGGTTGTGCTCAATATCAACAAGTGCCTTGATCATTTCTAATACTTCCATAAAATCACATACATCACAAGATAAGACATGAATTAAAAGTATAAAACAAAATTTATCATCAATCCAAAGCATATAGTATAACATGGAGGTTTCTCACTTTTGTGATTTTTGGACCAAAATGACACAAGCATTCAAAGAGAGTTGTAACACAAAACAACATTTTCAATTGTACAAAGACACAAATTCTACTACACTCTAAATTCTAGAACTAGGTAACCATGTACCTTGCCGACAATATCATGCTTAAAGTACTATCATCGCCATCCAACTTGGGGGAATCTTCTTTTAAGATCAAGACTCACCAACCTAAACTTCCAAAGTTCCATCAATAAAAGAAATAATATTAAATATTCACAAGCATACCAACATAAAACATATAAACAATTATAAAAGCTGAACATCCATAACTGAAGAATTCAACTCTTAATACAATAACTAAAACCGAAATATTAGTAAAAGTGAAACAGAATTTTTTTTTACCGAAAACAACTAACATTACTAATAATAATAAAAATGTGCTTGGTGTAGAAACACCTACAGAGTCAAAAGTACCTCAAAGGTACAAATACATCAATATCCAAAATATTCCACCAAGTGGATAAAATACACTAATAAAAACTGAAATAAACTGAATACAAGCAAACTTCACTTTGGTGACCAAAGGAAGTACAAAAGTCTGAAATCAACAACATTAGTCCTCATCGGACACCTCAATCTCCTCAGAACCGCCAGCAGAACCAGACGCCTCCTCATCATCATCATCACCAACAATCTCCTCACCAACCTCCTCATCCTCAGCAGCATCCTCTTCACCCCCTCCAAAAATTGGCCTGCCCTCAGGCCAACCAGCATGTGCTAGGAACTGCTCCCTAGACATCATCGAGTGCTCAGTGGCAGGGTCCCGAATCTGTAACTGGAGTACCTGCATAGAATAATGAAGGTCAGTCATGGTGCGTTGTGAAGCCGCCATCTAATCCCAGTTGTATTGACAAATCTCCTGCTGAAAAGGATAAAAGGCCGGTGATGCAGATCTAGAAACTCCACCATCCCCTGCGCTAGCATCAGTACCAGCACCAGAAGATTCTCCAATTGCCCCTCTGGGCTTACAAAACTTATCCACATATCTATCATCTATCACCGACGGAATCGTGACCTACCTGCGTGCTGGTATATCAACTCTAGCATGAGCACACAAAGACATAATAAGACACGGAAAAGCAAGCGGGGCATTCTTGCGAGCCGCAGTACCTCCAAGACCACTTAGAACAATGGCCTTGATCTCATCCGCAATTATGCGGGCCACGTCAATCTGTACATTCATCTGAATGCTATGAATAAGATGAGCCAAAGGTATAGGGATGGTGCTATGATGTGACCTGGGTGAGATGTTGGTAAGCACAAAAAGCAAGATGAGTTGGACCAATGGCTGCATATCCACCCTTCGGAATCTAATTGCAACCCCAGATGAATTACACTCAACTTCTTTACCTGGAAGGAGTAAATCACGAGTCATCTGCGGAATGTCACGGTGAAGATGCAGGTCCCGATGATAAGCATCTAACTGACTACCGGCCAAAGGTAACGGATCGCCCAGAACCGTGTTAATCGTCCTCCGGTCAAATCTCACAACAGTCCCTCTCACAAGAGAGGTCCAGCTAAAATGCTCCCCATCATCAGGAAGGGCATTCGGGTAAAACTCCCGGACATTCTCAGCATTATACCCATCCAAAGGTGTCATAAAATGACCCCACTTCTTTTCCACAAAAAGTGCATCAATTGTTCGGTAACTTCCACGGTCACTAAGGATGAACCTCTTCTCAGCCAAGATATGTTTTCTCTCTAAGGTTTCGTAGCGGGCCGCCTGTTTTGCTCCCCTGAATCTAGCTTCATCAAATCGAACTGGTACCTGCCTTGAAGTGAGGTTTTTCTTTTCTTTGCCAGGTTGGTTGCCATTTTCGTTGCCATCTGCACAAAATAACTAATAAAGCAAAACAACGACAAACCAACGCATTAGTGAAGCAAGGCAACCCAGTAGAGACTTACACTGCATAAAAAAAATTAAATTTATTTTTGTTCGCTCCAGGTGTCGCTAGGCGAAGTCTGGCGAACATTCACCCCAGATTCGCGAAGCGAATGCTGGCGAATGCTTGCGCAGGCTCGCGAAGCGAACACAGCAGCGAACCCGCGAAAATGCAGAAAAACAATACCCAACAACCAGTCCAACAACAACCTCACTTTTAAATCATCACCCTATTCATAATGCTTTGGTAATTTACAACATGCAACACAAAAACAATATGAACAGAGGTACAAAAATTTTGAAACCCTAAGTGATTTACATCTAAAAATCCAAGTCATTCTCTAAACTAATGTCAAACAGAAATAAACATGGAAAGTGTGAACAAACCTGAACTTTGCAAGTGAAAACGGAGGAACTAGGTGATCTGGGAGATAGCAGAGACAATTAGTGAAACAAGCTATTGAGAGGAGAGAAAGTTTGGAAAACAACACGGTGGAGATGCAATAGTGACCAACAAAACTAGGGTTTCCCCCTCAAAATTCTCAGACAAGTTAGGTCATGGGCCCAATGGGGTGGCCCACCCAAAAATTACCCTTATTTTTAACTGATGTGGCAAATCAGCATGGTCTGTCTCACTGGGTTCGCGAAGCGAAGGAGCCAGCAAATGCTCGCCCCAGGCTCGCTAGGCGAACGCCAGCGAACATGATAGAATTTTTCAAAATTTTCTGCATTTGACCACATCTTTCAACACTCCCAAACTTGAACAAAAAAAAACAGTAACAAAGCAGTAAATACTTACAATGTTGGGGTGCCTCCCAACAAGCGCTTGTTTGACATCGGCTAAGCTCGACGGTCCAACGCAACCTCAAGGATCGCGAAAAGGAACAACGGCGGGATTCCGCTCGAAATCACCTCCTAGATAAACTTTCAACCTTTGACCATTAACAGTCCAATTCTCCTTTGACGTTATGTATTCAATTACAATTGCTCCATATGACTTGATTTCCCGAATTCGAAATGGACCCGACCATTTAGACCTCAATTTACCTGGAAAAAATTTCAATCGAGAATTGAAAAGTAGAACCAGCTGTCCCACTTCAAACTGTTTGATCACAATTTTCCTGTCATGGTAAGTTTTGACACGCTTGATCGTGAAGGCTGGATCAGATCCTGTAGAATCGGGCCGCCAAGTGCGTTAGGGATGCTGGTCGTATGGAGAGGAGGAGGGGGTGTACCTGCAAGGCACTCCGACGCTCAAGTAAGTAAAGGTCAGAGAAAAGGGGGAAGTGCAAAGAGTGTTCTTAGGGTGAACAATGGATACCTGACCCTCTCAAGCGAGAGGGTTTATATAGAACCCCCAGCGTGTGGCCAACGGTCCTATTTTCGGGGCGAAATAACCGTTTTCCCCAAAGAATAGGTAACTACCCAAACTAGCCGTTATGTCGGGCAGGGTGCCTAAAACTAGCCGTTATGTCGGGCATAAGCGTGGTTTCGGGCACCTGCCCTTAGCTGTTCGGGGAGCGATGAGGTCGTGCATAACGGGCAGTGATTCCGGGGAGGAACGTTGCATTCCTTGCCTGGTTGGAGGGGCAGAAAGGTAACTTTTGCCCCTCTGTGGATCGGACTTAGGCACTTTGGGCCGCTCTGGAGCAGAGGCGGATCGGGCCATGACTAGCCATTGGTCCAGCCCAGAATAGGAGCCCCCCAAGTCGTTACTCCGAGCACGGGAGTGATGACTTAAGGACTGCTCGTTGATCCGGAGATCTAGTATGGAGTCGTCGTTTGAAGACGAGGAGGATTGTCTCAAAGTACTCGTGACCCCAGATGTTCGTGAGATTCGTGGTCGTGACCTTGTTGCCCGGAGTTCGGGGAGACTAATGGTCAGACAGAATTTGAAACGTTGGGTCGCCACGTGTGCATCGAGCTTCGTGTAGCAGTTAATAGGTAATGATGGCTAGTTGGTAGCCATCATGGTCTACGAGCGCGTGTTTGCACGTGCCCCTTAGTATAAAAGGGGGAAAATCATTCCATTTTGAACTTTTCCTTTTTGATTTCTCCTCGCTTCCTTCGAGTTCTTGCCCATCACCGTCTTCAGCCTTTCCGACCACCGTTACAAGCTTCGAGCAGCCGCTTTTTCTACTAAAAACAAGTCAGTTTTCGGATCCTTTGCTTGTTTTTGCTCCCCTTTGTTGTTAATGGTAGGTTGCATGCGGTTAGGGCTAGGTTTAGATGATGAAACGAGTGAGTTTCTGGTGATTGTTGGCGGTGGACGGTGGTCGTGCCACTTTTCTACTTCTGACATGTCACCGGACGTGTCTGCGTGCTTCGGTTAGGAGGGTGGTTGGCGGCGGCGTCGCGATGGCGACGCCTGTGTAACCGTCGCGATTCTCTATTTTCTGAACGAATGGTGAGTTTTCCTGCAGGATAACTCCAGATTTCGGTGAAGCTTCGTGATTTCCGGCGGAGCTTCGAACGGAAACTGGGATTGAGTGCGGGGAAGCTCCTCGTCAGATATGTTTTGCGCGGCTCCTCGCGGGGAGGTTCCAACCTTTCCTTTGATGTTAGGGCTTAGGCCGGGGACGCTGTCCTTAGCCTTTTGCGCGCCCTTTCACTTGATTTAGCAGTGGAAGGGTGGATTTGATTTGCTGTCGAATTCACATTCTTCTCTGCTTTTCAGGTGATCAACATGGCGACGGGGCCGGATAGAAAATTTATTTTGGACACCTCTGAGGAGGAAACAGGATCCTCGGATAGGAGCAGCTCGACGGCTTCGAGTTCGTCGTCTTCGAGCTCTCCAAGTGATGTCGGGGAAGGAGAGGTTCGGGATGATATAGACGAGGGTGTTGCTGATGATTCCGCGGAGGAATGGGAGGTGGCCGAGCCTGCTGAGCACGTGTCTAAGCTTGCGGGGGATGCTTTTACTGTAGTCGGGTCGGAGGGAGAGTGGAGGTGCATTTTCCTGCTGAGGATGAACGGGTCTGCACGAATTTCAGGGACCGTTTCACGTTGTACGAGTACACCTTTAAGGAGTTGGGCCTGAGATTACCGTTCACTGATTTCCAACAGTCAGTGTTCGAGCATTTGAAGTTAGCCCCCACGCAGTTGCATTCGAAATCTCTGGCCTTTATCCGGGCGTTTGAGTTGGTGTGCGACCATCTTGCAATAGGGACCACTCTTCCTCTGTTCTTTACTGTCTTCTATCTTCAGCGGCAGCTGTCGGGGAGGAAATATGGCTGGGTTTCGTTGAAGCAGCCCCGCAAGCTGTTTAAGCCTTTTTCAGAGTCGATAAGGACGTTTAAGGAACGTTATTACGTCGTTGAGCCCTTGTCCGAAGCTGCCCAGGACAGCACATACGTCTGGGAGATAGAGGTTGACGAGGATGGGAATGAGCTGCACGATGAGGAAGGGAAGTATATTGGGCGGATACTTTACAAGTTCCCCATCCACTGGTCACCCGACCACTTCACCAGGGAGCCCAGTGATTATGTTTTTCAACCGAACGAGCTGCTCGGGGAGGATGCCGTGGCTTATGAGGCACTGGTGAACTGGGTCAACTCCTTCCGGCTCGCTGAGTGTTGGACGAGCAGGAGCAATCCGATCTTTGAGGAGGACGGGAGCCAGAGAGTTGAGCGTAGGTTCATCAATGTTAAGGCACTGCTAGAGTGCAAGGCTCCTCAGGACGCCGCGAAGCTGCTCGGTAGTCTTAGTTGTTTAATTTTGTGTGTCATTTTCTTTCCTCGTAACTAACATGCTCGTATTTTGTCTGTGCAGGTGAGATGCCTCAGGCCCACGACAGAGTGGTGAGGAATGCTCTTGAAAGGAATAAGACTGGGGCGGCTCCTCCAAAATCCCGGTTTGTTGGTACTTGTGCTCCTCCTGCTGTTCAAACTGCTGCGGGGACCTCCTCCTCCCTTACTCCTGCTCCTTGGGGGTCACCTCTCCCTCTGGATGGTCGACCTAAGCGACAAAGGTTTAATGATGCTGTGGACCTTACACGGGCGCCGGAAAAGGGGAAGTTCGAGCTTCCTCCTTGCATCTATGACCGGCAGTTCTTCGAGGGGAACTCTCTGATTGTGCCTCGGGCGGAGTCTCTTCACTTGGAGAGTATGGACCGCCTGAGCAAGAGGGCGTTGGTGGCCCAGGATGCTTCTGCCATGGTTAGGATGTTGGAGATGGCAGCTGTGTACGCCAAAGGGGATTCGGCGACTGAGGCCAAACTCACCGCCGCCCGTGCTACCGTGGCGTCTTCCAAAGAAGAAGTCAAGAATACCGGTGAGGCTCGGAAGAAGGCTGAAGAGGAGGCGGCGAGGCTGAAGAAGGAGAACTCCACGCTGGCGGCTGAGAAGAAAGCTGCCGAGGAGCTGATTAGGGAGCTGAGGGCGGTCAATGCCCCGGGTGTCGATGAGCCGGAAGACGTGAAGGCGTTGAAGACTAAATCCGAGCTGGTTGCCCGTCTGTTGATGGCCGAGGACGACGACATCGTCGTTGCAGAGGAGTCTTTCGGGAATGCCGTGGCCCAACTGCGGGTGGTGAACCCTGAGTTAGAAATTTCTGTCGAGGGTACTCACTACTTGGAGCATGTTGAGGATGATCGCATTGTCATGCCCGACGGTCTCTTTGAATGTACGCCCGAGGACCAGCCCGCGGAGGACCAGGGATCTCATCCGGAGCCAGCTGAGCAGGCGGATGAGTGAGGAGCTTGTTATTTTGATGTTGTTGTAATCCGTTTGGCCTGCATGCCGTTGAATCATTGTAATTTATTTTTGGGGGGCATGGCCCCGGTTTCATGTAACAACGTACAATTGTGGTCTTTGCGGCCACTTGTTAAATTATCACATATTTAGTTCTGTTGTTTGCATGGTTTTACTTGCTTTTATTTTTGCTAAGTATCGTATTCATGCTCGCTGTGAATGTATATCCGCCCGTGATAGGGGGTATTTGACTTGTGTGAATATTCTTTTGGGGGAATTGCTCGTAATAGATGTGTTCGGCAGTGTGGGGAACTGGTCGAACTGTCGGGGAATTTCCTGGCGGGGAGCGGAGCTCAGGTCGCGTTTGAGGCCTGAGTTCGCGGCGTGAACATCCCATCACGAGCTGGGGTTCTGCCAATTGTGGTACTTTGACGACGGCGATGCTCGATCGAGGATCGCTGTCGAGCAATTACCCGATTCATTACTGAGCGGGGTTATGCTTTAATCGTATGCGACGCTTGTACCTAGACGTGCATAGTGGTCGGTAGTTGACGTTCGTCGTTGTGACGGGTCGAACCGATAACTTAGTTGTAATATTGTTTTAACTTTTCAGCGTTCCATGGTCGAGCAAGTTCTTCCCCGGTGAGATGTTCTAGGTAGTAGGCCCCATTTTCCGTTTTTGCCCGGACGCGATAGGGTCCTTCCCAGTTGGCTGCTAGTTTGCCTTCACGAGAGTCTCTGTGGTTTCTTCTTAGAACAAGGCTTCCCACGTCGAACTCTCGCCGTATCACCTTGGCGTTGTGCATGATGGTAATTTTTTGTTTTAACGAGGCTTCGCGGAGGGTTGCCCAGGTTCTGATTTCCTCTACGAGGTCGAGCTCTTCTCTTAAAGACTCGTCGTTAATCTCCTCGTCTAGGGGCGACTCTGTCCGCCTAGAGGGCACGTGAACTTCGACGGGGATTACAACCTCGGTTCCATATGCTAAGCAGAAAGGTGTTTCCCCGGTCGTTGAGTGTGGAGTTGTACGGTACGCCCAGAGCACGTTGTGTAGTTCCTCGACCCATGCCTTCTTTATTTCGTCCAACCTTCGCTTGAGGCCTCGAAGGATGACTCGGTTAGCTGGCTTAGCCTGCCCGTTTATTTGGGGATGCTCGACGGATGTGAAGTGTTGCTTCGTGCCCAGTTGGGCGACGAAGTCCTGAAACTTCCTGTCCGTGAATTGCGTCCCATTGTCCGTTACTATCGCTTGGGGAATACCGAAACATGCGAGGATGTTTCGTTTATAAAAACACAGGATGTTGAGGGCAGTTATTTTGGCTAGAGCTTCTGCTTCTATCCATTTGGTGAAATAGTCCACGCCCACTATGAGATATTTGTTCTGATTTGATCCTACCACGAAGGGTCCTAGGATGTCTAGGCCCCACTAGGAGAATGGCCACGGGGAGGACATGGCCTTAAGCTCGTTAGGCGGAGCCAGGTGCATGTCCCCGTGCCGTTGGCATTTGTCGCATTTCTTCACGTGTTCTGTCACGTCGTTTTTCATGGTCGGCCAGTAGTAGCCTTCTCGAAGAGCCTTTCGAGCAAGGGACCTTCCGCCCAGATGTTGGGCGTTGATTCCTTCGTGGATTTCGTGCAGAATATGTGTGACCATTTCCTCCTCGACACATTTGAGCAGCGAGATGGAGAATCCCCGTCTGTAGAGTTTATCTTCGACCAAGACATAGGAGCAGGCTCTTCGCCTGACTATGCTGGCCTCCTTTGGGTCGGACGGGAGTTCGTCTTTGGCGAGATAGTTGTAGACTAGGGTCATCCAACAGTTGTTGTCTCCGATCACTTGCACGTCGAGTGTCAGGGAGACCTTCTCGATGCTGGGTCGAGGAAGCACCTCCTGTATGACGGACTTGTTTCCGCCTTTCTTCTTCGTGCTGGCTAGTTTGGATAGCACGTCTGCTCGCACGTTATGTTCGCGGGGAACATGTTTCACTTCCACTGTTGTGAATTTCGCCATTTCCTTCTTCACCAGGGCCAAGTATTCAGTCAGGTTGTCATTTTTGGCTTGGTATTCACCCCGGACCTGGAGGACCACGAGTTGTAAATCCGTGCAAATGACGACTTCTTATGCGCCCAGGTCATCGGCAAGGCGTAGCCCAACGAGGAAGGCTTCGTACTCCGCCTGGTTGTTGGAGGTTGGGAAAGATAGTGTGAGTGATATCTCGACGATAATTCCTTCGTCGCTCTCCAGTATGATGCCTGCGCCGCTTCCTGCAAAGCTTGAGGCGCCGTCGATGAAGATGGTCCATTTACGTGCTTCGCTCGCGGGGGAGTCTGCGAACGTCATCTCCGCGACGAAGTCGGCCAGGGCTTGGGCCTTGAGGGCTTTTTTGCCTTCGTATTGGATGTCAAATTTGGACAGTTCCAGCGACCATTTGAGCATTCGGCCGACCATATCTGGTCGTTCGATCAGCTGCTTTATGGGCTGATCTGTTCGAACTACGATTGTGTGAGCCAGAAAGTAGTGTCTTAACCTCCTGGTTGCATTGATGAGGGCCAACGCCACCTTCTCTATCTGCTGGTATCTTAACTCAGGTCCTTGAAGCGCTTTGCTCGTGAAATAAATGGGCTTCTGCCCGTCAGGCGTCTCGCGGATGAGAGCGACACTAAATGCCTCGGTTTCTACGGCCAGGTATAGGTACAATGTTTCGTCGTTGTCTGGTCGAGAGAGGACCTGTGGCTCCGAGAGTGCCCGTTTCAGATGGAGAAGGGCCTTGTCACACTCCTCAGTCCATTCGAACGTTGCCTCTTTGCGGAGGAGTTTGAAGAATGGTAGGGCGTGCTAGGCGGACTTGGCCACGAAACGAGATAGGGACGCGAGCATCCCGTTGAGGGATTGGATGGATTTTTAGGACTTGGGCGTAGGAAACTCAGAGAACTCCCGACATTTGTCGGGATTGGCTTCGATTCCTCGTTCCGTTAAGTAGAAGCCGAGGAATTTGCCTGCCCGGACACCGAACGTGCACTTCTCCGGATTGAAACACATTTTGTATTTCCTGGCCTATTCGAAGACCTTTCGTAAATGGGCAGTATGATCGGTTTCCTCGTGGGATTTTACGATCATGTCGTCCATGTAGTCTTCAAACATGTCGCCTATTTCTCGCCGAAACACTTTGTTCATCATTCGTTGGTACGTTGCTCCGGCGTTCTTCAGGCCGAAGGGGATTACGTTGTAGTAATAGTTGCCCGATTCGGTCATGAAGGCCGTGTATTTTTTGTCGCACATTGCCATTGGGATTTGATTGTAGCCCGAGTAGGCGTCCATAAATGATAGAAGTTTAAAACCAGCAGAATTATCAACAAGTTTATCAATATTGGGGAGGGGGTAGGCATCCTTCGGGCATGCCTTATTGAGATCGGTATAATCAATGCACATGCACCATTTTCCATTAGATTTTTTAACTAATACAACGTTGGACAGCCAAGTGGTGTACTTGGCTTCCGAAATAAATTTGGCCTCGAGGAGGTCCTTTACAGCTTTTTCGGCAGCCCCCGTTCTCTCCGGAGACTGCTTCCTCCTACGTTGTGCTACGACCTTGATGGCCGGGTTGATGGTTAGCTGGTGATAAGCGACGGATGGATCCAAGCCGGGCATTTCCGCGGCGCTCCATGCGAAGAGGTCGGCATTCTCTTTGAGGCATGGTTTGAGCTGCTTCCTTGCAATGTCAGGCAGGTCTGCTCCGATCTTCACTCCCCGTTGGGGGTCTTCGCCGAACAGAACTATCTCGAAGTTGCCATCCGGGATTGGGCGCATCGGATGGAAGCCGTTGCTGGATGACGTGGATGGGCCGGCCGAAGCTGCTCGTTCCTCCTGTTGGTCCTCGGGGAAGCGACTGTTAAGTTCGATAGAGTCGACCAGGGGCAGAAGCTTGGCCTCCTCGGAGCTGCTTGGCAGTGCTGGTCTGCTCGACACTTTTGGCCTGGGCGCAATGGTGTTGAGTCCCTTTGTAGCTGCTTCGAAACACCGTCGGGCAGCTTCTATATCACCGTGGAGGGTGGCGACCATCCCTTTCGAAGTGTAATACTTCATCTTCAGGTGGACGGTCGAGGGCACTGCTACCAACTCGGCAAGAATTGGCCTTTCGAAAATGCATTGGTACAGCGACGGGCAGTCAATTACAAGAAATTGCACCTTGATGGATCTGGCCGTTTCAGCTGATCCGAAGGTCACGATCAGCTCGACGTAACCCCACGTCTTAGTCATAGACCCGTTGAATCCCTGTAAATCGGACCCTACGTAGGGGGTAAGGTGCGATTCGTCCAGCTGAAGCATTGAGAACAACTGGGAGTACATGATGTCGACCGAGCTGCCCTGGTCGACTAGGATTCGGCGGACGTCGAAGTTTGCCATTTAGGCTCTGACGAGCAACGGTATGCTCGAGTTCGGGGAGCCGCCGAGGAGTTCCTCCCTGTAGAAGGAGATGGGGATGGAACCCTTCGGGGCCGGATCAAGCATGGTCACTTTGTTCGAGCTGGTGTTGATCAGGTGTTCAAACTTCCGTTTCACGGACCCCCCAGTGACTTTGTTAAAACCCTCGCCAGAGATGACCATGGCAGAGGGGAAAGTCTCCCACGGGCTGTGGGCTACGAAATATGCAGGGGCGCTGAGCCCATCAAGGACGTTGAAGTCCTCGGGTCGCGATATGGACATAACGACCTATATGTTGGTGTCTTCCGAGGAGGGTACCTCCTTCTCGACCTTCTTGGACTCCTGGGCGTCCTGCCGGGGAGTGTCCTTCTTCTTCGCGAACTGCTTCAGGTGGCCATCCCTGATCAGTATTTCAATGGCATCCTTCAGATGGATGCAGTCCTCCGTGGTGTGGCCGTGACTTTTGTGGAAACGGTAGTATTTTGATCTGTCCACGTTTGGTCTGTTCGGAAGCTATTTGGGGAAGTGGACCCCAACCTGTTTGAACTCCGAATTGGCACATTTGGACAAGATCTTTTCTCTGGAAACAGTCAGGGGAGTGTAGTCGTGGAACCGTCCGGAGGGGCCTTTGCTGTTACGGGAATCACGAGGACGGTCCTCGCGCCTCCGGTCACCTCGACGAGATGTCGAAGCTTCTTCTCCTTTGGATGCCAGAGCGTTTTCCTGATGGCGCGATGCTCGGACATGGCTGGCCGCAACCTTTTCTTCATACTGAATGTGTGATTGAGCTTTGAGGAGGAGGGAGTCTAAGTTCCTCGGTGGCGCGAGGCCAATAGCTTTAGAAAACTCGGAGCCTGGGCGAAGCCCCTGCTCGAGCAAAAACTTCTTCATTTCGTCCGTCGTCGAGACCTGCACTGCTTCTTTGTTGAACCTCTCGATATATGCGCGGAGAGGTTCGTCTTTACCCTGGATTATGGCTCCCAGAGAGGCCTCAGTTTTGGGGTGGCGGCGAGATGCTGTAAAATGCCGCGAGAACATCCTGCCCAGCTGTTTCCACGAGGTGATGGACTCCTCGGGCAGTTGTTTATACCATGTCATTGCTCCCTTCCGAAGGGTGGTCGGGAATAGTCTGCATTTAATGGCGCCCTGTACGCCGCGGTAGTCTAGCAGCGCATCGATGTTCTCGATGTGCTCGTCGGGGTCGGTGGTCCCGTCATATGTGCCAAGTGACGGGGGTTTATCCAAGCCTTTCGGGAGACGGGTAGCCAAGATCTCTTGAGACAACGGGCCGTGAGGCTCGTCGTCATCACTAGAACTGGTGTATGATGGGGACCGGACGTGATGCTCGTGTCGGCGGTTCCTTCGCGGGGAAGGTGAGCGGTTCCTTCGAGGAGAAGGTGAATGGTTCCTTCGAGGAAAAGGCGAACAGTTCCTTCACGGGGAAGGTGAGTGCCTCCAGGAGGGCTGCCACGGCCGGGTCGGCATTGGGCGGAACAGGAACGGACAGGAGGTCAAGAGATGGTTGATCGTTGTCGCGATCAGCAAGGGTAGGGGAAGGAGAAGCAGTGGCTCCATCCTTGAGGAAACGGGCATCTCGGAGGAGAGATGACTGACCGTCAACGTCAGATTTGTTGACGGGGAGGATGGTGGTTTGGAGGGCATCCTTGGAGCGATCTTGGGAGGCCATGATCGTGATGAGGTTTGAGAATTATTTTGATCTTTGAATACTGAGGAAAGAAAGATGGGGAGAACAAACTTCCCACAGACGGCGCCACTGATCGTGAAGGCTGGATCAGATCCTGTAGAATCGGGCCGCCAAGTGCGTCAGGGATGCTGGTCGTATGGAGAGGAGGAGGGGGTGTACCTGCAAGGCACTCCGACGCTCAAGTAAGTAAAGGTCAGAGAAAATGGGCAAGTACAAAGAGTGTTCTTAGGGTGAACAATGGATACCTGACCCTCTTTGAGAGGGTTTTTATAGAGCCCCCAGCGCGTGGCCAACGGTCCTATTTTCGGGGCGAAATAACTGTTTTCCCCAAAGAATAGGTAACTACCCAAACTAGCCGTTATGTCGGGCAGGGTGCCTAAAACTAGCCGTTATGTCGGGCATAAACGTGGTTTCGGGCACCTGCCCTTAGCTGTTCGGGGAGCGATGAGGCCGTGCGTAATAGGCAGTGATTCCGGGGAGGAACGTTGCATTCCTTGCCCGGTTGGAGGGGCAGAAAGGTAACTTTCTCCCCTCAGTGGATCGGACTTAGGCACTTTGGGCCGCTCTGGAGCAGAGACGGATTGGGCCATGACTAGCCATTGGTTCAGCCCAGAACAACGCTCTTTATACAACTTATTGGAATCATACACCTGGAGGCGCAGTTCATCCAATTCATGCAATTGCATTTTTCTTTTGTCACCGCTCAGAGTTGGATCAAAGTTCAAAAATTTCAAGGCCCAAAACGCCTTATGTTCCAACTCGACCGGTAAATGGTAATTCTTACCGTAGACCATTTTAAAAGGAGTGAGACCAATCGGTGCCTTAAAAGCCGTCCGATAAGCCCACAAAGCATCATCAAGTTTATTTGCCCAATCCTTCCTTGAGGATGAAACTGTTTTTTCCAAAATTCGTTTTATTTCTCGGTTCGATACCTCCGCTTGCCCATTAGCCTGAGGATGATATGGTGTTGCAACCTTATGCTTAACACCATATTGCTCCAAAGCTTTTTCAAGCTGAGTGTTGCAGAAGTGGGATCCTCCGTCACTTATCAACACTCGCGGAGTACCAAATCGAGCAAATATGTTTCTTTTCAAAAATTTTACTACGGTTTTTCCATCGGCTTTAGCACATGCCATTGCTTTAACCCATTTGGAAACGTAATCAACAGCGACCAAAATGTACTCGTTAAAAAATGAAGATGGAAACGGTCCGACAAAGTCAATTCCCCAACAATCAAATACTTCAATTTCCAACATATTTTGCAAAGGTATTTCATGCCGCTGTGAAATTCCACCACTTCTCTGACATTTGTCACAACTTTGGGCATGCGCATGTGCATCTTTGAATAAAGAAGGCCAATAAAAGCTCGATTAAAGGACTTTTGTTGCCGTTCTTAACCCGTTAAAATGTCCTCCATACGGAGAGTTGTGACAATGCCACAGGATGTTCGTGGCTTCATCTATCGACACACATCTTCTCAAGAGGTTGTCGACACCAAGTTTAAACAAATGTGGTTCATCCCATACAAAAGACTTGGCGTCCGACAAAAATTTCCTTTTTTGGTGGTGAGTTAGACCATCCGGTACCAATCCGGCGGCTTTGTGGTTAGCCATGTCGGCGAACCATGGTCTAATCTGCACCCTAAATAATTTTTCGTCTGGAAACTCCTCTTTGACCTCACATTCCTTTTTGGTCACGTCAACGTTCACAAGACGGGATAAGTGATCCGCCACCAAATTCTCGGATCCTTTCTTGTCACAAATTTCTAGATCAAATTCTTGCAACTAGAGAATCCAACGAATTAGCCTCTGTTTAGAATCGGGCTTGGTGAGCAAATACTTAATCGCTGTGTGATCCGTATAAACGACAACTCGCGACCCAATCAAATAGGAACGAAATTTTTCCAATGCATACACTATGGCAAGCAACTCTTTTTCAGTTGTTGCATAGTTAATTTGAGCTTCCTTTAAAACTTTACTCGCATAGTGTATCGCATGAAAAATGTTTGTTTTCCTCTGACCCAAAACTGCACCCACCGCATAATCACTCGCATCACACATTAGTTCAAAATTCATTTTCCAATTAGGTGCGATGATTATGGGTGAGGTAGTCAAACTTTTCTTTAAAACATTAAAAGCCAACATACAAGATTCATCAAAGTCAAAAAACTTATCTTTGTTGAGCAAATTGCTCAATGGCTTTGCTATCTTCGCAAAGTCCTTGATGAATCTCCGATAGAATCCCGCATGTCCGAGAAAACTACGGATGCCTTTGGCATTTGTTGGATGAGGCAACCTTTCAACCACTTAAATTTTGGCTTGATCAACCTCAAGACCTTTGGAGGAGACTTTGTGGCCCAACATTATTCCCTCCGTAACCATAAAATTGCACTTCTCCCAGTTTAATACCAAATTCGTCTCAACACACCGTTCAAGCACAACCTCTAAATTTCTCAAACAAAGATCAAAAGACGCTCCGAAAATGGAGAATTCGTCCATGAAAACCTCAATTGTCTTTTCAATAAGATCGGAGAAATTAGCTTGCACACAACGTTGAAACGTTGCCGGTGCGTTGCATAGGCCAAACGGCATCTTTCGGTAGGCAAAAATTCTGAAAGGACAAGTGAATGTTGTTTTCTCGTGGTCATTCGGGTCCACTGTAATTTGGTTATACCCGGAATAACCATCCAAGAAGCAATAGAATTGTTGGCCCAACAATCTTTCTAACATTTGGTCCATAAAAGGAAGTGGAAAATGATCTTTCCTTGTCGCGGTGTTTAGTCTTCTATAGTCTATGCGCATCCTCCACCCCGTCACCATTTTTGTCAGAATCAACTCATTTTTTTCATTATGGATCACGGTCATTCCTCCCTTTTTTGGCACAACATAGACCGGACTTACCCAAGGGCTGTCGGAAATCGGGTAAATCATACTGGCATCCAAGAGTTTTACAACCTCGTTTCTTACCACTTCTTTCATTGTTGGATTCAAACGGCGTTGCGATTGAGCAACCGGTTTGAAATCCTCTTCCATGAATATACGATGCATACAATAAGAGGGACTAATGCCTTTAAGATCGAAAAAAGTCCATCCCATTGCTTCTTGAATTTTCCTCAAAACTTGAATTAACCGGTTTTCCTCAATGTCAGATAAAATGTTGCTTATGATAATAGGTTTATTACAATCGTCGTCCAAAAAAGCATATTTCAAATTCGAAGGTAACACCTTAAATTCAAGTTGAGATTTTGCATCACTCACCTCTTTTTTTAACACTCCCTCTTCACATTCCCAAGGTTGCAACTCTTCCAAAGATTCAAGTTCCTTTAAACACTCTTCTAGTGCTCTTTCCTCTTCATCGGAGAATACTTCAAAGGAATCATCAAGAGCTCTTTGCAAAGGGCTCACAACATGAATTTGTTTTGTGACATCCATAACCACTTCTTCCGTTGCATCTATTCTGAAACAATCACCTTTGTCGTTTTTGTGTTTCATGGCCTCAAATAGGTTGAAACAAACCTCCTCATCTTGGACTCTAACCTTCATGAGACCGTCATCCATATCAATCGCCATTCTAGCAGTTTTCATAAACAGTCTCCCGAGAATCAATGGAGCGTCTTCATCTTCCTCCATTTCAATTACCACGAAGTTAATAGGAAATAAGAATTTGTCCACTTTAACCAATACATCTTCCGCTACACCGTGAGGACGGGTAGTGGATTTGTCTGCGAGTTGCAATGTCATTTGAGTGGATCTCAATTCCATGTGTCCTAACCGCTTCACAATCGACAAGGGTATCAAATTGATACTAGAGCCCAAATCAATTAATCTGTTGCCCATATAGATATTCCCTATAGTAATCGGCAAGGTGACTTGTCCCGGATCACATTCTTTCCTCGGGAGAGTACGTTGAATGATAGCGCTACAACTAGCATCCACCATGATGGTCTCTTGATCCTGGTACCTCTTCTTTTTCGTGAGAATATCCTTCATAAATTTCGCATATTTAGGCATTTGCTCCAAAGCTTCGGAAAATGGAATGTTTATTTGTAATTGTTTGAAAATATCCATAAACCGAGCGTAGTGCCTCGCACTATCTTTCTTGGTAGGAGCATGGGGATATGGTAAATGTTGGATCAGAATATTGTTCAACGGTTCTTTTCCCTTCCTAGTTCTTTTCAATTTTTCTTCTCTCTCTCTTTTTTCATCATTCTCACTTTTTTCCTTCTCATTTTCAACTAAAACACCCTCAACATTTTTTTCTACTTCAATCTCATCACTATCTTTTTCTTTTTCAACTACAACCTCCTCCTCCACTACACTTTCACCTACACCCATGTCAATCTCTCTTCCACTTCTTGTTAGAATCGCCTTACAATGCTCTTTAGGATTTGGTAGAGTATTTGTCGTAAAGTGTCCTTTTTGTTGGTCGGCCAATTGTTTTGATAATTGTCCGACTTGTGTTTCAAGATTCCTTATGGCCGCATCAATATTCTTCTGATTGGATATTGACATTTGTATAAATTGCGCGAGAGTGTCTTCCATCTTCGTATTTCCAACGGGAGCTTGCGGAGGTTGAGTGTAATTTTGGTATGGTTGACGGTTTGATGGTCCGGCTTCTTGTGGTCTTCATGGTTGTTGATAACCTTGGTTACCCCATTGTTGGTAACCTTGGTTGCCTTGTTGATACGGAGGTCGGGGTTGGTATCCTTGATTTCCAGTATAGTTTACCTCTTCCACAACCGGAGGACAATATCCGGTAGGATGGTCGCCCCTACAAAGTTCACAAACCAAGACTTGTACATTTTTACTCGAGGAGTCATGAATTTCTTTAAATTGTTGAGGAAGTTTAGACATTTGTTTCGTCAACAACTCAACTTGCTGGGATAATAACTTGTTTTGAACAAGTATCGCATCATTGGTTCCCAATTCCAAAACTCCAGGAGTCTGTTGAGAAGGTCCACGGTTATGACTTCCTTGATGGTCATTCAAAGCCATCTTATCAATAATAGCAGTGGCTTCTGCAGCAGTTTTGCTCAGCAAGGATCCACCAGCAGTGGCATCCAACAAGGTTTTATGCACAAGTTGAAGTCCATTTCGAAAAATATGAATTTGAGACAATTCATCAAAACCATGCCCCTTGCATTTCCTCAACATAGATTTGAATCTCTCCCACGCTTCATTGAGAGATTCGTTGGTACCCTGTGTGAACACTGCGATTGCGGTCTTTGCCTCCATAAAACGAGTGTGTGGGAAAAATCGCTCCAAAATTTTTTCTTCAAGTGCATTCCAATCCGTCATTACTGCCGTTGACTGATCAAGATACCATTTCTTGGCCTTCCCAATGAGGAAATACGGGAATAGTCTCTTAAACAGAGATTCCTCTTCAGCTTCGGGCGCACCAGTTGCTCCCGCAATCTCATAGAACTTCGTCAAATGTGTAAAAGGATCCTCATGATCTATACCCATAAAAGGACTTTGATATAACAGTTGGAGAATACCAGTCTTCATTTCTGAATGACGACCGTTCTGCGCATTGCGAGCAAACTGTGCATTGTGTCTCGGACTGTTGGTACATGGTCTAGAAGCAGGTGGTGGTGGTGGTGGTGGATGTTCCATAACTGGAAGTAACTGTGGAAATGGTGGTGGTATAGAAGTCGAACTTCCCTCTTGTTCTTGCTTTTGTCTCGCTAGTTGCCTCCTTCGTCTAGTTCTGCTATTGATTCTACGAGCGGTTCTTTCAATCTCAAGATCGAACAGAAGTTGGTCCGACGGTAGTTTCCCTCGTATAAACAAAGTCTGCACACTAAACAAAACAAATTAACAAGTTCGAGAAAAAGTTAACAAGCTTAAAACAACACAACTATTGCAATGCTTGCAATATCAATGAACAATCCCCGGCAACGACGCTATTTTGTTGAAACAGTATTAGGGGGTGTTTATATCATCTCCACAGGGATTGTCGATATCAGATGCTTGCCGTTCAATAGTTACAATGTTTTAAGTTCAATAGTTTCAAATGGTTCTCGATTGCGTTAACATTAATTGGTAGCAAAGAGTAATTTGTGACAAAGAGTTTGTAAGGGATTTTATAAAAGCATGTCAAGGTTAGGTTTCACTAATCCTTTTCACATATATCCGATTAATCAAGCATATGAACTTAGTTTCCGACCAATACAACCGCGTATCCTCTCGACTAAGTTTATGTCTAAAGCAAAGTCGTGAGTATCGTTGTTTAGACCGTTAGATGATGTCTCACGCTAACAATCGAAACAATAATCGTTAAGATAAACACAAAGCGAATAACAAATCCCAAATATATGTCTAGAGTTTGGTTTTTAAGAGATGAAATTATTAGGTCATGATTTGTAGAATCTATGTCTAGAGCAATACAAACCACACATAAAGCATTAAGAGCAAATAACTTCATCTATATTGATCCAAAACCTTGTTCATATACAAAATATCAAAAGACATACATATAATCAGGATCAACTACATCTAACCACAATACAAGAGTGTTTAGCTACTCATTCTCGATTATTCAACTTGGATGTTCATTCATCTCCTCTTGAAATTTGTCATCCAAGCTACCATGAAAATGAGTAGCTAAACACTCTTGTGTTGAGGTTAGATGTAGTTGATCCTGATTATATGTATGTCTTTTGATATTTTGTATATGAACAAGGTTTTGGATCAATATAGATGAAGTTATTTGCTCTTAATGCTTTATGTGTGGTTTGTATTGCTCTAGACATAGATTCTACAAATCATGACCTAATAATTTCATCTCTTAAAAACCAAACTCTAGACATAGATTTGGGATTTGTTATTCGCTTTGTGTTGATCTTAACGATTGTTGTTTCGATTGTTGGCGTGAGACATCATCTAACGCTCTAAACAACGATACTCACGACTTTGCTTTAGACATAAACTTAGTCGAGAGGATACGCGGTTGTATTGGTCGGAAACTAAGTTCATATGCTTGATTAATCGGATATATGTGAAAAGGATTAGCGAAACCTAACCTTGACATGCTTTTATAAAAACCCTTACAAACTCTTTGTCACAAATTACTCTTTGCTACCAATTAATGTTAAACGAAATCGAGAACCATTTGAAACTATTGAACTTAAAACATTGTAACTATTGAATGGCAAGCATCTAATATCGACAATCCCTGTGGAGACGATACAAACACCCCCCTAATACTGTTTCAACAATGAGTATTTTTTGGAATTTACTGCTATGTCTAACAGAGTTTATGGTTTAAGTAATGATGCTTTAGTTGATTGTTTTGTTAGTGACTTAAAGGATGAAATCCGTCGAGATGTTATGCTCCATACACCCACCTCAATTGTCAAGGCTGTTTCATTGGCAAAAGTATTTGAAGAGAAAATTAAAGCTAATGCCAAAATTAACCTATACCACAAACCATACAATAATAGAGCTCACTTCAATCCAATAAAAAATGAACAGCCACAAATCACTGAAAAGGCCCCCAACCAACCTTTGTTACCCACTCCTCCGACACGACCTATGAGCCAACTCCAAAAAAACCCTGCTATCAAGCGAATTTCTCCAGCTGAGATGTAATTGCTTAGGAAGAAAGGACTATGCTATTTTTGTGATGATAAATTCTCATTTTCTCATAAATGTCCTAACAAACAAGTGATGTTGTTGGAATTAGAAGAGGAGACCGATAGTCAAGTCGACATAGGCCAAACTACAACACAACCGCAAGATGATATAGACCAGGACATGGACCATCATTTATCTTTGAATGCATTAAAGGGAGCAACTGGTTACGGTGTCATTCGGTTCAAAGGATTTATTGAACCACTTAATGTCTCAATATTGTTGGATGGAGGCAGTTCTGATAGTTTTGTCCAACCACGTATTGTCCATTGTTTGGGACTTCCAGTGGAACCTATACAGCGAAGTCATGTGTTAGTAGGAAATGGCCAACATATGAAGGCAGAAGGGGTGGTTCAGCAGCTATTTGTTAAAGTGCAGGACAATGAAATTACTGTACCAGCTTACTTGCTACCTATGGTTGGAGCTGACTTGATTTTAGGAGCACCATGGCTAGCTTCACTTGGTCCTTATGTTGCTGACTATGCGTCGTCTAAACTAAAATTTTACTTGGATGCCAGGTTCATTACTTTGCAGGCAGAGACAACGAACAAGCCGGAAGTAGCTCAATTGCATAAATTGAGGAGATTGTAACATACAGATTCCATTTCGGAGATGTTTGTACTACAACAAATGGAACCTATAGTACCTGCAGACAAATGAGAGGCTATTCCAGTCAACACTCACCCAGATATGGCCACTTTGTTGTCTACTTATAGAAACATATTTCAAATTCCCAAAGGACTTCCTCCTGCTCGAGATTTCAACCATATGATTCTGCTCAAACCAGATTCACAACCAGTGAAGGTGAAGCCATACCGGTATCCTCATAGTCAGAAAGAAGAAATTGAGAAGATGGTACAACAAATGTTAGAGGAAGGAATTATACAGCCTGGTGTGAGTCTATTTTCCTCTCCTATCATTTTAGTAAAAAAGAAAGATGGTACATGGAGATGTTGTACAGATTATAGAGCTTTGAATGCTATCACAATTAAAGACGGTTTTCCTATGCCCACCGTGGATGAACTTCTTGATGAATTGCATGGTGCACAGTACTTTTCCAAGCTATATTTACGTTTCAGTTATCATCAGATTCTTGTGCATCCCGATGATAGGCAGAAGACAGCTTTCAGGACTCATCAGGGGCATTATGAGTGGCTTGTGATGCCTTTTGGCCTCACTAATGCCCAGCCACTTTCCAGAGATTAATGAACAAAATTTTCCAGCCATTATCGAGACGATGTGTATTGGTATTCTTTGACGACATTCTCATATATAGTCCTAATTGGCAGACCCATCTACAGCAATTGGAATTAGTATTTAAGCTACTTAGTCAAAATGCATTGTTTGCTAAGTTATCCAAATGCTCTTTTGGATTAACCGAAGTTGACTACTTGGGACACGTGGTGTCTCGAAAAGGAGTCTCTATGGATCAGGCCAAAGTGCAAGCTATTATCGAATGGCCTATCCCCACAAATGTGAAGCAGTTAAGGGGATTTTTAGGTCTTACCGGCTATTATCGAAGGTTTATCAGGGCTTATGCTACCATAGCAAGTCCCTTGACGAATCTATTAAAGAAAGAAGCCTTTGACTGGACTACGGATGCGCAAAATGCTTTTGATAAATTGAAGCAGACCCTAACTACGGCTCCTGTGCTTAATCTTCTAGATTTTTCACAACTTTTCGTGTTAGAAACAGATGCTTCAGGGACTGGTGTGGGTGCAGTATTGAGTCAAGGCGGTCATCTTATATCATTCTTTTCTAAAAAGATGGTTCCTAGAATGCAACTCCAACCTGCTTATATCAGGGAGTTCTATGCTATAATTGCAGCCTTAGCTAAATTTCGCCATTATTTGCTAGGTCACAGATTTATACTAAGAATAGATCGGAAGAGCTTAAAGAGTCTGCTGGATCAATCTTTACAAACTCCAGAGCAACAAGCTTGGTTGCATAAGTTCATTGGTTATGATTTTCAGATCGAGTACAAACCAGGGAAAGAGAATGTGGCTGTTGATGCTCTCTCCCGAGTTATGGCATTATCGTGGTCAACATCTGATAATGCATTTCTGAAGCAATTAAAAGCTGATCTTGCAACCAATGATCATTTGCAGATGATCGTGCAGCAGTGCCTTAACAATACAATCCCTGACAATCACTACTCAGTCAAAGAGGGCTTATTATATTGGAAGAACAAGCTCGTTTTGCATGTGGATAGTTCTTTAATCCAACAAGTCTTGCAAGAGTATCATGCTTCACCAATTGCCGGGCACGCCGACATCACTAGAACTATGGCCAGAGTAAGTGCTGAATTTTATTGGCCACAAATGCAGAAGGATGTACATAAGTTCATTACAGAATGTTTGATCTGCCAACAAGCTAAGCATATTGTAGCACCCCAAAATTTGCCCTACCTTTTTCTAACTTTTTTCCTGGCTTTTATTCGCTTTCATCTGCATCTCCATTAGGTCATAACTGCATTAATCATACATTTGCATGGGCTCCTAAGGCGTGAGATCAAGGTTTTATGTGCAAGCTCGGGTTTCTCTATTGTTGTGAGACTCTCATCTTCATTCAGGTCTGAGCTCTCGACATCGTTGGTATCTCTCTATCAGAATTCATTAAGTATCATGGCTTTCTTCTATCAAAATCATCAGGCATCAAGTGTATCTTCTTCAAATTTTCTCAAGAGCATTAGATCACTTCTTCATCATTGTGCACTTAAAGCAAATGGTTCAGGTTTCTTATCTTTTGTGCGAATTGGTTGATATTCATCAATTGGAGATGTTGGTTAAGGTTCATCTTGATATTCACGGGACATGATATCCAGTTGTGGATTCACATTGTGGTCAAGGCAGTGTTATTCCTTCATTTGCTTATTGTTCGCTGATTGTAATACACATTAATGAGGATGAGATTGAAGTTTGATTGGAGTTAGGAATCCATTAAGTATTTGAGTTTGATTTGGATGTGAATTTTTGGTTGGTCGAGTGCTTTAAACCTACTGGGCGGGAGAACGGTTCACATGAGTCATTTGAAATTCAAGATACAAGTTCGTAAATCCATATCCACTCCATATCATAAACCATTTTTCTTCTCAAGCCATTAACCATGTCCATTTTTTAAAACCATAATCCACTTTTAACCATTTTCAAAGTTCATATCCAAAATTCAATTTCTATATCCATTTTAACCCCTAACCACTCTTTGGACCCATTGAATATCCAAATTCCATTTTTACACATTCAAACTCCAAAGCCCATTTACAAATAACTTCCAAAATAACCACTCTTGCTCTTGCCATCTACAATTAATCACAACTTTGATAAAAAGCAATGCCATAAAAAGCTAAAGAGGAACGACACGACAATTGAGGTATTCGCCACGTAACTACAGGCACAGTCAAAACGCAATGAATCTCTAAATCCTGTCTCTACCTAAAGAAAATCAGACTGTGCCTACTATCAAACATTTATGAGAAATGTTGGAAACGCTACAACCATGGTCACATCACATCAGTAATTGTGTATTTCTCCAACAGGTGAGCCATATGCTAAAAGTGAGTGGAGAGTTAGAGGGATGCTCTATGATTGGAGAGGCAGACCAGATGCAGAAGCACCTGAAGCAAATACATCAATACGCAATCTCATTTTGGGAAAGCTGTATTGTGATCATGATGGTATAATGCGCATTCAGGGAATACAAGGAGCAGCTCGTGTATGTCTGCTAAAGCAGTTCGTAAATAAATTAAATTCTGCCAAGGATGAATTAAATTCTGCTAAGGATATCTTAAAAGGTTTGAGAGCGCTAAAGAGATTTTCTCCCTTGGCATCTGAAATGCTGAACGTTTTGGTTGATGAGAATCAATCTAAAACAGACATTTGGAGAGCTAATTCAAGTAGATTGCAGAGCTAATGAAGAAGTGTTGTCTGTCATTTGGTTCGAGGATAAAATTATTTCAGGCCATACAGATGGAAGAATCAAGTTGTTATCGACCTAAAACACAGCATTATAACAGTCCACAACTGAAAAGTTCATAGCAGAAAAATATATAGCAGAAAGAGAGATTCATGACGGTTAAAACTGGTAACTGAAAAACTATAACAGAAAAACGGTTAACCTCCAAAGTTTTCACAAATCATCCCAACCAAACTCACAACTCATAACAGTTACACCAGAAAACCAAAAAAACTTTCTAAAACTTAAAAACTCCTAACCAACTTCTACAACAGAACTAACATAACCATCCTAACCGATTCTAACCAATCTCTAACTGTCACTAATCAAATTTCAACAACAAACTCTCAACAGAAAACTCCAACCGAATTCTAACAGAAAGAAATCTAAAAGTTTCTAACAGTGTTTTCTTCACTTCTAACAAGTCATAGCAAAAAAAAAAAAAAAAAGACTCCACACGTCCTCTCTTGGCATTCTCTACATTCTTCATCGACCATCTTCATTTCAGACTAAAAGAAAACCTGCAGAAATTCATCTATCTCTCAACCTCTCCATCTCGTCATCAATTCAACACCAACTCTGCAACTTCAAGATCAACACTCACGCGCACCAGTTCATCACCATCGTCGTTCTTAATTCACCTGCAAAATTCTAGCACGCAGCATCAGAAAAAGGAGCGAACGAAAAAAGGTTCAGGGAGAAAGAGAGTACCGAGCGTTGCCGTTAGCTTCGTCATCCAGAGAACGTAAACTCCAAGAGGATTGCAGAAGAGTTTTTTTTTGGGGATTCTTCTTCCTTTCGAAGCTTTTCCTTCAATGTTCTTCAACACTCCTCATCAATAGCTCTTCCGCAACTCTCTTTTCAACCTTCGGTCTCTGCATCGCCACCGTTCTCGCTCTCAATCCACAACCTGCAGTTTCAACAATCAACCATCAACAACAACGCAGCCTACGAAGAAAAGAAACGAACAAGAAAAAATTCAGCAAACCGAAGGGAGATTCGCAAACGAGAGAAAGAAGAGAGAAGCAAAGTACCGAGCGTGTCTCCATTAGTGTCGTCATCAAGGTACGAAAACTTCGCTTTTATCTGGTAGTTGTGGCGTTGGACTTAGTGTCCATCGTGGATTAGGTAACTTGAATTCGTTTAGCTCCGATTTCTGTATATTCGATTCCGTTGCTTGATTGAGTTTTAGAAAAATCTAACCCCGGATTCGTAACGGGGACGAGATTTGGATAGGGGTTTGTGTAGAGTGTTTTGAGTTTGGAGGTGGTTGGCTGGAGGAGGACGGCGGCGGCCACCGCGCGCCACCGCCTTCTCCGGCGATGTTAGAGTTTAGATTTGTTAAAGTTGCAGAGAAAGGGGACGACCATAGAGAGGTGAGTAAGAAGGGTTTATGAGTTATTTGTCTCCACCGTCCCTTTTGTTTTGGAGATAAGAGGATAAGAGGAGGTGGCCATCCACATTTCTGGCGATGACACGTGGTGCCTCAGGGGACACTTGTCATCGTCCGGTGAAAACCCCTTTGATCCCATGTGCGCGCTCCATGATAGTTCATCATATACCCGCGTATCAAGACCCTTAATTGAGCCCCTCGTGATGGCTCAAACGGCGTAGATTGATTGCTAGATAGTGAAGGATCACCATGCACCTTCATGCCTTAAGCTTGTTGGGCCTAATTCGTATTACTATCCGCCCCCCAGGTGCAAAATGAACTGAATAATTGCTGCTGTTACACCCCTTGGACTTTGTTTATGTTTTCTTTAATTTCTTTTTAATACATGCTAAAAATTCTATTTTTAAAAATAGTTTCTGTTTGAGAAAAATTATTAATAAATTCAGGTGATTTTTAATTCTATTTTTGGCATGATTTGGTATTTTTTCTTGAGTTTACCTTGAAATATGTTTCTATGATCATACCCTTGATTACATGCTTTCTAATGGATTTTTCTTTGTTAGTTTTGAATTGAATTTTTGCACCTAATTGGATACTTAGTTTGTGCACATATTTAAGGACCTTGTACATTTGTTTGAGATTTTTAGAGCTTTTTTTAAGTGTACTTTTGGTAATCTCTTGTGGCTGTATAGACACTGATTATAGGTGAATGGCTTGCACTAATTTGAACATGATAAAAGCCAAATTTTGAGCCCATATTCTTGACATGATTAGGCCCTGACCTCATCCAACTATGCTTTAAATCACACATTTTCCCAATGCTCATAACCATTTCTTCGTGCATTTTCATTATGATTAACACGCTTGCGCCCATGTTGTATTCGTGAGACATTTGATGAGAAGACATTTATGCCATGACTTGGAAACTTATATTGATCTTATATGCTTGAAATGTGACACAATATAGAGGACCTATAGTCCATTCCAAGTCATTTTTGTATGTTCATAGTGTGCATGGAAGCTTGTATGTTTTAAGCATCATTTTGCATCAACTTTGTGGCATTCTACTTGTGCTTTTGAGACCTCTTGTTGTCAATCCCTTTTGATACTTGTAAGCATGATGCTATGAAGCATAGGTACTAACCTATAATGTTTGTTCTCATTTAAATTGGACCTAACCATTCTTATTTGCATGATCAAGTTATCTTTGGCTCCTAAGAGGGAATTGACACTTGCTTGCCTAGTTTGCTTAATCCTTTGAATTCCACTTGTATGCATTAATTGTGAGCTTTGAACACAACTTGTAGGTGCCTTCTCTGCTGACCTAAACTTGCCTCATGTGTATTTACATCTTCATGACTTCATTTCTTACTTGTATTGCAAGTCCCTAGTTTAGGAATTGCTTGGAGTTAACTTGTGGTAGTTTTGCTTGAGTGATTGAGACATGTGATAACTTGAAACCTCTTGATAATTGTAGGATGTTTTAGGTGTTTATAACTTGATTTCATTTCTGACTTTGAGCTTTATTAATTGCCTACATCCATACTCATTTGTTTTGTGCATAAATGCATTTGAAATGTTGCATCTTAGTGAACTCAAGTGTGCATAACTTGTTTGCTCATCATGAATGCATCCATGTGCTATCTCTATGTTAGTTCAATGATATTATCATGCATCAATGAAGGGTGCACATTCTGACCTTGGTCCATTTTCATGTTTTAATTCAATTCATCTAACTTATAATGGCTTTCTTTTGTAGTTTACAATTGACTTTGAAGTAGACTTTAGCTTTTGCTATAGTTTGTAATTGTTTGATTTCTTTTGGTCCATTAACATGGATAGGGTCTAACCAAAGGTGTTTACCAACAAAGGCTTTGTTCCTTTGGTTGTTTCATTGTTGCTTTTTCCTTGTGATTCCTAACTCATTTGTTGATTTGTGCAAGGTGCTTCAAGGAAATCTCCAAGAATGGCATAGTTTGTTTACTTTATAAATGATCATTTCTAACTTGTTTGTTCATTAACATTAACAGGTGCTTACGTTGTTTTTGCTTGCGTTGCTTTGCTACGGATCTATATCTGTTTGGTAGGACATCTCATCTCTTTATATCCCTCGAACTTTACCACTTTCAAAATGCCATGAGAAGTAGGATTGGGAGTCTGTTCCACTTGGCCGGCAATTCTGGAAGTCCTCAAAGGAGGCTCTGTTTGTGTTTGTTTACATATTTATGCTGAAGATCTCTATGAGGCATCCCATTTTCCATTTCCCCGAAAAGTCCTCAAAGAAGGCATTAGGCGGAATGAGAGTCCGCAATCGACTCCTGCCATTCCTAGTCCCAAGTCGTTCATAGCTCGCATTTCATGTTGATGCTTTGAACATAGCTTACTCTTGTTATTGAGTCGGTCAAGTGGAAAAGGGTCTAGTAATCAGACCCCTACACCTTGTCTATAGCTCACATTGACCGATGCTGATGCTTATGTGATCTGATTCACACCTTCCCCTTCCTTACTCTGCTCTCCATGGTTCTCGATACCATTGGGTGAGTACCCCTATTTCCCACAGCTAGCTTGTTTCCCTCGGTTGATATGACTCCTTGGCTAAAGCTCCCCCTTTTCTTACTTTGATTATGTGACATTATTGTTGACTGCCACTGTTTACTCTTTCGTTTGCTTTTAGTTCCTTTTGTTTGTGGATTGAGTTACATAATGTTTACTTATCTATTCACATGATCCCCTTAGAATTCCTAGCTCCACTTAATTTTTGATTAAGTCGGAGGTAGGAGAGACATTAGGATAACAATCCATGCATGACAACATTAGTTAGATTCCCCTCTTGATCCTGGCCTTAGGACCATTGATGCATGCTAACTTGTAGGACTGAGTTTCCCGTAGACCTCCCGTGAGTCATATCTCTCGCACCCATGCGATCGAGATCCTGTTTCCCGTTCACCCGTAGTAGCGTGAACTACGGATGCTCTGATTCCTCTCTCTTGTTCGATTGAGGATACGTAGGCACGAGATGCGATATCTCAGCGAGCACACTAACAACTAACTTCCCTTTTCTCTCGCACCCATGTGATCAAGACGTTAATCAATCAATCAAGCAAACCCTTTTCTCTCGCACCCATGCAATCGAGACCAACCTTTCAAACAAAACAACCGACCCATAGGTCGAACTACGACTGCTCTGACTTCCTCTCTCTCATTCGATTTTGAGGATACATAGCCACGAGACGCGATGTCTTGGCGAGCAACCTTCCCCCACAAAACTGTAGTCCGTCGAACTACGTCGACTCTGATTCTTCGTTCGTCCACGAAGATACGTAGGCATAGGATTGCGATAATCCTTGCGAGTCCTCTTTTGGTTTTTCCCTTTCCCGTTTTCCCCATTCTTTTCCCTTTCTGTTTAGCAGTTGAGCTTTAGATAACCTACACCCTTTGATCGATAACAACAAGCGTGGATCCCATCGAGTACGATGGACGCGAGGGGGTGCTAATACCTTCCTCTCGCATAACCAACTCCCGAACCCAGGCTATGGTTGTGACGACCGTTCCTTTCCCTTTGTGAGGTTTTCTTCGATCGTTTCCTTTCCCTGCGTCGGGATAAATAACGTTCCGTGGTGACTCTTCTGTTCCTTTCTGCCGGTTGATTTTCGCAGATGCAACACATATGACTACATTTCCAGCTGGATTGTTGCAACCTATGCCAATACCCAATCAGGTATGGGAAGATGCTACTATGGATTTTATCACTGGTTTACCATTATCTTGTGGTTTCACAGTCATTCTAGTGGTGGTGGATAGGTTGACTAAATATGCACATTTCATGCCATTGAAGTCCGACTATTCTAATAAATCTGTTGCTAAATTTTTTATGCATAATATTGTCAAATTACATGGAGTCCCCAAGTCCATTGTGTCAGACAGAGATAAAAGTTTTACAAGTAGATTCTGGCAGCAGTTGTTTGAGCTGCAAGGCACTACTTTGAAGATGAGTTCAGCATACCACCCTCAAACGGATGGCCAATCGGAAGCAGTTAACAAGACCTTGGAAATGTATTTGAGGTGCATTACGGTTGACAAGCCAACAACTTGAGCCAAAGCTTTGAGTTTGGCAGAGTTTTGGTATAACTCATCTTTTCACACTAGCATTGGTATGACACCATTTAAAGCGGTGTATGGTCGAGATCTTCCAAGGTTGATTCTATATATTCCTAATTCTGGGGATAATCCTGATCTGTAGCAACAACTGATAGACAGAGATCAGTTACTTCAGCAGTTGAAAGTGAATCTGCAGAAGGCACAACAGAAAATGAAAATACAGGCTGATAGGAAACGATCTGATGCATCACTGGAGATAGGAGACCAAGTGTTGGTTAAATTGCAATCTTATCGACAACATTATATTACATTGAGAAAGAATCAAAAGTTGGGAATGCGTTATTTTGGTCCGTTTCGTGTCATTGAAAGGATTGGGAAAGTCGCCTACAAATTGCAGTTGCCGAAAACTGCACGTATTCATTCAGTTTTCCATATTTCTCAAATTAAACCATTTAAAGGAGACAATACGGCGGCCTATTTACCTCTTCCATTGACTACAGCAGCTGAAGGACCAATTTTAGCTCCTGAATGTATTTTGCGCCATCGTACTGTATTGCAAGGAAATCAACAAGTAAAACAAGTTTTGATGAAATGGCAGCATATTTCAAGTGAAGTGGCCACCTGGGAGAATGAGTTAGACATAGCTGTGAATTATCCAAACCTCAATCTTGAGGACAAGATTGCTTTTGAAGGGGAGGGTAATGTAATGAATGCTGACGTGGACATAGGGACAAATGGTGTGAGTGGAAAACATGTGCACAATGAGAGAAGGGTGAGTAACCGTTTGAGAAAAATTCATCCAAGGTGGGACCACTTTGTGAGAAAGCAAGGGAGTATATGAGAAAAGAGAAGAAAGAGATATGGGTGTGGAATTTGTGTGATCTCATTATTCTCTTCTATTCTATTTCTGTATTGTTCATTTATGCATATCGTACCACAAAATAGCTTGTATTTGTACTGAATTTCATTCCATTGTAATTAGTACTATCTCTATTTCAATTAATACAAGCTAGGGTTTCACTATTGTTCCATTATTGTGAGTAACATTTCATAAACTACCCTCGTTGTCATTAGCCTTTTGCCACACCACAAAATTTTCTGGTGGAATAACAATTTTATAGTCAAATGGTTGAGGGCATAAACTTCTCATTGGACTTAACTGAATGGTCCAACCCATCACGGTACACTCAGAGACAAAAGCCCAATCAAATAATTCATCAATAAGTGCTTAATGACAATGGAGCATAATTTATAATAATTGATTATTGTTAATCAATAATTGATTAATTAAATAATGAATTCAACATTCTCCCACTTGGATGACAATAATCAATTATTAAAATGATATAAATTGTAATACTATAGTTCTAATTATGGTCAAACCACTTGTTCACAAAACAAAAGTAAACTTTAACATTGTAGAAATGAGTCTAATAAGGAAAACATATCATACAAGCCAAAGAAATACATTTTATATTAAAATGATGAATTTAGAAAAACATATTTCATATGAGAAAAATATGTTATTAAACAATGGTACAAGCATCTTAAGATGCTATAAAAAACTACCACTAACCAAAAACATCAAATACTTAGTCAAATAAATGAGTTACAGTGCTCATATAAATAAGTTTGTGGTTAGTGATTCTACCAATGAGTTCTCAATTTCATAAAAGTCATACAATTTTCACAAAAGACCAAGAATAGTAATAACATATACAGGGTCGGTCCTGACTTTTTAGAGATCCAGGGCTGATAATAAAATTTGATCTCTAATAAAAAATTGAGCAACTAACTTTGAATTTTTATTTTCCTTTTCTGAGTTCTGTTTTCACTTTTGTTTCAGAGAGAAAAGAGAAGGTCACTGTGTCAGGCTCAAAGATGTTAGTGCGTGAGACACTTTTAGTGAGGAGAGAATAGAGAGAGAATAAGGAAATAAGGATTTTTATTATTGAACTGTGCAAATAATGATACAAACTAGGACTATTTATATACAACCCTAATTAGGATTGGGCTAACACAACTTGGATTATATTTAAATATTAAATCTAATCAAATCTAATCAAATATTTCAACACGCCCCCATAATCCAATTAGTCGAGCCTACGCTAGTCATAGTCGATTTGAACTATTCCTAATTTCTTTCTCAAATTCAGGAATTTGTCGATCTTCAATCCTTTGGTGAAAATGTCGGCCAACTGTACTTCACTTGAGCAATGCCTAACTTCAAGTTCACCTCGATTTACCTTTTCCCTCAAGAAGTGAAATCTGGCTTCGATATGCTTACTCCTTCTACGCATAACTGGATTCTTCGCCAGTTTTATGGCTGACTTGTTGTTGATTTGCAACACACGAGGTTTCTTCACTTCGTCCTCCATTTCTTCAATTACTGATCTGATCCAAATTGCTTGACATGCAGCATAGGATCATGCTATATATTCTGCTTCACACGATGACAATGCCACCATAGGTTACTTCTCCGAACACCATGAGATTGAGGCAGTTGTACTTCTTCGATCTTTGTTATCTCCACACCAATCAGCATCTGAAAAGCAATTAACAATTGCTTATTTACCTTCAGAATCTCATCGAAATAGAATTCCAAAATATGTTGTTCCTTTTAAGTATCTCAGAATTCTTCTTGCAGCTTTCATGTGTGACACTCTTGGTTCACCCATGAATCTGCTCATTAATCCGACTGCGAAACCTATGTCAGGTCGACTGTTGCACACATATCTCAGAGATCCAACTATTTGTTTGAACAAAGTTACATCAACTTTGTCTTCCTTTTCATGCTTCTCCAACTTCAAGTTTGGTTCGACAATTGAGGATGCAGGATTCGAATCATCCATTATGAATCTCTTGAGTATCTCTTTGACATACTTCCTTTGATGTAGCTCCATACCTTGCTTCAGTATTTGAAATTCCATGCCTAGGAAATAAGACAATTTTCCCAGATCCGACATTTCAAATTCCTTCATCGTCAGCTCTTTGAACTTCGACAAGTTCTCCAAGCTATTTCCAGTTACCAACAAGTCATCAACATATAAGCAGATGATTGTTATATCTTATGCTCCAACCTGAACATAGACACCATACTCAGACTTGCATTTAACAAATCCCAATTCAACTAAGTATGAGTCGATCTTCTTGTTCCATGCCCTAGGTGCCTACTTGAGGCCATAGAGCGCTTTGTGCAACTTATATACTTTACTTGCTTCCTTCTGAATTACAAACCCAGGAGGTTATGTGACATAGACCTCTTCGTCTAACGAACCATTCAGAAATGGTGACTTCACATCTAAGTGAAATATCGACCAACCTTGGTTACATGCCAATGCTACCACTAGTCGAGCAGTCTCCAGTCTTGCTACTGGAGCAAATACTTCAGAGTAGTCAAGTCCTTCTCTTTGAAGAAACCCTCTAGCTACTAATCTTGCTTTATGTCTTGCTATTGACCCATCAGCATTGTGTTTTAACTTGAACACCCACTTTACTTCGATAGCTTTTGTATATGCTGGAAATTCGACTAACTCCCATGTGTTGTTTCTTTCGATTGCCTGTAACTCTTCGACCATAGCTAACTTTCACTGTTGAATTTTTAAAGCTTCGTTATGGTTGATTGGTTCAGCACCTGCAAGTAAAGCAAAATGAACTAATTCTCCATCTGGTGTAACTTCATCATCACCAGTCACTTCATAATCATGAAGTCTTGTTGGAGGAACTCTGTTTCGCCGAGGTCTTTGGCTTATTTCAGCCACAGCCTCTGTGTCGGGAATGCCAGCAACTGCTTCTACTTCGACTTCAACTACATAGAGCCAAACACCTTCAGATGACTTGCTGATGGTCGTTTGTCACTCCACACTTCTTCAGGAATCTTGTTCTTCAATTGCTTGGTAGGGCACCTGTTCAGGATATAAACTACAGTCGAAACAACTTCACCCCATAAAGATTTTGGCAAGTTCTTCTGCTTGAGCATACATCTCGCCATAGTTAATATGGTTTTGTTTCTTCTTTCAGCAATTCCATTATGTTGAGGAGTATAAGGAGCAGTTGCCTCATGATCAACACCATGTTCTGCACAGAATTTTTCAAACATCTTCAAGTGTATTCGCCGCCTACATCAGTTCGCAGAACTTTGATCCTCTTCTCACTCTGCTTTTTGACAATCATCTTGAATCTCTTAAATATTTCAAATACTTTATCCTTTCTCTTGATCACATAGATCCACAGCTTTCGAATAAACTCATTGACAAATGAAACAAAATATCTGTTTCCACCAATGGTATGTTCTTCGAACGGACCACATACATCTGAATGTACAACTTCGAGTATGCAGGATGGTCTCATTGGCATAGTCGAAATGAAATAATTTTTGGATTGCTTTCCGACTAAACAACCTTCACAGAGTTTGTCAGGCATCTCAAGACTTGGAATACCAGATACCATATCTTGAGTAATCAGTTGATTGAGTGATCGAAAGTTCAAATGTCCAAACCTTAAATGCCATAACCAACTATCCTTGTGGTCGACAACAGTTTTTAGACATTTTACTTCAGTCGAACTGATCATGGTCTTAAACGTTCTGTTCTTCGACAGCGGAGATTTCAAGACCAAATTGTTCTGGGTGTCGAACAATTTCAAAACTCCATCTTTCATGACAACTGAAAAGACTTTTTCGACCAGTTGTCCAACACTTAACAAGTTGCACTTCATTCCAGGTACATAGAACACATATCTGATCATAGCTTTCGCTCCATTACTCAGTTGAAAAACTATGTTGCCAATACCTTTTACTTGCAACGAACTGTTATCAGCAAGTTTTACCTTGCTCTTCTTCGAATCTTTAAAATCTGCCAACCACTCCTTTCGACCAGTCATGTGATTTGAGCAGCCTGAGTCGAGGAACCAGATCTTGGATTTGACATGGTTATCTGCCACTGCAGCGATAACCACCATACCACCTTCAGAATCATCTGAATCTTGGCGTGCAAGGTTTTCTCCTTCGTCCTTGCCTTTTTTAGATCCATTGTCTTTCCTGTACCAACAATGTTTGGCCAAATGACCCAACTTTTCACACTTATAACACTACATACCTTTCTTATATTCTTTGTCCTTTCGATAGTTTCCTCCTCCTCTTTTCGAGAATTCAGAAGCTCTATCTTCGACCTGATTCTTGTGAGGGTTCGACTAAGACTTCTTTCCCTGAGTCTTGTCGAATTTGCCTTTGAATTTGTTGGAACCACCATTCCTTTTCCATGACTGAGCCTGCAGTGCTTGTATCGAATCCTGAACTCCATTTCTTTCGATAATCCTCATCTCATGCGCCTCAAACGAACCAACCAAATCTTCCACTTTTAGGGTTTCAAGATTGTTGGATTCTTGAATAGCTACAATAATGTGATCAAAGTGAGAGGTCAACGTTCTCATTACCTTCTCAATTATCATCTTATCAGTTATGGTTTCGCCACAACCCTTCATGAGATGGACGAGTTTCTAAACCTTCGACACATATTCTGCAACTTTTTCGTCTTCTCCCATCGACAATAACTTGTATTGTTGACGCAAGGTTTGCAACTTGACAACCTTGACTTTCTCACCTCCTTCATAATACTTCACTAGAATATTCCATGCCTCTTTCTCCATTTCAGCATGAGAGATGCAGTCGAAGTTAGCAGCATCGACCGCCGTCTGAATATAATAAGCAGCCTTGCAATCTTTCTTCTTGACTTCGTTGTGGGCTTTTTTCTGTTCTTCGGTTGCATTTTCAGCCAACATAGAAACGCCGCCGGTAACCATTTCTAGGGTATCATGGAAGTCAAATAAGGATTGCATCTGTTTTTTTCCATCGGATCCAATTCTTGCCGTCAAGCATTTGAAGAGAATTCAGAATGCTCTTATCACCAGTCATCTTTGCAGCGGTTGATTCACTTGCCTTGGAAACATGATCTCTGACGTGAAGTTCTTGAAAACTCGATCAAGAACAATAACTGGAAGCTCTGGTTACCAATTTGTTAGTGCGTGAGGCACTTTTAATGAGGAGAGAATAAAGAGAAAATAAGGAAATAAGGATTTGTATTATTGAATTGTACAAATAATGATACAAACTAGGACTATTTATATACAACCCTAATTGGGCTTGGGCTAACACAACTTGGATTATATTTAAATATTAAATCTAATCAAATATAATCAAATATTTCAACAAAAGAGAAAGACGGTGGTTGTAGTTGTCACCGGAGGTGGCGGTGGCGCTATGCGGTGGCGGTGCGATGACTCACGTGTGAGAGTCGAAGGTTCTACGGTGAAAAGTTAAAACGCGGATAGATACATAAAAACGTGAACACATGTTGAGGACTTAAAAAATAATTTTGTATGCCAAAATATTTGTCAGTCAAAAAACTCATATGCACCTCTTTTTATTATCTATTAAATGGTGATAACTTAAAAAATAATACTAATGCTCCTGACTTTTTAATCAAATTATAAAAATGCATAACATCAAGGGTCAAATCTATAATAAAAATAAAAATAATAAATCTTAAAAGATTTATATAAAATAAATCATGTATCATTCAAAATATAAAATAAAATTAATTAATTAAAATTATATTAAATTATAAAATTAAAATGTAAAAATACTTTAACTTAAGAGTTCATTAGAAATTGTAAAAAATTATATTAAAAAATGTCATTGAACAGTATAATATAAGAGGTTAATTGGAATACACTGTCAGTGTAAAACTACTTTACATTATCATCCAATTAGAATGAATCATTTTGACACGTGAGAAGAGAGAAACATGGAAAAAGTAGTTATTAAAATGATTTAATTATAATTTAACTTTTTTTAATTTTTAATTACATAATTATGTGTCAAAATTATTCATTCTAATTGAATGATAGTGTAAAATTGTTTTACACTGACAGTATATTCCAATTAATCTCATAATATAAATTTAATGCATTTTATAAAATTATTAAACCAAATTATAAAATTGAAATTAAAGTATTGTGTAAAATAATAAAATAAAATAGTAAAATTGTATAATAGCAAGTGTTGAACCAATGTCATCTTGTTCATTATGCAATTACTTAACCACACAGCCGCATCATTCTAGTTATTATCATTTTAGCGAAAAAAAATTATATTATTATTAATTGTTATAATATTTTTACCATTATTTTGATTTCGAGGCCTTCGGGTTTTTGAGACCCAAGGTCGTGGACCTGGTTACCCTCACCTAAGGTTGTCCCTGAACATATAGGTGTAGCCTATTACCAGAGTAATTACAAATAACAATAAGTACTTTCATAACACAATATCATACTCGATAGAAGTATTGATATTATACTTGTACTTTTATATCCATGACCTTACAAAATGTGAAATGCTGGTGAAACAATATCACAATATAATTACATGTTTGTAGATTCTTGTGATAATCCAACAGACCTAAACATCAAACTATGATGCTTACAGAGATGAAAAGATATATATATATATATATATATATATATATATATATATATATATATACATATATATATATATATATATCTGTGTGTGTGTGTGTGTGGTATTTGGATCGAACTCTAATGTTGACAAGGGTAGCTTCGTGGATCGAAAGGCGCTGTGTATGTTGTAGTCGAAGTCTGTTCGAGCATAATGTCGAAATATATTAACTTGTAATTTAAGTTAGTATGTCGAATCGGGTCTTGCTTCTAAGCCCAATTGTTAAGTTAACTTGTATCCTAAGTTAGCTTAGTAGTCTATAAATAGACTACTTCACTCAGGTTATTGAGAGAAGTTAATTGGTTGGTATTCACTTGTAATCTTTGAACCCTTATTGAGAAAGTGAATAGAAAAACAGGTTTAACTAATTCTTACTCTTCGTATCCCTTCTTCTCTCACTTTTGTAAAACCCCATAGGATTTCTTGTATTTGTTCAAGAAACTCAATTTTTTCCTCATATTTTGGTTTGTTTTTTACGACATCAATTCACAACAAACTGGTGCGGTGAGTGTGGAGGAGAAGATGTCGTCAACAAAGTATGAGATTGAGAAATTCACTGGTGTGAATGATTTTGGTTTGTGGCGCTTGAAGATGCAAGCCCTTCTTGTTCAACAGGGTTTGTTAGAAGCGTTGAAAGGATCATAGAAGATGGATGATGCCCTATCGGAGAAGGAGAAGACAACGATGGTAAAAAAATCCCACAATGTCATTGTGTTGAGCCTTGATGATAATGTTCTCCGACAGGTTTCAAAATAGAAAACTACAGTTGGTGTCTAGACGAAACTTTAAGGTTTGTATATGACAAAATAGTTTGTTAATCATCTCTACCTGAAGCAAGCTTTGTATTCTTTCAAGATGAGTGAAGACAAAGCCTTGGCTGAGCGGTTGGATATGTTCAACAAGTTTATTTCTGATCTTGAGAATATCGAGGTCAAGATTGATGATGAAGATCAAGCATTTCTATTGTTGTGTTCTTTACCTAAGTCTTGTGCTCACTTCAAAGAAACTCTCTTGTATGGAAGAGAGTTGTTGACCTTTGAAGATGTTCAATTTGCCTTGTACTCTAAGGATTTGAACGAACAAAAGGAGCACAAGCCATCTTCTGTTGGTGAAGGTTTGTTCGTTAAAGGGAAATTCCTGAAGAAAGATGGTAGGTTTGAGAAGAATAAATTATGGTGGTAATGCTCCTACTATTAAATGTTATCATTGTAAGAAGGAGGGTCATACAAGATAAGTATGCCTGATCAACTGAACAATCATGGTGGAAAGGATAATGGTAATGCATCCATTGTGCAAGATGATTATGAATCATCTGATGTTCTGGTGGTTTCAAGCAGTGAATCTAGCAAGGACTAGATTATAGATTCAGGGTGTACTTGGCACATGACTCCAAACAAAGACGTGTTTGAAGAATTGTGTGATCAAGATGGTGGATCAGTGCTGCTAGGAAATAACAAAGCTTGCAAAATTGCCGGTAATGGATCTGTGAGATTCAAGCTCCATGATGAGTCAATAAGGCTATTGACTGATGTTAGGTATGTAACTAATCTTAAAAGGAATTTGATTTTTCTTGGTGAATTCGACAAGAAAGGATATGTTTTCAAAGGAGAGTAAATCATCCTAAGGGTAATGAAGGGGTCGAAGGAAGTCTTGAGAGACGTGAAGAAACAAGGCTCGATACCCTTAAGGTTGAGGTTGTAAGTGGTTCAGTAGATGTGGCATCTACGAAACCTGTGTTGAAGACTGAGCTATAACGCAATAGACTTGGCCATGTCAGTGAAAGAGGTATGGTCGAACTGTCGAAACAAAATCTTTTGGGTGGTAACAAGGTCGAAAAACTGAAGTTTTGTGAACCTTGTGTATTTGGTAAATCCTGTAGAATGAAGTTTAACAAAGGTAAATAAATAATAAATGGATCCATTGATTACATTCATGCTGATCTTTAGGGACCTACAAGAAATCCTTCACACTCAGGTGCAAAGTATTTTCTATCTATAGTTGATGATTACTCCATAAAGTTATGGGTATTCATCCAGAAGACTAAGGATGAAACTTTTGAAAATTTTAAAAGTTGGAAGACTCAGGTCGAAAACCAAACTGGCAAGAAGGTCAAGAGGTTGAGGACCGACAATGGTCTTGAATTTTGCAATGAGGCTTTCGACAGCTATTGTGTTGTGTATGGTATTACAAGGCACATAACTACTGCACCGACTCCCCAACAAAATGGTTTGGCTGAAATGTTTAATCGAACCATTCTGGAAAGGGTAAGGTGCATGTTGGTTAGTACGGGAATGAAGGTGTTTTGGGCATAAGTTATTGTGACTGCAGCATACTTGATAAATAGGTGTCCCTCGACAACCTTAGGAATGAAGACACCTGAAGAAGTATGGTTGGGACATCCACCTAGTCTCGAAAGACTTAAAGTATTTGGTTGTTTAGCCTATGCTCATATTAGGCAAGACAAGGTCGAACTTAGAGCTCTGAGATGTATGTTCCTTGGATACCCAGAAGGAGTTAAAGCTTATATATTGTGGTGCCTAGAGCCAAGTCATAGGAAGTGTATCACAAGTCGAGATGTAGTTTTCAATGAAGTTGAGATGACTTTCAATAAAACTGATGACATTGGTCGAAGTTCGAAGATCTCTGAAGAAGAGTTGGAACACGAAGAAATTCTTGTTGAGGTGGAGCATAGTGATGCTGAATTGCATAACCTATATGAAGTCAAAAAAGAATCTCAAGTTGCTGATGAAGATGATGAGACTGATAATGACTACCTGCTAGCTAGAGATATGTTGAGAAGAGTCATCAAGCCACTTCAGAGACTTGGTTATGCAGATCTCATAACTTATGCCTTAATCTTTACAAGTGATGTTCTTGACGAAGAACCTAGAGACTATAAGGAAGTTACGAGGAGTTGAGATAAGACTAAATGGCTGGAAGCCATGGATGATGAGATGAAATCTCTCCATGATAATAACACTTAGGAGCTGATTGAGAAACCTATAAGGGCCAGGTTATTCAACTGTAAGTGGATCTTCAAGGTTAAGGAAGGAATGAATGAGTGGTGTCAAAGCGTTTTAAGGCAAGGTTGGTTGCTAGGGGGTTCACTCAGAAAGAAGGTGTCGAATTCAATGATGTGTTATCACCTGTTGTAAAACATAGATCCATTAGAATGTTGTTAGCCATGGTGGCAAAGTTCGACCTAGAACTTAAACAGATGGATGGGAAAACAACCTTCCTATATGATGATATAGATGAAGCAATCCTGATGAGACAACCTGAAGGGTATGCAAAAAAGGGAAAGGAAGATTATGTGTGCCAACTGAATAGGTCCTTGTATGGGCTGGAACAATCTCCTCGACAATGGAATATAAGATTCGACAAGTTCATGGTTTCACTAGGAGCCAGATCGACCACTGTGTTTACTTCATATTTCGACCTGGAAATTCACTTGTTATTTTGTTGCTCTATGTGGATGACATCCTCATAGCAAGAAACAATGTCGAAGATGTTATGAAGGTGAAGGCTGGACTCGTTAAGGAGTTCGACATGAAGGATCTGAGAGCTGCCTCTAGAATTCTTGGGATTGACATCTAGAGAGATAGAAAGCAGTCGAGATTATGTTTATCTCAAGAGACATACCTGGAGAAGATTCTCGACAAGTTTGGTATGTCGAATTCAAAGCTTGTTCTAACACTGATTAATCCTTAGTACAAGCTGAGTACGACTCAAAGTCCTAGTACTGAAGTCAAAAGAGCTTATATGATTAGCATTCCACATGCTAGTATAGTAGGTTCTTTGATGTATGTTATGGTTTGTACAAGGCCAGACATATCAAATGGAGTGAGCCTTGTAAGCAGGTATATGGTCAATCCTGGAAAGGCGCACTAGAAAGCATTAAAGTGGATTCTTAGGTACATAAATGGGTATTTAAGCAGAGTCCTTGTTTATGGTGGAGCCTGTGATGATGATAGCAAAGTCTAAATTGAAGGATTTGTCGACTTTGTTTATGCAGGTTGGATGGATTCCATAAATTTTATTTCTGGATACGTGTTCACTATGTTCGGCACAATAATTAGTTGGAAAGCGACACTTCACAAGGTTGTTGCCTTATCAACCACTGAAGCATAATATATTTCCCTCACTGAAACTGTGAAAGAAGCATTGTGGCTTGAAGGTTTTTCTAAAGAGATGAAACTTCAAGGTTGATTTATCACTGTTAAATGTGATAGTCAAAGTGCAATACACCTGTCGAAGAATTCAGGCATTCAACCTTTCATGAGTGAACCAAGCACATCGACGTGGGGCTGCATTTTGTCAGAGAGATAATCGAGCATGGAGAAGTCCAAGTGCTGAAGATTTTGACAGATGACAATGTTGCTGATATGATCACCAAGACATTGGCAAGTAGCAAGTTTTCCCACTATATGCAGTTGATAAAGTTGCATGATGAAAGCTAGTTTGTTCCCTTGTTATAGAGTTTGTTCAAAGGTGGAGATTTGTGGTATTTTGATCGAACCCTAGTGTCGACAAGGGTAACTTCATGGTTCGACAAGAGTTGTGTATGTTGTGGTCGAAGTCTGTTCGAGCATAATGTCGAAATATATTAACTTGTAATTTATGTTAGTACGTCGAGCTGAACATTTCTTCTAAGCCCAATTGTTAAGTTAACTTGTATCCTAAGTTAGCTTAGTAGTCTATAAATATACTAGTTCCCTCAGGTTGTTGAGAGAGATTAATTGCTGGTATTTAATTGTAATCTTTGAACCCTTATTGAGAAAGTGAATAGAAAAACATATTTAACCAACTCTTATTCTTCTTCTTCCTTATTATTTCCTTTTTATAAAACCTAATAGGGTTTCTTGTGTTTGTTCAAGAAACTCAATTTTTTTCCTCATATTTTGCTTTATTCTTGACGACATCAATATATATATTAAAACAAAAGTGACATTTTTTTAGAGTTCAAAATATATAACATTGTATAGATACTCCCACTAATCTAACATACAAAAAAGTAAGATTTTAATTAGAGCCTACTAGTATATAAATACTTTAATGATATAATATTCAATAGTGAAATACTTAATTACTAGTGCAAAATTCTCGATAAAAGTGGTTGTAATTTATCAATATTTCAAAAAAATTTAACCACTTATTTTGCACATGAATATAGCAGATCTATTAACATAAGTGGTTACAAAATAATAATATGAAACTCAATATTTATCAATGGCAGATTTTTATCTAAATTTAAATTTCATAGTTAACCACATATTTTGCATTTAGAATTAAGGAGATTGTTAATTTTCACTTACAATTTATAAATCTCCTTATAATAAATAAAATTCTTAAAAGAATTTTCATAAAAAAAAACAACCTACAAAATTATCACTATATGAGTGAAATTAAATCTCTAATATTTTAAATTGCAAAATGATTACGTGAACTATTTTAATAGCTCACTCAAAACTCAAGTGTTACAACTAAAGCCACACACACTTGAGAGTTGAGACATAATTAGGTTACACGCATCAGAAATAAAAGAAACTTTAATTTTAATTTTATTGAAGATACAACAAAATATTAATAGACTTTCGTATATACATACGACTGTATTATCTTTAATATAAGTCTCTATACTAAATAAATGTTTATTAAACAAATAATATGTGTTTCTTATTTTTATAAAATTGACATTTTTTATAAAATTGACATGTTAGATTCTCCTACTTGATAGAGAAATATAGTTGGTTTATTGATTCAAGAGTTTTAAAATAACCAAACAAATATTCAACTATATTCTCTATCACACAACGATCATGTCAAGTAACGTCACGCTGATAGGATATGTCCGTCACTGACACAATACAAGGAGAACTGCAATCCATTTTAAATAGGATTATAAATAAATTATTGGATTGCCTAAAATAAATATATAATTATTACATGTCTTTAAAGAGAATTTATTATTTATTATAAATCCCAAAATAAGGGTGTCAAAAAAAGTAAGAAATATAATAATGTACTTTACAAAAAATTGTTTCACTAGAAAATTCTAATACTGATAGTGTACTCGAACCATATTTGACATAAGTATCAAATCACAAGTGCATTTATCAATTAACAACAAATTATATTAACAATAACATACCAATAGAGTGCAACTATCATTAATATAATATTAAATATAATTAAATTAATGTAATTATTTTACTAAGCAAAATTTACACAATTAATGACAAAATTATATTAATATTAACATACCAATAGGGTATGACTATCATAAATATAATACTAAATATAATTAAAATAACTTTAATTATTTTACTAAACAAAATGTGTACAATTGACAGGATTACAATCATACAAATTAAAATTGAATAAATAATTATACAATACAGAACTCTCAAAATAATTTTATTTAAAATACTCTAAAAAATAATTCTATTTTAAAATGGAATTTATTAACAGGAAACGTATAAAAGATTAAAGAGTTATAAATTTCAAAAAATTATTCTAAACAATAGTTTCATTTTATATATATAATCGCATATTTTACATTTTCATAAAAAGGAGCATATAATATTTTTAACAAATATCTCTTTATATGCAATTATATAATATAAGTTACAAGGTTTTAGAACTAACCCTGTACGATGACATGCATCCTTGCTCTTGATCTACTAACTTTGATAATTTTAGAATATCACAATATCATTTCAAATTGTTTATAAGTCAATAGCAAACCATTATAACAAATAAAGTATATATATATATATATATATATATATATATATATATATATATATATATATATATATATATATATATATATAAAAGGAACATATCATATGAGAATGTCATTTATATGTGAGAACATGAGAATGAATCTGAACCATTAGATTTTAAAATAAATGGTGAAGATTATGTGTTAGTATTTTTCTCTCTCCTCCATCATTTATTTTAATAATGGAGGAGAGAGAAAAACAAAAACCACACATAATCTCCACCATTTATTTTAAAATCTAATGATTCAGATTCATTCTCATGTTCTCATATAAAAATGTCATTCTCATAGGATATGAACCCATATATATATATATATATATATATATATATATATATATATATATATATATATATATATATATATATATATATATATATATATATAATAAAAGGGGTAACCAACTTTGAAGGAAAAGTGGGATAACTAGTTAAAGGGGTAACCATAAAAAACTTAGAAAATTTTCTAAGTTATGGAACAAAGTGGCTAGGGTACCAACTTTGAAGGATCATAACTCCTAAACCACAAGGCCATTTTTCCCATCCAAAGCTGGATTTGTAGCTCGCATTACCCTCTATAAAAGCTTCAACTACCACTCATTCCAATTCCACATGGATTTTAAATTATGGAATGATCAAAATCACAAAAAGTGAAAATGTCACTTTTTTCCAACACTTAGTGAAATTTTCACTAAGTCAGAATCTGCCTTCACTTTTTTCCAAATGTAGGGGCATTTTTCACTTGGATCCAAAAAGTATCAAAACCAATTATGATCAAACAGTTATTGTATCATATAAGGGCTTTCTAAAATGGCCAAGAACTCCATCAAATTCCAATTGAGCCATGAGATATGACAATGGCAATATGCCTTGCTGAAAACTGCCAAGGCTAGGCAGAATTTTGGACTTTTGCTCGATTTGTCAAAATCAGATAATTTCAAGCCTTGTCATCACTTTGGACACATCTGAGGATCAAATCTAAAGGGAACAAACACTGATCCAAGCCTCCAAAGTCTTTGGAACAAGAAGTAGCATGCCAAACCTAGAAATCCCTAAAAGAGGGACAAGACTCCAATTTTGGATTGGAGCATTTAATGGATGCACCAAGGTGGCATGGACTGACACATTTGCAACTGAATTCAGTCAAGATTCATCCAACAACTAGGGAACCACAACTCTGTGCTCTAACCTCTAGTCAATGGCTAGAGGAGACTTGAATTCCTGTTGATCAACATTGGGCAAACCTCTGCTGCAGTTACCATTCACTATTGATCCCAAAATAAACTTGCTCTACTATAAATAGAGCTCATTTGTGCTCAGTTTGAGTACACGAAAGCCATCAAACAGATGCTTTCCTCAAAATCACTTTCTTTAGGCAAAAATACCTTCTTTAGCAAGGTAACTCTGAGTTTTTGAGTTAGAGAGCATTTCCATCATAACTCATGATCCAAACACATCCAATATGTCATATCTAAGCTGTCGAAACTCACAAGTGACCTGTAATCCTTAAATCTCAAAGTCACATCTCAAAACCTCAAAATAGGCTTTTTTTGCATTTTTCAAGCCATGTCTTGATTCAGTCACTTTCCAAACCAGATAAAACCTCAAACACACTCCAAATACCATCCTTGAACTGTCCCAAATGGCTCCCAACATCTGCAACACCATTTGAGAGAGTTGTTATTTTGGCCATTTTAACCCCTTTTGCAAGAAAGGGCCAGTTTTTGTTTTTGCAGGTTTCAGCTGATTCCAATCATCCTAAAAGCTTCTAAGGGATCATTTGAGAGTGTCCAAAGCATCAAACCATTTTTGGAACATGAAACTTGACAATTTGCACAAAAAACTCCAAAAGCTCAAAAAGAGGTAAGCATCATGACTTGAACATTCCAAAATATGCATTGCTTTGAAGTCCACTGATCATGCATCTTTTCTATATGTCATATGTGTTATGTTTGCATCAATTTATCATGTAATTCATACCTGTACCAAGATGTAGCACATAATTTGCAAAATATGGTCTATTTCAAAACTACTATCGAATTTTGAGGAGGGATCATGATCTGAAAAAAATACCACCACCATTGGATTCCTTGTGAAATTCTAGGCCAGATACATATAAATTTTGTCCCCAACCATAGAGAAATGAGAAAGTTATGGACCTTCCCGTTTCTTGTCAAAACTTGCCTTGCCTTGCCTTGGGCCAGGCCAAAAGCAAGGCAAGCCTTGTATATTTATGGTTGTGTTTCAATCAACGAATGTATCACCACCCCAGTGGTAAGGCGCACGTCCTATACACAAGAGGTCTGGGGTTCGAATCCCCCTCACCCCAGATCCTCTTTTTGCTATTTTCCCACTTTTTGTTATTTTCCATATTATTTTTAATAGTTTGAAAAATTAATAACTCCCTCAATTTTAATTATTTTTTATTGGTTCTTTTTGCAAAAAATCACAAAAATGTTGAAATATTTTATTCCCCCAAAAAAATTAGATTTATATTATTTATTTAATATAATTAGTATTTTTGTGAATAAATGTCTTTTATTTGTTTTTAAACCTTTTAAAAATAAATATCCATGTTGGAAAATCAAAACCAAGTAGGTTTTAATTTATCTTGTGATGAAAGCCTCATTTTTCAAACCTAAAACCAAAATCACAAGTTGTTTATTCAAACTTATTTGGAATTTTTATCATTTGTATTAATTTTCTTTGAATAATTATATTAAAAAATGATGAAATTAGGGTTTTATTGATTTTCACCCTAACAAACTTTTCCGAACACTCATGGGCCTCTAATAGAGTGTAAGACCCAATCCTTTATAAATACAAACCTATTTTGGACCTTAAATGTTGTATAAGTCCCGTTCTATTTCAAAAGTTCGGCGCGATCATCGCCCGTTTAAAACAAACCATCTGGGTCTCTCCTCGAGCTATAAGACCCATTCAAAATCATTTTGGGCCTCTAATAGAGTGTAAGACCCAATCCCCTTTTGAAACCAAAAACTTTTGGGCCTCAGTCGTTGTATAAGACCCACGGTGTTTTCAAAACCTCGGCGTGATCGTCACCCTTTTCAAAATTAACCATTGGGCTTCTCCTTGAGCTATAAGACCCATCTTTGTTCACTTTCAATCATTTTTGGGCCTCTTGAGAGAGTGTAAGACCCATCCCCTTGTACAAAAAACCTTTCTTGGGCCTCAGTAACTTGTATAAGTCCCTGTACAAAACGACAGTGCGAGCACTGATAAAACCCTGGGCCTCTCCTTGAGCTGTAAGCCCCAATTTTCCTTTCAAAAGCACTTTCTCCTTTGATTTTGTAACATACTGTTATTTTCAATTTCTTTGTTGAACGACTAACAATACAGTATGGAAGCTCTACAACTGAGTAAGTGTTTACCCGCTTTCATTTACCGCTTTCATATGTATATAACTGTATTATGGGGCTGTTTCACTGTACGTCTTCTTTCATAAGCTCATATCGACTGTGTAATACTAGTATAGATATTTAGAGTTTCCCCGACAACTACGTCTAGAACTAGACAAAACCTCGTCTTCTTACCTCCGACGTTCTCTCGGATATTTCAACATAACATAAACCATGAGAATTTTCTTTTATAACAATTTTAGATAACTAGATCTAAGAAATCTGCCCCTTGAACAGTTCATATACAGAAGGCCAATGTTCCAAGTGAAACCCCTTTTGGAACTGTTCATCAGCCTCCCCTTGGGCTTAGTGCAAGGACCCATATGCTTCCTAAAAGCATCCCCTCCTCTTCTTCGGCGTTGTACAAGGACCCGTCGACTTCTTAGAAGTTTTCACAACCTCCTCTTAGGCTTCGTATAATGATTCTTCCTCCGGGAAGATAGCCTCCTCTTGGGCTTCGTACAAATTGTCCCTTCGGCTTCTTAAAAGTTTTTCTCGCCTCCTCTTAGGCTTCGTACAAATTATCCCGACGACCTCTTAAAGGTATAAGAACATAAATTAGTCATCTTAATAGAATAGTCTTTCAAAGAGTCTAGATCTTCCTACGGCGAACATACTGTCTCTTGATCTCTCTTAAGTATAGTACAAAAGATAAAACTCTAGACATGGACAGTCTAATCTCCTTGATTCTCGAAGACATTCTCAAGTTCCTTTCAAAAATAGGAAAAAACACCTGTAGACTTGGGCAGTCGCAATACCCTTCGAATTCCCCGTTTCCTTAAAGAACAGGAAATAATCCCGATCCTCAGATCAAATCCAAGAGTACAACATTACCCATATAAGAACTAATTTTCTCTTTTAACCAACATACTGGACCTGTCACTCAACTGAAACAGTAACCCTAGCCTCCTCTTGGGCTTTGTACAATGATTCTCCCAAGCAAAGTTGACCTTTGCAGCCTTCATCTCGGGCTTTGTACGAGATACAAAACACTCTCTTGTTGAGTATAAAAGACTCTCTTGTTGAGTCAAACATTTTTAGCCTTCATCTCAGGCTTTGTACGAGATACAAAACACTCTCTTGTTGAGTATAAAAAGACTCTCTTGTTGAGTCGATCACCTTTAGCCTCCATCTCGGGCTTCGTATGAGATACAAATCACTCTCTTGGTGAGTATAAAAGACTCTCTTGTTGAGTCAAACCCTTTTAACCTCCGTCTTGGGCTTTGTACAAGACACATATAAAAACACTCTCTTATTGAGTCAACCCTTTTTAGTCTCTATCTCGGACTTTGTACGAGACACAAAAGCATCCTCTTGTTGGGTCAATAGCCTCCTCTTAGGCTTTGTATAAAGAAATCCCCATTTGATTCTATCAACCTTTTAGCATCAAATCATGCTTTGGTCACAGCATACAAACATCAACAACTCCTTTTCCCTCATCTAATTGTTGTAAGCGGCAAGCCTCTAGATTATTTACATCCACGCCACTGTCCCTCTTTTAGCATGAGAAATTCCTAAGGAAAGATGGCGTTGCTCTAAACTGAGTTAAAGTCTTCTCCTTCAGGTTGAAAATCCCCTATAAAGGAAATTATGGCCTTGCTGGATTCGCATATCCCAGTTAAAGTAATTCTCCTTTATAATCAGTCACCCAACAATTGTGATAAACAGACCCCTTTAGAGATGACAAATTCTCTCTAAAGTCAACACCCTTTTAGCTTCACATCTTGGGCTTCGAACATGATACAAATAGACCCTTCAGCTTCACATCTTGGGCTTTGAACAAGATACAAACCACCTTTAGCTTCATGTCTTGGGCTTTGAACAAGACACCAAAACACTATTTCCTCCCATAGAATAGGAGGAACTACGATCGCTCTGATTTCCCTATCCCGGGAATACGTAGGCATAAGATTGAAAAAGAATCTTAGCGAGCACACTAATAAAAAAACCCTAAGTCCCCTACCTCCATCCAATCTGGCGCAGGATCCCAACAAATTCCCCATGAACAGTCCCGGTATTTCGTTCTGAAAAAAATAAGCAGAGAGAGGCCCACGAATTAAAACCGCATCTGTAAACTAACAGTTTTGACTGTTTAACCTCAGTTTGCATGCAGGGTTAGTTGGAGACATCTATTTCCCTTCCTTCATCAGCTTCAATAGGATAACAAATGAATCGACCTGTAGTACCTGTCGCTCCCGGGATTTTCATCCAAGTACAAACGCGAAAGTGGCACCGAAACAGAGTCGCCAGCAATGTGTATTTATCCCAAGAGAGGGAAAGGAAACACCGCATAAACCTGAAGGAAAGGATAGAGCATGGTCTTACGACCAAAAGAAATGGGTTCGGGAGTCGGTTACGCGAGAGGAAGGTATTAGCACCCCCTCGCGTCCATCGTACCCGATGGGATCCACGCTTGCTTGTCTCGATCAAAGGGTGTAAAGAAAGGAAAACTGAGAAAGAACTGAAAAAGGAAAGGAGAAAGAGAAACAAATGTAGGGAAAATAAAAGAAGTGCTCGCATGGGCCCTACCCCACTGCCTACGTATCTCATCGGGAACATGAGAATCAGAGCGACGTAGTTCCCCTCACTAGGGATGAATTGTTTGTGTTTTTTAAGGAACGGATAACGTTCTAGCTCAGGTGTTGCAGGCTCGCTGGTCCGAGTGCGTTACCATCTTGCAAGAGAACGAGTAGAAGCGCGTTCGTGCGTTGAGAGTGAATGAGGTGAGAAAAGAATTCCCGAAGGAAAGACGTTATTGTTTGTTTTTGTCTTTTAAGAGTTTTTTTATTTGTTTGTTTGCATATGATAGTGTATCTGAATCTTAGTTATTGGAATGTGTACTTTCTCACATTCCAAGATGGAATGGGTAAGAAAGCACATTAAGAGTGAAGAAGACCCCCACACTTAGTTCCAATTGTCAAGGTTCAAACACACTAGCATACTTGTGTTTATTAAGTGTTTTGTTGATTAAGAAATGAAGAAGTGTTTTTTATTATTTGCACCTTCAACAAGTATTGCATTTAAGTCCCTCATACAAGATCAAATGTTTAACACATTGACCCAAGATGGGCTATATGCTATACATTCTAAAATTATAAGAGAAGACCCCTTATAACCTTTTCTTTATATGAAAGGCCTAAATGCAATAAATGCCTACCTTTATTAGATATTTTGAATTTTCTTTGAGATGAGAAAAGAGACTCAAGGGAGGATAAAGGTAAAAATCTATATGGACTAAGACTCAATCCTAATTGATTAGTTAAGGGAGTGATCCTAAAGTTTGTGAGGTTTCAACCTAAAGTCTAAAGAAAGAATGAATTAAACAATTCACTTCTAAAATGGAAGATGAATTGTAATTCAAAAGGGAAAGTAATGAGTTATTAAAAGAAAGCACATAAGTGCTTAACAAAACACAAAATGAAATTATAAAAGAGAAAGGATAGAAGTTGAATGTGGATTCCTTATCCACACTCAATTGAAACTTACCAAAGCCCCTACATGGTTAGCACAATCACTTACAAGTAAAGTAAGAAAATATAATGAACAAATCAAATTCAAACAAGTTGACAAACAAAGTAAAATGAGATTAAATGCTATACATGCTTCCAAGTCAGAATGTAACTCATATTTACACAACCTAATGTTATCCTAAATGAGCATACCAAATCATGCAACCAAAATCTCAATCCAACAAGAAGCAAAGAAGAAAAGGTGAAGTGATGTGAATGTGGTTCATACTTGTGAAACAAGTGACTTAAGGTGCAAGATAAACATCAAACATGCAAAGATGAAACCCAAATGTCACAATCAGAAGTCAATTAACATATTATACATCCTCAAACAAAACCACAACTCATGGCACAAGTGCCTTCATGATCAAGCAAACCAAACATGAGGCATGCATTCACAAAATGAACAAGTTAAACTTCATGCTTCAAACAAATAGCAAACATGCTTCAAAAATTATGACTTTCACCAATCAAACACCTTAAACACATGTCACTAGCATATCAAGTCCACAAGCAATGAATCAGAACCAAAGTCACTCAACAATTAGGTCAAAGTCTCATGGAAGTTTCATGCATTCATGCTCAAAGCAACACATCAAAAGTCATCCAAAAAAGACTTAAAAATCATCTCATAAATCTCAAACATACCTCAACATATTGTGACCACAATGCAAAAAGAAAGGCATCAAAATCATTTTTTATGATCAAGAACAAAAATGCACAAAATCATATGTCACATTAAGTATGCATGCAAATGGAAATTCAAAAGAAATAATGGAACAGGGGCAAAATGGTCATAAAATCAGAAAATAAAATCATAGAAAATTTCCTAAATGTTTTAAGAATACACATGAATTTTTGTAGAATTTTCCAATATGTTTTGATATTTTTAAAAATTAGAAATCAAACGTGTAGAAAGAAATAAAAAATGAAAAATGAATGCAAAATGCAAGGGGGTGCAAACATAGCAATTAGACAGTGTAAATGCATTGGGCTTCAAAACAGGAGGGTGCAAATATCAATCTGGATAAGTCCAAGTCTGCGCGCCAAACACAATAACAAAAATGCACCTGCAGTCAACAATCTTGACTCACTCCCAACCATCAGATCAAGTCCAAGTCAAACCAAAGTCAAAGTAATTGAAATCAACACACACGCGTGAGGGAACACGTTACCTACGGTGTACTGCGTTACACAAAGTTTAAAAATAAAATCAGAATGAGCATGTGAGAGGCATGTGCGTTTTTATGTGTTGTCACCATTGTGAGCATTAGATCAAACGAAATCAACGGCTGTGACTTAATCTGGCATGCAAAACCCTAATGTAACCTCACCGGCCGGAGAGGGACCTCCGGTCACCTTCTCCGGCCACTCTCCGGCACTGTAAATATCACATGCTTCCAGAAATCAACAAACTAGGTATCAAACGAAAGCTAATCTCATGAGGAACACAAATTCAGCAACAAAATTCACAGATCAAGCATGAATAAAGAGAATCGAAGAAGAGAAACTTTGCCCTAAGTTTCAGTTCTAAACTCCTAAGGAGCTCTATCAACTAGCCAGCTTCACATAGCTTCTAATAAGCTCAAACAACACATCAATAAGTCAAAACAGGATAAAATCGTGCAATTAAAGTTTGAGAAATTTTGAAACCTGAAATTGGCGAACTCTTGAATCAACAGAAAACCAGAGATGAGAGATTGATCTTGAGCTTCCTAAGAGCAAAATAAATGCTCTGAACCTTTGGATTTTGAAGACAATGAACTGAGATTCCAATTGGAGAAGTTGCTGCTCTCGATAGCTTGCTCTTACTTCAGCTTGTTCTTGATCAGAAATGCTTGATGATGAACAATTGATGAAGATCAAGGTGAGAACGTGTGAAGAACTCGTGTGAAATCAGAGAGAAAATGGAGAGAACTCTGAGAGAAAAGTGAGAGCAATTTGGAGTGAGAGTGAAAAATGAGAATCCTCCCCTGAAATTGTGAGAGTTTCAGCTTATATATCCAAGGTTAACTCCCAACCAGTTCAGTTAACAGTTAGAACTCTAGTTAAACTGAGTTAGTTAACTGAGTTTGAGTTAACTAACTGAGTTAGGTGGTTAATAGCACGAGTTGGGGAAGTTCTGTTAGAGTGAGGGTGAGGTTCATGGAGTTATGGTGGTGTGTAGGAGAAGGAAAGTGATGTTATGTTGTTCTGATGTAGCTGCAGGAATCTTGTGGTGCAAGTTTCATACATTTCCCTTCTCATGTAAGAAGCAGCATGGTGGAAGCACGTGCATTAATTGTTTGGTTTAATGAGGAAATGGACTGAAGTGATCATGAAAGTTTGTTGAATGACTGAACCAAAAACAATGTGTGAATTACTAGACAAGACAGTCAATGCATCAATGCAAATGGTGATGTTTGAACATGGATTTCTTTATGACCAATGCATGAAAATGGATCATCTTGGTGTCAATGGATTGAGGATGCATCACATAACATGTTTGATGTTTGAATCCAAGTGGAATAATGCCTTTAAAGTGATGAAAAATGACTTAGAACACAAGGATGTGAGACTGCATCATGGGCGTGTGAGTGAGGTTGGCTGGCAAGGTAACATGGCACCTAGGTTCTCAGCATGATCATAGCACATTGGACTCAACATAACTTCTTGACCTTTGATCAAATGAAAAAAACATGAACACCAATCTTAAAGATCTCACATAGAGGAACAACTTTCATGTTGAAAGATTTTTCATTTGAGGCCTTTAACCATGAGAAAAATGAGTGGACATTAGGCTCACCAACTGTTTGAGAAAATGACCGCGCGCGTGCCCTGAAAATCTTGGTCATGACCTAGTTTTGAACCTACTTTGCTCAAACTTTGATCAATCATATCTCACTCAATTTTTATCCAATGGAGATGTTCCACACATGGATTTGAAGCTTAAAACAAGATCTTTCATTGAGGCAGAGTGGATTTTTCATTTGGTGCTCCAAATTTAAATGGCCTTGGTTCAAATTCTGATGCAAAATGGCCAAAACTTGCTATTTTTAGTAACCCTACTTCATCCAAAAATGGCAACTTTCCAAATCTTGATTTTTTCATGATTCCTTTGGAATTTCTTGACCAAATTTTGTACATTGGACACATGTAACATGAATTTTATGAATTTGGCCTCAAAAAGTCAAGAGTTGACTTTTTCCTCTGATTATTTGACTTGGCCCCAAATTTCCTGATTTTTGATCTTTCTTCCAATTGAACCACCTCCAAAACCAATTGAGATGCAATTTTCCACATACATACACTTAGGGACATATGGAATACCATGACATCAAGTTTTGTCCAAAAAATCAAAGATAACCTGATTTTACTGTAAACCCTAATTTCAGCCCCTTCTGGTTAGGAGGAAAAAGTGCAGTCTTCAATTTCAAATTCCTCAGAGTATGTTGTGTATCCTCTTAAAGGATGATGAGAAATGCCACTTGAGAATGATTTTGAATCAATGAGCTATCTCTTTTGAGGGTTTTCCTTCAATTTTTGAATCTCTTGCATAGTGAAAGATGTAGTGCTTCAATCTTCCATTGAATCTCACTTCCTTGAGGTTTTGGAAGATCAATTGAGATAGTATGAGACATGAGAGACCTCTTGGCTTGTCTAGAGCCAACTTGATTGACCTTTTTGTGCTTTGAATGATCCCTTGATTGTCCACCTTCCACCTGATCACATGCCCTGATGGTAAGAAGGATGCCATGCTTCATTTTTCTATGTTAAATGCAATGCAATGCTAATGAGATGGATATGATATGATAAATGATAATGCCATGCTATGATGCCAAAAGGGAAGAGCAAATTTTGGGGTATTACAGCTGCCCCTATTCAAGCGCTGTAGACCTGAATGCCTGAAAGCAATTGCTTTCGGACTTTCAAGGTATATAGTGATTGAATACCAAATATAACCAAAAATTTGCTCTGGATGATGAAGAATAACAGGGATATAAACCCAACGAGACTGCTGGATTGAGTCCTCGATGAAACGTCGGAGAGATCTGTCTTTTGAACGATGCCAGACGACTACTGGCTTGCCACGCTGATGGTGGACTTTAATACTGTCTTTTTGAACGACGCCAGACGACTACTGGCCTGCCACACTACTGGTGGACTTTGACAATATCTTTTGAACGACGCCAGACGACTACTGGCTTGCCACACTACTGGTGGACTTTAATAATGTCTTTTATGCAATTCCAGACGACTACTGGCCTGCCACGCTACTGGTGGACTTTAATAATGTCTTTTATGCAACTCCAGACGACTACTGGCCAGCCACACTACTGGTGGACTTTGCAGCTTCGTGCCACCCGAAGATGGACTTTTGCCAATCCACTGTTGGACTTTTAGAATATGCCACCCTTAGATGGACCTTTCGCCAATCCACTGTTGGACTTTTAGAATATGTCACCCTTAGATGGACCTTTCGCCAATCCACTGTTGGACTTTTGCCACCCGAAGACGGACTTTTGCCAATCCACTGTTGGACTTTTGCCACCCGAAGACGGACTTTTGCCAATCCACTGTTGGACTTTTAGCTGCTTTGCCACCCGAAGATGGACTTTTGCCAATCCACTGTTGGACTTTTAGAATATGCCACCCTTAGATGGACTTTTCGCCAATCCACTGTTGGACTTTTAGAATATGCCACCCTTAGATGGACCTTTCGCCAATCCACTGTTGGACTTTTGCCACCCGAAGACGGACTTTTGCCAATCCACTGTTGGACTTTTAGCTGCTTTGCCACCCGAAGATGGACTTTTGCCAATCCACTGTTGGACTTTTAGAATATGCCACCCTTAGATGGACCTTTCGCCAATCCACTGTTGGACTTTTGCCACCCGAAGACGGACTTTTGCCAATCCACTGTTGGACTTTTGGAATATGCAACATTGCATTACTCTCTGCATCTGTGTCAGACATCTATGCTGACTCTGCTGAGGAGCAAAGACCAATGAAATGACTTGACTTTAGAGGTTCCTGAGAGGATAATATCTCTGCTGGCGAATGGATGAACAATCCGTCTGCTTCGAATTGTCAAGCTTGCCAACAATAAATTGGACTTTAAGATATGAGGGAATGACGACTCTGCCAGGAATTATTCCATCTGCTTGGGGGAACGAATTCTGGTCACAGCGATTCCGCTGGGGATGAGAATTTTTAAATGACGTCCTGCTGGGGAAATGAGCCATTAAAACTCTGCTTGGGGATTTATTCAACCCAAGATCCTTTATAGGGATTATCAACCTTCTGACCCGGCTAGGGAAAGGCTGTACCATCCTTGTTGAGGAATAGATTCTGTCGATCTGATAAACCTCTGCGGGGAGAACGACAACTCAGCTGGGGAGTATTGCTGACAAGATTCGATGCTGACCTCTGTGGGGGATCATGACCAGAGATACGATCTTGCTGGGGACCAGGGCTACTCTGCCAGGGATATGCAAATCCTGGTTAGAACATTCCCCTGCAACTTGCTAGGAAGAGTCATTAGAGATTTGTTGGGGAAACCCAAAGCAAATCCACAGTAGTCTGCTGAAGAATATGACTGTCGAGCTTAGAATAAGTACTACAATGCCCCATGTTAGGCGAGCTTCCCTTTAGACAATTCCGTTAGGGATGACGGGTTTATAACAAACTCTGCTGGAGAAAACTGCTTTAAAGCGTCTCGTGTTGGGGAATGCCTTTTGAGAGAATTTTACAGAAGACCAACTGTCCTCAAACTCTACTGGGGGTGACCAACACTTCATGCTGGGGAAACAATCATGCCCCATGCTTGGACAACACAACAATTCGTCCCCGCAAAGGATGTCATAAGAGGATTTTACAGAAGATCTAGCCTCTTCAAACTCTTGTGACTTCGCTGGGGATAATGACCATCAGTTTCGGTGTCGACGAGACCACCCTTTTGGAGAACCCGTGACCGTTACCGACATAGAAAAGCTTGTAGCCGTTGGAAGGACTGAATAAGAGAATCGACTTAACAAGATACAACGGTACCCAGTTGAACTTAATTCACTGAGATCGACCCGATGAACGCCGATCTCCTTACCCATAATTGCCCCAGTCTTTTGCGTGGGGTGATTTATTGCTGGTCTTGTGCTTAAAATCATCTGCATCTGCTACCTGCAACAAAAGAATATGCCCACATGCTCCGAATATTGCGTGGCTAGAATCCACCATCCGGGAGTATTCAACATTCGAAGTAATTTCAAACATTTTTTTCTGCGCATGTTATTGCAAGGCTGCCATGTTTTCAAATGCAATGTTTTATCAAAAATTAGGACGTTTTTGCAAACAAAGCAATAAAACAAAAATAGAAAGCTTTTTACTGAAATTCAATTTATTGACTGAGAGCCCAGAATAGGCAATTACATCCGGAAGCAATCCCTGGAAAGAGGTGATCGCTAAAAATTGAGAAAAGAAACTATCCTAATGGCAATGTGAAAACGGAATTCCACTGAGTTTCCATTCTGTTATGACCAGTATGTCTTCAAAACTCCCCGACCTTGCCTTCTGAGGAATGATCAGACCGATTCCTATCCTTCGGAACGTCAGTTGTTCAAACGGTAATGGGGTACAGATAACTCAAACCGTAGTCATTCGCTTAAATCCCTCTTTTGTGTGGACCGCCCTTTCAGGTTTTCGATCCACCAGGATACCCTTTTTTGCCTAAGTTGCCCTTTCGGGTTTTCAACTTACCGGGTGCACAAAAATTTTTTCAATTATATCCCTAATTTTTGCCCGAACCTTATTCTGTTTTTGGTTCGCCGGGATGCCCTTTTTTGCCTGGATTTTTTTATTTTTATTATCCAGCGGGTCTATTCATGCGAAGTATTTTTTTGACTACGTCCGAGTTGACAGGGGATGAAAAGTCTTCGCCATCCATGGTTGTAAGCAATAAGGCTCCGCCCGAAAAGACCTTTTTAACCACGAATGAACCTTCATAATTAGGAGTCCATTTGCCCCTGTGATCTGTATTGGGAGGAAGGATCCTTTTGAGTACCACATCTCCGACTTTATAAACCCGAGGACGCACCTTTTGGTCAAATGCCTGTTTCATTCTGCGCTGATATAGTTGCCCATGACATACAGCCGCCAATCGCTTTTCCTCAATAAGGCTCAACTGATCAAATCTGGCTCGTACCCATTCAGCTTCATCTAGCTTAACATCCATCATAACTCTGAGGGACGGAATCTCTACTTCAACCGGTAGCACTGCCTCCATACCATATACAAGTGAGAATGGGGTTGCCCCAGTGGACGTGCGTACCGACGTTCGATACCCATGCAAAGCAAATGGTAACATCTCATGCCAATCTTTGTACGTGACAACCATTTTCTGCACAATCTTCTTGATATTTTTGTTGGCCGCTTCGACCGCGCCATTCATCTTTGGGCGGTACGGAGAAGAATTGTGATGTTCGATTTTGAAGTCCCGGCATAACTCAGCCATCATCTTATTGTTCAAATTAGAACCATTATCAGTAATGATTCTTTCGGGAACTCCATATCGGCAAATGATATCCCGTTTTAAGAAACGAGCGACCACTTGTTTTGTAACATTGGCATAGGATGCGGCTTCAACCCATTTGGTGAAGTAATCAATTGCCACCAAGATGAAACGATGACCATTGGAAGCTGTAGGCTCAATCTTTCCGATCATATCAATGCCCCACATGGCAAACGGCCAAGGCGACGACATGATGCTCAACGGATTTGGAGGCACATGCACCTTGTCTGCGTAGATCTGGCATTTATGGCATTTGCGGGCATATTTGCAACAATCTGACTCCATAGTCAACCAATAATATCCCGACCTTAACAACTTTTTAGCCATTGCATGCCCTCCGGCATGGGTACCGAAAGAGCCTTCGTGCACTTCAATCATCAACAAGTCTGCTTCACGTCTATCCACACATCTAAGCAGGACCGTGTCAAAATTTCTTTTATACAGCACGCCATCTTTATTCAAGAAGAAACTACCAGCTAACCTTCTCAACGTCTTCCTGTCTTTGGACGATGCCCCGGGCGGGTACTCTTGACTTTTTAAGAAACACTTAATGTCATAAAACCATGGCTTGTCATCAGACGCTGCATTGACCGCAAACACAAATGCTGGTCTGTCAAGGCGGGATACCTCAATCTTAGGTGCATGGTTCCATCTTTGCACTTTGATCATGGAAGACAAAGTGGCCAAGGCATCAGCGAACCTATTCTCATCTCGAGGAATATGGTACAGTTTCACTGTTGTGAAAAATGTCAGCAATCTCCTCGTATAATCTCTATATGGCACTAGATTTGCTTGGTGCGTGTACCAACTCCCTTTCACTTGATTGATTACCAAAGCTGAATCACCGAATATATCAAGGGTTTTAATCCGTAGATTAATCGCCTCCTCGATCCCCATTATACAAGCTTCGTACTCTGCTTCATTGTTGGTGCATCCGAAAGTTATTCGTGCAGTGAAAGGCATATGAACACCTTCCGGCGTGATAAGAACTGCTCCAACTCCGCACCCATTCATATTGACAGCCCCATCAAACATCAGACTCCATTTGGATTCAGGGTCTGGCCCCTCCTCCGGAAGTGGTTCCTCACAGTCTTTAGCTTTGAGAAACATGATGTCTTCATCAGGGAAGTCAAACTTCATGGGTTGGTAATCATCAATCGGCTGTTGCGCAAGATAGTCGGACAAGATACTTCCTTTGATGGCCTTTTGTGAAGTGTACTGAATGTCATACTCTGTCAAGACCATTTGCCACCGTGCAACTCTGCCTGTCAATGCTGGTTTCTCGAAAATGTACTTGATAGGATCCATTTTTGAAATCAACAAGGTTGTGTGCCTAACCATATATTGCCTCAATCGCTTAGCGGCCCATGCAAGCGCACAGCATGTCTTTTCAAGCATTGAGTATCGGGACTCACAATCATTGAACTTTTTGCTCAGGTAGTAAATAGCATGCTCCTTCCTACCTGTTTCGTCATGTTGACCGAGAACACAACCCATGGAACCTTCAAGCACTGTCAGATACATTATCAGTGGTCTCCCTTCAACTGGAGGCATTAGAATCGGAGGTTCCTGCAAGTATTCTTTTATCTTATCGAATGCCAATTGGCAATCGTCATTCCACCTGACCGTTTGATCTTTCCTTAACAATTTAAATATTGGTTCACACGTGGCTGTTAGGTGAGATATGAACCTTGCAATGTAGTTCAATCTACCCAAGAAACCACGAACCTCTTTTTCTGTTCTCGGTTCAGGCATTTCTTGTATTGCTTTCACCTTGGCAGGATCAACCTCGATTCCTCTTTCGCTCACAATGAAACCTAGCAACTTTCCAGAACGTACCCCAAACGTGCACTTGTTTGGATTTAATCTCAGACGGAACTTTCTCAACCTTTCAAACAGCTTTTTCAGGTTAACCAGATGTTCCTCTTCTGTTCTCGACTTGGCAATCATATCATCTACATAACATTCGATCTCCTTATGAATCAAGTCATGAAACAATGTCACCATTGCCCGCTGGTACGTTGCCCCTGCGTTTTTCAACCCAAAAGGCATTACTTTATAACAATATGTACCCCACGGAGTAATGAACGTGGTCTTCTCCATGTCTTCAGGTGCCATCTTGATCTGGTTGTACCCGGAGAAACCGTCCATAAATGAGAACACTGAAAACTGAGCTGTATTATCGACCAGCACATCAATATGAGGTAGTGGAAAATCATCTTTCGGGCTAGCTTTATTAAGATCTCGATAATCCACACACATTCTCACTTTTCCATCTTTCTTCGGTACTGGCACGATGTTGGCTACCCATGGCGGATACTTTGTCACAGCAAGAAAACCAGCGTCCCACTGCTTCTGGACTTCCTCCTTAATCTTTAAAGCCATGTCGGGGTGAGTCCGACGAAGTTTCTGCTTGACTGGCGGACATTCTTCTCTCAATGGTAGCCTGTGCACGACAATATCCGTATCCAACCCCGGCATGTCTTGATACGACCAGGCGAAGACGTCAACATACTCGCGCAACATTTCCGTCAGAATTTGCTTCACATCTGCTTGCAAGCTGGCACCAATCCTGATCTCTTTTTTGGCGTCCTTGGTACCAATATTGATGATTTCTACAGTCTCCTGATGAGGCCGGATGACCCTTTCCTCTTGTTTCAACAATCTGGCCAGTTCTTCAGAAAGTTCACAATCTTTCCCATCCCCTTCTTCGGCTTGATAAATCGGATTGTCAAAGTCATACATGGCCATATCAAAATCGTTATCAGTGGTATCCGGAGGATCAAGTCTGCATGAACGGGTTCATGCCTTATTTTAGAATTTATTTTTAAGCAAAACAAAAGAAAATGAAACATTGCCATTTTATTTTTTTGTGCAAAAATAAAAACTGAAAGACAGAGAACAAAATTTGATTGCAAAACGTCCTTTATTAATGATTAAACATTGCAAATGCAACCATGGTGGCCCTACAAATGAATCTATACGCCTTGGGCAGAGCGCCAGATTTTGTCATGCATTATGGTTAGAAAAAACAAAGAAAAAAAAAAAATTACTCTGTCTGAAGAGTAACCCGGATGACTTCTTCAACGAACCAGTTTTGCACTTGTTGTCCCGGAGCACGAGGGCGTACCCAGTTGTCCAGGTCACAATTACTGTCAACACTATCCTCCGTGGCTGCACAAGACTGGTCCATGTAGATAATTCCCCCACTATTGAAAGTAATGGGTCCCCTGCTCCCCGCATCTGAAGTTGTAGAGGGATGATAACCAATACCAAATTTGTCTTCCTTCATTGGGGTCTCTATCAACCTGCCCCAACCTTGGGCGTGGCCTGCCCTGACGACTTCGACAGCTTGTTTGTAAGATGAAATGGAGGTACCAGCCCCAACTGGTACAGAAGAAGACTCAGGTGCATCGTCAATATTGACTGCTTCAAATGATTGGCACATCATCTCATGAATTTCCCCATCCATTTCAATGTACTTGAACGTGGATAAGTGACTCACAAAGATGTCTTCTTCTCCACACACTGTCACAACCTGCCCTTCAAACTCATACTTCAGCTTTTGATGTAGAGTGGAAGTAACAGCTCCAGCTCCGTGAATCCAAGGGCGTCCCAATAGGCAGCTATATGCAGGTTGTATGTCCATTACATGGAACGTGGATTTGAATACCTGTGGTCCAATTTGTACGGGCAATTCCACCTCACCAAACACAGATCGTCTAGTTCCATCGAATGCTCTGACCACCAATTCACTAGGCCTTAAGATCAAACCGTCAACTTCCAGCTTCATTAATGCCTTCTTGGGCAAGACATTGAGTGATGAACCAGTGTCTACCAGTACATGAGATAACACTGCGCCCTTACACTCCACCGTGATATGCAAAGCCTTATTATGGTTTCTTCCTTCAACAGTCAAATCTCTACTTGTAAAGCCCAAGCCATGGCTGACATTAACATTGGAGATTATGCCCTCGAGCTGATTAACAGTAATTTCTTGCGGCACGTACGCACTCTTCAACACTTTCAACAACGCCTGCCGGTGCGCATCAGAGCACATCAATAGTGACAGGATTGAAATCTTTGAAGGGGTCTGATTCAGTTGGTCCACAATCTTATAATCGCTTTTCTTGATTATCTTCATAAATTCTTCCATTTCCTTATCAAAAGTAATCTTTGTCTCTGCTTCAGGTGTAGGCGCACTTTCAACCACCTGTTTACCCTTAGCCTTTGCTGCAGCTTCTGCCTCTTTATCACTTCTCAAGGTTTGGGGAGCGAACAACCTTCCACTCCTTGTAAAGCCCCCTACGCCCCCTACGTTATCAACATTTGGGCTGACTGACGACTCAACTTCCTGTTTTTTACCTTCGTAATATACATCTGCCCCATAGTGCCATGGGATAGCCTTCGTAGACGTGAACGGAATTGGTCCTGGCACCGTGATAGTGACAGGACTGGGCCTTTCTGGCGCAACACTCGCCACGGGAACTGCATTGACCGGCATTTGAATCTCAGCGGGAGTGTAATAGATGGTCACGGTTGATATCTCATCAGTGTCTTTCACGACTCTGTCGAACTGTAGACATCCTTCATCGATCAGATTCTGTAAACCCATCTTCAACTTATCACAGCCGTTCTCCTGATTCATACACTCAAAGCAATCTTGATTACAGCCCGGGAACACCTGTCCCTTCAATAAACGATCTTTTACAACCAACAAAGAAGTTTTCACTTGACGGATATCTGTCACCAGATTCAATCTCCTCCCATCTTCAATAGCGTACACATTTGCTGCGCTATGATCAGGCATGGGATGCTGAGTAATATTAGGAGCGGGAGAGAAATTGATGGCTTTAGCATCAATCAAATCTTGTACTTTATGATGGAAAGCCCAGCATTTTTCAATGGAGTGCCCCTGAGCACCTGAGTGGAACTCACAACGAGCATTAGCATCGAAGTTAGGTGGCAGGTTTCCAGCAACCGGAGCTTTCATAGTACGGAGTTCTACCAACTTTAACTCGAGTAGCCGGGGCAACAGCGCGGCATAAGTCATAGGGAGAGGATCCATCTTACGATCCCTCTGTCTAGACCTTTGCTGGAAAAAAGGTTGTTGCTGTGGAACTTGTTGTTGGGGTTGTTGTTTCTGAACAGACGGTGTGGGGATTGTTACAGCATCTACCTGATAATAAGCTCGAGAACGCCCTCTGCCTCGTCCTCTAAACACAGCATTCGTATCACCTTCTCTTCTTTTCTGGTTACTAGCAAACGGTTTCTTCGTCCCCGAAGAGCCAGCCCCACTCACATCCTGGATCTTTCCAAGCTTTAACAGACTTTCTATTCTTTCTCCCGCAATCACAATATCAGCAAATCCAGTTGACGGACAAGCAGCTAATCTATCCAGATAGGCCCCTTGCAATGTGCCCATGAACATATCTGCCATTTCTCTGTCTGACAAGGGAGGTTGAACCTGGGCAGCCATTTCCCTCCACCTCTGTGCATATTCTTTGAAACTCTCCTTGGCATTTTGTGACAACCCCTGCAATTGAGTGCGGTTTGGCGCCATGTCAATATTATACTGGTATTGCTTCAGGAACGCTTCTGCCAGATCTTTCCAGTTCTTCACAGCAGCTCTATTCAACTTCATGTACCAGGTCAAAGACGCCCCAGCCAGACTGTCCTGAAAATAGTGCATCCATAGCTTCTCGTCATCCGTATGGGCTGAAATCTTCCCAAAGTAGGCTTGAAGATGCGTTTGGGGACACGCATTGCCGTGATACTTATCAAAAGTAGGAGGTTTGAATTTAGGGGGAATTCTGACTCCTGAGACCAGCCCCAAGCTAGTAACATCAATACCCATAGAGTTCTTGCATTCTATGGCCCTGATCTTTTCTGCTAACTCCTCATACCTTCGATCACCTTGATTACCCACATCAGCGTCTAGCAGAGTAAATTGGTCTTCCAGAGTATCCTCAAGAGTAACACCAGCATGCCTACCATTTCCATTACCCCGATTGTTACCACCAGGAGGAGGGTTGCCACCGGGAGGAGGAATGCCATGTCCCTGTGAATTGTCATGATGATCACCTTCGGGCCCATTGTCGGGACGCTCTACCAGAAGCCTCAGTCTCTCCTGATTTTGCGCCATGCCAGTCATGAGGGTCATGAACTGGTCCATACGCGCCCTCATTTCCGCCAAATCACTTTGCACTTGATCCATGATTCTTACTTGATTCCTTCGCGTCGAATATCGGTGAATATGACTCTCCGCTATAATGCCTGAAACCAAATAAAGGTTAGAGACCCCGCAACGAGTACCTGAAAAGCAAGTAACAAAAATGCAAAATGATATGCAATGCCATGCAATGCTATGCTTGTCATTTCCTAGGTGCTTTACACCCTGATTCCAATCCAAACCACGGAAATCTGAAGACCAGAAATCGTGATATAAAGAGACGTGTAGTGGTCACGTGCTTGTGCGCAGCTATCTGATAAAGAATAATTCTGAATAAAACTGCTCATACTCATTCAACAAAATATTCAAGTACATTTAAGAAAGGTTCAACCGCAAATGCAATACAAGGAAAAATGGATCCATCAACAAGCCTGATGGTAACCATTAACAACAAAATATAAGGAAAAGAACATCAGTCTGACAATTCCACACCCTTCAGCTTATCACTTGAGTACTTGATTTCCTCAAAAAGTATATGGGTACGCTGGTGATTCGGCTTTTCAATCATTTCTTTGATCAAGACATCCCTTTTCTCAAGAGCTTCAGTTAAAGAACCCATATGCAGCATCAGAGCCTCGTCATCACACACTCCTTTGTGTCTCTTTATGCCGGCTTGCGTCTTGAGTATCTCCCTTTCTATCATGACTTCCTCAAGCTCTTTCTTGGTATTCCTCAGCTCACCTCTAGCTTCTTCTAACTGTTCTTGACTTTTATCGAGACTTTCCCGATACTTTCTCCTCTGCTCATGTGCCTTTTTAAGCTCCTCGTCTTTAGTCTTCGACTGATCCTTTAACTCGGCATTTTCGATTCTGACTTCATCCCAAGCTTGACGAAGTTGAGCTAATGAATCCTTGCTTCGGGCTAAAGCCTGTTTTGTAATCTTGTGAGCCTGACTAGTGTCATCTGCTCCCAGAGTAAGTTTCCGAAAGTACCGAGCTCGGTCATCAAAATCTTCCTCTTTGTCAGCCAAGGTTTTTTCCGCTTTCAAGGCTCTCTTTTCCAACTCTTTGTTGTCAGCTAGAGCTTTCTGAAGGCATCTGCTCATTCCAGAATTCTCTATCTGCAACTCTCTGACCATTTTCTTCCACTTCTCACATTCTTCAATAGCCACCATAGTGGGTTGTTCTGGCTGTACTGCACATAAAAGAGGTCCCCTTGAAAAGGGTAAAAGCAATTCCTTTACTTTCGTTTCAATCCACCTGTCATATTCAGGATAAGATCTACAATCTCCTCTTCCAAAAACTGCTTTTCCAATTTTGTGCTTATCTTTCCAAGCATTCACTACTTCTACCACCTTCGCATCTTTAGTTCCTGTAAAGAATAAAGATTCTTCCACATCTTGCTCTGTAGGAGGATCCCTGGAAGCATACCCAAACTGTCGGATGGCCAAAACTGGATTATAATTGATCCCTCCTTTTCTGCCAATCAAAGGCACATTTGGAAAATTTCCGCATCTTGTGACCAGCTCTATTCTCAATAACCGGTGGTCAAACCATACAATGTTATCAGCAGTTAAACTCATCAATCGTTTAGACCATTTCGCCACATCTTTGGTTTCCACAAAGGCACCTGTCTGAGGCAAATGTTTGAAAAACCAATGACTCAGCAGTGGAGTACAACAACTGACAGATCCTCCCCTCCTTTTCTCATTCTTGTAATGCACGGAATGATAAAAATCTCCTAACAAAGTAGGGACTGGATTTTTAAGGACAAAAACTCTCGTTGCTTGCATATCCACAAAGTCTTGCTGATTGGGAAAGAAAACTAGGCCATATATGCAGAGAGCCAGAATGGAATTGTAAACCGTCCAATTTTTAGCACTTGCAGCCTCTTGGGCCTGTCCAGCCAGAAATTCTAAATGAAATCCGCTAACTCCATTTTTACTGCTCACACCACTCTTTATCACTGCCTGATCCATTTGTAAAGCAGCAGCAATTTCTTTTACGCTGGGAGAACTACCAGAGAAGAATGGTATTGCCGACGTGATCGGAATTCCCAAAATAAATGAGAATTCTTCCAGTGTTGGCATCAAAATGTAATCTGGAAAAAGAAAACATCTCAACGAAGGCTCGTAGAACTGCAGCAGAGTGTGCAAAGCATCATGTTCATACTTGGTGATTGTACGGACCATCCCAACCAAATTCCCGTAGCTCTTCTGAAACCTATCAAGAATACCCGGACCAGCCATATCTATAACTTTGAGCAATGAATCCAAGACAGGATCTGGAAACTTGTAAGACACATTGTTCTTTCTCTCGGCGACGATCTCTGTTGAACCCATGGATTGGAATCAGAAATGTATTATGCACCTGAAAATGACAAACATAACTGTTATGATATGATAATGCAATGCAAAAGGGCATGTGATCAGGTAATCAAGTGTCGGTGTTTGTATTGAACTGTGTGCACTGTGTCTCTGTACTGAGTCTGGCAATATCTGAGATGAACACTTAAATCACTGTCATAGGATACAATGTCTGAAACCATCATAGAATCACAAGTAAGGTAGGTAGGAGGCTGGGTTTCCTGCAAACCTGTAAACATCCCGCCCATACTCACATGTGGTTCTTAGAAAATAAGGCTTGTCAGCTTCGGAGGTTTGAGAAGCAATAGCACATTCAGCCCGTAGGATACAATGCTATGCCAATCAAAGAGGTCGTCCACTGACTCCCCTTAGAAAATAAAAGTCATCCTATGCAAGTTCCAAAGTGGGCCCTCGGGTGCGAATGGGTTTGCCACAGAATGTGGTCTGCCATTGTCACCACTAAAGAGGGATATTTCCACTAAGGTCCTCATGATCGGTCACTAGAGTCGACAGCTCTCTAGATCTACATCCTGGAATACGCAAGATGCGTATGCCACGACGTGTCCCAAGATAGCCTCGTCTAGCTGTGAATTTCGTGAACACCCAACGCACTCCAAACGGCACGTAGGTCCCACTACTCTCCACTCTAATTCTAAGTGTATACTCAAGCCTGTGTAATGGGCTTATCTCTCAGAAATCCCATCCCGCCAAACAGACAAAACAGTGCAGCACAATATAATATATGATATGTAATGCTAAAATGCAGTAAATACTGTAAAGTAAATAAACAGCAAAATATAGCACAACAGTAAACACCCAATGAAAAAAAATAAACAAGCGCTAGGATTAACTCGCTAAGGAAACCAGAGATTCTGGGTTATACTCCCCAGCAGAGTCGCCAGCTGTCGCTCCCGGGATTTTCATCCAAGTACAAACGCGAAAGTGGCACCGAAACAGAGTCGCCAGCAATGTGTATTTATCCCAAGAGAGGGAAAGGAAACACCGCATAAACCTGAAGGAAAGGATAGAGCATGGTCTTACGACCAAAAGAAATGGGTTCGGGAGTCGGTTACGCGAGAGGAAGGTATTAGCACCCCCTCGCGTCCATCGTACCCGATGGGATCCACGCTTGCTTGTCTCGATCAAAGGGTGTAAAGAAAGGAAAACTGAGAAAGAACTGAAAAAGGAAAGGAGAAAGAGAAACAAATGTAGGGAAAATAAAAGAAGTGCTCGCATGGGCCCTACCCCACTGCCTACGTATCTCATCGGGAACATGAGAATCAGAGCGACGTAGTTCCCCTCACTAGGGATGAATTGTTTGTGTTTTTTAAGGAACGGATAACGTTCTAGCTCAGGTGTTGCAGGCTCGCTGGTCCGAGTGCGTTACCATCTTGCAAGAGAACGAGTAGAAGCGCGTTCGTGCGTTGAGAGTGAATGAGGTGAGAAAAGAATTCCCGAAGGAAAGACGTTATTGTTTGTTTTTGTCTTTTAAGAGTTTTTTTATTTGTTTGTTTGCATATGATAGTGTATCTGAATCTTAGTTATTGGAATGTGTACTTTCTCACATTCCAAGATGGAATGGGTAAGAAAGCACATTAAGAGTGAAGAAGACCCCCACACTTAGTTCCAATTGTCAAGGTTCAAACACACTAGCATACTTGTGTTTATTAAGTGTTTTGTTGATTAAGAAATGAAGAAGTGTTTTTTATTATTTGCACCTTCAACAAGTATTGCATTTAAGTCCCTCATACAAGATCAAATGTTTAACACATTGACCCAAGATGGGCTATATGCTATACATTCTAAAATTATAAGAGAAGACCCCTTATAACCTTTTCTTTATATGAAAGGCCTAAATGCAATAAATGCCTACCTTTATTAGATATTTTGAATTTTCTTTGAGATGAGAAAAGAGACTCAAGGGAGGATAAAGGTAAAAATCTATATGGACTAAGACTCAATCCTAATTGATTAGTTAAGGGAGTGATCCTAAAGTTTGTGAGGTTTCAACCTAAAGTCTAAAGAAAGAATGAATTAAACAATTCACTTCTAAAATGGAAGATGAATTGTAATTCAAAAGGGAAAGTAATGAGTTATTAAAAGAAAGCACATAAGTGCTTAACAAAACACAAAATGAAATTATAAAAGAGAAAGGATAGAAGTTGAATGTGGATTCCTTATCCACACTCAATTGAAACTTACCAAAGCCCCTACATGGTTAGCACAATCACTTACAAGTAAAGTAAGAAAATATAATGAACAAATCAAATTCAAACAAGTTGACAAACAAAGTAAAATGAGATTAAATGCTATACATGCTTCCAAGTCAGAATGTAACTCATATTTACACAACCTAATGTTATCCTAAATGAGCATACCAAATCATGCAACCAAAATCTCAATCCAACAAGAAGCAAAGAAGAAAAGGTGAAGTGATGTGAATGTGGTTCATACTTGTGAAACAAGTGACTTAAGGTGCAAGATAAACATCAAACATGCAAAGATGAAACCCAAATGTCACAATCAGAAGTCAATTAACATATTATACATCCTCAAACAAAACCACAACTCATGGCACAAGTGCCTTCATGATCAAGCAAACCAAACATGAGGCATGCATTCACAAAATGAACAAGTTAAACTTCATGCTTCAAACAAATAGCAAACATGCTTCAAAAATTATGACTTTCACCAATCAAACACCTTAAACACATGTCACTAGCATATCAAGTCCACAAGCAATGAATCAGAACCAAAGTCACTCAACAATTAGGTCAAAGTCTCATGGAAGTTTCATGCATTCATGCTCAAAGCAACACATCAAAAGTCATCCAAAAAAGACTTAAAAATCATCTCATAAATCTCAAACATACCTCAACATATTGTGACCACAATGCAAAAAGAAAGGCATCAAAATCATTTTTTATGATCAAGAACAAAAATGCACAAAATCATATGTCACATTAAGTATGCATGCAAATGGAAATTCAAAAGAAATAATGGAACAGGGGCAAAATGGTCATAAAATCAGAAAATAAAATCATAGAAAATTTCCTAAATGTTTTAAGAATACACATGAATTTTTGTAGAATTTTCCAATATGTTTTGATATTTTTAAAAATTAGAAATCAAACGTGTAGAAAGAAATAAAAAATGAAAAATGAATGCAAAATGCAAGGGGGTGCAAACATAGCAATTAGACAGTGTAAATGCATTGGGCTTCAAAACAGGAGGGTGCAAATATCAATCTGGATAAGTCCAAGTCTGCGCGCCAAACACAATAACAAAAATGCACCTGCAGTCAACAATCTTGACTCACTCCCAACCATCAGATCAAGTCCAAGTCAAACCAAAGTCAAAGTAATTGAAATCAACACACACGCGTGAGGGAACACGTTACCTACGGTGTACTGCGTTACACAAAGTTAAAAAATAAAATCAGAATGAGCATGTGAGAGGCATGTGCGTTTTTATGTGTTGTCACCATTGTGAGCATTAGATCAAACGAAATCAACGGCTGTGACTTAATCTGGCATGCAAAACCCTAATGTAACCTCACCGGCCGGAGAGGGACCTCCGGTCACCTTCTCCGGCCACTCTCCGGCACTGTAAATATCACATGCTTCCAGAAATCAACAAACTAGGTATCAAACGAAAGCTAATCTCATGAGGAACACAAATTCAGCAACAAAATTCACAGATCAAGCATGAATAAAGAGAATCGAAGAAGAGAAACTTTGCCCTAAGTTTCAGTTCTAAACTCCTAAGGAGCTCTATCAACTAGCCAGCTTCACATAGCTTCTAATAAGCTCAAACAACACATCAATAAGTCAAAACAGGATAAAATCGTGCAATTAAAGTTTGAGAAATTTTGAAACCTGAAATTGGCGAACTCTTGAATCAACAGAAAACCAGAGATGAGAGATTGATCTTGAGCTTCCTAAGAGCAAAATAAATGCTCTGAACCTTTGGATTTTGAAGACAATGAACTGAGATTCCAATTGGAGAAGTTGCTGCTCTCGATAGCTTGCTCTTACTTCAGCTTGTTCTTGATCAGAAATGCTTGATGATGAACAATTGATGAAGATCAAGGTGAGAACGTGTGAAGAACTCGTGTGAAATCAGAGAGAAAATGGAGAGAACTCTGAGAGAAAAGTGAGAGCAATTTGGAGTGAGAGTGAAAAATGAGAATCCTCCCCTGAAATTGTGAGAGTTTCAGCTTATATATCCAAGGTTAACTCCCAACCAGTTCAGTTAACAGTTAGAACTCTAGTTAAACTGAGTTAGTTAACTGAGTTTGAGTTAACTAACTGAGTTAGGTGGTTAATAGCACGAGTTGGGGAAGTTCTGTTAGAGTGAGGGTGAGGTTCATGGAGTTATGGTGGTGTGTAGGAGAAGGAAAGTGATGTTATGTTGTTCTGATGTAGCTGCAGGAATCTTGTGGTGCAAGTTTCATACATTTCCCTTCTCATGTAAGAAGCAGCATGGTGGAAGCACGTGCATTAATTGTTTGGTTTAATGAGGAAATGGACTGAAGTGATCATGAAAGTTTGTTGAATGACTGAACCAAAAACAATGTGTGAATTACTAGACAAGACAGTCAATGCATCAATGCAAATGGTGATGTTTGAACATGGATTTCTTTATGACCAATGCATGAAAATGGATCATCTTGGTGTCAATGGATTGAGGATGCATCACATAACATGTTTGATGTTTGAATCCAAGTGGAATAATGCCTTTAAAGTGATGAAAAATGACTTAGAACACAAGGATGTGAGACTGCATCATGGGCGTGTGAGTGAGGTTGGCTGGCAAGGTAACATGGCACCTAGGTTCTCAGCATGATCATAGCACATTGGACTCAACATAACTTCTTGACCTTTGATCAAATGAAAAAAACATGAACACCAATCTTAAAGATCTCACATAGAGGAACAACTTTCATGTTGAAAGATTTTTCATTTGAGGCCTTTAACCATGAGAAAAATGAGTGGACATTAGGCTCACCAACTGTTTGAGAAAATGACCGCGCGCGTGCCCTGAAAATCTTGGTCATGACCTAGTTTTGAACCTACTTTGCTCAAACTTTGATCAATCATATCTCACTCAATTTTTATCCAATGGAGATGTTCCACACATGGATTTGAAGCTTAAAACAAGATCTTTCATTGAGGCAGAGTGGATTTTTCATTTGGTGCTCCAAATTTAAATGGCCTTGGTTCAAATTCTGATGCAAAATGGCCAAAACTTGCTATTTTTAGTAACCCTACTTCATCCAAAAATGGCAACTTTCCAAATCTTGATTTTTTCATGATTCCTTTGGAATTTCTTGACCAAATTTTGTACATTGGACACATGTAACATGAATTTTATGAATTTGGCCTCAAAAAGTCAAGAGTTGACTTTTTCCTCTGATTATTTGACTTGGCCCCAAATTTCCTGATTTTTGATCTTTCTTCCAATTGAACCACCTCCAAAACCAATTGAGATGCAATTTTCCACATACATACACTTAGGGACATATGGAATACCATGACATCAAGTTTTGTCCAAAAAATCAAAGATAACCTGATTTTACTGTAAACCCTAATTTCAGCCCCTTCTGGTTAGGAGGAAAAAGTGCAGTCTTCAATTTCAAATTCCTCAGAGTATGTTGTGTATCCTCTTAAAGGATGATGAGAAATGCCACTTGAGAATGATTTTGAATCAATGAGCTATCTCTTTTGAGGGTTTTCCTTCAATTTTTGAATCTCTTGCATAGTGAAAGATGTAGTGCTTCAATCTTCCATTGAATCTCACTTCCTTGAGGTTTTGGAAGATCAATTGAGATAGTATGAGACATGAGAGACCTCTTGGCTTGTCTAGAGCCAACTTGATTGACCTTTTTGTGCTTTGAATGATCCCTTGATTGTCCACCTTCCACCTGATCACATGCCCTGATGGTAAGAAGGATGCCATGCTTCATTTTTCTATGTTAAATGCAATGCAATGCTAATGAGATGGATATGATATGATAAATGATAATGCCATGCTATGATGCCAAAAGGGAAGAGCAAATTTTGGGGTATTACAGTACCCCAGAGCGACAGTGCTTAAGAACCACGTCCAAAATCGCTCGCTACAGAAAAATGGTCCCCACCGTGGGGCCAAACAAAGGATTCTTGTCTCTCTTATCTCTCTAGATGAAACCTTCTCTTAGGACGAGTCCTTGGGTTCACAAGGTATCACCAAATGACGGTTCCATCGGGGAATGTCATTATTGCTAGGATCGGCCCTCACTAGGATCTTAGGTCAAAACCTTTAAGTTGGGAAGGTACCATAGAATGACGACTCCGTCGGGGAGCCATTTTCTGTTAGGATCATAGGATTCATAGCTCTTAAAAAGTCTAGGACATTAGGACAAATATATATACTGCTTTTCCTGATTGATATATGTGTTTATTTTTCTGCTAATGGGAATGCGTGTGATGCCGCATGTGGAAAGATTGAGTATACACCTAGGGAAAACCTCTTTCAGTAGTGCGGAAGCTATCGGAAATAGTTGTCACGCGATACTACCCTCTTCTAAGATTCTTCGAAATACATCACCTAGCACGGTTCCCGGCCCGCTGATGTTATCTCGACAAGAATCAATGATTTTGAGAGACAGGTACAAAAATCACTAGTATAAACCTTTGGGATGGGTAGAGCCTTGACTTCATGACACCGACCCTTTGACCCCATGTTTTTTCTATGTTTTTGTGTGCTGCATTTATGCATTCATTTTTTATATAAAAAAACATTAAGCAGAGAAAAAATTTCTCTTCTAGTCTCTCTTTTTCAAATTAAACTAAGACAATGATTGCAAATGTCAGAGAGAAAAGGATTGCCCTAATGGATTTTGGTAGAAGAAAAACTCACAAGTATACCTTCAAGGTTCCAAAACTAGAGGATTTGAGAGGATTAGCAAGGATGATCACTAACCCTGACGCTTTCAGAGCGAAGTACGGAGGTCTGCTACCTCTGTTAAGGGTCCATGTAATTGAGGGAATCCTGGAGGCACTCATTCAGTTTTACGATCCGGTCTATCACTGTTTCATATTCCCGGACTACCAGCTCGCACCAACGCTGGAGGAGTATTCTCATCTGATTGATCTACCCATTACTGATCAAGCTCCCTTTTCTGGACTGGAAGAAATTCCAAAGGATCAAATCATTACAAAAGCAATTTATTTGGACGAATCAGAAGTCAGGACTCACCTGACCACTAAAGGAGGAATCCTAGGTTTACCAGCCAAGTTTCTGGTAAAGAAGGCTCTATACTTTGCTAGTATAGGGAACATGACTGCTTTTGAAAGCATCTTTGTTTTACTCACCTACGGGTTATTTATGTTTCCCAACATTGATAACTTCGTCGATATCAACGCCATTAAGGTTTTTCTCATTGGAAACGCCGTACCAACCTTGCTCGCAGATGCGTATCATTCTGTACACTTAAGGAATTTATACAGCGGAGGAATGATCACGTGCTGTGTACATATGCTATATAAATGGTTTATCTCCTATTTGCCTAAGTCTGCCGCTTTTTGGGATCATAAGAGTGCCTTACGTTGGTCGCAGAATATCATGTCTCTTACCAACTCTAATATAGATTGGTATAATAGGATTTATGACAGGATCAAAATCATTGACCGTTGTGGAAACTTCCCCAACGTACCCCTCATAGGAACTAAGGGAGGGATTAATTACCATCCAGTTTTAGTTCGTCGTCAATTTGGATACCCGATGAGGCATGTCCCGCGTAATGCTCATCTGGAAGGTATTTTCTTCAAGGAAGGAGAAAATGACAGGGCACTAAAGATGGAAATAGTGCACGCTTGGAAACATGTTCATAAGAAAGGACGGGAGTCTCTAGGAAAACCGGACTGTGTCTCGGTGGAGCCTTATCTCCACTGGGTACAAACTAGAGCTCTCAAGCTAAAGATGCCTTATCCTCGTCACAGAGTTCTTCCGCCAAGGGAATCTGTCATGTACTTCATAACTGAAACGGAAAAACTTCAGGTTACTCTCAACAAAGTTCAACAGGAGAGGAGGTCTTGGAAGAACAAGTACCGCATTCTCAATGTGGAGTGTACCAAAATACAACAACTGCTGAAAGATAAGGATGCTCTAATTGAGATTTTGGAGCAACATGTTGTAGAAAATCTGGATGACCAAAGGAATTTGCTCGCTCCTTTCACTTGGCAAAGGAATGACAACCCGACAACGGCCCAAGAGCCCTGGTCCAAGAAAAGGAAAGTACCAGAATCAGCACCCGAGTTCTCCTCAGAGAGGACTCGGGACCCATTAGCTTAGGTTTCTATTTTCGCACCTTGTAATTTACTGTATTTCCATTTCCGCAATCCTTTGAATTCCATAAAATGGGGGTGTCCCCACTGTTTGATATTTGCAATCTAATTGTCAAAGTTTATTTTGATTAAACCAAAAAACAATTAATATAATCATTGCATTTATCATTCTCACGTCACGTATTCTTCTTACCTATGAATCTCACGTTTGTGTCTCGGTTCTAGAGTCAAACTGTCTCATTCGTACAATACTCGGGCCAATCGTCAGAAAAAGATGGATGATCTCGAGGAAGAGAACAGAGAGTTGAAAGAAGAGATCGACGCTCTAAGAGAGGATATGAGAAAGCTTCGTAATGACATGCAAGCCATGACAGAAGCTCAGCTACAAAGAATTGTGATCTCAGAGATCACCTCAACGCCCATAGTAGAGAAGTATGATCCTAGGTATCAAATGCCGAAAGATCGTCCCTGGGGCATGCCTGTTAACTATATCCTGGAAGGATATGTTCCGTCGATCACTAAAGATCGGGGAATCATAGCAGAAGCCCCTGGGCCTGAAGGTTACAAACTTCGGGAAAGCGAGGATGCCAGAGGCATAATGAGGACTCTTGAAGGTTATAAACTTCGGGAAACGCCAAGATTCACTGCCGTAGTAACGGTACCACCCCCTGTGGTGCACACTGTCCCGGAAGGACAGATTCCACAGATACCTTCTGGTAGAAAGGAAAGCATGTTCAATATAATGGATGAATTCTAGGAGCAGTTCCTGGAAATGCAGAAGGAACTGCAAGCTATTCGCGGTCAGGATTTATTTGGAAAGGACGCCGCAGACCTTTGTTTAGTCCCCAATGTGAAAGTTCCGCACAAGTTCCAAGTACCCGATTTTGAAAAGTACAAGGGTAACTCTTGCCCTCAAAGCCATTTGGTGATGTACGCTCGGCGAATGTCAGCTCAGATAGAGAACCAGGATCTACTGATTCACTACTTTCAGGATAGTTTAACCGGTGCCGCATTAAAATGGTACATGGGTTTAAACCGCGCTATGATTATCACTTTCAGAGATCTTGGCACTGCCTTCGTCCAACAATATAAATACAATTTAGACATGGCACCAGACAGAGATCAACTAAGATCAATGTCACAAAAGGACAAGGAAACCTTTAAGGAATACGCTCAGAGATGGCGTGAAATTGCCGCTCAAATTTGTCCACCTCTTGAGGAAAAAGAGATGACAAAGATTTTCTTAAAAACCTTGAGCTAATTTTACTACGACAGAATGGTTGCCAGTGCGCCCAGCGACTTCACCGAAATGGTCGGTATGGGAGTGCGTCTCGAGGAAGCCGTTCGAGAAAGACGTCTAGTCAAAGACACTGGGTCGACAAGCAGTACTAAAAAAAATGGTAGTGCTCTCCCTAAGAAAAAAGAGCAAGATATTTGGAATATCTCTCTCGGAAAGCAAAGGTGACGGTACCAACCAGTAGCAGCTGTAACTCCTGCTATCAACCCTGCGCCTGTTTCTACGTATCAACCTCAGGTTGCTCAAAGCCAACCGCAGTCGCAGCAATTTCAGCAAAAGACACAACAGCCTCTTCAGCAGGCTCGTCCTCAATACAACAACAACAACCGTACAACACGGCCACCAGGATTTGATCCTATACCCGTATCGTACGCAGAACTATTTCCGTTACTACTGGCCAAGGGGCATGTCCAGACTAAGTCTCCTCTTACAGTACCAGAAAATCTGCCTTTTTGGTTTAAGGTGGATCAGACTTGGCCTTACCATCAAGGAGGACCAGGGCACAACATAGAAAACTGTCTCAGTTTCAAATTCGACGTGCAAAAGCTTGTTAGGAGTGGGGTTTTATTTTTCAAAGATACGAATCCGAATGTTCTCACGAACCCACTGCCTCAACACGAGAAGGCTACAGTCAATTTGATAGAGGGAGAGTCTAACAACATCTATCAAATTCATGATGTACTCTTGTTAAGGGCCAACTTGGTCAAGATGCATTGTAGATAGAGTGGATATAGCCATGTGCCACCTCATAATTATCACCAGTGTGATATCTACTCTAAAAGAAATCGAGGATGTTCTGTGGTGCAATCAACTCTACAGGAACAGATGGATCTCGGATGGATCCAAGAGCACCGAGTTCGCGGAGTTAACATGGTTTATACGAATTCCAACATCATTCAAAACCACGATATCCGTGCAATGAATGTCAACCTGGTGGTAAAGCACTCAAGGCAAAGCCAGTATCATAATCTGCCACGACACGATTACAATTCTTTTCTGACTTGCTCGATAAACAAACAAGGATGCTCTTTCATACAAGAGGCCCTCCAGCGTCAGATGGATCTTGGATGGATTAAAGACTACCATGAAAGGAATCATTATCAAATCAACATGATTCAAATCTTCGATATTCGCTTGATGAATACCAGCCTGGTGGAGTTACATGCTAAACATGTCCGGCTCGGGTTCCTGGTATCACATGATTATCAGGGCTATAAAGCTGGTTGCGAAGACGATCAGGGTTGTGCCCTTGTCCAGGAAACACTTCAGCACTTGTTGAACCACAGGTGGCTTCCAATCTATATGGATGAAGACACCCAACAAATTAGTATCACTAACGGGAATCCTACTAGATATCAAAGTCAGGATGTTCGGTCGATGGAAATAGATCTAGTAAGGTTACACTGTATTCAAAGCGGACGTGGCCAGGTGCCACTACACAACTATGAGCGGTGTGGAGTTTGCTCAGTGGATAATCAAGGATGCTACCTCGTGCAAGCAACCTTTCAAAGTCAGTTGGACCGCAAAAAGATTCAACCATGGTCAAGTTCTGGATCAGTCAACTACTTCGCTGATCAAATCGAGGACGTTGTCGTAATCTTTGATCATCAGAGGGCTAGGGATATTTGTGCCATCATCCCTCTACTTGACGATTCGAGAGTTCCCAACCAAGAACGGATCGAAATTACTTACGATGGTCAGAAAAATCAGAAGGCTCCCTTAGTCATCTATCTATCGGGACCGCTACCGTATGAATCAACTAAGGTTATCCCTTACAAATACGGTGCAACAACAATTGAGAATGGAAAGGAAATTCCGTTACCCTCCGTCGTGAATATTGCAAACATCAGTCGAGTAACACGGAGTGGTAGAATCTTCAACAGAGGAGTTGGAGAACCCAGCCAAGAAAAGGAACCTTAGACAGAAGTTCCCAATCCACCAGTCGGTCAATCCAGTAATCCCGACCTTTCAAAAAATGATGATGAGATGTTAAAGCTCATCCAAAGGAGTGAATACAACATTGTTGATCAGTTGTTACAAACTCCTTCAAAGATCTCGGTATTATCACTGTTACTTAGTTCAGAAGTGCACAGGGAGGCTCTACAGAAAGTCTTGGAGCAAGCCTTTGTGGAACAGGATGTAACAATTAGAAAGTTCGATAACATTGTCTCTAACATCACTTCCTGCAATAACTTGGGATTTAGTGATGAGGAATTACCTGAAGAAGGTCGCCGTCATAACATGGCGCTCAACATTACAGTCAACTGCCAGGACGATGCTTTAGCCAGCACACTAGTAGACACAGGGTCAACCCTGAATGTTATGCCAAAATCTAATCTAATGCGACTATCATTTCAAGGATCTCCGATGAGAGGCAGTGAGGTCATCGTCAAAGCATTTGACGGATCCAGAAAAACGGTTATCGGCGAAGTCGACCTTCCCATAACTATTGGTCCTCACACTTTCCAGGTCATGGACATCCGAGCAACATACAGTTGTTTATTAGGAAGACCTTAGATACATCAGGCTGGGGCGGTCACTTCAACCCTCCACCAAAAGCTAAAGTTCGTCCAGAACGGCCAACTCGTCACAGTCTGTGGAGAACAGGCCTTTCTCGTAAGCAACTTATCGTCATCCACTTATGTAGAACCGGATGGGGTAATCGGAACCCAGTTCCAAACGCTTTCGCTACACAAGGACAATCAATCCGAAGGGGGAACTTCGATTTCCTCGTAAAAAATGTTATCAAAGCGGTCGAGAATACCAATATAACAGGATGAGGGCAACTTGTCATTCCTACTGACAATAAGAAAAAGAAAGGTCTTGGCTTTTCCTCAACCTGTACTCAGAAGGCTGCGAACAATAAAAGTTTTCATCCCATTCAGAACTTCTTCCACAGTGGAGGCTTCCTTCAACCAGTGACTCAAGATGTGCATACCATCAATAAATATGATTCCTCTGATACGGAGGAAGAATGGAAGTCCTATCTCAACTAGGATGGTTATACGTCTCAGGGCAAAACACAAACTCCCTTTTGCTTTCCTGCACAGAGCCCGAGAATTATACCGAGGTCAGAGGTCGAAATGATATACAGAGATTGTGATCCGGAAGGATGCTGTGCTCCGCCAAATTCATTAGAGGAAGACACTCTGATGAAATACAACTTTGACCACGACTATTATGGCCCAATGGATGACTTGCCTATCTGGCAGCCGTATCCCGGAGACTTGGGGCAAGAAAATCAGCCGAACAATGAAAATCAGTTGAGCATCATTGAACAGAATATCTGTATCCCCACCATGTCATGGGATCAACACTCATGTCATTCCGAACTTATCCAGTCCGATGATGAATTGGCAAAGCTTGCCGGACTAGAATTCATCAACTATGCTTTTCCCGAGGTCAACGTCATCGAGAGGGATGACTCCTCCAATTCCAAAGAAGTGTGGGACACCTTGGGACAGCCGAGTGGAAAATACAACTTCAAGGTCAAGTACACCGCTCCTGAAAGCTCTCGTATCAGGCTCGAAGACATCCAGCCAATTGGATGGGGAGATACAGCTGAGAGTACAAATACTACGCAAAATACAACTGAGGAATCCTCCTACGACAACTCTGCCAGGGAGACAGATTCCAATGATCCAGCTCCACCAGAAATCAGCGTTATTTCTGAAGACAAATCAAGGAAGGTACCGGACTTTGTGATTCACCAAGGAGTTCGCCGCCAATGGGTTGCTGTCAATGTCCCGAAGATTGTTCATAAGTCTAAGTAATTGCCATCTTTACTTTAACCTTTCACCCTGCCCAGGTAAAACGTATATTTTGATAGGGCTCACTTTCTGTAAATATCCCTCTTCGCTTCGCCCAAAGAGACAGAGTTTTGTTTTATAGGGCTGTAGTTTCAAGAATCGACTTGTTCATAAATAAAATAACGTCGTTCTGTAATTTCTGCAGTTATTGCTGTTTTCTCTTTCTGCTTTTTCCAGAAAATAGTAATCCTAATAAACAAAAAAATAAATAAATAAAAATGAGCATTGTTAAAAAAAAAACACTGCACACACTCTTGCATTCTCTCTATCTCTTCTAAACACAAATCATCACGTCATGCAGATTGATTGTTTTAAACCCCGTTGAAACATACGATCAAATGCCTTCTCCCAACTTTGAGTTCCCGATATTTGATGCTGAAGAAGAAAATGACGACGAAATTCTAGAGGAGATCTCCCAACTACTCAGACAAGAGGAAAGGTCCATTGAGCCTCACAAAGAGTTGCTGGAAACAGTCAACTTAGGATCGGAAGAAGAGAGAAAAGAAGTCAAGATTGGGGCACTGCTCAGTCCAATTGTCAAAGAAAGTTTGACAAAACTTCTCAAAGAGTTTCCCGATGTATTCGCTTGGTCCTATCAGGATATGCCAGGGTTGGATACCAGCATCGTGGAACATCATCTACCGTTGAGATCAGAATGTCTACCGGTAAAACAAAGGTTGAGACGGACTCATCCAGACATGGCTGTCAAAATCAAAGAGGAGGTACAGAAACAGATTGACGCGGGTTTCCTCGCTACGTCAGAATATCCTCAATGGTTAGCCAACATAGTACCAATTCCAAAAAAGGACGGAAAAGTCAGAATGGGTGTCGACTACCGAGATCTGAACAAGGTAAGTCCAAAGGACGACTTTCCCTTACCACACATTGACATGCTGGTAGACAGTACATCAAAGTTCAAAGTTTTCTCCTTCATAGATGGATTCTCGGGCTATAATCAAATCAAAATGGCGCCGAAAGACATGGAGAAAACCTTGTTCATTACCCCATGGGGTACTTTTTGTTACAAGGTAATGCCGTTCGGCTTGAAGAACGTCGGGGCAACCTATCAAAGGGCTATGACTACTCTGTTTCACGACATGATGCACAAAGAAATCGAAGTGTATGTCGATGACATGATTGCAAAATCTAAAACAGAAGAGGAGCATGTGACCCACCTGTCAAAACTATTTGAGCGTTTGCGAAAGTACAAACTCCGCTTAAATCCCAATAAATGCACGTTCGGTGCCCGTTTAGGGAAACTCTTAGGATTCATCGTCAGCCAGAAAGGAATTGAGGTTGATCCTGACAAGGTCAAGGCCATTCAAGAAATGCCTTCTCCAAAGACTGAAAAACAAGTCAGGGGATTCCTAGGACATTTGAACTATATTTCCAGATTCATATTCCTCATGACCGCGAGATGTGCGCCAATTTTCAAATTACTCAAAAAGAATCAGGACTGCGTTTGGATAGAAGACTGCCAAACCGCCTTCGACTGTATCAAGGAATACCTGTCGAACCCGCCGATTCTATCACCTCCAGTGGAAGGAAGACTGCTGATCATCTATTTAACAGTCTTGGAAGACTCAATAGGTTGTGTACTTGGCCAACAAGATGAAACAAAAAGAAAAGAGTCTGCCATCTACTATTTGAGCAAGAAATTCACCGACTGCGAGACTCGGTACACTATGCTCGAGAAAACTTGATGCGCTTTGGCTTGGGCAGCCAAACGTCTTCGCCAGTACATGATTCGTCACACCACTTGGTTAATCTCTGAAATGGATCCAATCAAGTATGTCTTTGAAAAGCCTGCTCTCACGGGAAGGATTGCCCGTTGGCAGATGTTGTTATCAGAATATGACATAAAATACCACACTCAGAAAGCCGTTAAAGGAAGTGTTTTAGCTGATTATTTGGCTCATCAATCATTGACGATCAAGAATCAGTCGGATTTGACTTCCCAGACGAAGTTGTCATGTATCTAAAAATGAAAGACTGTGATGAACCGCTACCCAGTGAAGGGCCAGAACCAGATTCCCAATGGGGACTTATCTTTGACGGAGCTGTCAATCATTACGGAAATGAAATTGGGGCAATTATCATAACACCTCAGGGTACCCACATTCCTTTCACCGCTAGACTTACGTTCAAGTGCACAAACAATGAGGTCGAATACGAAGCTTGTATCATGAGTCTCGAAGAAGCGATCGACTTAAGGATAAAAAACTTGGATATATATGGCAACTCAGCTTTGGTCATCAATCAGATCAAAGGAGATTGGAACACATACCAATCATGATTGATTCCTTACAAAGATTATGCAAGAAGGTTGTTACCTTTCTTCAACAGAATCGAGTTTCATCATATCCCTCGTGAAGAGAATCACATGGCGATGCATTAGCCACTCTCTCTTCCATGATTAGTGTAGGTCAATGGAACGACTTACCTAAGATTAACATAATGCGCCTTGAACGGCCCACTTACATCTTCATGATTGAAGCAGTCATAGACGACAAACCTTGGTATCACGATATCAAATGCTTCCTTCAAAAACAAGAGTACCCACCTGGGGCATCCAGGAAAGACAGAAAAACCCTCAGAAGGCTGGCAGGCAGTTTCTTCTTGAGCGGTGATACACTCTATAAGAGGAACTTTGACATGGTCTTGCTCTGATGTGTAGACAGACCAGAAGCAGACATGCTGATAAAAGAAATTCACGAAGGATCCTTTGGTACTCATGCCAACGGACACACAATGGCGAGAAAAATTCTAAGAGCAGGGTACTACTGGTTGACCATGGAATCCGACTGCTACAAGTACATGAGGAGGTGTCATAAGTGTCAGATATACGCTGACAAAATCCATGTACCGCCAACGCATCTCAAAGTTCTCTCTTCCCCATGGCCTTTTTTCATATGGGGAATCGACATGATTGGCATGATTGAGCCCAAAGCTTCGAACGAACATCGGTTCATCCTGGTAGCCGTTGATTACTTCACCAAGTGGGTCGAAGCATCGTCATACGCTAATGTAACCCGACAAGTGATGGTCCGATTTATCAAAAATAATATCATCTGCCGTTATGGTGTTCCGAGCCAGATCGTTACCGATAATGGATCCAACTTAAACAATAAGATGATGAAAGAGTTGTGTGCAGAGTTCAAGATTGAACACCATAACTCATCTCCCTACCGACCCAAGATGAACGGAGTGGTAGAGGCAGCTAACAAGAACATCAAGAAGATTGTTCAGAAGATGGTTGTAACCTACAAAGACTGGCACGAGATGCTGCCCTTTGCTCTTCACGGTTATCGCACATCTGTCCGCACTTCAACAGGGGCAACCCCTTTCTCTCTAGTATATGGCATGGAAGCAGTGCTCCCCATCGAAGTAGAGATCCCATCAATCTGGGTATTGATGGAAGCTAAGCTTACAGAAGCTGAATGGTGTCAAAGTCGACACGACGAACTGAATCTGATCGAAGAAAAGAGAATCACGACACTATGCCACGGTCAGATGTATCAGCAAAGAATGAAGAGGGCGTTCGACAAAAAGGTTCGACCTCGCATCTTCAAAAAAGGAGACCTTGTGCTCAAGAAGATACAATCATTTCTCACCGATTCCCGGGGCAAGTGGACTCCGAATTATGACGGCCCCTATGTGGTCAAGAAAGCTTTCTCAGGTGGTGCCCCGAGACTTGCAACCATGGACGGAGAGGAATTTGCCTACCCCATAAATGTTGACGTAGTCAAGAAATACTTCGCCTAAATAAAAAAAAAAACGTCTCGGTGGATTGAAAACCCGAAAGGGAGGTCCAGGAAAAAATTAGAGACATAATAAAAAATCATCCCGGTGGATTGGAAATCTCAAAGTACAATCCAGGCAAAAATTAGGGATAATGGCAAGTAACTACATTCGACAAAGGGGCAAATCCCTCGGCAGCAGTTACATCATCCGTCAGGAAAACTCCAGTCAAGGTCATCTTCGACAGAAGCTCAGGATGCCCCGAAGTCAAAGTTGGTAGAAGGATAGTGGTCGTTATGTTTTAATGTAGCCCTTTTCCCCTTAAATTACCATTTTCTAACTTTGTAAATACTCTATGGAATCACGCGTTTGGTTGATTTCCATCCTATCAATAAAATTTGAGCCCTTGTGCTTTTGTTTGCAATTCTTATTTGTTTTAGCTTTACAGGACGACATTTTAACATGATCAACGATTCTTGAAATAAAACAAAAATGAATTTTACTTGTCAAATTTTTCTGCTTTTAAAATAAAGATGGCAATTTCTTTTGACTGTTGAACATCGAAAGAACACCGATCGCTTCTCCAGAAGTAATCGAACCTCAAAGTGCAGAATCAAGATACTCCTTCTAAACTAGTGCGCCTGAATAAAGGATCAGTTATGTCAGATGCGAAAACTCCGTCTGACATCTTCGGCCGAGTTCTTATCTCCTAAGCCCGACCAACGGTTGTTCCCCCACAGGGACTATTTCTCCTAAGCAAGGAAGAATTGCTATCTTGAACCAGCGATACTTTTATCTCCCACTGTGGCCGAGTATCCAGTCGTGTTCATCTACTAGTCTGTATATCGTGTCAGTTTTGTCAGCATATACATACATGCATCGCGCATTATTGATTTACATTCGTATTCATGTTGCATCACTATCACTCTGGTCGGTCTTATCCCCTAGTGATAACAGTCCTCTCAATCGATTTGTCAGTTCTTTCCTCGTCAGGAAATGTTGCATCTGAACTACCTCTCTCCTCCAGTTTATTTCTGGGATGAAGTCGGCCTTTGACCACTTTGATAACTTGAACCTCTGAAAAACCAGAGAACCCTCAGCCAGCATCACTCTTCGCCATGGAAGATGATATATTCGCTTTCCTGGATTAAGGAAAATCTTTAGAGAAAGTCTCTCAACTAAAGACTTTCAGCAACACATTGGTCATTCTCTCCAGAATGTCAATGTAAACAAAGTCATCGGCACCTCAAAATTGGGGTACATCGTATGACATTTCTCTGAGAAGATCTCGAGAAAAGTATGATGTAGTATCCCCAAACAAAAGCAGTCTCTCAAGAAGACTCGTTTTCCCCAGTAGAGTCGACAAATGGCATCTCCAACAGAGAAGTTTGTACCCCTCTATAATTTAGACAGATGGGTTCCCCAGCAAGTCTGACATCAAAAGTTTTTCTATCAAATGGCATCTACCAAGGAAAATTCGGCGAGAAGTTTGAGGAAAACCGCTACGAATAGCGTCCCTTGCCAAGAAAGTTTATTGACAAAAGAAACTGAGACCAGTTCCTTGGTAGGAAACCAGGATTGAGGGGAAGTTTATTTCAGAAATTGAGACCAGATCCTTGGTAGGAAACCATGATCAAGGGGAAGTTTATTTCAGAAATTGAGACCAGTTCCTTGGTGGGAAACCAGGATCGAGGGGAAGTTTAAATCAGAAACTGAGACCAGTTCCTTGGTAGGAAACCAGGATCAAGGGGAAGTTTACCTTTTCTAAGCATCATTGCTTAGCAAAAGAGGAAGGATGCGCGAACTGCCATTCATAACCACCATCAAAATTTTGGGTATTCTGATATTTAATCCTCTTGCACCCCGAATGCTCGAATACCTTCGCCATTCACACCTTCGGGTCCAAGAAGATTAAATAGGGGCATCTGTCATACCCCAAATTTTGACCACTAAGATTTCCCATCATTGCGCAAATCATCATCACATTATGGATGAACCATTAGTCTCCCCAAAGATGGGTGAGCATCCACTACAATCAGACTTAGGGTTTCAAGCCCTCTCAGAGCTCTTAGACAAATGATCAATCAAGAAATGACATGATCTTAAATTTGTCTAGCCTCTCAAACATCGACAAAGGATCAAGAGGACTCCCACTTCAAGGATTAAGCACAAGGCTTCTCCCTTCTAGGTGGATCAAGCCTTAAGATCGCCAGTGTCACCAAATTAGGGTTTGGTCGACCAGGGCCTCCAGATGGAAATTTTCCTCTGGGCATGAGCCAATGCTTCAAAGAATAACCTATGATGCTCCAAGGGATCTCATGAACCCAATCATCAAGTCAATTTAGCCTCAGGGGATGCATTAATAAAAAAATCCAGAATTAGGGTTTCTTGACCTAATTCACCCCTAAGTTGACTTTTGGGACAAAACATGAGCCAAGACCTCAAGAGGGGATTTGAGGGTCTCAAATACATCACATTTATCCATTTGCAACAATTTATTGATCCAATAATCTTGAGCAACAAGTTTCATTTTCATCAGAACCACAGTTAGGGTTTCGCGGAAAAAGTCAACTGTATCTTTGACTTTTGACCAGGGCATGCTCCCAAACCCTAAGACATGATTCAATACACCATATAACACCTATGAAATCAATCCATCAAGTTTGATTTAGGTCAAGGACTTGATTTCATAGAGGATATCATAGTTTGGAATTCATCTGACAAAAAGTCAACTGTGCACAAAAGTCAAACTTTGACTTTTTGAGATTTTTCACAATTATGGTTCTTTGACCCCAAAATGATGTTAATGTATGATTGAAATCATCATTCATCAAGAAATATCAAGAAAAGTAGGATAACTTGTAAAAGGGGTAACCATAAAAAACTTAGAACATTTTCTAAGTTATGTAACAAAGTGGCTAGGGTACCAACTTTGGAGGATCATAACTCCTAAACCACAAGGCCATTTTTTCCCATCCAAAGCTGGATTTATAGCTCTCATTACCCTCTACAAAAGCTTCAACTACCACTCATTCCAATTCCCCATGGATTTTAAATTATGGAATGATCAAAATCACAAAAAGTGAAAATGTCACTTTTTTCCAACACTTAGTGAAATTTTCACTAAGTCAGAATCTGCCTTCACTTTTTTCCAAATGTAGGGGCATTTTTCACTTGGATCCAAAAAGTATCAAAACCAATTATGATCAAATAGTTATTGTATCATATGAGGGTTTTCCAAAATGGCCAAGAACTCCATCAAATTCCAATTGAGCTATGAGATATGACAATGGCAATATGCCTTACTGAAAACTGCCAAGCTAGGCAGAATTTTGCACTTTTGCTCGATTTGGAAAAATTAGATAATTCCAAGCCTTGTCATCACTTTGGACACATCTGAGGATCAAATCTAAAGGGAACAAACACTGATCCAAGCCTCAAAAGTCTTTGGAACAAGAAGTAGCATGCCAAACCTAGAAATCCCTAAAAGAGGGACAAGACTCTAATTTTGGATTGGAGCATTTAATGGATGCACCAAGGTGGCATGGACTGACACATTTGCAACTGAATTCAGTCAAGATTCATCCAATAACTAGGGAACCACAACTCTGTGCTCTAACCTCTAGTCAATGGCTAGATGAGACTTCGATTCCTATTGATCAACATTGGCCAAACCTCTGTTGCAGTTGCCATTCACTATTGATCCCAAAACAAACTTGCTCTACTATAAATAGAGCTCATTTGTGCTCAATTTGAGTACACCAAAGCCATCAAACAAATGCTTTCCTCAAAATCACTTTCTTTAGGCAAAAATACCTTCTTTAGCAAGGTAACTCTGAGTTTTTGAGTTAGAGAGCATTTCCATCATAGCTCAAGATCCAAACACATCCAATATGTCATATCTAAGCTGTCCAAACTCACACAATTGACCTGTAATCCTTAAATCTCAAAGTCACCTCTCAAAACTTCAAAATAGTTTTTTTTTTGCATTTTTCAAGCCATGTCTTGATTCAGTCACTTTCCAAACCAGATAAAACCTCAAACACACTCCAAATATCATCCTTGAACTGTCCCAAATGGTTGCCAACATCTGGAACACCATTTGAGAGAGTTGCTATTTTGGCCATTTTAACCCCTTTTGCAAGAAAGGACCAGTTTTTGTTTTTGCAGGTTCTAGCTGATTCTAATTATCCTAAAAGCTTCTAAGGGATCATTTGAGAGTGTCCAAAGCATCAAACCATTTCCGGAACAAGAAACTTTGCAGATTGCACAAAAAACTCCAAAAGCTCAAAAAGAGGTAAGCATCATGACTTGAACTTTCCAAAATATGCATTGCTTTGAAGTCCACTGATCATGCATCTCTTCTATATGTCATATGTGTTGTGTTTGCATCAATTTATCATGTAATTCATACCTGTACCAAGATGTAGCACAGCAAATGCAAAATATGGTCTATTTCAAAACTATTATCGGATTTTGAGGAGGGATCATGATCTGAAAAAAATACCACCACCATTGGATTCCTTGTGAAATTCTAGGCCAGATACATATAAATTTTGTCCCCAACCATGGAGAAATGCGAAAGTTATGGACCTTCCTGTTTCTTGTCAAAACTTACCTTGCCTTGCCTTGGGCCATGCCAAAAGCAAGGCAAGCCTTGTATATTTATGGTTGTGTTTCAATTAACGGATGTATCACCACCCCAGTGGTAAGGTGCGCGCCCTATACACAAGAGGTATGGGGTTCGAATCCCCCTCACCCCAGATCCTCTTTTTGCTATTTTTCCCACTTTTTGTTATTTTCCATATTATTTTTAATAGTTTGAAAAATTAATAACTCTCTCAATTTTTAATTATTTTTTATTGGTTCTTTTTGCAAAGAATCACAAAAATGTTGAAATATTTTATTCCCCAAAAAAATTAGATTTATATTATTTATTTAATATAATTAGTATTTTTGTGAATAAATGTCTTTTATTTATTTTTAAACCTTTTAAAAATAAATATCCATGTTGGAAAATCAAAACCAAGTAGGTTTTAATTCATCTTGTGATGAAAGCCTCATTTTTCAAACCTAAAACCAAAATCACAAGTTGTTTATTCAAACTTATTTGGAATTTTTATCATCTGTATTAATTTTCTTTGAATAATTATATTAAAAAATGATGAAATTAGGGTTTTATTGATTTTCACCATAACAAACTTTTCCGAACACTCATGGGCCTCTAATAGAGCGTAAGACCCAATCCTTTGTAAATACAAACCTATTTTGGGCCTCAAATGTTGTATAAGTCCCGTTGTATTTCAAAAGTTCGGCGCGATCATCGCCCGTTTAAAACAAACCATCTGGGCCTCTCCTCGAGCTATAAGACCCATTTAAAATCATTTTGGGCCTCTAATAGAGTGTAAGACCCAATCCCCTTTTGAAACCAAAAACTTTTGGGCCTCAGTCGTTGTATAAGACCCACGGTGTTTTCAAAACCTTGGCGCGATCGTCGCCCTTTTCAAAATTAACCATTGGGCTTCTCCTTGAGCTATAAGACCCATGTTTGTTCACTTTCAATCATTTTTGGGCCTCTTGAGAGAGTGTAAGACCCATCCCCTTGTACAGAAAACCTTTCTTGGGCCTCAGTCACTTGTATAAGTCCCTGTACAAAACGACAGTGCGATCACTGATAAAACCCTGGGCCTCTCCTTGAGCTGTAAGCCCCAATTTTCCTTTCAAACGCACTTTCTCCTTTGATTTTGTAACATACTGTTATTTTCAATTTCTTTGTTGAATGACTAACAATACAGTATGGAAGCTCTACAACCGAGTAAGTGTTTACCCACTTTCATTTATCACTTTCATATGTATATAACTGTATTATGGGGCTGTTTCACTGTAAGACTTCTTTCATAAACTCATATCGACTGTGTAATACTAGTATAGATATTTAGAGTTTCTCCTGCAACTACGTCTAGAAATAGACAAAACCTCGTCTCCTTACCTCCGACGTTCTCCCGGATATTTCAATATAACCTAAACCATGAGAATTTTCTTTTACAACAATTTTAGATAACTAGATCTTAGAAATCTCCCCCTTGAACAGTTCATATACAAAAGGCCAATGTTCCAAGTGAAACCCCTTCTGGAACTGTTCATCAGCCTCCTTTTGGGCTTAGTGCAAGGACCCACAGGCTTCCTAAAAGCATCCCCGCCTCCTCTTGGGCGTTGTACAAGGATCCGTCGGCTTCTTAGAAGTTTTCACAGCCTCCTCTTAGGCTTCGTATAATGATTCTTCCTCTGGGAAGATAGCCTCCTCTTGGGCTTCGTACAAATTGTCCCTTCGGCTTCTTAAAAGTTTTTCTCGCCTCCTCTTGGGCTTCATACAAATTGTCCCGACGAACTCTTAAAGGTATAGGAACAGAAATTAGTCATCTTAATAGAACAATCTTTCAAAGAGTCTAGATCTTCCTACGGCGAACATACTGTCTCTTGATCTCTCTTAAGCATAGTACAAAAGATAAAACTCTAGACTTGGACAGTCTAATCTCCTTGATTCTCTAAGACATTCTCAAGTTCCTTTCAAAAATAGGAAAAAACACCCGTGACTTAGGCAGTCTCAATACCCTTCGGATTCCCCGTTTCCTTAAATAACAGGAAATAATCCTGGTCCTCAGATCAAATCCATGAGTACAACATTACCGATATAAGAACTGATTTTCTCTTTTAAGCAACATACTGGACCTGTCACTCAACTGAAACAGTAACCCTAGTCTTCTCTTGGGCTTTGTACAATGATTCTCCCCAGCAGAGTTAACCTTTGCTGCCTTCATCTCGGGCTTTGTACGAGATACAAAACACTCTCTTATTGAGTATAAAAGACTCTCTTGTTGAGTCAAACATTTTTAGCCTTCATATCGGGCTTTGTACGAGATACAAAACACTCACTTGTTAAGTATAAAAAGACTCTCTTGTTGAGTCGATCAACTTTAGCCTCCATCTTGGGCTTCGTACGAGATACAAATTACTCTCTTGGTGAGTATAAAAGACTCTCTTGTTGAGTCAAACCCTTTTAGCCTCCGTCTTGGGCTTCGTACAAGACACATATAAAAACACTCTCTTATTGAGTCAACCCTTTTTAGCCTCTATCTCGGGCTTCGTACGAGACACAAAAGCATCCTCTTGTTGGTTCAATAGCCTCCTCTTAGGCTTTGTATAAAGAAATCCCCGTTTGATTCAATCAACCTTTTAGCATCAAATCATGCTTTGGTCACAGCATACAAACATCAACAACTCCTTTTCCCTCGTCTAATTGTTGTAAGCGGCAAGCCTCTGGATTATTTACATCCACGCCACTGTCCCTCTTTTAGCATGAGAAATTCCTAAGGAAAGATGGCGTTGCTCTAAACTGAGTTAAATTCTTCTCCTTCAGGTTGAAAATCCCCTATAAAGGAAATTATGGCCTTGCTGGATTCGCATATCCCAGTTAAAGTAATTCTCCTTTATAATCAGTCACCCAATAATTGTGACAAACAAACCCCTTTAGAGATGACAAATTCTCTCTAAAGTCAACACCCTTTTAGCTTCACATCTTGGGCTTCAAACAAGATATAAATAGACCCTTCAGCTTCACATCTCGGGCTTTGAACAAGATACAAACCACCTTTAGCTTCATGTCTTGGGCTTTGAACAAGACACCAAAACACCATTTCCTCCCATAGAATAGGAGGAACTACGATCGCTCTGATTTCCCTATCCCGGGAATACGTAGGCATAAGATTGAAAAAGAATCTTAGCGAGCACACTAATCAAAAAACACCAAAGTCCCCTACCTCCATCCAATCTGGCGCAGGATCCCAACAAATTCCCCATGAACAGTCCCGGTATTTTGTTCTGAATAAAATAAACAGAGAGAGGCCCACGAACTAAAATCGCATCTGTAAACCAACAGTTTTGACTGTTTAACCTCAGTTTGCAAGCAGGGTTAGTTGGAGACATCTATTTCCCTTCCTTCATCAGCTTCAATAGGATAAAAAATGAATCGACCTGTAGTACCCCAAAGCGACAGTGCTTAAGAACCACGTCCAAAATTGCTCGCTACAACTGCCCGTCGTACGGGGAGACTAACGGTTAAGAGGAATTGAAACGTTAGGGCGCCCCGTGTACCTCGAGCCTTGTGTAGCAGTTACTAGGCAATGATGGCTCGTTAATAGCCATCATGACCTACGAGGGCGTGCCTCCGCACGTGTCCCTCAGTCTAAAAGGGGAAGACTCGGTTCATTCTGAACTTTTCGCTTTTCTTTTCTCTTCGTCTTCCTCAGAGCATCTGTCCGTCACCGCCGTTTGTTGTTTCAGCCGTCGTACCTAGTTCCGAGCAACCATTTTTCATCATTTTAATCAAGTAAGTTTGCTGATTTCGTGCTCCTTTACTCTTTTTTATGGTTATTTGTAGATTGCATGTGGTTAGGTTTAGGTTTAGAAGATGAATTGCTCCATTTCCGGCGGTTGTTGGTGGTGGACGGTGGTTAGGCCATTTTCCGCCGCCGACGAGACCGCCGGGTTTGTAGGATATCACTTGAATAAGGCGGTTTTTAGCGTCGTCGCGATGATGATGCATGTGTAACCGCCACGATTGCTCAGATTCTGGTGTAATGATGAAGTTTCTGGTTGAGCGTTTGCAGTTTCTGGTGAGGCTTTACAGTTTTTGGTGAAGCTTCAAACGGAAACTGGGAAGTGGCTCGAGGAAGTTCCTCGTACGGAAGTGGTTCGTCCTAGACATCTCCTCATGGGAGACTCTTGAGTTTTTTTTTTGACGTTAGGGCTTAGGCCGGGGACGTCGTCCTCAGCCCTTTGCGCGCCCTTTCACTTGACTAGCGGTGGAATGATGGATTTGATTCTTCGTCGAATTCATTTTTTTCTCTACTTTTCAGGTGATTGACATGGCGACAGGGCCAGATGGGGAGATTATAATAGATTCGTCTGAGGAGGAAGCGAGCTCCTCGAAAAGCAGCAGTTCGGAATCCTCGAGTGTCCCCGGCGCAGCCGGGGAGGAGGAGGAAATGGAAGAGGATACTGTTGAAGGCTCCATAGAGGAGTGGATGGTGGCTGAGCCAGTCGAGCATGTATCCACCTTTGCGATGTATCTGGGGGATATCTTCACGGTCGTCGGTCCAGAGGGGGAGTGGAAGATGCACTTTCCCTCCGAGGGCAATAGGGTCTGCACAAATTTCAGGGAGCGTTTCGCTATGTACGAGTACGCTTCCAAGGAACTGGGACTGAGGTTGTCGTTCACTGATTTCCAGCAGTCAGTGTTCGTGCATCTGGATTTGGCCCCGACGCAGCTGCATCAAAACTTGCTGGCCTTCATCCGGGCATTTGAGCTAACGTGCGAGTACTTGAGGATAAGGGCTACTCTCCGCTTATTTTTCACTGTATTTCATCTTCAACGGCAGCTGACGGGGAGGAGGTACGGTTGGGTTTCGTTGAAACAGCCTCGCAAGCAGTTCAAGCCCTTTTCAGAATCGATACGGACGTTCAAGGAGAGGTTTTACATTATAGAGCCCGTATCGGAAGCTGCCCAGGATAGCACATATGTCTGGGAGATCGAAGTTGACGAGGAGGGTAACGACCTGTGCGATGAGGCTGGGAGGTTTATCGAGGAGAGACGGTTCAAGTTCCCCTTTCACTGGGGACCTGACCACTTTACCAAGGAGCCTAACGAGTATGTCCTTCAGCCGCACAACCTAGATGGGCAGGATGCCGCTGCTTACGATACGCTGGTGAAGTATGTCAACTCCTTCCGGCTTGCTGAATGATGGACGAAGAAGGGTGACCCCATCTTCGAGGAGGATGGAAGCTAGAGGGTGGAGTATCGTTTCATCAACACTAATGCGCTTTTGGAGTGCAAGACTCCCACAGAAGCTTATAAATTGCTTGGTAGTCTTGGTTGTTTTAATTATCCGACTTATGTTTCCTTCCTCGTCTAACATGTTCGTATTTTGTTTGTGCAGGTGAGATGCCTCTTGCTCACAAAAGGATGGTAAAGAATGCTCTCGTGAGGAACAAGTCCGGGGCGGCTGCTCCCAAGACCCAATTTTCCCAGCATGCTCCCACTCCTCCTCAGCCTGCTGCGGGGACCTCTTCTCCCACTCCTGCCCCCCAGGGATCTCCCTTGCCTCTGGCCTCACGACCCAAGTGGTTCAGGGCCACCGAAGGGGTGGATCTCCCCTGGGCCCCGGAAAAAGGGAAGTTCGAACTTCCTCCATGCATTCATGGCAGACGGTTCTTTGAGGGAATGTCGTTGGTCGTGCCGCGGGCAGAGTCTCTCCGGCTGGAGGGCATGGACCGTCCGAGAAAAAGGGCGCTGGTGGCCCAAGATGCCTTCGCACTGGTCAGAGTTTTGGAGATGGTGACCATCTACGCTGAAGGGGACTCTGCCACTGAGTCTGAATTGAGGGCTGCCCGGGCTACCATAGCATCTCTGGAAGAGAGGGCAAGAAAAGCCTAGGAGGAAGCCAATAGCGTTGAGGATGCTCGGAAGAAGGCGGATGAGGAGGTGACCAAGCTAAAGGGGAAGAATTCTATGCTGACTACAGAGAAGAAGGCGGCTGAGGAGCTGGTCGAGCAGTTGAGGGTGGCCGATGCTCCGGGCGAAGATGAACCTGAGGACGTGAAGGAGCTAAAGACAAGGTCTGAGTTGGTTTCCCGTATATTGGCAGTCGAGGATTACAACATCGTCATTGCGGACGAATCCTTCAGGAATGCCGTGTCTCAACTGCGGGTGGTGAACCCCGAACTTGACATTTCCACCGAGGGTACCCACTATCTGGCGCACGTCAAAGACGGCCGGATAATTAGACCGGACTCCCTCCTCGAAGAGCACACCGATGATTAGCCCGTGGAAAGCCAGGAGCCCCAGCCTAACGCCGAGCAGACTGACCAGACGGATGCGTGAAGGTTTTTGTTGTTGTTGTAATTTGTCCGGCCTGCATGCCGTGTAATTTGTTGTAACTTATTTTGAATGGGGGGCATGGCCCCCAGTTTATGTAATCAAGCACAATTGTGGTCCTTGATGCCACCTACTACTTTTAATTATGTGCCCAGTCCTCATGGCCGGTTTTGTGACTTGCATGGCTTTATCTGCTTTAAATTTCGCTAAGTGTTGTACTTATGCTCGTTTGTGCATGTATGCTGATGCGTCCACAAGTGCACGCAAATATCGAAGTAATATAAAAGATTATCGAACCCACAGAGACCAATGTCAACCTACTGTAATCTATCGTCGCTTTGTAAAGCTAAGGCTAATGATATTAGATAAAAGGGAAACTAAGACTAAAACTAAAATAAGACTAAGAAAATATAACAGAAAAGAGAGACCGAAATGTGGATTCCGTGTACCTCAGGCGCTCTGTAATTGGTTAGCATTAATTTACTTATGTTTCGTAGAAAATATTGATCTAAAGACTCCGCCTCATACTCTCGCGTTATTGACTAAAGCCACATCTCCTAACCACAGGATTTTGCTCTCGCTCGCCCGTTTTAATTAGAAAACATATTTTGAAAATCTATTAGATCCTAATCGATACCTAAAGCGCTCTCGCTATTTTTAGGATCAATGTCTAGTTTTCACTATCCGGTTCGACCCCCACGCTCTCGCAGTGTCGGCTTTAACCTTTACTTGCTTCTCACTCTCGTGACGAAACAGTGTTAAATAACCTCTCACTCTCGTGACAAAGCTATTTAAATTAAACTTGGAAATAAAGACCAAAACAGAATTTATTACAAGTTAACGCCAATTTCATTACCGAGTCCCGTCGGAACGACGGTCCTCACATACCGGAATCTAAACTATTTAGCCGAACATGGAATTAAATGAAAACGACATAAACATTGTAAATATAATCAATGACAGCATGCTTAAACAATTATGAAATGCAATAACAATAATAATAATAAAGCGATAAAATAAAGAACCTGTAAATACGAGAAAATAAATAGAGACTTGAATTAAACGGAACTGGAAATAACTTCAATAAAATGATGGCAAGATTGTTGATCCAAGCAGTTACACAGATTACAGGCCTAAAAACTAATGAGGGAGTAATTCCTCGATGTGAGAAAATACTCCTTTTACAATTGTAATTTTCTGCCTAAAACTACGAACAGCGCTTTCGCGCACAAAACTTGGATCCTCCAAAATGTAAAGAAAACTACTATATATAGAGTAACAATGTGTCTGGTAACTCCCGAAGATCATGTGTGAGTCATGGAGAAAGTGGGAGAAAACCTTCCCAGTAGTGCTGTAGTGGGTGGTTACAAGACCAGGCGTGGAGAGAAATAAGGAACGTCATTGAAATATTCTGAGAAAACCAAGCCATGCCCTTCGCCATATGCCTTGTGACGAGGGTCACACTTTGAAGGCGTTACGGCCGCCACATGTCTTGTGACGGTCGCCACACTAATTAAGTGCAGTTCCCTATTTTTCTGTCATCTGTCTTCTTTTCTTCTCCTTCTTTCATATTCTTTCTTCTTTTCTCTTCTTTTCTCATACAAGTTGGTCTAGATGAAATACCTGGAAATAAGCTTAAAACTTGTATAAATCAAAGAAATTAATAAAAATCGCAACTAAAATTCATGCAAGTCAAGTCGAATATACGATACATTTTCGAGTTATCAAACTCCCCCACACTTAAACCTTTGCTTGTCCTCAAGCAAACCATGACTCGCGAGAAAAATAGTGTATACGGATACTCATCCTAGGCTGACAACTCTACTTCGGTTAAGTTTGTGTCGATAGGTACTTGCCCACACACTAAGGATATCGTAACAACACAATTTTGCTTTTGCGGTCATCAACCTCCCTCCTATACAAACCAATCCGAATCATGTCATTATACCTAAGCCTAACTCACTCATCCTTGTTTTATCCCTTTTCATTCTGGCGCAATCACATTAAGCCCGTTATCCTTTCACACTCATGGTAGGATGACCTGTTAGTGACTATGATCTCATTATCATCATTTTTTTCTTTTTGCACATTGGCTTAAATATCAATAGAATACAGAAGTTTGCACCGTTGGGCTAAATGATCGGGTGAGGATCACCTAACTTAGCAGGATCATTTCTTTTCATTCATTCATCATTTTTTTTCTTAGTTTACCTTTTTAAGCCTGAGATCATACACTTATTTGCATGGGCTTCCTACTTAGTGCGTGCTTAGGATGATGCTGACTGCTAAATAAACTACTTAGGGACTACTAAAGGAGTGAGAACTTAAGGCTATGGGATAACAAGTACTCAAATTGATTTCCAAAATTTAGAGGCTCACGGTGTTAAAACGATACCGATCTTGCGGAATTTTCCCAAGTCTCACAATTCAACCTCAATTTTGTTTGTAACCTAAGATTTTCAAAAGAAACCCTGTTTTTAACTAAAAATTTTTCAAAATATTTGGTGTGGCTCAAGGGAATGGGGAAATCGATAAACAACATAAAATCATACATAGAGACTCGACAGCACATGCACAGACGCACGAAACATTAAAACAATTTTTTTTAAAATCATGCTAGAAAACAGTAAATCTAACTAGAAAGTGGTAAAATGAAAGTGGTAAATGTCCTCCCCCACACTTAAACCAAACATTGTCCTCAATGTTTTGATAAAAGGTGGTAAAGGAAGGATAGAACCTGTATGATTGCCACGACTAAATTCGCTCAAATTCTTCCCATGTTGTCCCTGTCTTTGCTGGCCACTTCTACTCTGACGTCTTGTACTAAGAGCTATCTGAATTTGCTGAAACTTCACTTTACTGAAGCCGCTCATCATACTATTTGTTTCCGAAGGAAGTACCTGCAAAAATGTTAGAAAAATACGGTGCGGTGTGTGCAGGTGGAACCTGACCATGCGAAAGGACAAGGAGAAGGTGAGTTACGAATGGGAGAGATATGCCCTCTCCTATCATACTCATCATCGGTGTCACCACCAACAGCGACATTCGTAGGAATGTGCGTGGGCACCAACTCATCTTAAGGGATTGTCATCGAGAGATCGTTCGCCTAAATGTAGCTGAGACGTGACAAGCGATACGATTCTTTATTTTCTGCAAACACAAACAATAAAAGGAAAACATTAAATTAAAAGATCGTGGGTTGCCTCCCATACAGGGCTTTGTTTAACGTCGATAGCTCGACGGCTAGAAGTGTTAATCTTCGGTTTCCAAGGCCATTTATCAAGCCATCTCACATATCCCTCACCTTTTCTTTTCTTCCTTATGTGCGGTGGTTCATTCTTTTGAACTTGTGGTGGTGGTTCAGGATCTATCCTAACTATTAGTTTTTCAAGTTTGGGCTTAGTTATTTCATCCATCACCTCAAAGTTTAACCTTACCCTCTTAGCAGTAATGACATCCCTAGTTTCATGGTCCTCGAATTTTCTCTTTTTATGTGTGACCTCAAACAAAGATGCATCGGTGTGGATATTTTCCAATACCTCCGCATACGTTTGGGATTTTACCTTAGCTTCCATAAACCTTTGCGAGAAAGGAATTGGTGGGGTATATGGAGGAGGAACGACATTAGGTGCTTTCTTCGCTACCTCTTCGACAACCTCCCTTTCGGATGATGTCGATGGATTTTTCTCAATCTCTACTCTCTTCTCACCAGAACTCTCCTCAACCTCATTATCACTCTCCTCAACCTCATTATCACTCTCCTCGGGATTCTCGATTTGTTTTTCATTAATGGTTGTTACAACATCCACATGCTCCTCAGGGGAGAGTCCTATAGGTGTCTGTGCAAGCAGGGAGATTTGAGTCTCCAATGCCTCAGTGTGAGTCGCGAGGGACTCGACCATTGTGTTTATCTGCCTAAGGGTTTCATAAGTATCGAGATGTTATTTTCTAAGCTCTTCATTCTGGAGAGTTTGTGTCTCCACAAAGTGCTCCATCATAGATTCTAACCTAGAATTAGTTGTTGTTTCAATGAAATCCTTCATTAATGCTTCGAGGTTGGAATTAACAGATTCTTGTGGTTCCTCGAAATATTGGGAATGGAGACTGTAGAGGAAATTTGGGTGCAGTTCCTCGAGATATTGGGAGTGAGTCAGTGTCGCATTGAAATCCTGCATTAATATTTCTAGGTTGGAATTATGAGATTCTTGTGACTCCTCAAAATGTTGGGATTGGTAGTTGTAGAGGAAATTTGGGTGAGAATGAGTTAGTGATGCATTGAAATTCTCCATTTGTATTTCAAGGTTGGAATTATGGGATTCATGCGATTCCCCGAAATACTGGGAGTGGTGATTGTAGAAAAAATTTGGGTGATACATAGTAATGAGTGCCTTAGTCTATACGGTGCAACAACGGAATAACAATATTGACTGTTGGTCCCCGGCAACGGCGCAAAAAACTTGATGCGTCCGCAAGTGCACGGAAATATCAAAGTAATATAAAAGATTGTCGAACCCACAGAGACCAATGTCAACTTACTGTAATCTATCGTCGCTTTGTAAAGCCAAGGCTAATGATATTAGATAAAAGGGAAACTAAGACTAAAACTAAAATAAGTCTAAGAAAATATAACAGAAAAGAGAGACCGAAATGTGGATTCCGTGTACCTCAGGCGCTCTGTAATTGGTTGGCGTTAATTTACTTACGTTCCGTAGAAAATATTGAACTAAAGACTCCGCTTCACACTCTCGCGTTATTGACTAAAGCCACATCTCCTAACCACAGGATTTTGTTCTCGCTCGCCCGTTTTAATTAGAAAACATATTTTGAAAATCAATTAGATCCTAATCGATACCTAAAGCGCTCTCGCTGTTTTTAGGATCAATGTCTAGTTTTCACTACCCACTTCGACCCCCACGCTCTCGCAGTGTCGGTTCTAACCTTTACTTGCTTCTCACTCTCATGACGAAACAGTGTTAAATAACCTCTCACTCTCGTGACAAAGCTATTTAAATTAAACTTGGAAACAAAGACCAAAACAGAATTTATTACAAGTTAACGCCAATTTCATTACCGAGTCCCGTCGGAACGACGATCCTCACATACCAGACTCTAAACTATTTAGCCGAACATGGAATTAAATGAAAACGACATAAACATTGTAAATATAATCAATGACAGCATGCTTAAACAATTATGAAATGCAATAACAATAATAATAATAATAATAATAAAGCAATAAAATAAAGAACCTGTAAATACGAGAAAATAAATAGAGACTTGAATTAAACGAAACTGGAAATAACTTCAATAAAATGATGGCAAGATTGTTGATCTAAGCAGTTACACAGATTACAGGCCTAAAAACTAATGAGGGAGTAATTCCTCGATGTGAGAAAATACTCCTTTTACAATTGTAATTTTCTGCCTAAAACTACGAACAGCGCTTTCGCGCACAAAACTTGGATCCTCCAAAATGTAAAGAAAACTACTATATATAGAGTAACAATGTGTTTGGTAACTCTCGAAGATCATGTGTGAGTCATGGAGAAAGTGGGAGAAAACCTTCCTAGTAGTGCTGTAGTGGGTGGTTACAAGACCAGGCGTGGAGAGAAATAAGGAACGTCATTGAAATATTCTGAGAAAACCAAGCCATGCCGGTCGCCATACGCCTTGTGACGAGGGTCACACTTTGAAGGCGTTACGGTCGCCACATGTCTCATGACGGTCGCCACACTAATTAAGCGCAGTTCCCTATTTTTCTGTCATTTGTCTTCTTTTCTTCTCCTTCTTTCCTATTCTTTCTTCTTTTCTCTTCTTTTCTCATACAAGTTGGTCTAGATGAAATACCTGGAAATAAGCTTAAATACTTGCATAAATCAAAGAAATTAATAAAAATCACAACTAAAATTCATGCAAGTCAAGTCGAATATACGATACATTTTCGAGTTATCATATGCCTGAGGGATTACTTTGTTTTGCTTTAAGTTTTGGGGGATTGCTCGTTGTAGATGTGTTCGTCAGTGAGGGGTACTGGACGAACCGGGGAATATCTGGGCGAGGATGCGGAGCTCAGGTCACGTTTGAGGCCTGAGTTCGCAGCGTGAACCTCCTATCGCGAGCTGGGTGTTCTGCCTGTGGTGGTACTTTGACAACGGCGGTGCTCGATTGAGGGTCCGCTGTCGATCAGAGACCCGACTCGTTCTTGAGCAGGGTTCTGCTTCACTGGCATGCGACGCTTGTACCTAGGCGTGCATCATGGTCGGTAGGTGATGCTCGTTGTCGTGATGGATTGAACCGATAGTTAAGGCCTTAGCTGTAGTATTGTTTCAGCTTTTCGGCGTTCCATGGTCGAGCAAGCTCTTCCCCGTTGAGACGTTCTAGGTAATAGGCCCCATTCTTCGTTTTTGCCCGGACACGATAGGGTCCTTCCCAGTTGGCGGCTAGTTTGCCTTCGCGAGAGTCTTTATGGTTTCTCCTTAGGACAAAGCTGCCCACGTCGAACTCTCGTCGTATGACTTTGGCGTTGTGCCTGATGGCAATTTTTTGTTTTAATGAGGCTTCGCGGAGGGTTGCCCCTGTTCGGATTTCCTCGACGAGATCGAGTTCCTTCCTTAGTGCCTCGTCATTCATATCTTCGTCTAGGGGCGATTCTGTCTGCCTGGAGGGTACGTAAACTTCGATGGGGATCACAGCTTCGGTCCCATAAGCCAGGCGAAAGGGGGTCTCCCCGGTTGATGAGTGTGGAGTTGTGCGGTATGCCCATAAGACGCTGTGCAGCTCCCCGACCCAAGCCTTCTTCATTTCGTCTAGCCTCCGTTTGAGGCCTCGAAGGATGACCCGGTTCGCCGCCTCAGCTTACCTGTTTGTTTGAGGATGTTCGACGGATGCGAAGTGTTGCTTCATGACTAGCTGGGTGACGAAGTCTTGGAACTTCCTATCTGTGAAATGTGTCCTATTGTCTGTGACTATCGCCTGGGGGATGCCAAAATGCACGGGGATGTTTCGTTTGTAGAAACGTGTTAAGGGCAGTTATCTTGGCTAGAGCCTCCGCTTCTATCCATTTTATGAAGTAGTCCACACCTACTATTAAGTATTTGTTCTGGTTTGATCCTACCACAAATGGTCCCAGGATGTCCAGGCCCCACCAAGCGAATGGCCACAGGGAGGACATAGATTTGAGCTCGTTAGGTGGAGCTAGGTGCATGTCCCCGTGCCGTTGGAATTTATCACATTTCTTCACGTGCTCTTTAGCGTCATGTTGCATGGTTGGCCAGTAATATCCTGCTCGGAGGGCCTTTTGGGCAAGGGACCTTCCTCCGAGATGTTGGGCGTTGATTCCTTTGTGGATTTCGCGCAAGATATGGGCGACCATTTCTTCCTCGACACACTTTAGCAGCGGAATGGAGAATCCTCGTCTGTAGAGTTTATTTTTGACCAGGACGTAGGAGCAGGCTCTTCGCCTGACTACGCTGGCTTCTTTAGGGTTGGACGGGAGTTCGTCTCTAGCGAGGTAGTTGTAAACGGGGGTCATCCAACAATTGTTGTCGCCGATCACTTGTACATCGAGCATCAGGGAAGCTTTCTTAATGCTGGGTCGAGGAAGTACTTCTTGTATGACGGACTTGTTTCCGCCTTTCTTCTTTGTGCTGGCTAGTTTGGACAAAACTTCTGCCCGGACATTGTGTTCGCGGGGAACATGCTTTACCTCTACCGCTGCGAGCTTTGTCATATTTTTCTTGACCAGGGCTAAGTATTCGGTCAGGTTGTCGTTCTTGGCTTGATATTCTCCTCGGACTTGAAGGGCCACGAGTTGTGAATCTGTGCAAATAACGACTTCTTCTGCGCCAAGGTCTTCGGCTAAGCGTAACCCAGCGAGGAAGGCTTCGTACTCAGCCTGGTTGTTAGAGGTGGGGAAGGACATGGTGAGTGATACTTCAACGATGATTCCCTCGTCGCTTTCCAGTATGATACCCGCTCCGCTTCCTGCCGAACTGGAGGCCCCGTCCACGAAAATGGTCCATTTGCATGCTCCGCGAGCGGGGGTGTCTGCGAACGTCATTTTTGCAACGAAGTCGGCCAGAGCCTGGGCCTTGAGGGCTTTCCTGCTCTCATAATGGATGTCGAATTCGGACAGTTTGAGCGACCATTTGAGCATTCTACCGGCCATGTCTGGTCGTCCCAGTAGCTGCCTTACGGGTTGATCTGTTCGAACCACAATCGTATGGGCTAGAAAGTAGTGTCTCAGTCTTCTAGCTGCGTTGATGAGGGCTAGCGCCATTTTTTCTATTTGCTGGTATCTCAACTCTGGCCCCTGCAGTGCTTTGCTTGTAAAATATATGGGCTTATGCCCGTCACGCATCTCGTGGATAAGAGCGGCGCTTACCGCCTCGGTTGCTACAGCGAGATACAAGTATAAAGTTTCACCGTTGTCCGGGCGAGAGAGAACGGGTGGTTCTGAAACTTGGAGAATGCTCGACACTTATCGGGGTTGGCTTCGATTCCTCGTTCCGTTAAGTAGAAGCCGAGGAACTTGTCTGCCCGGACACCGAACATACACTTCTCCTGGTTGAAACGCATTTTGTACTTTCTGGCCTGTTTGAAGACCTTCCTTAGATGGGCAGTGTGATCGGTTTCCTCGTGGGATTTTACGTTCATGTCGTCCATATAGACTTCGAGCATGTTGCCTATCTCTCCCCGAAAGACCTTGTTCATCATTCTTTGATAGGTCGTGCCGGCCTTCTTCAGGCCGAAGGGTATTACTTTGTAGTAATAGTTGCCCGATTCAATCATGAAGGCCATGTATTTTTTATCGCTCATTGCCATTGGAATTTGATTATAACCCGAATAGGCATCCATGAATGATAAAAGTTTAAAACCGGCAGAATTATAAATAAGTTTATCAATATTGGGGAGGGGGTAGGCATCCTTCGGGCATGCCTTATTAAGATCGGTGTAGTCAACGCACATTCGCCATTTGCCATTAGATTTTTTGACAAGTACAACATTGGACAGCCAAGTGGTGTACTTGGCCTCCGAGATGAATTTGGCCTCGAGGAGGTCCTTTACAGCTTTTTCTGCTGCCTCCGTTTTCTCCGGAGACTGCTTTCTCCTACGTTGTGCTACTGCTTTGACGGCTGGGTCAATCGTGAGTTGATGGCAGGCGATGGACGGGTCCAAGCCGGGCATCTCGGCAGTGCTCCAGGCGAAGAGACCGGCGTTCTCACGGAGGCATGACTTGAGTTGCTTCCTCGCGATGTCGGGGAGGTCCAATCTAATCTTTACTCCCCGCTGGGGGTCGTCGCCGAACAAAACGAGCTCAAAGTTGCCATCCGGGATTGGGCGCATCGGATGGGAGCTGCTGCTAGACAGGGTAGACGAGCTGGTTGAAGCTGCTTGTTCCTCCTTGTAGCGGCAAAATCGTGAGTATAAGCTATTGATTAACTTAACTCGAAAAGCAAGAGTCGCCACCGTACTTTTATTTTATCCAAAAAGGAAAGGAAAAAGAGCGAACAAAACCTACACAAGCTCTACAACGAGAACAAGTGAAGAGATTCCGGGTTCGGGGGGTTGGTTACGCAACCTTGCTGTAGTATGCTTTCAAAAGAAACCTGGCTTCAATTAGGTCTTTTGAATGTTGTAACGTGGTATGGTTCATGGTTTTTTGAAACAAAGGATATAGGCTCAAAGTTTATTTGTACCCAACCCATTCTTCGTGACGACCTTCAGTCCTATGCTCAGTTAATTCAAACTATGCATTCAAGTTCCAAGAGATTTTAGAATTGCAACACTGTTATGATGATGGTTCAAGGGTTTTTTGAGATGACAGTCACTCTTTCTTACAACATTTTGTTTTTTTTGATGAAGACCTAAGTCAACTTATTTTGTCATTGAGGGTTTTGGTAACCTCTTGACTTTTCTTTTGTTATCCCTAACTTTTGCCTGAACTGTGTCATTTGCTTACAGTCAGCGGGATGCCCCAATTTTTGCCTAAGTTTCCTTCACAGGTTTTGACTTAGCAGGCTTTTCATTTGATTTTTTCATCATTTTTTTTGAAAGATAGTGACTGCCTGACTTAATGATTGTGGTGAACCATCATTGGCTTTTGATTTGAAAGACATCTTCGACACTTCTTTGATGTGTGCGAAGGAAAACTTGTGATTGCAACCTTTATTAAAAGGTGTATTGAATGATTCACTTGAATTTGAATACACGGCCAAATTAACTGAGAACTACCCATCCCCAGGTTAAGATTGCAGGTTTTTTCGTACAGAAAGAAACTCCAACTTCTAGGCTCGAAGGGGTTGACAAAGGATTAACTTCCTTATTTCTCCAGTGTTTGGGAGTTGAAACAATGCCTGTACATCCTGAGCTAAGTTTTAAATTGAAAGCATACCGTTTAGCAATTTCGGGTATTTCGCTTTCATCATCCTCCCTCCAATCTTTGCATAAACAAAAGCTTAATAAAGAAAGTGAACATGAGATATATTTTTGTTTTATGAAAAAAAAGCATAAAGATGCACACAGTGGATATAAATGATTTGAATCAAAACATTGCAATGCTCATTTCATTGAAATTACCATGAAAGTACAAATAAAGTTCAAAAGCAAACAGTCAATACAATCAAAGAAAAATGCAAACAGAAAAAAAATAGGGCCTAGTGATTAATCAGCAACAAGGAAGAGCTGTCCTGTCTGAAACACTGGCTATAGGAGATGATCCGTCTGAACTGACTCAAACTTCACTTGGCATGCTCTGGCAAAGGATTGTTGACAACATTGGGATTATTATCAATAAAGTCCAGAATTTTTAAGTTCACCAACTCTTGCACTCTAGCTTTTAATGCGAAACAACCTTCCAGGTTATGACCTGCCCCACCTTGATGGAACTCACAGTGAAGATCAGCCCTGTAGCCGGTTGGGAGAGGATTTGGAGGAGGAGGTAGAGTCCTTGTTGTAATCAATCCTTTCTTTACAAGACATGGATACAGCTCAGTATAGGACATCGGTATAGGATCAAAGTTAACCCTATTGCGAGTCTGATTCTGTCTGACAGTCTGACGAGGAGCTTGAGCTGGTTGAGCATTAACAACTGGAGCAACTGCAGCTACATACTGTTGTCTCTGACGAGGCTTCCTCTCAACTGAAACAGCATGAGTATCACCATCCCTTTTCTTTTGAAAATTCCCAGCATACTTTTTAGCACCACTGAAGACTTCAGCATTAGCAATCCTTCCTTTCTTGATACCTTCTTCTAGTCTTTCTCCAATAGTGACTAGGTCAGGAAAACCGGATGATACACTGCCTATCATCTTTTCCCAATAGAGTGGCTGAAGAGTGTCCATGAACAATCCAGTCAATTCTTTTTCAGCCAAGGGTGGCTCCACTTGAGCAGCTAGCTCTCTCCATCGCTGAGCGTACTCTTTGAAGGATTCTTTTTCTTTCTGAGCCATATTCTGCAATTGACGGCGGTCAGGTGCCATATCCAGATTGTACTTATACTGCTTTAAGAAAGCATCAGACAAATCCATCCAGCTTTGGATATGGTTCTTATCAAGTCCCATATACCATTTCATTGAAGCCCCACTCAAGCTGTCTTGGAAACAGTGAATGAGCAGTTTGTCATCTTTTACATGAGCAGCCATCTTGCGGCAGTACATCACCAAGTGGGTTCTGGGATAGGTGTGCCCCTGGTATTTTTCAAAATTAGGAGTTTTAAATTTTGGAGGGATAACCAAGTCGGAAACCAGACACATGTCCATTGCGGCAGCATTAAAGACATCACTTCCTTCCACGGCTCTTATCCTTTTGTCCAGAGTTTGCCATTGCTCTCTAACTTCTTCAATGTATCCAGGCTCTCCCTGACTTTCAGATTGTGGACCAGCAGTATGGTACACGAAAGGATTCTCAGGAGCAGCTTGAGCAACAGAATGCACAACAGGCGGAAGTTCAGTGAACAATGGAGCTGAAGATACTGGCGAGACAAACACATGAGTAGTTGTAAAGGGTGGCGAGTAATTCAGAGGTAACCCAAATTCTGGCCAAGTAGAAGCTGGTTGTTGAGTCAGTGGAGGATCAACAGCAGCAGTTGACGTTTCAACAATCACAGTCCTCTGAGGTGGTTCACCTTTAGCAATCAGAACTTGCAGCATTTCTGTGAGCTTGGTCATGCCGGCCTTCAACTCATCAATTTCCATTCCGACTTCGGCGTTGTGTAATTCTTGATTTTCCATTCTCAATCTGACAGCAGCTCTAGTTCCGTAGTTGTGTTGAGGAAACAGCTTGACAGTGAACAGATAACTGGAGAAGAAGACAGTTGAAATGAGTTCTGAGACAACTGGGAAGAAATGCATATGTATGCTCATGGATACAAGAGTGCATGGATGCAGCAACCACAAACAAGATCACTCGAAGCACACAGGTTCAAAGGTTTGAGTCACGAGCATGGAGTCGAGGTCAAGAACCAGTCCACAAAAGGTATATGCTAAGGTTTGTCTTCATTGTACCTGCAGAAAACAGCGGTTCTAACAGAGTTCCCAGGGTCCACAATTCACTATCAGACACACCAACGCACCGATTTGCTCGGAGGTTGGTAGTTATCCTCAAGAGAATCTAACCTGAGTGTGGCATCGCGTGACAGCTAAGTCAGATTTGCATCTTCATAGCTTCCGCGCCACGATCCTAAAATGGCTAGGATGGGTTAAGGGTTACTACGGTTCTCAGTGTTATAGGATTCTATGGAAAAAGTAATGCCTTCTCGATTGCTCGATCGACATCAGTAATTCCAAAGAAGCAACCACCGAGTGGATGGATTCTCAAGTTCTTCTTTTTCGGGATTCGACTCCCTCAAAGTTCCCTTGACTATACCATCCTCCTATCTTAAAGTACACTCTGGTCCGGGTATAAGACCTATCTCACCCACAGAGGAACTCCAAAACAGAACAATCTAGTAACAAGCAAATCAGACAAAAGGTAGTAAATAAGTCAAAGTAGGCTAAACCCCTCAAGGAACCAGAGATTCTGGGTTCGATCCCCAGCAGAGTCGCCACTTTTCTGTAGCGGCAAAATCGTGAGTATAAGCTATTGATTAACTTAACTCGAAAAGCAAGAGTCGCCACCGCACTTTTATTTTATCCAAAAAGGAAAGGAAAAAGAGCGAACAAAACCTACACAAGCTCTACAATGAGAACAAGTGAAGAGAGTCCGGGTTCGGGGGGTTGGTTACGCAATGGGAAGGTGTTAGCACCCAAAACGTCTATAGTACTCTATAGGAGCCCTTTGAAATATCTACCGCTTTTGGTCTGAAAAAGTTTGCTTGAAAAGTGATTGAGGAGATGAGAAAAGAAATTGTTTTTATGATTTTTGTGTTTGGAGAGACTTGTCGTCTCATGCCTACGTACCCACGATGTGCAATGTAGGATCAAAACCCCGTAGTCCGTGGTACAAAGAATGAAAATTGTTTGTTTTGGTTGTTTTTAAATGTAAAGACAAGTCGACATTTCCAAGCGAATAATTCCGCTTAAAGAAATGACTCATGTCTAAACTTATGAAAAGGTTAAAGTAAAAAGTGCACGAGGGCACAAAAAGAGAGTAAGTGAGTTTGGTGTTTTTTAAGTATTTTGAAAAAATGTCAATATGCTTATGTAGTTTAGCATTTGATTAAGAAATGAAAGGAAAATAGTAAAATCACTTGACAAAGTCAAGGTTTGTTTATGAAAGCGGTGAAAGTTTGAAATCAAGAAGGTTTTGAAAAAGAGAGAGAGTTTTGAAAATTAAAGAATGGGGAGGAGAAGAAGAGACTATCCTAAAGCATAAAAGAAAAGCTAAGGAAAAGAATAGCCTAACCACACAAGTATGCTTCCAAGTCTTCGAACCATAATTCCAAAGCAAAGGGAGAAAGGTCCTAAGTTCTAAGTCCAAGGTTCCAAGAATTGCATTGGATGTCCAAGGTTTAAGTCCAAAACTCCATGTCCATTGCATAGGATAGTAACCATAGTCCAAGATTAGAAGCACAAGTTTTTTTAGAGGTTTTAGCCTTTATTAATGATTTAGGTCCAAATGGACAAAGAGAAAAAGGCATAAGCATAAACATGTGTCCAACGGACAAAGGGAAATTGCGGAAGCATAAACATATGTCCAACGGACAAAGGAAAAATTGCGGAAGCATAAACATGATATGAAATGATAATAATGAAGCATAAAAGTAAAAGAGATAGGGTGCGAGAAGTAATTGTAAAGAAGTTAGTACAAGAGTAATGTTAGTAAGTTAGTGATTAGTAGTTAAAGTTAGTGATCAATTATAATTGAATACTTGCACTTAGGTTAAGATTAATGAGAACTCATTAGAGGATTGATAAGACCAAAGCCTCCTAACAACAAGTTTCATAAGTTTTGAACCAAAAGACAAATAATCAACTATTCTTGATAGTTTTCCGAGGCGGGACAAATTTTGGTCTATGTTAAGCGCACGCCGAGTAATTTGTTCGAGCAATTACCCTACGAATGAGGCCGGCCATGAGATGTATGTGTTAATGCACGCGAGATGAACGATATACGGATCGTCATCCTAAAGCGATGCCACACGAAAAGAAAAGGTGGTAATGATCTCGTCTCGATTGAAATTCAATGAAGGAATTTCACAATCAATTAGACTTTCATCGATCAAAAAGAAAAAGAATTAAGATGAAGAGAAAATGGATCTAACATTTATGATCCACACAACCAACAACAAAGAAGATGTAAATAAAATCAAGAATTAAATGAAAACTCATGACATATTTTTTTACTTTTTCCAAGAAAATGTTTTAAAACAAAATTCAAAAAAATAGTAAATCCAAATCTAATTAAAACAAAGGTTTTTAAAAAAAACAAAATTAGAAAGGAAAAAAAAAAGAAATACTAAAGTAATTAAAAAAAAGAAAGTGAGGGAGGTTGAATGAAAAGAGGAGGTGGTGAAAGAAATTGAAATCCAACGGGCTTCAAGCCCAACATAAACCAACTAATATTTAAAATATATAAAAAAAAAGAAATTAGAAGAAACAAGTATCAGAAAAGGAAAAAAAAACGTGACAATCCATCATCTTCTTCTTCATATCGCCGTTACTATTCATCGGAGGGGGAGATGCTCGGAGTTCGTCAACGGCAGAGCGGCGATGAAAATTTATTGCACAGAAACGATCGGAATAATGCGTAGATTCCAAATACATCATCCATTTCGAATGAAAGTGCTTCGGTAGATCGAATCGGAACCGCGAAAGTTTCGGCAAAAATCTCTAAATACCTTCAAATTAACGGTAAGAATCACTTCAAATTATCTCTTTCTTCTTCTGAAACGCTAAATTTCTGCCGTTGTTGTTGTTGATGGTGGCGATGTGAAGAGATGTTGTGTGATGTTGATGCGCGTTGATATTGCTTACGGTTGCAAGATGATGTGTTGTTGAGTTTAGGAAAAATTGGAGATAAGAATTGAAGGTTTATTGAAGAGGTTTTGTTGATTGTTGAAGGATGATGAATTGCAGAATTTTTTTTTGTATTTTTGAAAAGTGAATTGAAGCTTTGAGGTGATTTTTGGCAGAGATTTATTGGCTTTCTAAAGCTTGAGAAATTGTGAGAATTGTGGCTTTATTTATAGATGGATGGGATGAATTGAAATGAAATTGGCGGTTGCCGTTTGCTCCTTGTTGAAGTCGTTTTGAATTGATGTGCAAGTGTTTATATGTCGTTTTGGATTGAGCTGGTGCGTGAGTCACTTATGGTTGCAGTGCGTTGCGTTTTGCTCTCATGTTATCTGCATTTTATGTGATCGTGTAGCAGCATGTGCGTTTGTATTTGGACTCGGCTGGAGCTTGTTGTGATGTAGAAAGTGGAAGGCCGCGTTTGGCTCGGCTGAAGTGGAATGTTTTTTTTTTCATGATGGCTTGATGGCTTTTTGGAATTCATGTGGCTTTGTCAATGACTTGAAGGCCTGTAGTAGTTTTATGCAGCTACTTGTGCGTGACGGCTTGGTAAGGTAGCTGGGTGAATTTGTAGTATGCTAAGAAATTGGCTTGGCTACCTTACCAAGCCGTCACGCACAAGTAGCTGCATAAAACTACTACAGGCCTTCAAGTCATTGACAAAGCCACATGAATTCCAAAAAGCCATCAAGCCATCATGAAAAAAAAACATTCCACTTCAGCCGAGCCAAACGCGGCCTTTCACTTTCTACATTACAACAAGCTCCAGCCGAGTCCAAATACAAACGCACATGCTGCTACACGATCACATGAAACACAGATAACATGAGAGCAAAACGCAACGCACTGCAACCATAAGTCACTCACGCACCAGCTCAATCCAAAACGACATATAAACACTTGCACATCAATTCAAAACGACTTCAACAAGGAGCAAACGGCAACCGCCAATTTCATTTCAATTCATCCCATCCATCTATAAATAAAGCCACAATTCTCACAATTTCTCAAGCTTTAGAAAGCCAATAAATCTCTGCCAAAAATCACCTCAAAGCTTCAATTCACTTTTCAAAAATACAAAAAAAAATTCTGCAATTCATCATCCTTCAACAATCAACAAAACCTCTTCAATAAACCTTCAATTCTTATCTCCAATTTTTCCTAAACTCAACAACACATCATCTTGCAACCGTAAGCAATATCAACGCGCATCAACATCACACAACATCTCTTCACATCGCCACCATCAACAACAACAACGACATAAATTTAGCGTTTCAGAAGAAGAAAGAGATTATTTGAAGTGATTCTTACCGTTAATTTGAAGGTATTTGGAGATTTTTGCTGAAACTTTCGCGGTTCCGATTCGATCTACCGAAGCACTTTCATTCGAAATGGATGATGTATTTGGAATCTACGCATTATTCCGATCGTTTCTGTGCAATAAATTTTCACCGCCGCTCCGCCGTTGACGAACTCCGAGCATCTCCCCCTCCGATGAATAGTAACGGCGATATGAAGAAGAAGATGATGGATTGTCACGTTTTTTTTTCCTTTTCTGATACTTGTTTCTTCTAATTTCTTTTTTTTATATATATTGTAAATATTAGTTGGTTTATGTTGGGCTTGAAGCCCGTTGGATTTCAATTTCTTTCACCACCTCCTCTTTTCATTCAACCTCCCTCACTTTCTTTTTTTTAATTACTTTAGTATTTCTTTTTTTTTTCCTTTCTAATTTCGTTTTTTTTTAAAAACTTTGTTTTAATTAGATTTGGATTTACTATTTTTTAGAATTTTGTTTTAAAACATTTTCTTGGAAAAAGTAAAAAAATGTGTCATGAGTTTTCATTTAATTCTTGATTTTATTTACATCTTCTTTGTTGTTGGTTGTGTGGATCATAAATGTTAGATCCACTTTCTCTTCATCTTAATTCTTTTTCTTTTTGATCGATGAAAGTCTAATTGATTGTGAAATTCCTTCATTGAATTTCAATCGAGACGAGATCATTACCACCTTTTCTTTTCGTGTGGCATCGCTTTAGGATGACGATCCGTATATCGTTCATCCCGCGTGCATTAACACATACATCTCATGGCCGGCCTCATTCGTAGGGTAATTGCTCGAACAAATTACTCGGCGTGCGCTTAACATAGACCAAAATTTGTCCCGCCTCGGAAAACTATCAAGAATAGTTGATTATTTGTCTTTTGGTTCAAAACTTATGAAACTTGTTGTTAGGAGGCTTTGGTCTTATCAATCCTCTAATAAGTTCTCATTAATCTTGACCTAAGTGCAAGTATTCAATTATAATTGATCACTAACTTTAACTACTAATCACTAACTTACTAACATTACTCTTGTACTAACTTATTTACAATTACTTCTCGCACCCTATCTCTTTTACTTTTATGCTCCATTATTATCATTTCATATCATGTTTATGCTTCCGCAATTTTTCCTTTGTCCGTTGGACATATGTTTATGCTTCCGCAATTTCCCTTTGTCCGTTGGATACATGTTTATGCTTATGCCTTTTTCTCTTTGTCCATTTGGACCTAAATCATTAATAAAGGCTAAAATCTCTAAAAAACTTGTGCTTCTAATCTTGGACTATGGTTACTATCCTATGCAATGGACATGGAGTTTTGGACTTAAACCTTGGACATCCAATGCAATTCTTGGAACCTTGGACTTAGAACTTAGGACCTTTCTCCCTTTGCTTTGGAATTATGGTTCGAAGACTTGGAAGCATACTTGTGTGGTTAGGCTATTCTTTTCCTTAGATTTTCTTTTATGCTTTAGGATAGTCTCTTCTTCTCCTCCCCATTCTTTAATTTTCAAAACTCTCTCTCTTTTTCAAAACCTTCTTGATTTCAAACTTTCACCGCTTTCATAAACAAACCTTGACTTTGTCAAGTTATTTTACTCTTTTCCTTTCATTTCTTAATCAAATGCTAAACTACATAAGCATATTGACATTTTTTCAAAATACTTAAAAAACACCAAACTCACTTACTCTCTTTTTGTGCCCTCGTGCACTTTTTACTTTAACCTTTTCATAAGTTTAGACATGAGTCATTTCTTTAAGCGGAATTATTCGCTTGGAAATGACGACTTGTCTTTACATTTAAAAACAACCAAAACAAACAATTTTCATTCTTTGTACCACGAACTACGGGGTTTTGATCCTACATTGCACATCGTGGGTACGTAGGCATGAGACGACAAGTCTCTCCAAACACAAAAATCATAAAAACAATTTCTTTTCTCATCTCCTCAATCACTTTTCAAGCAAACTTTTTCAGACCAAAAGCGGTAGATATTTCAAAGGGCTCCTATAGAGTACTATAGACGTTTTGGGTGCTAACACCTTCCCATTGTGTAACCAACCCCCCGAACCCGGACTCTCTTCACTTGTTCTCATTGTAGAGCTTGTGTAGGTTTTGTTCGCTCTTTTTCCTTTCCTTTTTGGATAAAATAAAAGTGCGGTGGCGACTCTTGCTTTTCGAGTTAAGTTAATCAATAACTTATACTCACGATTTTGCCGCTACAGAATGGCATTGAATGAGTGTGAAAAAGACATCCAGGAATAGCACTGAATGCAAAGGAGAAAACTCATTCAGGAATGGCACTGAATGAACAGGTAAAACTTTCAGGAATGGCACTGAAAGATATCCAAGCAGATCTGTTATGGATTATAGAGGAGAGAAAAGACTTCCAGGAATAGCACTGGGAGAAACAAGAGGAACAAGGTATCCAGGAATGACACTGGAGATCAAAAGAGACAGACATCCAGGAATGGCACTGCAGAAACAAGAGGCATACATCCAGGAACGACACTGGAGTGAAAGAATATAAAGATCCAGGAAAGCAAGACATCCAGGAATAGCACCGGAAAGAAAGAAGACAGGACAAGACATCCAGGAATAGCACTGGGTGAAAAGACAGGTAACTTGCAACATTCAGGAATGGAACTGAATGAAAAGGCAGGTAAAAGTTTTGGTAGGCGCCAAGTAAGTTGGACTTTGATCACAAAGTAAGATGTTGACAGCAGCAGGACCTCGGAAAAATGCACATGAGCGCGAAGCACACTTTGAGCTATGAAAATCTTTCTATGTATGATAGATGAATGATTTATGTATGCAAACGCAGATGATAGGGACAAACGAGATAGACTCTTTTGTGAGGGAAGAATGGAACTCTGATTCCTCAACACCGGGAACACTGCCCACTCTGCTTGGAGAGAAGATGTTGAACACATCTCTGTTACTTATGAATTGTATCAAGCTGATGGTCTTTTGAGGAAAGACATCTTGAGGATTCTTGAAGAAGATTGCCCAAAATTGATTGACTGATGAGGATAAACTGATCATAGCTTCAGTTTGACTGCTGCAGGGGAAAAATGAACTGATCATGGCTTCAATTCTTGAAATGAATGCTGAGGATAGACTGATCATGGCTTCAGCTTGACAATTGTTGGGGATGAACTGATCATGGCTTCAGTTCTTGAAATGACTGTTGAGAAGGTTATACTCAGTATGAGTCTTGAAAGAGATCTTCTGGTTAACCAATTCTGAGAATGACTTGCACTGAGCAACAAATCTTGAACTGATTCACAACAGGATCTAGAGGTAATGCCCCTGATTGGATCACTGACCAAGTTTCTCAACTATTTGAAAATTCTTGATGAGGAAAGTTTGCCTGCAAATAGAATTATTCAAACAAACATGGTAATTTTAATGCAAAGCTCAATGCAATTTTGAAATCAAAAATCATTTTTGGATTGATGTTATTGATGTAAAGCAAAATGAATCACTTGTCAAAACACGGTAGTTTAGACATTCAGAGATGAAGGATAAAGCAAAGGTAAGACAACAAAGCAAATGATTGGCAACAAACATAGGAGTCAGTTTACGCAACCTTGCTGTAGTATGCTTTTAAAAGAAACCTGGCTTCAATTAGGTTTTTTGAATGTTGTAACGTGGTCTGGTTCACAGTTTTTGAAACAAAGGATATAGGCTCAAAGTTTATTTGTACCCAACTCATTCTTCGTGATAAACTCCAGTCCTATGCTTAGTTAATTCAAACTATGCATTCAAGTTCCAAGGGATTTTGGAATTGCAACACTGTTATGATGATGGTTTAAGGACCAAGGTATTTTTTGAGATGGCAGTCACCCATTCTTACAACATTTTGTTGTTTGATGAGGACCACAGTCAACTTGTTTTGTCTTTGAGGATTTTTGCAACCTCTTGATTTTTCTTTTGTTATCCCTAACTTTTGCCTGAACTGTGTCATTTGAACTTACAGTCAGCGGGATGCCCCAATTTTTGCCTAAGTCTCCTTCATAGGTTTTGACTTAGCGGGCTCTTTTTTTCATCTCTTTTTTTTTTAAAATATAGTGACTGCCTGGCTTAATGATTTCGGTGAACCATCATTGGCTTTTGATTTAAAAGACATCTTCGACACTTCTTTGATGTGTGCAAAGGAAAGCTTGTGATTGCAACCTTTATTGGAAAGTGTTTTGCATGCATAGTCAAATTAACTGAGAACTACCCATCCCCAGGTTAAATTGCGGGTTTTTTCGTACAGAAGGAAACTCCAACTTCTGGGCTCGAAGGGGTTGACAAAGGATTAACTTCCTTATTTCTCCAGTGTTTGGGAATTGAAACAATGCCTGTATATCCTCAGCCAAGTTTTAATTGAAAGCATACAGTCCAACAATGTTAGGTATTTCGTTTTCATCATCCTCCCTCCAATCTTTGCATAAACAAAAGCTTGATAAAGAAAGTGAACAGGAGATATATATTTTTGTTTTTTGAACAAAGAAAGCATAAAGATGCACACAGTGGATATAAATGAATTGAATCAAAACATTGCAATGCTCATTTCATTGAAATTACCATGAAAGTACAAATAAAGTTCGAAAGCAAACAAACAATACAATCAAAGGAAAATGCAAACAGAAAGAAACAAGGCCTAGTGACTAATCAGCAACAAGGATGAGCTGCCTTGTCTGAAACACTGGCTTTTAGGAGATGATCCATCTGAACTGACTCAAACTTCACTTGGCATGCTCTGACAAAGGATTGTTGACAACATTGGGATTATTATCAACAAAGTCCAGAATTTTTAAGTTCACCAATTCTTGTACTCTAGCTTTCAATGCAAAACAACCTTCTAAGTTATGACCTGCCCCACCTTGATGGAACTCACAGTGAAGATCAGCCCTATAGCCGGCTGTAAGAGGATTTGGAGGAGGAGGTAGAGTCCTTGTTGTAATCAAACCTTTCTTTACAAGACATGGATACAGCTCAGTGTAAGACATCGGGATAGGATCAAAGTTAACCCTATTGCGACTCTGATTTTGTCTGACAGCCTGACGAGGAGCTTGAGCTGGTTGAGCATTAACAACAGGAGCAACTGCAGCTACATATTGTTGTTTCTGACGAGGTTTCCTTTCAACTGAAACAGCATGGGTATCACCATCCTTTTTCTTTTGAAAATTCCCAGCATACTTTTTAGCACCACTGAAGGCTTCAGAATTAGCAATTCTCCCTTTCTTGATACCTTCTTCTAGTCTTTCTCCAATAGTGACTAGGTCAGCAAAACCAGATGATACACTGCCTATCATCTTTTCCCAATAGAGTGGCTGAAGAGTGTCCATGAACAATCCAGTCAATTATTTTTCAGCTAAGGGTGGCTCCACTTGAGCAGCTAGCTCTCTCCAGCGCTGAGCGTACTCTTTGAAGGATTCTTTTTCTTTCTGAGACATGTTCTGCAATTGACGGCGATCAGGTGCCATGTCCAGATTATACTTATATTGCTTTAAGAAAGCATCAGACAAGTCCATCCAGCTTTGGATACGGTTCTTCTCAAGTCCCATATACCATTTCATTGAAGCCCCACTCAAGCTGTCTTGGAAACAGTGAATGAGCAGTTTGTCATTTTTTGCGTGAGCAGCCATCTTGCGGCAGTACATCACCAAGTGGGTTCTGGGACAGGTGTGCCCCTGGTATTTCTCAAAATTAGGAGTTTTGAATTTTGGAGGAATAACCAAGTCGGAAACCAAACACATGTCCATTGCAGCAGCATTAAAGACATCACTTCCTTCCACGGCTCTTATTCTTTTGTCCAGAGTTTGCCATTGCTCTTTGACTTCTTCAATGTATCCAGGTTCTCCCTGACTTTCAGATTGTGGACCAGCAGTATGGTACACGAAAGGATTCTCAGGAATAGCTTGAGCAACAGAATGCACAACAGGCTGAGGTTCAGTGAACAATGGAGCTGAAGATACTGGCGAGACAAACACATGAGTAGTTGCAAAGGGTGGCGAGTAATTCGGAGGTAACCCAAATTCTGGCCAAGTAGAAGCTAGTTGCTGAGTCAGTGGAGGGTCAACAGTAGCAGTTGAAGTTTCAACAATCACAGTCCTTTGAGGTGGTTCACCTCTGGCGATCAAAACTTGCAGCATTTCTGTGAGCTTGGTCATACCGACCTTCAACTCATCAATTTCCATTCTGACTTCGGCGTTATGTTGTTCTTGGTTTTCCATTCTCAATCTGACAGCAACTCTAGTTCCGTAGTTGTGTTGAGGAAACAGCTTGGCGGCGAACAGATAACTGGAGAAGGAGACAACCGAAATGAGTTTCTGAGACAACCTGGAAGAAATGCATATGTATGCTCATGGATGCAAGAGTGCATGGATGCAACAACCACAAACAAGATCACTCAAAGCACATAGGTTCAAAGGTTCGAGTCACGAGCATGGAGTCGAGGTCAAGAACCAATCCACAAAGGGTATGTACTAAGGTTTGTCTTCATTGTACCTGCAGAAAACAACGGTTTTAACAGAGTGCCCAGGGCCCACAATTCACTATCAGACACACCAACACACCGATTTGCTCGGAGGTTGGTAGTTATCCTCAAGAGAATCTAACCTGAGTGTGGCATCGCGTGACAGCTAAGTCAGATTTGCATCTTCATAGCTTCCGCACCACGATTCTAAAATGGCTAGGATGGGTTAAAGGGTACTTCGGTTCTCGGTGTTATAGGCTTCCATGGAAAAAGTAATGCCTTCTCGATTGCTCGATGGACATCAGTAATTCCAAAGAAGCAACCACCGAGTGGATGGATTCTCAAGTTCTTCTTTTTCAGGATTCGACTCCCTCAAAGTTCCCTTGACTATACCATCCTCCTATCTCAAAGTACACTCTGGTCCGGGTATAGGACCTATCTCACACACAGAGGAACTCCAAAATAGAACAATCAAGTAACAAGTAAATCAGACGAAAGTAGTAAATAAGTCAAAGTAGGCTAAACCCCTCAAGGAACCAGATAATCCCCAGCAGAGTCGCCACTTTTTTGTAGCGGCAAAATCGTGAGTATAAGCTATTGATTAACTTAACTCGAAAAGCAAGAGTCGCCACCGCACTTTTATTTTATCCAAAAAGGAAAGGAAAAAGTGCGAACAAAACCTACACAAGCTCTACAATGAGAACAAGTGAAGAGAGTCCGGGTTCGGGGGGTTGGTTACGCAATGGGAAGGTGTTAGCACCCAAAACGTCTATAGTACTCTATAGGAGCCCTTTGAAATATCTACCGCTTTTGGTCTGAAAAAGTTTGCTTGAAAAGTGATTGAGGAGATGAGAAAAGAAATTGTTTTTATGATTTTTGTGTTTGGAGAGACTTGTCGTCTCATGCCTACGTACCCACGATGTGCAATGTAGGATCAAAACCCCGTAGTTCGTGGTACAAAGAATGAAAATTGTTTGTTTTGGTTGTTTTTAAATGTAAAGACAAGTCGTCATTTCCAAGCGAATAATTCCATTTAAAGAAATGACTCATGTCTAAACTTATGAAAAGGTTAAAGTAAAAAGTGCACGAGGGCACAAAAAGAGAGTAAGTGAGTTTGGTGTTTTTTAAGTATTTTGAAAAAATGTCAATATGCTTATGTAGTTTAGCATTTGATTAAGAAATGAAAGGAAAAGAGTAAAATCACTTGACAAAGTCAAGGTTTGTTTATGAAAGCGGTGAAAGTTTGAAATCAAGAAGGTTTTGAAAAAGAGAGAGAGTTTTGAAAATTAAAGAATGGGGAGGAGAAGAAGAGACTATCCTAAAGCATAAAAGAAAAGCTAAGGAAAAGAATAGCCTAACCACACAAGTATGCTTCCAAGTCTTCGAACTATAATTCCAAAGCAAAGGAAGGAATGTCCTAAGTTCTAAGTCCAAGGTTCCAAGAATTGCATTGGATGTCCAAGGTTTAAGTCCAAATCTCCATGTCCATTGCAAGGGATAGTAACCATAGTCCAAGATTAGAATCACAAGTTTTTAGAGGTTTTGGCCTTTATTAGTGTTTTAGGTCCAAGTGGACAAAAGAAAAATGGCATAAGCATAAACATGTGTCCAACGGACAAAGGAAAAATTGCGGAAACATAAACATATGTCCAACGGACAAAGGAAAAATTGCGGAAGCATAAACATATGTCCAACGGACAAAGGAAAAATTGCGGAAACATAAACATGAAATGAAATGATAAAATGAAGCATAAAAGTAAAAGAGATAGGGTGCGAGAAGTAATTGTAAAGAAGTTAGTACAAGAGTAATGTTAGTAAGTTAGTAATTAGTAGTTAAAGTTAGTGATCAATTATAATTGAATAATTGCACTTAGGTCAAGATTAATGAGAACTCATTAGAGGATTGATAAGACCAAAGCCTCCTAACAACAAGTGCCATAAGTTTTGAACCACAAGACAAATAATCAACTATTTTTGATATTTTTCCGAAGCGGGACAAATTTTGGTCTATGTTAAGCGCACGCCGAGTAATTTGTTCGAGCAATTACCCTACGAATGAGGCCGGCCATGAGATGTATGTGTTAATGCACGCGAGATAAACAATATACGGATCGTCATCCTAAAGCGATGCCACACGAAAAGAAAAGGTGGTAATGATCTCGTCTCGATTGAAATTCAATGAAGGAATTTCACAATCAATTAGACTTTCATCGATCAAAAAGAAAAAGAATTAAGATGAAGAGAAAGTGGATCTAACATTTATGATCCACACAACCAACAACAAAGAAGATGTAAATAAAATCAAGAATTAAATGAAAACTCATGACATATTTTTTTACTTTTTCCAAGAAAATGTTTTAAAACAAAATTAAAAAAAAATAGTAAATCCAAATCTAATTAAAACAAAGGTTTAAAAAAAAAACGAAATTAGAAAGGAAAAAAAAAAAGAAATACTAAAGTAATTATAAAAAAGAAAGTGAGGGAGGTTGAATGAAAAGAGGAGGTGGTGAAAGAAATTGAAATCCAACGGGCTTCAAGCCCAACATAAACCAACTAATATTTAAAATATATAAAAAAAAAGAAATTAGAAGAAACAAGTATCAGAAAAGAAAAAAAAAACGTGACAATCCATCATCTTCTTCTTCATATCGCCGTTACTATTCATCGGAGGGGGAGATGCTCGGAGTTCGTCAACGGCGGAGCGGCGGTGAAAATTTATTGCACAGAAACGATCGGAATAATGCGTAGATTCCAAATACATCATCCATTTCGAATGAAAGTGCTTCGGTAGATCGAATCGGAACCGTGAAAGTTTCGGCAAAAATCTCCAAATACCTTCAAATTAACGGTAAGAATCACTTCAAATTATCTCTTTCTTCTTCTGAAACGCTAAATTTCTACCGTTGTTGTTGTTGATGGTGGCGATGTGAAGAGATGTTGTGTGATGTTGATGCGCGTTGATATTGCTTACGGTTGCAAGATGATGTGTTGTTGAGTTTAGGAAAAATTGGAGATAAGAATTGAAGGTTTATTGAAGAGGTTTTGTTGATTGTTGAAGGATGATGAATTGCAGAATTTTTTTTTGTATTTTTGAAAAGTGAATTGAAGTTTTGAGGTGATTTTTGGCAGAGATTTATTGGCTTTCTAAAGCTTGAAATTTGAATGAGGTGAGCATGTTATTTATAGAAGAATTGGTGAGTTGTTTTGCTGCCGTTTTATGTTGATTGTTGATGCGTTTTGGAATTGTGTTGAAAGTGTGTGTTGCGTGAGATTTTGGAAGCTCGGCTGGGAAATACGTGTGGCCGTGTGAGTGATGAAACTCGGTTTGGAGTTGTGGACTTGGACGGCTTGATGATGGCGTTTTGGTGTGATGAATGGCGCCGGCTGGGTTTATGATTTGAAGTTTGGCTTGTGCGTGGAAGCTGGGAATTTACGTGAAGTTGGAGCTGATGGCGCTGGCTTGGAAGGAAAATTTGCGTGAGGATGGTTGATGTTCGTTGGCTGGAGCTGGGCCGGCGTGAATATGTGATTTACATGGCTTTTTCTTATTTGTTTTTTTTCAGAAAAAAACATTGATGGGCTTTGGTAGCTTTTGTGCTATTTCTTTTTGGCAAATGGGCCTTGACATCATGAGTGTTTTTTTTGGAGTAAGGAAAAAAAATAGATGTTGAGTTTGAAATGGTAAAAAAATGTTGTTAAAAAAAATGGATATTTAGATATAGTGAATGAAAAATGAAATTGGATAGAAATGTGGATAAAAAAAAATAGTTTATGAAAATATGGATAATTGGAATTTTGAATGGGTATTTATGGATTTAGAAATGGAAATGGACATTGGCTTCTAAAATGGATAATAAATGGTTTAGAAACAAAAATGGTTAATGGTTTAAGGAATGGATAGTTGAATTTGAATATTTGAAATGTGAAATGATAAATGTGGATATTTGGTTTAGGAAATGGATTAGGGAAAGAAAATGGTTTAGATAGCAAAAAGTGGAATATGGAAAATTTGGTTAAAAGATGTGGATAATGGATAGCAAGTCTCTTTTTTTAGCCCAAAACCAAACTTGAATTTTTTTTTGTTTTCACAAGCCTCTGATAAGCATATGCCACACAACAAGCCACAACTGAAGCAACGGTCATCTGAACCTGTTTGAACCCAAAACTCATATGAACCATTGCTTGATAAACTGAAGAATCTAAGCACAAGACATCTTGCTTTTGAACAAGCACATGTGACTTGAAATCACTTCATTGTCTTTGACAAACCTGCACAACGCACAGAGAAAGAAACAAGCAAACAGCAGCATATTTTTTTTTGTATTTTTGGTTAGAGGTTAGATAAACAGAAGCCAGTAAGAAAGAGAAACACACAGGTGCTCAGGAGAAGCACAAACCGTGATCTTGTTTGTGGTTATGAGATGCAAATGAAATGTGCGAAATCTTAGGGGTAAAAATTGGGGTCTTACACTCCTGCTGGTCTTCTTCGGGGAAGCGGCTGTCGAGGTCAATAGAGTCGACCTGAGGCAGAGGCGTGGCTTCCTCAAACTCCTGGGCAGGGCTGGCTCGCTCGATACCTTTGGCTTGGAGGTGATGGCGTTGAGTCCCTTTGTGGCTTCTTCGAAACATCGTCGTGCGGCTTCGATGTCACAGTGGAGGGTGGCGACCATCCCCTTTGAGGTGTAATACTTCATCTTGAGGTGGATGGTTGAAGGCACAACTACCAACTCGGCCAATGTTGGTCTTCCGAAGATACACTGGTACAGTGACGGGCAATCTATCACCCAAAACTGCACTTTGATGGACCTGGTCGTCTTTGCCGATCCAAAGGTTACAATCAGTTCGACGTGCCCCCAAGGTTTGGTCACTGATCCATTGAATCCTTGCAAATCAGACCCCACATAGGGGGTGAGGTGTGATTCGTCCAGCTGAAGTGTCGAAAACAGCTGGGAGTACATAATGTCAACCGAGCTACCTTGGTCGACGAGGATTCTGCGAACATCGGAGTTCGCCATTCGAGCTCTGACGAGTAAGGGTATGCTCGAGTTTGGAGATCCTCTGAGGAGCTCTTCCCGGTAGAAGGAGATGGGGACGGAGCCCTTCTGGGATTGGTCGAGCGTGGTTATTTTTCTGGAGCTTGTGCTGATTAGGTGCTCGAATTTCCTTTTCACGGAGCCCACCGTGACTTTATTGAAGCCCCCGCCCGAGATGACCATGGCAGAGGGGAATGTTTCCCACGGACTGTAGGCCGCGAAGTAGGCAGGAACGCTGAGCTCATCTAGGACGTAGAAGTCCTCTGGTCGTGATACGGACATGGTGACCTGGATGTTGGCCTCTTTCGAGGAAGGCACCGCTTCCTCTACCTTTTTGGACTCCTGGGCGTCCTGCCGGGGGGCGTCTTTCTTTCTCGTGAACTGTTTCAGGTGGCCATCCCTGATCAGTATCTCGATAGCATCCTTCAAATGGATGCAGTCTTCAGTAGTGTGGCCGTGACTCTTATGGAAACGACAGTACTTCGATTTGTCGGCGTTGGGTTTGGCCGGTATTTGCTTGGGGAAGCGGACCCCTGCTTGCTTGAATTCCGAATTCGCGCATTCAGATAGTATCTTCTCCCTGGAGACGGTCAGGGGGGTATAGTCGTGGAATCGTCCGGAGGGTCCCTTTCTGTCGCGGGAGTCTCGTGGATGGTCTTCGCGCTTCCTTTATCCTCGACGGGATGTCCAGGCTTCTTCGCTTCTGGAGGCCCGAACATTCTCTTGGTGGCGGGAAGCTCGGACGAAGTTGTCCGCTTCCTTCTCCTCGTACTGGATGTACGACTGTGCCTTCAGGAGGAGGGCATCCAGATTCCTCGGAGGTGCGAGGCCGATGAATTTAGAGAATTTTGAGCCTGGGCGGAGTCCTTGCTCGAGCAGAAACTTTTTCATCTCGTCCGTTGTAGGGACCTGTACCGCTTCTTTGTTGAACCTCTCGATGTATGCCCGAAGAGGTTCGTCCTTTCCTTGAATTATGGCCCCAAGGGAGGTTTCAGTCTTGGGATGACGCCGCGACGCAGTGAAATGCTGGGAGAACATCCTCCCAAGTTGCTTCCACGACGTAATAGATTCTTCGGGCAACTGCTTATACCACGTCATTGCCCCTTTTCGAAGCGTGGTTGGAAATAGCCGGCACTTGATGGTGCCCTGGATGCCACGGTAATCCAACAGCGCATCAATGTTTTCGATGTGATCGGCAGGGTCAGTCGTGCCATCGTACGTGCCTAGTGCCGGGGGCTTCTCCAGGCCCTTGGGGAGGCGTGTTACCAAGATCTCTTGGGATAATAGGACGTGAGGCTCATCATCGCTGCTGGAACTGGTTGGTGACGGGGACCGGATGACTTGCTCGTGTCGACGACTTCTTCGGGGGGAAGGTGAACGGTCCCTGCCCTTTGACCTAACCGGAGGTGACTGCTTGTCTCTTTGGGTCCTCTTGTGGCTGGGAGAGTGCTGGTTCTGCGGGGAAACCTGGTCGCGTTTCCGAATAGCACGAGATTCTGGTTCTTGGCATAGCCGTCGGTCGACTTCTCGCCGAGGTTGTAGGCTCTTGGATTTTCGGTGGTTCTTCCTCGGAGGTGGGGATCTTGGACGGGCGGATTCCTCCAAAGCCCCGATCCTTTCGTTCTGCCGAAGGATCAGGAGGTTGGTCTTGTTGAGCGCCTCCAGAAGGGCCACCACGACTGGGTCGGCGTTGGGTGGAGCAGGAATGGGCTGGATGGCCAGCGAGGGCTAGTCGTCTTCGCGATCAGCAGGAGTAGGGGAATGCGAGGGTGTGGCCCCGTCTCTCTTAAAACGGGGATCTCCGAGGAAAAAAGACGGACCGTCAACGGTAGTCTTGTTGACGGGGAGGACAGCGGATTAGAGAGCACCTTTGGCGTGATCTTGAGAGGCCATGATGATGATCTTGAAAATTTACTTTGATCTTTGGTTTCTGGGGAAAGAAAGAAGGGGAGAACAAGTTTCCCACAGACGGTGCCACTGATCGTGAAGGCTGGATCAGATCCTGTTGAAGTGGGCCACCAAATACGTCTGAGATGCTAGGCGTATGGAGAGGAGGAGGGGGTGTACCTGCAAGGCACTCCGACGCTCAAGTAAGAAAAGGTCAGAGAAAAGGGGTAAGTACAAATTATTAGTTCGTAGGGTGAATATTTGATACCTAAACCTCTCAAGTGAGAGGGTTTATATAGTGCCCCCAGCGCGTGGCCAACGGTCCTATTTTTTAGGCGAAATAACTGTTTTCCCGAAAAATAGGTAACTGCCCAAACTAACCGTTATGTCGGTGTAGTGCGATTTTTGTGGTCTTGAAGCACTATCGCTCGGGTACTACAGTTTGATTCATTTTTTATCCTGTTAAGCTGATTAAGAAAGGGAAATAGATGTATCCAATTAACCCTGCTCGCAAACTGAGGTTAAACAGTCAAAACTGTTGTTTTACAGATGCTATTAAGACGTGGGCCACTCTTCGGTTATTTTGTTAAGAACACAGTGTCTGGACTATTTGTATGGTTTTTGGTAATGTGTTTAAATTTGATGCTTTTGGGTTGATTTGGCGGAGATACTGGATTTTGGGTTTTTTGATTAGTATGCTCGCTAAGATTTTTGCAATCTTCAGCCTACGTATTCCCGTTTAACGAAACAGGGAAATCAGAGCGATCGTAGTTCCTCCTATTCTATGGGAGGAAAAAAGGTTGTTTTGGTGTCTTGTTCAAAGCCCAAGACATGAAGCTAAAGGTGGTTTGTATCTTGTTCAAAGCCCAAGATGTAAAGCTAAAGGGTTTTGGATGAGAGAGAATTTGTTATCTCTAAAGAGGAGTTGTTGATGTTTGTATGCTGTGAGCAAGGTACAAGTTTGATGCTAAAAGGTTGATTGACTCAACCGAGGTTTCCTTATACAAAGCCTAAGAGGAGGCGGTTGACCCAACAAGAGGATGTTTTTTATTTGTTGTCTCGTACGAAGCCCGAGATAGAGGCTAAAAGGGTTGACTCAACAAGAGAGTACTAACAAGTGTCTGACTCAACAAGAGAGTGCTTTTATATGTGTCTTGTACGAAGCCCAAGACGGAGGCTGAAAGGAGATTGACTCAACAAGAGAGTCATTTATACTCAACAAGAGAGTGTTTTATATATGTCTTGTATGAAGCCCAAGACGGAGGCTAAAAGGTTTGACTCAACGAGAGAGTCCTTTTATTTGTCCTGTATAAAGCCCAGGGCGGAGGCTAAAAAGGTTTGACTCAACAAGAGAGTCTATGTGACAGGTGATTGACTCTACAAGAGAGTCTTTTATACTCAACAAGAGAGTGTTTTAGTGTCTCGTACGAAGCCCGAGATGGAGGCTAAAAGGGAAGTGACCCAACAAGAGAGTCTTTTATACTCAACAAGAGAGTGTTTTGATGTCTCGTACAAAGCCCGAGATAGAGGCTAAAAAGGAATTGCCTCAACAAGAGAGTCTTTTATACTCAACAAGAGAGTGATTTTTATCTGTCTTATACGAAGCCTAAGACGGAGGCTAAAAAGAGGTTTGACTAAACAAGTGAGTCTGAACAGGTTAGCTCTGCTGGGGAGAATCATTGTACAAAGCCCAAGAGGAGGCTACCTTACCGCTGTGGATTCTGGAGATCCTGAAGCGGGTCCAAGTGTGGGGAACTCTCATGAGAGAGACCGGGTTTCTGCCTATGTTTGAAGGGAACTTGATAATGTCTTCGAGACTCAAGGGTCTTAGACTGTCCAAGAGAAGGCATGCGGACTTTTAAGAAGCCGAAGGGTCCTTGTACAACGCCCAAGAGGAGGCGGGGATGCTTTTAGGAAGCCTGCGGGTCCCCAAACCAAGAGAAGTTCAAGAAATGCAATTCACAGAGAAGAGATCATTCCAGGAAAGTTCGAGAATTTGGAAGAAACTCAAGAGATGCTATTCACGGAGAATAGATCAACTCTGGGGGAGTAGAGCTTCTTTGACAATTTCTAAGAGTGACAGTCTGAGAAAGGGTTCACCGAGAATGCTGCCTTTCTCTTTGTTCCATATTGTTTAACCCCAAGAGGAGGGAAGACTGTGTCTGGTATCCTATGGGGGATCTAGTTTTGTTTGTATTCAAGAGTGACCAACAAGGCTTTACCTAGTGCTAGACGTAGTTGCCGGGGAAAACTCTAAATAACTATACTAGTATTACACAGTGGATATGTGACAAGTATATAAAAGGATGTGAAAGAAGACTTACAGTGAAGCAACCCCACAATACAGTTATATACGTATAAAAGCGATAAATGAAAGCGGATAAACACTTACCCGTTGTAGAGCTTCCATGCTGTTTTGTTAGTTGTTCAACAAAGAAATCTTTGATAACAATATTATATTCAAAATCGAAGGAGAAAGTGCTTTGAAAAGATTGTTGGGGCTTACAGCTCAAGGAGAGGCCCAAGGTTTTAACGATGCTCGCACCGCTGTTTTGAAAACTGTACAGAGGGACTTATACAATATGTGAGGCCCACAAAGTTTTTATGTATAAGGGGATTGGGTCTTATACTCTATTATAGGTCCAAGTGTTTTTGTATCAGTGATGGGGCTTACAGCTCAAGGAGAGGCCCAGGGTTTTATTTTGAACTGGCGATCGTGCCGAGGTTTTTTTTTTTCTTTTAACACAGAGGGACTTATACAATATGTGAGGCCCAAAAAGGTTTTGGTTAAAAGGGGATTGGGTCTTACACTCTATTAGAAGCCCACAGAGTTTTAAAGAAAGGAAATGAGACTTATAACACGAGGGTAGGCCCAAAAGTTTTTTCGTTTTGAAATGGCGATCACGCCGAGATTTTTGAAAACGAAGTGGGTCTTATACAATGGCTGAGGCCCAAAAATGTTTTGGTTTTCAAAGGGGTTGGGTCTTACACTCTATTAGAGGCCCAAATAGTTTGAAAAAGATTTGTGAGGGTGAAAATCAAAGAAACGCTAATTTTGTTTTCCTTAAAAGTAAATATTTAAAGAAAATCAATAAAAATGATAAAAATACCAAATAAGTTTGAATAAACCACTTGTGATTTTTGTTTAAGGTTTGAAAAATGAGGTTTTAATCACAAGATGATTTAGAACTCATTTGGTTTTGATTTTCAAAATGAATGTTCACTTTTAAATGCTTAAAAACAATTAAAAATGAATTTATTCACAAAAATACTAATTATATTAAATAAATAATATAAATTTGTTTTTTTTGTGGAATAAAATATTTCAACATTTTTGTGATTTTTTTCAAAAAGAACCAATAAAAAATAATTAAAATTGAGGGAGTTATTAATTTTTCAAATCATTAAAAATAATATGAAAAATAATAAAAAAGTGGAAAAAACCATTAAAAAGGGGTCTGGGGCGAGGGGGATTCGGACCCCAGACCTCTGGTGTGCAGCATGCGCGCCTTACCACTGGGGTGGTGATACATTCGTGTATCAAACCCCAGCTATAAATATCCAAGGCTTGCCTTGTTCTTGGCCTGGCCAAGGCAAGGCAAGGCAAGGTTTTTGGTCAGAAACGTGAAGGTCATAACTTCCTCATTTCTCCATGGATGGAGACAAAATTTATATGCATCTGGCCTAGAATTTCACAAGGAATCCAATGGTGGTTTTTACAAAAAACCAATCCTCTTCAAAACCCGATAGTGGTTTTGAAATAGGCCATAATGTGCATTTTCTGTGCTACCTCTTGGTACAACCATGAATTACATGATGAATTGGTTCAAACACAACACATATAACATGTATAAGAGATGCATGATCAGTGGACCTCAAAGCAAGGCATATTTTAAAGAGTTCAAGTTGTGATGCTTACCTCCTTTGGAGCTTTTTGGGCTATCTGCCAAGTGCTTTGTTCCAGAAATGTTTTGATGCTTTGAACACTCTCAAATGATCCCTTAGAAGCTTTTTGGATGATTGGAATCAGCTGGAAACCTCAAGAATGGAAATTGGCCCTTTCTTGCAAAAGGGGCAAAATTGGCCAAAATAGTAACTCTCTCAAATGGTGTTCCAGATGTGTGAAACTATTTGGGACAGTTCATGGATGATATTTGGAGTGTGTTTGAGGCTTTATCTGGTTTTGAAAGTAACTGAATCAAGACATGGCTTGAAAAATGCAAAAAGGCCCTATTTTGAGGTTTTGAGGGGGGACTTTGTGATTTTGGTGTTACAGGTCACTTATGAGTGTTTGGATCACTTCTATATGATGTTTATGAGGTGTGCGTGCGATTGGTTTGGTTGGAATTGCTCTAAACTCAAAACCCGATAGTGACTTGCTTTGGAAGGCAAATTTGGAAGTGAGAAGATGATTTTGAGGAAAGTATCTGTTTGATGGCTTTGGTGTACTCAAACTGAGCATAAATGAGCTCTATTTATAGTAGAGCAAGTTTGTTTTGCAAGCAATAGTGAATGGCAACTGCAGCAGAGGTTTGGCCAATGGTTGCATTTTGGAATCTCAAGTCTCCTCTAGCCATTGACTAGAGTGTAGAGCACAGGCTGCTGGTTCCCTAGTTCTTGGATAAGTCTTGACTAAATTCAGTTGGAAAGGGCTCAGTCCATCCCACCTTGGTGCATCCATTAAATGCTCCAAACCAAAATTGGAGTCTTGTCCCTCTTTTAGGCATTTCTAGGTTTGACATGCTACTTTTGGTTCCAAAGACTTGGGAGACTGATGGATCAGTGTTTGTCCCTCCTTGGTCACCCCCTGAGGTGTTCAGATGGATAGACTTGTTGGTTATTTACAAAAATTGGGAAAATCGAGCAAAATGCACAAATCTGCCTTGCCATGACAGTTTGCAGCAAGACACATTGTCATTGTCATATCTCATGGCTTAAGTGGAGTTTCATGGAGTTCTTGGCCATTTTGGAAAGCTCTTATATGATATAACACATGCGTGATCATAGTTTGTCTTGATAATTTTTGGATCCAAGTGAAAAATGCCCCTACATTTGGAAAAAAGACAAGGCATATTCTGACTTAGTGAAAATTTCACTAAAAGTGTTGGAAAAAAGTGACATTTTCACTTTTTGTCATTTTGGTAATTCCATAACTTGAAATCCATGAAGTAATGGAATGAGGTGTAGTTGACACTTTTAAAGTATGCCATGAGAGCTATAAATCCATCTTTGGATCAGCCCAAATGGTTGCTTGGATCTCAAGTTATGATCCTTAGAAGTTGGTACCCAAGCCACTTTGTTCCATAACTTAGAAAATGTCTAAGTTTTTTATGGCTACCCCTTTTACAAGTTATCCCACTTTTCTTGATTTTTCTTGATGAATGATGATTCCAATCACACATTAACATCATTTTAGGGTTAAGGAACCATAATTGTGAAAAATCTCAAAAAATCAAAGTTGACTTTTGTGCACAGTTGACTTTTTGTCAGATGAACTCCAAACTGTGCGATCCTCTATGAAATCAAGTCCTTGACCTAAATTAAACTTGATGGATTGATTTCATAGGTGTTATCGGGTGTATTGAATCATGTCCTAGGGTTTGGGAGCATGTCTTGGTCAAAATTCAAAGATACAGTTGACTTTTTCTGCGAAACCCTAACGCTGGCTTTTTGGATCAATCCATTGTTGAAAATGAATAAATTTGGTGTATTAGAGACCCTCAAATCATGTCTTGAGGTCTTGGCTCATGCTTTGTTCCTAAAGTCAACTTAGGGGTGAATTAGGTCAAGAAACCCTAATTCCTGATTTTTGATGAATGCATCCCCTGAGGTTAAATTGACTTGGTGATTGGGTCCATGAGGCTCCATGGAGTATTTTAGGTTATGCTTTGAAGCATTGGCTCATGCCCAGAGGAAAATTTCCATCTGGAGGCCCTGGTTAACCAAAACCCTAATTTGGTGACACTGGCGATCTTGAGGCTTGATCCACCTGGAATGCTGCAACATTGTGCTTGATTCTTGCTGTGGGAGTCCTCTTGATCCATTGTGGGTGTTTGAGAGGTTAAAAAAGTTGAAGATCATGTCATTTCTTGATTGATCCTTTGTCTAAGAACTCTGAGAGGGCTTGAAACCCTAATTATTATTTGTAGTGTATGCTCACCCATCTTTGGGGGAGACTGATGAGGCATAATGATTCGTCCATATTGTGGTGATGATTTACACAATGATGGGGAATCTTAGTGGTCAAAATTTGGGGTTTGATAGATGCCCCTATTTAATCTTCTTGTACCTGAAGGTGTGAATGGCGAAGGTATTCGGGCATTCGGGGTGCAAGAGGATTAAATATCGGAATACCTAAAATTTTGATGGTGGTTAAGAATGGTAGTTCACGCATCCTTCTTCCTTTGCTAAGCAATGATGCTTAAAAAAGGTAAAAACTTCCCCTCAATCCTGGTCTTCAGCCAAGGAACTGGTCTCATTTTTCTTTTGAAATAAACTTCCCCTCGATCCCGGTTTCCTACCGAGGAACTGGTCTTAGTTTCTGATGTAAACTTCCCCTCGATCCTAGTTTCCCACCAAGGAACTGGTCTCAGTTTCTTTTATAAACTTCCCCTCGATCCTGGTTTCCTACCAAGGAACTGGTCTCAGTTTCTGATGTAAACTTCCCCTCGATCCTGGTTTCCTACCAAGGAGCTGGTCTAAGTTTCTGATATGAACTTCCCCTCGATCCTGGTTTCCCACCAAGGAACTGATCTCAGTTTCTTTTGTCAATAAACTTTCTTGATAAGGGACGCTATGTGTAGCGATTTTCCTCAAACTTCTCGCCGAATTTTCCTGGGGAGATGCCATTTGACGGAAAAATTATTGATGTCAGACTTGCTGGGGGACCCAGTCGTCTGAGTTGTAGAGGTGCACAAACTTCTCTGTTGGAGATGCCATTTGTCGACTCTGTCAGAGAAAACAAGTCTCTTGAGAGACTGTTTCTGGCTTGGGGGTATTACATCATACTTTTCTCGGGATCTTCTCGGAGAAATGCCATATGATGTGATCCAATTTTGAGGTGCTGGTGACCTTTTCGTCAGCGGATTTTTCGGAGAAAAACTGCTGTATTGTCGAGTCTCTGATTAAGAGGCTTTCTCTGGGGATTTTCCTTAATCCGGGAAAGCGAAAATATCATCTTCAATGGTGAAGAGTGATCTTCGTCGACGGTCTTTTTGTTTTTCAGAGGTTCAAGTTATCAAAGTGGTCAAGGGACCAACTTCAATCCAGAAATAAACTGGAGAAGAGATTGTTCAGACGCAACATTTCCTGACGAGGAAAGAACTGACAACTCGATTGAGAGGACTTTTATCACTTGGGGATAAGACTGACCAGAGTGATAGTGGTGCAATATGAATGTGAATGTAAATCAATAATGCATGATGTATGTATGTTTATGCTGACAAAACTGACGCGACATACAGAATAGTACATGAACACGACTGGATACCCGGCCACAGTGGGAGATGAAAAGTATCACTGGTTCACGATAGCAATTCTGTCTTGCTTAGGAGAGATAGTCCCTGTGGGGAATAACCGTTGGTCGGGCTTAGGAGGTAAGAACTCTGTCGGGGACGTCAGATGGAGTATTCGCATCTGACATAGTTGATCCTTCATTCAGGCGCACTGGTTTAGAAGGGGTACTTTGATTCTGCACTTTGAAGCTCGATTACTTTGGGAGAAGCGACCGATGTTCTTTCGATGTTCAACAGTCAAAAGAAATTGCCATCTTTATTTTAAAAGCAGAAAAGTTTTAACAAGTAAATTCGTTTTTGCTTTATTTCAAGAATCGTTAATCATGTTAAAACGTCGTTCTGTAAAGCTAAACCAAATAAGAATTACAAACAAAAGCACAAGGACTCAAATTTTATTGATAGGATGGAAATCAGCTAAGCGCGTGATTCCATAGAGTATTTACAAAGTTCAGAAAATGGTAATTAAAGTGAAAAGGGCTACATTGAAAACATAACGACCACTATCCTTCTACCAACTTTGAATTCGGGACATCTTGAGGTTCCATCGAAGATGACCTTGACTGGAGTTTTCTGATGAATGACATGACTGCTGCTGAGGATTTACCCGTGCCAGACGTAGTTACTTGCCATTGTCATACCCCAAATTTTGACCACCAAGATTTCCCATCATTGTGCAAATCATTATCACAATATGGATGAACCATCGTGCCTCATCAGTCTCCCCAAAGATGGGTGAACACTTACTACAGTCAAAATTAGGGTTTCAAGCCCTCTCAGAGTTCTTAGAGAAAGGATCAATAAAGAAATGACATGATATTCAACTTGTCTAACCTCCCAAACATCTACAATGGATCAAGAGGACTCCCACTTTAAGGATTAAGCACAAAATTATGGTTTGGTCGACCAGGGTCTCCAGATGGAAATTTTCCTCTGGGCATGAGCCAATGCTTCAAATCATATCCTAAAATACTCCATGGAACCTCATGAGCCCAAGCATCAAGTCAATTTGACCTCAGGGGATGCATACATCAAAAATCAGGAATTAGGGTTTCTTGACCTAATTCACCCCTAAGTTGACTTTTGGGACAAATCATGAGCCAAGACCTCAAGACATGATTTGAGGGTCTCCAACATACTACATTGATCCATCTACAACAATGGATTGATCCAAGAAGCTTGAGCAACAAGTTTCAATTTCATCAGTACCACAATTAGGGTTTCGCGAGAAAAGTCAACTGTAGCTTTGACTTTTGACCAGGACATGCTCCCAAACCCTAGGACATGAATCAATATACCCTATAACACCCATGGAACATGTCCATCAAGTTTGATTTAGGTCAAGGACTTGATTTCATAGAGGATCGCACAGTTTGGAATTCATCTGACAAAAAGTCAACTGTGCACAAAAGTCAACTTTGACTTTTTGAGATTTTTCACAAAAATGGTTCTTTAACCCTAAAATGATGTTACTGTATGATTTGAATCATCATTCATCAAGAAAAATAAGAAAAGTGGGATAGCTTGTAAAAGGGGTAACCATAAAAACTTAGAAAATTTTCTAAGTTATGAACAAAGTGACAAGGGTACCAACTTTGGAGGATCATAATTCCTAAAACACAAGGCCATTTTCCCCATCCAAAGCTAGATTTGTAGCTCTAATTACCCTCTACAAAAGCTTAGAATTGACCTCCTTCCGAATTCATCATGGATTTTGAGTTATGGAATGATCAAAATCACAAAAAGTGAAAATGTCACTTTTTTACAACACTTAGTGAAATTTTCACTAAGTCAGAATCTGCCTTCACTTTTTTCCAAATGTAGGGGGATTTTTCACTTGGATCCAAAAGGTATCAAAACCAAATATGATCAAACAGTTGTTGTATCATATGAGGGCTTTCCAAAATGGCCAAGAACATCACCAAATTCCACTTAGGCCATGAGATATGACAATGCCAATATGCCTTGCTGAAAACTACCAAGGCTAGGCAGAATTTTGAATTTTTGCTCGATTTGGCAAAATCAGATAATTCCAAGCCTTGTCATCACTTTGGACACATCTGAGGATCAAATTTAAAGGGGACAAACACTGAGCCAAGCCTCAAAAGTCCTTGGAACAAGAAGTAGCATGCCAAACCTATAATTGCCTAAAAGTGGGACAAGACTCCAATTTTGGATTGGAGCATTCAATACATACACCAAGGTTGCATGGACTGACACATTTGCAACTGAGTTCAGTCAAGACTTATCCAAGACCAAGGGATCCACAACCATGTGCCCTAACCTCTAGTCAATGGCTAGAGGAGACTTGGATTCCAAAGTGCAACCATTGGCCAAACCTCTGTTTCAGTTGCCATTCACTATTGATCCCAAAACAAACTTGCTCTACTATAAATTTAGCTCATTTGTGCTCAGTTTGAGTACACCAAAGCCATCAAACAGATGCTTTCCTCAAAATCCCTCTCTTTAGGCCAAAATGCCTTCTTTAGCAAGGTAACTCTGAGTTTTTGAGTTAGAGAGCATTTCCATCACAACTCATGATCCTAACACCTCATAAACATCATATGTAGGTGATCCAAACTATCAAAAGTGACCTGTAACACCAAAATCACAAAGTCACCTCTCAAAACCTCAATATAGGCCTTTTGTGCATTTTTCAAGCCATGTATTGATTCAGTCACTTTCCAAACCAGATAAAACCTCAAACACAGTCCAAATATCATCCTTGAACTGTCCCAAATGGTTCCCCCCATCTGGAACACCATTTGAGAGAGTTGCTATTTTGGTCATTTTAACCCCTTTTGCAAGAAAGGGTCAGTTTGTGTTTTTGCAGGTTCCAGCTGATTCCAACCATCCTCAAAGCTTCTAAGGGATCATTTGAGAGTGTCCAAAGCATCAAACCATTTCTGGAATAAGAAGTTTGGCAGATTGCACAGAAAACTCCAAAAGCTCAAAAAGAGGTAAGCATCATGACTTGAACTTTCCAAAATATGCATTGCTTTGAAGTCCACTGATCACACACACCTCATACATGTTATATATGTTGTGTTTGGACCAATTCATCATGTAATTCATGACTGTATCAAAGTGTAGCATAGAAAATGCAATTATAAGCCTTTTTCAAAACCACTATCGGGTTTTGAGGAGGGAGTATGACCTGAAAAAAATACCACCACCATTGGATTCCTTGTGAAGTTCTAGACCAGATGCATATAAATTTTGTCTCAAACCATGGAGAAATGAGAAAGTGAACTTACACGTTTTTGACCCCAAACTTGCCTTGCCTTGCCTTGGGTCAGGCCAAAAACAAGGCAAGCCTTGTATATTTGTGGTTTCACTTCAAGCAATGGATGTATCACCACCCCAGTGGTAAGGCGCACGCCCTATAACCTTGAGGTCGTGGGTTCAAACCCTACCCATGCCATTTTGTGTTTTCTCACATTTATGCTATTTTTTCCAATATTTTCATGTTTTATTAATTAATTGGAAAATTAATAACTCTTTCCATTTTAATTATTTTTTATTGGTTCTTTTTGCAAAAAATCACAAAAATGTTAAAATATTTTATTCCACAAAAAAATTAAGTTTATATTAGTTATTTAATATAATTAGTATTTTTGTGAATAAATTCCTTTTTAATGTTTTTAAACATTTTAAAAGTGAATATTTACTTTGAAAATCAAAACCAAGTGAGTTTTAATTCATCTTGTGATTAATCCCTCATTTATCAAACCTTAAACAAAAATCACAAATGGTTTATTCAAACTTATTTGGTATTTTATTTGATTTTCTTTAAATATTTACTTTTAAAGAATAACAAATTAGGGTTTCTTTGATTTTCACCCTCATCAAACAATTTCAAACACTTTTGGGCCTCTAATAGAGTGTAAGACCCAATCCTTTGTAAATACAAACCTATTTTTGGGCCTCACTTATTGTATAAGTCCCGTTGTATTTCAAAAAGTTCGACGCGATCATCGTCCGTTGAAAAACAAACCCTGGGCCTCTCCTCGAGCTATAAGACTCATTCAAAATTATTCTTGGGCCTCTATTAGAGTGTAAGACCCAACCCCCTTTGAAAAGTAAACCATTTTGGGCCTCAATGTATTGTATAATACCCACCGCGTTTTCAAAAATCTCGGCGCGATCGCCATTTTCAAACAAATGACCCTGGGCCTCTCCTTGAGCTGTAAGCCCCACCACTTGTACAAAAATAAATCTCTTGGGCCTCTATTAGAGTGTAAGAACCAATCCCCTTTTAACCAAAACTTTTTGGGCCTCAGACATTGTATAAGTCCCCTTGCGTTAAAAGAAAACCTCGGCGTGATCGCCAATAAAAAAAACCAATCATCTGGGCCTACCCTCGTGTTGTAAGCCCCATTCTTTTTCTTTAAACACTTGGGCCACTTGAGAGAGTGTAAGACCCATCCCCTTGTACAAAAAACCTTTCTTGGGCCTCAGTCACTTGTATAAGTTCCTCTGTACAAAACGACAGTGCGATCACCGATAAACCTTGGGCCTCTCCTTGAGCTATATGCCCCAACATCTTTTCAAAATACTTTCTCCTTTAATTTTGAATATACTGTTGTTTTCAACCTTTCTTTGTTGAACAACTAACCAAACAGCATGGAAGCTCTACAACTGAGTAAATGTTTATATGCTTTCTTTATCCGCTTTCATATACATATAACTGTATTGTGGGGTTGTTTTACTGTAAGTCTTCTTTCATAAACTCATATCAACTGTGTAATACTAGTATAGATATTTAGAGTTTTCCCAGCAACTATGTCTAGCACTAAGCCCTGTTGATCACTCTTAAATAGACAAAACTAGATCCCCCATAGGATCACCAGATACAGTCTTCTCTTCGGCTGTCACCCTTAATTGTCACAGAAACTCTACTCCCCAGAGATGATCTTTTCTCCGTGAATGGCATCTCTTGAGTTTCTTCCAAATTCTCGGACTTTCCTGGCTTGATCTATTCTCTATGAATAGCCTGTCTTGAATTTCTCGGGGTTTGGGGGACCCACAGACTTCCTAAAAGCATCCCCGCCTCCTCTTAGGCGTTGTACAAGGACCCTACGGCTTCTTAGAAGTATTCACAGCATCCTCTTAGGCTTCGTATAAGGATTCTTCCTTCGGGAAGAGAGCCTCCTCTTGGGCTTCGTACAGATTGTCCCTCGGCTTCTTAAAAGTTTCCAGCCTCTTCTTGGGCTTCGTACAAATTGTCCTGACGACCTCCTAGAGGTATAGGAGCAGAAATTAGTCATCTAAATAGAACAGTCTTTCAAAGAGTCTAGATCTTTCTACCGTGAATGTACTACTGTTATTTCTTTAAGCATAGTACAAAAGATAAAACTCTAGACTTGGACAGTCTAATCTCCTTGAGTCTCGAAGGCATTCTCAAGTAGGGAAAAACACCAGTAGACTCGGACAGTCTCTAATACCCTTGGATTCCCCATTTCCTTAAAGAACAGGAAATAACCCTGATCCTCTGATCAATCCCAAAGCATAGCCTTACCTTTAATCAGTCGCTTTATAAGAATTGATTTTCTCTTTTAACCAACCTACTGGACCTGTCACTTAACTGAAACAATAATCCTTTTAGCCTCTATCTCGGGCTTCGTACGAGATACAAAATCACTCTCTTGTTGAGTATAAAAGACTCTCTTGTTGAGTCAAACATTTTTTAGCCTTCATCTCGGGCTTTATACGAGATACAAAATCACTCTCTTGTTGAGTATAAAAGACTCTCTTATTGATTCAATCTCTCTTTTAGCCTCCATCTCGGGCTTCGTACGAGATACCAAACACTCTCTTGGTGAGTATAAAAGACTCTCTTGTTGAGTCAAACCCTTTTAGCCTCCGTCTTGGGCTTCGTATAAGACACATATAAAAACACTCTCTTGTTGATTCAACTCCTTTTAGCCTCCCTCTCGGGCTTCGTACGAGACACAAAAGAATCCTCTTGTTGGGTCAATAGCCTCCTCTTAGGCTTTGTATAAGAAAAACCCCGGTTGAGTCAATCAACCTTTTAGCATCAAAACTGTGCCTCGTTCACAGGATACAAACATCAACAACTCCTTTCATCTAATTACTGTAAGCAACAAGCCTCTGGATTATTTACATCCACGCCACTGTCCCTCTTTTAGCATGAGAAATTCCTAAGGAAAGATGACATTACTCTAAACTTAGTTAAAGTCTTCTCCTTTAGGTTAAAACCCCCTATAAAGGAAATTATGGCATTGCTAGGATTCACATATCTCGGTTAAAGTAATCCTTCTTTATAGTCAGTCACCCAACAGTTGTGACAAACAGACCCCCTTTAGAGATGACAAATTCTCTCTAAAGACAACACCTATTTAGCTTCACATCTTGGGCTTCGAACAAGATACAAATAGACCATTCAGCTTCACATCTTGGGCTTTGAACAAGATATAAACCACCTTTTCAGCTTCACATCTTGGGCTTTGAACAAGACACCAAAACACCATTTCCTCCCATAGAATAGGAGGAACTACGATCGCTCTGATTTCCCTGTTTCGGTAAACGGGAATACGTAGGCATAAGATTGAAAGAAAAATCTTAGCGAGCACACTAATCCTAAGCCCCAAATCCCGTACCTTCACATATCAATCGAAAAGTATCAGTCCTAGCATCCTAACAAAATTCCCCATGAACATTTCTGGTGTTTCGTTCTAAAGAAAGTAAGAAGAAAGAGGCCCCATTACCATATAACATCCGTAACCTAACAGACCGCTGTTTAAACTCAGTATGCAAGCAGGGTTAATTGGACACATCTATTTCCCTTCCTTAGTCAGCTCAATAGGATAAAAAATGAATTGACCTGTAGTAACCCCAGAGTGACAGTGCTTAAGAACCACGTCCAAAATCGCTCGCTACAGAAAAATGGCGCCCACCGTGGGGCCCTTTTCTTTCTTTCTCTATTTCTTTTTTTGGGGATTTCACTGGGATAGGACTTTTTTTGACTTCACTAGGATCTTAGGTCAAAACCTTTAAAGTTGGGAAGGTACCACAGAATGGAGACTCCGCCGGGGAGCCATTTTTGTCAGGAACATAGGATTCATAGCTCTTTAAAGTCTAGGACTTTAGGACAAATATATATACTGCTTTTCCTAATTGATATCTGTGTTTATTTTTCTGCTAATGGGAATGCGTGTGATGCCGCATGTGGAAAGATTGAGTATACACCTAGGAAAAACCTCTTTTAGTAGTGCGGAAACTATTGGAAATGGTTGTCACGTGATACTACCCTCTTCTGATGGTTCTTCGAAAAACATCACCTAGCACGGTTCCCAGCCCGCTGGTGTTTTCTCGACAAGAACTGATGATTTTGAGAGACAGGTACAAAAATTACTAGTATAAACCTTTGGGGGGGGGGGGGGTAGAGCTTTGACTTCATGACACCGACCCTTTGACCCCATGTTTTTTCTATGTTTTTGTGTGCTGCATTCATGCATTCATCTAAAAAACATTACAGCAAAGAAAAACTTCTCTTCTAGTCTCTCTTTTTCAAACTAAACTAAGACAATGGTTGCAAATGTCAGAGAAAAAGATTGCGCTCATGGAAGGACTTGAGAGGATTAGCGAGGATGATCACTAACCCTGAAGCTTTCAGAGCCAAGTACAGAGGTCTGCTACCTCTGTTAAGAGTCCATGTGATTGAAGGAATCATGGAGGAACTCATTCAGTTTTACGATCCGGTCTATCACTATTTCACATTCCCGGATTACCAGCTCGCACCAACGCTGGAGGAGTATTCTCACCTAACCGATTTACACATTACTGATCGAGCTCCTTTTTCTGGACTGGAAGAAATTCCAAAAGATCAAACCATTGCAAGAGCAATCTATTTGGATGAGTCAGAAATCAAGACTCACATGACCACCAAGGGTGGGCTCCTAGGTTTGCCAGCCCAGTTCCTGACAAAGAAGGCTCTGTACTTTGCTAGTATATGGAACATGACTGCTTTTGAAAGCATCTTTGTCTTACTCACTTACGGGTTATTTCTATTTCCCAACATTAATAGCTTCGTCGATATCAACGCCATTAAGGTTTTTCTCATTGGAAACCCTGTGCCAACTTTGCTCGCGGACGCGTATCATTCTGTACACTTAGGGAATTTGTACAGCAGAGGAATTATGTACCCCTGTTATATAAATGGTTTATCTCCCATTTACCTAAGTCTGCTGTTTTTTGGGATCATAAGAGTGTCTTACGTTGGTCGCAGAAACTCATGTCTCTTACCAACTCTGACGTAGATTGGTGCAATAGGATTTATGACGGGATCAGGATCATTGACCGTTGTGGAAACTTCCCCAACATACCCCCATAGGAACTAAATGAGGAATTAACTACCATCCAATTCTTGTTCGTCGTCAATTTGGATACCCGATGAGGCATGTCCCGCGTAATGCTCATCTGGAGGGTCTTTTATTCAAAGAAGGAGAAAATGATAGGGCACTAAAGATGGAAATAGTGCACGCTTGGAAACATGTTCATAAGAAAGGACGAGAATCTCTAGGAAAACCGGACTGTGTCTCGGTGGAGCCTTATCTCCACTGGGTACAAACTAGAGCTCTCAAGCTAAAGATGCCTTATCCTCGTCACGGAGTTCTTCCGCCGAGGGAATCTGTCATGTACTTCATGACTGAAATGGAAAAACTTCAGGTTACTCTCAACAAAGTTCAACAGGAGAGGAGGTCTTGGAAGAACAAATACCGCACCCTCAATGTAGAGTGTACTAAAATACAGTAATTGCTGAAAGATAAGGATGCTCTGATCGAGATTTTAGAGCAACATGCTGAAGATAATCAGGATGACCAAAGGAATTTGCTCGCTCCTTTCACCTAGAAAAGGAATGACAACCCTACAACGGCCCAAGAGCCTCGGTCCAAGAAAAGGAAAGTACCAGAATCAGCACCCGGTTTCTCCCCAGAGAGGACTCGGGACCCCTTAGCTTAGGTTTCTGTTTCCGCACCTTGTAATCTACTGTATTTCTACTTTCGCAATCCTTTGAATTCAATAAAACGGGGTTTCCCCACTGTTTGATATTTGCAATCTAATTGTCGAAGTTTATTTTGATTAAAAAAAATAATTAATATAATCATTGCATTCATCATTCTCACATCACGTATTCTTCTTACCTACGAATCTCACATTTGTTCTAGAGTCAAACTGTCTCATTCGTACAATACTCAGGCCAATCGTCAGAAAAACATGGATGATCTCGAGGAAGAGAACAGAGAGTTGAGAGAAGAGATCGACGCTCTGAGAGAGGATATGAGTAAGCTTCATAACGACATGCAAGCCATGGCAGAAGCTCAGCTACAAAGGACTGTGATCTCGGAGATCACCTCAACGCCCATAGTGGAAAAGTCTGATCCTAGGTACAAAATGCCGAAAGATCGTCCTTGGGGCATGCCACTTAACTATATCCCGAAAGGATATTTCCTGTTGATCGATGAGGATCAGGGGAGCGCAACAGGAACCGCTGGGCCTGAAGGTTACAAACTTCGGGAAAGCGAAGATGCCAGGGGCATGACAGCAACTCCTGAAGGTTACAAACTTCGGGAGGCACTGAGAGTCTCAGCCGTAATGACTATACCACCGCCCGTGGTACACACTGTCCTAGAAGGATAGATTCCACAGATACCTTCTGGTGGAAACGACAACATGTTCGAAAGAATGAATGAGTTCTAGGAACATTTCCTGGGAATGCAGAAAGAATTGCAGGCCCTTCGCGGTCAGGATTTATTTGGAAAGGACGCCGCAGACCTCTGCTTAGTCCCCAATGTGAAAGTCCCGCACAAATTCCAGGTGCCCGACTTTGAAAAGTACAAGGGAAACTCTTGCCCTCAGAGTCACTTGGTGATGTACGCTCGGCGAATGTCAGCTCAGACAGAGAATCAGGATTTACTGATTCACTACTTTCAGGATAGTTTAACTGGTGCCGCACTAAAATGGTACATGGGTTTAAACCGTGCTACGATTAGCACTTTCAGAGATCTTGGCACTGCCTTCGTCCAACAATATAAATTCAATCTGGACATGGCACCCGACAGAGATCAAATCAGATCAATGTCACAAAAGGACAAGGAAACCTTTAAGGAATACGCTCAGAGATGGCGTGAAATTGCCGCTCAAATTTATCCACCTCTTGAGGAAAAAGAGATGACAAAGATATTCTTAAAGACCTTAAGCTCATTTTATTATGACAGAATGGTTGCCAGTGCGCCCAGTGACTTCACCGAGATGGTCGGTATAGGAGTTCTTCTTGAGGAAGCCGTCCGAGAAGGACATCTAGTCAAAGACACTGGATCATCAAGTAGTACAAAGCGATACGGTAGTGCTCTCCCTAAGAAAAAAGAGCAGGATATTGGGAATATCTCTCTCAGAAAGCAAAGGCGACATTATCAACTAGTAGCGACTGTGACTCCTGCTATTAATCCTGCGCCTATTTCTACGTATCAACCTCAGGTTGCGTAGAGCCAACCTAATCAGCAAAGGACTCAACAGCCTCTTCAGGAGGCTCGTCCTCCATACAATAACAATTGTACAACGCGGCCACCAGGATTTGATCCTATACCCGTATTGTACGCAGAAATATTTCCGTTACTACTGGCTAAGGGGCATGTCCAGACTAAGTCCCCTCTTACACTACCAAAAAATCTGCCTTTTTGGTTTAAGGTGGATCAGACTTGCCCTTACCATCAAGGAGGACCAGGGAATAACATTGAGAATTGTCTCAATTTCGAATCCGACGTGCAAAATCTTGTTAGGAGCGGGGTCTTATCTTCCAAGGATACAAATCCTAATGTTCTCACAAACCCGCTGCCTCAACACGAGAAAGCTACAGTCAATTTGATAGAGGGTGAGACTAACAATGTCTATCAAATTCAAGATGTACTCTTGTTAAGGACCAATCTGGTCAAGATGCATTATAGACAGAGTAGATATGGCCATGTGCCACCTCATAACTATCACCAGTGTGATATCTGCTATAAAAGCAATCGAGGATGTTCTGTGGTGCAATCAGCTCTACAGGAACAGATGGATCTCAGATGGATCCAAGAGCACCGAGTTCATGGAGTTAACATGGTTTACACGAATTCTAACATCATTCAGAACCACGACATTCGTGCAATGAATGTCAAATTAGTGGTGATGCATTCCAGGCAAAGCCAGTATCATAATCTGCCGCGGTACGATTACAGTTCCTGTCTGACTTGCTCGGTAAACAAACAGGGATGCTCTTTTGTACAAGAGGCCCTCCAGCGTCAGATGGATCTTGGATGGATCCAGGACTACCGTGATAGGAATCCCTATTAGATCAACATGATTCAAATCTTTGACATTCGCTTGATGAATACCAGCCTGGTGGAGTTACATGCTAAACAGGTCCGTATCGGGTTCCTGGTATCACATGATTATCAGAGTTGTAGGGCGGGTTGCGAAAACGATCAAGGTTGTGCCCTTGTCCAGGAAACCCTTCAGTACTTGTTGAACCACTGGTGGCTTCCAATCTATATGGATGAAGACACCCAGCAAATTAGTATTACCAACGGGAACCCTACTCGGTATCAAAGTCGGGACGTTCGATCTGTGGAAACTAACCTAGTGAGATTACATTGTATTCAAAGCAGGCGTGGCCAGGTGCCACCACACAACTATGAACGTCGTAGAGTCTGTTAGGAAAGTAACCCAGGATGTTACCTTGTGCGAGCAGCTCTTCAGGGTCAGGTGGATCGTAGAGAGATTCGCCCATATCCGAGTTTCGGACCAATCAACTGGGCACCGGACTACCTCGCTGATCAAATTGAGGACGTTGTCATAATCTCTGATCATCAGAGGGCTAGGGATGTTTGTACCATCATCCCTCTACTTTACGAATCGAGAGTTCCCAACCAGGAACGGATCAAAATTGCTTACGATGGTCGGAAAAATCAGAAGGCTCCCATAGTTATCTATCTACCGGGACCATTACTGTATGAATCAACTAAGGCTATCCCTTACAAATACGGTGCAATAACAGTCGAGAATGGAAAGGAAATTCCATTACCCTCTGTCGTGAATATTGCAGACATCAGTCGAGTAACACGGAGTGGTCGAATCTTCAACCGAGGAGTTGGAGAACTTAACAAAGAAAAGGAACCTCAGACAGAAGTTCCCAATCCACCAGTCGGTCAATCCAGTAATCCTGACCTTTCATAAAATGATGATGAGATGCTGAAGCTCATCCAAAGGAGTGAATACAACATTGTTGATCAACTGTTACAAACTCCTTCAAAGATCTCTGTGCTGTCACTTTTACTCAGTTCAGAAGCGCACAGGGAGGCTCTACAGAAAGTCTTGGAGCAAGCCTTTGTGGAACAGGATGTAACAATCAGACAGTTCGATAGCATTGTCTCTAACATCACTTCCTGCAATAACTTGGGATTTAGTGATGAGGAATTACTTGAAGAGGGTCGCCGTCATAACATGGCACTCAATATCACGGTCAGCTGCCAGGGCGATGCTTTAGCCAGCGTAGTGGTAGACACAGGGTCAACCCTGAATGTTATGCCAAAGTCCACTTTGATGCAATTATCCTTCAAAGGACCCTCGATGAGAACCAGTGAGGTCGTCGTCAAAGAATTTGACGGGTCAAGAAAAACGGTTATCGGCGAAGTCGACCTTCCCATAACTATTGGTCCTCACATTTTCCAAGTCGCTTTCCAGGTCATGGACATCTGGGCAACGTACAATTGTTTATTAAGAAGACCTTGGATATATCAGGCTGGGGCGGTCACCTCGACCATCCACCAAAAGTTAAAGTTCGTCCAGAACAACCAGCTCGTCACGGTCTGTGGAGAACAAGCCTTGCTCGTGAGTAACTTATCATCATCTACTGGTGTAGAACCCGAGGAGGTTATTGGAACTCAGTTCCAAGCACTGTCGGTGAGCAAGGACAATCAATCCGAAGAGGGAACTTCCATTTCCTCATACAAAGATGTTATCAAAGCGGTCGAGAGTACCAATACAACAGGATGGGGACAACTAGTCATTCATACTGACAATAAAACAAAGAAGGGTCTTGGTTTTTCTGCAACCTGTAACCAGATAGCTACTACCCGCAATGAAAGTCTTCATCCCATTCAAGACTTCTTCCACAGTGGAGGTTTCCTTCACCCAGTGCCTCAAGAAGTGCATACCATCAATAAAGATAATTCCTCTGATATGGAGGAAGAATGTGAGTCCTATCTTAACAAGGACAGTTATATGTCTCAGGATGAAACGCAGACTCCCTTTTTCTATCCCGCACAGCGTCCGAGATTTATACCCAGGTCAGATGTCGAAATGATATACGGAGATTGTGATCTGGAAGGATGTCGTGCTCCACCAAACTCATTAGAGGAGGACACTCTGATGAAGGACAACTTTGACCACAACTATTATGGCCCGATGGATGACCTGCCAATGTGGAAAACCGTATCCAGGAGACTTGGGGCAAGGAAATCAGCCGAACAATGAAAATCAGCTAAGCATCATGGAAATGAATACCTGCGTCCCCACCATGTCATGGGATCAACAATCAGGTCATTCAGAAAACGTCCAGTACGATAATGAATTTGCAACGTTTGTAGGACTTGAATTCATCAACTATGCTTTTCCAGAGGTCAACGTCATCGAGAAGGATGACTCATCCAGTTCCAAAGAAGTGTGGGACACCCTGGGACAACCAAGTGGGAAATACGACTATATGGTCAAGTACACTGCTCTTGAAAGCTCTCGTATCAGGATCGAAGACATCCAGCCAACTGGATAGGGAGATCTACTTGAGAGCACAAATGCTATACAAAATACAACAGAGGAATCCTCCTACGACAATTGTGCCTGGGAGACAAATTCCGATGATCCTGCTCCACCAGAAATCAGCGTTATTTCTAAAGACAAATCAAGGAAGGTGCCAGACTTTGTGATTCACCGAGGAGTTCGCCGCCAATGGGTTGATGTCGATGTTTCGAAGATTGTTCATAAGTCAAAGTAATTTCCGTCTTTAACCTTTCACCCTACCCAGGTGAAACAGATGTTTTGATAGGGCTCACTTTCTGTAAATTTCCCTATTCACTTCGCCCAAAGCGACAGAGCTTTGTTTTATAGGGTTGTAGTTTCAAGAATTGACTTGTTCATTAATAAAATAACGTCGTTCTATAATTTCCTCATTTTGTTGCTGTTTTCTCTTTTCGATTTTCTCAGAAAATGGTAATCCTAAAAAACAATTCAAAATAAACAAGCAGTTTTCCAAAGAAATACACTGCACACACTCTTGCATTTCCTCTATCTTTTCTGAACACAAATCTTATCGTCATGCAGATTGCTTATTTTAAACCCCGTTGAAACATACGATCCGATGCCTTCTCCCAACTTTGAGTTCCCGGTATTTGGGGCTGAAGAAGAAAATGACGACGAAATTCCAGAAGAGATCTCCTGATTACTCAGACAGGAGGAAAGGTACATTGAACCTCATAAAGAGCCGTTGGAAACGGTAAACTTAGGTTAGGAAAAAGAGAGAAAAGAAATCAGGATTGGGGCACTGCTCAGTCCAACTGCCAGAGAGGGTTTGGTAAAGCTTCTCAAAGAATTCCCCGATGTATTCGCTTGGTCCTATCAGGATATGCCAAGGTTGGATACCAGCATCATGGAACATCATTTACCGTTGAGATCGGAATGTCCGCCAGTAAAATAGAGGTTAAGACGGACTCACCCGGACATGGCCATCAAAATCAAAGAGGAGGTACAAAAATAGATTGACGCGGGTTTCCTCGCCACATCAGAATATCCTCAATGGTTAGCCAACATCGTACCTGTTCTGAAAAAGGACGGAAAAGTCAGAATGTGTGTGGATTACAGAGATCTAAACAAGGCTAGTCCAAAGGACGACTTTCCTTTACCACGTATCGACATGCTGGTAGACAGTACAACAAAGTTCAAAGTTTTTTCCTTCATGGATGGATTCTCTGGCTATAATCAAATCAAAATGGCGCCGAAAGACATGGAGAAAACTTCGTTCATTACCCCATGGGGTACCTTTTGTTACAAGGTGATGCTGTTCGGTTTGAAGAACGCTGGGGCGACCTATCAAAGGGCCATGACTACTCTTTTTCATGACATGATACACAAAGAAATCGAGGTATATGTCGATGATATGATTGCAAAATCTAAGACAGAAGAGGAGCATGTGACCCATTTGTCAAAGCTATTTGAGCGGTTGAGAAAGTACAAACTCCGCTTGAATCCCAACAAGTGCACCTTCGATGTCCGTTCAGGAAAACTTTTAGGGTTCATCGTCAGCCAGAAAGGAATTGAGGTTGATCCTGACAAGGTCAAGGCCATTCGAGAAATTCATTCTCCGAAAACTAAAAAATAAGTAAGAGGATTCCTGGGAAGTTTGAATTACATTTCCAGATTTATATTCCTCATGACTGCGACATGTGCGCCGATTTTCAAACTGCTCAAAAAGAATCAGGACTGCGTTTGGACAGAAGATTGCCAAACCACCTTCGACAGTATTAAGGAATACCTGTTGAACCCTCCGATTCTATCACCTCCAGTGGAAGGAAAACCACTTATTATCTACCTCACCGTCCTCAAGGACTCAATGGGATGTGTACTTGGCCAACAAGACGAAACCAAAAGGAAGGAGTCTTCCATCTACTATTTGAGCAAGAAATTCACCAACTGCGAGACTCGGTACACTATGCTTGAGAAAACTTGTTGCGCTTTGGCTTGGGCAGCCAAACGTCTTCGCCAGTACATGATTCGTCACACTACTTGGTTGGTCTCCGAGATGGATCCAATCAAGTATGTCTTTGAAAAGACTGCTCTCACGGGAAGGATTCCCGTTGGCAGATGTTGCTATCAGAATATGACATAGAGTACCATGTTCAAAAAGCCGTTAAGGGGAGTATTTTAGCCGATCACTTGGCTCATCAACCGATTGACGATCGGGAATTAATCGGGTTTGACTTCCCAGACGAAGATGTCATGTATCTAAAAATGAAAGACTGCGATGAACCACTACCCAGTGAAGGACCAGAACCAGGTTCCCAATGGGGACTTATCTTTGACGGAGCTGTCAATCATTACGGAAACGGAATTGGGGCAATCATCATAACACCTCAGGGTACCCACATTCCTTTCACAGCCCGATTAACATTCAAGTGTACAAACAATGAGGCCGAATACGAAGCTTGTATCATGGGTCTCGAGGAAGCAATTGACTTAAGGATCAAGAACTTGGATGTATATGGCGACTCAGCCCTGGTTATCAATCAGATCAAAGGAGATTGGAACACATACCAATCAGGATTGATTCCTTACAAAGACTACGTGAGTAGGTTGCTACCCTTCTTCAACAGAATTGAGTTTCATCACATCCCTCGTGAGGAGAATCACATGGCTGATGCATTAGCCACTTTCTCTTCCATGATTAGTGTAGGTCAATGGAATGACATGCCTAAGATCGACATAATGCGCCTTGAACGGCCCGCTTACATCTTCACGATTGAAGTAGTCATAGACGACAAACCTTGGTATCACGATATCAAATGCTTCCTTCAGAAACAAGAATACCCACCTGGGGCACTAAGGAAGGACAGGAAAACCCTCAGAAGGCTGGCAGGCAGTTTCTTCCTGAGCGGTGATACTCTCTATAAGAGAAATTTTGACATGGTCTTGCTCTGATGCGTAGACAGACCAGAAGCAGACATGCTGATGAAAGAAATTCACGAAGGATCCTTTGGCACTCATGCCAACGGACACACAATGGCGAGAAAAATTCTAAGAGCAGGGTACTATTGGTTGACCATGGAATCTGACTGCTACAAGTACATGAGGAAGTGTCACAAGTGTCAGATATACTCCGACAAAATTCATGTACCGCCAACGCATCTCATAGTTCTTTCTTCCCCATGGCCTTTTTCCATATGGGGAATCGACATGATTGGCTTGATTGAGGCTAAGGCTTCAAACGGACATCGGTTCATCCTGGTAGCCATTGATTACTTCACCAAGTGGGTCGAAGCAGCGTCGTACGCTAATGTAACCCGACAAGTGGTGGTCCGATTCATAAAAAACAATATCATCTGCCATTATGGTGTTCCAAGCCAGATCATTACTGATAATGGATCTAACTTGAACAATAAGATGATATAAGAGTTGTGCGTTGAGTTCAAGATAGAACACCATAACTCATCTCCCTACCGACCAAAGATGAACGGAGCGGTAGAAGCGGCTAACAAGAACATCAAGAAGATCATTCAAAATATGGTTGTAACCTACAAAGATTGGCACGAGATGATACCCTTTGCTCTTCACGGTTATCGCACATCTGTCTGCACTTTAACAGGGGCAACCCCTTTCTCTCTAGTATATGGCATGGAAGCAGTGCTTCCCATAGAAATAGAGATCCCATCAACCCGGGTATTGATGGAAGCTAAGCTTGCAAAAGCTGAATGGTGTCAAAGTCGATACGGCGAACTAAATCTGATCGAAGAAAAGAGAATAGCGACATTATGCCACAGTCAGTTGTATCAATAAAGAATGAAGAGGGCGTTTGACAAAAAGGTCCGACCTCGCGTCTTCAGGAAAGGAGACCTTGTGCTAAAAAAGATACAATATTTTCTCACTGATTTTCAGGGCAAATAGACTCTGAATTATGATGGCCCCTATGTGGTCAAGAAAGCTTTCTCAGGCGGTGCCGTGAGACTTGCAACCATGGACGGAGAGGAATTTGCCTACCCCACAAATGTTGATGTAGTCAAGAAATACTTCGCCTAAACTAAAAAAAAAACGTCTCGGTGGATTGAAAACCCGAAAGGGCGGTCTAGGAAAAAATTAGAGACAAAGTCAAAAAATTATCCCGGTGGATTAGAAATCTCAAAGTCCAATCCAGGAAAAAGTTAGGGATAATGGCAAGTAACTACGTCTGACCAATTCAACTCCTTAGCAGTCATGACATCCATCAGAAACTCCAGTCACGATCATCTTCGACAGAAGCTCAGGACGACCCGAATTCAAAGTTGGTAGAAGGATAGTGGTCGTTATGTTTCAACATAGCCCTTTTCCCTGTAAATTACCATTTGCTAAACTTTGTAAATACTCTATGGAATCACGCGTTTGGCTGATCTCTATCCTATCAATAAAAGTTGAGCCCTTGTGCTTTTATTTGCAATTCATATTTTTTTTAGCTTTACAGAATGATGTTTTTAACATGATCAACGATTCTTGAAATGAAACAAAAATGAATTTACTTGTTAAAATTGTTCTGCTTTTAAAAATAAAGATGGCAATTTCTTTTGACGGTTGAACATCGAAAGAACATCGATCGCTAGACAGAGCCCGTCTCGAGATTTCTAAGTTTAATAGTCAATGGAACGCCACAGTGACTTCTCACAGGATGAAAGAAGATGAACTCCATGACCAAATTGAAAAGTTGAAGTTGCAGCTCGAGGGCAAAGAGAGAGAGAGAGAGGTCAGAGAAGAATCATCTCACAGGTTCAGAAGCGAGAAGCAGCTTAAGGAGACCTTATCAGCCTTGCAACAACTTAACATACAAGCGGAGGTGAAGAAACCCAAACTTGAAGATGCTTTTGGTGAAGATGCTTGGGAGTTACATTGTTGCTACTTGGAGAGGATCATGCATAGACAGGATGTTCTCATTCAGGAGTTGATTCAGAGACCAATGCATCCTAATACCAAGAAGTTATTCAAGAAGGTTTAAGCTTGGTGTAAAGAGCATAATGGCTGGGGAGGGTTGTCTCTGGTGGATATTGATGATATGCCTTAGTTGTTTTTCTTCTTTTGTTCTGATCACTATCAGACTTGTTGACTGGGATTATTGGTTGTTGTATTTGATTATATTTTCCCCGTGTGGGCTGTATGTATTGACTCATTATTGTTCTTCTATTCAGCTAATCTATGAGCGGCTTTTACCGGTGTTCTATCCATCTTTTGTGTTTATTGTTATAAAACTGGAATCAAGGTGTAGATCACCCTGGGAATACTCAAACATGACATTTGCATTGCATTCTCATATTCATATGCATAACAGGTGTTCTTGGCTGGCTTTTTCTTATCTCTACCTGGTTTTCTTAAGTAGGATAGCGGACTCTCATATTCACAGGTACTACATGCAAGGAAACCAAAGACGAGTAATGAAACAGATTCCTGCAGAACTACTGGAGGTACGAACCTGCATGACTCAATTCATGGAACTGATGCAAAACATGGCTCAGGGACAAGAACAACTGAGAACTTTGGTCCAACCACTCATTGATCCTCTAAGAGCTGAAGATGGTGGTGTTATTCCTCCGGGCGGAGGTGTTGCTGGTGGTGCCAATCCTCCAAGCAGAGGTGGTACTGGTGTTGTTATCCCTCCTGGCGGAAGTGCTGGCATGGTTATTCCTCTTGGCGGGGGATGTTGCTGGTGGAGTTCTTGGTGGAGGTGGTATTGGTGGGGGAAGTGTTTGCGCTGCCCATGGAGCTGGTGGAGCTCATAACTATCATTGGGAGGAAGACCGATAGGAAGATACTTTTTTATGCACGACCTGGATGCTGGTCTCCTATCCGAGGCTGATTAGAAGTTCAAAATGATTGAGGAGAGAATGCGGGCTTACGAGAACAAAAATACTTTTGGGCTGGATATGACTGATCTTGGTTTGGTTCCTGGCATGAGAATTCCACATAAGTTCAAGGTCCCAAACTTTGACAAATATAAGGGGACGACCTGTCCCAAGACCCACATCAGAGCCTATTACCGGAAGATGTTCGCGTATTCAAATGATGAAAAGCTTCTTATGCACTTTTTCCAAGACAACCTAGTTGGGGCTTCCTTGGAATGGTATATGGGATTGGAAAGGACCTACATCAGAAGTTGGAGGGATTTGGCGGAGGCCTTCGTCAAGCCCTACCAATATAATAGTGATATGGCTCCCAATAGAACACAGTTACAGAACCTTGCTCAGAAGGGGAATGAAAGTTTAAAGGAGTACGCCCAGAGGTGGCGCGAACTGGCTGCACGAGTTCAACCTCCTATGATGGAGAAAGAACTGGTTGATATGTTTATGGGCACACTTCAGGGTCCATATTATGACAGGCTGGTGGGTTGTACTTTTGCGGGATTTTCAGACTTGGTTATGGCTGGAGAACGCGTGGAAAGTGGGATAAAGATGAGAAAGATCCAAAGTGGTAATGGCTCCTCATCTTGAGGAGGTAAGAAGCCGTATGTTGGGGCTCCCAAAAAGAGGGAGGGCATACCAATTCTATTTCTTATTACAGGGGTAAAGGCAGAATAAATCAGAATTCTACATAGCAGGTTGCTACTGTAGCCATCCCGGCTGTAGCTCAACAACAATCTTATGCTCCTCATCAGTACCAAAACAGACCAAAGATGGTTAATAGGAACTTTGAGACCCCGCCTGTGATGTACTCACAATTATTACAACATGTGCTTCAACTGCAACTGGTTTAGAAGAGAACATTAACTCCGCCTACCGGTAATCCTCCACCTGGCTATTACGCTAATGCCCACTGTGAGTTCCATTCTGGGGCGCCAGGGCACCACATTGATAATTGCAAGGCATTCAAGCATAAGGTTCATGACCTGCTTGATTCCTATCATACTCAAAATTTTGACCACTAAGATTTCCCATCATTGTGTAAATCATCATCACAATATGGATGAACCATCATGCCTCATTAGTCTCTCCAAAGATGGGTGAGCATTCACTACTATCAAAATTTGGGTTTCAAGCCCTCTCAGAGTTCTTAGATAAAGGATCAATCAAGGAATGACATGATCTTCAACTTTTCTAGCCTCTCAAATATCCCCAATGGATCAAGAGGACCCCCACTTCAAGAATCAAGCACAAGGTTGCAGCATTCTGAGTGGATCAAGCCTCACGATCGCAATGTCATCAAATTAGGGTTTTGGTCGACCAGGGCCTCCAGATGGAGATTTTCCTCTAGGCATGAGCCAATGCTTCAAAGCATAACCTATGATGCTCCAAGGAACATCATGAACCCAATTATCAAGTCAATTTGGCTTTAGGGGATGCATTCATAAAAAAATCAGGAATTAGGGTTTCTTGACCTAATTCACCCCTAAGTTGACTTTTGGGACAAAACATGAGCCAAGACCTCAAGGGGGGATTTGAGGGTCTCAAATACATCACATTGATCCATTTGCAACAATGGATTGATCTAAGAAGCTTGAGCAACAAGTTTCAATTTCATCTGAACCACAATTAGGGTTTCGCGGGAAAAGTCAACTGTGCCTTTGACTTTTGACCAGGACATGCTCCCAAACCCTATGACATGATTCAATACACCCTATAACACCTATGAAATCAATCCATTAAGTTTGATTTAGGTCAAGGACTTGATTTCATAGAGGATCGCATAGTTTGGAATTCATCTGACAAAAAGTCAACTGTGCACAAAAGTCAACTTTGACTTTTTGAGATTTTTCACAAATATGGTTCTTTGACCCTAAAATGATGTTAATGTGTGATTTGGATCATCATTCATCAAGAAAAATCAAGAAAAGTGGGATAACTTGTAAAAGGGGTAACCATAAAAAACTAAGAAAATTTTCTAAGTTATGGAACAAAGTGGCTAGGGTACCAACTTTGGAGGATCATAACTCCTAAACCATAAGGCCATTTTTTCCCATCCAAAGCTGGATTTGTAGCCCTCATGGCCCTATACAAAAACTTCAACTACACCTCATTCCAATTCATTATGGATTTTGAGTTATGGAATGATCGAAGTGGGTTAAAACATGAAATGCCACTTTTTCCAACACAGTGAAATTTTCACTAAGTCAGAATCTGCCTTCACTTTTTTCCAAATGTAGGGGCATTTTTCACTTGGATCCAAAAAGTATCAAAACCAATTATGATCAAATAGTTATTGTATCATATGAGGGCTTTCCAAAATGGCCAAGAACTCCATCAAATTCCACTTGAGCCATGAGATATGACAATGGCAATATGCCTTGCTGAAAACTGCCAAGGCTACGCAGAATTTTGCACTTTTGCTCGATTTGGCAAAATCAGATAATTCCAAGCCTTGTCATCACTTTGGACACATATGAGTATCAAATCTAAAGGGAACAAACACTGATCCAAGCCTCCAAAGTCTTTGGAACAATAAGTAGCATGTCAAACCTAGAAATCCCTAAAAGAGGGACAAGACTCCAATTTTGGATTGAGGCATTTAATGGATGCACCAAGGTGGCATGGACTGACACATTTGCAACTGAATTCAGTCAAGAATGATCCAACAACTAGGGAACCACAACTCTGTGCTCTAACCTCTAGTCAATGGCTAGAGGAGACTTGGATTCCTATTGATCAACATTGGCCAAACCTTTGCTGCAGTTGCCATTCACTATTGATCCCAAAACAAACTTGCTCTACTATAAATAGAGCTCATTTGTTCTTAGTTTGAGTACACCAAAGCCATAAAACAGATGTTTTCCTCAAAATCTCTTTCTCTAGGCAAAAATACCTTCTTTAGCAAGGTAACTCTGAGTTTTTGAGTTAGAGAGCAATTCCACCACAACTTATGATCTAAACACATCCAATATGTCATATCTAAGCTATCCAAACTCACACAAGTGACCTGTAATCCTTAAATCTCAAAGTCACCTCTCAAAACCTCAAAATAGGCCTTTTTGTGCATTTTTGAAGCCATGTCTTGAATCAGTCACTTTCCAAACCAGATAAAACCTCAAACACACTCCAAATATCATTCTTGAACTGTCCCAAATGGTTCCCCCCATCTGGAACACCATTTGAGGGAGTTGCTATTTTGGCCACTTTTGCCCCTTTTGCAAGAAAGAGCTCAAAGTCATCCCTAAGGTTTCCAACTGATTCCAACCATACTAAAAGCTTCTAAAAGATCATTTGAGAGTGTCCAAAGCATCAAACCATTTTTGGAATAAGAAACTTGGCAGATTGCACAAAAAACTCCAAAAGCTCAAAAAGAGGTAAGCATCATGACTTGAACTTTCCAAAATATGCATTGCTTTGAGGTCCACTGATCATGCACATCTTGTACATGTTATATGTGTTGTGTTTGCACCAAATTTCCATGCAATTCTTGCCTGTATCATGAGATAGCACAAAAAATGCAATTGGAGGCCTATTTCAAAACCACTATCGGGTTTTAAAATGGGGACATGATCTTGAAAAACTACCACCACCATTGGATTCCTTGTGAAATTCTAGGCAGGATAGACCTAAATTTTGTCTCAATCCATGGAGAAATGAGAAAGTTATGGCCTTCACGTTTCTGAGCCAAAATTTGCCTTGCCTTGCCTTGGCCAGGCCTAGAAAACAAGGCAAGCCTTGTGTATTTGTTGGTTTGTTTCAATCAACGGATGTATCACCACCCCAGTGGTAAGGCGCGCGCCCTATAACCTTGAGGTCGTGGGTTCAAACCCCACCCAGACCATTTTGTGTTTTCTCACATTTTTGCTATTTTTTCCAATATTTTCATGTTTTATTAATTAATTGGAAAATTAATTACTCCTTCAATTTTAATTATTTTTTATTGTTTCTTTTTGCAAAAAACACAAAAATATTGAAATAGTTTATTCCACAAAAAAATTAGATTTATATTATTTATTTAATATAATTAGTATTTTTGTGAATAAATTCCTTTTTTAATTGTTTTTTAAACATTTAAAAGTGAATATTTACTTTGAAAATCAAAACCAAATGAGTTTTAATTCATCTTGTGATTAATCCCTCATTTTTCAAACCTTAAACAAAAATCACAAATGGTTTATTCGAACTTATTTGGCATTTTTATCATTTTTATTTGATTTTTCTTTAAAAATTTACTTTTAAAGAAAAACAAAATTAGGGTTTCTTTGATTTTCACCCTCACAAAACATTTTCAAACTTTGGGCCTCTATTAGAGTGTAAGACCCAACCCCCTTTGAAAACCAAAACCATTTTTGGGCCTCAGTCATTGTATAAGACCCGTTGCGTCTTCAAAAAATCCCGGTGCGATCGTCCTTTCAAAACAAACCATTTGGGCTTCTCCTTGAGCTATAAGACCCATCTTTGTTCACTTTCAATCATTTTTGGGCCTCTTGAGAGAATGTAAGACCCATCCCATTGTACAGAAAACCTTTTTTGGGCCTCAGTCACTTGTATAAGTCCCTGTACAAAACAACAGTGCGATCACTGATAAAACCCTGGGCCTCTCCTTGAGCTGTAAGCCCTAATTTTCCTTTCAAAAGCACTTTCTCCTTTGATTTTGTAACATACTGTTATTTTCAATTTCATTGTTGAACAACTAACTAAATAACATGGAAGCTCTACAACCGAGTAAGTGTTTACCCGCTTTCATTTACCGCTTTCATATGTATATAACTGTATTGTGGGGTTGTTTCACTGTAAGTATTCTTTCATAAACTCATATCGACTGTGTAATACTAGTATAGATATTTAGAGTTTCCCCGGCAACTACGTATAGAACTAGACAAAACCTCGTCTCCTTACATCCGACGTTCTCCCAGATATTTCAACATAACGTAAACCATGAGAATTTTCTTTTACAACAATTTTAGATAACTAGATCTAAGAAATCTCCCCCTTGAACAGTTCATAGTGAAATCCCTTCTGGAACTGTTCATCAGCCTCCTCTAGGACTTAGTGCAAGGACCCACAGGCTTCCTAATAGCATCCCCGCCTCCTCTTAGGCGTTGTACAAGGACCCGTCAGCTTCTTAGAAGTTTTCACAGCCTCCTCTTAGGCTTCGTATAATGATTCTTCCTCCGGGAAGATAGCCTCCTCTTGGGCTTCATACAAATTGTCCCGTCGAATTCTTAAAAGTTTTTCTCGCCTCCTCTTGGGCTTGGTACAAATTGTCCCGACGACCTCTTAAAGGTATAGGAACAGAAATTAGTCATCTTAATAGAACAGTCTTTCAAAGAGTCTAGATCTTTCTACCGCAAATATACTGTCTCTTGATCTCTCTTAAGCATAGTATGAAAGATAAAACTCTAGACTTGGACAGTCTAATCTCCTTGAGTCTCGAAGGTATTCTCAAGTTCCTTTCAAAAATAGGAAAAAACACCCGTAGACTTGGGCAGTCTCAATACCCTTTGGATTCCCCGTTTCCTTAAAGAACAGGGAATAATCCCGATCCTCAGATCAAATCCATGAGTACAACATTACCCATATAAGAACTTATTTTCTCTTTTAACTAACATACTGGACCCATCACTCAACTGAAACAGTAACCCTAGCCTCCTCTTGGGCTTTGTACAATGATTCTCCCCAGTAGAGCTAACATTGTTAGCCTCCATCTCGGGCTTTGTATGATATACAAAACACTCTCTTGTTGAGTATAAAAAGACTCTCTTATTGAGTCGATCACCCTTAGCCTCCATCTCGGGCTTCGTACGAGATACAAATCACTCTCTTGGTGAGTATAAAAGACTCTCTTGTTAAGTTAAACCCTTTTAGCCTCCGTCTTGGGCTTCGTACAAGACACATATAAAAACACTCTCTTGTTGAGTCAAACCCTTTTAGCCTTCGTCTTGGGCTTCGTACAAAACACATATAAAAACACTCTTTTGTTGAGTCAACCCTTTTAGCCTCTATCTCGGGCTTCGTACGAGACACAAAAGCATCCTCTTGTTGGGTCAATAGCCTCCTCTTAGGCTTTGTATAAAGAAATCCCCGTTTGATTCAATCAACCTTTTAGCATCAAATCATGCTTTGTTCACAGCATACATCAACAACTCCTTTTCCCCCCATCTAATTGTTGTAAGCGGCAAGCCTCTGGATTATTTACATCCACGCCACTGTCCCTCTTTTAGCATGAGAAATTCCTAAGGAAAGATGGCATTACTCTACACCGGGTTAAAGTCTTATCCTTCAGATTAAAAATCCCTTATAAAGGAAATTATGGCATTGCTGGATTCGCATATCCCAGTTAAAGTAATTCTCCTTTATAATCGGTCACCCAACAATTGTGACAAACAGACCCCTTTAGAGATGACAAATTCTCTCTAAAGTCAACACCCTTTTAGCTTCACATCTTGGGCTTCGAACAAGATACAAATAGACCTTTCAGCTTCACATCTGGGGCTTTGAACAAGATACAAACCACCTTTAGCTTCATGTCTTGGGCTTTGAACAAGACACCAAAACAACCTTTTTCCTCCCATAGAATAGGAGGAACTACGATCACTCTGATTTCCCTATACCGGGAATACGTAGGCATAAGATTGAAAAAGAATCTTAGCGAGCACACTAATCGGAAAAACCCCAAAGTCCCCTACCTCCAGCCAATCTAGCACAGTATCCCAACAAATTCCCCATGAACAATCCCGGTATTTCGTTCTGAACAAAAAAAGCAGAGAGAGACCCACGAACTAAAGCCGCATCTGTAAACCAACAGTTTTGACTGTTTAACCTCAGTTTGCAAGCAGGGTTAATTGGAGACATCTATTTCCCTTCCTTCATCCGCTTCAATAGGATAAAAAATGAATCGAACTGTAGTACCAAAGCGATAGTGATTCGAAACCACAACAAAGGTTACGAAAGGTAAAATCTAATGAGGGAGACTAAGATTCAAACCCTAAAGTTATCATACATGGATGTTCCTAATGGTTAAGTGTGGTTTAGAAACCTAACTCTAAAAGAAAAGAGAAGGAGAGTGAGTTCTAACTTACTTCCAAGGTGAAAGTTAAGTTAAGAACTCAAAGGGGATGAAAGAGATTGAACAAAGAAAGCATTAGATGCTTTGCACAAACACAAAAGAGAATGCATTAAAAGTTGAAGGAAGAAGGTGTGTGTGAAAGCATATCCACACACTCAACTTACTATTAGCCCCTACACAAAATGGTTAGTTCAATAATGGATTAAGAAAACATAACTGAAAAATGTAAGCAAATAAATCCTAGTGTTCTAAAGGAAGCTCTAGGAGACTTCTAAGGAGCTAGACCTAAAAAGAAAAGATCACTAAAGGGTGGTACTGACCTAAGGCAGTAGCAAAGCCTATTTACATCTACCAATGGTTACAAAGACTTACTATATCAATCTATGTCTAAACAAACAACCAAACATCAAAAGAATGCAATGATATGCACTAAAGATACATCATGAACATTTAAGGGATGTAAAACATGCAATGATTCAATATGAAACACCACATACAGTAGGAAAACACTTCATAAATGTCATTAAGTAACCATGAATTAACATCCACAACATGAGAATAAAACTCAAGAAGAAGGAGTGGGAAGAAGTAGAACAAGGTCACACAAGAATTCACAATGTTGTTCACTTACAAAACAAGTTATAAAGGAGAGGAAAATGCAATTATGAATGCAAATAAACATGGATCAGTAGAATAAATGATGTAAGATGACACGAGAATGCACAAATGAACAAGTTTGGTTCATACACAAGTCACATTAGAGATTAGGAAGAAAGAACACAAGTTGAACTTCATACAAAATGAAACATGCTTCAAATGTTCATGTAATTGTAATGCATATAATATGACATTATGAGTCAATAAAAATGGATGAAATGGTTCAAATACAGTAGATAGACATACAAGAATGAATGGGAATGGCATACCAATATGAGATACACACAAGCTATGTTGAAGAAGAACAAGTGATAGGTGCACAATTAAGTATGAATGCAAGATGAACATCAATTGCAAAACATGACAAAATGAGATATGGAAGACCTATAATTTGACATACATGACATATAATATTCCAATAAACATGAGTCAAAATATAACATCAATCATCTCAAGAGACCATAGGCAATATGACACAAAACCATAGCATATGCATACAATGAAGCACATAAATGCACATGTAATCAATCAACAAGGAAAAAATAGGAAGAGACTTGGAAAAATTATGGAATTAGGTCATAAAGTACCTGAGTCATAATATAAACACATGTCAAAATCTCACACAAAAATTCAAGAAGGAGCATGCTCAAACAAAGCAACAAAGTCACATTAGGTCAACAATGAACAATGCACAAAGATATGGTTCAAATGCTATGCAAAAATGATTTTAAAAATATGAGAAAAATGTTTTAGATGCTTTAAGATATTATTTAATCATATAAAAAATAATTAATGCAAAATGGTTTTAGAATTATGCAAAAATAAATGTGCAATAGGCATGTGTAATGAAGAACACCTTTTAAAAAGAAATTAAAAGAAAATTATGAAAATAATGCCAAAATAAAAGAAAATCAGAAATAAAAAATATGGAAAATTATTTTAATGTATAAATATGCTATATGAATTTTTGTAGAATTATTTAATGCATTTTGGTATTTTTAAAAGAAAATCAAACAATATATAAAAAAAAAAGAAATTAAAAATACAAGTAAAAGAGTGCAGGGGGTGTGGCGAAAGTAAAAGTCACGTTGAAATTGGCATTGGGCTTAAATGAGGGGGTTCAGATATCAATAATGACCCAGGTCCAATAAAGCGCGTGCATGTGTGAATTGAGGTGTACACTCAGTCAAATGTTAGACGCAATCACAGCCACACATCCAAGTCAACAAGATCAATCATCAAAAGTAGTTTAATCCAACGTTTCACATAGCAGGCACATGGAAATTATCACGTACGCACATACATGCAATTATCTGAGACCAAAATGAAGTCACGCGCATGTCACATGATTTTTAATGCGTTGGCAGCATAATAAACGTAGGATCAAAACGCATCTAACGGTTATGATATAAACTGGAGCTTAAACCCTAGATGAACCCTCACTGGCCGGAGAAGGACCTCCAGTCATCTTCTCCGACCACCTCCGGCCACTGCAATTATCACATGTTTCTAGAAATTCGTAAGATGTATATCAATCGAAAGAGGAAGTCACGTAGATCAATAATCCAGCAAAATATTTCACAAACAACACACCATCAGAGAGAATCGAAGAGATGAAATTTGCCCTAGGTTTGGATCTACACCTCTAAAAGGTCTATCAACTAGCCGGAAACATCACATTACTTCTATTAAAATCATTGAATAGAGCAAGAAGAGTTAAGAAATATTGAACCAGAAACTTGAAGAACTCTTAAATCTACAAGAATACCAGAGAGGAGAACTTGATCTTGATCTCTCTAAGAGCAAAATAAATGCTCTAAAGCTTCGGATCTTGATGAAAACAGAGAGAAAATCAAATCTGAAGTGAGATTGCACTTGAGAAATTCATCTTGTTTCAGCTTGTTCTTGATCAATAATCAACACTTGATGATGATGATGATGAAATGAAGAAGAAATCGTGCAATAAGAGAGAGTTCAGAGAGAATGTTCAGAGAGAAAAAGTGAGAGATTTGTGAAATCTGTGAAAATGAAGTTCCCCTTTTCAATTCAGATGGAGGTTTCTATTTATAAGTGTGGTTAGTGATTAACTAGTGTGGTTGACAGTTAGGAAGAGAGTTAAATGAGTTGAGTCAAGTGAGTTTGAGTTAACTAACTGAGTTAGGTTGGTTAGTGACACGAGTTGAGATTTTGTTATGGTGATGGTGAGCTCATGAAGTTTATGGTGGAGCTGAGAAATGAGAGGTGGTGATGAGGTTATGTAGTGTAGTCTGCAGCAAGCTTCTAGAACAAGTTTTCCACCTTTCCTCTTTAGTGCATGGAGATGTATGTAGCATGTATGTGTAAGAAACATGTGTGGCTTAATGAAGTAAAGGATGGTTGGTGTTTGAAGGCATGCGTGCAAACAAGCTGAACAACAACAATACACAACACTTCATTCTTGGCAGCATGGTTTCAATGAAAACAAGGGATTTTGATGATGGAATTCTCCATGTACATTGCATGAAATGATGAGATTTTGATGCCATTGGAAAGAGGAGACATAAGAGAACAAGTTTGGTATTGATTTTGGATTGAATAGAAGCTTGAAAAGTGGTGGAAAATAACTTAGAAGTCATGTATGTGAAACTGCATCATGGGCGAGGCAAGTGGTTATGTGCATGGCATCATGACTTGTGGGAATTTTAGAGTGGAGCCCTCATGTTTGGACCACAATAACTCCTTCATAATTTGTTCAAATGAAAAAATGCCCAACATCAAAGTTGAAGAGGACATGGAGATGAACAAGTTTGATGTTCAACAATTTTTCATTTGAAGCCTTCTTAATGGAGAAAATGGGCTTGACATTTGGCACACCAAGTGTTTGTGAAATTATGGCCTGGAGGCCTGAACTTGCCTTGCCATGACTTGAGATTTGCCTTGATTTCATCAAACTTTGATTGATCATAACTCTCTCAATTTTGATCCAATGGAAGAGTTCTTTATATGGATTTAAATCTTGGAATATGATCTTTAATTGGCTCAACTTGGGCCTGAAGTTTGAATCTTTTATCATGGAGAAAGAATGCCTTGAAGTGTAGTGCAAAATGGTCCAAAACTTGCCATTTTTGGAAACCCTAAGCTTCTAAATTTGACAAATTTGTACAATTCTTGATTTTTGATGATTCCTCCATCATTCCTTGATCAAATCTTGTCCATTGAACATATGTGACTTGAATTTCATGAATTTGACCTAAAAAGTCAGGAGTTGACTTTTTCCTTTGCACAGTTGACTTTTTCCCCAATTTCTTGATTCTCAAGCAACTGACCAATTGAACCTCTTCTGAAATGAACCAATGGGCAATCCTCCATCCTTAGATACTTGACATCATGTAGAAAACATTGAGATTAAGTTTGAACCAAAATTTCATCAGGTGACTGCTTGAATCACAAACCCTAATTTGGGCTGTTTTTTATAGGAGATGATGAACTGTCCAACTTCTTGTGAACTCTCCTCTTCCAATGACTTGTGAGATCAATTGAGATCATTTATGATGTAAGAGACCCTTGAGGCTTGCTTGAAGACCTTAGGCTTTAGCTCTCTGGCTTTGAATAGTCAATGCTCTACAATCCACTGATCACATGCCCTTTGCAACTTGTATGATATATGAGATGAAATGAGGTCTAAATGCAATGCAATGAAACATAAGCTAGGAAACAACAAGAGGGAAAATTTTGGGGTGTTACAGACACATCTGAGGATCAAATCTAAAGGGGATAAACACTGAGCCAAGCCTCCAAAGTCCTTGGAACAAGAAGTAGCATGCCAAACCTAGAATTGCCTAAAAGAGGGACAAGACTCCAATTTTGGATTGGAGCATTCAATGCATGCACCAACGTGGCATGATGTTCGCCTGCGTGAACAACCGATGGCCTTCCGTCATAGGTTCGCTTGTGGGATCGGCCAGATGAATCCCAGAACTTGGAATTGGAAGTGTATGTTTATACTGCGTTTCAGTTTATGTTTGTTTAAGTGTCACGCTTAAGTGACTTGGGTGACGCAAAAAGTGTCTTAACGGTTGCGAGTTGGATGCAAGAAAAACAAAGAAATGCAAGGGAAAGCTGAGCGGGAAAAACAAGAGAAGTAAAGACTTTAAATTACATGCGGAAAATAAATTGCATTAAATAAGATTTGGACGCAAGTGTACATTTGTTTGCGGGAGTGAACTCGTTTCTCTCTAAGCTTGGTACTTTGAGTATTTTCCCCTTACAATATGAAAAAATGTGATAGTTCCTGGATTGGCTAAAATTTTGGTAAAACAAAGGTTATTCAATGTTGATGTCAAGGTGCTGATGTTGTAACATTGAAGTCTTAACACTGGGCTGTGTTAAGTAGTTAAGTGCTAAAGTTGGATGTCTGATGTCACACAGGTGATGTTGTAACATCAGACCTGCAGAATTAATAACAACAGCAGGTTGTTAGGGCACGCGTATTAGCTGGAATTGTGGAGAGTGGTTGACTCATTGGATGAGAATATCTTGGGATAAATATTTTCTGTTACATGGGAGATTTGATTGCAGATCTGTTAGAGAATTAAAAGGTTGAAGATTTAAAAAGATTTTGGGGATAAAATCTGTTTTGAAGATTCAGTTTTAATTAACAAATCTGATCAAATATTGTGACAAGTCCAAGCCCAATTCAGGAGCTATATAAAGCGCACAAGACCAAAGGAAAAAGTACAGATTAAAGATCAAGAGCAGAGGCTGAGTGTCTTAGATAATTGTACGAATCGTGAGTAAACCATTCAAGGGTGAATTGGTGATCTGTCCTCTCTAAAGCTGTGAAGCAAAGAGAGTTGTTTGATTTGATCGAAGCTGTGAAGTAAGATCAAGGGTACTCAAAGTGGGTTCTTTGAGTGTTTGTAAGGGATTGAGTGGTGTTCTCATACCTAAGTGGTTTCTTAGGTAGGAAGTCATTAGTAGAGTATAAGTTTAGGAGATTGTCAACGGGTCGTTGAGTCTGTAAATTATATCTACAAGTAGTGAGTTCCATCCCTGGCTTGGTAGCCCCCAGAGTAGGTTGGTTGTAACCGAACTGGGTCAACAATTCTTGGTGTTATTTTACTGTTATTGCTGTCCATTGTGCAGAGTGTGTTGTTGTGACATCACACCTTAACATCACACGTCTGATACCAGAATTTCAATTGGTATCAGAGCAGGCATCCTGTCTGTCTCTGGGTGAGATCTAGGGAAGTTACTTTCTGGTGAAAAGATGGACAAAGAAGTTGGAGGATTCGTCAACAGACCCCCTATTTTGGATGGATCCAATTATGACTATTGGAAGCCTAGGATGACCACCTTCTTAAAATCCTTGGACAGTAGGGCTTGGAAGGCTGTTATTAAAGAGTGGAAAGCACCTGTCATGTGTGAGAAGGATGATGCTGGTAAAGATAAAGAAGGCACCTCTAAGCTAAAGCCTGAAGAAGAGTGGACCAAGGAGGAAGATGAGCTTGCCCTTGGAAATTCCAAAGCTCTGAATGCTATCTTCAATGGAGTAGATAAGAACATCTTCAGGTTAATTAATACATGTGAAGTTGCTAAGCAAGCATGGGATATCTTGCAGGCTACTCATGAAGGAACATCTAGAGTCAAGATGTCAAGACTTCAGATTTTAACATCAAAATTTGAAAGCCTGAAGATGAAGGAAGAGGAGACTATTCATGATTTCCACATGAGTGTTCTTGAGCTGGCCAATGCATCTAGTGCTCTTGGAGAGAAGATGTCAGATGAAAAGCTTGTGAGGAAGATACTTAGGTCCCTACCTAAGAAGTATAAGATGAAGGTTACTTCCATTGAAGAATCACAAGACATCAGCAAGATGAGAGTAGATGAGCTCATTGGATCTCTTCAAACCTTTGAGCTTGGGTTGAATGAGGAAGAACCAGAAAAGAAGCCAAAGAGTATAGCCCTGGTGTCAAATAATGAAGAAGATAAAGGAAAGAGTTCTGAATCCCAGGAGGATTTATCTCAGGCCATAGTGATGTTGGGAAGACAGTTCACCAAAGTATTCAAGAGAATGAATAATAACTCCAGGCCTAATGTCAAGAACATGACTTCTGACACCAGCAAGAAGGATGAAGAGAAAACTGCCCAAGATAAAGGAGTGCAGTGCTTTAAGTGCGAAGGGTATGGACATGTCAAGAAAGAATGTCCCACTTTCTTGAAAAAGCAGAAGAAGGGCATGACAGTTTCCTGGTCTGACTCTGATAGTGAAAGTGAAGGCGAGTCAGCAAAGCATGTGAGAGCTTTAACAGGAGCTGTTGTTTCTGATGATGATTCTAGTCATGGAGAAGTAACTTATGAGGAGTTGGCATCCACCTATCAAGAGATGTGTTTAAAGAGTGCTGAGATTTGTCAAGAAAACAAGTGCCACAAGCAACATATTGCTCAGCTAGAGAATGAAAAAACTGATCTTGAAAATGAAGTGGTGCTAGTTAGAGCTCATCTTGATCAAATGACCAAGTCTGTCAGGATGCTGAGTTGTGGTACAAACACACTCGACAAGATCCTTCAGTCAGAAAAAGCTGCTGGAGACAAAGCTGGGATAGGTTATGTGGCTGAGGACAAGGGAACTTCAGAAGGAAGCACTTCAGGTTCAAAGAAGGAAGTGTCACAACTTTCATCTCAACATCAGCCAAAGAAGCAGGGTCCTACCCCTAAGAAAGCTGATGTTTCACAACCTAAGAAGATTGAGAAGAAGACTGGTCCCTATCAGAAGAGAAAGCAGCCACAGGGAGCTAGTCAGTATATGCCCCCACAATACCATGAGAGCATGCAAGCTGCTCAGTTCAAACAGCACATGTCTCATCAGATGTCTCAACATCAGGACAACTGGTATGGTTATGGGTATGGATACACCAATGCTGTTCCTTATGTATATGGAAGAAGAAAGCCACACCATCATGGGAGACAATCCAGGAAACAACATTCTCAGCCGACTTATGGGAGAAGATATCAACAGAATAGATGGCAGGGCAGTTATGGTAGGAGGATACCACATCATGGATGGCAGCATAGGCAATCTCATCATGGCAGAAGATTCAGAGATGGAAAGTTGAGATGCTATTATTGTGGAAGATTTGGACATATGCAGTACTCTTGCTACAAGTTGCATGGATACCCTCAGCCTCAAAACAGATGGAGAGAGCACAGGCCCAAAGTTGTTAAACAATGGGTACCTAAGGAGAAGGTGAAGTGCTTATTGGCTCACATGGGTGATAAAGAAGGAACATGGTATTTTGACAGTGGGTGTTCCAAGCACATGTCTGGATGTAGATCCATGTTTGATGATCTCAGACCTTGCCCCTCTCATGAGGTCATATTTGGCAATGGAGGAAAAGGTGTTGTTGCAGGAGTTGGGAAAGTGCAAGGTGATGGTAGACCTGAACTTGACAATGTTATGTTTGTCAATGGCTTAAGTGCAAATTTGATCAGCATAAGCCAATTGTGTGATGAAGGTTACAAGGTAAACTACACTAAGCATGATTGTATGGTTTCTGATGAGCATAATCAGATTGTTATGAAGGGTGCCAGAACCAATGACAACTGTTATCAGTGGACCTCTCTTGAAGGAGATTCAACTAGTAATGTTGTAGATGATGTCATAACATCAGACCATGACATCAGGATACTTAAAGGTCACTCAAAGTTAACAAATTTTGATGTGAGTGTTTTAAAAGGAAAGTATTTATGGAGGGAGAAAATTAGTAATTGGTCTTTAAATACTGAAAAGCTGGCGCCATACCTCAGACCATCATTCTCTAGTGCAGCAAGGTCACGGTTCATCAAAGAGTATTTCTTCCTTCCATTCGTCGTCCTCCACAAGAAGGATCATCTGACCTCATACTGCCTCAAGGGAACAATGTCAAACCAGACGTCGTCTCCATCAAAGAAATCTGTCGCTCAAAGCTCTTCGCGAGATAAGGCTAGGGTTTCTTCAGAAGAGGGATTTGCAGAAGAAGCTTTAAATATAGAACCTATCTCAGTGATGCTCCCAAAATCAGGTACTTCGAGACCCACTAAACTAACTCCTATGAGACCTGCTACTATTTTCAAGAATCCTGAAACAAAGAATGTTGTTACGAGTGTGTTATTTGGGGATAAAACTGTGCCGAAATCATCTACGTCTCAGACTATTGAAGAGAAGCTTGATGTAGACAAAAGGATGGGTAATCTTGCCTCAAAGATTCTAGACAAAGGCATCCTTGTCAAAGGAATTTCAATCCCACTGAATCGGATGCCAGCTGAGAAAGACAATATACAGGAAGGTAAGTCAAGTCTTCAACAACTTGCAATGATAGCTATTGAAGATGCTGATCAGAGTGAAGACATGCATGAAGAAACAAATGTTGAGGAGGATGTTAGAACATCGCTTAGTGGGGATGCTGAGACTACTGATGTAATTGATGTTGATGACTTGTCTGATAATGAAGTCATTGGAAGAGCAGTGCCTAGACTGTCCAAGAGACTAAGAAAAGGAAAGATGGTTGAATCGTCGTCAAAGAAAGCTTCTGATGAGAAGAGGAAAAAGACTGTTGTTGGGCCAACAAAAGCATGGAGTAAGGTTGATGTGAATCCCAGAAAAAGGAAGCTAATGGAAGAATCCGAATCAGAGTATGATGTTAAGGATGATGTTTAAGACATCACTCCTGTCAGAAAGACAATCTTGAAGAGAATTGCTGACAAGATCCCTGAGGTTCCGGTTGATAATATTTCATTCCATTATGCAAGCAGTGCGTCGATGTGGAAGTTCATCTATCATAGAAGACTTGCTCTTGAAAGAGAGATTGGGAAATAAATTATGGAGATCAAAGAAATCATAGAGGTGATTAAGACTGCTGGTCTGATGAAGACGATTCATGGGTTCTCCGAGTGCTATGACAGCTTGGTTAAGGAATTTGTGGTAAATATTCCTGTGAAGATTTCAGACAAAAGCAGTGTGGACTACATGAAAGTGTTTGTAAGAGGAAAATGTGTTGATTTCTCTCCTGAAGTTATAAATAAATATCTAGGAAGAAAAGATGAAGTATTTGCTGAGCTAGAAGCCACTGAGAATGATGTCTGCAAGGAATTAACTGCTGGTCAAGTTAAGGTGTGGCCCTTGAAAGGGAAACTGCCAACTAGCAAACTCAGTGTTAAGTATGCTGTCTTACACAGAATTGGAGCCGCAAATTGGGTGCCTACCAATCATAAAACCACGAAAGCTGTGGGACTAGGGAGGTTTATTTATGCTGTGGGTACTAAGAAGAAGTTTGACTATGGAGCATATGTGTTTAAGCAGACTGCAAGACATGCCACCACTAATGCTATCAAACTGCCTATAGCATTTCCTTCACTCATCTGTGGAGTTATGATGAAACAACACTAGGAATCTTAACAAGTTCAGACACAACATGTAAGAGGAAATTAGCTTTATCTTTGCATCCCAAACTGTTTGCTGGGAGCCATGTTCCAGACATTGTTGAAACATCAAGCTCTGGGATTAAGAAGGTCAGTAGAAAATCTGAACTGATTAAAGAATTAAGGGCAACCTGCAAGGATCTTGACATGGTTATCAAGACCAGCACCGACAGGAAAATGAAGATTGAGCAGATGGTTAAAGACTTGGAACAGGGGAAAGACAATGGTGACATTGAGGACTCCAGGTCAGATGAGGGTGAAGAAGATGCTGATGGTACCAATTCGAATGAAGACTAATCTCTATCTGCTGTCCTTAGATATTAGTCTTGTATTAGTTTAGTTTTTGCTATGCTTGGTTTTGTAAGTTGAATATTGTGCTGTTTTATGCACTGTTTATGCTTTTAGTTTCCTTCTATGATTTGTTTTGCCTGTTTACTAACTGAGAGGCTAACAATGAGAGCTAGGGTATACTGACTATAGTTAATAGGGCTTCTTATAGAAGCTTGCCTAATTATGGCTAAAAAGCGGGAGAAGATAGCCAAGATAGTCAAGAGGATTATTGCCATATGCTGCTGATGTGATGCAGAGATTAAGGGGGAGATAGATTGATGCTGCTAAAAGGTGTTTAGTTGAAAAGTGGTGATGCAGTTATTGAGGGGGAGTATTGAAGATATCATGACATGTGAAGAGTGCAGCCAAGCAGACATCTAGGGGGAGTAAATTGCTGCACATTGTGAGCTACTGAACAACTGTGATGTTGGGTCATGTTTTAGAGGGGGAGCACCAATTGGCTGTTGTCAATAATGAAGATGGTGATGCAGCAGATCAAGTGTTGAAAGATCAAGTGTTGAAGACTTTGAAGATTATCAAACTGCTGCTGATTAATGAGTTTCAAATTGACTGAAGATTATTCCGCTGTTGAAATCTCTGAAGGTGCAGAGTGCAGAAGTTGTTTGCAGAGTGCAGAGATTGTTTTAGCCAAAATTAGCCAAAGGGGGAGATTGATAGTTCCTGGATTGGCTGAAATTTTGGTAAAACAAAGGTTATTCAATGTTGATGTCAAGGTGCTGATGTTGTAACATTGAAGTCTTAACACTGGGCTGTGTTAAGTAGTTAAGTGCTGAAGTTGGATGTCTGATGTCACACAGGTGATGTTGTAACATCAGACCTGCAGAATTAATAACAACAACAGGTTGTTAGGGCACGCGTATTAGCTGGAATTGTGAAGAGTGGTTGACTCATTGGATGAGAATATCTTGGGATAAATATTTTCTGTTACATGGGAGATTTGATTGCAGATCTGTTGGAGAATTAAAAGGTTGAAGATTTAAAAAGATTTTGGGGATAAAATCTGTTTTGAAGATTCAGTTTTAATTAACAAATCTGATCAAATATTGTGACAAGTCCAAGCCCAATTCAGGAGCTATATAAAGCGCACAAGACCAAAGGAAAAAGTACAGATTGAAGATCAAGAGCAGAGGCTGAGTGTCTTAGATAATTGTACGAATCGTGAGTAAACCATTCAAGGGTGAATTGGTGATCTGTCCTCTCTAAAGCTGTGAAGCAAAGAGAGTTGTTTGATTTGATCGAAGCTGTGAAGTAAGATCAAGGGTACTCAAAGTGGGTTCTTTGAGTGTTTGTAAGGGATTGAGTGGTGTTCTCATACCTAAGTGGTTTCTTAGGTAGAAAGTCATTAGTAGAGTATAAGTTTAGGAGATTGTCAACGAGTCGTTGATTCTGTAAATTATATCTACAAGTAGTGAATTCCATCCCTGGCTTGGTAGCCCCCATAGTAGGTTGGTTGTAACCGAACTGGGTCAATAATTCTTGGTGTTATTTTACTGTTATTGCTGTCCATTGTGCAGAGTGTGTTGTTGTGACATCACACCTTAACATCACACGTATGATACCAGAATTTCAAAATGCGACCTCTAAAATAAAAAAACAATGCCTTATATAGGCCTAAAAAATAACTGTTTGTCTCCTAAAACATTTTCTGAAGCTGACACGTGGCACCCCACTCTCTTTTCAACTTCCCCTAGTCTTGGAAATTTCAAACTTTTCCCGCCTAAACACTTGTTTCTTGAAGTCGACATCAGCTTGTCTCCTCATTCTTCCCCGACGTCAAGACTTATCGATGGTCCTCCGACACGCTTTTCTGCTGGTGTCGACTCGACACCTCATTGTACGTCTTTATTGCGTCGACCCGCTTTGAAAGTCTCCAGACACCACTGCCAGTCGAAATCCAGTGCCAACAAATTGCCCCCTCAAAAGGCCAGTTTCGACTGAGTATTGTGTCGATGGAGAAATCTGGCTTTTTGGTTTCTCGCAAGATTTCGACGGCTTTCCTTTTTTGCCAATCGTTTTGTCTTCTTTCTCAACACGTGGCAAGCGCCGCCTGACATGATGATGGCAATCTCCTCCCACGATTTCCATGAAAAACGCCATGATGGCCAGTCTCATCCAAGTTATGGGCTTTGACACCAAACCCTACTCACTTTCAGAAGTTGAAAAGTTTTGATTTTTCATTTTCTTCATGCGCCCTATAAATAGTCCTCTTTAGAAACCCTTTCCACTTTTCGCAACTCCTCTTTCACGAAAACCCTCATTTGCTCTAAGCTCAGCTTTGTGATATTCTCCTTTCCTGACGCTTTGCACCTTTTTGCGTTTCTTTCTTCCAATGGCTTCATCAAGAACAACTACCACTCGCATTCCTCAAACCACTGGCAACAACCCGGTTGCGTACGTACTTTCAGAAGCGGAAACACATTATCCTCTTCCTCAACCATTTTCAGCTGACGAGACGGTGGTAGCCAACTGGTGCCGTCAAATGGTTATTCCATTCACAGTGGAAAACACATTGTGTGGTTTCCATGGTCCTTGCCCAGACAACAAACCTAGTCCTCAAGAACTCCAAAAGTTCCTGCCTTGTTTTGACTTAACGATCCCACCCGTCTTTGAGAAAGGGGGTACCTTGGATCTTAAATACATGGCACCAAAATCTAGAGTTTTTAGGTCTATGCCAACTCCAGGCAACAAGGATTATCTCGCCTGGCTCGACAAGGTTGAAGGGAAACGTCAACAACAATGGAAGGATTATGGTATCTTCGACGTCATCCAGCTCTCCAGAACCGCCCACAGGGTTAACCCTTGTTTGCTGTTGGTGTCGATGTACTTTTGGGAAGGGTCGACAAACACATTCCACCTTTCTTGCGACATGTTCACGCCGACACTTTTTGATGTGGCCGCCATTACTAGCCTTTCGCCACTGGGTGAAACTTTCGACCCGACTTGGGAGACGGAGAACGCCTTCGACTTCGAGCGTGCTAGTTTCCAAAACTACATCGAGGATCACCATGACAAAGACTCCTAAGAAGTCTCCGACGAAGAACATATTGCTTTCTTAACCTTCTGGTTATCGTACTACATGTTTTGCCCTGGCTCTTTGCAAATAGCCAAAAGCTTCATCAATTTGGCCATTCAGATTCATGAAGGCCGACAAATATCTCTGGCCAAACTACTGTTGGCTTCCCTTTATCATTCTCTTGGCCTGTCGGCCATGAGACTAAAACTCCTTCACCAAACCACTAAAGCCTTAAACATCTCAGGGCCTATGTGGTTGTTGCAACATTGGCTCAACGCCACCTTCGAGCATAAATTAGGATATCCAGCCTCTGGAAAGATGGAGATTCTCAACAAAACGCGTTCTGTCGAGGGGCTGCGACTAACTTTGATGACCACTCAAGAAGCTCCAAGACAAGCCCTCTTTATGAGGTATCTAAGTATGTTTATGGAAACTTCTTCTTTCGTTCCTGACATGGCGCCATTTATAGAGCGTAAGTTTGGGCCTGACTGGTTCAGAAACCCGTTCCCTGGAGTCTCACCTCAAGCTGCTGCACTGTCGAATGCTGTATGGCGGGCGTTTCTTACTCCTACCATGATTTCTTTCCGTATCGAAACAGGGAACAATGGGTATGGTTTTATGAACTATTGTCCAAATTTGGTGGCCCGACAATTTGGCTTGAGCCAAATGTTGCCAAAATCCTTAGTGAGGCATCCTGATGACATAGTCCGGTCTGGTCGACGCCTAACTCACGTTGGCCACAAAGCTTGCATGAGGTTTGTCAGAGCCTCTCAACACTTGGAACTACCAGTTTTCTCCTTCCGGCCTTCCTTTTTCACCACTCAGGAATTTGAGGCTTGGTGGTTGGAGTACCAAACTCAAGCTTTCACTCCCAACCTCTTCCTGGAAAACGTGGTCGACGCCTTTGCTTCTACAGCTGGTATCCCTAAACCGTCGACCACCGTGGATGTCAATCCTGCAGATGAAATTTCGACAAAGGTAGATCCTAGACTCTTGATTTTATTTTTCCGTAAGTCTGGACTAAATAGTGGCAGTGTTGCTTTCAGGGGCGCAAACGAGAAATAACTGCTGGGTCAACTTCCACCAGACCTGCCAAAAAACCTAGGGCCAACCTTGTACAGGTATGTTTATTTTCTTGTTCTGTGGCTTTGTCATCCCCTTGTTCTCATATTATCTCTGCGCAGGTTTCTGAGAAAGCAACGTCCCCCGAAAGAACTGAATCGAACGAGAGTACTCATTCCCGAGTCTTCACTGCACCAGCTCCAGCGTCTCCTCCCGCTACTCCTTTAGTGAGGATGAAAAAGGCTATAACGCGAAGGACACCTTCGAAAACCAATATCTCGACAGCGGCCCCTGCCGTCCCGCGGAACCTTGAAGACGCTTTCGAACCAATTCCTTCTGTCGCCCTCCCCAAGACAACGACTCCTGCGTAGGTAATTCAACCTTATTTACGTCCCAGTTGACCTTGGGGGGTGACAAAGCTCACTGGTGTTTTATTTTTTGGCAGGAAAATGTGGTCATTTCGACCACTGTTGGTGAGGGTGATACCGGATCGGCCGCAGACGCTCCCAATGCTAGTGTAATCATTACACCAAGTCCCCAAAAGATTGACGAATTTCATTCCCTCGTGCACGAGGAAAACTTGGCGAAGACACCTCCTGCTTCAACTGAAAACGTCGAGCCTGATGATACACTCCCTGGGGTCACTATCATTCCTTCGCCTACCGTGGGCACTGTCGCCGGAGAGAAACTCCAGATCCCTGAACACCAACCAGAGAAGGCCTCCCCTACTGCTGAGGAATCTTCTACTCTAGAGGCACTCTTAGCAGGCAAGGCCACAAATCCAGCTGCGACTCTAAGAGCGCTACACAGACTTCGACAGACAGCCGAAGAGATTCGACCCACCAGTTCGACCTCGATCCCCACTCCAGAAGTGAATGCTTCTTTCAATCTCAAACTTCAGCAGCTGCGGTCTTACCTTTTTGAGGAACAATTTTTGGCGGCCGTTGCTGAGGAATCCGACATAGCTAATGACGTCTTCAACCTCCTGAGTGAACTCTCTGAGTTCCAGCTTCCTGCCCCCATGGCCACCTATCTAATCGAGTTCGAAGCTTTCTTTACTCAAATGGACAAGGATCTCTTGACGCATCATCAGGCCGACGCCCAAATTCGGTTTCGACATGAAGACATGAAGCGCGAGTGGCATCTTAGCTCCGTCTGTGAACAGAAGCTTGGTGACTACGAAGCCAAGAAACAAGAGCATTCCAACAAACGCCAAGCCTTCGATTAGCAGATATTTGAGTATCAAGCCCAGATCACGGAGCTGACGAAAAGAATAGCTGAGGTCGAACATAAAAAAACCTCTTTGGACTCAGCTGAGCCCTTGCCCTCTCAAGAAACCATCGACCATGAATTCGCTCAAGGCCTTGTGCATGTCGAAGCGGCTATGAAGATTAAGGATGCTATCAGCCATATGCAACGACGAAAGATTATTCTGGAGAGCAAAATAACTCATGAAAGGGTCCTCTTCGATGATTTTAAAGCTAGATTCCCCGAATTCCCTTAGGTTCTATTTTGATACAATGTAATGCACCATTTTGTAAGCCATTCTTGGCCTTAAATTTAATGAAAATTATGTTTTGATGTGAACCTCTTGCAGCATGGGTCTGTATTTTTTCAAATATTTCCCATTTACTCTTAATACTCGTTGGTCTGCCCCCAACTCCTGTACTTCGTATGCGTTGTTACTGAACACTCGCGTCACCTGAAATGGTCCCTCCCAGTTAGGCGACCATTTTCCCATCGTTTGATCTCGTCGATCCATGGGCAACACCACTTTCCAAACATAGTCATTTGCGGCAAAGGTTTTCTCCTGGACTTTCTTATTGTATGCCCTGGCGACTCGAGCCTTCTGGCGTAGTAACACGTTTAAAGCTACCATTATTTCCTCGTCTAAGTCTACAAGTTCGTCTAACATCATCTCCCAGTATTGCTCTGACGGAATCTCATATTGTCGCTGCACTCTGACGGATTGTAAGTGTACTTCTGCGGGTAACACAGCGTCGTGTTCGTAGGTTAGACGGAATGGAGTCGAATTCGTCGATGCTTTGGGTGATGTCCGACAAGCCCACAACACTTGACTTAGCGTCTTATGCTAGTTCTTTGGCTTGTTTGCAACGTGCTTTTTGATTAAGCCAATTATTATCTTGTTGGCTGCTTCAACCTGACCATTCGCCTGGGCATAGTATGACGTTGAAGTAACCAACTTGAAACCCATTTCTGCCGCAAACTCTTGCATCTTCTGTCCCACAAACACAGAACCCTGATCTGTTGTGACTGTCTCGGGTATCCCAAATCTATACAAGATATGATTTTGGATGAAGTTTATCACAGCCTCTTGATCCACTTTCACCAAAGGCACAACCTCTATCCATTTCGTGAAATAGTCTATTCCTACGAGGATAAATTTTTGCTGCTTTGACGAAGCTGGCCGAATCTCTCCTATTACGTCCAAAGCCCATCCCCGAAAAGGCCATGGTTTGACAATCACATGTAATTCGCTGGCTGGGACATGTTGGATGTTGGCGTGCTTTTGGCAATCCTGACACCCTTTCGCGAAATCTATACAATCCTTAAGCATGCTGGGCCAGTAGAAACCTAGTCGACACAAAAGCCATTTCATTTTTTGGCCAACCTGGTGAGCCCCACTGTGAACCCCCGAGATTTCCAGATATGCATCAGTGTCCCCCAGATACTTTAGCAACACCCTTTCTGGTGTTTTCTTCAGTAACTCGTTACCCATTAGGACATAGCCCATGGCTCTATACTTGGTCCTTCGATCGTTACTGCCCAGTGGGTTCTCCAGATACTCTATAATTGTCCTTCGCTAGTCTGTTGGCGGCATATCGTTAACGAAAACCTCACCATTTTCTAACCCTTCGACCAAGCTCGTCGAGTCTTTGGGTATCGACCAGCTGGGTGGTGTGCGTACATTCGACACCATCTTTTTTCTAGTTTCGACGAATCCTTTCAACTTACCTTCCGACACTTTATACCCATACGCAATTTGTGCCAGCTCGTTAGCTTTCTGGTTTTCCATCCTTGGCACATGCGAGATGCTGACAACTTTGAAATGTTCCAACCAACGCTTCGCCAGCGAAAAGTAACTTAAAAGATGTTCGCTTACGCATTTATACTCTCTTGTAATTTGTTTAATCACCAATTCTGAATCTCCTTTTATCTCCAGCTCTTTGGCTCCCAAGTCTTTAAGTATCTTAAGACCAGTAATTAAAGCTTCGTATTCTGCCTCGTTATTTGAACATTCGCCATTGACTTTGCATTTAAAGGTAGTTGGAATTCCCTGCGGGGAGATTATTAGGACTCCAACACCTGCCCCATTTTTATGGCTCGACCTGTCAAAGTACAATTTCCATGGGGCGACGTCAATGCTATGTATCGACGTTTCGACCACAGCGTGGTCGACAATGAAGTCCGCCACTATTTGACCCTTCGTCGCCCTTAACGGGACGTATGTCAGGGAGAATTCAGTTAACACTAGTGCCCATTTCCCAATTCGACTATGCAAAATAGGTTTGGACAGCATATGCTTAATAACATCAAAATGCGACGAAACATAAACATTAACTGGTTTGATATATTGCTTCAATTTCATGCATGAGAAGTACAAACATAGGCACAACTTTTCAATCATAGTGTATCTAGTCTCAGCATCTATCAATATCCTACTAAGGTAATAGATGGGTCTTTCGACGCCACCATCATCCTCTTGTGCTAACATACTGCCTATGGTCGTGTCCGACGCTGCAATGTATAACTTCATGCTTTTATTTATACTAGGTGGTAGTAGGATTGAAGGCTTTGTCAGGTACTCTTTGATCGTGTCGAAAGCCTCTTGTTGTTCTTGCCCCCAGCGAAATTAACTTTCTTTCTTGGTCTTGAGCAGTGGTGAAAACACTTTCGTCTTGCCACTTAGGTTTGAGATGAACCTCCTCAAGAAATTTATCTTCCCCAACAAAGACTGAAGCTGTTTCTTTGTCGTCGGAGGCTTGAGATCTAAGATTGCCTTTGTTTTGTTCTGGTTGATCTTTATGCCTCGCCTGTGGACTACGAAACCCAGGAAATCCCCTGCACGAACACCAAAGGCACATTTTAGTGGATTCATTTTTAATCCATATTTTCTCATTTGCTCAAATGAGCGTCGGAGGTGGTCGAGGTGACCATCCTCTGATGACGATTTTATGACTATGTCATTAATATATACCTGCATGAAATTCTCAATAAAATCATGGAATATAACATTCATAGCCCTTTGGTAGGTTGCCCCAGCGTTTTTCAACCCAAAAGGCATCACCACCCATTCATATGTCCCCAAAGCTCCAGGGCATCGAAATGCGATTTTGGGGACATCTTCTTCGGCTATAAGAATTTGATTGTAACCGGAATAGCCGTCGAGCATGCTCAAATACTCAAATCCCGCAGCTGAGTCGACCAGCATCTCTGCCACGGGCATTGAATATTCGTCTTTAGGAGTAGCGTTGTTTAAATCCCTAAAGTCAATACATACTCGAAGGGTCCCATTTTTCTTAATAACAGGAACTATGTTTGCTATCCATTCTACATACCTCGCAGTTCTGATGAACCGACTTTTGAGCAACCTTTCAATTTCTTGCTTGATCTTCGACGTCACTTCTGGGGCGAAACGTCAAGGGGGTTGCTTTACTGGCCTCTTGCCTGGCTGGATTGGGAGGCAATGCTCGACTATGTTCTGACTTAAACCAGGCATTTCTCCATAATCCTAGGCAAAACAGTCCTTGTATTCCTTCAACACTTCGACCAGTTTAGCTTTCATTGTTGGTCCTACCTTGGTACTCACGTAGGTGGGCCTTTTATCGTTCCATCCCCTAAGTCGACTTCTTCAAGCGGGTCTTGGGCTTGCATTCTCTGTAGTTCATGATCTGGCCCCTTTTCAAACCCTAGAGGCTCATCATCGTAAATACCATCAAGCCTCTGATTTTCTTTGTCATGGTCGGCTCCCTTAGTTGCTTGGAGTGTCTCGTCTTTTTCGAGTGCCGACATTTTTCTGTTTTCAGCCAGATAGGCCGAAATCCGAGTCATACTTTCTGACTCAGCAGTCATCTTCACCAGTAGTAGACCACCCTGTTGGTGGCATTTCCATTGGCTCCATACCTTCGTCGGCAGCGTCCCAGATGAACCCATAGTCGGGGTCTAGGTTCAAAACACGACCCGTGTCGACGGAGGTGTAAGATCCGGATCCGTCATCACAAGGAGCCACATTGGCTAAGTGCTGGTCAAAAGATTTCTTAGTACCCTTGGCTTCGTCGACTTTGTAATAGCTTTGGTCTGCTTCAATATTTTCGACGATGCCATCCTTCCTCCAAATGATCAACCTCTGGTGCATAGTTGATGGTACTGCCCCAATTCCATGGATCCACTCACGTCCCACCAACAGATTGAAGTTTGCCTTCGACTTAATGACCATGAAGAGCATCAGCCTGTTGGTTGTGCCTACTGCCATATCTACTTGGACAACCCCCAGGATGTTACTGGTCTTGTCTTCGTAGTTGGACAAAACCATGTTGTGCTGTCGGAGGTCAGCCTCCATCTTTTCAATTCTCTTAAACAAACTGTGAGGCATTAGGTTCACAGTCGCTCCACCATCCACAAATACTTTGTTGACTGACACCCCATCAATCTTTGCCTTTATGAACAACGGCTTCAAATGATACATCATCCCAGGGGTAGGACGTTTGAACATAGCCGTTTGTTCCTCAACTACGCCACCGTTCATTACATAATAACATAGTGGCTTATCATCCGCATTTTCCCCTGTGATGAAGTCTTCTTCAGTCTCGGAGATCTCAGATACTACGTCATACTCAGCTGGCAGCACCGACACGATACCACAGTTTACCACGAAATCTTCGCCATAGGTGTCGTCATTGGTGTCGTCGTACATGCCTTCATCAAAATCCCCATCAGGTGATGGGTCATACTCTTCATCGGACTGAGGAGAGTATTTTGGCTCCTCTTCATCTGACTGAGGAGTATACTCTGGTTCTTTCTTATTTTCTGCCAACGAAGTACACTTTAAGCTCTGGGTCGACACCACTTCCTTCCCTCCTGAAGCATTCAAAGTTACTGCCATGGTCTGGTTCGTCGCCACCTTGCTCTTTTCTACCCACTTTCCTTTCGGGTACTGGCATTTCTGTACAGATATTCCGACAGCCTTCGCCTTTGACGTTGTAGCCTCTCTTTCAACCTTCTTATTACGCTGATAGCGCCTCCACTGGGTCCTAGTCATAGGGTTCTTTCCTTTGTAGTTGGGGGACACCCTATATCCTGCTTGTTCGACCCTTTCATCAGCGACATTCGCCTCCTTCTCCAAATCAAGAGCTTTCCACTTTGGCCTTTTGCTTCCTTTCTGATTCACCGGGGCCATCCACCTTTCCTGTGGGGAGTCTGATGGGGGCACGAAAGTTTTGGGCCTTGCCCCTTGGAACAACTTTCTGTACTCTTCATTTCGACGAGGGACCCCACTCCTGTCGAACACAAACCTTGGGACAGGTGGCTTGCTATCTGGCAGCACTTCTTTCTTGCTTTCCTCGTACTTCTCAGCTGCTTTCTCATCGAACACGGCATTGCACCTGGGGCATAATGCAGCTTTGGATCCGCTTATCCTGCACTTTTCCTAAAAATCTTCCAAACTTTCACCAGCCTGGGGATACACTTCTTCGAGTTTGCCCTTTGCTTTCTTGTCGGAACCCTCAGTAGTTTTGACCATCATGCATTCCACCACTTCAGCCCTTGGTGGTTTGTCGAGGCCCTCAGTAGCTTCGACCATCAAACACTCGTACACTTCTGAATACAGAGCCTCTTCGACCTTCAGTGGGTCAGTGTCAACCTACATCTTTGGCTTCTCGCCAAATTGGAGTCGACCCTCCTTCAAAGCCTTTTGCACCAAATCCCTGAAAAGAACACATTGAGCTGTTTTATGACCAAGGAAATTATGAAACTTACAAAATCCTCTCTTTTTCTTTTGTTCCAGAGGGGGGTCTTTCAAACCAGATGGAATAATAATTTGACCATCTTTAACCAATAAATCAAATATTTCATTACATTTCGAAACGTCAAAAGTATAAGTTTTAGCGACGTATTTATCCGTCTTGTTGGTTTCGGTGGGATTTTTCCCATTCGATGGTTTCAACAACTTGCATGTATAGGGAGGTCCTGGCTTAAGCTCAGCCACGTGGATCTCACTTTCGTCGACAGATTCTTCTTCGTCGGACGAGTATTCATCAGCAGCCACATAAGCTACTTTTTCCTTTTTACGATATCTGTTAGACTGAGCTTTTTCAGCTTTCAATCTTTCGACCTGGCGAACTCGGTCAGCTAATTGCGCCATATCTCTAAGATATTGCGTGTCCAACTTCTTCCTGATCGAATAGTCCAGGCCGCCAGCGGCCATTTCGACTAACTCGTGTTCAGGGACTTAAGTAAAGCAACGTGCTTTCAAAAGTCTAAACCTATTTAAGTACTGGTCTACCGACTCCGCGGCCTTGCGTTTGACGTTTACCAATTCTTTTAAACTTATTTTTGACTGTCCCATATAGAATTGTTCGTGGAAAAGCCTCTCCAATTGTGCCCATGTGTGAATGGACTGTAGGGGCAACGTGGTGAACCACGTGAATGCATTCTTTGTGAGGGAGCTTGGGAAATATTTCAATTTCAAATCCTCATTGTTCGCTATGTCGCCCGCTTCGGTTTGATACCTAGCGACATGTTCGACGGTGGATTCTTCTGTTTCCCCAGCGAACTTGGTAAATTTTGGCACTTTCCATCCCCTAGGTAACTCTGTTTGTAGGACAAACTCTGGTAAAGGGGATGTATAGGTTGGCCTTCGAAGGCCAGGGTTCGCCCCATTACGGACCATGATACGTTCGACCACAGCTTCCAAGTTATGTTCTCCAACCAGGGCGTCCTGTCGAACCTGTTGGACAACAAAATCTGGATCTTGGTGCCTATGGACAATTACAGGTGGCCTTTGAACCCTCCTAGGAGTTTCTTCGAACTCGCGGGGTTGTTTTATAGTCTCGTCGAAGACTTCATCCTGACGAAGGGGCGTCACCGGTCGTGGTGGTGGGGTCTGTCGACCCTGAGCCCTGGGTGCGCCTAAGAAATCACCGATTCGTGTCAACTGAGTCGCCAGTTGCTGGTAACTCTGGGTCGATTCTTGTATCAATGGTCTTAGTATTGTACCCATCTACTGAGTCAACATGTGAACCATCTCATGGTTACTCTCGTCCATTTGTTTCCTCATGACCGCGACAGAACTAGAGGTAAAAGTCGGTATGGATTGAGAGGACATGTTGAATCCCGGAGGTCGAACCATCGGGTTCGACAAGGGACCTATCCCTTGATATGTCGAAAATACTGGGGACGAATTCTCTCCAAACAAATGTCCGCTAGAATGCACACTTGACATGAACTCTGGTGGCATTCCATACGATCTAGGTATGGGCATGGTGATACTAGGCATATATTGCCCCGTAGTCCCAGCCATTGTCGGCCTTGGGTCGTTTCGACGCGATGTTGTAATTGGTCCACTAGGAGAGGTTGACACTGCTGATATGGTACCAGAGCCAACATCAGTTGTGTGTGTCCCTACCGCAGTTTCCGTCGGAGACGGTTCTTCGTTTGGTCGTGGTGTTACCATCTTACCACTACACAAAAACATATACTCAATTCACACGGGTCCCACCGGGCGTGCCACTTTGTTCGCCTGCGCGAACAACCGCTGGCCTTCCGTCGTAGGTTCGCTTGCGGGATCGGCCAGACGAGTCCCAGAACTTGGAATTGGAAGCGTATGTTTATACTGCATTTCAGTTTATGTTTGTTTAAGTGTCACGCTTAAGTGACTTGGGTGACGCAAAAAGTGTCTTAACGGTTGCGAGTTGGATGCAAGAAAAACAAAGAAATGCAAGGGAAAGATGAGCGGGAAAAACAAGAGAAGTAAAGACTTTAAATTATATGCGGAAAATAAATTGCATTAAATAAGATTTGGACGCAAGTGTACATTTGTTTGCGGGAGTGAACTCGTTTCTCTCTAAGCTTGGTACTTTGAGTATTTTCCCCTTACAATATGAAAAAATGCGACCTCTAAAATAAAAAAACAATGCCTTATATAGGCCTAAAAAATAACTGTTTGTCTGCCAAAACATTTTCTGAAGCTGACACGTGGCACCCCACTCTCTTTTCAACTTCCCCTAGTCTTAGAAGTTTCAAACTTTTCCCGCCTAAACACTTGTTTCTTGAAGTCGACATCAGCTTGTCTCCTCATTCTCCCCCGACGTCAAGACTTATCGATGGTCCTCCGACACGCCTTTCTGTTGGTGTCGACTCGACACCTCATTATACGTCTTTCTTGCGTCGACCCGCTTTGGAAGTCTCCAGACACCACTGCCAGTCGAAATCCAGTGCCAACACATGGACTGAGCCATTTGCAACTGAATTCAATCAAGACTTATCCAAGACCAAGGGAACCATAACCCTGTGCCCTAACCTCTAGTCAATGGCTAGAGGAGACTTGGATTCCAAAGTGCAACCATTGGACAAACCTCTGCTGCAGTTGCCATTCACTATTGATCCCAAAACAAACTTGTTCTACTATAAATAGAGCTCATTGTTGATCAGTTTGAGTACACCAAAGCCATCAAACAGATGCTTTCCTCAAAATCCCTCTCTTTAGGCCAAAATGCCTTCTTTAGCAAGGTAACTCCGATTTTTTGAGTTAGAGAGCATTTCCATCACAACTCATGATCCTAACACCTCATAAACATCATATGTATGTGATCCAAACTATCAAAAGTGACCTGTAACACCAAAATCACAAAGTCGCCTCTCAAAACCTCAAAATAGGCCTTTTGTGCATATTTCAAGTCATGTCTTGATTTAGTCACTTTCCAAACCAGATAAAACCTCAAACACACTCCAAATAACATTCTTGAACTGTCCCAAATGGTTCCCCCCATCTGGAACACCATTTGAGAGAGTTGCTATTTTGGTCATTTTAACCCCTTTTGCAAGAAAGGGCCAGTTTGTGTTTTTGTAGGTTCCAGCTGATTCCAACCATCCTCAAAGCTTCTAAGGGATCATTTGAGAGTGTCCAAAGCATCAAACCATTTCTGGAACAAGAAGTTTGGCAGATTGCATAGAAAACTCCAAAAGCTCAAAAAGAGGTAAGCATCATGACTTGAACTTTCCAAAATATGCATTGCTTTGAAGTCCACTGATCACACACACCTCATACATGTTATATATGTTGTGTTTGGACCAATTCATCATGTAATTCATGACTGTATCAAAGTGTAGCATAGAAAATGCAATTATAAGCCTTTTTCAAAACCACTATCGGGTTTTGAGGAGGGAGTATGATCTGAAAAAAATACCACCACCATTGGATTCCTTGTGAAATTCTAGGCCAGATGCATATAAATTTTGTCCCCAACCATTAAGAAATGAGAAAGTTATGGACCTTCCTGTTTCTTGGCAAAACTTGCCTTGCCTTGCCTTGACCATGCCTAGAAAACAAGGCATGCCTTGTATATTTGTGGTTTCACTTCAAGCAATGGATGTATCACCACCCCAGTGGTAAGGCGCGCGCCCTATAACCTTGAGGTCGTGGGTTCAAACCCCACCCATGCCATTTTGTGTTTTCTCACATTTTGCTATTTTTTCCAATATTTTCATGTTTTATTAATTAATTGGAAAATTAATAACTCCTTCAATTTTAATTATTTTTTATTGGTTCTTTTTGTAAAAAATCACAAAAATGTTAAAATATTTTATTCCACAAAAAAATTAAGTTTATATTATTTATTTAATATAATTAGTATTTTTGTGAATAAATTCCTTTTTAATGTTTTTTAAACATTTTAAAAGTGAATATTTACTTTGAAAATCAAAACCAAGTGAGTTTTAATTCACCTTGTGATTAATCCCTCATTTCTCAAACCTTAAACAAAAATCACAAATGGTTTATTCAAACTTATTTGGTATTTTATTTGATTTTCTTTAAATATTTACTTTTAAAGAATAACAAATTAGGGTTTCTTTGATTTTCACCCTCATCAAACAATTTCAAACACTTTTGGGCCTTTAATAGAGTGTAAGACCCAATCCTTTGTAAATTTAAAACCTATTTTTGGGCCTCACTTATTGTATAAGTCCCGTTGTATTTCAAAAAGTTCGACGCGATCATCGTCCGTTGAAAAATAAACCCTGGGCCTCTCCTCTAGCTATAAGACCCATTTAAAATCATTGGGCCTCTATTAGAGTGTAAGACCCAACCCCCTTTGAAAACCAAACCATTTTGGGCCTCAATGCATTGTATAAGACCCACCACATTTTCGAAAATCTCGGCGCGATCGCCATTTTCAAACAAATGACCCTGGGCCTCTCCTTGAGCTGTAAGCCCCACCACTTGTACAAAAATAAATCTCTTGGGCCTCTATTAGAGTGTAAGACCCAATCCCCTTTTAACCAAAACTTTTTGGGCCTCAGACATTGTATAAGTCCCCCCGCGTTAAAAGAAAACCTCGACGCGATCGCCAATAAAAAAACCAATCATCTGGGCCTACCCTCGTGTTGTAAGCCCCATTCTTTTTCTTTAAACACTTGGGCCTCTTGATAGAGTGTAAGACCCATCCCCTTGTACAGAAAACCTTTCTTGGCTCTCAGTCACTTGTATAAGTCCCTCTGTACAAAACGACAGTGCGATCACTGATAAACCTTGGGCCTCTCCTTGAGCTGTAAGCTCCAACATCTTTTCAAAATACTTTCTCCTTTAAATGTTGAATATACTGTTGTTTTCAATCTTTCTTTGTTAAACAACTAACCAAACAACATGGAAGCTCTACAACCGAGTAAGTGTTTATACGCTTTCTTTATCCGCTTTCATATACATATAACTGTATTGTGGGGTTGTTTCACTGTAAGTCTTCCTTCATAAACTCATATCAACTGTGCAATACTAGTATATATATTTAGAGTTTCCCCGGCAACTACGTCTAGCACTAAGCCCTGTTGGTCACTCTTAAATACCGTCAAAACTAGATCCCCATAGGATTACCAGATATAGTCTTCCCTCCTCTTGGGGTTAAACAATATGGAGACGTGAAAGGCATCATTCTTGGTGAACCCTTTCACAGACTGTCACCCTTAGAAATCGTCAAAGAAACTCTACTCCCCAGAGATGATCTTTTCTCCGTGAATGGCATCTCTTGAGTTTCTTCCAAATTCTCAGACTTTCCTGGCTTGATCTATTCTCTGTGAATAGCCTGTCTTGAATTTCTCAGGGTTTGGGGACCCACAGGCTTCCTAAAAGCATACCGCCTCCTCTTGGGCATTGTACAAGGACCTTACGGCTTCTTAGAAGTATTCACAGCCTCCTCTTAGGCTTCGTATAAGGATTCTTCCTTCGGGAAGAGAGCCTCCTCTTGGGCTTCGTACAAATTGTCCCTCAGCTTCTTAAAAGTTTCCAGCCTCCTCTTAGGCTTCGTACAAATTGTCTCGACGACCTCCTAGAGGTATAGGAACAGAAATTAGTCATCTTAATAGAACAGTCTTTTAAAGAGTCTAGATCTTTCTACCGTGAACATACTACTACTGTTTCTTTAAGCATAGTACAAAAGATAAAACTCTAGACTTGGACAGTCTAATCTCCTTGAGTCTCGAAAGCATTCTCAAGTAGGGAAAAACACCAGTAGACTCGGACAGTCTCCAATACCCTCTGGATTCCCCATTTCCTTAAAGAACAGGAAATTACCCTAATCCTCTGATCAATCCCAAAGCATAGCCTTACCTTTAATCAGTCTCTTTATGAGAATTGATTTTCTCTTTTAACCAACCTACTGGACCTGTCACTCAACTGAAACAGCAATCCTTTTAGCCTATATCTCGGGCTTCGTACGAGATACAAAAAGACTCTCTTGTTGAGTCAATAATCCTGCTAGCCTTCATCTTGGGCTTCATACGAGATACAAAAACACTCTCTTGTTGAGTATAAAAGACTCTCTTGTTGAGTCAACCTTTAGCCTCCGTCTTGGGCTTCGTACAAGACACATCTAAAAGCACTCTCTTGTTGAGTGAACTCCTTTTAGCCTCTGTCTCGGGCTTCGTACGAGACACATAAAAACACCCTCTTGTTGGGTCAATAGCCTCCTCTTAGGCTTTGTATAAGAAAACCCCGGTTGAGTCAATCAACCTTTTAGCATCAAAACTGTGCCTCGTTCATAGGATACAAACATCAACAACTCCTTTCATCTAATTGCTGTAAGCGGCAAGCCTCTGGATTATTTACATCCACGCCACTGTCCCTCTTTTAGCATGAGAAATTCCTAAGGAAAGATAGCATTGCTCTACACTGAGTTAAACTCTTCTCCTTCAGGTTAAAACCCCCTATAAAGGAAATTATGGCATTGCTAGGATTCACATATCCTAGTTAAAGTAATCCTCCTTTATAGTCAGTTACCCAACAGTCGTGACAAACAGACCCCCCTTTAGAGATAACAAATTCTCTCTAAAGACAACACCCTTTTTAGCTTCACATCTTGGGCTTCGAACAAGATACAAATAGACCATTCAGCTTCACATCTTGGGCTTTTAACAAGATATAAACCTCCTTTTCAGCTTCACGTCTTGGGCTTTGAACAAGACACCAAAACACCATTTCCTCCCATAGAATAGGAGGAACTACGATCGCTCTGATTTCCCTGTTTCGGTAGACGGGAATACGTAGGCATAAGATTGAAAGAAAAATCTTAGCGAGCACACTAATCCAAAGCACCAAATCCCGTACCTTCACATATCAATTGAAAAGCATCAGTCTTAACCTCCCACCAATCGCCCGGGCACTATTTTAACAAAATAACCTAAGAGAGACCCACAATCTTTGTAGCGTCTGTGAACCAACAATCATCTGTTCAAACTCAGTTTGCAAGCAGGGTTAATTGGAGACATCTATTTCCCTTCCTTCATCAGCTTCAATAGGATAAAAAATGAATCGAGCTGTAGTACCCCAAAGCGATAGTGCTTCGCAACCATCAAAAATTCGAGCTACACTCTAAATGTTGGAGAAGCCATTTGTTAACACACCGAAGATTCTAAATGAAGATTGGTTTAGATGAGGATGAGCGAGGACGAAGTAGAATCCTATTATTTATAGGCGAAATGAGAGTGAGGAGTGTAATGACTAAATTGGTACACCAAGATTTGGATTTACTATTTCCTAGGTGGTCATGATTAATTAGGGTATGCTAAAAGGCGTGAACGTGTGGGAAAAGAAAATGGAGCAGTTACTCATTTATTTGGAAGTTAAAGACTTTATTACTGAAGATTTCTTGGACTGTAAAAGGACACGTCATTTATGCAATATTTTAATGGTTTATTAAGTTTTTTATTAGTGGGTACCAGATATTATAAATAACGCAAGACAGAAGATAACATATATATATATATATCCATAAATGATACATGCATATACTTAACCATCAAGTATCCTAATCTATCTTAGACTGTCAGCTAATTTGTTTTCTGAGAACCAGTCACTGTCAAACGTTTCACAAGAATTTTCAATAAGGGCAATATCAGGACCGCATCTAATTTTGCTAATTGTCTGCACAACTCCTGTTTTGAAAAACAATTTAGTTAAGACTCTTCCATAAGGGGTCGTAGTTTCAAGGGTAGTTCTTGACACGAGAATGGTGTCCTTGAGATGGTCAAATATAATTTGGGGCAGATTTATGCGATCTTGCTTTAGAAGACACATGATTAAGAGCTTGTCATCATGATACATAAGGTTTTTGTATGTGCTTCGAGGTTTGATGTTTGTCAGAATGAATTTAAACCAGTCTCTGGCATGGGGCAGGAGTTTCTCAGGATTAGTAGGTTTGAAGGCAGAACCTTTATCAAACAAGTAGTGTAATTTTGCATCAGAAGTGCATCGAATGGATGCATGACTGGGAGTGATGCCTTCCAGTGGGCATTCAATGGCTTCAGCGATTTTTGAAGCGTTGAAGGAGAGAGGAATACCATAGATGTCTGAAGAAATGGTCAGACTATCATGGCTGACAGCAGCATTGATCCAAAATTTTTTTATGATGTTTGGGTAAATGGGACCTCTAAGCATATGAATGTACCCATTCCAATTTTGCGAATGAATACCCAGATGGAAATTGCGATCAACATTCATTAGCTTAGGTTGTTTTTCACTAATGATTTCAAGGGAGTTGTCGTCGCCAAAGAAGGTTCTTGGAGTCAAGGATTGGTTTGCTATGAGAATGGTGAGGAAGTCTTTTGAGCAGATCAAATCAGGAGTTAGAGAGGTGTGAGTTTTAATAAGTTAGAAACTGAGAATAATATATATAGAATAAGACTTGTATCATTGATGAGTAGGGTTAGCTAAGATGAGCAGATACTCTTGTTAGAGAGAGAGAGAGAGCGATTAGGTTCTAGAGAGGTGTTGACTGAAGCATACCTATGGGTAATAGGATATGGCTAGACGCTGATGGAGGAAATCTATTACTAGAGGACATATGCAAACAGATACACGGGAGGACAAAAAGGTTTTCTTAAGAGTTTGTTTCAAGAAAATAAGAATAGATTTGAGTTTTGATTATCAAGAAAAGTAAGTGGAGGCATGACGACGTTTGGATGATATTTTGAACTTTCAGGGTTTTAAGTGTAAGATATATGATAGGGAGACGTGACTTTATAGAGTAGGTGTGTAGATTGAATTATGCCTAGTCTAGGGAAGATATAGGACAGTTCAAAAGATTTTAGTAAGATCTTATTAAGTTGTCAGAGATATGTTGTGGTTTCAATAGATTCGCAATTATTATTGTATTCTTTTGCGTGTAGTTTTTGTTAAAGGGTTTTCTTGTGTTTAACAATTTCTTTCATCTATGCTTAACAGATTTTCTATTTGTTGAATATTTCCCTAAAGAAACATGTAAGGATTCCTAAATAATTACCTAGTAAAACATGTTATGATAAATTTGAAAGAATTCGAATTAAGGCATCTCATGAGTTTAACAGATTATTAGTGAAAAGAAAAGTGTACCTTAGATTTTTCAGACTTAACTGAGTGCTTTTTGTCTTGAGTTTGGTCTTCATTCTGATGATTTTTGAAATCTTCGTATTTTTACATGAGTGCATTCTTCTGAGCTTTTGATCAACTTCTTTCAGGCTTGGCTTGCTTCTGAGAGAGAGTTGAAGGTTCTGAGATTCTTCAAGATACGCCTTAGGGATGCTTAACCTCTTTGAAGAAAATCTTTTAGCTAAAACTTTTCGTGAAATCATTCCTTTCAGACTCCTGAAGCTTTGAGCATCTTTTTGATTCTGCCTATTTCCGAGTAAGCTGCAGATGTTTCTTGGGTTCTTCAAGATAAGCTTGTCTTCTGACTTCTGAAGAGAATATTTTCTTGGAAAGTGATCCTAGTTGGATTATTGTTTTTTCTCTCTTTTCCTGTTCAACCTTGTCCTTTAGTTCTCTAGGTTACAATAACCGAGATTAGGACTTAGCATGATCAGAGTGACCATTTTATTCGAACTTAGCAAATTACATGGAATCCTTTTTTATAAGGTGACACTCATATGCGTGGGAGCATTACTTAGTGAACAGTATATTTCATTTGATGACCTCATTCATAAACAACAGATTACATCTGTTTTTGATTGTTTCTCACTTCTCATTTCCTTGATCCATAGAACCTGTTTAGTTCCGATACAATTCCTAAGATATGGATTTAAATCTTAAACGACAAACTTTGAGAATTGGTTGAGTTCTCCTTTCATAGCCTGAATTCAGTTTGCGTTTGTGAGAGTTTCTTTTCCTTGTAAGATGATTGATTTCATCAGTTCAGTGAGAACCTTTGAGAGGTTATACGAGGAGGAATTATCATATTAGCATCTGACTTGTTCCTCAAGGTTGTTTCAGAACTTGTTCAGAACCAAAACATCATCATGCCTCATGTGTACATCACTAGACATGATTTGCATGAACCTCTTGTTCTTATAATGATGATAAACTTATTTGGGGTTGTTTACACATATCTATGAGTTAACTAATTTCTTCAAGCGAACATCACTAACGTCATCTTAGTTGGAGAACCTAGATACCTGAAATGATAGCATCTAATTTCATAGCACAAGTGGTTCTGAGAACACTTGATCTGTTGAAAATCAGATTATCAACATTTGATCTTTACTAGGATGATTTCAGGTTGTTGGAGCTTGATCAGTGAACCAGTTAAGATCTTAAGAGTTCGTTCGGAATCAAGTAATTACTGAATCTTTGGGATTCAGTTCTTCATTGAATCTTTTGACCATTCCAGATTCTGACATTGAATCATTTCTAATAATTTGAATTTTTTAGATTCTGAGTTTAACAGATTTATTTCTGAAATTCAAGGTCTTAGAACAACAATCTTCCTTCTTTACATGAAGAGATCCAGAATGAGTTTTTTTAATGAGAAAGTCAAGGGTAGGCCTAATCCGTTTCTTGAAAACATCTCAAAAACTCATAAAGAATTAATCTTCAGCAAACAAGATTTCTTACTTTCTGATGATTCATATTTTAATCATATACGTGGTTTTATCCACACGTATTTTCCAGAATGAGCATTCAACAGATACTGCCTTTCATCTGATGAATTTATCTTATCAACTGATTCTTCAATCTTTAGTGAGGCTTCATCTAGAATCAGTGAATTGCTCACGAAGTAATCAGATTGATTACAATTTTGTACACAGTTAACTGCTGAACTGTTACAGAAATTGTAAGTGGATTTCAATCTCACCAAGAGTACTTCTACGCACCACATCTGGATCTTTTTATGACACTGTTAAGTGTTTGATGTAAATCAATGACAGAACCGGAGCTCTGATACCAATTGAAGGTGCGAGAAAGACACGAGAAATGGGGGTTTGAATTGTGTATTTACTCTTTTTGTAACTTTTCGCATCTTGTTAATTTGACGCTCAAGAACCTTCAATGTTCGTTGAGAGATTCTGATCTATTAACTATATAGTATGAGAACCGTATAGGTTCTGATCATAAGATACGATACTCAGAACTTGCAGTGCAGAAGCTTATCAGAGATAGGCTGCAAGGTTTTGACTTTGCTTAATGTGAGGTTCTGATATTCAATACAGAAACATAAGTAAATATACTAAGCAAGAGAGTAAAGAACACACGATATATCCTGGTTCACCATGCGGGATAATCCAGTCCACCCTCCTCAGGTGATTTCGCCTTGAACACAAGGACTTAATCCACTATAACCAAATCATGATTGCACTTGCACGGGCAACAGCCGGTGACTAACCATTTGCACAGCCGCACTGGGACTAACAACCCAATGAACCGTTCAGGGATTCAACTTAATGAATATAACGATCATTGACCTGTAGGTTCCAATGTCTCTAAGATCTACTGCTAGGCTTTCGCAGCTAGACATTCAGGGATTTAACTTAATGAATATAACGCTACTGACCCTATTTCAGGATTTTCCACAATGACACCCAGCCATTGTCATCTCAAGTATCTGATCACCATGTGATCTACTCAAGTGCCTCAACTCACAGCTGAACCGTTCAGGGATCCATTCAAGATATAACGTTCACTGGAGGAGTCTCAATTCATTTAGTTGAATTGGCAAACTGGAGATTACAAGTTGTGCTTCTTAATAAGCAAGTTTCTCCTAAGTTTAAGTACAATGAACACATAAGTGTTCAAGCAAGATTTGAGCAACAGCTCCTTGATTTCCTAAGAAACTACAGAGATGTATTTAGATATTACGATGTTGACATGTTGTAGATCTTCTTCTTCTTCATCTTCTTTGTTGAGCAAGCTTTGAGCATCAACTCCTTGCTTCAGATCTTCAATGTAGTCCTGACGAGAAGGTAGGTTGATGACTTGACAAATCTTCAATGGTGTCTTCGTCATCAATAGCTTCTGTTCTTGATTATTATTGTTTTGTTGAATTGTCTTCTTGAGTTTCAACAACAATTGCCATTAGTGAAATATTGATAGCTTTGAATATGTTAAGTGTTACAACGAGAACTCCTCGTTGTTGCTATCTTCACAATGACTTAGTCAATTTTGCATATGAACATTCAGTTCGTGATTCTACAAGTGATCGACACATCAGAAGCAAAAACTCTTTCCATTAAATAGCCAGTAGAAATATAGCCGTTAGAGAATACTGTTGGCTGTTTGGAAAGGAGACGTTGTGATATAATGAGTTGTAGTGACACATCTTCTTTTTGCAGATGAGGAAGTGACCAGACATCTTTTCTTGGGCAGTGTGTACATTTAACTCACAACGGTAATATTTAGACTTCAAAACTTCAGTGGCTTCTGATGTTAATTTGATGAAGCATGAGTAGAGTCTTCTTAGCAGAATATCTGATGCTTCAAGTCTTCCGTTGATTGAAGAAGTCCATTAGGAATCAGTCTTCAGAACTTCAGTACTTGGTCTTTAAGAACGTTATCCTTTTTCTGCTTTAAGTCTTCCGAATCTTCAGAGCCTGTCTTCAGAGTCTTCAGAACTTCTTGTTTGAAACCTTGATCTTCAGAACTCGTAGGTCTTCAGATTCTTTCAGCACTTGGTCTTTAGCGCCTTCAGCCATCAGAACTTCAAGTCATAGGAGTCTTCAGAACTTCGATTCTTTCTGAGTGTACTTCTTCAGAAGCTTTGCTATCTTCAGAATCTTAATCACTTTCAGAGAGCATCCACAAGAGCATTTCAACAGCAATCTTGGCATCCTTGGATCTGGCTGATCATGACTAGATAAAGAAGCGTTCTTGCTTCTCGCGACTTTAGTCACACATAGTAACTTCGCATATGTATATATTCAATCATAGTACATCTAGCTGGTGTATGTTGGTTCTGATATCTTTAGTTCTTATGATCTGCACACAACACACGTTAGACCATAAAATGGTTCTTTCACAAATACTTATTGTTATCATCAAAACACAGATTGACTTGTGGAGACAATTCTTGCTCTCACAATCTCCCCCTTTTTGATGATGACAAAACCAAGTATTTTGATTGAACATTTTATACAAGGTAATCACCAAAGCAAACAAATTCAGAGTATGGAACAACAGCTCCCCCTGAATGAGTTACCCTCAAAGCTTTATCTGAGATCATCTAGGATTTTATATAATTCAAAGATATACAGAGTAACAACTTGAGTTGCTAGAACAGAAATAGAAAAGAGTTACTTCTCTATCTTGTCTTTAGGAAAACGAAGAGTCTTTAGCATCTGGACTAGTTCAACAGAACTTCCATCTTCATATCTTTAGAACTCAGTTTCCTTTGTTGTCATATCAGAGCTTGTTATCTTCAAAGTCGCCTGAAACATTTCTACTTTTCAGTAGATTCAATTGAGCACAAAATTAGAGCAGTTCTTCGACTGATAAACATAGCTTCACTATATATCAAAAACTGTCTTTTGAGACACTCCCCCTGAGTTTCAGGCTATAAGAAGATTTTAGATTTTGCATTTTAATCTTCTGGGTAATCTCCCCCTAATTTCCATAAGTCAGATATTGGGATCTTTCGGAATCAAAATTCAGAGTTTCTAAATTTAATCACCAGTGTTGATCATGACTTTTCAGAGTTTGACTTTGAACACAAGTTTATTTCAGACCTTGTTATTGTCACAACTCAGTTGAATTATCAAAGCTTGATTTTTTTTATCAGATACCAAATGAAGGTTAAAACTTGTGATCAATCAAAGCATGATTCTGAATCTGGTAGATCTTGTTTTAGTCGGATGTAAAAATGATGTGTTGACTCTTATACCAGATTTTGTTGATTCTGATGCTGAAGGAGTTCTTTTGATATTACTTTGAAGAGTATTTCCTTTGTGTGTTTATAGGATACCAATGAAGGTACTTTGACAGTAATCCACAACTTTGCTTTGATTGAGAGTCTGATACTAATCTTTGTGTACTGAATCTGATTTCCAATTGATGATTTAGTCTGATACCAAATCGTCTTTATTTCAAATGGTTCCTGATAAACATCAGAATGGTTTCTTACTTGGATCTTTAATCTAGATCTTCAGACAGTTCTTGACTTTTGATTTGCACAGATCTTCTGAGTGAGCATCTTGAAATGTAGACTTTGCCTTGACTGCTTTCAGAGTTTTCTTCCTGATTCTGATTCTTCTTATACAGCTTTTATTCTATGATCGTAGTTCTTCTTCTTATCCTGTCTCTAGAATGCCTAGTGAACTTGTTTAGAGTTCCTCGGATAACATCAAACAACAAACATTAGTAGTAACAAATTTTATAAGAGTACTTTGTTTGAGTTCTGCATTCTTTCAGATTTCTTTCAGATTTCCTTCTTTCAATCAAAATCAATCAATATATTTCTCCCCCTTTTTGACATCATCAAAAAGTGTCAGGACATATGAGCAATTTAAGGATGGAGTCATTTATATTCAGATATAGAGTCACAGAGTCATTTAAACATTTAGAAGCATTTAGACTCATTTTAGGGATACACATCTATACTCAGTATGTATTTAATTGAAGGTTAATAGATGTAAAGTGAACGTCTCAGATTATTATGAATTTGATGTTGGTGTAGAACACAGAAGACATCATATTTTCATTGACTAAGTGAGAAAAAAACATCAGCACAAAATAGAGCGATAAGCAACAAAACATAGCACTACTTCAGATTTTAAAGTTTTTAGTCATCAAAATCTTCAACATTGTCCACCTATCACATCTTGTCTCAGTTACTGAAGGTTCTGGTCCGAGTCTCCTTACTAACCCCCAGAATTTCTCTCTCAGCATAATTTCAGATATTATTCTCCCGTAAGGAACGTAAGAGTTCAACTGAGTTCTTAAAACTCTGATAGAATGTTTCAGGTGATTGAAAATAGTTTTGGGAAGATTGATTATAAAGTGGTGTGTTAGGAGGAAAACGAAAACTCTGTCATCTTGGGACAGCGTGCTCCTTGCAGTTGCACGAGGTTGAAGATTGGTTAGAGAGAATCTGAACCATGTTTTGGGTGAAGGAAGAAGTTTCTCATGGTTGTTTGGTTCATAAGGAACCGAATTATCAAATAAAACCTTGCATTTCTCTACTAAGCTTGGGTCAGATTGAAAGTCTTCAACAGTGACTCTAGAGGCGACACAATTTATGAGCTTTTCTAATGAGGGAATGGAGATGGTGATTGGAAAGCTATATACTTTAGACCAGATAGTGTTGCCATCATTACTGATTCTAGCATATTTCCAGAATTCTTTCACAAGAACTGGAAAGACAGGGCCATTTAGCAGTGAATAATAACCATTCCAAGATTGAATCTGCATGCTTCTTACAATTTCCAGACCATTATTTTGAAGTCTAGCTAGGTTTGGTCTTTTCTCTGGGATAACTTCTAGAGTTTCTACATTTCCTCTAAATGTTGGAGAAGCCATTTGTTAACACACAGAAGATTCTAAATGAAGATTGGTTTAGATGAGGATGAGCGAGGACGAAGTAGAATCCTATTATTTATAGGCGAAATGAGAGTGAGGAGTGTAATGACTAAATTGGTACACCAAGATTTGGGTTTACTATTTCCTAGGTGGTCATGATTAATTAGGGTATGCTAAAAGGCGTGAACGTATGGGAAAAGAAAACGGAGCAGTTACTCATTTATTGGGAAGTTAAAGACTTTATTACTGAAGATTTCTTGGGCTGTAAAAGGACACGTCATTTATGCAATATTTTAATGGTTTATTAAGATTTTTATTAGTGGGTACCAGATATTATAAATAACGCAAGACAGAAGATAACACATATATATATATATATATATATATATATATATATATATATATATATATATATCCATATATGATACATGCATATACTTAACCATCTAGTATCCTAATCTATCTTAGACTGTCAGCTAATTTGTTTTCTGAGAATCAGTCACTGTCAAACGTTTCACAAGAATTTTCAATAAGGGCAATATCAGAACCGCATCTAATTCTGCTAATTGTCTGCATAACTCCTATTTTGAAAAACACTTCAGTTAAGACTCTTCCGTAAGGGATCGTAGTTTCAAGGGTAGTTCTTGACATGAGAATGGTGTCCTTGAGATGGTCAAATATAATTTGGGGCAGATTTATGCGATCTTGCTTAAGAAGACACATGATTAGGAGCTTGTCATCATGATACAGAAGGTTTTTGTATATGCTTCGAGGTTTGATATTTGTCAGAATGAATTTAAACCAGTCTCTGGCATGGGGCAGGAGTTTCTCAGGATTAGTAGGTTCGAAGGCAGAACCTTTATCAAACAAGTAGTGTAATTTTGCATCAGAAGTGCATCAAATGGATGCATGACTGGGAGTGATGCCTTCCAGTGGGCATTCAATGGCTTCAGCGATTTTTGAAGCGTTGAAGGAGAGAGGAATACCATAGATGTCTGAAGAAATGGTCAGACCATCATGGCTGACAGCAGCATTGATCCAAATTTTTTTTATGATGTTTGGGTAAATGGGACCTCTAAGCATATGAATGTACCCATTCCAATTTTGCGAATGAATGCCCAGATGGAAATTGCGATCAACATCCATTATCTTAGGTTGTTTTTCACTAATGATTTCAAGAGAGTTATCGTCGCCAAAGAAGGTTCTTGGAGTCAAGGATTGGTTTGCCATGAGAATGGTGAGGAAGTCTTTTGAGGAGATCAAATCAGGAGTTAGAGAGGTGTGAGTTTTAATAAGTTAGAAACTGAGGATAATATATATAGAATAAGACTTGTATCATTGATGAGTAGGGTTAGCTAAGATGAGCAGATACTCTTGTTAGAGAGAGAGAGAGAGGGATTAGGTTCTAGAGAGGTGTTGAGTGAAGCATACCGATGGGTAATAGGATATGACTAGACGCTGATGAAGGAAATCTCTTACTAGAGGACATATGCAAACAGATACACGGGAGGACAAAAAGGTTTTCTTAAGAGTTTGTTTCAAGAAAATAAGAATAGATTTGAGTTTTGATTATCAAGAAAAGTAAGTGGAGGCATGACAACGGTTGGATGATATTTTGAACTTTCAGGGTTTTAAGTGTAAGATATATGATAGGGAGACGTGACTTTATAGAGTAGGTGTGTAGATTGAATTATGCCTAGTATAGGGAAGATATAGGACAGTTCAAAAGATTTTAGTAAGATCTTATTAAGTTGTCAGAGATATGTTGTGGTTTCAATAGATTCGCAATTATTATTGTATTCTTTTGCGTGTAGTTTTTGTTAAAGGGTTTTCTTGTGTTTAACAATTTCTTTCATCTATGCTTAACAGATTTTCTATTTGTTGAATATTTCCCTAAAGAAACATGTAAGGATTCCTAAGTAATTACCTAGTAAAACATGTTATGATAAATTTGAAAGAATTCTAATTAAGGCATCTCATGAGTTTAACAGATTATTAGTGAAAAGAAAAGTGTACCTTAGACTTTTCAGACTTAACTGAGTGCTTTTTGTCATGACTTTGGTCTTCATTCTGATGATTTTTGAAATCTTCGTATTTTTACATGAGTGCATTCTTCTGAGCTTTTGATCAACTTCTTTCAGGCTTGGCTTGCTTCTAAGAGAGAGTTGAAGGTTCTGAGATTCTTCAAGATATGCCTTAGGGATGCTTAACCTCTTTGAAGACAATCTTTTAGTTAAAACTTTTCGTGAAATCATTCCTTTCAGACTCCTGAAGCTTTGAGCATCTTTCTGATTCTGCCTATTTCCGAGTAAGCTGCAGATGTTTCTTGGGTTCTTCAAGATAAGCTTGTCTTCTGACTTCTGAAGAGAATATTTTCTTAGAAAGTGATCCTAGTTGGATTATAGCTTTTTCTCTCTTTTCCTGTTCAACCTTGTCCTTTAGTTCTCTAGGTTACAATAACCGAGATTAGGACTTAGCATGATCTGAGTGACCATTTTATTCGAACTTAGTAAATTACATGCAATCCTTTTTTATAAGGCTACACTCATATGCATGGGAGCATTACTGAGTGAACAGTAGATTTCATCTGATGACCTCATTCGTAAACAACAGATTACATCTATTTTTTATTGTTTCTCACTTCTCATTTCCTTGATCCATAGAACCTGTTTAGTTCCGATACAATTCCTAAGATATGGATTTGAATCTTAAACGACAAACTTTGAGAATTGGTTGAGTTCTCCTTTCATAGCCCGAATTCAGTTTATGTTTGTGAGAGTTTCTTTTCCTTGTAAGATGATTGATTTCATCAGTTCAGTGAGAACCTTTGAGAGGTTATACGAGGAGGAATTATCATATCAGCATCTGACTTGTTCCTCAAGGTTGTTTTAGAACTTGTTCAGAACCAAAACATCATCATGCCCCATGTGTACATCACTAGACATGATTTGCATGAACCTCTTGTTTTTATAATGATGATCAACTTATTTGGGGTTGTTCACACATATCTATGAATTGACTAATTTCTTCAAACGAACATCATTAACGTCATCTTAGTTGGAGAACCTAGATACCTAAAATGATCGCATCTAATTTCATAGCACAAGCGGTTCTGAGAACACTTAATCTGTTGAAAACCAGATTATCAACATTTGATCTTTACTAGGATGATTTCAGGTCGTTGGAGCTTGATCAGTGAACCAGTTAAGATCTTAAGAGTTCGTTCGGAATCAAGTAATTACTGAATCTTTGGGATTCAGTTCTTCATTGAATCTTTTGACCATTCCAGATTCCGACATTGAATCATTTCTAATAATTTGAATTTTTCAGATTCTGAGTTTAACTGATTTATTTCTGAAATTCAAGGTCTTAGAACAGCAATCTTCCTTCTTTACATGAAGAGATCCAGAATGAGTTTTTTAAACGAGAAAGTCAAGGGTGGACCTAATCCGTTTCTTGAAAACATCTCAAAAACTCATAAAGAATTAATCTTCAGCAAACAAGATTTCTTGCTTTCTGATAATTCATCTTTTAATCATATACGTGGTTTTATCCACACGTATTTTCCAGAATGAGCATTCAACAGATACTGCCTTTCATCTGATGAATTTATCTTATCAACTGATTCTTCAATCTTTAGTGAGGCTTCATCTAGAATCAGTGAATTGCTCACGAAGTAATCAGATTGATTACAATTTTGTACACAGTTAACTGATGAACTGTTACAGAAATTGTAAGTGGGTTTCAATCTCACCAAGAGTACTTCTACGCACCACATCTGGATCTTCTTCTGACACTGTTAAGTGTTTGATGTAAATCAATAACAGAACCGGAGCTCTGATACCAATTAAAGGTGCAAGAAAGACACAAGAAAGGGGGGTTTGAATTGTGTATTTACTCTTTTTATAACTTTTCGCATCTTGTTAATTTGACGCTCAAGAACCTTCAATGTTCGTTGAGAGATTCTGATCTATTAACTATAGAGTATGAGAACCGTATATGTTCTGATCATAAGATACGATACTCAGAACTTGCAGTGCGGAAGCTTATCAGAGATAGGCTGCAAGGTTCTGACTTTGCTTAATGTGAGGTTCTGATATTCAATATAGAAACATAAGTAAAGATACTAAGCAAGAGAGTAAAGAACACACGATATATCCTGGTTCACCACGCGGGCTAATCCAGTCCACCCTCCTCAGGTGATTTCGCCTTGAACACAAGGACTTAATCCACTATAACTAAATCATGATTACACTTGCACGGGCAACAGCCGGTGACTAACCACTTGCATAGCCGCACTGTGACTAACAACCCAATGAACCGTTAAGGGATTCAACTTAATGAATATAACGAACATTGACCTGCAGGTTCCAATCTCTCTAAGATCTACTGCTAGGCTTTCGCAGCTAGACGTTCAGGGATTCAACTTAATGAATATAACGCTACTGACCCTACTTCAGGATTTTCCACAATGACACCCAGCCATTGTCATCTCAAATATCTGATCACCACGTGATCTACTCAAGGGCCTCAACTCACAACTGAACCGTTCAGGGATCCATTCAGGATATAACGTTCACTGGAGGAGTCTCAATTCATTTAGTTGAATTGGCAAACTGGAGATTACAAGTTGTGCTTCTTAATAAGCAAGTTTCTCCTAAGTTTAAGTACAATGAACACATAAGTGTTCAAGCAATATTTGAGCAACAGCTCCTTGCTTTCCTAAGAAACTACAGAGATGTATTTAGATATTACGATGTTGACATCTTATAGATCTTCTTCTTCTTCGTCTTCTTTGTTGAGCAAGCTTTGAGCAGCAACTCCTTGCTTCAGATCTTCAATGTAGTGCTGACGAGAAGGTAGGTTGATGACTTGACAAATCTTCAATGGTGTCTTCTTCATCAACAACTTCTATTCTTGATTGTTGTTGTTGTGTTGAATTGTCTTCTTGAGTTTCAACAACAATTGCCATTAGTGAAATATTGATAGCTTTGAATATGTTACGTGTTTGTTAGCTCCTAATTTCGACGCTACATGATTTTAAACAATTTGGCTTAAAAGGAAGTTGTTCTTTAAAATAATAAGCTAAAAGAAGAAGGCTTCGACTAGAAGGCCTTCGACCATGTTTGCTGAAAGCCTGAGTCAAATAGAAGGATTTCAAGACTTCAAATATTTCTAAGTTTAAAGAGTCAATTCGACAGGATAAAACTGATATGGATAATGCGCTGCAGTTACAACTAGATAGTGGAGGGAAGTTCTACTATTTGAATTTGAAAAGAGAACAGGTGGCGAAGATCCAGAAGTTGAAGACATGCAAAGTGCCAAGTGGGGTATTCTAGGAGTAAAACCGTCAGATGGTGGTTACTTTAGAGTATTATAAATAGGTTAGTCCTAGGGTTAGAATAAGTGTGAAAAAAATCATATTTGTACAAGTAACTCTATATTCACTCAAAGTATCCAGTGTGTCGAGAAACAAGTGAAGTGAGAATGTACGTGATTGTAATCACCATTATCCTTTATTGCAATGCAATTTACTTTGAAGTTTCTGTTTTAGATTCTTTACTTTGAAATCTTTTTCACAAACTTTCACCTTTCAAGTCAGTTACATTACCAAGTCTTTACTTTGAAGTTTACATTAAAAAGCCTTTACTTTCAAGCATTTACCTTTCTGCATTTTAAGATCTTTACGCATTCCTTTCCAGCATTTAATTCCAGTTTTTATCAAACCTTTGCATTCACCCTTTTCTCTCTTTTGATGTATTGTTCGACTTAGTTATTTCTTTGATCTTTATCGCTTTCCTTTACATTTCAAACACCCCTTTTTATTTATGTTGAAAGGCATACTTTACCAAATCATGAAATATTCTAAATACACATACAACACATGTCCTAGGATCAATCTGATCGATCCTGTAAGTTACTATAACTTTATTATTTTAGAAGATCAGCGGTTGTTTACCAATTTTCAAGGTAAACAAATTGGCACGCCCAGTGGGACAGTGCTAAACGTGGATTTGGAAGTTTGCAACTTTTAAATAACTGTCAAAAGGAAGTTTTATAACTGTCTTCTTAAATATTTTTGTTTCATTGGTCGAGATTGTGGCAAACTATTGTATGCACTTGAGAAGTGGAAAGGTAGCCAATTCAAACGAATATAGACCAAAGAGAAGAAACGTGAGGAGAATGGCATCTGGCCAAGGAAATTCGAATCCCAGTTCTGCTGGGACTAATACTCAGCCAAGCAGTTCAAGTGTTCAGAACAGCACCATCAATCCTCAAGAATTACCAAGAAGTGCTGTGGTGCCAACTCCAGTTCCTTCGACAGGAAGGTCAACAGTGTTAACCATGGTGACAGAGCCAGCGTCTTTGACAATGGGACCAGGGGCGACATACGTGAGGCCTTACACTCAGCCAGTCTTGGAGTACATTGGCCCATCAGTGACAAATCCTCAGACTCCGCCGGGAGGAGGTTCGACGTATAGGCAGTTTCCTCCCCCAGGATTTTCACAACCTTTGCCTAGGAACCCAATCTATGGCATGCCAACGGCAATGATGCAGAATCTGCGTACTGCACCCCCAGTATATTCCGAAAATGTGATATCTTCCCCTTTGCAGGAGTCAGGTTCTGGAATTAACATGGGTCAAAACAACCAGTCCATAGGTTTGGGATATTCTGCTCAAGGGCCCAACTTAACAAATGAGTCTGCAGCATATTTGAGGCAACAGATGGATGAGAGCAATATGCAAATGGTACATACTTTGTCTTAGACGATAGGAGAGATTTTCTAGCCCCTGATCTAGAATACTACTCAAACTAATCAAATGATGACAACCCAGATAGCGAGTATAGCAGAATTCATGGGAATGCCCGCTCCTGTTCAACACCAGAATCAAGGAGTCGAGAGGAGGGAAAACGCTCAACAAGTGAATCCAGTGAATCCAGAGTTGGTCGAACCACCTAGGGAGGAGCCTCCTAGAAATCAAATGCCAATACTTGAAGAGGAGGAATCAATGATGGTGCTAGTAAATAGGAATCAAAACGCTGATCATTTGGTGAATCAGGTTCGACGCAACAATGTAGCAGCAGAGGATAATTTGGCAGCCATGGTCGAAAGGATAATGGCTCGAAATGGCCTGAATATGGGTTTTTCTAGGCCAAACTTTACTTCGCCTATAGTGGAATATATACTTCAAGCTGAATTGCCTCCCAGGACAAAAGTACCAAAGTTTACTAAGTTCTCAGGAGATACTACAGAATCTACCGTCGAACATGTGGCGCGCTACCTGATCGAAGCTGGTGAGATTGCAAATGATGAGAGTCTGAGGGTGAAGTATTTCCCTAGTTCCCTCACTAAAAATGCATTCACGTGGTTCACTACGTTACCATCTGGTTCGATTTGTAATTGGACCCAGTTAGAACGTTTGTTCCATGAGCAATTTTACATGGGGCAGACTAAAATTAGTTTGAAAGAATTGGCTAGTGTGAAATGAAAGTTCAATGAGCCAATAGATGATTACTAGAATAGGTTTCGACTACTCAAGGCTAGATGCTTTACACAAGTGCCTGAGCATGAACTTGTCGAAATGGCCGCTGGTGGCCTTGATTACTCTATCAGGAAAAAACTGGACACCCAGTATTTAAGAGATATGGCCCAGTTGGCTGACAGAGTTCAACAGCTAGAGCGTCTCAAAGATGAGAAAGCTAGGGTGAATAAAAACAAGAAGGTAGCTTACGTCGAATACCAGGAGGGCATCAAAAAACTGTATGATGAGTCCGTTAGGCTCGACGAAAATGAAATAGACCTTGCTGAACTTAAGAAGGGCCCTCCTTATTCTTGTAAATTATTAGTCCCTTCGAATGGAAAAAACCCTGTCGAAACCGAAAAGAATGATAGGTTCCCAAAGAAAACATACACTTTCAACATCACTAAATGTGAGGAAATTTTTTATTTGTTAGTTAAGGATGGTCAAATATTAGTGCCTCCTGGTGCTAAAATACCACCTTTAGAGCAAATAAAAAAGAGAGGTTTTTGTAAATACCATAATTACTTGGGTCATAAGACGTCTCAATGTTTTCTTTTCAGGGATTTGGTGCAGAATGCTATTCAGGAGGGAAGGCTCAAATTTGGGGAGAAGACTAAGACCCAAATGAAGATTGATACCGACCCCCTGGAAATAGCTGAAGCAAATTACGCAGGGCCTGAAGAGGTCAACATGGTCGAACTGGTTGAAGTGTCTGACAGCAGTTCGGATAGTGTTAGCACCTACGAAGCTCTTGGCAGAAATGCCACAATGGTGGAGGTTACTGAGGACCTGACCAATGATGTTGTGTTTATTAGAGAGGCTGAAGAAATGGATGGCTACCAGCTTGAGCATTTGATATGTATGGCTGCTGAACATTACTTTAGTACGTCTTCTGAAGTTCAAAGGTTCGATACTGAAACTACAGTCGAGACCCATGCTGAAGCTGAAGCGTCAAAATTGCAGATGGTGACAAAAGAGATTGTTGATCGTTTTAGACAGATGGACGAGGCTGCTGAAGGCCTTGATGTCAACTTCTCCAAAATACATTTAAAAGATGAAGTTAACATAAACATGGTCGAAGTTACTGACAGACAGGCCATGGATATTGATGAACAAGAGGACTGCGACAAACTGGCTTATCCCAGAGAGGATGAAACCATTGTTGATTTTCTCCACAGGTGCCAGGGGAAGAACTCTGAAGTCATGCTGTGCCCTCGATGCAGTGCTATCTTCGACAAAGAAGCTGCTCATGGCCTCCAGGCAGGGAAAGAGACAAAATCTGGACGTGAGAAAAAAGTTGGTCAAAGGCCAGGGCGTTTCGACCCAAGGAAAGCTACTAAAAAACAATATGGCCAAAGGCCACAAATTCCAAGGGCCAAGCAAGCTATTTTCAAGCCCAGCGATGAAGTACCAACTGGAAGGTGGGTTAAACCAGTCGAAGCAGCAGGAAAAGGGAAACAAAGATGGAAAAGTTTCGATGTGGCTAGAGGTTGTTCAATTGAGTATAGGAAAGAATTCAAGTCCTCCAACAAAGCTGCCTACATTTGTGAGAATTACAAAGGAAAAAATCCCATGTCCAGGTCCCAATGGAGAAGAGAACAGAGATGAAGGAAGGCTTTAAGGGAAGCTCAGGCTAAAGATTCGACGGAGACTAGCACTAATGTTCTGCTAGCTAGCAATAAAGGTGTTGGCATGAAAACAACAAACCAGCTGCCTGTGGGCTGAAAGCTGTTTACTTCCAAGAAGGAAGAAGCTGATAAATTTGCAGTTGAAGACGAAGCTTCGACCCACAATTTTGATTCAGACTCTGATGCTTCTTTAAATATCATTGTCAATGTAGTGTCAGTAATGCCAAGAGAATATGACAGAGTGACTGAATTGGAAAACTTGGATGCCAACGCTGAGGCAGAAATGGCAGCGCACCAACCTGTGTGCTATTATGTAATGAACAATGGCTGTGTTGAAGAACATAATGCTTTCTTTGAGCGACCAACTGAGGCCATGAAGGGCCACTTGAAACCTCTGTACATTACAGGGAAAGTAGAGAACGTGGCTGTAAATAAGATCTTGGTGGATTGTGGGGCTACTGTCAATTTAATGCCACATTTCCTGCTAAGTAAAATTGGTAAATTCGACACTGATCTTAAACCCCACGACATGGTCCTCTCTAACTATGAAGGGAAGATTGGGACCACTCTAGGTGTCTTACAGGTTGGCTTGACTGAGGGTACAGTGACAAGACCCACCTTGTTTATGGTGGTCGAAAGCAAAGCTAACTACAACGTTTTGCTAGGAAGGGAATGGATCCATTGGGGCAGTACCTTCATCAATGCACCAACGAATAACAATTTGGAGGCCTGATGGAATAGTAGAAAACATTAAAGTTGATCAAGGGTACTTTAAAGTGCCTGTTAATCATGTTGATGGTGTTGAGTTCGACAAAAACTTAGCGCATATTGCGCCTTGTACTCCAGCAGAATTTGATCTCACCCCAGATGACCATGCATTCTGCTCATTATACTTGCACCCACTGGAGGGGTTTCGATGGGACAGAGAAGTCATAAGAGAAGAAGGCAATGTCCCGTACTATGGGCTGCCTGAGGTTGACCCCACAAGATGGGGAAGTGAATTCAGTAACAATGACTGAATTCGACGCACTACAAAGAATTTCGGCCTATGTGGCCGAATCTAAGTTATAAGCGGCCTTAGAGGCTGCACACAACCACATGACCGTTGAAGCCAAAACTCAAATTTGTGAAGTAGGCCCTGGTAAGGACTTTGAACCTGAGCCACCTGATGAGCCTCAAATCGAAGACCAAAACCAAAGGCTTGATGCTGTTTATGATAATGAGCCTTTAGGTTTTGAAAAGGATCCATTGTCAGATAATATTAAAATGCTGGCGCAAGATCCTTTTGAAGAAATTGACTTGGGTGAAGGGGGAGTAAAAAGGCCTACTTATATTAGTGGTAGTCTCGACCCATTACTCAAAGTCGAAATGGTCCAACTATTGAAGGAATTCAAGGATTGCTTTGCATGGGACTATGATGAAATGCCTGGTTTAAGGAGAGAGCTTGTTGAACATAAGTTGCCAATCATACCTGGGAAAAAGCCAGTCAAGCAAAATCCAAGACGGTTTGCCCCAATAATCCTTTCAAAAATCAAAGAGGAAATTGAAAGGCTACTTAGATGCAAGTTCATCCGTACAACTTGGTATGTCAAATGGCTAGCTAATATTGTACCAGTCATTAAAAAGAATGGTTATTTAAGGGTTTGTATAGATTTTAGAGATCTAAATTCTGCAACCCCTAAAGACGAATATTCTATGCCTGTGGCAGAAATGCTGATTGATTCTGCCACAGGACATGAATACTTGAGTATGCTGGATGGTTATTCTGGTTATAACCAAATATTCATTGCTGAAGAAGATGTCCCAAAAACTGCTTTTCGATGTCCTGGGGCATTAGGCACTTATGAATGGGTAGTGATGCCTTTTGGTCTAAAAAATGCTGGGGCAACTTACCAGAGAGCAATGAATTCGATCTTTCATGATTTTATTAAGACTTTTATGCAAATATATATTGATGATATTGTTGTTAAGTCCTTTTCAGGAAAAGATCATATAAGCCATCTTCGACATTCCTTTGAAAGGATGAGAAAGCATGGTCTGAAAATGAATCCTCTCAAATGTGCTTTTTGTGTGCAGGCAGGGACTTCTTAGGCTTTGTGGTCCATAAGAAGGGGATCGAAATTAACCAGAATAAAACCAAAGCCATTATGGAAGCAAAAGAGCCATCAACAATGAAGGAATTGCAGCCTCTCTTGGGCAAAATAAATTTCCTGAGGAGATTTATATGTAACTTAAGTGGGAAAACGCAAGCCTTTTCACCATTGCTTCGAGCTAGCAAGGATGGGTTCGACTGGGAGCAAGCTCAACAGGAAGCCTTCGACAAGATCAAAGAGTACCTGAGTCACCCCCTATTCTCTCACCACCTCGTGGTAATAAGTGTATGAGATTGTACATAGTTGCGTCAGATAGAACTTTAGAGAGCATGTTAGCCCAAGAGGATGATGATGGCGTCGAAAGAGCCGTTTATTACCTTAGTAGAGTTTTAAATGATGCAGAAACTAGATATAGCATGATTGAAAAATTATGTTTATGTTTGTATTACTCTTGTACCAAATTGAAGCATTATATAAAACCAGTTGATGTTTATGTTTCTTCTCGTTATGATGTTATTAAACATATGTTGTCCAAACCTATTTTGCATAGTCGAATTGGAAAGTGGGCATTAGCATTAACTGAATATTCCTTAAATTATAAGCCTTTAAAAGCTGTTAAAGGACAAGTATTGGCAGACTTTATAACTGACCATTCTATAAATGATACCCCCCTGCACTATCTTGATGTGGAACCTTGGAAGTTATATTTTGACGGGTCGAGCCACAAAGATGGGACATGCATAGGAGTATTTGTTATTTCTCCTAATAAAATTCCAACAACACTTAAGTATAAAATTGAAGGCCGTTGTTCTAACAACGAAGCTGAATATGAAGCTTTAATTGCTGGACTTGAAGTATTGTTGGAATTGGGGGCAACTCATGTCGAAATAATGGGAGATTCAGAACTGGTCATAAAACAAGTGACCAAAGAGTACAAGTGCATAAAAGAAAACTTGATTATGTACTTTGTAGTTGTGAATCGACTGTTGAAAAAGTTCGACACAGTTAGTTTTCGACACATCCCTAGACTGGAAAACCAGGTAGCTAATGACTTGGCTCAGATTGCATCAGGGTATAAAGTTTCGAAAGACAAATTACAAGATGCAATCGAAGTCGAAGTCAGAGGAAGGGTGGTGTCAGTAGGATTAGCCCCATCAGATTTGGAAGAAACTAAGCTTGGATATGTTGATGAAGACAATTTTGCAATTCTGGCAGTTGATAGTATAACTGACAAGGATTGGAGAAAACCTATAATGGATTACTTAAAGAATCCAATGCCTTCGACAGAAAGGAAAATCAAGTATCAAGCTTTAAGTTAGGTCTTGTTGGGTAATGAATTATTCAAAAAGACTCCTGAGGGAGGATTGCTTAAGTGCCTCAGTGAGGCAGAAGCATACTTAGCCCTTTCAACTGTCCATAGTGGGGCATGTAGGGCACATCAGGTATGACATAAAATGAAATGGTTGTTGTTTTGACAAGGCATGTATTGGCCTACCATGTTAAAAGATTGTATGGAATTTGCTAAGGGTTGTCAGGAATGTCAAGTTCACGCTGGCATTCAACACGTCCCTGCAAGTGAATTACACTCTTTAGTGAAACCTTGGCCTTTTAGAGGATGGGCTTTGGATTTGGTTGGAGAGATTCGACCAGCATCATCTAAAAATCATAAGTACATTTTGGTGGGTATTGATTATTTTACCAAATGGGTCGAAGCTATCCCATTACCAAATGTTGATCAAGAAGATGTGATTGAATTTATCCAGAAGCACATCATCTATAGGTTTGGAATCCCAGAGACAATTACAACAGAACAAGGATCAGTCTTCACTGGTCGAAAAATGCAAGAGTTTGCTAAAGAAATGGGATTCAAGCTTGTAACGTCCACACCTTATTATGCTCAAGCTAATGGCCAAGTCGAAGCGGCAAATAAAGTAGTTATTGGGTTGATAAAAAAACATGTGGGAAAAAGACCAAGAAATTGGCATAAGACATTGGACCAAATACTTTGGGCATGTCGAACGTCCCCCAAAGAGGCAACTAATACTACCCCATTTCGACTGACTTTTGGTCATGATGCAGTTTTGCCTGTGGAAATTTATCTTCAGTCAATAAGGATTCAAAGGCATCATGAGATTCCATCTGAATCCTATTGGAATATGATGCTTGATGAATTAGTAGACTTAGATGAAGAAAGACTCCATGCATTAGAGTTACTGAAAAGGCAAAAGAAAAGGGTGGAGAAGTCTTATAACAAAAAGGTCAAGATTAAAACCTTTTCAGCTGGAGATTTAGTGTGGAAAGTGATCTTACATATGGATCGAAATACCAGAACTTTGGGGAAGTGGTCTCCTAAGTGGGAAGGTCCTTTTCAAATTATTAAGGCATTTAGTAATAATGCTTATGAGATTCAAGATATGGAGGGTGATCTAAGAGTCTTAGGGGTAAATGGGAAATATTTGAAGAAATATAAGCCTATTTTACAAGAAATTCATATTAAAACGTAAGTTTTATTCAGATTATAAAAGCCAAGATAGGCCATGTAAGGCCAAAATGGCATACAAAGGGAAGAAAACAATTACAATAACATGAAACCCAGGAGAAAGATCATTCATAATCTCTCCAATTGATAGAGTTGAGGAAGGCAACATAATCTTCGTCAGCTTCATCATCAGAGTTTGGTGCTTTGGGATGTCCTTTCTTGGGTACCTTCATCTTGGTTTCTCTCTTCTTGGCGCGAGGTGTTGCTCCAGTTGAAGTGTTATTGAGGGCAGTAGTTGTTGCCTCAACTTTCTTTGTCTCCCCAGCCACCTTCTTGGTTATTGCCTTTTTTGAGGAGGTACTCATGCTTGCTTCAGTAGGTGAAAAATATCCCAAGAGTGAAGAGGGTTTTATAGAGGCAAGGCTTTGCAAGGATTGGCTAGTCAACGATGGAAATACGTAAAATTACCCTTGGGAGTATACCCTAGGGTTGCGCTATTAATATTCCTTTATGGAATAGGAACTTGTGCCGTTGGAACACTAAGATGTTAAAAGTTGCGCTATTTTCATTATTTCCAAGAAAAGAGGCAGAATACTTTAATTACTCAGTTAGCAAAGTTTAAGAGAAAATTTTTGCAAGTCGAAGAGTTAATAGTAAACAGAAGGATTTAGATAAAGGCCATAGGGCATTAAGATTGTCTGTACATGGGGCCTCAAAAGGGTCATCAAACATGATGAACAAAAAGTGGAACTACAAACAAGAAATCATAGGACAATCAGAAGAGGAGCTTCGACTTCAATTCAAGAAAGTTGACCTTGTGGTTCTGAAGGTGTTTCTCACATAGAGCTTTATTGAGTTTGGCTGCTGAAAGTTCCTTTTCAAGCGTTTGGGCCTTATCAAGGAAGTCTATGGTGCGCTTCAGCTCTCTGGCCATTTCAGTGTCGTCGAATTCTCCCAGCTCAAGGTTGCGCTTTTTAGCGTTAGAAATCTTGTTTTGTAGCTCTTCAATTTGCTGGTTCCAGTCATCAATGTTCTTTTGGTTCGACTCCACTTCTGCCTGCCTTTTCTGTTGGTCAATCTCTAGACTTTTGACACTAGCTTCTGATGCATGTGCTTCATCCCAAGCTGCATGTTCCAGTCCAGTTGTGACTTCAATGTTGTCTTGGATCTTGGGAAGGAGTTTGAAGTCCTCAGACATCTGATTTACTAAAGCAGATAGCTCCACAAGGAATTCAGAAACATCTTTACTAAGGGTCAAAAGGTCCAGTTTTTGGAGGCTATCTTTCAGAAAGAGAGGAGCGATTCGATCTGAAAGTAAGACATTGTGGATGTCTCCCTTGAAGATTTTGTCCTTGATTTTTTGAAGGATAGGGCTGGTAAAATCATCTGGAGCTGGACCCCCAGAGCTGGTCGAAGTATTGAGGCTGGTACCTGAAGAGCTGTACTTCTTCCCAAGTATCATCCTGGCATACTCTCGAGGATTCGACCATTTGAGGGAAGCCAAGGGGTCTCCTGTAGGGGTCCTCCAGCAGTCGAAGTGACTGTAGGTCCAGGAGTTGGATTGTTGGCAGGACCTGGTTCAGCCACAGGTGTGTGGGTTTGATCTTGCTCAGTCCTTTCCCTCTCTTCTTCTTGGTCTTCATCTTCTTCGACTTCCTCCTCTTCAGCTTCAGTTGGCCTCCCTTCTATATCCATACCAATAGTCTCTGTTTGGTCGAGAGGTTGTTGATGAGAAACATCATCCTCTTCATGATCAGAGCCATCGGTCTGAGATTGCTGAGTATTAGTCCTGGCAGGCGAATTCTTGTTTGTTTCATTTGCTTCAGGAGGAGGAACTGTAAGAGGGATAGGTTGGTTAATTTCGCTGATTGAACTATATCTAGAACCAAGGTCAGAGGTAGGGTGATAAGTTGGCTCACCTTGGCTATTCAGCAGAGTTGTTGCAAAGCTGAAGGAAGGTTGTGGTGGGTTAGAACCACCCATATCAGCTTGAAAACCACAAGTAAAGAGAATAAGATTGGGAGAAATCTGAGTAGGAAATCCAAATACTGAGTGAAGATAGTATGCATACCTGTACAGCTGCAGCGTCGGGACTTGAGTTTGCACTCTCAGGATCACCAGCAGTCGTTTTCGACGCAACCCTGGAGAGTTGTTTCTTGACACCACTTTCAGCAGGTGTCTTCTCAAGAAGTCTGGCGGTCTTTGAGGAGGATTGGGTGGTGGCTCCAGAAGCTTTGGTAAGCTTCCTCTTCTTTTTAATCACTATCTCCTCAGGGGACTCATCATCAGTTTCTGGAGGGGCAACTGCTTGAGCACCTTTCTTGCCCTTTTTTGAAGGCGTTGGAGGTTTTCGAGCAGCCTAAAAGGTGATGCAAATATTAGAAGATTGGTTACACAAAAAGACTTAGGTAAGGGATATAAAATACCTTTGTGCCTTCAGTGTCCTTTTCGACTCCTGCAGCACCCTTCGATGAGCCGGTCTTCCTGGTCATAGCTGAAAGACAGATGATTATTACAAGATTAATAATTGAGTGGTTAGTTAAAAAATCACAAATCAAGGGCCTCAAACCTTCATATATTTCGGATTCGACACGAACATCCTCGACCCCTATATGAAGGTGTCCTTTGAAACTGTCCAGCGTATGTTTAGTCGCAACCACCTGTTGGGCTTTTGGTTGAGACTGCTGTCGAAGGAGTTTTAGGTGCTCACCACAGACAAACCAGTCTGGAAATGGGGGGGCAAGTGCCACTCCAAAATCAGCGTTAGGCAGTCGAGGGAACTTTGGAGGAAAGTGTTCAAAAGCCACCTCATAACGTTTCTCAAGAGGAACGTTTGAAGGGATTTTCAACTGATCCATTTTTTTGTAGAAATTTCTCCTTCAAAGTGACAGGAGCCTCACGAACGGTTCAACTAATATCATCTGGTCGATAGACAATTTCAAAGTACTTTTGGAATGCCTGAATTTCTTTGACATGAATGAACTTACTCTTCTTGGTCTTCTCCTGCACATCAAGAAAAGCTTGGTCAATTAAGGAAGAGAAGGCAGCAACATCAAGAAATTGTTCACTGTAGTACTTCGACCACCAGTGGTGAAATGGTTTAGTGCACAAAAAGGTAGGTCAAAAGTGCACGGGGGAAAGAGTTGTTTTTCTCATGTTCCACCGGTCGAAAGCGACTGCGGCACTTCCCTCATCAAAACTGGCAGTGTGAAGCACTACATGGCCTTTCTTCCCATACAGACACTTGGGGAAAATCTGAGCCAACCCAAACTGTCGAGAGACAAGATTTGGTTGGTAAGCAATTAAGGCTGCCATGTCTCTTCCAAGATTCAGCCTCTGAATTATAAATCTAGGAATCAAAAAGGCTTCCCAGATTGAAACAGATTCGGCATCGAGTTTGCTGGAGGAATCAGGGAATGGCTTTCTAAACCACTCAAGTCCACAGTTTCTTTCAGCGAAAGGGGCCATACTGGGTGTGAAGTCATATCGCTTGGCGAACATCATAATGTAACTGGAGAAGGCTCCTTTGAGACTTTCCCCATCATCAGTAGGTGTGAGTTTCACCAGGCGAGTACCTTCGACCCTCCTTTCTTTGATCTCAGCAGAGTCCTCATTGACTTGCCCTTTTCTAGGAAGGCTAGCTTCGAAAGTTGCATTAAGCCACAATTGAAGCAACCAGAGGGGGCCATTCAAGTGAACAGTACCTTGGGCCTCCAAGTCTTTAAGCGAGCCGCCCCTTCGCTGAGAGACTCATAGAGGTTTGCCAAAATCAACTCACTAAGGCAAACTCCTCTGTTGTTATGAAGTTGGTTGGCCAGAGTGAGATATTTCTTGGCCACCTGCAGGGATTTGAAGCAAAATACATACCTCGACAACCATGCGGTGAGGAATGTAATGTGTTCCTTGTCAGTTATTTCGTCAGTATCGCGCTTGTGGTGGTTTATGAAGTGGGTGTATGTGAGCTTGGAGTCAGAGATCTCTATGGTATCCTCTGCATCAGTATCAGGATCGTATGAAGTGCCATCTGGTCGAAGACCTGCAATGGCAGCAAGGTCGAAGAGTGTGGGAGTAACCATCCCACAAGGAAGATAAAAGGTGTAGTGGGTACTATCCCAAAAATAGAATGATGCTGCCAGCAGGTTCAAACAATACAGAATGTTGGTTTTCGACAGCATAAGCAGATCATAGATTCCAATGGTCTTCCAATGATCAGCTTTCACTTTTTCCATTCTGGTCAGCCAGAGGTCAAAGTCCTTTAGCTGGTTAACAGCTCTTACCAATCTGGTACCACCGTGAAGATACCTAATATCCATCTTAGTCAAAGTGGGTTTATCGGGGGAAGCTTCATTTTCTTTAGGGTTGCTCTTTTGCCCTAAAGGTCTTGATTTACGGTAAGAGGGAAAGAACTCACTAAGCTTCTCATCAGTGGGTTTAACATAAGCTAAGGGGCCACCTAGAGCATAAGGAGTATCAGAAACAATGAGAGGGATCATTACCTGGGACTCGTAAATACTCCTTGCTTCCGCAAGAAGGGGTTTTGGCATAAACTGTTGGTTCTTCACCACCTTAGGTCCTGGAATGTTTGCAAATAGCGGAAGGGTTTGTTTGAATGGTGTGCCTTTGCCTTTTTGACCTTTCGTTGCTTGGGGAACAGTTTAAGAAGACGCCATTGTTGGAAGTTGAAGAGAAAATGAAGAGTGCGTTCTGGTTTTTTTTTAGAGAGTTTGAAGAACGAAGAAATAAGTTGCAAAAGCTTGAGAATGTGAAAGTTCGTAAAATTGGGGAAAAGGGGTATTTATAGGCATTTGGAAGATAAAGGGATTGTGAATCCACCGTTAAAACAAATGCGATAGTGGGACTCGTGTCCTCTTTTGAGATCGTTGGATGGTGGTGGTTAAGAGCAGACTATAAATGCTTAATCCCAAGAAAAGTGATGATGAAAATTGTTCGTAAATACGGCTGAAAAGACGTTTGAAGATTTGCCATCATGACATGACGTCATAAGCATGGTTGAAAGAAACTGAATAGTTTCTAAATCGTGGGTTGGTCAATTAGGACCATGTTTTCCATAATCGAATGAGCAGGCGTCGAAAATTATGTTATCAAAAAATGACCTTCCTACCAACACTGGCGAAAGGACATTTTTGGGGGGCAATATGTTAGCTCCTAATTTCGACGCTACATGATTTTAAACAATTTGGCTTAAAAGGAAGTTATTCTTTAAAATAATAAGCTAAAAGAAGAAGGCTTTGACTAGAAGGCCTTCGACCATGTTTGCTGAAGCCTCAGTCGAATAGAAGGATTTCAAGACTTCAAATATTTCTAAGTTTAAAGAGTCAATTCGACAGGATAAAACTGATATGGATAATGCGCTGCAGTTACAACTAGATAGTGGAGGGAAGTTCTACTATTTGAATTTGAAAAGAGGACAGGTGGCGATGATCCAGAAGTTGAAGACATGCAAAGTGCCAAGTGGCGTATTCTAGGAGTAAAACCGTCAGATGGTGGTTACTTTAGAGTATTATAAATAGGTTAGTCCTAGGGTTAGAATAAGTGTGAAAAAAAATCATATTTGTACAAGTAACTTTATATTCACTCAAAGTATCCAGTGTGTCGAGAAACAAGTGAAGTGAGATTGTACGTGATTGTAATCACCATTATCCTTTATTGCAATGCAATTTACTTTGAAGTTTCTATTTTAGATTCTTTACTTTGAAATCCTTTTCACAAACTTTCACCTTTCAAGTCAGTTACATTACCCAGTCTTTACTTTGAAGTTTACATTAAAAAGCCTTTACTTTCAAGCATTTACCATTCTGCATTTTAAGATCTTTACGCATTCCTTTCCAGCATTTAATTCCAGTTTTTATCAAACCTTTACATTCACCCTTTTCTCTCTGTTGATGTATTGTTCGACTTAGTTATTTCTTTGATCTTTATCGCTTTCCTTTACATTTCAAACACCCCTTTTTATTTATGTTGAAAGGCATACTTTACCAAATCGTGAAATATTCTAAATACACATACAACACATGTCCTAGGATCAATCTGATCGATCCTGTAAGTTACTAGAACTTTATTGTTTTAGAAGATCAGCGGTTGTTTACCAATTTTCAAGGTAAACAGTGTTACAACGAGAACTCATCATTGTTGCTATCTTCACAATGACTTGGTCAATTTTGTAGATGAACATTCAGTTCGTGATTCTATAAGTGATCGACACATCAGAAGCAAAAACTCTTTCCATTAAATAGCCAGTAGAAATATAGCCGTTAGAGAATATTGTTGGCTGTTTGGAAAGGAGACGTTGTGATATAATGAGTTGTACTGACACATCTTCTTTTTGCAGAGGAGGAAGTGACCAGACATCTTTTCTTGGGCAGTGTGTACATTTAACTCACAATGGTAATATTTAGACTTCAAAACTTCAGTGGCTTCTGATGTTAATTTGATGAAGCATGAGTAGAGTCTTCTTAGCAGAATATCTGATGCTTCAAGTCTTCCGTTGATTGAAGAAGTCCATTAGGAATCAGTCTTCAGAACTTCAACACTTAGTCTTTAAGAACGTTATCCTTTTTCTGCTTTAAGTCTTCCGAATCTTCAGAGCCTGTCTTCAGAGTCTTCAGAACTTCTTATTTGAAACCTTGATCTTCAGAACTCGTCAGTCTTCAGATTCTTTCTGCACTTGGTCTTCAGCGCCTTCAGCCATCAGAACTTCAAGTCATAGGAGTCTTCAGAACTTCGGTTCTTTCTGAGTGTACTTCTTCAGAAGCTTCGCTATCTTCAGAATCTTAATCACTTTCAGAGAGCATCCACAAGAGCATTGCAACAGCAATCTTGGTATCCTTGGATTAGGCTGATCATGACTAGATAAAGAAGCGTTCTTGCTTCTCGCTTTAGTCACACATAGTAACTTCGCATATGTATATATTCAATCATAGTACATCTAGCTGGTGTATGTTGGTTCTGATGTCTTTAGTTCTTATGATCTGCACACAACACACGTTAGACCATAAAATGGTTCTTTCACAAATACTTATTGTTATCACCAAAACACAGATTGACTTGTGGAGACAATTCTTGCTCTCACAGTCACATGCCAAATCCTTAAAATCAGAACCTATTAGCAAAAGCTACTCACTATACAAAACCATTAGGGTACAATATTGTTCTCTAAGAAACAATGTATTGTTATCATCAAAACAAAAGGATAGATGTGGAACCAAATATTGTTCTTACAATCTCCCCCTTTTTGATGATGACAAAACTATGTAATTTGATGAATAATTTTTACTTGGTTAAATCATATATAAACATCATAGTGAGGTTTGTAAGCTCCCATTGAATTTTATACTATTAAAATATTTTTCAGCTTAAAATTTCAGAGTTAGGTTTGCAAGCTCCCCCTGAATTTAAAACTCTAAAATAATCTTAACATATAAAATATCTCAATCAGCATGAAAGAAATAACTTCATAGAACGCAGAAGCCTGGCTACAGAAGTAGAAATCTAATTACAGAAGTATTTCAGAATTGACTTTACTTTAAGTATCATAAGTTTTGGTTATCACCCTTATATCAGAGCTTGATCTGTCAGAACTTATATATTCCTGGTTAACGTTAGTGCTTATATACGTCTGGTTACATATTCTTGGTTAACTCAGACTCAAATCAGCTTGATTAATGTCTTATGAGAAAATCTTTGATTCTTGAAAAACTTGGTTAACTTGAAACATGGTGAACTTATTCAAAATTCCCAAAATAGTTAATGAGAGTTAGAAATAAGATTATTAAATAGAAATGTTTGGGTGTCAGAATGGGAATAGGTATATAAAAATCATATCACTTTTCTCCCCCTTTGTCATCAATCAAAAAGATAAATAATGATAGACAAAGTAAAATAGACTCAGAAATCTCATTTCATTTAAAATGCAGAAGCAAAGGTATAGAAGCAAAGTGCAAAAATGATAAAAAGACAATAAAAACAACAATTTTTAAAACAGGTGTCTAAGAAGGGGGTGGCAGTCTTGACAGAATGGCTTGGAGCATCCCTTCATTATTGTTGTTGGTTTCAGCCTGTTCCTTGAACATTTCCTCATGCTTGTCTAGGCACAATCTAACCACTTGATTTTCAGTCTTCAGCACCAAAGAAGGTTCAGAGCCTGAATCTTCAGCTTCAACAATGCCTTTGGTTCCAAAAATAGATGCCAAATTTGTGTTTGGAGGAGGAGAAGTTACTTCAGCTTTAGGTGCAGTGAGAAGAAAGGTTGGGGGAACTTTCTGAAGCAAAGGTTTAACAATACCAGAGAATCTGGCATAGAAGTTTCTTTGAGTATCCTTTACGCACAGGAATTCCAACTCTTCAGAACTGAAGTTAATCCATTTTCTGAAGTTGTTACACAGACTATGAACTTCAAAGAGGTTTGCATTGGAGGTGCAAACTTTAGTGAGATATTTCAATCTGGAAACAACCTCACTTTCAAACTACATAAACAATTCATCCAGAGGTGTGGGACAAATGTTGGTTTAAGAGGGTGTTTGGTCAGAATAGAGATGAGGTGTTCTGTTAGTGACGACAATGATGACAACGTCTGACACATAATCATAATCATAATAATCTGATTCGTCATAGGAGTCTATAGTTGATGGTTCATTATTTATGATACGTTCCCATAATATGTCAATGACAGGTTCATTAATATTTGGTTAAGCATGTGGAGTCAGTGGAGTTCGAGTGTCTTATGGAAAGGCACATGCTTTTGGTAATGTGAGTGAGCAAAAGATGGTGTGGAAAAATTTGATTCAGAAGTTGGTATTGGTGTTGGTTCAGATGGAATTGGGGTTGTAGTAATGGTCGTTGATTCAGCCATAGTTTGGATTGGTATAGGGAGTGTTACAGAGACAATGGGTATTGGAGTGATGATAGATATAGATGGTTGTTTTGTGATGGGTATTGTTATGGTTCCAAAAGGAATGTGAGAGGTTAATTGAGTTGGGATGGAAGATGGTTGGGTGTGGATGAAGTAGTGAACTCAGAATGAAATGGAGTTTCAGTTAGAGGGGACTTACCATTAGGCTTAGTCTGAGGAGTGGGAGCTTCAGGAGGTCTGGGGTTTCGAAAACTGATAGCTTCTTCAGATCCTATAGTGTCCTTCAGAATATTATTCAAATTGTCAAAAGTTATGGCATATTTGGTTGGGGGCTGAGGATATCTGGAAGGTCCTGTACCAGTAGAATTGGACTTCCTCTTTCTCAAGGAGTAAAGATCTGGGTTGGTTTTAGGAAACTCCTCAAAAAAGTAAGCCATTGGTGTTTCACCTTTTGCCAGGCAATTAACGATGTACAGTTGCAGAACTTCCTTAGAATCTTCCTGAGTATATATGGGGTAATCATCAACTAGAATTATTCTAGCACCAACAGTTGGCTTGTCCAGAAGCTCTGAAGGATCAACAACAATTGTGATCAAGGACATGTTTTTTTAGATTCCTTCCATTGAAGGGCTTTCCAATTTCAAATTTCAATTCTTTGGTCTAGCCTATTTCCATTAGCTCTTAAACCAATTTTCTCTCATAGAGGATATTAGAAATAAGCCTTCCCAAAGTTATCCACTTTCTGGGTTTAGAGGATCTATTTCTAATTTCCTTAACCATCTCCCTCAGATACTTGAAGAGAATGGAGGGTAGATTCATCTTATCTCCAGTTGAAATGTAGTACAATATGTACTTCTGGTCTGTGTTGATGTAATCAGGTGAGTTTGATGATGGTATGTGATGAATGTATCCCAGAATTATCTTGAACCAAGCCTTAAGATGATGATCCAGCTTCTTGACGTTGGAGGAAGGCTTTCCATCCAGAAAGATTACCTTAGCAATTTCTTCCATTCTTTACTTCTTAGCCAGCATCTCAAAGCAATGTTTCCCAAAGCCATCATGACCGAGAAGTTTAGCAATGGACTTCTAAGAAGTTGTGATCTTGTGCCCTAACACTGTATATGTTACTTAAAGACTAGTAGCTGAAGCAAATATCCAGAATTGCTTCACTAACTCAGTGTATAGTGGTCCTTTGAGACAATCAAAATAACTTTCCTAGCCTTAAGATTTAACTTCTCTAGTTAAATCACACCCACTAACCTTCAGATTCTCAAAATCCACCATTAACTCGCAGAGAATGTCTAACTGATCTACTGGGGTAAAAAGAGTTAGTTCAGGGATTCCTTATTTCAATTGTTTTGGTTGCTGTGAAGTTTTTTGAATAGATTGTTGTTGTTGAGCTTGTTCTTAAGATTGTTCCATTGTTGATGATGAAGAATGATTTATGGTTTCAGAGAAGTTTTTAGTTTGAAAGAGAGAAAATGTAGGAAGTAAATGTAGCGAAAGTGTGTGAAGTGGGTTTATATAAGGGTTTTGCAATCATGAATAAAATCTTGAACAGTGCACAAAATTTGACAAGAGGTAAAACGTGAAAATTTTATCTACAAGTCTAGATTTATTCCTTACCACTTCACCTTGCTAATTAAGCTTGTTTCTGAAAACCCATTTTGTTCCAATAATGTTCTTCTAATGAGGTTTGGGTACCATATCCCAAACATCATTCCTTTGAATCTGATTCAACTCTTCTTGCATTGCCACAATTCAGGCATCATCAGATAGAAATAAGTCCTAGCATTGAGTGTTCATCTTTGAATGCATATCTTTTCTATAAAAGACTGACTTGTTTCCAATGATTGGTTCTTTTGGATGTGAAAACTTGTACTTGAATGTCTTCTTGGATTGTGTTGCCTCTTGTGAGCTATCACGAGCTTCTTCAAAAGCATCTTTCTCTGGATGAGTTTTAGAAGTTGGATCAGCTTCTGGGCCATCAGCTTTTGAAGGTTTGGTAGCTTCTAAACCATCAATTTTTAAAGTGTCTTCAGATACATGAAATTCTGAAAATCTTTCAACTAGCTCTGACATTTTATTGTCGGGCTCTTTGTCATTAAATTCGATGTGTATTGACTCTTAAACCATTGTGATTTCAAAGTTATACACATTGTATTCCTTTGAGCATTCAGATTTTTAGCTTTAGCATCAAATTTTTGTAGATAAACTTTGTTGTTTAACATGTAACATGGACATCCAAGCTGATGAAAATAAGAAATACTTGATTTTCTTCCTTTGAATAACTCATATGAAATTTTGTTCGAAATAGGTCTAATATATATTTTGTGCTGAACATAACATGTTCTATTTACAACTTTTGCCCACAAGTACTTAGGTGAATTATTTTCATGGATCATGGCTCTAACCATTTCTTGTAAAGATCTATTCTTTCTCTCTACAACTCCATTTTATTGTGGAGTTCTAGGAGATGAGAACTCATGGATAATTCCATGTTTTTCACAAAATATTTCAAATGAATGATTTTCAAATTCTCCTCCATGATCACTTCTGACTTTTAAAATATTCGATTCTTTTTCATTTTGTATTTATATGCAGGAGATCCTGAACACATCATATGACTCATTCTTAGTTCTAAGGAATTTGACCCAAGTCCATTTACTATAGTCATCAACTATGAGTAATCCATATTTCTTCTAATTGATTGATGCAGTACCAACTGGACCAAATAAGTCAATGTGAAGCAGTTCTAAGGGTCTGGAGGTAGAGACAATGTTCTTTGATTTAAAAGAGGTTTTATTAATTTTTCCTACTTGGCATGCTCCACAAAGACCATCTGAGTGATAATATAGTTCTGGAAAACCTTTGACAAGTTTTAGCTTGTTAAGCTTAGAGATTAATATTCATTTAGCATTCCTTAACCTTTTGTGCCAAAGCCACTTTTCATCACTCACTGATAGAAGGCAAAATACCTTTTGATCAGCCGATTCGGAGAAATTAAGTTTATATACATTGCATTTTCTCATACCTTTGAACAATATGGACTTGTCAGACTCATTCATAACTATAAAGTTGTTCTTATTAAACATTACTTCATAACCACTATCAAAAAATTGACTAATGCTCAATGGGTTATGATTCAGTCCATCTACTAATCAAACATTGCAAAGATTTTGATTTACTTGTCACAAGCTCATAATGTTTTTTCAAACTTTTCATGTGTTTGGCTTTGTCTTGACACCGACCCATAAGGTCATGAACAAGAGTAATTAAATTAGAACGAGATAGTTTAGAAAATACCTCATCTTCTTCTTTTGAATATGAATTAGATTTTGTGTCTGAAGATGATAGTCCATCAGTGCTAGATTGGATTTTGCATCATCTTTATCATATTCTTCTTCTTTGTCAAGTTCAACCAATATTGACATGAAACTCTTCTTGACTTTGTGTCAGAAGTTTTCCTTCTGATAGCTTCCTTTTTTTTACCTGTCCTTTTGCAACTTTAGACAGTTGACAATAAAGTGACAAGGCTTCTTGCAGTTGAAGCATCCCTTCTGGTCATCTTTCTTGTCTTTGGAACTTGATCCTCTGAATCCACTGCTTCTTCCAGAGAACCTTTTGTTCTTTTTAGCCAGATTATAAATGCCATTTATTCATCATCTCCATCTTCTTCAGAACCTGCGGCAGGAACACATTCTTCAGGTTCCCAGGCTTTAGGAGACTTAGCAAGTTGACCAACAGATTTCAAAGCAAGAGACTTTGATTTCTCTGCAGGTTCATCTCCTATGAGCTTCATCTCATGACTCTGGAGATTTCTTATCAGACTTTATAAACTTATTTTGTTTAAGTCCTTGGCTTCTTGAATGATTGTCACCTTTGGTATATATTTGGCAGGAAGACTCATAAGAATCTTCTTGACATGATCATAAGTTATATAACTCTTGTTTAAAACTTTAAGTCCAGATACAAGAACTTGAAACCTTGAGAACATGGTGTCAATATTCGAGAGGTCAACACGAGGGAGCATTTTTACTTTGGGGCTTTTTTTTAAGAGTAATACACCTTTATGAGAGACATACACACCCAAAATCTTAAGGTGATAGATGTGAGAGTTTCCCACTTATAGATACTAAAGTCTCCATATTTCTAACAAATGTGGGACTTCCCCCACACCGCTCACACTTATCATTCTCAACACTAACCTTTTTGTTAGTAGCTGAAAAATTTAGGAATGCGATGCTTTAAACCAATTTTAGTTGAAAAATATGCAATGTAGTAAATTTTAGATTTGGAGTTTTTTTAAGTTTTTTTATTGCTAGAAAACGAAGATACATAAATAAGGGAAAGAGGAAAAGTTCGTGGCATGTATTATGTGTTTGAATTCTATAATCCAAACATCCAAATTTTTTTTATTGAATTCTAAATTTAGAAAATGCTAACTATTGTAATGTGAAGCATAAAACAAGGACACAAGAGAATAAGGGGAAAGCTTAACGAGGGAGCAACGTTCGTCCGATAAATGCTCTACTTTTATTTTTGTTTTGTTTCTTTCTTTCTTAAATTAAAAGGCTCCAGCCTATCTTGAAGCCTTTGGCTAGAAAATTCTCCGACATCCAGCCTCAAATTCAACAGACTAGGCATGAGTTGCTCAAAGCTCAAGATTGCCTCCAGCAAAATCCGTTTAACAATTAAGCCATAGAGAATGTCAAGAAGCATACAGACAAAGTGTTAAACCTCAACCAAATAGAGGAATCAATCCTGATGCAAAGATTCAAAATTAATTGGCTCAAGTTGGAGGACAACAACAATGCTTATTTTCATGCTGCAGTCAAAGAGAAAAATAAACAAAAAGGAATATATAACGTGACTTCTATAGTAAGCTGGTTGATACTAAAGCTAATGACTTAAAGAGAATTGATATTCCTACTATGAGAGGCGGCAAAACCCTTCCTATAGAGCTAGCTCAACAGTTGATCAAGTCTGTTGAAGTGAATGAGATATGGAATGACTTGAATCAAATTTGAGATACCAAAGCCCCAGGTATGGATGGATTTAACTCCTATTTTTCAAAACCACTTGGCATATTTTTAATCATGATGTGCATAGTGCAGTGCTAGATTTCTTTGCAGCTGGTAAAATGTACAAGGCAGTGAATTGTTCTTTGGTGACATTGATTCCAAAAAGCCCTGAAGCCAAACCCATAAAGGACATGAGACCTATTTCTTGCTACAGCACAATATACAAGATAATATCCAAGATTCTTACTAATAGGTTTGGGAAGTGATCAATCATATTGTGGAAGACACCCAATGTGCCTTCATTCCTGGGAGGACAATCCAGGACAATATCATGTTAGCCCAAGAGTTGGTAAGAGGGTATGGCAGAAAAAATATTTCACCAAGATATATGGTTCGGATGGATATACAAAAGGCTTATGACACTGTTGAATGGAAATTTGTGTATAAATTATGGTTTAGATAGGATTTCCTCAGAGGTTCATAACTTGGATCATGGCTTGTGTTACAACTGTTTCCTATAGATTTGCAATTAATGGAGTTCCATCTAGTATCCTCAAAGTTGAAAGAGGATTGAGACAAGGAGACCCCATCTCCCCTATCCTTTTCATGATTATAATGTAATACCTGCATATAGTTCTACATGGCCTTTGTTCCAATCCAAATTTCAATTTCTACCCTAAGTGTGAAAAGCTCAAAATCCTCAATTTGTGCTTTGCTGATGACATCATTCTTTTCCTAAGAGGAGACATAGGATCCATGAATTTAATGATGGAGAAAATCAAGGACTTCACAACTACTACAGGTCTCCATATAAGCAACCTAAAGAGCAAGCTTTGTTTTGGGGGAACGGATAAAGATATGCAAAGGAACATTCAAACTGAAACTGGTTTTGATATTGGTGTTATGCCATTTCGATATCTTGGCGTCCCTCTTGACAGCAAGAAAATTTCCATAACACACTGTCAACCTTTAATTGAGAAAATGATGATCAGGCTGCATCATTGGAGCACCAAGTTGTTGTCTTATGCAGGGAGGTTGCAGTTGATCAAGAGTGTCATCTTCTCCATAGCCGATTATTCGATGCAAATATTTCCTTTGCCCAAAAAAGGTTATATCTCATATTGAAGGGCTATGCAGAAGCTTTTTATGAACAGGTAAAAGTAACCCTAGCAGGAAAGCTCTTATATCTTGGAAGCATATTTGTGACCCCAAAAATGCTGGGGGCTGAATCTGATATCCCTTATAGAGTGGAACAAGGCCACTATAAGGAAGTTGTTATGGAATATTTGGGAAAAGCAGGACAAACTTTGGATACAATGGATCCACATCTATTATATGAAGCATGAAGATGCTGGAATGTACCAGCCAGGCTCACATTGTTCTTGGATCCTGAAAGCTATTTGTTGTACCCCAAATTTTTCCCTTAGATCCATTGATCTCTTGCATGTCATATTAGGTCAATCATGCTGCACAGCTAACCCTTTTTATCAGATCTTTGTTTGTGTTTGTTTCTTTTTTATCAGGTTTATCTTGAGGAGATTCAAGGAGTGATTTATCAAGATTTTTGGATGGAGCATTGAATCAAACCAATCTCTAGGAGATGTCTCCATAACCCTAACCCCTACATAACCAAATTTCTACCCACTTTATCTACCCTCATTTGTCACCTTCATTTTCTAAACCTATTTCATTAACCTTTTCCTTTAACCTTTTATTCAATTTGTTCAATTTAATTCTCCTAAACCACATCTAATCCAAATCAATTGCCAAATCATCCATTATTATTTATTTTTCCTAATCACCTTTTTTTACAACAAGAATACAAAAACCATTCTTAATTTCCTAAGCCCAATTTGGTAAGCCCATCGTGACCAAAAAGAAAGGAATATGTTGTAAACTATTTGGATTTTATTTTCATTGCCAATGACCAATAAGAATCAAGCATTAGTGGTGTTGACTTTTCAACCTAATTAGCAACCAATGGAGAAACGACATGTGGCACCAAGGAAACCAAAGTGAACCAAATTGTTCCCCTCCCTCGTCCTTGCTCGCAAATTCAGAATGGAGGAAGGAAAATCCAGGCGAATGCAAGCTCGTCAATTCATATAAACCAATTCAATTCTTGGCGCGTTAATTCATTTTGAATGTTCCCAAATCACTTTCCCGTTTAAGCTTCCTCATCTGGTTTCATCAAAAGCAGTTCTGGGGAATTACCATTCTCATAATCCACTCTGATTCACTCTGCATCACCCTGTAAGATTGTCATGGCGTCGTCCCCATCAATTTCTCTTTCAAAGCCTACCTGTGTGGCAACAGAGGTTTGTTTCAGAAGCAATACACCAAATGAGCATTTGACCCTGCATCTCTGAGCCATTTGTACAGCAAGGGAGCGTTTGCTTCCCAAGGATGAACAACATTGGAATTCAAATGTTAAACCCTAGCTCCTTTTGCACCCAAGCTGTTTGAGTTTTGAGTTCGACCCGACCCATCAAGTTAGCCTATATAAGGAGCTCAATCTTAACAATTGAGGACATTAACATTTCTCACAAATACATCCTAAAATCTTTGAGCTTTCTGAATCCACGAGCAAGAAAGGAAGAAGCTTGTTTCTGGGAATTTTTTATTCAAAGGAAAGAGCTTATCACAGTTAAAGGTGCAGTGGACATTACTCCACTTGGTAACCCTTCTTCTCTTTTACTATTCATGTCATCCTCATCATAAATCTTATGTCCATGTTATAATTCGGATATGCATATCATGACATTAATGTTTGAAATGATTTGGTTTGTTTTGCTATGCTGCTGTGCTTTGAATCATAGAATGTGAAATGGTACCCTATTGAATTTATTGTTTTGCTCATTTTCATTGTGATGTTATGCTGTCAAACTTTGGTTGAGTATCATTGCTGTTATCATGTTAGGAATGCTCATTGACTCTTGTTGTTTCTTGAGTGATAGTGTTTATAATGGAAGTTTGCCTTGACTCACCCTGTTACAAACTGATGTGTGATATCCATTTGCTTCCATATTCTGGTTTATATGTATCTGTTTATGTCATGACCGTTTGCTCTATGTCTGATACTTGAGTTTGCATATGCCCTGTTAAAAGTTTTTTTTTTCAGTTCCCTAGAATCTTAGTATGAGATTATGGCCTTGTGTTTACTGATCAAATGTGTATGCTTGTTTCTCTATGTGTGGTATGTGTATGTCTGGTGTTGAGATATTTTCTTTAATTTGCCTTTGTTCTTTTGAGTACAATTGATTGAAGTGTCAAAATGTTTTCGCTCCATTACCTTGCTAAGTCATACAACTCTTTCTTATTTCTCACTGAAAACTTGTTGATGTTGTCCTTGGTTAGTCCTTTGTTTTTGCTTGATCATAGTCCTCTTTTCTAACTCTGCTGAGAATCATAACCTGACCTTGTGCTTTGAACTGCTACTTTGACAGACTTTAATCCTTTCTATGACCAGGTTTTCTTGATGTGTCTCTGTTATTCCATGAACTTATGCCTTTGTTTATCTATTCATGCTTGTACACATCTTGATATACATATACCACACGTCATGAGCTACTGGTCTGTCAACTGTTATGCATCCAAATCATGTGTGCTTAGATCTTTGGCAAATATGTTAACAGTTTTGTATGATGATCTGACCTGTTTTCTTTCAATGTGTGTATATGTGTTCATGACTGATTAAGTTCCTTTCTTTTGTTAAGTTTGTTGACTGCTATATTACAATCACTTTGGCCAATGATCTTTTCCACTGATCACACAATTACACCACAATTAGAGTTTTGTTTTCATGCTGCAAATCATTTGTTGGTTTGCACCTGATCATTTGGTTATGCTTCTTCTTTTGACAGTTTGTTTTTGAATGGTTTTATGACTATGCGATTTCTGACACGTGCTAACTGATGTGTCTTTGGTTTGTTGAAATTATGCCCTGATTTTGCTCTTTAATATTAACTTGGCAATGTTTGTTTTCTGTTGAACCTGGTTTCTTCTTTTGAGTAGTTTGCTGTCACTTTGATTGTAAACCAATTGTACTTGAAATTCATGAAGTGAGTGTCTTGATGATTCTGTTCTGCACTTAGGATAGGGTAGATGTTCATATGTACTTATGTGTTTACTTTGCTCTTTCATTACGTGTCTTGCTAAACCCTAAAACCAAATGGCATAGCATTCTGATTTTGAACCTTAACATGATCATGTTGGTTACTCTTAATTGTTGAAATCATATAAGTAAGTCATGATTCTTGGAGTAAGTTGTGTGCTTTACTTAAGGGTTTGTTGCTTTATGAATTCTGAGAGCATGTTTAAGTCAGAAATGTTTTCAATCCTTTGTCATTTGTCTGCTTTGGTGTTGTAACATTTTTCATGACTTGTTCTCAAGCCTTTGTGATACCTCTTCTTTGTAGCATATGTGTGTATTGTATGTTAAGTTTTAGCTTAAATGAATGACACTATTGTATTCCTTGTTTTTTGCTGATTAATTTAGACCTTTACTTTGTGTAATTTGGTTGTACTTTGACTGAGTTATGGATGTTTGAACATTGGCTGGGCATGAGAAATTTTGGTTGGCAAGCTTAAGCATATGCGCAGCATGATACGCGTATTGCTTTGGTTGGGATTTATGGCTTGTTTTGCTTTATATTATTCTTGAGTTATATATTGAACGGATGAGAGCGTAGCACCGCTGGTCCAAGGAGGAGTTTGTAAGTGTTTATAACTAAGGGGACTGGGGTTCGAATCCCCCTCGCCCCAGTCCTTTTATTTATTTTTCTGAGTTTTGCTTGTTTTAAAATATATATTTGTGCTATCCTTCATATGTTAAGATGTGCGCGTTGGCCTGGTGGTAATGGTTTTAGGCTGTATGCGCAATGACCCGAGTTCAAATCCTAAGCATGCCATTTCCTAATTTTTTTTTATCACTTGTTGACTTTATCTTGTTTTTTAAGTTAATGCTTCTTTTTTTAAAATATCATAACTTATTTAATTTTTATCCTTTTTCTTCCCTTCTTTTTGCCACATTTTCCTTATTGAATCTATTTTTCAAATATAAAAAGAAATTAATAAAAATATTAATTTTTGAGACCTTTATGCATGATTAGATCATAAATGTTTATTAGGGTTTTTGTTGCACTTTCTTATTCATCATGCCATATTATGTCTATCTATCATGTTTGATCATTGCCTAACATGTGTAATTCTCACTTTGCATTGATATCATGATTCTATCTCATCCCACTATCTTATTCATGTGTTATTGCATTATCCTATTTGCATTTTAATCTCTTTATCTTGGTAATCTTTATAACTATTATCTTTCCCCCCATTCCAAAGGGAGATCACTTTAAATTGACTCTTGAAGTCATCTTACCTCATCCCTCTAGGTTTACCCTTATTTCTTGGCTATCATGAGCCAAAGAAATCATAACTTAGAAATAGGTTGGAGTTCTTAAACTCCATGTGATTCTCATCATCATGAGAACTCACTTTCCCCTATAACGTAGATTTAGAGAGTTATCGTGAACTCTAGAATGAGCTCATACTCATTTTCCCCTTGGAACTTTGGCCATAGTCAATGGTTTCTCTTCCTTCACCCTTAGATCGGTGAACTACGGATACTATGATTCCACTCCCGTAATGATACGTAGGCGCAAAGTGCGATGCTTTGTCGAGTATACTTAGAAATAAACCCCTAGGGTTTCAACCTTTAGCATAGCACCCTTAGCAAGCGAATAAGATATTACAAGTTAAAAACAAGAGGCTCCCGTAGAGTACTACGGACGTTTAGGGTGCTAATACCTTCCCTAGGCGTAACCAACCCCCGAACCTTAGATCTCCCCCTTTTAGGTTTTCTTCGATCATGAACCTTTCCTTTGGATAAATCAAAGTCGGTTGTAAAAGAAATATGATGCAAGTTAATTAATAGCTTGTTATCTGATTTTCACCGCAACAGGAATGGCGACTTCACTAAGGACACACTCTTATTTTTTAGGGTTAAGCCCGCCTTGTTTTTGCTTGTTTTATTTATTGCTTGCTCACTATATTTATGTATTTCTGTTTGATTGCCTGCTTATCTTTTGTTGGCTTGGTTCTTGAGTTGTGAGATAAATCCTATACCCGGATTTGAGCGTACACTTATGATAGGACGATGGTATTTAAGAAGGCTTTGAGGGAGTCGAATCCTGAAAAGTTGAATTGAGAACACTGTCACTCAGTTGAGGCCCTCTTGAGAGTCTAGTTATGTTGAACGAATCCGTTCATGAAAACGTGCTACTCTCAACCTAGGAGCCCATGATATTGAGAATCGTAGTTACTAAACCCCACTTAAGCCTTTTAGGATGTAGTGCGGTGACCATGATGGAGTCTATTTCTGAATTGGTTGTCACGCGATACTACACTCAGACGAGATTCTCTTGAGAATTTTATTGATTACCAAGTCATCTGGGAAATCGTTAAAATCTGAAAGATGGGTTGTCGACTCTGGGAACTTCTTAGAACCTCGTTCAGCAGGTGAAAACCAATAGAACATACCAATGGGAAGGGTGAACCCTTGGCTCCATGCTCAACCTATCTCCCTTTGCCTTTGCTTGTGTGTGCTTAGTGTGTGCTTTGCATTCATACATCATAAGCATTCATGTTGCATCTGTTTCATGGAACTCAGACTTCTTTTCTTATATCAGAGGGATATCATGGATAACTCAAGAAGAAACACCATCAAATACACTTTCAAGAGTCCCAGATTGGATGACCTAAGGAAATTGGGAGATTTGCTAACAGACCCTGAAGGATTCATAAACAGATATGGGAAGTTATGGGTGTTGTTGAAGAGGACCATTGATGAAGGACTCCTCTCAACCTTGCTTCAGTTTTATGATCCAAAGTATCACTGCTTCACGTTCCCTGACTATCAGCTCTTACCCACCCTTGAGGAATACTCTCAGATAATTGGTTTGCCCATCAAGGATGAGTCTCTATTTCCTATCTTCGAGAAGGGTCCTAAAGAAGAGGAAATAGCCAAGGAAACCCATCTGGACTTAGTTGACATCAAAAGTAATTTAATCTCTAAAGGAGGAATTTTTAGGTTAACTGCTAAGTTCTTGTTTGAAAAGGCTCGATATTTTGCTAAAAATTCCAACAGGGATGCCTTTGAAGCTGTTTTTGCATTGCTTATCTATGGACTTTTCTTGTTTCCAAACATTGACAACTTTGTGGATCTAAATGCAATCAAAATCTTCTTGAGACGAAATCCAGTACCTACCCTGATTGCGGAAGCCTATCACTCATTCCATACAAGAAACGCTCATAGAAATGGACAGATTACCTGCTGTGTCCTCATACTGTATAGATGGTTTATTTCACATCTACCAAAGGCACGCGCATTCTGGGATTCCAAGAAAGGATGGTGGTCTCAGAAGATTATGGCACTCTCCCATGCAGACATTGACTGGTATAATCGGGTGTATGATGGAATCCTGATTATAGATAGCTGTGGAAATTATGGCAATGTGCCTCTTCTTGGCATTAAAGGAGGTATAAATTATAACCCCGTATTGGCACGACGCCAATTAGGGTATCCTTTGGAGGACAAACCTCTCAGTGTTCATGTGGAAAGTATTTACTATGAAACATATGACAAGAACGAAGAACAGAAGAAATTGATCTTGAACGCTTGGGGTAGCAAGCGCAAAAGAGGAAGAAGTTCTTTAGGAAGACCTAACTGTGTGTCCTTGGAGCCCTATCTCCAATGGGTCAGAAGAAGAGCTATAGAGTTAAAGATGCCCTACAAAAGGCAAGAACCAATTACTTTGAAGAAAGAGCCTGTTTTGTACTTCATGTCAAGAGAAGAAGAGTTGGAGATTTCTTTAAGACAAGCCCAAAGGTTAGAAGAAGCTTGGAAGCTCAAGTATCAAGTGGTTGTTGAAGAGAATCTGGAACTCCAGAAGCAGCTACAGACCAAGAATGAAGAGTTACTCTCATGCAAGAAGAGAAAGGCCCTAGAAGATCCAAGTTCCTCTAACAGTCAGCCTCCTGCTTGGAAATCTATTATTGACAACCTCGTCGCTGAAAGGGATCAGATGGAGAAAGAAATCAGAAGACTCAACACAAGGCTCTTAGGAGAATTTCCTTAGGACTTTCTAGCTTTTATTTAGCTTCATGTTTAGGGCTTTTAAAAGTGTATCAACTATTGTAATTCACCTTTTATTTAATGGAAATGAGGTCTTTTGATATCTCTTGATATTTTGCAAATGTCTGAATTCCATGAAACTTTGCATTGCATTTTTCATTCCTGCTAAACTATCAAGTTACTAATCTTGTTTTGCAGATTTTGTAGAAATGGATACTACAGGGAAAAGAGTCTGGCCTTATATTTTTGAACTACCAGAGGTGGAGCGTCTGTTGTGGTTAGGAGAGATAATTGAAGATCAGTCAGCCTTCGCTGACAGATATGGATGCGTCATTCCACTGATGAAGACACCAGTAACTGTAGGGCCTCTTGAAGTGTTGGTCCAGTTGTATCATCCCGCGTACCGCTGTTTCATATTCCCAGAGTTCCAGTTGGTGCCAACCCTGGAGGAGTTCTCAGCCATGATAGGAGTTCCAGTCAGAGAAGCTTCTATCTTTTCTGGGATTGAAGAAATGCCTTCTGCCAGAGATATCGCCAGAGTAACTAGAATCAAACTATCTGACATCCAAGCCAACCTGACCAACAAGGGAGGAAAGCGTGGACTGCCTGCTCAGTTCTTGATGGAAAAGGCTCTGTACTTCAAAAACAGGGGAAGTGAAGCTTTGTTTGAATCAACTCTATCTCTAATGATATATGGGTTATTTCTGTTCCCAAATGCCAAAAACTTTGTGGACACCTAAGCCATTCAGCTTTTCACAGTCAACAATCCAGTCCCAACACTGCTAGCTGATGTTTACCATTCCATACAGACCAGATACACCAGAGGCTGTGGGCCAATTGTTTGCTGCGTAGCCCTCTTTTACAAGTGGTTCGTTTCTTATCTGCCGAAGACTCCGACTTTCTGGGAGGTCGAAGACTGTAAGATTTGGTCCAAAAAGCTGATGGAGTTGAAGCATACTGACATCGAATGGTATGATTCAACTGAAGAAGGAATCATCATAATCCATAGCTGTGGGGATTACCCCAATGTGCCTCTCATGGGAAGAAACAGTTGTATCAATTACAACCCAGTCCTTGCACGCCGTCAGTTGGGTCATCTGAAGGAAGGAATTCCAGATAACGAAGATATGCAGATGATGTTTTACGATGAAAAGGAGGTTTTGAAATGAAGATGCGATTGGAGCGCGTTTGGCGCCAGATTAACAGAAAATTATGGAAGGCTGAATGCCCAGTCACAGAGGCTCACTTGCAATGGTCTCGTGACATAGCTCGTGTAATGATAAAGCCACGTCCTTACCATGAATCACCTACCAAGACAAAGCAGAAGATGATGGAGGAGTTAGGAGAATTGGTTCTCGCAAAGGAGGAAACAAAGAAGCGTATCATCAAAATAATGAGAGTAATCAATGGAGGAAAATGATCATCAACCAGTGGAATTAATCCTTAGTATTACTATTGTTATCTCTTGCTAATGTTCCTTTTCATTTTAATGTGTTTCTACTTATGTACTTGGAGTATGGGATGCACTGCTCCTGATGTAATGTTCACCAGACTCTTGAATGAAGAAGTTTGTTTTATCAAGAATCTATTATCTATATTATTTACAAAATTTCTTTGGTTTCTTGATAGTTTAGCTTGCATTTGTATGTGTATTCTTTCATTTGCATCTTCATATGCATTTATTTCCTTGTCTTTGTCTTATGTCACCATGTTCTCTTCAGAATCGTCACACTGAATCCCCACCACAACTACAACACTCGGGCCCGAGCTCGATTCAGGATGTTAGAGGCTTACGGAGAAATGGACAGAGTCAACAACGAGCTGAATGAGATAAGAGGAGGAATGGGACAAATCCTCGAGGCAATTAATGTTATGAAAGCAAAGATGGACACTCAGGCCACTGTGGTCTCTGAAATTGTCACCACAACGGTAGAACCTCCTATCATCCCTGTCATCCCTACTCTGGGCATACCAGAAGATTTTACCCGTGCTACAGCTCCTTTGACAACACAACAAGCAGTTCCTTTGGTCAATGAGACTTTTCAGGCTATCCCTACTTATGCTCCACCAGCAGTGCAAACGCAAGTGCATCCGGTTTTCCATAACCACCAGCCCTACGACTATGTTGATGTGTCAGAAGAAGGAGATGATAGACACGAGAAATTGAGAGAAAGTGTTGAAACAATGCAGAGAAAGATGAAGGCAATGGAGATGAGTAATGCTTTCAGTACTGACATCAAAGACACGTGTTTGGTTTCAGATTTGGTAATTCCACCTAAGTTCAAGTTACCAAATTTTGAGTTGTATTCAGGGGCCACATGTCCCAAATCTCACTTGATTATGTACTACCGAAGAATGGCCGCGCACGTGCGCAATGACAAGTTGTTGATCCACTATTTCCAAGACAGTTTGAAAGGGGCTGCTGCTAAGTGGTATTTAAGTCTGGACCAGTCCCGGATCCGTTGCTTCCAGGATGTTACTGATGCTTTTGTGAAACACTACAAATACAATATGGATCTAGCTCCTGACCGAAGACAATTACTGAGTATGGCCCAGAAAGTTATTGAGACTTTCAAAGAGTACGCACAATGTTGGAGAGAGACTGCTTTTCAGGTCGAACCACCATTGACTGAAAAAGAGTTGGCTGATTGGTTTGTAGACACAGTAAAGCCTGAGTTTTATGAGAGAATGATTAGCAGTGTCAGTGCTAATTTCGCTGATATTGTTGCCATTGGCGTGAAGGTAAAGGCAGGATTAAAAAGTGGAAAAGTGATTGGTTCTCCGAGTAGTTCAGCCGGCGTCAGTACTAAGAAGTCTCCTAGTCATTCTCATAAGAAGAAGGAAGGAGAAACTAATGCCATTATGGCAGGGAAGACCCAGAGCCCTCGATGGAAGCAACCAATGTACCAGCAACAACAAAGACCAAATTTCTTACAACATCCAATTTACCAGATGCAGTATGCTCAACAACCCTACGTAGCTGCAGTTACGCCTATATTCAATCACCAAGCAGTGCAGCAGGCACCGGCATATCAACAGACAGCTTATCAGCAATGGCCTCAAAACCAGAATTATCAGCAACCAAGACCACAGGTTCCACAGCAGAATTCTCCCCACAAGAAACAAGGAGGAAAGCCAGCATTTCCACCTATACCGATGTCATATACAGAGCTTTATCCTTCCTTAGTGGAGCAAGGGTTAATTGTTACTAGACCTCTGGGACCACCGACAGAGAAATCTATGTCTTTCTTCAACCCGAATGCAACTTGTGTTTTTCATCAAGGAGGCGCTGGTCATGACTTAGAGGGTTGTTTAGCGTTGAAGAACATAGTAAAGGTTTTGATGGAGAAGAATATTCTTTCATTTGCTGATAATCAACCGAATGTGAAGAACAATCCTTTACCTACCCATGGGACCACTAATGCCATAGAGGATGAGAAAGATGAGGTCTTAGTTTTGGATGCAACTAAGATCAAGACCCCTATCAAAACTTTTCATGCTAAGCTGATTAAAGCTGGGTTAGTTGAAGTTTGCCATGATGACTGTGAAGAATGTAATGTCAGTACCAAGGGCTGCCATTTGGTCCATGATGATGTTCAGTATTTAATCAATGAAGGGTTCCTACAGGTGTTCAGTAGAGAAAAGGAGAACAAAGTTGCAGCGATTGAGCCTGTGTTTAACCTGCCAAAGCCAAAAGGGGAGGTATCCAAGTCTAACGCACCCAAATCTGGGTCTGTGGTTCCTGTATTTAATAAACCAGTACCAATTTTCAACAATCCTGAAGCGATTAATGCTTCCACCATTAGTCATTTCAAGCAATGCAACATCAGACAACCTGTTCCATTTAGGTTCCGAGGGACCAAGGCCGTGCCGTGGGTCTATGAGAATGTTATGGGTAACAGAAGGCGAGAAGACGTGATTCCAAGGAAAGAGGTGGGAATCACTGTTGAAGACGTAGTTCTAAGGAAAGAGGTGGGAACTACTGTGGAAGAAGTGACCAATATAGTTGGAACTGGGAGGATGACACGAAGTGGAAGGGTCTACACTCCTTCTTTCAAGGAAACCACACCCAAAGAGACTGTTGCCCCCATTCCAACTAGAGATAAGGGAAAGGAGGTAATTTCTCAAGAAGCAGACGAAGAGTTCCTAAGAATCATCAAGAGGAGTGATTACAAAGTGATAGATCAGCTCCATCAGACACCGTCCAAGATTTCGATCTTATCTCTGTTAGTTAATTCGCCAGTCCATAGATCAGCTTTGCAGAGAGTACTAGCCCAGGAACATGTAGCTCAGGATATAACAGCTGGACAGTTTGACCATGTCGTCGCCAACATTACAGCCTCTAATACTCTTAGCTCCAGTGACGAGGAGTTGCCCCGAGTTGGAAGGAATCATAATCTTGCTTTACATATATCAGTGAAATGTCAGGAGGATACGATGGCTAGAGTTCTTGTAGATACCGGTTCATCCCTGAATGTTTTGCCAAAGAGAACTCTTGATAAATTGTCATACAAAGGAGCCATAATGAGACCCACCTCTCTTATTGTTAAAGCTTTTGATGGTTCGAGAAGATCGGTGATGGGAGAGATTGAGCTACCTGTTTTGATTGGCCCTCAAACATTCAACATCCTTTTTCAGATCTTGGATATCAACCCTGCCTACAGTTGTTTACTAGGTAGACCTTGGATCCACGAAGCTGGTGTTGTAACCTCTACCTTACATCAAAAGATGAAGTTCTTGGCTGATGAGAAGTTAGTTATCATACATGGTGAGGAGGACCTGATGGTCAGTAATTTATCCTCGTTTCGTTACATTGAAGCGGATGAATATGCTTTGGAAACTTCTTTCCAGGCTCTTGAGATAGCTAATGATGTTATGCTTGACGACAAGGAACCAGTGGCCTCTGATTGTCCATCTTTTGCTTCTTTCAAAAGCATTCAATCTGCTCTGCGAGGAGGAGTACCTGAAGGCTGGGGCAAGATCGTCGAGGTTCCAGAAAGAGAGAAATACCAAGGGTTGGGTTACAAACCAACTCTTGAGGGAAAAACTGCTTCAACAAAAGGAAGACTAAGGACCATTCAGGAAGTGTTCGTCAGTGGAGGACAGCAAGTCCATGCAGTTATCGAGGATTCTGAAGACGAAGATATCAATCACTTGGTGTTTCGGTGTGACGCTGCTTTAAGCAACTGGGAAGCCATTGAGATACCTACTTTGTACCCGTTGACAAAGTAATTTATTTGTTAGCTTTGATGTTTTCAATTCCGCAGCCTTGCCCGAGGCTTTCGGATTATTTTGTATGGGTCACCGCTTTTAAATCTTATTAATTAATGAAAGTGTTTGTTTTGTTAAAATTCTTTGTCTTTATTCCTGTTTCCGTTTTAAGAAAAATGGCAATCTTTTCAAAACTGCATTTTCTTTCTCCTTCTTGCGTTCATGTTTGTGCATTCTTAATAAAATAAATCCATCCATCGTGCAGAATGATTCCCAAACCCGTTGTATTCAATGACCCTACTCTCACTATCGACTTTGATTCACCCATTTATCAAGCTAAGGAAGAGGAAGATTATGAGGTTCCCGACGACCTGGAAGAAATGTGTGAGTATCAGTACACGGACCTTTAGCCACACGAAGAAAAAGTTGACGTCATCAACCTTGGCACTGAAGAGAAGAGGAAAGAGGTCAAGATTGGGGCAACACTTGGGGAAGAGATCAGACAACTGCTAGTCTTGTTGTTGGAAGAATATGTAGATGTGTTCGCTTGGTCCTATCAAGACATGCCTGGATTGAATACGGACATAGTAGTTCATAAACTACCACTCAAGCCTGAATGTCCACCCGTGAAGCAGAAACTCTGTAGAAGTAGACCAGATATGGCTCTCCAAATCAGAGATGAGGTCAAGAAGCAACTGGATGCAGGATTCTTGGCAGTTTCAAAATATCCAGAATGGGTAGCCAACATCTTGCCGGTTATGAAGAAAAATGGTAAAGTGCGAATGTGCGTAGATTATAGGGATCTCAACAAAGCTAGTCCCAAGGACGATTTCCCACTACCACACATTGACACTCTTGTGGATAACACAGCTAAGTTTGCAGTTTTCTCCTTCATGGACGGTTTCTCCGATTATAATCAGATTAGAATGGACTCAGCTGACATGGATAAGACTACATTTATCACCCCGTGGGGAACCTACTGCTACAAAGTTATGCCCTTTGGTCTGAAGAATGCAGGGGCAACTTACCAGAGAGCTATGGTATCTTTGTTCCATGATATGATCCACAAAGAAATTGAAGTGTACGTGGATGACATGATTGCTAAATCCCGAAGCGAAGAAGAACATTTAGACCATCTCTTGAAGTTGTTTAAGAGACTCCGAAAGTATCAGTTAAAGTTGAATCCAGCCAAATGTACCTTTGGTGTCAGATCAGGGAAGTTGCTCGGTTTTATCGTCAGCCAGAAAGGAATCGAAGTAGATCCTGACAAGGTAAGAGCAATTCAAGAAATGCCAACTCCACAAACTGAATCGCAGGTGAGAGGATTTCTGGGTCGTTTGAACTATATATCCAGATTTATCTCCAACATGACTCCAATTTGTGAACCGATCTTCAAACTGCTCCGTAAAGACCAGACTGTAGAGTGGAATGCTGATTGCCAACAAGCTTTTGAGAAGCTCAAAATCTATTTGTAGTCACCACCTATTCTGATTCCTCCTGTTCCTGGAAGACCTCTTATCATGTACATGACTGTTCTAGAGGGATCCATGGGTTGTGTATTGGGCCAACGTGATGAAACCGGTCGCAAAGAACATGTCATTTATTACTTGAGTAAGAAGTTCATTGGTAGTGAAAGACACTATTCATTACTTGAGAAAACCTGTTGTGCCTTAGCATGGGCCGCTAAACGTTTGAGGCAGTATCTGGTATGCCACACTACTTTGTTGATCTCAAAAATGGATCCCATAAAGTATATCTTTGAGAAGCCTGCTCAGACAGGAAGACTCGCTCGTTAGCATATGCTATTGTCAGAATATGATATCCAGTATGTACCTCAGAAGGCTATTAAAGGGAGTGTATTATCAGAATACCTCGCAGACCAGCCTGTTGAAGATTATGAACCGCTCAAGTTTGAATTCCCGGATGAAGACATTATGGTAGTAAAGGATTGTGAAGGGTCTGGCCCTGATGAAAATATTGAGACCAGTTATAGGTGGAAGATGATGTTTGATGGTTCTTCCAATTTCAAAGGACATGGCATGGGTGTTGTAATGATAAACCCCGATGGTGGTTATACTCCTTTTACAACAAGGTTGGACTTTGGATGCACAAACAATATTGCTGAGTACGAAGCATGTATTTTGGGTCTAGAAGCTGCTATTGATCTTGGAATCAACATTCTTGAAGTTATGGGTGATTCTGCTTTGGTCATTTATCAAGTCAAGGGTGAATGGGAAACCAAAGATGAAAAACTCATACCCTACCGTGCTTACATTATGGAATTGATTAAATGTTTTGATGAAATCACTTTCCGTCATGTTCCCCATACTGAAAATCACATAGCTGATTCCCTAGCTATGTTAGCTTCAATGTGGCAAGTCAGGTATCATAATGAAGCGCCTCTCATCAGTATCGAGCGCAAGACCGGGCCCTCTTATTGCCAGGCAGTTGAAGAAGAGGTGGATGGAAAACCTTGGTTTCACGACATCATGAATTATCTGAAAACTCAGGAATACCCTGTCAATGCTTCCAATCTTGATAAGAAGACTTTGCGAAGATTGTCATCCAAATTCTTCCTCAGTAACAATGTGTTTTACAAGAGGAATCATGATATGGTCCTGCTAAGATGTGTTGATAGACGAGAAGCAGACTTATTGATTCACGACATTCACGAAGGAGCCTTTGGCACTCACGCCAACGAACATGCCATGGTTAAGAAAATTTTGAGGGATGGGTATTATTGGTTAACTATGGAAGCTGATTGCATCCAATACCCCAGGAAATACCATAAGTGAAAGATCTACGCGGATAAAATGCACGTTCCTCCTACTCTGTTGAATGTGTTGTCATCCCCTTGGCCTTTCTCTATGTGGGGCATTGACATGATTGGAGCTATTGAGCCGAAGGCTTCCAATGGTCATCGTTTCATTTTAGTGGCCATTGACTATTTCACTAAATGGGTCGAAGCTGCTTCCTTTACCAATGTGACTAAGCAAGTAGTTGCTCATTTCATCAAGAATAATATCATTTGTCGCTATGGGATTCCCAACAAGATCATCACTGACAACGGAACAAATCTGAACAACAAAACGACGAAAGGGTTATGTGATAATTTCAAGATTAAGCATCATAATTCCTCACCTTACCGTCCTAAGATGAATGGAGCTGTCGAGGCTGCCAACAAAAACATCAAGAAGATCCTGGAGAAAATGGTCAAGACTTATAAGGATTGGCACGAGATGTTACCATTTTCTCTGCACGGATACAGAACTTCGGTTCGAACCTCGACAGGGGCAACCCCTTTTTCCCTTGTATATGGGATGGATGCAGTACTCCCCATTGAAGTGGAAATACCATCTCTGAGAATCCTGATGGAAACTAAGCTTGACGAAGATGAATGGGTTAGAGAAAGATATGACCAACTGAACCTCATTGACGAGAAGCGGCTGACTGCTATGTGTCATGGTCATCTGTATCAGAAAAGAGTGAAGAGGGCGTTCGATAAGAAGGTCCGTGTCCGGGAATTTCGAGAAGGAGAGCTTGTACTCAAGAAGATTCTGCCATCTCAAAGGGATGCTTGTGGAAAGTGGGAACCTAATTACGAAGGTCCATTTGTGGTAAAGACTGTATTTTTGGGAGGTTCTTTATTCCTCACAATAATGGACGGTGAACAGCTCACACACCCCGTGAATGCTGACTCTGTACGGAAATATTATGCTTGAAAAGAATTCTAGAATTTTAGTCAGTAGGGAGTAGGTAATTGAATATAATGTAATCCTTTCCTTTTGCCATTTTTTAATTGTAATGATCCATGGAGCTTCGCTATTGGCAAGTCACCATTCTAATGAAATCAGTTTTTTGAGCCACTTCTTTGTTTGATATTTATCATTACTCTGATATTTTCCTTGTTATGCAAAACTTAACTCATTTATTAATAATGGTTTTAAAAGCGGAATGTTTTGAAAACGAACTTTGAGCTCTAAAGAAGATTGGCAATGTCTCCCTAACTTAAATGCTTTAACAATGGCTAACTACTAAGGGCGTCTCACTGGTATCTATGCAAGACGTTTGAAGAGAAGTTGTTGCCCCAGTAAACTATAAATGTTCCTATATTGGCTTTGTAGACTGACTATCTGCTCAGATTTCAGTGTGATTCTTTGTGGTGGACGCGGTGTTCTTGTTTTCCTTTTTGGCTATCTCCGGTCTGTCGTTTCTTGCATATCATTGAGCATTCGCATCATACCATAGCTTTGACCATCTTTGCATCTGGGCGTTTGTTGTTTGTGTGGTTTTGTTTTGCTTTTCTTTTTCCCCCTTTGGTGGGTCTTTGGTTCTTTGTCTTTGCTTTGCTTGTGTCCGGTTTCTTTGCCTCTGTGCGCCAGGTTTTGACCATTTGTGTGGTATTCCCCAGGAAGTCTAACCTGTGACCTTTTATCACCTATATCACCTCATTTGGATACCTAACATTTCAGTAACCACTAACACTATAAACCTCTGGTTATCGTGAACCATTTTCTTTGAAATCAGATTATCGTGACTCTGCATTTCCGGTTATCTTGAACCATTTTCTTTGAAATCAGATTATCGTGAATCTGTATTTCTGGTTATCGTGAACCATTTTCTTTGAAATCAGATTATCGTGAATCTGTATTTCTGGTTATCGTGAACCATTTTCTTTGAAATCAGATTATCGTGAATCTGTATTTCCGGTTATCGTGAACCATTTTCTTTGAAATCAGATTATCGTGAATCTGCATTTTCGGTTATCGCGAACCATTTTCTTTGATTATCATGAATCTGTATTTCTGGTCATCGTGAACCATTTTCTTTGAAATCAGATTATCGTGAATCTGCATTTCCGGTTATCGTGAACCATTTTCTTTGATTATCATGAATCTGCATTTCCGGTTATCGTGAACCTGTATTGATTAAATCTTGTCAAATATGAACCTAAACCCAAATTACCAATCCAGCTCATACTGATAAAGCAATTATTTGTTATTTCAACTAGCTCTTGTGAATACCAGAGTCCTTTCTTGGCTCGTTAGCCTTATTACCTTTTAAATTTCAGGTGTTTTTATCTGGCGCGCAGAGTTCGTCTCTGTCTTTTCTGGCTTTTCTTGAAGATCCTGTTTGAACTCTTCGGTATAAGAAATCCCCAGAAAATATTTTCTTCGGGTGTCTATCCTTTTATTTCAGATTGGTCTCCAGTGGAGATCATGTCTTCTTTCTGGTTTCTTGCCCAGTAAGATTGTGTTCTTTTCCCCAGGGTCGTCCGGTCATATTTGAACCTATCGTCCATCTCCCTGGTTCCTTCCCCAGTGGAGATTACCCTTTTGTTTTCTATCCCTGGTGTTGCTTCGGAGTCTCCCCAGTGAGTCTCTTTTGTTGGTTAGCCTGCATCCCCAAGGAGTTTCTTCCTTGTGGATACTAACCTTCTTTTTGCTTCCCCAGTGAAGCTTTCCTCTTTGTTGGCAGCTTTTCTTTCTTTGGTGTCCTGTTTTGTCTGCATTTTTGCATCTTGCATGGCATCGTATCATCATATTAGTAGCATTGCATGTCTTTGTATCTAAGGGCAAAATTTTCGGTTTGCTATATTTAAATACCTTTCACCTTGGCGTCCCGAGGATCGTTGTTCCTCGTGCCATCCGGTGAAGCTATTTAAATAGGGGCAACTGTCGTACCCCAAATTTTTCCCTTAGATCCATTGATCTCTTGCATGTCGTATTAGGTGAATCATGTTGCACAGCTAACCCTTTTTATCAAATCTTTGTTTGTGTTTGTTTCTTTTTTATCAGGTTTATCTTGAGGAGATTCAAGGAGTATTTGATCAAGATTTTTGGATGGAGCATTGAATCAAACCAATCTCTAGGAGATGTCTCCATAACCCTAACCCCTACATAACCAAATTTCTATCTACCCTCATTTGTCACCTTCATTTTCTAAACCTATTTCATTAACCTTTTCATTTAACCAATTTTATTCAATTTGTTCAATTTAATTCTCCTAAACCACATCTAATCCTAATCAATTGCCAAATCATCCATTATTATTTATTTTTCCTAGTCACCTTTTTTTACAACAAGAATACAAAAACCATTCTTAATTTCCTAAGCCCAATTTAGTAAGCCCATCGTGACCAAAAAGAAAGGAATATGTTGCAAACTATTTGGATTTTATTTTCATTGCCAATGACCAATAAGAATCAAGCATTAGTGGTGTTGACTTTTCAACCTAATTAGTAACCAATGGAAAAACGACATCTGGCACCAAGGAAATCAAAGTGAACCAAATTGTTCTCCTTCCTCGTCCTTGCTCGCGAATTCAGAATGGAGGAAGGAAAATCCAAGCAAATGCAAGCTCGTCAATTCATATAAACCAATTCAATTCTTGGCGCGTTAATTCATTTTGAATGTTCCCAAATCACTTTCCCATTTAAGCTTCCTCATCTGGTTTCATCAAAAGCAGTTCTGGGGAATTACCATTCTCATAATCCACTCTAATTCACTCTGCATCACCCTGTAAGATTGTCATGGCACCGTCCCCATCAATTTCTCTTTCAAAGCCTACATGTGTGGCAACAGAGGTTTGTTTCATAAGCAATACACCAAATGAGCATTTGACCCTGCATCTCTGAGCCATTTGTACAGCAAGGGAGCGTTTGCCTCCCAAGGATGAACAACATTGGAATTCAAATGTTAAACCCTAGCTCCTTTTGTACCTAAGCTGTTTGAGTTTTGAGTTCAACCCGACCCATCAAGTTAGCCTATATAAGGAGCTCAATCTTAACACTTGAGGACATCAACATTTCTCACAAATACATCCTAAAATCTTTGAGCTTTCTGAATCTACGAGCAAGAAAGGAAGAAGCTTGTTTCTGGGAATTTTTTATTCAAAGGAAAGAGCTTATCACAGTTAAAGGTGCAGTGGACATTACTCCACTTGGTAACCCTTCTTCTCTTTTCCTATTCATGTCAACCTCATCATAAATTTTATGTCCATGTTATAATTCGGATATGTATATCATGACATTAATGTTTGAAATGATTTGGTTTGTTTTGCTATGCTGCTATGCTTTGAATCATAGAATGTGAAATGGTACCCTGTTGAATTTATTGTTTTGCTCATTTTCATTGTGATGTTATGCTGTCAAACTTTGGTTGAGTATCATTGCTGTTATCATGTTAGGAATGCTCATTGACTCTTGTTGTTTCTTGAGTGATAGTGTTTATAATGGAAGTTTTCCTTGACTCACATTGTTACAAACTGATGTGTGATATCCATTTGCTTCCATATTCTGGTTTATATGTATCTGTTTATGTCATGATTGTTTGCTCTATGTCTGATACTTGAGTTTGCATATGCCCTGTTAAAAGTTTTTTTTTCCAGCTCCCTAGAATCTTAGTATGAGATTATGGCCTTGTGTTTACTGATCAAATATGTATGCTTATTTCTCTATGTGTGGTATGTGTATGTCTGGTGTTGAGATGTTTTCTTTAATTTGCCTTTGTTCTTTTGAGTACAATTGATTGAAGTGTCAAAATGTTTTCGCTCCATTACCTTGCTAAGTCACACAACTGTTTCTTATTTCTCACTGAAAACTTGTTGATGTTGTCCTTGGTTAGTCCTTTGTTCTTGCTTGATCATAGTCCTATTTTCTAACTCTGCTGAGAATCATAACCTGACCTTGTTCTTTGAACTGCTACTTTGACAGACTTTAATCCTTTCTATGACCAAGTTTTCTTGATGTGTCTCTGCTATTCCATGAACTTATGCCTTTGTTTATCTATTCATGCTTGTACACATCTTGATATACATATACAACACGTCATGAGCTGCTGGTCTGTCAACTGTTATGCATCCAAATCATGTGTGCTTGGATCTTTGGCAAATATGTTAACAGTTTTGTATGATGATCTGACCTGTTTTCTTTCAATGTGTGTGTATGTGTTCATGACTGATTAAGTTCCTTTATTTTGTTAAGTTTGTTGACTGCTATATTATAATCACTTTGGCCAATGATCCTTTCCACTGATCACACACTTACACCACAATTAGAGTTTGTTTTCATGCTGCAAATCATTTGTTGGTTTGCACCTGATCATTTGGTTATGCTTCTTCTTTTGACAGTTTGTTTTTGAATGGTTTTATGACTATGCGATTTCTGACACGTGCTAACTGATGTGTCTTTGGTTTGTTGAAATTATGCCCTGATTTTGCTCTTTAATATTAACTTGGCAATGTTTGTTTTCTGTTGAACCTGGTTTCTTCTTTTGAGTAGTTTGCTGTCACTTTGATTGTAAACCAATTGTACTTGAAATTCATGAAGTGAGTGTCTTGATGATCCTGTTTTTCACTTAGGATAGGGTAGATGTTCATATGTACTTATGTGTTTACTTTGCTCTTTCATTACGTGTCTTGCTAAACCCTAAAACCAAATGGCATAACATTCTGATTTTGAACCTTAACATGATCATGTTGGTTACTCTTAATTGTTGAAATCATATAAGTAAGTCATGATTCTTGGAGTAAGTTGTGTGCTTTACTTAAGGGTTTGTTGCTTTATGAATTCTGAGAGCATGTTTAAGTCAGAAATGTTTTCAATTCTTTGTCATTTGTTTGCTTTGGTGTTGTAACATTTTTCATGACTTGTTCTCAAGCCTTTGTGATACCTCTTCTTTGTAGCATATGTGTGTATTGTATGTTAAGTTTTAGCTTAAATGAATGACACTATTGTATTCCTTATTTTTTACTGATTAATTTAGACCTTTACTTTGTGTAATTTGGTTGTACTTTGACTGAGTTATGGATGTTTGAACATTGGCTGGGCATGAGAAATTTTGGTTGGCAAGCTTGAGCGTATGCGCAGCATGATACGCGTATTGCTTTGGTTGGGATTTATGGCTTGTTTTACTTTATATTATTCTTGAGTTGTATATTGAACGGATGAGAGCGTAGCACCACTGATCCATGGAGGAGTTTGTAAGTGTTTGTAACCAAGGGGACTGGGGTTCGAATCCCCCTCGCCCCAGTCCTTTTATTTATTTTTCTGAGTTTCGCTTGTTTTAAAATATATATTTGTGCTATCCTTCATATGTCAAGATGTGCACGTTGGCCTGGTGGTAATGGTTTTAGGTTGTATGCGCAATGACCCGAGTTCAAATCCTAAGCATGCCATTTCCTATTTTTTTTTTATCACTTGTTAACTTTATCTTGTTTTTTAAGTTAATGCTTCTTCTTTTTTAAATATCATAACTTATTTAATTTTTATCCTTTTTCTTCCCTTCTTTTTGCCACATTTACCTTATTGAATCTATTTTTCAAATATAAAAAGAAATTAATAAAAATATTAATTTTTGAGACCTTTATGCATGATTAGATCATAAATGTTTATTAGGGTTTTTGTTGCACTTTCTTATTCATCATGCCATATTATGTCTATCTATCATGTTTGATCATTGCCTAACATGTGTAATTCTCACTTTGCATTGATATCATGATTCTATCTCATCCCATTATCTTATTCATGTGTTATTGCATCATCCTATTTGCATTTTAATCTCTTTATCTTGGTAATCTTTATAACTATTATCTTTTACCCCATTCCAAAGGGAGATCACTTTAAATTGACTCTAGAAGTCATCTTACCTCATCCCTCTAGGTTTACCCTTATTTCTTGGCTATCATGAGCCAAAGAAATCATAACTTAGAAATAGGTTGGAGTTCTTAAACTCCATGTGATTCTCATCATCATGAGAACTCACTTTCTCCTATAACGTAGATTTAGAGAGTTATCGTGAACTCTAGAATGAGCTCATACTCATTTTCCCCTTGGAACTTTGGTCATAGTCAATGGTTTCTCTTCCTTCACCCTTAGATCGGTGAACTACGGATACTTTGATTCCACTCCCGTAAGGATACGTAGGCGCAAAGTGCGATGCTTTGTCGAGTATACTTAGAAATAAACCCCTAGGGTTTCAACCTTTAGCATAACACCCTTATCAAGCAAATAAGATATTACAAGTTAAAAACAAGAGGCTCCCGTAGAGTACTACGGACGTTTAGGGTGCTAATACCTTCCCTAGGCGTAACCAACCCGCAAACCTTAGATCTCCCCCTTTTAGGTTTTCTTCGATCTTGAACCTTTCCTTTGGATAAATCAAAGTCGGTTGTAAAAGAAATATGATGCAAGTTAATTAATAGCTTGTTGTCCGATTTTCACCGCAACACTATTTTCAAACTTAGAGACTTGCTGTCACAATCTCATGCTTGGAAGGAAATTCATGACATGGGAAGGTACAACACGAGGAAAATATACAACATGCTTAGAGGTGATAAACCTAAGGTTGATTGGAGAAAGCTGATAAGTTGGAATTTGGCAAGGCCTCGTGCCATCTTTACATTTTGGATAACTTTCCAGAAGCGACTACTTACTAAAGATCGTATGGTCAAATTTGGTATGGTAAATGATGGGTTGTGTATGTACTATGGTATGCAAGAAACTTGTCACCATCTTTTCTTTGACTGCGAGATCACAGGGCAGATTTGGAGAAACATGCTTAATTGGATGGGTTAAAGTTACAACCTGGGGGCCTGGGATATGGAGCTTGTTTGGATCATTCAAAATGCTAATGGTAAAGGTTGCAAAAGAAAACTCTTGCGCATTTCCACAACTGACACGATATATAAGATTTGGAGTGTGAGAAACCAAATCATTTTCCAAGGAGGAAAGAAGGAAGATTTGCATAGTGAAGGGATCATAGAAATGGTCCTTAGAAGGGTTGAACTTAATAGAAATTAGCAATGTATTGTAATAGAAATTGATATTTGCTTTGGTTTCTCTTGTTTTTTCTTTTGTGTCATTTGGGGCCTAGATCTTTTGATCGGCTTGTATTGTATTGAGTATTTAGTAATAATATAGTCTTTATTCCAAAAAAAAAATCATATGTTAACTTTTTTTTTCTTTCAGTTTGATAATTATATTTTAAGTGAATTAATTTGTTAAATACTCATGACTTGAAATTGAGGAAGAATTTTTCCATCAAGTTTGATCACAATACATCATATCCTTGGAGAGTTGGAAAGATATTTGAAGATATGACATTTTTTTCTAGGGATGGATGGGGAAAGTAGAAAACATGCACTAATATGTTTTTTTTTTTAATCACTAAACCTCTCACATGCATTTTTTTCATATCTAACCAAAAAAGAAAACGTGAATAAGAAAAGCAAACTAAAAAAAGAAAGAAAAAAAAGAGTATATAACTAAATGCAACTTTGATTTTTAATTACACTTCCATTTCAAATAATATGTAACATTTTCTTGCTCTATTCTATCATATTTTTCAATTAAAAATTAATTTTTTGAATTAATATAAAAAAAATTATATTGATATTTATTGATTAACTCACTTTATGTAAATATATTAAATATAAATCGATTTGCATTCAATTAACTTTCAGATAGAATAGTTTAAAAAATGATAATTTTTTCTCAAGAAAAATACATGACTAAACTAAGGTTCAAAGAGAAACCCAACACATTTTAGGTCCCAAGGCCTCCCTTTCAATGGACTTGAAACTTAAGGGAGGCCCGCATGTTTTCAGCAAAAATAACAAACTTATATTTAATGAAATTTTATTCCATACACTTACAATTATCTCTTCATCCCAATAATTTATGTAATTTGACCAAAATGTTCATGTATAAATTGTATATGTTTTAAAATTTCATTTTTTTTTCTCATTTCAATTTTAAGTTATCTGGTCCATTGAAAGAAGTTGAGAGAATTCATGAAATTATTTTGTATTGAAAGTTTTTCCTCCAAATATTTCAATCCAGGAAACTACACTGAAAGCCTTTTCCCCAAATATTCTAATCCACAAAATTACATCGAAATTCTTTCCCCCCGAGTCTTTTGATACACAAAACCACTTCAAAAGTATTTTCCTTAAGTCTTCCGGTCCACGTAACAACACCAGAATCCTTACTTCCAAGTTATTCAGTCCATAAGCTTACATAAGGGTAGTCTTTTAAGTTCTTCAAACCCTTTTTTATTTTGGCCACCCGATGTCTTTTGTGAAAGTCTTCCGTTTTTTTTTTTGTAAAATTGATTAAAAAACTATTTTTTTAGATTAATGGTGAGACACCAAGGAAGTGACGGTAAAATCATTTCTCGTGGAGGCGTGGGACGAGGCGCATTACCTTCCCCATATGTGCATGAACAGAAAGTAGGTGGATTTGAGTAGCATTCGCTTCAGTGTCCTAGAGGTCCGTACGAAACGTTTCTTCTCGTACAGTACGAGTACTATGTTGCTCATCATTTATGGTACATCGAGGTAGGTAAATTGCAGACGCTTTATGTTGAATAATCTTTAATTTTAATTATTGTTTATAATTTATATTTTGATCTTTTAAAATATTTTCAAGAAAGAGGTATGAAGAAATAATTAAAGGTGGTTACACATGGAAATAAACTAATACTTTGGGTTCTAGTATATCTTCAAACATTATTCAGGGTTGGTTGGAAGACACTGGCTTATTTTCACTCCAGATAACTAGTACGAGTAGGATTGATCAAAATCTACTATAAACATTCATGGAAAGATGACATTCAGAGACTCCGTCCTTTCATATGTCATTTGGTGAGATGACCATTACCTTGGATGATATTTCTTGTTTACTACACCTTTCGATCAGGTATGATTTATGGGACCCCCATTAGGTATGATTGAAGAAGATGATAATGATTATGATGTTGGACTTTTGGGAGTACGTGTTTGTAGAGGTCCATATTAAAAGTTGTCGATGTATGATTTATTTGTGTGTCATCGAGCTACTAATCGACTAGAATTTGTTTCCAGGGTCTACGTGATGATGTTGGTTAGTTGCACTATTTTTATCGACAAGACTTTTACTCTCATAGAGGTAAGATATCTATGACTATTTAGGAGCATGTATGATTGTGGTAGATACAGTTAGGGCAAATGCACTGGTCACATTATACGGATATTTTGGAGATGCTTCCATGTTTACCTACAAGTAGCTCGGTGGATATGACACTCTTCTATAGGTATTTATTTTTGTTTAGTTTCTTTATTTTTATTTAGTTATATCTATTCTAATTGATAATATTTATGTTGTAATCGTGTTGGATCAAGAGTACTTTCCTATTGTTGGCACGAGTGGCAAGCAACAATAGTGGACTTCCAGGGCTGGTAAGATTGACGTATAAGCAAGGGTAAAAAAGGTTAATGAGTTTAGGAGCATGTTGGATGACTTGACACATGTTGATGTCGTATGACGTCCATCTGAGAGTCATATACAGGCTATACCATTGGATGATATATGTTTGTACATGTGGGTTTGTAATGGGATGGAATAATGGTTTCGTACTTTTTTGACAAGTGTATATACCAACTTGGATTTAGGCAATATATACCGCCTCTACCTCCCAATTGCAGCACACTCGATGTTGACGTTGAATGGATTGTATATCATTCCAAGATGCTCGATGTTGTTCATCCGACATGTGTGGCTAACATCCCACGTGATGTTGACCATGGATACCCAAGATTCATCATTATATCTAATTATTAGGGGGTTGTTGAGGATGACCTTGAGTTTGTAGAGATATTTCGAGCATTAAGATATGCTCATGGCAGTCCATTACCATGATTGATGTATTATTATTTGAGATTTATATATTACTATTTTGAGATTGATGTATTATTTTTATATTTATGTTAGTTATAATTTTAAGTCAGTAACATTTAATATAATTTTAATTCAATAACATCTAATATAATACAATGTACTATTTTAAGCTAACAATGTTTAACACTACAAGTGTAGTTGTTGGCAATGTTGTAAACGCCCTGAAAATTCTAACAACTAAGTTGTTGCTTCATGGAAACACATTTCTTCCAAACCAATGTGACTTCTAGTAACAGAAATCCTTACTTCATTTTTAACTAATTAGAAAAATTACGTCAAAATTTACAAACATATAAAAAATTTACGTCAAAATTAACAAACATATAAAAAAAGTTACGTCAAAAATTAACTAACATAAATCTATAACTACCTGAACCCAATGATTTTGGTTTACAAAACCAATGCAATAAACGAATATGATATGCAAATGTAATGTCATCATTGGAAAGAAAGCTAGACTAGGATACCCTAAACAGACAAGAATGATGTTATGGCGATTTGCTATCACATAACCCATATCAGGTAATGTCATCCATTTATCCTATGGCTAAGGACCTAAACATGAAATCATAAAAGATTCTCTCACTTTTGATAATTGATCTCCAGATAACTTCTCATAAATACTTGGCCTTTTCTCAGTTCACTATCCAAATCTCGACGGACAATGAACCAACCATCCTCACCATATCCATGCAATAATGTAATAACTCTATACCTGCAATTTCATCTGCTTTAACATCAACTATATCCTCAATATATAGCCTAATATGTTCAGGAAATTGAGCAGTGAACTGATTTTGAGTTGATTGATTGTTTGAGTGTTGTTTCTTAGAAGTCTGCTTTTAAGATGATTGATTCTAATAAGATTGTGATAGTTATGTACGTGGCCTCTTTGACGATCTTTGAGAATCAAAGTATGATTGGTCAACATGCTCATAGTACGAAGGATCCTAATAAACATCATACCCCACTAGTTTCTTCCCTTTTTCTTCACTCCTCATTTGGTTTTTATTTTCTGAGATGGTGGGCACATTGAAGTCATAGTGGGGTAAGCAATTTCACACCCCTTACTTTTTAATTCTCTTTTTACTACAACGCCCAATGACCTGAACCTTCTCCACAATGCTTCTATCTCACCTGTCATGTCCACCTCTTATTGACCTTCCATGTCCAACTTTCTCCAATGAATATGAACATCATCTATAGGTATTTGATCAGTAACTAATATGTATCTTCCTAACTCACATGCACAAGGTAACCCACATGATGCTCTAAGAGCACACCGCAGATTTGAGTGTTGGTTCCAACATAATCAAACTTCAAGAACTCTTTAACAACGTGTCTCAAAGCAGTTCTTAATACCAATCCATACAGATTTCAACAAAATTGACTAGCGCATACATGCTGAACTTCATAAAAAAGTCTTTTAAAAAGAAGCTCTAATGTTTCCCAATTGTAAATTCAAGTTGTTGTTCATAGCCTCCCAACATTTGCACGAGTCACCTATATTGTTCTCCAACATTTGCTTCAATTTCCAATAAGCAGACTCAACCCTAAAATGAAAGAAAACATCAAATAAGGTAGATTAAAAAAATATAAACTAAAACTACTAAAAATATGTACTTGTTAGCCATGGTGTTACCTAAATGTAGCACTCAATTGATCCATACTCCTACAAATTTATGCCAGTGAGGAATTGTTTATCAGTGTTTTTGGTAAACAATCACGAGTTTGAAATTCTATGAGATTAACTCAAAAATTCTCCAACGCAATTTGTGCAAATAGTTTGTGTCAACACACGTGCGCGTGAATTGAATGTAGCATAGTAAAAGGATTTAAATGAAGTCAAGTTATAAAGTAAATCGCAGTAAATAACATTAAACAAAGCAAAAGAAAAAGTACAATGTTCCGTTTAAGGAAGCAAAAAAGATTAAGAAAAAATTGTGGATGCATACGCATACATGTTTCTCACTCAACTGTTTTGCTCTTAGACTCGGGTACTCCAATGGTATGGAGAGTATGTATAAAATTTTGTAACCCTTAATCCCAAGTATGAGTCAGCTATTTATTCTTTTTACAAAATAATTGTCGATGACAGTTATGACCACTAGAGGAATAGTTACATTTGCTACACGTTCATTCCTCCAGACTTCCACCAATGCGCTTACGTGTTTTTAAGACGCCATATGCTTGCAACCCACATTGAATGGTAACTTCTTTTCCATTTCTTCTACTTCTTCACAATCTCTCGATGATAACTGTTACAAACATGTTGTCGACGATACCTACCAAGACCCCCAAGACTAGTAAATTTACTTAAGTCCTTTATACCAAGTCGTTCGATCGACCGGTCCTTTTTTGGGTATGAGGGCTTCTGTCGAATGTCCTTCTTGAGATTCTGGACATGTTTATGTCGACTTCCCTTTTCTAGATTTTGGACATTTATCAATGAGTTGGGTCATAGGGGTTCATCCTTGGGAGTCTTCCAAACCATGTCTCTTTGCGTCGACGACTCGATTGACCCTTCGTCGTTGATCTGTCGACACCTTGTCATTAATGTTTCTTTAATGATACTTCATTAATGTTCATAGTAAATGTCTTTTCACTGACATTTTTTGCTGACTTTCTAGTAGCTGAAAATCCAAGTGTAACCGATGCCCCCCAAAAATGTCACTATCGACCCATATATGCGGGGAGAAAAATGGCATTGTTTGTACCTATTTTAACACTGCACATATTCTGCGCCACATCACTTCAATCAAGCTTGTTGTCAATCATTATGACTAACTTTTTTACCCAACGTTACATATTTAAAACGTGCCAACGTCAGTCCATCATTACCCTGAATTCCAATGTCATTAACTAGCCATTAATTCGGGATTCGAGAATTCACTTTATATTATTAATCATGGATTTCTTCTCTTCGAGACTGATTATTGGCTCCGAGCACGCCATCTCTCCACGTTCTTGGGAGAAACTTTTCGCCATCTTTTCTTTGTCTATTAAACCCTTTCTCCTTCCAATATCCATTTTCTTTCCTCATTCCAGTCTTTGAAGCTTACTGAATCGAAACCCTAAATAATGTCATCCATTATTCTTCCATTACAAACCTGTCACCTCACTCGAACTTACAAATGGCCCCAAAACATCTAATTCATGACCAACTTCTGTTTGTTGTCATTCTTGACAAGTTGATTCTAGCCAATGATCAGATGTAAGTTCGGGAACCACCTATGGCAGGTGCTCATAGACGTCCCAGGTACATGAATTTGTTGGTGCCTTTTTCAGTAGCAGGTACCACTTTCTCTTTCATGGGTCCTATCCCTAAAGCCTCCAAACTACCTGAGTGTTTTGATAACTTCTTTTCTAGTTGTCCCAGGGAAATCTGGGGCCCTGTGGTCTTCAAAACCTCTTCTTTTGACCTTGGATTTCTGCAAAGACGAATCTTCCACTCTTTACCCCTCTTCGAAATAGCTGACCCCGCTTACATCACCTGGTTGGATCAGGTGGAGTCATAAAAAGACCCGCTTGGTAAAAACAATGAATCTACAACCTTATTCAGCTCTTTAGGGTGGGTCCTAGATACAACTCTATTATGTTTCTTGTGGTGATGTGCTTCTGGGAAATTTCTACCAACAATTTCTAGTTGCCTTGTGGGATGGTCACTCCCACACTTTTTGATCTTGTTGTTATTGCTGGACTTTGGCCCAGTGGAGTGGATTACGAACCTTCTGCTGAAACTAATTTCAAATTTTCCATCCATGCTTACAGTACCTTCACAGGAGAGCATCGAGGCTCTGGTGACGTTGTCGACGCTCGCGGACATATAGCCTTTTTGACCTACTGATTGTGTCAGTACATCTTCTGCCCTTGCAGGATTCAAATCACTAAGATATATGTATGTCTGGCTACCCGCCTTCATGAGGGGGTGAATACGTGCATACGTAGACTGATTCTGCCAAGTCTTTTATGAAGTATTCGGGCACGCGTCTGAAAACCTTAGGCGAGGGGTCGACAATTTTCAAACAGGGGAGACCTTATCTAGATGTTATAGTTGTGGCTTAATTCCACTTTTTCTCATGCCCTCAACATCCAAATTCCCCATAGTACTGAGACAGATGTTAAGGGTACAAGGCTCGCTTGGCTTACTCCTGATGACTGCAAGGGAGTATCCAAAGTTTCCTTTGAGAAATACTTTTACATTTTTTTTAAATGTAATACTTTTGATACGTGAGTGGAACCCTTTGTTACTCAGCAGTGTGGCCCATCCTGGTTTCGTACACCATTTCCCAACTCTGCTACCGAAGAGGTGGAGGTTATCCATAACATTCTCTCAGAGTGTCTACGTCCCGCACCTCTGTGGTCGAGGCTTACTACTAAGAAGACTGTAATAAGCCTTAGTTTGTACAAACCTTACTTGGTTGCCAAACAGTTTGGCCAAAGCCAACTGCTTCCCAAACATTTGGTCTCAAACATGAAAGGCATGGTCCTTTTCACTGATGTCATGCAGGGAAGAGACTTTGGAAGTCTGATTTGAGTATTTCCGGGATAAGCTTGCTCACCTTCCCTCTTTCGACTATTCCTTGTCTTTCTTCTGCACGAAGGAATTTGACAATTGATGGAGTTCTTATTACACCCTAGCGGCATCTCCTCGGCGCATATCTAAATGGATCTCTGGGGCTTTCGCCTTTTAGTCGGCTAAAGTTCAGACCAGCTAAGGTATATTTTTACTGCACATTTCTAATTGTTGACAATCTCCCTTTACTTGTTCTTTAGACTTACGCCTTCTTTGATTTATTCTTAGATGTCTCTCGACAACCCAGAGGTCCTTCCCAAAAAAACCATTGCTCCTAAGGAAGATCCAAAAATAACCCACGATGCCCCAAAGGTAAGACTACTAGCTTCTTCTTTTAGATCAGATTTTTTTGTTCATGCAGTCTTTACCTATTTTCCTTTTTAGGTTAAGGCGAGGCTCATCGCGTCTTCCAATGTTAGTCCTTCCAATCATCGAGGTGTGGAGCAAACTCCCCTCAAAGTTTCCACTGGCCAAGAGGCAATTGGTTGTACTAATTCATTTGTTATTTCTCTACTTATCTTATTTCTTTGTCTAACTTCCACTTTTGCAAGTCTCTGCAGAAAGAGTCAGAGTTCTGTAATGATGAAAAAGCTCTAGGTTCCTTTCACCCATTTCCCAATAAATCCAAAGTTTTTTCCCCAGCAGGCACTATTTCACCCGAGTCGTGCCAAGATGTTGCGGCCTCAGATCCTCCTGCTAGGAAGAAGAGTAAGAAAAGGCTCAGACTTGAGTCTTCCACTTCCCTTGGCACAAAGGATGTGGGGGAGACTGTTGTCTTGACGATGAAGAAAAATAAAAAGTCACACACCGTGTCAGCTCAGCCTTCCACTCGTCATCCCCCATGTTCTACACTTACACCTCATGCTGCTAAGGTATTTTGGCATTCTATTCACTTTTTACCCATTTACCTTTTTCCTGGGTTGTGATCCTTCCTTTTCGTGAAGGTTCTGGAGAATATCACGGAGGTGCATGCGCCCTTAGGGGATGAGCCTATAGGTTCTGTTCATGGTCCTAGTCTGCAACCAAGTGTCAGCCCGTTAAGCCTGAGTGAGGAACCTAAAGAGACTCCAATTGAACTCTTTAAATGCCTCGTCGATTCATATGATGAGCTTGCCATGGACTCCCCTGCCTCGCCTAAAGCATCCTCGATTCCCGATTTCGACCAACTTTTAATAGCTAAAACTAAAGGTGGCTAGCATAGACCTTCTAGAAGCCGCAAATGCTAACCTTCCTATTCTCGTAGAGATACAAGAGTTGATATTGAAGTTGTGTCAGCTGGAGGCCCCTTATTCGATCTATATTATGGTCTTCGATCTATAAATTCTTCTAGATCAAGCTATCTAAATTGTAACCTTCAAAAGGGATTATGCCAGGTGTGTCGAGGAGAAAGCCACTGCCTTGACTCAGCAACAATGTCTGGTGTCTCAGTCTCAACAAAATGTTTCTCACTGGGAATCCAAGGTAGCCAATAAGAAGTTGTTGGTCTCTCTTGACAAGGATATCTTGTCATGGACCCAACAAATCAACTGGATGCAGAAGGCTCTCGAGGAGGCAAATCTAAAAAGGGCTACAATAGACACCACCAGTTTGGATTCCCTTGAAGCGAAGATAACAAAAGAAGTTGGTCTAGGCGTCGATTAGGCTAAAATATCTCGTGAACTGGCTAAAGAGGTGAATCGGCTAAAATCTCAAGACCTTCGACATGAACAGAAACTCGCGCGCGTGAAGGCAAGTTTTGAAGCCTTGCCATAGACCCTTGCACCTTAGCTTTTTATTTTTCTTGTGTAATCGTACTTCATACTTTTGTCCACGTATTATTTGTCATTTTCGGCATTTTTTTTCTTGTAAAATTTCCATTTTGGCCAACTTGACGATAATTTAAGTACTATTTTCCTTTTGAGATATTGACTTCCAGAAGCATACGCCTATACTTTTTAAGTATTTCCCATTTATTCGCAGCACTCGATTATCAAAGTTTAACTCGTCAATTTCGTACGCATTATTAGAAAAGACTTGATTGGCTTTGAAAGGTCCTTCCCAATTGGGTGACCATTTTACCAACATTCTATCCTTTTTGTCGATAGGAAGAATAACCTTCCAGACACAGTCCCCGACAGAGAAGACCTTGGTTTTAACCTTCTTGTTGTAGGTTTCAATTATTATCTTCTTTTGCCTCATCAAGGCATCTAAAGCGCGTAGCCTCTCCTCGTCCAGGTCAACCAACTGGTCCATCATCATGCTCCATAAATGGTTAGATGGTATTTTGTTTTACCTTTGAATTCTTACCGATTGTAAGCATATTTCTGATGGCAAAACTGCATCGTGGTCGAACGTAAGTCAAAAAGGCGTAGCGTTGGTGGCCTCTCTGGGAGAAGTTCTGCAAGCCCAAAGTGCTTGATTCAAAGTTGTATGCCAGCTTCTTGGCTTTTTTCCTATGTGTTTTTTTATCAAGCTTATGATAACATTGTTCGCAGCCTCTACTAGGTCGTTAACTGTATATAATAAGGGGTCGACATCAGGAATTTTATCCTCGTCTCTACAACAAACTCCATTACCTTTCTGCCGACAAAGACTGAACCCTGGTCAATTTTTATGGTTTTAGGAGTCCCATATCTGGACATGATATGACTCTGTATGAAGTCAATCATTGCATCTTGGTAGACATTAGTTAGAGGTACCGCCTTGACCCACTTTGTAAGGTAATCAATACTCACGAGAACATATCTATGGCTTTTAGAGGATGTTGGCTTGATCTCGCCTATTAGGTCTAACGCCCATCCCTTGAATGGCCAGGGCTTAATGATCAAATGTAGTTCACTAGCAGTCACATGTTGTATTCCTCCAAGTTTTTGGCATTCTTGACACCCTCGAACGAAGTCGATGCAATCTTTCAACATGGTGGGCCAGTATACCCCCTGTTGACACAACATCCATTTCATTTTATGGCATGCTTGGTGAGTGCCACATGACCCTCTGTAAGTATCAAAAATTGCCAACTAGGCTTCGCTCTCACTAATACATTTGAGCAAAGCCTCTTGTGGAGTCTTTTTGAACAACTTGTTCCCTATAATAACGTAACTCAACGCCTTAGATTTCATTTTTTGATCAGTTGTTCCTGTTGGGTTCCTAAGGAACTCAAAAACTTCCTTTCGCCAATCATTATCAACTATGTTGTCGATGGTAAAAGTTTCAAAAATTTCACAAAATTTTGGTTCACAAAATGATAACTCCATTTCTCCACCAGTTTTTGTATTGACAACTCTGACTGGATGACGCTGGTCAACACCAGTTGTCTTTCACTTCAGTCAAGTTCTTCAATTTCCTCTTAGCTACCATATTGGGCCAAGTCGTTGCCATGTTGGTTGCGTATTTGTGGTACATGTTCGATATCCACGGTTTCAAATCGTTTAAGCATTAAATTTGCCTTGACGATGTATATTAATAGGTTGTCTTTAATGCATTTGTATTCCTTTGTTAACTATTTGATTAGCAGTTCGGGGTCACCCTTGATCTCGACTCTAGATTCCCCCAAGTCTAATAGTATAGTAAGACCCGTGATCAAGGCTTCGTATTTATCCTCATTACTAGAACAATAGTTTTTTATCTTGAAGTTGTGCTTAGTAGGAATTCCTTCAGGGGACATAATAAAAATCCCCACGCCCGTTCCCTTGAAATGGGTGGAACCGTCAAAATATAGCTTTCATATCATAAACTTGACATAGTTCTACATTACCTCTGTTATTGTATTATATACTATGAAATCAGCAACAATCTGGCCTTTCATGGCTTTTAAGGGTGCATAAGTTAAAGAATATTCAGTCAGGGCTAATGCCCATTTTCCAACTCTATTGTGTAAAATTGGTTTCGACAACATATGTTTAATTCTGTTGAAGTGTGAATAAACAAACTCATATGAAGATTTTATATAATGCTTGAGTTTGATACAAGAAAAGTACAAAGATAAACACATTTTTGCTACCACGGGGTATCTAGTCTTAGAATCATTCATAATTCCACTTAAATAATATATGGCTCTTTCAACACCATAATCATCTTCTTGGGCTAACATACTCCTAATTGTCGAGTCAAATGCAGAAATATACAGCTTCACGAATTTGTTCCTCATGGGAGGTAACAACATTTGACGCTTCGACAAATACCTCTTAATCTCATCGAAGGCTTGTTGATGTTCTGGTCCCCACTTAAAACCTTCTTCTTTCTTTAATCGTAACAGTGGTGAGAATACTTTTGTCTTGCCACTTAGATTTGAAATGAATCTTCTTAAAAGTTGTTTTTTCCTAATAAGGATTGAAGTTGTTTTTTGTTTGTCGGAGACTCAGTATTTTGTTTGGATTTTGTCTTGTTCGAATTTATCTCCATGCTCTTCTTATGGATGACAAAGCTAAGAAAATCTCCTGCATGAACACAAAACGCGCATTTTAATGGGTTCATTTTAAGCCCATGTTTCCTCATCCTTTAGAATGATTATCGAAGGTTATAAGACTCATAACTGTAAGGTAACTATAAGTATCAAGATTTAGGATTAATAAAGAAGTTAGAGGTTTTTCGATCGTTAATCCAAATAATTGTCTATAAATAACACAGAGTTACTAAGACCATGTCGGAGTGCTACCAAAACTTCAGTAAGATTAACACATTGTTCATATAATATTAACTATCAATGCTAAGTGTTCCTTTCGTATCGAACTTTCGAAATAATTTTATTTGATTCTTAAGAAAACGAGCAAAATATACCCGTCATTTAAATTTTCACGGACCCTGATTGTATTCAAAATTTAAAGAAGAGTTTTATATATCGCCTAGAGTGAGAGTTTAAGCCCAATATATTTTTTTAAGATAAGAAAAAATATATATTTATTCAGAATAATTTTTTTTAAAATTATGTTTGGCTTTAATTTAAAGGTTACAGAAGAATTTTTTTTTGTTTCCGAAGAAGTTCTTCATGAGGGAATTACGACTCGTTTGAGAGCAAACGCGGGACAGAATAACTTGATGTGACATAAATTACAAAATATCTTGATATTTTCTTGAGTTATAATGACATTAGCATGTGTGAGAGAGAGATCCAAGGGCTAGGGAGAATTCCAGTAACTTGTCATTATCCAATCTAGTTGCTATGATCAAAGGGCTTAGTCTATAAGTAAAGGTTATGAGATAAATAATTTCTACACATCAAATTTTCTCTCTCGGCATAGGAACAACAAGCATAACTCTTGGCAATTTATTTTCTCTACACCATTTCCTTATTTTGGAAAGCTCTCACATAGATTGTGGATATGATTTCTTCGATTCCCGTTTAGTAAAAGTTATATCTCTTGACAAATTCACTTAAATTTCCCTCTTAATTACTTATGATTTTTATGAATATAGTAACTTAAGAGTGTTTAAAATAATAATAATTGATGCTTTGAAATGGTTTAATTAAATGTACTATTTAATTAAATTGAAAAATATAGGTATTAATGGAACGGATACTCTTATGGTTTGAAGCTAGAACAAATTTTTCTTTTACTAATACTGTTATAGCTTCTATTTGTTTTTCTTTAAAAAAAACTAGTGTATGCAGCATTTAATGGAACATTAGTAGGCATGGCAACGGGGTGGGTCGGGGGCGGGTTTAGCTAGCCCCGCACCCGCCACCCTGTTATAGACCCGCCCCCGCCCCCAAATCATGTCGGGGGTGAAAATTTACCACCTAGACCCGCCTCCGTTAGAAACGGGTTTGCCCGCACCCGTACCCGCCCCCACCCGCAAAAAAAAATATTGTTTTAAATAGTAATAAAAATTAACAATTTTATTAAAAACTTAACCATTTTAATAATAAACTTGTTTCTAAAGATGTGAGTTTGAGTGAATGGTGAGAAATGACTAATGAGGATTTTTAATTATTTCTTCAAAAGTGAATAAATGTGATATAAAATAATTTAAATATGGGTATTAAAGTAAATATTATAAGATCGGGCAGGGGCGGGGGCGGGTGCAGGCGGGTAGTAGCATCCCTCCGCCCCCGCACCCGCACCCGCAATTACAAACCGGGTTTTACCCGCACCCACACCCAATCAAATCAGGTTTCCCCCGTTAATTTCGGACCGGGCCCGGGTTTTTTTTGCCATGCCTAAACATTAGTTTCATAAGGGAAAGTAGAAATAGATGGGAATTAGATCCTCTCCTGCCATTTATCTCCTACTGCCATCCTGCTGCAATCTCAACCCTTCATCTGTCTTTTCTCTATCTCTTCAAAATTTATTTTATTTATTTATTTATTTTTCAAAATTTCATATCTATTGAATCATGAGCATGAGAGATGGCTGAAGAGAAAAGCAGGAGAGGATCCTTTTCCAAGTAGATGGGATATCTATATATATTATAATACATGGTTCTTATGAGATTTAAATTTATATCAGTAAACTTTAATGGGTCATTTTTTTAAATATTTAATAATGTGAAGTTATAACACACCTTGCATGATTAAAACAAAATGAAGTACTTGAATTAAATTAATTAGTAATCATATTCTTAATTTTTATTAACAATTTTAGAAATTTATTAATGCTAATTATTTCAAATATGTATTTGAAGTTTAGCTTTTATGAATCTGAATTTTTAAAAGGTTAATAGTTATTAATGAGTTAAACTTTAAGTTCAAGATATTTCTAGTAATGAAGAAATTATATATATTTTTTGTTTGTAATAAAAATATTAAAAAAATAGTGTGTTACATTGTGGTATCAGAGCTCGACTTTAGATATTCAAATGGAAAGTTATTTAGGAAGTCATCGGTTTAGAGTATTTTAGATTACAGTAATTGATGAGTCTGTTCTAACGAATGGTTAATTATGATTATGATAATGAGCTAATGAAATGAGATATTTCTTGGGAAATCGGAGGAGGATCCTAATCTAAGTATTGAGTTTTGTAGGAAAAAGATGCCTCCCCGACGAGCGCCTACATCTCTAGGACAAATGATCTCTCCATAGATCAAATGGCCCACGCAATGAATGTTATGGCAGCTGCTGTGACTGCACAAACCAATGTTAAAATGCAAAGAGATGCAGAGAAAAGAGATCGATAGATCCGTGCTACTGGGTCTCATACTCTCACTCAATTTCGTCACCAATACCCACCTCAGTTCCAAGGGGAATGAGGTCTCGATGCTACTGACTTATGGCTTCAAGCATTAGAGAAGATATTTGGAGCAATCCACTGCCCTGAGGGGGAAAAGGTGACTCTGGCCACCTATCAACTGCTAGGAGATGTTGAGTATTAATGGAGAAACACTAAGTTGATGATGGAAGGTGTTTATGAGGAGATAATTTGGGAAGCCTTTAAACGTAAATTTCTAGCCAAATACTTCCCAAAGACTGCTAGGGAAAGGTACGGTGAGGAATTCTTGAAACTACGCCAAGGGGGTATGACCATCGAAGTTTATACAAGCAAGTTTGAGCCTCTGTCAAGGTTTTTCCGCTTCTTCAGAGATGGTGTGGATGAAGCTTACATGTGTCGTTGTTTCTAAGATGATTTGAGGTATGAGATACAGGATACAATGGTACCTTTAGGAATCTGACAATTCGAAACACTGGTTGAAAAATGCCAAGAGATTGAAGATATGAAGAATAAGAGGGTGAACTGTGGAGGAAATTTAACTGTCGGGGGACCTAGCCGTCCAAATAATCATAATCATAACCGTGGTAAACAAGGAATGATGCCTTACCAACCACCTCAAAATAATCGTGGACCAAATATTTCTACAAATTTACCCCAAGGAAATCAAACAAGAGGAAAACAAACATGTTTTCGATGTGGTCAGGAAGGACACTATGCTAATGACTGTAAAACCCATGAGACTACCTGTTTCAACTATAAGAAGCCGAGCCACTATGCCCGAGATTGCAAGGTTCCAAAGGTGGAGTCGACACTGAATGTAGCATAGGGAGCCTGACCCATTGTAAAGGGGTTGTCTACACTATGGGCGCTAAGGAGAGTGGTCAAGCCAATAATGTGATATAAGAGAATTGCCAAGTTGCAGGTAACACTTTAACTACATTGATTGATACTGGGGTAACCTATTCATTCATTTTCTTAGATTATGCAAATAGCTTGAACATAAAAATATCTCCACTGCTTTTTGATTTACAACTTTCTACACCTGCCAAGAATTTAGTTGTGAGTTAAACATGCTTACATAGTTTAGTAGTTATCCAAAATAGGGAGTTTTTGATCAATTTAATTTGTTTACCCCTACCGTCACTCGATATCATTATCAGGATGGATTGGTTGTTCTATCACTATGTAATCTTGGACTACACTCGCAAGATGGTATTTTCCCTGAACCCGGAGTTGTTAAATACTTGTCTGCAAACTAATTTATAGTGACATTAAGGGATGAAGCTCAAGAGTTTTTGTCACTATATAGTGTAGAAGTAATCCCAGACATTCAAAGTGAAAATGTACGTATGGTTCAACGATTCCAAGATGTGTTCCCATTGGAGATTCTGGGATTTCCCCTAGTACTCGAAGTGGAGTTCTTTATAGACTTACATCTTGGAACATGACCAATTTTAGATTCCCCATATCGGATGGCGCGAGTAGAATTAATTAAAGAGTCAAGTTAAGGATCTATTAAAGAAATGATTCATCAGGCCTAGTGTGTCCCCTTGGGGAGCACCAGTCCTCTCGGTGAAGAAGAAGGATGCACGTTCACGCTTATGTGTGGATTATCAGAAGCTCAATAAGGTAACTATTAAGAATCAATATCTCTTGCCACGAATTGATGATTTAATGGATCAATTGAAAGGGGCGGCTATTTTTTCAAAAATTTACTTGTAAACAGGCTACCATCAGATCAGAGTAAGAGACGGAGACATTCCAAAGACCGCATTTCGTACACGTTATGGACATTATGAATACCTTGTAATTTCGTTCGGAGTGACGAATACCCCCGCCATTTTTATGGACTACATGAATAGGATTTTCCATCTGTTACTAAACAAGTTTTTGGTAGTTTTCATCGATGATATACTCATTTATTCGAAAGATGAGGAGGAGCATGAAGAGCATCTCCTCTTGGTTTTACAAGTTTTGTGTGAGAAGAAGTTGTATGCTAATCTCTCAAAGTGTGAGTTTTGGTTAGAAAAGGTGAATTTTCTAGGTCATGTCTGAAGGTTCCATGGTTTAAGGGTTGGCATCAATTTTTCTAAAACATGGTTCTCAGCGGGATATTGTGTGTGATGTTGTAACATGCTGATCAGCTCACCTTGAGAGCAGATATCATAAGAGATGTTGTAACATGTTATACAAGAACATCTGTTCTGGCTGTTTTAAATCTTGACAGATTTGTTTTAATTGTGTGATACATCTTTGGATATATCTCAGTAATTTTCGCAGGTCAATAAGATTTTATCAGGAACAAGTTTCTGTATCTCCAGCTATATACAAATTGCTAAATTTGGATGATGAGACTTTTTAGGAAACTTTGAAGATTTGTTCCTGTTATTGTGGAGAAGATTTTACAGGTGGTTTAAAACTGACAGAATGGAATTGATTGAAGAGTCCAAGTCCATACTGCACGAGTCTATATAAAGAGACTTACTAAACCTAAAATAGTAGAATAATCATTATTGAAGAAACCGTGTGAGCAAATAAGGTTTTAGGGTTTGAGTTTTCCTTTAGTGTGTTGTTGTATTGTGTGTCACTCATGTATCTTCTGATACACTGAGGTAGACTGTGTGTGAGCCATTCATTCATCACATAGATGCTTAAAATGGACTGATGTTATTGAGTTGTAAGTGTCCACTCTAAGCTTTTAAGCAAGAGTGTATTGTCCTTGATTGAAGCTTTTAAGCAAGATTAAGTATTGTCTTTGAAGTGTGTCTTCTTTTGATGTATTATTAAATCCATCACTGCTGTTTGTGACTGGTAGGAAGTGAGAGGGGATTCTTATATCTAGGAGTGTCTTAGAACATCTGATATCTGCATACCAGAATTTCATTATCATATCAAAAGAGGGAATAACAGTGGATCATGGGAAAATTGAGATTGTAATTGCATGTGATCAGCCTAAAATGGTTACAGATATACGAAGTTTCGTAGGTTTGGTTGGTTATTACCGAAATTTTATTGAAGGCTTTGCAAAGATTGTGGCACCAATGTCACAACTTACAAGGAAAGTGAAATTCTGGCCTATATATTAGATGTCCCATCGAGATGTCGAGACACTGATATACGACTACAATGAACAAGTTCAATACAATAGTGTGCAGAAAATGTAAAGAACACCAGAAATTGTTAACCCAGTTCGGATCTAACTATCCTACATCTGGGGGCTACCAAGCCAGGGATGAAATCAATATTCGATAGTATCAATTCACTGATAACCACACCCGGTTCAATCAGCTCACTTAATCACTACCCTTCCTATGACTTCTACCTAAGACTCCCATAGGTATGAGGCCCTCCTCAAATCCCTCTTCAATCACAACCCGTGACTGGTTCCTTACAAGACAAGTAACAATGGTCGAAACACAAATTCTCAATACTTCACAGCTTATGAGAATTAACACACAGCCACTCAATGCTTAAAAGCTTATAAGCAACCTTACACAACTTACACTACAGTCTTTATACTGTTATCATAAGATACCAGTTAGGCTCACAAAATACAAGCACACAACCCTAAAAATACATGTAAGTTCGACACCTAAAACTAGGTTTACATCAGTCTATTTATAGCAATTAATCTGGACTGAATTGGGCTTCCAAAAACGCAGCAATTAGACTGCTCACAAATCTGCAAAATTAACTCCAACAAAATAGGTCTTCAATCCAAAGTTTCCTATTATGTCTCTATAATTAGAAACAGCAGCAAATTCGAAAACCAACAAATAACCACAATCCAAAAATGCTTTGGATGCCACATAGGATAACCAAATATTCACATAATATTCAGTAACAAATCATAGTAACAGAATCTGCATTAAAATTGACTTCACAGCGCGATGTCCTATGAGCAGTCATGGAACATCTTCATTCGACATGTTGAAAGCAGCCACTTAGAACATTAAGATTCAACATCTTGCTGCTATAATAGTTTTAGCAAAATAAATGCCAACCACAAAAGCACAGAAATAACAATCTCCCCCTTTGGCTTATTTTGGCTAAAACTACACACACACAACCAAACTAGTGAAGAAGCACAAATAAAAAATATCCAGAGATCAGACAGCAGCGAAAACACAAAAATCCAGCATAGCAGCACTCCCTTTCAGCTGCATAAGAACACACCGTACAGCAAAAACACTCATCATAGTAAACTCGTAAAACTCCCCCTCAAACAGCAGCAACCTTCCACATTCTCCCCCTCAACAACTGCAGCAGCACACAAGCACTCAAGCACTCTCCACACAAGCATCCACACAATCCACACAACATACTACTCCCCCTTTTTAGCCATAAATATGACAAAGGCAAGTAGAACAAGTTAAAATAATCCAGAGTAAACTGCATCAGAGAGTAGATGCACACCACATCACATGCCCAAATGTCATGCACAAACTTCAGCATTTTCCCTTCATTCACACACTGCACTACCAGAACCTCCTTTAGTCTTTTCAATCTGGCAGCCAAAAGGCACATTGATTGCTATAGGTCTTCATGAATGCACACCCCAAGTCTGTTCCTCAGGTTTTCAAACTGAACTGCATCTAGAGCCTTGGTAAATATGTTAGCAAGCTGATTTTCTGTGCTCACATGCTCAAGAGTTATGACTTTGTCCTCCACAAGTTCTCTGATGAAGTGATGCCTGATGTCAATGTGCTTAGTCCTGCTATGTTGAATGGGATTTTTGGAAATATTAATAGCACTCAGGTTGTCACAAAATAGTGTCATGACATCTTGTGTGACATTATACTCAAACAACATCTGCTTCATCCATACCAGTTGCGCACAACTACTACCAGCTGCTATGTACTCAGCTTCAGCAGTAGAGAGGGATACTGAATTCTGCTTCTTGCTAAACCATGAAATAAGATTATTTCCCAAAAAGAAGCATCCACCGGAGGTACTCTTCCTATCTTCAGCACTTCCAGCCCAATCAGCATCACAATATCCTAATAAAACGGGACTTGAGTCATGGGAGTAAAGCAACCCATAATCACATGTACCACTCACATACTTTAGAATTCTTTTCACTTGATTGATGTGACTGACCTTGGGTTCTGCTTGATATCTTGCACACACACCAACAACAAAAGTGATGTCTGGCCTACTTGCTGTATGATACAGCAGACTGCCAATCATACTTCTATACAGACTTTGTTCAACATTCACTCCCTTTTCATCTTTGGATAACTTCACGTGAGTAGGAGCAGAAGTCCTCTTATGCTTGGCATTATCCAGTCCAAACTTTTTCACAATGTTCCTCACATATTTGCTCTGACAAATAAAAATGGAGTCTTCCATCTGCTTGACTTGTAATCCAAGGAAGTAGGTCAATTCACCCACCAAGCTCATCTCAAATTCAGACTGCATTTGAGTGACAAAATGTTGGACCATTTCATCCGACATCCCGCCAAACACAATATCATCTACATAAATCTGAGCAATCATTAGTTTCCCATCCTTCTCCTTGACAAAAAGAGTTTTATCAATACCACCCTTCCTGTACCCATTGTTAACTAAGAACTCAGTCAGTCTTTCATACCAAGCTCGTGGAGCTTGTTTCAGCCCATATAGAGCCTTCTTCAGCTTGTAAACATGATCAGGAAGGTTTGGATCCACAAACCCTTTAGGCTGCTCAACATAGACTTCCTCATTAAGATAGCCATTTAGAAAAGCACTCTTGACATCCATTTGAAACAATCTGAATTTCAACAAATATGCCACTCCTAGCAACAATCTGATGGATTCCAATCTAGCCACAGGCGCAAATGTTTCATCGAAGTCTACTCCTTCAATCTGTGTGTATCCTTGAGCTACTAATCTGGATTTGTTCCTGGTAACAACTCCTTGCTCGTCAGACTTATTCTTATAAACCCAGTTTGTTCCAATTACATTTGTTTCTGCTGGTCGTGGTACCAGTTCCCAAACTTCATTCCTCTTGAACTGACACAGTTCATCTTGCATAGCACTTATCCAGAACTCATCTGTCAATGCTTCTTTGACATTCTTTGGTTCGATCTTTGACACAAAGCATGCATTTGACACAGTCTCCCTTGTTCTGGTTCTTACACCTTCATTCAGATCACCAATAATCAATTCCTTCGGGTGATCCTTCTGAATCCTTATAGAGGGTCCCCGGTTAGCATCCTCTACCTCTTCATTCTCAGGTCTAGTGTTGGTTTCTTGAGGACTATCTTCTACAGACTCAATGTCTTAAGAGATTTCATTGTTCATGGGCAGACATGCTTCAACATCATTTGGGACATCTTCATCTTTGCTAGAGTCATCAACCAGCACATTTATGGATTCCATCATTACCTGAGTTCTGGAATTAAACACCCTATATGCTTTACTGTTTGTAGAGTATCCCAAAAATATTCCTTCCTCACTCTTAGGATCCATCTTTCGCCTTTGCTCACGATCCGCTAAGATATAGCACTTGCTACCAAACACATGGAAATACTTCACATTTGGCTTTCTACCTTTCCATAGCTCATAAAGAGTGACAGAAGTACCTGATCTGATAGTCACCCTATTGTGTATATAGCACGCAGTATTCATGGCTTCAGCCCAAAAATGATATGGAAGCTTTTTGGCATGAATCATGACTCTTGCACACTCTTGTATAGTCTTGTTCTTGCGTTCCACCACACCATTCTGTTGAGGAGTGATTGGTGATGAGAATTCATGAGTGATTCCCTCAGATAAGAAAAACTCTTCAAACCTGCTATTTTCGAACTCTTTCCCATGGTCACTTCTGATTCGAACAACACCACAATCCTTTTCCCGTTGAATCCTTTGACACAACTCTTTGAAGGCTGCAAATACTTCAGACTTTTCTCTGATGAAACTTATCCAAGTGAACCTGGAGTAATCATCTACTACAACATAGGCATACTTCTTCCCACCAAGACTTTCAACCTGCATAGGTCCCATTAAGTCCATGTGAAGAAGTTCCAGAACTCTAGAAGTTGTGGTAAGATGTTGAAGCCTCTTGTGTGACACCCTTGTTTGCTTCCCAACTTGACATTCACCACATATTTTATCCTCATCAATCTTCAGCTTGGGAATACCTCTAACAGCTTCACTTGACATAACTTTCTTCATCCCTTTCAGGTGTAAATGACCCAATTTCTGATGCCACAGTTTGGTTTCATCTTCCTTTGACATCAAGCAAGTAGACAAACTTTCAGGTTCTTGAGGATTCCACAGATAGCAGTTATCCTTAGACCTGGTTCCCTTCATAACAACTTCATCTTTCTCATTGGTTACTAGACATTTAGATTTGGTGAAATTTACTTTGAGGCCTACATCACACAATTGGCTTATACTGATTAAATTTGTGGTAAGCCCTTTGACAAATAGAACACGATCCAGATTTGGTTGTCCTGTATAGTCCATCTTTCCAACCCCTTTTATTTCCCCCTTTGATCCATCCCCAAAGGTGACAAAATTGGTGGAGTGAGGCCTGATATCTGACAAAAACTTCTTCACACCAGTCATGTGTCTGGAACAACCACTGTCAAAGTACCAATCTTCTCTTGCTGATGCTCTAAGAGAGGTATGTGCTATGAGACCAACCATCATTTGTCTAGGAATCTATCTTCTCTTCACTTTACCCCAACTCTGTTCTTTATTTTGTTGCTGAGCAGTTTTGGGATAGCCGTGCAGCTTGTAGCAAAAGGACTTTAAGTGACCAATCTTGCCACAGTAATGGCATCTCCATGGTTTATACTTTAATCTACAAACTCTTTTCTGATGCTTCATCTGATGTTGAAACATGTGATTTGACATCCCCACTTCTTGCTTTATTTTCTGAGGGACAAACTTCAATACAGTCTTCTTGGAAGTCTCTGCTTGATTGTTAAAACCAAGGCCTTGCACATTTCCAGCTTCTTTCCCATTCTGAAGGATCTCATCCAGCTGCTTGGTACCATTGTTCAACATTCTTATAGATTTGGTCATATTGTCAAGTTTTGACTTTTGCCATTCAACCTCCTCCTTCAGATCAGCAATGGTTGATAGATGTTCTTCCTTCTCAGCTTCTAGTTGAGCTATCAAGATCTTCTGTTCCAATATAATCTGGCACCTTTCTTCATTCTTGATACACAATTCTGAAAACCCTGTGAATACTTCTTCCTTAGTGAGTTCTCCAACATAGGATTCTTTGTCAGAGTCATATTCACAAGAAGTTTCTCCATCAGCCTTACAGATTCCAGTCAAAGCTGTCACCAATTTTGCTGATTCTTCTTCAACATCACTCTCAGACTCTCCTTCTGACCAAGACACGGATAGGCCCTTCTTCTGCCTTTTGAGATACGTGGGACACTCACTCTTTATGTGCCCATATCCCTCACATTCAAAGCACTAAACTCTCTTCCCTTGATTGGAGTCTTCTTCAGTTCTGGATCTTCTGCCTCCATCCTGGTTCTTACTGATGTCAAGTGACTTGTTCTGAGCATTTGCTCTCGACTTCCAATCAATCCTTTTCAACACTTTGTTAAATTGTTTTCCAAGTAATACCAGATCTTTAGACACCCCTTCATCTCTGACCAGGTGACCTTCATCTTCTGAGTCACCAGTATTTGACACAAAAGCTATGCTCTTCTTCTTTTCAGACTTTTCACTGATCCCTAATTCGAATGTTTGAAGAGATCCCACCAGTTCATCCACTTTCATCTTGTCTATATCCTGAGCCTCCTCTATAGCAGTCACTTTCATGTCAAATCTCTTAGGTAGAGATCTGAGGATCTTTCTGACCAGTTTGCTGTCAGACATCTTTTCACCTAGGGCACTAGAGGCATTAGCTATCTCAATAATGTTCAAATGAAAATCATGAATGCTCTCATCCTCTTTCATCTTCAAACTCTCAAACTTTCTAGTGAGAAGCTGAAGCTTTGACATCTTCACCTTTGAAGTCCCTTCATGAGCAACCTTTAAGACCTCCCATGCCTCTTTAGCAATGGTGCAGTGTTCAATCAACCTGAAGATATTCTTGTTAACACCATTGAACAATGCATTCATGGCTTTGGAATTCCCTACGGACCCTTTGTAATCTGCATCATCCCAGTCTTCCTCTTCCTTCACCACATCAGTAGGGGTACCTTTTTCATCTTTAACCTTAGGGGGCTCCCATCCTTTGATAATAGCTTTCCATGCTTGATCATCCATGGATTTGATGAAAGCTATCATCCTTGGTTTCCAATAGTCATAGTTGGAACCATCAAGCAGAGGTGGTTTGTTCAGAAATCCTCCATCCTTGTCCATTGTACCAGAAAGTACCTTCCCTGAATCTCACCCGGAACCAAAAAGGGAGCAAGCTTTGATACCAATTGAAATTTTGGCCTATATATCAGATGTCCTATCGAGATGTCGAGACACTGATATACGACTACAATGAACAAGTTCAATACAATAGTGTGCAGAAAATGTAAAGAACACCAGAAATTGTTAACCCAGTTCGGATCTAACTATCCTACATCTGGGGGCTACCAAGCCAGGGATGAAATCAATATTCGATAGTATCAATTCACTGATAACCACACCCGGTTCAATCAGCTCACTTAATCACTACCCTTCCTATGACTTCTACCTAAGACTCCCCTAGGTATGAGGCCCTCCTCAAATCCCTCTTCAATCACAACCCATGACTGGTTCCTTACAAGACAAGTAACAATGGTCGAAACACAAATTCTCAATACTTCACAGCTTATGAGAATTAACACACAGCCACTCAATGCTTAAAAGCTTATGAGCAACCTTACACAACTTACACTACAGTCCTTATACTGTTATCATAAGATACCAGTTAGGCTCACAAAATATAAGCACACAACCCTAAAAATACATGTAAGTTCGACACCTAAAACTAGGTTTACATCAGTCTATTTATAGCAATTAATCTGGACTGAATTGGGCTTCCAAAAATGCAGCAATTAGACTGCTCACAAATCTGCAAAATTAACTCCAACAAAATAGGTCTTCAATCCAAAGTTTCCTATTATGTCTCCATAATTAGAAACAACATCAAATCCGAAAACCAACAAATAACCACAATCCAAAAATGCTTTGGATGCCACATAGGATAACCAAATATTCACAGAATATTCAGTAACAAATCATAGTAACAGAATCTGCATTAAAACTGACTTCACAGCGCGATGTCCTATGAGCAGTCATGGAACATCTTCATTCGACATGTTGAAAGCAGCCACTTAGAACATTAAGATTCAACATTTTTCTGCTATAATAGTTTTAGCAAAATAAATGCCAACCACAAAAGCACAGAAATAACAGAAAGATCAACCATTTGCTTGGACAGAGAAGTGTGAAACCAGTTGCCAATTGTAGAAAGAGCGCTTGACGACTTCACCGGTATTAGTTTTACCACATCTAGATGAACCTTATGAAGTTTATTGTGATGCGTCTTATCAAGGACTTGGATGTGTACTAATGCAACATAAGAAAGCGGTGGTGTATGCATCACGATAGTTAAAAACTCATGAAAGGAATATCCCACACATGACTTAGAGCTTGCAACAGTGGTCTTTGCCTTGAAAATTTGGAGACATTATCTTTATGGATGCACTTTTATCATGTTTAGTGGCCATAAAATTTTGAAATATCTTTTTGACCAAAAAGAGTTGAACATGAGGAGGTGGATGGAAACACTCAAAGATTTCGACTTCACACTACAATACCACCCTAGAAAGGGGAATGTTATGGCAGATGTGTTGAGCAGGAAGAGTGTTTCCGCATTGTCGATCATCATGGCTAATCAACACAAGTTGTTGGAAGTGTTTTGAGACCTACATTTAAATGTGGAGTTTGCACCAGGAGCTTTGAAATTTGGAATGATTAAAGTATCAAACGGATTGTTAGAAGACATTTCTAGTTGTCAAGATAACAACTTAATTGTAGAAAAAAAGAATTTGATCGTTCGAGGAAACACCACAGAATTCAAGGTAGGAGAAGACAATATTTTGAGATGCAATGGTGGTGTGTGTGCCAGACGCAAAGGAACTAAGAAAAACAATCCTAGAAGAAGCTCATAAGAGTAAGTTGAGTATTCACCCAGGGGAAACTATAATGTACCAGGATCTGAGGCATGATTTTTGGTGGCCAGGTATGAAGGGACACATAGCTGAATATGTTGCACCGTGTTTGACTTGTCAGAAGGAAAAGGTGGAACACCAGAGGCCTGCAGCGATGTTATAATCATTAGACATACTAGAATGGAAGTGGAACAACATCTCGATGGACTTTATCACAGGTCTACCAAAAACTAAGAGAAGAAATGACTTAATATGGGTTATAGTAGACCAGATAACAAAGTATGCTCACTTTTTTCCTGTCAAGACTACATATACAACTGAGAAACTAACCGAGATTTACATAGCCGAGATCGTGAGGCTTCACGGAGTACCAACAAGCATTGTGGCAGATTATGATCCTAAATTTACCTCCCTATTCTGGGGATCGCTGCATGTCGCATTAGGTATGAAGTTAAGATTAAGTTCAACATATTATCCATAGACGGATGACCAAATGAAAAGGACTAACCTGTTCTTAGAGGATTTATTAAGAGCATGTGTGTTAGAAGACATAGGAAGTTGGGATGATGTCTTGCCACTAATATAATTCACCTACAATAACAGTTTCCATGCAAGCATTGGGATGGCCCCATATGAGGCTCTTTACGGAAGGCGGTGTCAGGCTTCATTATGTTGGTATCAAGATGGAGAAAACATGATAGTGGGATCAGAGATGATGCAACAAACTACAGATAAGGTTAGAACGATTAGGCAAAGAATGAAGGTTTCTCAGGATCGCCAAAAGAACATGTATTCCTTCGAGTTACCCCAACCATTGGCGTAGGTAGGGCTTTAAAGGTGAGAAAACTGACCCCTAAATTTATTGAACCATATCAAATCACAGAGAGAATTGGGAAAGTTGCATACAGAATTGCACTACCACTAGTGCTATCCCAAATTCATGACGTGTTCCATGTGCCTCAATTAAGGAAATATGTTCCAAATCCCTCACATGTGATCACACCCGATGATATCCAGCTGAAGGAAACATTGTCCTTCGAAGTACCCTCGGTAAAAATCGGAGATAGGAAGATGAAGCGCCTCAGGAACAAGGAAATACTACTAGTTAAGGTAATTTGAAATGACGCCACAGGAGATGCAACTTGGGAACTAGAAAGCATGATGAAGGAACAATATTCAGAGCTTTTCAACACCGTTTAAGTTTCGAGGACGAAACTTCTTTTAGGAGTGAAGTAATGTAAGACATATAGCTTTAAGGTAACTATAAGTATCAGGATTTAGGATTAATAAAGAAGTTAAAGGTTTTTTATCGTTAATCCAAATAATTCTCTATAAATAACTCATAGTTACTGATCGGAGCGGATCAGACTGGATCGTCGTGGACTTCACGTAGGACAGGTGATGATTCTTGTATGGAAGGAAAAAGGGGTGGAGGTACCTGCAAGGTACTCCGATGCCAAAGTAAGTGTTTGGTCAAAAGACAGAAAGCAAGTAAGAGATTTCAAGTATTGGATATTTGATACCCGCCTCTCTCAAGTGAAGGGGTATTTATAGGTGGATCCCTACCGAGCAAAGCGCCTGGTCTGCCAATGAGGGATTGCCAAGTGGAGGGCAGGGCGTGTGGCCTTTTGACTTGGACCAACTGTTTCTGTGATATCCGGGGAGGCAGTTGGTCACGTGAGCTACTTTGCGCGTGAAGGGGACATGCCCAACGGCTAGTTTCTGCCCAACGGCTAGTTTCTGGCTATTGGGCCTGTCCAAGGGCTGGATTGGATTGGGTCTTGCCTCTCTGGGGGCACAGCGCCTGCCCAGTCCAGAACAAGAGCCCCCCAAGTCCTTGCTCTGGAGGAGAGTGAGGACTTAAGGTAGCCGTGTAAACAGTCATCTTTGGATGGTACTTGAGGGAGAATCTCTTCCCCGTCTATGCGAGCAGGTGTTGTTGCCTGGAGGACATATTTTGAAGATGTATTTTCTATCGAGCACGCTCTTGTAAAAGTGCCCGTTGTAGTGGCGTTTTGGTGTCGGGGATCCTTGGTGTACACGTCGGTGAGGGGATGCGCTCGCGGAATACCAAAAGTCAGGTGCATGTAATGTTCATACTTGGGAATGTCAGATGCATGAACCTTTTGACACGTGTTAAACATGCAACCCCTTTGTCAGACCTAGAGCCACCTAGGCAATGATGGCCTTTGCGATTCCCCACGAGCAAATGTTTATAAAAGGAGGAAGGAGGGACTCATTTGCTCACTTCCCATAAATTTCCTCTCTTCTTTTTTGCTCTGCACTTTGTCCCCTCGCTGGAGCCACCGTAGATCTTCATCGTCTCCATTCACACCTTCATCTCCAACTCTCCATATTCAAGTAAGTTGTTCATCTTTTCTGCATTTTTCTTGTGTTCTTCATTTTCTGGGTGCTCTTCATGAGTTTTCCGGCAACTTATGAGTTTTCTGGTTGAAGATTCATGTGTTCTTTGATGAACACATGAATTTCTGGGATTTTCATGAAGAATGCGATGAACATGGAATAGATGTTGTGTTTTTGCGTAGATTCTCCTTTATTTTGGTTAGGATTAGTTTTAGGTTTGTAGTCGGGCACTAGGCCTGTTCGACACAAAGCTCTGGCTTTTTGTGATGAGCTTGCCTTGTTTTGAGCTCCAAGTAACGTAGTTAGGTCGTGGAGACTCGTCCCCGTCCTAGGGGGCAATGTCGTCGTCGTATTAGGTCGCGGTCAAAGTGGGCTCGGGGTTGTCCTCGACTTCTTCCTCGCCCTTTCACTTGACTAGTGGTGGAAGGGTGGATTTGAACTTAGTCGTCGAGTTCACATTTTCTTCCTCTGCTTTTTCAGGTGAAAACGGCTGATCCTCGTGATGAAGTCGTACCCGACGACCAGGCTGCGCAAGAGGAGTCGGAGCAGGCCATCGAGTATGCTAACATTCAGGTCGCAAGGGGGGACCTTCAATGGATTGCGCACGAGCCACTGTCGACCAAGTCGATGTTTACCGAGGAGGAGGTTCAGGAGTTCCCCTATCTGGAGGATCGGGCCAAGGATGCGTCGGCACAGTGGAGGGTCATTCGTCCGACCAAAAATGACAGAATTTGTTCGATTTACCCAGGGATGCGTTTCCCCATGTATGAGTTTACCTTTGTGGAGGCTAGGTTTCGGCTGCCTTTCACCGACTTCCAGGAGGCCCTTTTTCGTCACCTAGAATTGTGCCCGGCCCAGCTACATCCGAATGCGTTGGCCTTCATACGTGCCTTTGAGCTGGTGTTTCGCTTTCTCCGCGTCGGGGCGACGGTGGGCCTTTTCTTCTGCATCTTCCAGCTCCAGCGAAGTACTACGGGCACGAAGCAAAGCTGGGTGTCATTCAAACAGCAGAGCAGGCTCTTCTGACTGTACTCCGAGTCTGTTCGTCATTTTAAGGATAGATTCCTAGTCGTGAAGCATGTTTCTGAGGCGGCCAAGAGATTCATCTCGACGATTGAAACGGTGACCGTCGATGGTCGGCAGGTTAAAAAGCCTGTGTCTAAGTTCCCTTTGGAATGGGTGTTCGCCCACTTCAGATACAGGACTGACCAGTTCCTGGTAAAGCACGATCAACTTTGTGAGGCCGACGGGGAATCCTATCGTGTGCTTCATGCCTATGTGGAGAGCTTTACGCCGGCCTTCGTGGTGGACAGGGACGGTAAGGAACTGATCGGGGATGATGAGGTGCCCGTCAAAGCAGGTCGTTATATTAACATTAAGGCCCTCCTCGAGTGCGAAAATGATGACGTTGCCTTCCAGCTTCTTGGTATAACTTGTTCTTGTGTTCGCGCTTGTTAAGCTTTTTCTGTCTGCTAACTTTTGTCTTTTTGTGTTCGCAGAGAAAATGGCTGACATGAGGGAGCGCTTAATGAAGTTGTAGGCAGCCAAGGTCCAGAAGAAAGTACCTTCGGTGCCCAAAGCCGGAGCGGCCAAGCAGCAAGCGACGATAGAGAAATTTGTGTCTAGCGCTGGTCTTACCCCGGGGATGACCTATGTACTGCCATCTCATGACTCATCCCACAAGAGGAAACTGGATGATATTGGGGCCTCTCCTGCGGGTTGCTCGGGTGGATCTCCTGGAGGTAAGTTCGTATTGCCCGCCTGCTATCAACAGGGGAAGATGTTTGACAAGGGGAGCTCCGTCGTCGTCCCGACTCTGGATGTCTCGGCGATTTTGTCCGCCGATCCACAGGTGCGGAGGAAGCTCCTCTGCCAGGATGCAGCCGGAATGATCAAAATATTGGAAGCGGCTCTGGCCCTTGGAGATGCAGAGGTGGCTTATCGCTCTGACCTTAAAGAAGCCAAGACTAGGATCAATGACTTGGCGTGCGAGAACATGGGGATATACAATGAGCTGAAGAAGCTGCAGGGTCACCAGGAGGCCAAGATACTGCTTCAAATGGAGGTGAACCAAATTAAGTAGGAGGTGAAGAATGTTACTGACGAGAATGCCCGCCTGAAGGCGAGGATTGCGGAGCTGGAAGGGTCGTCGGCAGCGGGTGAGGACGAGACCGACGACGAGAGGGCCTTAAAGACGAGGAAGGACCTGATTGAGAGGATTCGTGTCCTCGGGGAGGACAACCTAGGGGCAGCTGAGTTTGGCTTTAATGCTGCTTTAGAGCAGGTGAAGGCCCTCAATTCTGACGTCCAGCTGCTGACCGAGGGAATGGGTCTACTCAACGTGGTCGTCAATGGCGAGGTGGTCCCACCGGAGGGTGTCAGTGAGGTCATTTAGTTTTACTAAGACATTTTTTGAATGTACGTGTATTTTGTGGGCCTGCATGCCTTTTTGATGTAATTTTTGTCGGGCACAACCCCTCTAATGTATACCTGACTTATTCTGGCTTTGTAGCCAATGTTATTAACTTTTTGTTATAGATTCTTGTCGCATTTATTTATGCATGCTTGTTTGAATGGATGTTTGCTCGACTTATTTTTATTATGCCCGACAGTTTAGAACTTGTTGGGGGAGGGCAAAGGAATTTTTCTAAGGATGAGACTAGGATCTCGGTTGAGGTACTAATCCCATAGGCTTGGACTGTTCCCATCGCGAGCTGGGTGTCCTGCCTTCTTGGTGAGGAAACGGCGGAGCTCGATTGAGGTGTCCCCATTGGGCGCAGGGTCCGCTCGTCTCATGAGCAGAGGCTGGCCGGCGTTGTAAAGGAGGGTCATGCTTCACCAGGGCACGATCCTGTGGCCGCGTCGTCTCCCCGTTCGGGGATATCTCGTCGGTAATTAGTCCGACCTTGTGGTTAGGCTTAACTGTAGTATTGTTTGAGCTTTTCAGTATTCCATGGTCGAGCAAATGGTTCTCCATCCAGAGCTTCTAAGTAGTAGGCTCCGGTGCCAGTTTTAGACTTGACCCTGTAGGGTCCTTCCCAGTTTGTGGTCAGCTTCCCTTCACGCGAATCTTTCTGGTTTCTACGTAGGACCAGGCTGCCAACAAGGAAGTCGCGCTTTTTGACCTTAGCGTCGTGGCGCAAGGTTATTTGTTGTTTCAGAGAGGCCTCACGGAGAGCTGCTCCTGGTCGTATTTCTTCGACCAGATCGAGCTCTTCTCTTAAGGCTTCGTCATTCAACTCCTCGTCGAGGGGAGCTTCTATTCGTCTGGAAGGCTCTCTAATTTCTACTGGTATCACCGCCTCGGTTCCATAGGCTAGTCGGAAAGGGGTTTCCTGGTGGTGGACTGCGGTATTATCCTGTAAGCCCAGAGCATGCTATGTAGCTCCTTGACCCATCTCTTCTTGGATTCGCCCAGCCTTCGCTTCAGACCGCACAGGATCACTGTGTTTGCAGCTTCTGCTAGCCCGTTGGTCTGGAGATGCTCGACGGAGTCTTGGAACTTTCGGTCCATGAACTGGGTTCCGTTGTCAGTTACGAGGGCCTGGAGCACCCCAAACCGTGCGAGAACGTTTCTTTTGTAGAAACAAAGTATGTTGAAGGCTGTGATCTTGGCGAGGGCTTCGGCTTTGATCCACTTCGTAAAGTAGTCGACGGCCACGATTAGAAATTTGTTTTGATAAGACCCCATTGTAAAGGGGCCGAGTATGTCCATTCCCCACCAGGCGAAGGGTCATGGCGAGGATAGAGTCTTCAACTCATTTGGGGGTGCCAAGTGCATGTCCCCGTGACGCTGACACCGGTCGCACTTTTGGACGTGTTCCTTGGCGTCGTATTGCATGGTTGGCCAGTAATACCCTGCTCGCAAGGCTTTTCGTGCCAGGGATCTTCCCCCCAAGTGTTGCGCGTTGATGCCCTCATGGATTTCTTGTAAAATCTCGGGGACCTTACTCTCCTCGACGCATTTCAAGAGGGGGATGGAGAATCCTCTTCGGTAGAGTTTGCCTTTAACCAGTACATACAAACAGGCTCGTCGTTTGGTTATGCTAGCTTCTTTACTGTCCTTAGGAAGCTCCCCTTTGGTGAGGTAGTCGTATACGGGAGTCATCCAGCCATGGGTGTCCCCGATGATGTTGACGTCGAGCAGCTCGGATGGTTTCTCAATACTAGGTCGGGCCAGTACTTCTTGTACGACGGACTTATTTCCGCCTTTTCTGCCAGTGCTGGCCAGTTTGGACAGGATGTCTGCTCGCGTGTTTCGTTCACGGGGGATGTGTTGGACTTTCCATGCATCGAACTTTGCGATTTTTTCCTTTACTAGCTCCAGGTATTCGGCTAGTTGATCGTTCTTCGCTTGGAACTCTCCCCGTACTTGTGATGCTACGAGCTGGGAATCGGTGTAGATTTTTACTTCCTTGGCGCCCACGTCCTTGGCCAGGCGTAGTCCTGCGAGGAAGGCTTCGTATTCGGCTTGGTTGTTGGACATAAAGAAGGACAGGACCAGCGATACTTCTATCAATATTCCTTCCTCATTTTCGAGGATGATACCTGCTCCGCTCCTTGAGGGGCTGGATGCCCCGTCTACATACACGGTCCATTTATGTGCTCCACATGACGGGGACAGTAGCGGGGTCATTTCTACCACGAAGTCGGCCAGCGCTTCCGCCTTGAGAGCCTTTCTACCCTCGTATTGAATGTCGAATTCTGATAACTCCAGGGACCATTTAAGCATCCTGTCCGCCATATCTGGTCGGCATAGTAATTGTCTGATAGGCTGGTCCGTACGAACAACTACAGTGTGGGCCAGGAAGTAGTGTCTAAGCCTCCTCGCGGCGGTGATGAGAGCAATGGTGACTTTCTCTATCTGCACATACCTGACTTCTGGCCCTTGTAACGCCTTTCTGGTGAAATAGATGGGCTTCTGCCCGTCTGTTGTTTCACGGATGAGGGCAGCACTAATGGCTTCGCTGGCGACGGAGAGGTACAAGTATAAGGTTTCCCCGCATTTTGGTCGAGAAAGCACAGGTGGCTCGGACAGAGCCCGCTTAAGGTGGGCCAGGGCTTGCTCGCATTCTTCTGTCCATTCGAAACTGGTCTCTTTCCTGAGCAGTTTAAAGAAGGGCAGGGCGTGCTGAACGGATTTTACCACGAATCGAGAAAGGGAGGTGAGCATCCCATTTAGGGATTGGATGAACTTCTTTGACCTGGGCGTGGGGAACTCCGCGAATGCTCGGCACTTATCTGGGTTTGCTTCTATTCCCCTTTCGGTGAGATAGAATCCGAGGAACTTCCATGCTCGCACACCGAAGGTGCACTTTTCTGGGTTAAAGTACATTTTACATTTCCTGGCCTGGTCGAAGACCTTTTGTAGGTAAGTCGTGTGATCGGATTCCTCTTGGGATTTTACGATCATGTCGTCCATGTATACTTCAAGCATGTCCCCTATCTCTGATCGAAAGACTTTGTTCATCATGCGCTGGTACGTGGCCCCAGCGTTTTTTAGACCGAAGGGCATTATGGTGTAGTAATAGTTCCCCGAGGAGGTCATGAATGTGGTATACCTCTTGTCCTCTTCGGCCATAGGGATCTGATTGTATCCCGAATAGGTGTCCATGAAAGACACGAGTTTGAAACCTGCAGAGTTATCTACGAGTTTATCTATGCTCGGTAAAGGGTAAGCATCTTTCGGGCATGCCCGGTTGAGATCGGTGTAGTCAATGCACATGCGCCATTTTCCACTATGTTTTTTCACATGTACAATGTTGGACAGCCAGGTTGTATACCTGGCCTCCGATATGAATTTTGCCTCTAAGAGGTCTTGTACAAGTTTTTCAGCAGCCTGTGCCTTCTCATCGAATTACTTTCTTCTCTGTTGTGCGACGGCGCGGGCAGCTGGATCAATGGTAAAATGGTGGCACGCGGTCTCGGGGTCTAACCCGGGCATGTCTGTTGCGCTCCAGGCAAACAGGTCAATGTTGTCGTCCAGGCATTTCTTCAGTTGTAGCTTGACCTCGTCGGGCAATCATGCGTATATCTTCACCCCTCTGTTAGGGTTATTGCTGAAGGTGATGACTTCGAATTCCCCGTCTGGAACTGGCCGCATGAGAGTTGAAGTGGGGGAACTGGTCGTCCCTGTTGGCGCGACCTTACCGTGATCTTCCTTGCAGTCTTCTGAAATTCGACTGTCAAGGTCAATGATGTGCACGGGAAGTGCAGGCTTCTTATCCGATTGGTCATCTTCGGTTGGACGATCTTCATCCCTTGGTCGCTTGGCTGCTTTTGGTGCTGCTCTGATCTGGTTTTGTCCCCTGGTTGCTGCCTCGAAGCATCTGCGGGTAGCTTCTATGTCCCCATGTAAAGTTGTGACGTGGCCTTTCTCAGTATAATACTTTAGTTTGAGGTGGACGGTTGAAGGAACAACGATCAGTTTTGCGAGTGTTGGCCTGCCCAAAATGCATTGATACAGCGACGGCCAATCGATCACCAAAAAATGGGTCTTGATCGACCTGGATGCTTCTTCCTCCCTGAATGTGACCAGCAGCTCCACGTATCCCCCAAGGTCTGGCTGTGGCTCCGTTAAACCCCTGCAGATCAGATCCCATATACGGCGAGAGGTTCTTCTGGTCTAGCTTTAGGGCGCGGAACAGGCCCGTGTACATAATGTCCACTGAACTACCCTGGTCGACTAGGATCCTCCATACGTCGGTGTTTGCTAGTCTGGCCCTGATGAGTAGAGGAATGTGAGAATTCAGAGAGCCCCCGGGCAGCTCCTCACAATAGAACGTGATCAGTTGGGAGCATCCCTTGATTTTCTCGAGCATAGACAACCGGTCAGGACTGTAATCTATAAGCTGCTCGAACTTCCTCTTGACAAATCCTACTGTCAACTCATTGTACCCCCCGTATGAGATAACTATGGCTGCAGGGAAAGCTTCCCAAGTGCTGTGGGCAGATATCCGAGAAGGCTCTTCGAGGTAATCAAGAATAACGAAGTCCTCTGGTCGTGTAATGGATATGGTGACCTGCGGAGGAGGACTGGATTGAGACGATTTTGTCTCCTTCTTTGGATCTGAAGCCTCTCGTCGGGAGGACTCACCCTTCTTTACGTATTATTTTAAATGACCCTCCTTGATGAGGATTTCTATTGCGTCCTTAAGGTGCACGCAGTCCTCGGTTGTGTGGTCGTAGCTGCGGTGGAAGCGACAATACTTGCTCTTGTCGACGTTGCCTTTGGACGTCGTTGGCTTGGGGAACCTGACGCCCCTCTGCTTGAATTCCGTATTGATGCATTCGGAGAGAATGCGTTCATGGGGAGCCGTAAGCAGGGTATATTCTGTGAAACGGCCAGCAGGCCCTTTACCTTCTCGAGGACGATCGTCTCGTCGCCTTTATTTTCCTTGCCGGGATGACTCCGACTCGTCTTTTTTTGGTGCCCGGGTGTTGTCTCGATCTCTCGTGTCCCGGGCATGATAGGCGGCCTCCTTCTCCTCGTATTGTATATACGCTTCAGCTTTTCGGAGAAGTTCTATCAATGTTCGAGGAGTTTCGATCTCGACAGCTTTGCGAAACTCACTTTTTGGTTTCAGGCCCTTTTCGAGAAGATACTTCTTCATATGGTCCGTCGTATGGACCTCCACGGCTTCTTTGTTGAACCGTTCGATATATGCCAGCATGGATTTATCCCTTCCTTATATAATAGCTTCCAAGGTGGCCTCCGACTTGCGATGTCGTCGGGAAGCTGTAAAGTGTCGGACAAATTGAGTCTTCAAGTTTCTCCATGATGTGGTCGACCCTCAAGGAAGGCGCTTGAACCAAGCCATTGCCCCCTTTCTTAGTGTGATCAGGAATAATCTGCATTTTGTGGCCCCGGTCACGTTGTGGTAATGGAGCATTGCTTCTATGTTCTCTATGTGTTCGCCGGGGTCGGTGGTCCCATCGTAGGTTGCCAGAGTAGGGGACTTCTCCAGCCCGCGTAGAATTCTCGTGTCCATGATCTCCTGTGAAAGGGGGTCGTGGACGTCGTCGTCGCTGCTTGACCTTGGAGAGCGGGAGAAAGAATGGCTACGACCACGGCTTCTGCTGCGTCGCGGAGAATGCCAGTGTGTATGGCGGAGCTCATGCCTATCTGGCTGTCGGGGCTTCTTGGACGCCAGAGAGCTTCTTGACTTTCGCGAAGGAGATCAGCGATGCCTTCGCGCGAGATCGGATGTAGGTTCTTCCGATCTTGATTGTCTTCTCTCTGGGGAGAGACTTCTGGACCCATCGCGTCTCTATTTCTGAGGGGGAGATCGAGGACGTGGAGACGGGCCGGGTTGTTTCTCAGAAGCAAGCCGCTCTTGGAGGACATGCTCGAGAGCATTAATCTTCTCTCCTTGTTGGAAGATCAAAAGGTTTGATCTGTTGAGAGAGGCGATGAGGGCAGCTGTACTTGAATCAGCGTTCTGCAGGACAGGAATGGGTTCGACAACCCGTTCAAAAGCTGGTGCCCTAGGTTTCATTTCCTCGGGGGTCGGGGACGCAGTCTTTCCGTCCCGTAGGTCGGTTTCTTGAATCACGTGTCCGCCAAAGATGTGGTCGGCGTTGTCACTCACAACGGTAGTAGCAGAGTCTTGGCGGGCATCATTCTTGGTGGAGGCCATGAAGATCTTTAGAAGATGAAGCTTTGGTCTTTAAAGTGAAAAAGAGAGGATCTTGAAAAAGACGGGGAAGCTAGTTTCCCACAGACGGCGCCACTGATCGGAGCGGATCAGACTGGATCGTCATGGCCTTCACGTAGGACAGGTGATGATGCTTGTATGGAAGGAAAAAGGGGTGGAGGTACCTGCAAGGTACTCCGATGCTAAAGTAAGTGTTTGGTCAAAAGAGAGAAAGCAAGTAAGAGATTTCAAGTATTGGATATTTGATACCTGCCCCTCTCAAGTGAGGGGGTATTTATAGATGGATCCCTAGCGAGCAAAGCGCCTGGTCTGCCAATGAAGGATTGCCAAGTGGAGGGCAGGGCGCGTGGCCTTTTGACTCGGACCAACTGTTTCCGTGATATCCGGGGAGACAGTTGGTCGCTTGAACTACTTTGCGCGTGAAGGGGACATGCTCAACGGCTAGTTTCTGCCCAACGACTAGTTTCTGGCTATTGGGTCTGTCCAAGGGCTGGATTGGATTGGGTTTTGCCCCTCTGGGGGCACAGCGCCTGCCCAGTCCAGAACAGTTACTAAGACCATGCCGGAGTGCTACCAAAACTTTAGTAAGATTGACAAAATGTTCATATAATATTAACTATCAATGATAAGTGTTCTTTCCATGTCGAACTTTCGAAATAATTTTATTTGATTCCTAAGAAAACGAGGAAAATATACCCGTCATTTAAATTTTCACGTGCTCTAATTGTTGTCAAAATTTAAAGAAGAGTTTTTGTACCGCTTAGAATGAGAGTTTAACCTCAATATATTTTTCTAAGATAAGAAAATATATATATTTATTCGGAATAATTTTTTTTAAAGATTATGTTTGGCTTTAATTTAAAGGTTACATAAGAAATTTTTCTGTTTTCGAAAAAGTTGTTCATGAGCGAATTACGACTCGTCTGAGAGCAAAACGCGACAAAATAAATTGATGTGACATAAATTACAAAATATCTTGATATTTTATTTGAGTCAAAATGACATTAGCATGTGAGAGAGAGAGTTCCAAGGGCTAGAGAGAATTCCTATAACTTGTCATTATCCAATCTAGTGGTTATGATCAAAAGGCTTAATCTATAAGTAAAGGTCATGAGATAAATAATTTCTATACATCAAATTTTCTCTCTCGGCACAAGAACAACAAGCATAACTCTTGGAAAATTATTTTCTCTACACCATTTCATTACTTTGAAAGCTCTCACATAGATCTTGGGTATGATTTCTTCAATTCCCTTTTAGTAAAAGTTATATCTCTTGATAAATTCACTTAAATTTCCATCTTAGTTACTTATGACTTTTATGAATATAGTAACTTAAGAGTGTTTAAAAAAAAGAGAGAAAATAATAATTGATGCTTTGAGATGGTTTGATTAAATGTATTGTTTAATTAAATTGAAAAATATAGGTATTAATGGAACCTGCCTGGATACTGTTGTGGTTAGAAGCTAGAACGAATTTTTCTTTTACTGAAGTTGTTATAGCTTCTATTTGTTTTTCTTAAAAAAAACTAGCAAATTCAGCATTTAATATAACATTAGTTTCATAAGGGGAAGTAGAAGTAGATAGGATATATATATATATATATATATATATATATATATATATATATATATGTGTGTGTGTGTGTGTGGTTCTCATGAGATTTAAGTTCATATCAGTAAAATTTAATGGGTCATTATTTTAATATTTAATAATGTGAAGTTATAACACACCTTGAATGATTAAAACAAAATGAAGTACTTGGATTAAATCAATTAGTAATCATATTCTTAATTTTTATTAACAATTTTAGAAATTTATTAATGTTAATTATTTCAAATATGTAATTGAAGTTTAGCTTTTATAAATCTGAATTTTTAAAAGGTTAAAAGTAATTAATGAGTTAAACTTTAAGTTCAAGATATTTCTAGTCATAAAGAAATTATATACACTTTTTGTTTGTAAGCTAAAAAAAATGGGGTGTTACAAAGGTGGTCAAGGTGACCATCCTTAGATGAAGATTTGATGATAATGTCATCAATGTACATTTGCATGAATGTTTCAATAAAGTCATGAAATGTAGAGTTCATTACTCTTTGGTATGTAGCACCAACATTCTTTAGGCCAAAAGGCACCATCATCCATTTGTATGTGCCTAAGGCCCCTGGGCATCGAAACGTTGTTTTTGCTATGCCTTCCTCTACAATGAAAATATTATTGTAACCAGAATATCCATCGAGGAGACTTAGATATTTGAACTCGGCTGTTGAAACGACTGACATCTTAGCCACTGATATTTGACATTCGTCTTTAGGAGTAGCAGCATTAAGATTTATAAAGTCTATGCAGACTCTAAGGGTATCGTTTTTCTTAATAACTAGAACAATATCAGCATGCCATTCGACATACCTGGCAGACCTGATGAATTTATTTTGGAGCAATTTTTAAATCTCAACTTTGATCTTGGACATGATTTCAGGCTCGAACTTCCGTGGGGTTTGCTTCACTGGCTTCTTGTAAGGTCTGATCGGCAGCTTTAGTTCAACTAGATCACGACTGAGTCCAGGCATTTCATCATAGTCCCCAGAAAAGTAGTCTCTAAACTCCTGTAGTGCCTTGGTTACTCTTGCTTTTGAGTATGGGTCAATCTTGGCACTAATGTACGTTGGCCTCTTTATCGTCCCATCTCACAAGTCTATCTCTTCTAAAGGATCATGCGCTTGCATTTTCTTTGTAAAGATTTTTAAGTCTTTTCCGAACCCCAAAAGCTCATTATCATAGATGCAATCTAGCCTCCGGCTTTTTGAAATAGTTCTTTGGCCGATAAATCCAGGTTGATCTGCCCAAGAATTCTCAGGCTTAATGGCTTCGGCGATAAGTATTTGTTGAGACTCAGCCTCCAAGGCCGCCATATTTTGTTTTAAGCCACATAGACTGAAATCTGAGCCAACACGTCTGACTCAATCATGATCCCCATCGGATTTAGACCATTGGTTATATCCTCCAACAGTTTTGTACTCCTAAGTAAACTCGTATTGAGGGTGTAGGTTCACCGTGTAAGATACGTCATGCCCTTGGAAGTTATATGCTCCTCGGGCAGGCCCGCATGGCAAAATGTTGGCCAATTTTTGGTCAAAGTTGAGCCTGTCAATGTGGTTGACATCTGCTCTGAAAAACTCGGATTCGCTTCGATATTTTCGACAACCCCATCTGGACTCTACATGGTGATCTTCTTATGCATTGACGATGATACGCATCCCACTCCATGCAACCATTCTCTACCTAGTAGTAGATTGTAGTTTGCTTTGGTCGGCACCACCACAAATAGTGTTGGCCTTATGGTAGTTTCCACCACTATGTTGACTTAGATAACCGATAAGGGTTTACTGGTCTTGCCCTCATAGTTGGACAATACCATGTTTTTACATGCTAAATCCATTGTAAGTTTGCCTATTTTTCCCAAGAGGGACTGGGGCATAACATTGACACATACTCCACAATCGATCATGACTTTGTTAATCCTTACGCCATTTACCTTGGCCCTTATGTACAAAGGCTTCAAGTGTTGTTACATGGCTATGTCTGGCCTTTTAAAAATGGCATGGTCTTCATTCACTGAGCCATTATTCATTACATAATAACACAAAGGCTTGTGAGTGATTAGTTCTTCATCGTGGCCTTCTTCCTCAACCACTTATGTGATTGTGTCGTACTCTAAAGGCAACACATATATCATATTATAGATGATATCTAACTCTGGCTCAAACCTTGAATTGAAGTTATTTGTTTCCATCTCAGCGTCTTCGACTGCGTTGTCTTTTTCCGCTTTCTCCTCCTTTATGGGTGATAGATGGGGAAACAACCTTTATTTGACTGGTTGTCGACTAGTTAGGCCTTCATCGACAGATCAGATGCTATCAGGCCCGCTGGAACTTCCAGCCTCTCGAGCAACTTTCTTGTTTCTCTGGTGTCTCCTCCATAGAGTCCTAGTCATGGGATTTTTTCCTTGTAGTTTTGCGAGACATATAAATATCTCTTCGAAACTTGGGAGTTGTCTCTGTATGAGGCACCAGAATCAACATTCACAACTTTCCATTTGCCCCCACCAGCTTTTGATTTCCGAGTAGGGTGTAACCATTCTCTGGGAGGCGCGTCGGTAGCATGAAGATAAGTCCTACGTTGGAATTTTGTCGGACCCTTTCCTTGATTGGAGAAAGGTTCATTGGATCTGTCATGTCGGATAAACTTCTTGGTTGGGTAAGGGTTTTTCTTTTCCATCTCTTTAGCGGCTTCCTTATCAAACACAAAGATGCACATGGGACACAACATACTTCTAAATCTTTCAATCTGCAATGATTCAAAAAAATTGACCAGCTCCTCTTCAGCTTTAGCATAGGCATTTGTTGTTTGATCCTCGTGATTCAGGTTGTTGTCTTCAGCTCCAACATTATCGATATTGTCGACAACCATGATGTTCACTGGCTCGACAAAGAGAGCCTTAACTTTTGTTTCAGTTTCCTCATCTAGGTGTGGTTTCTACTTGTCAACAAACTTTAGTCTGACATCCTTGAGGGCATTCTGCACCAGGTCTCCGAAAAGTACACATTGAGAAGTGTTATGATCCAAGAAGTTATGAAATTTACCAAAAAAAATTTCTTTCTCTGTTACAATGGTGGGACTTTAGTCCCTTTAGGAACAACAATTTGTCCGTCAGTAACTAACATATCAAAGATTTCATCACATTTAGTAACGTCAAAGGTATATGTTCTAGCAACAAAATTTTCAATTTTGGGCTTTACGAGATTTTTCCAGTTTGAAGGTTTTAGTAGCTTGCATGTATAGGGAGGTCCAGGATTGCGTTCGGCCATGTTGACCTCATTCTCCTCCACATACTCATACTCTGAGTTGGATGGATTTTCTATGTTGTCGACGTCGACATAAGCTACTTTCTTTTTACTTAACTTGGAAGTTTGGGCTTTTTACTGTTCAAGTCGTCGAACTTTATCGGCCAACTGGGCCATGTCTCTCAGGTATTGGGTGTCTAACTTCTTCCTAATGGAGTAGTCGAGACCCCCTACTGCCAATTCGACTAACTCATGTTCTGGCACCTGCATGAAACATCTCGCTTTCAAGGTTCTAAATCTATTGAGATAATCATTAATGCTCTCCACTTCCTTCCTCTTCACGCTAGATAATTCCTTGATGCTAATCTTACATTGCCCCATGTAGAATTGCTCATGAAATGCCATCTCTAGTTGGACCCGCGTAAAAATTGAATTTGGGGGAAGAGTGGTGAACAATGTCAAAGCGTTCTTTGTCAATGAGTTCGAAAAATATTTGATTTCTAGGTTCTCATCGTTGGCCAAATCACAAGCCTAGGTTTGACACCAGGTAATATGTTCGACGGTAGACTCATTAGTGTCACCAGCGAACTTGGTAAATTTTGGGACTTTCCAGCCCCTAGGAAATTTAGTTTTCCTTACATACTCAGACAATAGGGATATAAAATTTAGTCTGTGTAGGCCCATGTTGAGGCCATTCTAGACCAAAACATGTTCAACGACGTTTGTTGATATTATCATGTACCCTTGTGTTGTCCTGTCAGGTTTGTCTCGGGACTTGGTCGACATCTTGGTTATGTTGCACTAGGACCATTCGAGGCCTTCTGGCCTTTGATTATTTTTGACAACCCTATTCTCTAGGAGGTTATCCCCCAGAGGAATGTTAGGTACTGGAGTCGGTGGCACTGGTGGTGCCCCAAAAAAATCAGCAATCCTACCCATTTGGTGGGTTAATTGTGGATAACTTCTAGTCGTGTGTTCTAGAAGAGGGGTAAACACGTTGCATATCTGTTGTGTGAGTGTGTGAACTATATCGTGGTTACTTTCATCCATTAACTATCTCATTACTTGGTTGTCCTCCTGGGATTGGAGAATTACCTTGGGAAGGGGTTTGATTTTTTCGAGACATACTGGAAAGACGCTTACCACTCCTCAAGTTCATATAACACATAAGACCACATAAACGGAAGACACAAAAATAAAACGTAACACACTACTTTTCTGGAAAAATATTAGCACAAAAAGGTCCCATTGGGCGTGCCAATTTGTTTACTGGTGTTTTTGGTAAATAATCACGAGTTTGAAAGTCTATGAGATTAACTCGAAAAATCTCCAAAGCAATTTGTGCAAACAGTTTGTGTCAACAGGCGTGCGTGTTAATTGAATGTAGCGTAGTAAAAGACTTTAAATGAAGCCAATTTGTAAAGTAAAATGTAGTAAATAACATTAAACAAAGAAAAATAAAAAGTACAATGTTTCGTTTAAGGAAGCAAAAAAGACTAAGAAAAAAGTGTGGACGCAGACACATACATGTTTCTCGCTCGACTGTTTCACTATTTGACTCGGGCACTCCAGTGGTATAGAGAGTATGTATGAAATTTTACGACCCCTGATCCCATGTATGAGTCTACTATTTATTCTATTTACAAAATAATCGTCGACAACGGTTTTGACCACTAGAGGAATAGTTGCATTTGCTCCACGTTCAATCCTTCAGGCTTCCACTAGTGCACTTACGTGTCTTCAAGACGCCATATGCTTGCAACCCACATTGAGTGGTAACTGCTTTTCCACTTCTTCACGATCTCTCGATGATAACTGAAATTCTGGCATAGCAGACAACACATGTCCTAACACGTGTCAAGACATTGTTCTGTATAAACATTTAAACAAGGAAAAGAATAGCAGACTAATACCTTGAATATCAGAATTGCCGAATCACAGATGTTACGACATCTTATCCAACATTTTAATCAAGACTGAACTGAAAAATAGCAGAATGATAAACAACACGGAATATGATGATCCAGTTCGGTGCAACTCACCTACATCTAGGGGATACCAATCCAGGAAGAAGAATTCATTATCAGTAGTATAGTTTTATGTAAACAACCTCAGGTTTACAGAAAGCACCCACGCTAACCTATCACTACCCAATGAAGACTTTATCATTAGAAGTCATATCTAATTGATAAGAGAACCCCCTCTCACTCCCTAAATCACAACCTGTGATTATCTAACAGTTAATACCTTATAACTGTATCATCCCTATTGAAAGACACTCATTCCAATACAAAGTTCAGTCAAACAACTTTGACTAACAAGTTAACTTGGATTTGCTTCAAAGCTTCATCCAAGAACAATACACGATTCATTACCTACGGGTTTCTGAATCTGTACAAGTACCTATGTATACCACACTGCATCAAATCGATACAGAGGGAGACTTACAAGAGAAACCTACGACTCTTAAACCCTAAACCCTACTTTACAAAATAAGATTCCTAAGTCTATGTCGTCCTCTCTCATCACTTTCTGCCTAGGTCTTGTTTTTCTTTTATAGTCTTCTACTGAGTTGGGCTTCATATCTTTGATCCTTGATCCACTGCCAATCGTGCCTTGAATCTTGGAACAGATTTAAAACAAGCCTGCTGTGATAGTCATGATGTCGAGTCTTCATGCTGGGACATTTCATTCGACATCTTCAATCTGGGGCAGAAATCTTCATGTTGGAACATCTTTCACAACATTATGTTTTACCAAAATTTAGTCAAACTCTTGGAGCTTTCAATCTCCCTCTTTTGACAAATTTTGGCAAAAACATTCTTCAGTCAAATGATGCATGCAGTGGAAAAATACTTGTAGCAAGTGCCAAGGAAAGAGGGAGAAGATAATTTGAATTACCCTCTTCATTCCCTTGTGATCATGAATACATAGAAAATGTAACTCAGCTCACAAAACACAACTTGCTCCCTAACTCTGATCACAAAACACAACTTCTCCTCAAGATGTTAAAACCCAATGTTGGAACATCCTTTGAGACATTCTGTAGATCACTAATTTACATACACATTTCAGCAGTAAGCCATTCTTCTCCCCCTTTTTAGCCAAAAGTTGGCAAAAATGACCCATGCGGACCCATAACCAGACTGTGCTCACCCAAAGACAGATAAAACTCATTTTCTCTCAGCTTACAGTTCAATCAACACAACTCTTCTTAAAAACAAAAGAAGTTATATAGATAGAGCCAATCCAAAGAACTAGTCAAAGAGTATAATAACTCCTGGTTAAGTTAGTTTAAAAAAAAATCCACCTTTTCTGACAAGTCCTCGAAACTTCTTCTGAATAGTGTCCTTATACCTAACCTGATTTTGTCAGGTTCATGGTCCCCACAGATAGAATTATAATTAATCCAGAATTAGCAAGCTTGATTACAACAGACTTCTTTCACATACCTTTCCCAACAGCAGAGAAAATCAATTTCTTACCAAATCGCAACAGAAATTCCCAAGATACTTGTACTACTTCCAATTCAATCCGTTTACATCAATGGCCGAATTAGGCCAACCTGATAAGTTCACCCATAACTTATTTTAGTAAGGCAATGTCACGACATCTCGTCTAACATAACATCCTCACCTAAGGCAATCTATCACAAACTGCTTGAAACCACAAACAATCTTAATGAACACTCTGCACCACTGCAGTAATACATCTTAGATCAAGGAGCAACTCCCTCTATCTAAGATAACCAGTGCTCCTCCAATGAACACTTATGCTGATGAATGGAAAACATAAGACGCATATTTATGTCTTCAAGAGTGCACCCTCTGTCCAACCTATCTGCTGTACATAATCATCAACTCCACTTATTGCTTCTTCTGACAAGAACCAATAATCACTCACACATGAACACCATCATGCTTCCCGTGAGGACTCATTAGGATCACTATCCTAAATTAACAAACTCTTAGATTAAGATTAAAGCTCCATTGATCCCCCCCTTCTTGAACCCATCTATACACCACACGAATTCCTCTTGAATTCTCATGTATAGACCTACATGTTCCTTGAGATAAAATCTAATTGATCTGGAATGATCCACATTCCTCAAAGAGACGCACAGGGCCCCTTAGTTTGCTATCTTCTTAACGATTTCAGATATCGTATACATGCTCCAGAACTTCTCAGCCCATTTTCTCCACAAGCACCAAGCTGATCCACTTCTAGCATGTCCCATTCACATCAGACTTCCAAGACAATCCTTTACCCATCATTCTCCCGTATGATAGAATAAATACTTCTTAGACAAGATGTGAGTGTCAAGTTCTACACTTAGAACTTAGTATCCTACTCCAAGGATAATCAACCCAGAAAATGTTCTAACATCAGTTAGGACATCCTTCACATATCACAGACACCACACACCATGGTTCTTGATATGCTTCACCACTGGACTTACTATCTGTATAGTAATCCAACTGAAGATCTTCATACAACACTGCGCCACAAGCTTGAACAAAGAGAACTCCAGAAAGCCAGAGAGAAATAAACTCTCATCCACCAAAAGAAGGCATACTTCCATCCTCAACCTAGAACTTCTACCACAAGCTCCAAGATGAACCAGACCCTCCTTACGTTTTCAACCAACTACCCTTCTGCCCAAGAGCAATTAGTTCCAAGCACCCTGCTTGAATGTACACTATAAAAATAACCAAATGCCACCTTTTGATTGATCTCCGAGAAAAGTATGATGTAAAGACCCCAAGTGAATGCAGTCTCTCAAGGGACTCGCATTCCCCAAGTAGTATAAACAAATGGCGTCTCCAACAGAGAAGTTTGTGCAACTCTACAACTCAGACGACTGGGTTCTCCAGTAAGTCTGACATCAAAATTGTTTCCGTCAAATGGCATCTCCCCAGGAAAATTCGGCGAGAAGTTTGAGGGAAATCCGCTACAAATAGCGTTCCTTGTCAGTAAAGTTTATTGACAAAAGAAACTAAGACCAGTTCCTTGGTGGGAAACCAGGATCGAGGGGAAGTTTAAATCAGCAACTGAGACTAGTTCCTTGGTAGGAAACCAGGATCGAGGGGAAGTTTACATAAGAAACTAAGACCAGTTCCTTGGTAGGAAACCAGGATTGAGGGGAAGTTTAAATCAGAAACTAAGACCAGTTCCTTGGCTGAAGACCAGGATCGGGGGGAAGTTTACCTTTTCTGAGCATCATTGCTCAGCAAAAGAAGATGAATGTGATCCTTCATTCATAACCACCATCAAAATTTCAGGTATTCCGATATTTAATCCTCTTGCACCCTGAATGCCCGAATACCTTCGTCATTCACACCTTCGGGTCCAAGAAGATTAAATAGGGGCATCTGTCATACCCCAAATTTTGACCACTAAGATTTCCCATCATTGTGCAAATTATTATCACAATATGGAGGAACCATCATACTTCATCAGTCTCCCCAAAAATGGGTGAGCATCCACTACAGTCAAAATTAGGGTTTCAAGCCCTCTCAGAGCCTTAGACAAAGGATCAATCAAGGAATGACATGATCTTCAACTTGTCTAACCTCTCAAGCATCCACAATGGATCAAAAGGACTCTCACTTCAAGGATTAAGCACAAAGCTGCTCCCTTCTAGGTGGATCAGGCCTCAAGATCGACAGTGTCACCAAATTAGGGTTTTGGTCGACCAGGGCCTCCAGATGGAAATTTTTCATCTGGGCATGAGACAATGATCCAAAACACAACCTAATGTACTCCATGGAACCTCATGGACCCATTCATCAAGTCAATTTTGCCTCAGGGGATGCATTCATCAAAAATCATGAATTAGGGTTTCTTGACCTAATTCACCCCTAAGTTGACTTTTGGGACAAATCATGAACCAAGACCTCAAGAGAGGGTTTGAGGGTCTCTAATGAACTATATTGATCCATTTGGAACAATGGATTAATCCAAGAAGCTTGAGCAACAAGTTTCAATTTCATCTGCACCACAATTAGGGTTTTAAGGGAAAAGTCAACTGTAACTTTGACTTTTGACCAGGACATGCTCCCAAGCCCTAAGACATGTTTCAATATACCCTATGACACCCATGGAACATGTCCATCAAGTTTGATTTAGGTCAAGGACATGATTTCCTGAAGAATTGCACAGTTTGGAATTCATCTGATAAAAAGTCAACTGTGCACAAAAGTCAACTTTGACTTTTTGAGATTTTTCTCCAAAATGGTTTTTTAACCCTAAAATGATGTTAATGTATGATTTGAATCATCATTCATCAAGAAAAATCAAGAAAAGTTGGATAACTTGTAAAAGGGGTAACCATAAAAACTTAGAAAATTTTCTAAGTTAAAAATAAAGTGACAAGGGTACCAACTTTGAAGGATCATAACTCCTAAACCACAAAGCCATTTTTTCTCATCCAAAGATGGATTTGTAGCCCTCATTACCCTCTACAAAAACTTTAACTAGACCTAAGTCCAATTCATTAAGGATTTTGAGTTATGGAGTGATCAAAATGGCTGAAAAGTGAAAATGTCACTTTTTCCAACACTTAGTGAAATTTTCACTAAGTCAGAATCTGCCTTCACTTTTTGCCAAATGTAGGGGGATTTTTCACTTGGATTCAAAAGAGATCAAAACCAAACATGTTCAAACATTTGTTGTATCATGTAAGGGCTTTCCAAAATGGTCAAGAACATTACTAAATTCAACTTACACCATGAGATATGACATTGGCAAGTTGCCTTGCTGAAATCTGTCAAAGGCAAGGCAGAATTTGCAATTTTGCTCGATTTGCCAAAATCAGCCAAATTCAAATGCTCCTATCCACTTGGACACCTCAGAGGATTGAATCTAAAGGGGACAATCACTGAGCCAAGCCTCCAAAGTCCATGGAACAAGAAATAGCATGTCGAACCTAGAATGGCCAAAATAGGGACAAGACTCCAAATTTGGATTGAAGCATTCAATGGAAGCATCAAGGTGGCATGGACTGAGCCATTCTCATATGAAATCAGTCAAGACTTATCCAAGACCAAGGGAACCAAAGCTCTGTGCCCTAACCTCTAGTCAATGGCTAGAGGAGACTTAGATTTTCATTTGCCAACATTGGCCAAACCTACTTACCAGTTGCCATTCACTATTCCTTGCAAAACAAACTTGCTCTACTATAAATAGAGCTCAATTGTGATCAGTTTGAGTACCCCAAATCCATCTAACAGATGCTTTCCTCAAAATCTCTTTCTCTTGGCAAAAATGCCTTTCTTAGCAAGGTAGCTATCGGGTTTTGAGTTTGAGAGCTTTTCCAATCAAACTAATCACTCACACACCTCACATACATCATATAGAAGTGATCCAAACACTCACATAACATCTGGAACACAGATTTCACAAAATCACCAGCTGGTTGCTCAAACTTTCAATCAAGTTGCAGCTGAGGTACCACAAATCGTTCCAGCCATTTTCAATCAAGTCCAAGCATTCAAACACACTCCATAGGGTGTAAGGAAGCTGTTCAGATCATCACCACTCATCTGTAACACCTCCAAATCAAAAATCACATTGCACTTGCTGTCACGGCCTAGAGGTAAGCATACACTTGGTCATCTCTCAATCTATGCATATTTCCTCGCACAATAATTTGGCCATATGTTCATAATCATGCATGGAATGTTTTCCCTCAATTAATTGCATTGTTTGAATCGTGTATCAAAAATCCTATCCTTCATGCAGAAATTAGGGTTCTTGAGGATCTTTCATGATTTCTTGTTATATGTTTAATTTAAATGAAATTAATGGACATAGACATGATCGTGAGGTTGAGACGAGCATAATGATATGTGGATTGCATGTTATAATCAAGTATTCAGGGAGATTGGATAGAAAATGCAAATCAGCCAAACCCAGAACACGCGCGTGTTCTTCAGCTGTTCTTGGCGCCTTTTTTGAATTTTCAAATATTTGAATTTTGTGATTTTTCTTTAATTGATTCAAAAATTAATTTCTCTCTGAGTTTTAATGATTTTGAGTTGATTCTTTTTTTAATAATTCACAAAAATGTTAAAATATTTTATTTTCCCAAAAATCCCAAAAATATTATTTATTTCATATAATTGATATTTTTGCAAAGAATTAATATTTTAATTGTTTTTGACATTTTAAATATTTTTTCCACATTGATTTTGCAACTTTTAATGCTTTCTAATTATTTTGTAGGTCAATACTTAATTTTTGAAGCATTAATCCAAGATCACAATTTGTTTTTCACATGTTAAACAATTTTGATCATTTTAATTGAATTTTTATTCAATTAAATACATATTTGAAAACAAATTAGGGTTTTTGGATTAATTCAACTCTCATAAATCATTTTCAAAACACTTTTGGGCCTCTAATAGAGTGTAAGTCCCAATCTTTTTTTGACCAAACCATTTTTAGGCCTCAGTGTATTGTATAAGTCCCGATATCGTCAAAAACAAACGGCGCAATCGTCGCCTTTTGAAAAATAACCTTTTGGGCATCTCCTCGAGCTATAAGACCCATTCAAAACTTTTGGGCCTATAATAGAGTGTAAGACCCAATCCCCTTTTAACCAAAATCATTTGGGCCTCAGATATTGTATAAGCCCCTTCGCGTTAAAAGAAAATCTCGGCGCGATCGCCATTTCAAACGAAAAAATCATCAGGGCCTACCCTCGTGTTATAAGCCCCACTCATTTTCTTTAAACCTTTTGGGCCTCTTGAGTGAGTGTAAAACCCAACCTTTTGTACAGAAAAACATTTTGGGCCTTAGTCACTTGTATAAGTCCCTCTGTACAAATTCAAACAGTGCGCTCACTGATAAAACCCTGGGCCTCTCCTTGAGCTGTAAGCCCTAAATCTTTCTTTTTCAAAGCACTTTCTCCTTTGATTTTGAATATACTGTTGTTTTCAATCTATCTTTGTTGAACAACTAACCAAACAGCATGGAAGCTCTACAACCGAGTAAGTGGTTATTGCTTTCATTTACAGCTTTCATATACATATAACTGTATTGTGGGGCTGTTTCACTGTAAGTCTTCTTTCATAAACTCATATCAACTGTGTAATAATAGTATAGATATTTCGAGTTTCCCCGGCAACTACGTCTAGAACTAGGTGACGCTGTTTCGTTTATTCATAGAAATAGACAGCTAGATCCCCAATAGGATCACTAGATACAGTCTTCTCTTCGGCTGTCCTCATTAGGAATTATCAAGAAACTCTATTCCCAGAGATGAATGTATTCTCCGTGAATGGCATCTCTGAGTTTCTTCCAAATTCTCGAACTTTCCTGACTTGATCTATTCCTTGTGAATAGCTTGCCTTGAATTTCTCGGGGTTTAGGGACCCACGGGCTTCTTAAAAGCATCGGCCTCCTCTTGGGCATCGTTCAAGGACCCACAGGCTTCCTAAAAGCGACCCAGCCTCCTCTTGGGCTTAGTACAAGGACCCTACGGCTTATTAGAAGTATTCACAGCCTCCTCTTTGGCTTCGTATAATGATCTCTTCCTCCGGGAATGATAGCCTCCTCTTGGGCTTAGTACAAGGACTGATCGACTTCTTAAAAGTTTCCAGCCTCCTCTTGGGCTTCGTACAAATTGTCCCGACGACCTCCTAGAGGTATAGGAACAGAACTTAGTCATCTTCATAGAAAAGTCCTTTCATATAGTCTACTACTGTTTCTCAAAGCACAGTACGAAAGATGACACTCTAGACTTGGACAGTCTGAGACCCTTGAGTCTCCAAGACATTCTCAAGTGACCCCTTTGTTAAATAGGAAGGAAACCCGCAGACTCGGACAGTCTCAATACCCTTCGGATTTCCCGCTTTCTTAAAGAACAAGAATAACCCGGATCCTTGAATTAAATCCATGAGTACAGTGTTGCTCATATTAGAACTGATTTTCTCTTTAAAATCAGTATACTGGACCTGTCACTTAACTGAACAGTCATCATAGCCTCTCTCTTGGGCTTTGTACAATGATTCTCCCCAGCGGAGTCAAACAACGTTTAGCCTCTCTCTCGGGCTTTGTACGAGACACATAAGAGACTCCCTCGTTGAGTCAATCATCCCTTTCGCCTCCATCTCGGGCTTTATACGAGATAGAAAAAGGTTCTTATTGAGCCAAAAAAACCTATAGCCTCCATCTCGGGCTTTATACGAGATACCAAAAGATTCCCTCGTTGAGTCAAAAACCTTTTAGCCTCTCTCTCGGGCTTTGTACGAGACACATATTAGCCTCCTCTTAGGCTTTGTATAAGAAAACCACTGGTTAATCCAATTAACCTTTTAGCATCAAAGCTGTGCCTCGTTCACAGTACACAAACATCAACAACTCCTTCCCCCTTCATCTAATCGCTGTAAGCGGCAAGCCTCTGGATCATCTACATCCATGCCACTGTCCCTCTTTTAGCATGAGAAATTCCTAAGGAAAGATAACATTGCTCTACACTGAATTAAAGTCTTCCCCTTCAGGTTAAAATCCCTTATAAAGGAAATTATGGCATTGCTAGGATCCGCGTATCCCGGTTAAAGTAATTCTCCTTTATAAACAGTTGTGACGTACAACCCCCTCTTTAGAGACGACAAATTCTCTCTAAAGACAATAACTTTTAGCTTCACATCTTGGGCTTCGAACAAGATACAAATAGACCCTTCAGCTTCACATCTTGGGCTTTGAACAAGATACAAATCACCTTTCACTTCACGTCTTGGGCTTTGAACAAGACACCAAAAACACCCATTTCCTCCCATAGAATAGGAGGAACTAAGAACGCTCTGATTTCCCTGTTTCGGTAAACGGGAATACGTAGGCATAAGATCGAAAGAAAAGATCTTAGCGAGCGCAATCAACAAAAAACCCAAATCCCATATCTCCATTAATCAAAAGCAGTAATTCAAAAAGCATCAGTCCTAACATCCTAATCCTTGTTCCCCGCCAGAAACATTATGCCTACAGTTAGATGTCAGAACATTCTGATACGACATCCAACAGCTGAATTCTGCTCCTCCTTCTGCCACTTAGAAGAACCTCCTCCCTATTACAGAACAAGAGGTTAATGCTCTCACAAACTTGATTCAACAACCAAGTTTGAGTAGAAAACCTTCATCCTGCTTGATCATGTCACAAATACTCCATACAAGCTCACACCTTGATGAATAACTATCTCCTTTGAAATTCCAAAGACTTCACACCTGCCACGTTTGAATCTTCAGAGGATAAAGTAGTCCTAGACTACACCATAGCCATACCAAAGAATGACACTTTCCTTAGTAGAGCAGTCTGTAGAAAGTCAGAGATAACTGCCACTTAGCTTTGACCTTCAAAATGAGCAAGATCCCATGCTCTTAAGTACCTAGATCAGAAATAAACTGATCCAAGCTGTGCTAACACCAGCACTTCATTCCTCCTAGATCAGAAATAAACTGATCCAAGAAATAACCATCAAGATTATGATGTCTTCATCTTCATCTTCAACAACACCAAAGTCCATACCAGTTTCTTGCCAGGAAACTCTCCAGAGATCACATGCTTCTGTCACACCAGACTAAAGCCGTTTCTTAGATCAACACCCAAGACCAAAACATATGCTAAAGTGTATGCAGTACCCCTTCCATGATTCTGCACAAACTCTGATGATGAGATGTTCCAACATCTTGTTGAACATCAGCAATCTTGACTTTCAAGGATAATCAATTAAATACTTGTGAATTCCACAAATAGCAATTGATCTTAAATCCTTATCCAATAACACTTCTTCACTGTTGTAGCTAAGCTCCACCAGATCACTTCATGAACACTTATCAAGTATTCAATCTTTTGCAAGTATCTTCTTTGATAACTAGTGTTGAGATATGAAGGCTGCCACCCTTGACTCAAGTAACTAAGATTCTCTCTGAACGAATCCTATTTACCTCAACGATTCTGAGAACTCCAATCAGATTAGATCCACCATTAGGGTTAAGAGAGATGAATCCTTTCTTGCTGTTTTGGATGGTGAAAATAAATCACCTCCACATTCTCTAGGTTGTGTTTCATAGAAACACGTTCTAGTTAGAAGAATAACTAGAAGACTCCAGATGCACGACTGAGACGCCTTTATGAATGGACTTGAGAGAATTCTCAAGTATCTTTGATAACCTAGCCGATCAATAATTTATCAAACCCCCAGAGCAAGAACTTGATAAACCTAACTCAACTCCTCTCCTCTTCAACTGACTTCAAACTGCACCATGGAACCAAGCTTCCAAGTACCAAGTCACCATAACAGACATCTTCCAACAAATATTTCCATTCCATCGCTCCCGACTTTGGAATAAAAAGATGCATATATCTTCACATATAGAGGCTGACGATTGAGACCTTTCACCATCTATCTTCACATATAGAGGCTGACGATTGATAAACTTTTTCTGCTTTTAAAATAAAGATGGCAACTTCTTTTGACTGTTGAACATCAAAGGAACATCAACCGCTTCTCCAGAAGTAAGCGAACTTCAAAGTGCAGAATCAAAGTGCTCCTTCTAAACCAGTTCGCCTGAATGAAGGGATCAACTGTGCCAGAGACCTTGTTTCGTCTGACACACTTCGGCCGAGTTCTCGTCTCCTAAGTCCGATCAACGATATTCCCTGCAGGGACTATCTCTCCTAAGCAAGGTGGAATTGCTATCTTGAACCAGCGATATCTCTACACGCCCCGCGATGGCCGAGTATCCAGTCATGTTCATCTTTTAGTTTGTGTGTCGCGTCAGTTTTGTCAGCATATACATACATGCATCATGCATTTTCGATTTGCATTCACATTTCATATTCCATCACTATCACTCTAGTCGGTCTTGTCCCCTAGTGGTAGAAAGTCTTCACAATCGAGTTGTCGGTTCTTTCCTTGTCAGGAAATGGTGCGTTTTCCCTACAACCTCGCTTCCAGTTTATTTCTGAAAAGAAGTTGGTCCTTGACCACTTTGATAACTTAAACCTCTGAAAAGCCAGAGAAAACTTTCAACAAATGTCGCTCTTTGCCATCGAAGACGATATCCTTGCTTTCCCGGGTTAAAGGAAAATCCCCAGAGAAAGCCTCTTAAGCAAAGATTCGGCAGTACAGCAGTGTTTCTCTGAAAAACCCACTGATGAAAAGGTCATCGGCACCTCAAATTTGGATCCCATCATATGGCATTTCTCTGGGAAGATCCCGAGAAAAGTATGATGTAAGCTCCCAAACGAAAACAGTCCCTCAAGAGACTCGCTTTCCCAGTAGAATCGACAAATGGCGTCTCCAACAGAGAAGTTTGTACAACTCTACAACTCAGACGGCTGGGTTCACCAGCGAGTCTGACATCAAAACTTTTTCCACTCAAATGGCATCTCCCCAGGAAAATTCGGCAAGAAGTTTGAGGAAAACCGCTACGCATAACGTCCCTTGTCAATAAAGTTTATTGACAAAAGAAACTGAGACCAGTTCCTTGGTAGGAAACCAGGATCGAGGGGAAGTTTATTTCAGAAACTGAGACCAGTTCCTTGGTAGGAAACCAGGATCGAGGGGAAGTTTATTTCAGAAACTGAGACCAGTTCCTTGGTAGGAAACCAGGATCGAGGGGAAGTTTATTTCAGAAACTGAGACCATTTCCTTGGCTGGAAACCAGGATCGAGGGGAAGTTTATTTAAGAAACTAAGACCAGTTCTTTTGTAGAAAACCAAGAACGAGGGGAAGTTTATTTCAAAAGATAACTGAGACCAGTTCCTTGGTAGGAAACCAGGATCGAGGGGAAGTTTTACCTTTTCTAAGCACCATTGCTTAGCTAAAGAAGATGAATGTGTAAGCTACCATTCATAACCACTATCAAAATTTCGGGTATTCCGATATTTAATCCTCTTGCACCCCGAATGCCCGAATACCTTCGTCATTCACACCTTCGGGTCCAAGAAGATTAAATAGGGGCATCTGTCATACCCCAAATTTTGACCACCAAGATTCCCATCATTGTGAAAATCATCATCACAATATGGATGTACCTTTATGCCTCATCAATCTCCTCAAGGAATTGTTGAGCATCCACTGCAATCAGAATTAGGGTTTCAAGCCCTCTCAGAGCCTTAGACAAAGGATCAATCAAGAAATGACATGATCTTCAACTTGTCTAACCTCTCAAACATCCACAATGGATCAAAAGGACTCCCACTCCAAGGATTAAGCACAAAGCTGCTCCCTTCTAGGTGGATTAAGCCTCAAGATCGACAATGTCACCGAATTAGGGTTTTGGTCGACCAGGGCCTCCAAATGGAAAATTTTCATCTAGGCATGAGCCAATGTTCCAAAACACAACCTAATATACTCCAGGGAACCTCATGGACCCAAACATCAAGTCAATTTGACCTCAGGGGATGCATACATCAAAATCAGGAATTAGGGTTTCTTGACCTAATTCACCCCTAAGTTGACTTTTAGGGCAAATCATGAACCAAGACCTCAAGAGAGAGTTTGAGGGTCTCTAATGGACTATATTGATCCATTTGGAACAATGGATTAAGCCAAGAAGCTTGAGCAACAAGTCTCAATTTCATCTGCACCACAATTAGGGTTTTAAGGGAAAAGTCAACTGTAACTTTGACTTTTGACCAAGACATGCTCCCAAACCCTAGGACATGCCTCAACATACCCTATGACACCCTTGGAACATGTCCATCAAGTTTGATTTAGGTCAAGGACATGATTTCCTGAAGAATTGCACAATTTGGAATTCATCTGATAAAAAGTCAACTGTGCACAAAAGTCAACTTTGACTTTTTGAGATTTTTCACCAAAATGGATTTTTAACCCTAAAATGATGTTTATGTATGATTTGAATCATCATTCATCAAGAAAAATCAAGAAAAGTGGGATAACTTGTAAAAGGGGTAACCATAAAACTTAGAAATTTTTCTAAGTTATGGAAAAGTACCACTAATACACCAACTTTGGAGGACCATAACTCCTAAACCACAAGGCCATTGTGCCCCATCCAAAGTTTGATTTGTAGCTCTCATTACCCTCTACAAAAACTTCAACTAGGCCTAACTCCAATTCATTATGGATTTTGAGCTATGAGTGAGCCAAAGTGGCTGAAAACATGAAAGTATACCATTTTCCAACACTTAGAAAAATTCTGTCCAAGACAGATTTTGTTGAAACCCCAAAACTTGTGAGATCTTTTCACATAGTCGCAAGCTAAATCAAGTCCAAAGTTAAACATCAATATTGTTGCATATGTTACTAAGAATTCAAAGAGCTCAACAGCATGAATTGATTCAACTTAAGCCATGAGAAATCCATGCCCAAAGTCATGCCGCTGCAAGCTGTTTTGGAAAAATCAGTTTGCATGTTTGCTTGCCACACACGATTTTGAACCAAAAACTAAGGATCAGCATGCCACCTGTGTTCAAACCAATCACAATGCAACTAATCCAACTGATAAATCTGAGTAAAAAAGCCAAGGAATCTTTCAACTTGAAATTCATCCACTTTGGCACATTTTGTCTTGAATTCAAAGTGCATTAATGTGCATAGTGCATTGTTAAGGTAGCTACTCTACTCAGTTAAATTCTCTGATTAAACAACAATAAAAACATCTGAAGAATGTGATTTTGGTCAAGGCATAGCCCTGCTCTTGGGAATGGCTAGCTTGCCTTGCTTGAGAAGAAATCCTCCAAGCTAATCCATACAAATGTGATCTGATCCAGCAGCCATTCACTATTCCTCCAAAACAAAAGTTGATCACCTATAAATAGAGGTCCCAATGGATCATTCAACTCACACCAAAGCCAGTTACAGCACTGCTTTCTCTCATTCTTTCTTAAACCTCAAGTTTTCTTGTTTTTGAGTAAACACTATTGGGTTTTGAGTTGCAGCCATAGGCAATCAATTCCAATTGCTCAAACACATCACATATGATGTATTTGAGGTGTCCAAACACTTAAACACTGACTGTAACACCTCAGGCTCAAAATCACTCTTCCACCAAGCCATTATGCTTCAATTTTGCAGGTGGAGGTCTCCAGCTTGATCCAAAGAGTTTCAAAGTGTTCCAAAGCTTGCAACACACTCCATAACATCCATTGAAGCTGTAGGGATCATCAATTCACGACTGGAACACCATATGGGCAAAGTTCCATTTCAGCTTGCATCAAGGTGAGCTTCAAACTCAAACTCCGTGATCCATGCATATTTCCTCGCATGATATTTTTGCCAATTGCTTGCCATCATATGTTGATTTTTTTGCCTCAAGAAATTGGATCATAGACCTTATAACCATGCTTGCACGATTGCTTTTGCAAATTAGGGTTCATCTGTGTTCATCATGATTATTTTACTCCACACTGAAAATGAATAAAATTGGGTATTGCCATCTTATTCCTTGTGAAAAAACGCACGGGTTTGGTGTTTGAATCATGTCCAATGGTGGAGAGATGAGGGAGATAGGGTGCTTCATGCACGAGCTCGAGGAGGAAGATGACCATGGTGCCATTTTCAGAAAATCCAACAAGTTCTCTATATATTTTTCCCTTGCCATATTATATTTGAATTGGCATTGCGCCCCAGCGGTTCATCAGCTGGTTTTGTGTGTATTGGCAAGCGAGAGGTCTGGGGTTCGAATCCCCCTCGCCCCAAACTTCTTTTTATCACTTTTTTATTTTGTTATTTTTCATATTATTATTTTTAATAAATTGAAAAATTAATAACTCCTTCAATTTTTATCATTTTTGATTGGTTCTTTTTGATATAATTCACAAAAATGTTTAAATATTTGATTCCACCAAAAAATCCAAAAAATATTATTTATTTCCTATATTTGATATTTTTGAAAAGAATTAATGTTTTATGTGTTTTTAGAATTTAAAATGTTTCTTTTCTTTTCATTTTCTAACCCTAATTTGACTTCAATCATTTTGTAGGAAAAAACCTGATTTTTTGAACATTGGTTCAAAATCATAACTTGTTTTCATGTATTTAACAAATATTAATCATTTTAATTGAATTTTTGTTCAAATAAAAAAATACATTTTGAAAACAAATTAGGGTTTTGAATCAATTCAACCCTCATCAAACTTTTAAAAACCCTTTTGGGCCTCTAATAGAGTGTAAGACCCAATCTTTTTTTGACCAAATCATTTTTGGGCCTCAACTTATTGTATAAGTCCCGATACCGTCAAAAATAAACGGCGCGATCGTCGCCTTTTGAAAAATAACCTTGGGCCTCTCCTTGAGCTATAAGACCCATTCAAAATACTTTGGGCCTCTATTAGAGTGTAAGACCCAACCCCCTTTTAACCAAAATCATTTGGGCCTCACTTATTGTATAAGTCCCTCTGCGTTAAAAGAAAACCTCGGCTCGATCGCCATTTCAAATGGAAAAATCAACTAGGCCTACCCGCGTGTTATAAGCCCCACTCTTTTTCTTTAAAACCTTTTGGGCCTCCTGAGAGAGTGTAAGACCCATCCCTTTGTACATAAAACCTTTTTTGGCCTCAGTCACTTGTATAAGTCCCATCTGTACAAATTCAACAGTGCGCTCACTGATAAAACCCTGGGCCTCTCCTTGAGCTGTAAGCCCCAAATTTTTCTTTTTCAAAGCACTTTCTCCTTTGATTTTGTATATACTGTTGTTTTCAATCTTTCTTTGTTGAACAACTAACCAAACAACATGGAAGCTCTACAACCGAGTAAGTGGTTATTGCTTTCATTTACCGCTTTCATATACATATAAACTGTATTGTGGGGCTGTTTCACTTTAAGTCTTCTTTCATAAACTCATATCAACTGTGTAATAATAGTATAGATATTTCGAGTTTCCCCGGCAACTACGTCTAGAACTAGGTGACGTCGTTTCGTTCATAGAAATAGACACCTAGATCCCCAAATAGGATCACCAGATACAGTCTTCTCTTCGGCTGTCCTCATTAGGAATTGTCAAGAAACTCCACTCCCAGAGATGAATGTCTTCTCCGTGAATGGCATCTTTGAGTTTCTTCCAAATTCTCGAACTTTCCTGACTTTGATCTATTCTCGGTGAATAGCATTGCCTTGAATTTCTCGGGGTTTAGGGACCCACGGGCTTCTTAAAAGCATCGGCCTCCTCTTGGGCATCGTACAAGGACCCACAGGCTTCCTAAAAGCAACCCCGCCTCCTCTTGAGCTTAGTACAAGGACCCTACGGCTTCTTAGAAGTATTCACAGCCTCCTCTTTGGCTTCGTATAATGATCTCTTCCTCCGAGAATGATAGCCTTCTCTTGGGCATAGTACAAGGACCCGTCGGCTTCTTAAAAGTTTCCAGCCTCCTCTTGGGCTTCGTACAAATTGTCCCGACGACCTCCTAGAGGTATAGGAACAGAAACTAGTCATCTCCATAGAACAACCCTTTCATAGAGTCTACTACTGTTTCTCAAAACATAGTATAGAAGACAAAACTCTAGACTTGGACAGTCTAATTTCCTTGAGTCTCAAAGACATTCTCAATCACCCCTTCGTTAAATAGGAAGAAAACCCATAGACTCGAACAGTCTCAATACCCTTCGGATCTCCCGCTTCCTTAAAGAACAGGAATAACCCGGATCCTCAAATCAAATCCATGAGTACAGTATTACTCATATAAGAACTGATTTTCTCTTTTACAATCAGTACATTGAACCTGTCACTCGACTGAAACAGTAACCCTAGCCTCTCTCTCGGGCTTTGTATGAGACACATAAGAGACTCCCTCGTTGAGTCAATCACCCGTTTCGCCTCCATCTCGGGCTTTATACGAGATACAAAAAGGTTCTTATTGGGCTAAACAAACAACAGCCTCCATCTCAGGCTTCGTACGAGATACAAAAAAACTCCCTTGTTGAGTCAGATAGCCTCCATCTCGGGCTTTATACGAGATACCAAAAGATTCCCTCGTTGAGTCAAAACCTTTTCGCCTCTCTCTCGGGCTTTGTACGAGACACATATTAGCCTTCTCTTAGGCTTTGTATAAGAAAACCACTGGTTGATCCAATCAACCTTTTAGCATCAAAGTTGTGCCTCGTTCACAGTACACAAACATCAACAACTCCTTCCTCTTCATCTAATCGTTGTAAGCGGCAAGCCTCTGGATCATCTACATCCATGCCACTGTCCCTCTTTTAGCATGAGAAATTCCTAAGGAAAGATAGCATTGCTCTATACTGACTAAAGTCTTCCCCTTCAAGTTAAAAACCCCCTATAAAGGAAATTATGGCATTGCTAGGATCCGCGTATCCCAGTTAAAGTAATCCTCCTTTATACAAACCCCTCTTTAGAGATGACAAATTCTCTCTAAAGTCGAGGTCCTTTCGCTTCACGTCTTGGGCTTTGAACAAGAATAGACCCATCAGCTTCATATCTTGGGCTTTGAACAAGATACAAATCACCTTTCACTTCACGTCTTGGGTTTTGAACAAGACCCCAAAAACACCCATTTCCTCCCATAGAATAGGAGGAACTACGAACGCTCTGATTTCCCTGTTTCGGTAAACGGGAATACGTAGGCATAAGATTGAAAGAAAAATCTTAGCGAGCACACTAGACAAAAACCCAAAATCCCATACTCTCATAAACATCAGTCCTAACATCCTAATCCTCGTTCCCCGCCAGAAACCTTCTGCCTAGATAAAAAACCAGTATTGGCGAAAATACAAATAACCAGTACAAAGGCCCCCCACATTGATAGCATCCGTAACCTAACAGACCTCTGTTTAAACTCAGTATGCAAGCAGGGTTAATTGGAGACATCTATTTCCCTTCCTTATTCAACTCACAATAGGATAAAAAATGAATCGACCTGTAGTTTTAAGCTCAACCGCAGAGAGCGACCAGCGCTTAAGAACCGCGTCCAAAATCGCTCGCTACAGAAAAATGGCGCCCACCGTGGGGCCGATTCTTTCTTTATTACAATTTAAACCTTAGGTAAGTCATTTTCATGGCGGTGGCCACCATTAGAAAAATGGCGCCGACCGTGGGGCCTTTCAAAATTAGATCTAGGCACGGTCTTCCTTTTCTTCACTTGTGTAAATGCCACAGATTGGGGCTTCCGCCGGGGAACTCATTTTCTGTCAGGAACTTAGGATCCTTAGCTTTAAAGGTCTAGGATGTTTAGGACAAATATATATACTGCTTTTCCTAATTGCTATACATGTTTATTTTTCTGCTAATGGGAATGCGGGTGATGCCGTATGTGGAAAGATTGAGTATACACTTAAGATAAGTGATGGCGACGGGGTCGACCATCAACCTCAGTGGAGGCTGACCAACGCAACCCATTCTCTCACCCAGACAATGGGCCGGTTGTTAAGTCTGAGAAGCTGAGGAGCCAAACCCTTTCGTAGTGCGGAAACTATCGGGAATAGTTGTTACGCGATACTACCCTCATTTGAGGCTGGTGATCTATTCTCGGTGAATGGTACTTACTCTAAGATTGCACTACAACTCGCTGGCGATCCGCTTATTGTTTTGCTTTCCTGGGAGGAGCTGATGATAATGAGTACAGGTACAAAAATCACCCTAGTATAAACCTTTGGGGATGGGTAGAGCTTTGACTTCATGACAACGACCCCTTTGACCCCATGTTTTTTTTATGTTTTTGTGTGCTGCATTCATGCATTCATCTAAAAAACATTAAAACATTCAAAAAATCTTCTCTTCTAGTCTCTCTGTTTTTTCAAAATAAACTAAGACTGTGATTGCAAATATCAGAGAAAAGGATTGCACTAATGGATTTCGGTAGAAGGAGAACTCACCAGTATACCTTCAAGGTTCCAAAACTAGAGGATTTGAGAAGGTTAGCGAGGATGATCACTAACCCAGAGGCTTTCAGAGCCAAGCACGAAGGTTTACTACCACTGTTAAGAGTCCATGTGATTGAGGGAATCATGGATACGCTCATTCAGTTTTATGATCCGGTTTATCACTGTTTCACATTCCCGGATTACCAGCTTGCACCAACGTTGGAGGAGTATTCTCGCCTGATCGATCTATACATTATGGATCGAGCTCCATTTTCTGGACTGGAAGAAATTCCAAAGAATCAGACTATTGCAAGAGCAATTCATTTGGACGAGTCTGAGGTCAGGGCTCACATGACCGCTAAGGGTGGCATCCAAGGTTTGCCAACCCAGTTCTTGACAAAGAAAGCCCTGTATTTTGCCAGTATAGGAAACGTGACTGCTTTTGAAAGCATCTTTGTCTTGCTCACCTACGGGTTATTTTTGTTTCCTAACATCAATAACTTCGTCGATATTAATTCTATTAAGGTTTTTCTCATTGGAAACCCTGTGCCGACTTTGCTCGCAGATGCGTATCATTCTGTACACTTGGGGAATTTATACAGTGGAGGGGAGATCACATGTTGTGTACCTTTGCTTTATAAATGGTTTATCTCTCACTTGCCCAAGTCTGCTGCTTGTTGGGATTGCAAGAGTGCCTTACGTTGGTCGCAGAAGATCATGTCTCTTACCAACTCTGATATAGATTGGTGTAATAGGATTTATGATGGAATCAGAATCATTGACCGTTGTGGAAACTTCCCCAACGTACCCCTCATAGGAACTAAGGGAGGAATCAACTACCATCCGGTATTGGTTCGCCGTCAATTTGGATACCCGATGAGACACATCCCACGGGGGGTTCATCTGGAAGGTCTTTTCTTCAAAGAAGGAGAAAACGACAGAGCACTAAAGATGGAAATAGTGCATGCTTGGAAATAGGTTCATAAGAAAGGACGAGAGTCTCTAGGAAAATCAGATTGTGTCTCGGTGGAGCCTTATCTCCACTGGGTACAAACTAGAGCTCTCAAGCTAAAAATGCCTTATCCTCGTTACGGAATTCTTCCGCCAAAGGAATCTGTCATGTACTTCATGACGGAAACTGAAAAGTTTCTGGTTACTCTCAACAAAGTTCAGAAGGAGAGAAGGTCCTGGAAGAACAAGTACCGCACCCTCGACATAGAGTGCATCAAAATACAGCAATTACTGAAAGAGAAAGATGCTCTGATTGAGATTTTGGAGCAACATACTGTAGAGAATCCAGATGACCAAAGGAATTTGCTCACTCCTTTCACCTGGAAAAGGAATGACAACCCGACAACGGCCCAAGAGCCCCGGTCAAAGAAAAGGAAAGTACCAGAGTCAGCACCCGATTTCTCTTCAGAGAGGACTCGGGACCCATTAGTTTAGGTTTCTGTTTCTGCACTTTGTAATCTACTGTATTTCAATTTCTGTAATCCTTTGAAATTCAATAAAAAGGGGTTTCCCCACTGTTTGATATTTGCAATCTAATTGTCAAAGTTTATTTTGATTAAACCAAAAAAAAACAATTAATATAATCATTGCATTTCATTATTCTCACGTCGCGTATTCTTCTTACCTACGAATCTCACGTTTGTGTCTCGATTCTAGAGTCAAACTGTCTCATTCGTACAATACTCGGGCCAATCTTCAAAAAAGGATGGATGATCTTGAGGAAGAAAACAGAGAGTTGAAAGAAGAGATCGACGCTCTGAGAGAGGATATGAGAAAGCTTCGTAACGACATGCAAGCCATGGCAGAAGCTCGGCTACAAAGAACTGTGATCTCAGAGATCACCTCAACGCCCATAGTGGAGAGGTATGATCCTAGGTATCAGATACCGAAAGATCATCCTTGGGGCATGCCTGTTAACTATATCTCGGGAGGATATGTTCCGTCGATCACTGAAGATCAGGGAATCACAACAGAAGCCGCTGGGCCTGAAGGTTACAAACTTCGGGAAAGCGAAGATGCCAGGGGCATACTGAAGACTCCTGAAGGTTACAAACTTCGGGAAACGCCAAGATTTACTGCCGTAGTCACGGTACCACCCCCTGTGGTGCACACTGTCCCGGAAGGACAGATTCCACCAACACCTTCTGGTAAGAAGGAAACTATGTTCGATAGAATGGATGAATTCCAGGAACAGTTCCTGGAAATGCAGAAGGAGCTGCAAGCCATTCGCGGTCAGGATCTATTTGGAAAGGATGCCGCAGACCTTTGTCTGGTCCCCAATGTGAAAGTCCCGCACAAATTCCAAGTGCCCGACTTTGAAAAATACAAGGGTAACTCTTGCCCTCAAAGCCATCTAGTGATGTACGCTCGGCGAATGTCAGCTCAGACAGAGAATCAGGACCTACTGATTCATTACTTTCAGGATAGTTTAACCGGTGCCGCACTCAAATGGTACATGGGTTTAAACCGTGCTACGATCAGTACTTTCAGAGATCTTGGTACTGCCTTCGTCCAACAATACAAATACAATTTGGACATGGCACTCGACAGAGATCAACTCAGATCAATGTCGCAAAAGGAAAAGGAAACCTTTAAGAAGTATGCTCAAAGGTGGCGTGAAATTGCCGCTCAAATTTGTCCACCTCTTGAGGAAAAAGAGATGACAAAGATCTTCTTAAAGACCTTAAGCTCATTTTACTATGACCGAATGGTTACCAGTGCACCCAGTGATTTCACCGAGATGGTGGGCATGGGCGTACGTCTTGAGGAAGCCATCCGAGAAGGACGTTTGGTAAAAGACACTGGATCGACGAGCGGTTCTAAAAAATATGGTAGTGCTCTCCCTAAGAAAAAATAGCAAGATATTGGGAATATCTCTCTCGGAAAGCAAAGGCGACGTTATCAACCAGTAGCATCTGTGACTCCTGCTATTAGCCCTGCGCCTATTCCTACGTATCAACCTCAGGTTGCACAGAGCCAACCTGATCAGCAAAGGACACAACAGCCTCTTCAGCAGGCTCGTCCCCAATACAACAACAACCGTACAACACGGCTACCAGGGTTCGATCCTATACCTGTAACGTACACAGAGCTGTTTCCATTACTGCTAGCCAAGGGGCACATTCAGACTAAGTCCCCTCTTACAGTACCGGAAAATCCACCTTTTTGGTTTAAGGTGGATCAGACGTGCCCTTATCATCAAGGAGGTCCAAGGCATAACATAGAAACTTGTCTTAATTTCAAGTCTGACGTGCAAAAGCTTGTTAGGAGCGGGCTCTTATCTTTCAAAGATACGAATCCTAATGTTCTCACGAACCCGCTGCCTCCACATGAGAAAGCTGCAGTCAATCTAATTGAGAAAGAGATTAACGACGTCTATCAAATTCACGATGTACTCTTGTTGAAAACCAATCTGGTCAAGATACATTGTAGACAGAGTGGATATGGCCATGTGCCACCTCATAACTATCACCAGTGTGATATCTGCTCTAAAGACAACCAGGGATGTTCTGTGGTGCAAGCAGCTCTGCAGGAACAAATGGATCTCGGATGGATCCAAGAGCACCGAGTTCGTGGAGTTAACATGGTTTACACGAATTCCAACGTCATTCAAAACCACGATATCCGTGCAATGAATGTCAACCTGGTGGCAATGCACTCAAGGCAAAGCCAATATCATAATCTGCCACGGCACGATTACAATTCCTGTCTGACTTGCTCGGTAAACAAATAGGGATGCTCTTTCATACAAGAGGCCCTCCAGCGTCAGATGGATCTTGGATGGATCCAAGACTTCCATGATAGGAATTCCTATCAGATCAACATGGTTCAGATCTTTGACATTCGCATGTTGAATATCAACCTGGTAAAGTTACATGCTGAACAGGTCCGACTCGGATTCCTGGTATCACATAATTATCACAGCTGTAAAGCGGGTTGCGGAAACGATCGAGGTTGTACCCTTGTCCAGGAGGCACTTCAGCACTTGTTAAATCACTGGTGGATGCCAATTTATATGGATGAAGATACTCAGCAGATTAGTATCAATAACAGAAACCCCACTCGGCGTCAGAGTCAGGATGTCCGATCTGTGGAAGCTAACCTAGTGAGGTTACATTGTATTCAAAGTGGGCGTGGCCAGGTGCCACCACACAATTATGACCGTTGTAGCGTCTGTTCTGAAAATAACCAAGGGTGTTACCTTGTGCGAGCGGCTCTTCAGGACCAGGTGGATCGTAGAGAAATTCGTCCATATCCGGGTTCTGGACCCATCAACTGGACGCCGAGCTACCTCGCCGATCAAATTGAGGATGTTGTCACAATCTCCGGTCATCATAGGACCAGGGATGTTTTTGCCATCATTCCTCTACTTGATGAATCTAAAGTTCCCAACCGGGAACGGATCGAGATTACTTATGATGGTCAGAAAAATCAGAAAGCTCCCGTAGTCATCTATCTACCGGGACCATTACTGTATGAATCAACTAAGGCTATCCCTTACAAATACGGTGCGACAACAGTTGAAAATGGAAAGGAAATTCCATTACCTTCCGTCGTGAATATTGCAGACATCAGTCGTGTAACACGGAGTGGTAGAATCTTCAACCGAGGAGTTGGAGAACTTAACAAGGAAAAGGAACCTCAGACAGAAGTTCCCAATCCACCAGTCGGTCAATCCAGTAATCCCGACCTTTTGAAAAACAACGATGAGATGTTGAAGCTCATCCAAAGGAGTGAATACAACATTGTTGATCAGCTATTACAGACTCCTTCAAAGATCTCGGTATTATCACTGTTACTTAGTTCAGAAGCCCACAGGGAGGCTCTACAGAAAGTCTTAGAGCAAGCCTTTGTGGAACAGGATGTAACAATCAGATAGTTCGATAGCATTGTCTCTAACATCACTTCCTGCAATAATTTGGGATTTAGTGATGAGGAATTACCCGAAGAAGGTCGCCGTCATAACATGGCGCTCAATATCACAGTTAACTGCCAGGATGATGCTTTAGCCAGCGTACTGGTAGACACAGGGTCAGCCCTGAATGTTATGCCTAAGTCTACTTTAATGCAATTATCATTCAAAGGCTCTCCGATGAGAATCAGCGAGGTCGTCGTCAAAGCATTCGACGGATCCAGAAAAACAGTTATCGGCGAAGTTGATCTTCCCATAACTATTGGTCCTCACACTTTCCAAGTCACTTTTCAGGTCATGGATATCTGGGCAACATACAGTTGTTTATTAGGAAGACCTTGGATACGTCAGGCTGGAGCGGTTACTTCAACCCTCCACCAAAAGTTAAAGTTCGTCAAGAACGATCAACTTGTCACAGTCTGCGGAGAACAGGCCTTGCTTGTGAGTAACTTGTCATCATCTACTGGTATAGAACCCGAGGAGGTTATTGGAACGCAGTTCCAAGCACTGTCGGTGAGCAAGGACAATTATTTCAAAGGAGGAACCTCGATTTCCTCATACAAAGATGCTATCAAAGCGGTCGAGAGTACCGATACGACAGGATGGGGACAGCTTGTCATTCCCACTGACAATAAGACAAAGAAGAGTCTTGGTTTTTCTGCAACCTGTACCCAGACAGCTGCCAACGACGAAAGTCTTCATCCACTTCAAAACTTCTTCCACAGTGGAGGTTTCCTTCACCCAGTGTCTCAAGTGGTACATGCTATCAACGAGGAATATCCCTCTGACACGGATGAAGAATGGAAGTCCTATCTTAATAAGGACGGTTATATGTCTTAGGAAGAGGTGCCTATGCCTTTTTGCTTTCCTACAGAAAGTCCGAGATTTATACTAAGGTCAGACGTCGAAATGATATATGGGGATTGTGATCCAGAAGGATGTCGTGCTCCGCCAAATTCATTAGAGGAAGACACTCCGATGAAAGACAATTTTGACTACAACTACTATGGCCCAATGGATGGTCTGCCAATGTGGCAACCTTATCCAGGAGATTTGGGGCAAGAAAGTCAGCCGAATGATGAAACTCAGCTGACCGTTATGGAACAGAATACCTGTGTCCCCACCAGGTCATGGGGGCAACACTCAGGTCATTCAGAAACTACTCAACATGAAGATGAATTCGCAACGTTTGCAGGACTTGAATTCATCAACTATGCTTTTCCCGAGGTCAACGTCATCGAGAGAGATGACTCCTCCAGTTCGAAAGAAGTGTGGGACACCCTGGGACAACCAAGTGGAAAATACGACTATATGGTCAAGTACTCCGTTCCCGAAAGCTCTCGTATCAGGCTCGAAGATATCCAGCCAACTGGATGGGGAGATACAGCTGAGAGCACAAATGCTATGCAAAATGCAATAGAGGAATTCTCCTACGACAATTCTGCCTGGGAAACAGATTCCAATGATCCTGCTCCACCAGAAATCAGCGTTATTTCTGAAGACAAATCGAGGAAGGTGCCAGACTTTGTGATTCACCGAGGAGTTCGCCGCCAATGGGTTGCCGTCGAGGTTCCGGATATCGTTCATCAGTCAAAGTAATTGCCATCTTTTAACCTTTCACCCTGCCCAGGTGAAACGGATGTTTTGATAGGGCTCGCTTTCTGTAAATTTCCCTCTTCGCTTAGCCCAAAGCGACATAGTTTTGTTTTATAGGGCGGTAGTTTCAAGGATCGACTTGTTCATTAATAAAATAACGTCGTTCTGTAATTTCCGCATTAATTGCTGTTTTCTCTTTTTGCTTTTTCAGAAAATGGTAATCCTAAAAAACAATTCAAATAAAAACAAGCAGTAAAAAAAAATAAAACACTGCACACACTTGCATTTTCTCTATCTCTTCTAAACACGAATCATCACGTCATGCAGATTGCTTATTTTAAACCCCGTTGAAACATACGATCCGATGCCTTCTCCCAACTTTGAGTTCCCGATATTCGAGGCGGAAGAAGAAGTTGACAACGAAATTCGAGAAGAGATCTCCCGACTACTCAGACAAGAGGAAAGGTCCATTGAACCTCATAAAGAACCGTTAGAAACGGTAAACTTGGGTTCAGAGCAAGAGAGAAAAGAAATCAGGATTGGGGCACTGCTCGGTCCAACTGCCAGAGAGGGTTTGATAAAGCTTCTCAAAGAATTTCCCGATGTATTCGCTTGGTCCTATCAGGATATGCCAGGATTGGATACCAGCATCGTGGAACATCACTTACCATTGAGATCGAAATGTCCGTCAGTAAAACAAAGGTTGAGACGCACTCATCCGAACATGGCCATCAAAATCAAAGAGGAGGTACAGAAACAGATTGACGCGGGTTTCCTCGCCACATCAGAATATCCTCAATGGTTAGCCAACATTGTACCCGTTCCCAAAAAGGACGGAAAGGTCAGAATGAGTGTTGATTACAGGGATCTAAACAAGGAAAGTCCAACTTTCCTTTACCGCACATTGACATGCTGGTTGACAGCACAGCAAAGTTCAAAGTTTTCTCCTTCATGGATGGATTCTCGGGCTATAACCAAATCAAAATGGCGCCGAAAGACATGGAGAAAACTTCGTTCATTACCCCGTGGGGTACCTTTTGTTACAAGCTAATGTCGTTCGGTTTGAAGAACGCCGGGGCAACCTATCAAAGGGCCATGACTACTCTATTTCATGACATGATACACAAAAAAATCGAAGTGTATGTCGATGATATGATTGCAAAATCAAAAACAGAGAGTGAGCACGTTGAACATCTGTCAAAATTGTTCGAACGTCTAAGAAAATTCAAGCTCTGCTTGAATCCCAACAAGTGCACCTTCGGTGTCCGTTCAGGGAAACTACTAGGGTTCATCGTCAGCCAGAAAGGAATTGAGGTTGATCCTGACAAGGTCAAGGCCATTCAAGAAATGCCTTCTCCGAAAACTGAAAAACAAGTCAGAGGATTCTTGGGACGTTTAAACTACATCTCCAGATTCATATTCCTTATGACCGCCACATGTGCGCCGATTTTCAAATTACTGAAAAAGAACCAGGATTGCGTTTGGTCAGAAGATTGCCAAACTGCCTTCGACAGTATTAAGAAATACCTGTTGAATCCTCCGATTCTATCACCTCCAGTGGAAGGAAGACCACTGATCATTTACCTCACAGTTCTAGAAGACTCAATGGGTTGTGTGCTTGGCCAACAAGACGAAACTAAAAGGAAAGAGTCTGCCATTTACTATTTGAGCAAGAAATTCACCGACTGTGAAACTCGGTACACGATGCTTGAGAAAACTTGTTGCGCTTTGGCTTGGCCAGCCAAACGTCTTCGCCAGTACATGATTCGGCATACTACTTGGTTGATCTCAGAAATGGATCCAATCAAATATGTTTTCGAAAAGCCTGCTCTCACGGGAAGAATCGCCCGTTGGCAGATGTTGTTATCAGAATATGACATAGAGTACCACGCTCAAAAAGCCGTTAAGGGAAGTTTTTTAGCCAATCACTTGGCCCATCAACCGATTGACGATCAGGAATCAATCGGGTTTGACTTCCCAGATGAAGATGTCATGTATTTAAAGATGAAAGATTGCGATGAACCGTTACCCAGTGAAGGGCCAGAACCAGGTTCCCAATGGGGGCTTACCTTTGACGGAGCAGTTAATCATTATGGAAACGGAATTGGGGCAATCATTGTTACCCCTCAGGGTACCCACATTCCGTTCACTGTCAGACTTACGTTCAAATGTACGAACAATGAGGCCGAATACGAAGCTTGTATTATGGGTCTCGAGGAAGCGATTGATTTAAGGATAAAAAACTTGGACGTATATGGCGACTCAGCCTTGGTCATCAATCAGATAAAAGGAGATTGGAACACATACCAATCAGGACTGATTCCTTACAAAGACTACGCAAGAAGGTTGCTACCTTTCTTCAATAGAGTTGAGTTTCATCATATCCCTCGTGAGGAGAATCACATGGCTGACGCTTTAGCCATTATCTCTTCCATGATTAGTGTAGGTCAATGGAATGACATACCTAAGATCGACATAATGCGCCTTGAACGGCCCGCTTACGTCTTCACGATTGAAGCAGTCATAGATGACAGACCTTGGTATCACGATATCAAATGCTTCCTTCAGAAACAAGAGTACCCATCTGGGGCACTCGGAAAAGACAGAAAAACCCTCAGAAGATTGGCTAGAAACTTCTTCCTGAGCGGTGACACTCTCTATAAGAGAAATTTTGACATGGTTTTGCTCCGATGCGTCGACAGACCAGAAGCAGACATGCTGATAAAAGAAATTCATGAAGGATCCTTTGGCACTCATGCTAATGGACACACAATGGCGAGAAAAATCCTAAGAGCAGGGTACTATTGGTTGACCATGGAATCCGACTGCCACAAGTACATGAGGAGGTGTCACAAGTGTCAGGTATACTCTGACAAAATTCATGTACCGCCATCACATCTCAAAGTTCTTTCTTCCCCATGGCCATTCTCGATATGGGGAATCGACATGATTGGCATGATTGAGCCCAAGGCTTCAAACGGACATCGGTTCATTCTAGTAGCCATTGACTACTTCACCAAGTGGGTCGAAGCAGCGTCATACACTAATGTAACCCGACAAGTGATGGTCCAATTTATCAAAAACAATATCATCTGCCGTTATGGTGTTCCAAGCGAGATCATTACTGATAATGTATCTAACTTGAACAATAAGATGATGAAAGAGTTGTGTGCAGAGTTCAAGATTGAACACCATAACTCATCTCCCTACCGACCCAAGATGAACGGAGCGGTAGAAGCGGCCAATAAGAACATCAAGAAGATCGTTCGAAAGATGGTTGTAACCTTCAAAGACTGGCACGAAATGCTACCCTTTGTTCTTCACGGTTATCGCACATCTGTCCGCACTTCAACAGGGGCAACCCCTTTCTCTCTAGTGTATGGCATGGAAGCAGTGCTCCCCATAGAAGTAGAGATCCCGTCAATCTGAGTATTGATGGAAGCTAAGCTTACCGAAGCTGAATGGTGTCAAAGTCGACACAACGAGCTGAATCTGATAGAAGAGAAACGAATCACGGCACTGTGCCACAGTCAGCTGTATCAACAGAGAATGAAGAGGGAGTTCGACAAAAAGGTCTGACCTCGTGTTTTCAGAAAAGGAGACCTCGTGCTCAAGAAGATACGATCATTTCTCACTGACCCTCGGGGCAAATGAACCCCAAATTATGATGGCCCTTATGTGGTCACGAGAGCTTTCTCAGGCGGCGCCTTGAGACTTGCAACCATGGACGGAGAGGAATTTGCCTACCCCACGAATGTTGATGTAGTCAAGAAATACTTCGCCTAAACTAAAAAAAAATGTCTCGGTGGATTGAAAACCCGAAAGGGCGGTCCAGGCAAAAGTTAGAGACATGAAAAAAAATCATCCCATTGGATTGGAAATCTCATAGTACAATCCAGGCAAAAGTTAGGGATAATGGCAAGTAACTATGTTCAAAAGAGGCAAATCCCTCAGCAGCAGCAGTTACATCATCTGTCAGAAAACTCCAGTCAAGGTCATCTTCGACAGAAGCTCAGGATGCCCCAAATTCGAAGTTGGTAGAAGGATAGTGGTCGTTATGTTTCAACGTAGCCCTTTTCCCTGTAAATTACCATTTTCTAGCTTTGTATATACTCTTTGGAATCACGCGTTTGGCTGATCTCCATCCTATCAATAAAATTTGAGCCTTTGTGCTTTTGTTTGTATTTCTTATTTGTTTTAGCTTTACAGAATGATGTTGTTAACATGATTAACGATTCTTGAAATAAAACAAAAATGAATTTACTTGATAAACTTTTTCTGCTTTTAAAATAAAGATGGCAACTTCTTTTGACTGTTGAACATCAAAGGAACATCAACCGCTTCTCAAGAAGTAAGCGAACTTCAAAGTGCAGAATCAAAGTGCTCCTTCTAAACCAGTTCGCCTGAATGAAGGGATCAACTGTGCCAGAGACCATGTTTCGTCTGACACACTTCGGTCGAGTTCTCGTCTCCTAAGCCTGATCAACGATATTCCCTGCAGGGACTATCTCTCCTAAGCAAGGTGGAATTGCTATCTTGAACCAGCGATATCTCTACACGCCCCGCGATGGCCGAGTATCCAGTCATGTTCATCTTTTAGTTTGTGTGTCGCGTCAGTTTTGTCAGCATATACATACATGCATCATGCATTTTCGATTTGCATTCACATTTCATATTCCATCACTATCACTCTAGTCGGTCTTGTCCCCTAGTGGTAGAAAGTATTCACAATCGAGTTGTTAGTTCTTTCCTCATCAGGAAATGGTGCGCTTTCCCTACAACCTCGCTTCCAGTTTATTTCTGAAAAGAAGTTGGTCCTTGACCACTTTGATAACTTAAACCTCTGAAAAGCCAGAGAAAACTTTCAACAAATGTCGCTCTTTGCCATCGAAGACGATATCCTTGCTTTCCCAGGTTAAAGGAAAATCCCCAGAGAAAACCTCTTAAGCAAAGATTCGGCAGTACAGCAGTGTTTCTCTGAAAAACCCACTGATGAAAAGGTCATCGGCACCTCAAATTTGGATCCCATCATATGGCATTTCTCTGGGAAGATCCCAAGAAAAGTATGATGTAAGCTCCCAAACGAAAACAGTCCCTCAAGAGACTCGCTTTCCCAGTAGAATCGACAAATGGCATCTCCAACAGAGAAGTTTGTACAACTCTACAACTCAGACGGCTGGGTTCACCAGCGAGTCTGACATCAAAACTTTTTCCACTCAAATGGCATCTCCCCAGGAAAATTCGGCGAGAAGTTTGAGGAAAACCGCTACGCATAACGTCCCTTGTCAATAAAGTTTATTGACAAAAGAAACTGAGACCAATTCCTTGGTAGGAAACCAGGATCGAGGGGAAGTTTATTTCAGAAACTGAGACCAGTTCCTTGGTAGGAAACCAGGATCGAGGGGAAGTTTATTTCAGAAACTGAGACCAGTTCCTTGGTAGGAAACCATGATCGAGGGGAAGTTTATTTCAGAAACTGAGACCATTTCCTTGGCTGGAAACCAGGATCGAGGGGAAGTTTATTTAAGAAACTAAGACCAGTTCTTTTGTAGGAAACCAAGAACGAGGGGAAGTTTATTTCAAAAGAAAACTGAGACCAGTTCCTTGGTAGGAAACCAGGATCGAGGGGAAGTTTTACCTTTTCTAAGCACCATTGCTTAGCTAAAGAAGATGAATGCGTAAGCTACCATCCATAACCACTATCAAAATTTTGGGTATTCCGATATTTAATCCTCTTGCACCCCGAATGCCCGAATACCTTCGTCATTCACACCTCAGGTCCAAGAAGATTAAATAGGGGCATCTGTCATACCCCAAATTTTGACCACCAAGATTCCCATCATTGTGCAAATCATCATCACAATATGGATGTCCCTTTATGCCTCATCAATCTCCTCAAGGAATTGTTGAGCATCCACTGCAATCAGAATTAGGGTTTCAAGCCCTCTCAGAGCCTTAGACAAAGGATCAATCAAGAAATGACATGATCTTCAACTTGTCTAACCTCTCAAACATCCACAATGGATCAAAAGGACTCCCACTCCAAGGATTAAGCACAAAGCTGCTCCCTTCTAGGTGGATCAAGCCTCAAGATCGACAATGTCACCGAATTAGGGTTTTGGTCGACCAGGGCCTCCAAATGGAAAATTTTCATCTGGGCATGAGCCAATGTTCCAAAACACAACCTAATATATTCCATGGAACCTCATGGACCCAAACATCAAGTCAATTTGACCTCAGGGGATGCATACATCAAAATCAGGAATTAGGGTTTCTTGACCTAATTCACCCCTAAGTTGACTTTTAGGGAAAATCATGAACCAAGACCTCAAGAGAGAGTTTGAGGGTCTCTAATGGACTATATTGATCCATTTGGAACAATGGATTAAGCCAAGAAGCTTGAGCAACAAGTCTCAATTTCATCTGCACCACAATTAGGGTTTTAAGGGAAAAGTCAACTGTAACTTTGACTTTTGACCAAGACATGCTCCCAAACCCTAGGACATGCCTCAACATACCCTATGACACCCTTGGAACATGTCCATCAAGTTTGATTTAGGTCAAGGACATGATTTCCTGAAGAATTGCACAATTTGGAATTCATCTGATAAAAAGTCAACTGTGCACAAAAGTCAACTTTGACTTTTTGAGATTTTTCACCAAAATGGATTTTTAACCCTAAAATGATGTTTATGTATGATTTGAATCATCATTCATCAAGAAAAATCAAGAAAAGTGGGATAACTTGTAAAAGGGGTAACCATAAAACTTAGAAATTTTTCTAAGTTATGGAAAAGTACCACTAATACACCAACTTTGGAGGACCATAACTCCTAAACCACAAGGCCATTGTGCCCCATCCAAAGCTTGATTTGTAGCTCTCATTACCCTCTACAAAAACTTCAACTAGGCCTAACTCCAATTCATTATGGATTTTGAGCTATGAGTGAGCCAAAGTGGCTGAAAACATGAAAGTATACCATTTTCCAACACTTAGAAAAATTTTGTCCAAGACAGATTTTGTTGAAACACCAAAACTTGTGAGATCTTTTCACATAGTTGCAAGCTGAATCAAGTCCAAATTTAAACATCAATATTGTTGCATATGTTACTAAGAATTCAAAGAGCTCAACAGCATGAATTGATTCAACTTAAGCCATGAGAAATCCATGCCCAAAGTCATGCTGCTGCAAGCTGTTTTGGAAAAATCAGTTTGCATGTTTGCTTGCCACACACGATTTTAAACCAAAAACTAAGGATCAGCATGCCACCTGTGTTCAAACCAATCACAATGCAACTAATCCAACTGATAAATCTGAGTCAAAAAGCCAAGGAATCTTTCAACTTGAAATTCATCCACTTTGGCACATTTTGCCTTGAATTCAAAGTGCATTAATGTGGATAGTGCATTGTCAAGGTAGCTACTCTACTCAGTCAAATTCTCTGATAAAACAACAATAAAAACATCTGAAGAATGTGATTTTGGTCAAGGCATAGCCCTGCTCTTGGGAATGGCTAGCTTGCCTTGCTTGAGAAGAAATCCTCCAAGCTAATCCATGCAAATGTGATCTGATCCAGCAGCCATTCACTATTCCTCCAAAACAAAAGTTGATCACCTATAAATAGAGGTCCCAATGGATCATTCAACTCACACCAAAGCCAGTTACAACACTGCTTTCTCTCATTCTTTCTTAAACCTCAAGTTTTCTTGTTTTTGAGTAAACACTATTGGGTTTTGAGTTGCAGCCATAGGCAATCAATTCCAATTGCTCAAACACATCACATATGATGTATTTGAGGTGTCCAAACACTTAAACACTGACTGTAACACCTCAGGCTCAAAATCACTCTTCCACCAAGCCATTATGCTTCAATTTTGCAGGTGGAGGTCTCCAGCTTGATCCAAAGAGTTTCAAAGTGTTCCAAAGCTTGCAACACACTCCATAACATCCATTGAAGCTGTAGGGATCATCAATTCACGACTGGAACACCATCTGGGCAAAGTTCCATTTCAGCTTGCATCAAGGTGAGCTTCAAACTCAAACTCCATGATCCATGCATATTTCCTCGCATGATATTTTTGCCAATTGCTTGCCATCATATGTTGATTGTTTTGCCTCAAGAAATTGGATCATAGACCTTATAACCATGCCTGCACGATTGCTTTTGCAAATTAGGGTTCATCTGTGTTCATCATGATTATTTTACTCCACACTGAAAATGAATAAAATTGGGTATTGCCATCTTATTCCTTGTGAAAAAACGCACGGGTTTGGTGTTTGAATCATGTCCAATGGTGGAGAGATGAGGGAGATAGGGTGCTTCATGCACGAGCTCGAGGAGGAAGATGGCCATGGTGCCATTTTCAGAAAATCCAACAAGTTCTCTATATATTTTTCCCTTGCCATATTATATTTGAATTGGCATTGCGCCCCAGCGGTTCATCAGCTGGTTTTGTGTGTATTGGCAAGCGAGAGGTCTGGGGTTCGAATCCCCCTCGCCCCAGACTTCTTTTTATCACTTTTTTATTTTGTTATTTTTCATATTATTATTTTTAATAAATTGAAAAATTAATAACTCCTTCAATTTTTATCATTTTTAATTGGTTCTTTTTGCAATAATTCAAAAAAATGTTTAAATATTTGATTCCACCAAAAAATCCCAAAAATATTATTTATTTCCTATATTTGATATTTTTGAAAAGAATTAATGTTTTATGTGTTTTTAGCATTTAAAATGTTTCTTTTCTTTTCATTTTCTAACCCTAATTTGACTTCAATCATTTTGTAGGAAAAAACCTTATTTTTTTAACATTGGTTCAAAATCATAACTTGTTTTCATGTATTTAACAAATATTAATCATTTTAATTGAATTTTTGTTCAATTAAAAAAATACATTTTGAAAACAAATTAGGGTTTTGAATCAATTCAACCCTCATCAAACTTTTAAAAACCCTTTTGGGCCTCTAATAGAGTGTAAGACCCAATCTTTTTTTGACCAAATCATTTTTGGGCCTCAGCTTATTGTATAAGTCCCGATACCGTCAAAAATAAACGGCGCGATCGTCGCCTTTTGAAAAATAACCTTGGGCCTCTCCTTGAGCTATAAGACCCATTCAAAATACTTTGGGTCTCTATTAGAGTGTAAGATCCTACCCCCTTTTAACCAAAATCATTTGGGCCTCACTTATTGTATAAGTTCATCTGCATTAAAAGAAAACCTCGGCGCGATCGCCATTTCAAACGGAAAAATCAACTAGGCCTACCCTCGTGTTATAAGCCCCACTCTTTTTCTTTAAAACCTTTTGGGCCTCTTGAGAGAGTGTAAGACCCATCCCTTTGTACAGAAAACCTTTTTTGGCCTCAGTCACTTGTATAAGTCCCATCTGTACAAATTCAACAGTGCGCTCACTGATAAAACCCTGAGCCTCTCCTTGAGCTGTAAGCCCCAAATTTTTCTTTTTCAAAGCACTTTCTCCTTTGATTTTGTATATACTGTTGTTTTCAATCTTTCTTTGTTGAACAACTAACCAAACAGCATGGAAGCTCTACAACCGAGTAAGTGGTTATTGCTTTCATTTACCGCTTTCATATACATATAAATTGTATTGTGGGGCTGTTTCACTGTAAGTCTTCTTTCATAAACTCATATCAACTGTGTAATAATAGTATAGATATTTCGAGTTTCCCCGGCAACTACGTCTAGAACTAGGTGACGCTGTTTCGTTCATAGAAATAGACACCTAGATCCCCAAATAGGATCACCAGATACAGTCTTCTCTTCGGCTGTCCTCATTAGGAATTGTCAAGAAACTCTACTCCCAGAGATGAATGTCTTCTCCGTGAATGGCATCTTTGAGTTTCTTCCAAATTCTCGAACTTTCCTGACTTTGATCTATTCTCGGTGAATAGCATTGCCTTGAATTTCTCGGGGTTTGGGGACCCACGAGGTTCTTAAAAGCATCGGCCTCCTCTTGGGCATCGTACAAGGACCCACAGGCTTCCTAAAAGCAACCCCGCCTCCTCTTGGGCTTAGTACAAGGACCCTACGGCTTCTTAGAAGTATTCACAGCCTCCTCTTAGGCTTTGTATAATGATCTCTTCCTCCGGGAATGATAGCCTTCTCTTGGGCTTAGTACAAGGACCCGTCGGCTTCTTAAAAGTTTCCAGCCTCCTCTTGGGCTTCGTACAAATTGTCCCGACGACCTCCTAGAGGTATAGGAACAGAAACTAGTCATTTCCATAGAACAGTCCTTTCATAGAGTCTACTACTGTTTCTCAAAACATAATATAGAAGACAAAACTCTAGACTTGGACAGTCTAATTTCCTTGAGTCTCAAAGATATTCTCAAGCACCCCTTCGTTAAATAGGAAGAAAACCCGTAGACTCGGACAGTCTCAATACCCTTCGGATCTCCCGCTTCCTTAAAGAACAGGAATAACCCGGATCCTCAAATCAAATCCATGAGTACAGTATTACTCATATAAGAACTGATTTTCTCTTTTACAATCAGTACATTAGACCTATCACTCGACTGAAACAGTAACCCTAGCCTCTCTCTCGGGCTTTGTACGAGACACATAAGAGACTCCCTCGTTGAGTCAATCACCTGTTTCGCCTCCATCTCGGGCTTTATACGAGATACAAAAAGGTTCTTATTGGGCCAAACAAACAACAGCCTCCATCTCAGGCTTCGTACGAGATACAAAAAAAATCCCTTGTTGAGTCAGATAGCCTCCATCTCGGGCTTTATACGAGATACCAAAAGATTCCCTTGTTGAGTCAAAACCTTTTCGCCTCTCTCTCGGGCTTTGTACGAGACACATATTAGCCTCCTCTTAGGCTTTGTATAAGAAAACCACTGGTTGATCCAATCAACCTTTTAGCATCAAAGTTGTGCCTCGTTCACAGTACACAAACATCAACAACTCCTTCCTCTTCATCTAATCGTTGTAAGCGGCAAGCCTCTGGATCATCTACATCCATGCCACTGTCCCTCTTTTAGCATGAGAAATTCCTAAGGAAAGATAGCATTGCTCTATACTGAGTTAAAGTCTTCCCCTTCAGGTTAAAAACCCCCTATAAAGGAAATTATGGCATTGCTAGGATCCGCGTATCCCGGTTAAAGTAATTCTCCTTTATACAAACCCCTCTTTAGAGATGACAAATTCTCTCTAAAGTCGAGGTCCTTTCGCTTCACGTCTTGGGCTTTGAACAAGACACAAATAGACCCTTCAGATTCATATCTTGGGCTTTGAACAAGATACAAATCACCTTTCACTTCACGTCTTGGGCTTTGAACAAGACCCCAAAAACACCCATTTCCTCCCATAGAATAGGAGGAACTACGAACGCTCTGATTTCCCTGTTTCGGTAAACGGGAATACGTAGGCATAAGATTGAAAGAAAAATCTTAGCGAGCACACTAGACAAAAACCCAAAATCCCATACTCTCATAAACATCAGTCCTAACATCCTAATCCTCGTTCCCCGCCAGAAACCTTCTGCCTAGATAAAAAACCAGTATTGGCGAAAATACAAATAACCAGTACAAATGCCCCCCACATTGATAGCATCTGTAACCTAACAGACCGCTGTTTAAACTTAGTATGCAAGCAGGGTTAATTAGAGACATCTATTTCCCTTCCTTATTCAGCTCACAATAGGATAAAAAATGAATTGACCTGTAGTTTTAAGCTCAACCGCAGAGAGCGACCAGCGCTTAAGAACCACGTCCAAAATCGCTCGCTACAATATGCAGCGGAACCACTAAGGAAAAAATTCTACTTGCCCTAATAAGATGTTAGAACATCTTATAAGACACCCTAACAAGAGAACTAGCCACTTCTCCTGCAGTTGTTGTAGAACCTCCTCAGCAACATAAACAACCTCTGGGTTATTACCTTTGATCCAAAACATCCATCCCATCCATTAATACCCTTGAGTATGTCTGAGTTGATTGATCTGATCTTCAAAACTCCTCCTTGTTTAAACGCCAGAAAGTATCTCCCAAAGATCTCATCTGTAGTACCCTAAAATTTGACCAATGATTTTGCACCCATTGTGGGATTTTTGGGCTATCAGAGGGTATCAGTTAGAGGTCATTGGCCCCTGAGTTTGACAGCACTTTTAGGCCCATTTTGGAATTGGTTTGAGGGGTTTTTTTAGGAGGCTTGTTTAATAACTTGTTAGGTTTTATTTTAGAGTTAATATGGAAAAATCTTTTATTGGTTCATTTTTGAAAGTTTTTGTAATTAAATATTTCTTTGCTTTGTTTTTAGTTAAGGGTTTTTTTATCATTAATTAAAGTTTAGTAACATTTAGAGTTAATTTGAGAAAGGACAGGTCTATTAATATTATGGTTGTTATATTATTATTTTTATGATTACTACTATTTTATTTACCAATAGGGTTAAAAATATATTATTTACAAGTATTATTTATTTTATGGTTATTTATATGGTTTTGTTATATTATTAATTATTATTTATTATTAATATGGTTATTGTTAATGGTTGTTTGTCTTATTAACATGGGGGTGGTTATTAACATTTACGATTGTTATTTATTTTATGGTTGTGGCTATATTGGTTTCCATTATTAATTATTATTTATTTATTATTTACTTTTTTTATTTCACGGTCAAAATAGTTGACCAAGAAGTCATCTTTTTCCCCATCTAACCCTAGATAATGCGCACAATTTTGGGAAGAGAATCAAAACCAGATCAATTCCATTTTTTTATCAAAGTACATAATGAAGTTAAATCATATCTAAAAATTACAATCTGTATCAATCATACCCTAATTCTAATTTACAATCAAATTAATTGGAAATCAAAAATTACATCATATCCCAATCTGACCTAAAATTTCCTAAATCAGAAGCTAATCTAATCAATGCTAAAACCTAATTCTAATAATTATATAAGCTAAAAAAACAATTCAAAAAAGGGGAGACCCTAAGGGGAATTAATCCGGCTGCCGCGAATCTCCCAGGCCTCCTTGGATCACCTGCGAATAAAAAAGAAAGAGGGTTAGTGATTCAAAATCAGGAAAGGGAATCGGAGCAGTATAAAAAGGGAAACGGACAAGGAGGTAACCACTTAGCTCTTAATATTTGTAAGCGACTATTTTTTATTGGATGTATGGTTTGATTTGTTGGGTTAGGGTATTTCTGGGTCCAAATTGGGTTTAGGGTTCAAACTAGGCTTAGGGTTCTTGGGTGGTCGCTAGGGTTCATGGGTTAGGGTTCTTTACGAACCCTGAAGAACATAGGAAATTATGGGTTTGTGTTTGAAAATAGGGTTAGGGTTCATGCTTTAGGGTTAGGGTTCTTGGGGGGGTTAGAGTTCTTAGGTTTTAGGTTAGGGTTCTTGGTTATTGAAGTTTCCGGTTGAATCCTCAACCGGATTCTAGAAATTTAAGGGTGGTTTGGGCGTCGCACGGTGGCCGGACGGCCTACCGGCGACGGAAAGGGGGAAGACGGAGGAGAGGGTTAGAGAGAAGGAAGAGAATTTTAGGACTAGAGAGAGAGATAGCAGGATAGAGAGAAAGGGAATGGAGAAATGAGGGGGCCTGAAGGGAAGAAGGGGTTAAATACCTTCCAGACGTCCCCCTTGATCTGCGACAAGTGGCACTCTATAGGACGCCCGATGGGGTTGACCGTTGGGGTCAATGAGAGTGTCCGTACGCGCGCGTCCATGGAGTGTTTACAGTAACTTCAAATCCAAACCTTCGATTTGAATTACTTGGGTTAGTAAACGTCATCAACGGTTGAGATCATGTGGGACTTGGTCAGTTGGATTACGATCGTGTGGTGCAGAGAGAATCAACGGCCAGGCTCTCCACCGTGGTTTTTTTTCGTTTCTCAGAATTGGATCTTTTTGTAATTGGGCCTTGCGCCCTGATTACTATGCACACCCCCAACATCAAGCCCAATTGCTTACTGAACTAAAATTGCACCCCCTGGGTTTAATTATGTAATTAAATTAATTCCTTGATTTAATTACTAATTAGGGTTAATTAGGATTTATAAACACAGAATTTTTGGGTTATTTGTGTTATTAGGGGCAATAGTTGGGATTTTTAGGGTTTATTTTGGATTTGGGTTTTAATTATTTATTTTTATATTTTAAATATTTTGTTTTTTAAATAGGGATAAAAAAAATTTTACAAGTGGGATAATTAGGAGTAAAAAATGTGTTTAGGGTTTATTGGAGGAAAAATTAAGGATTTTTATTATTGGTTTGGTTTTTTTGGATGACATTTTGGGAATTAGAATTTGGCAAAATTAGGTTTATGGTTTTTTTAGGGAAAATTATATTTTTAGGTTTTTATTTTAATGGGGTTTAAATACGGTTTTGGGGATGGAAATATCAAATTAAATTCAATTTAATTTTTTTGGGATTAAAATTCTGTCACTTGGGGTATATTTTGGAAATTCGATTTTTGAATTGGAATAATTTTTTGGGTTTAATTTTTCTTTTTTTTACATGATGTTGTTACAAAACTTAGTTATTAAATTTTGTAAAGGTTTATGGATTTAATTTAACTGGTTTATTCTTAAGGGATATAAAGGATTTAATGGAGTTTAAAAAAGGGTTTAAAAGACTTAAGGGATATAAGGGATATTATTAAGAACTTAAGGAATATGATAGGATTCTTTCAAGGATTTAAAACAAGGGATAAAGCTCTTTGTCCGAGAGCCTAAATAAGGGATGAGATATAGGGATATCACTCTTCGGTTCCAAGAGTATAAATATAGGCCAAGGGATAAGGGATTTTAAGGGATAAAACTCTCCATCCGAGAGTATAAACAATGGACAGGGGATAGAACTTTCCATCCGAGAGTATAAACAATAGATAAGGGATAGAACTCTCCATCCGAGAGTATAAACAATGGATAAGGGATAGAACTCTCCATCCGAGAGTATAAACAATGGATAAGGGATAAAACTCTCCATCCGAGAGTATAAACAATGGATAAGGGATAGAACTCTCCACCCGAGAGTATAAACAATGGATAAGGGATAGAACTCTCCATCCGAGAGTATAAACAATGGATAAGGGATAGAATTCTCCATCTGAGAGTATAAATAATGGATAGGGGATAGAACTCTCCATCCGAGAGTGTAAACAATGGATAAGGGATAAAACTCTTCCTCCGAGAGTATAAATAAAAGGATCGGGATTTAAGGGATAGAACTCCTTATCTAGGAGTATAAACAGTAGATTTGGGGGATATAACTCTTTATCCAAGAGTATAAATAGTGGATTGGGTTTAGGATTAGGATTAGGAATAGGATTAGGGGGTAGGAATAGCAGAGGTGAACTACGGTTACTCTGATCCTTCAAAATTGAAGGTACGTAGGCATAGGGTTGTAAACCCTAGCGAGTATAATAATAAAAAACTTAGGTTTATTTTGTAAATAAATCATTTAGACAAACAAACAAGCATGCCCTAAAATCTAAGGAGGATCCCATTGAGTACAATGGAAGTGAGGGGTGCCTAACACCTTCCCCTCACTTAACTGACTCCCGAACCTTAGGAATCTCCGCCCTTGGGATTAAGGATTTTTAGGTTTATCATTATTTTCCTTAAAAAATATGATGGCGACTCGAAAATGTTTAGCCGGCCGCGACAGCTGCCGACTCTGCTAGGGAAGGGGTAACCTAAAGAGAGTCCCTCATAACCTTAGGTTTTAGGGTCCTTGTTTGTTTTGGGTGTTTATTGTTTTTATTTTTTATTTTATATTATGATTTATTTTATGTTTTAATTTGTTTTTTATTTATTATATTTGTCTATTATATTTTTTATTTTTGTCATCATGCATGGGATTGGGGCAATTGATGTGTGAAGCCAAAGCCCAAGCTTGGAGTATAACCCTAGATTAGGACGTGGAACGAAAATGTTTTTGGGGGGGATGCGACATCCCCAACAATTCATTGATGCCACACTCAGAATAGATCCTTCCAAAGGTGTCCTAATGAAAGGGCTAGCCCCTAATGTAGAGGATGATTTGGATGTGGTCCGAGACTTTGAGAACTTTTAGCCTACCCCTTGTCAACTCATGGAGACCCTATGTATTCAACCCTCAAGGGCTGTTACTAGGGTCCTACCCAAATGAGACTTATCCCGAGGGATTACCATAGGAAGGCTTGCTCCTTCTCATGGTAAAACAAGGGTATAGTCTGTACATCATATGGTCGTTATGTTGTCCAAACTTTATGTCCTACATGTGAGGGGATTGGGTAGACAAGCTTTAGATCTAAACCTATTATAGGGAGCCTACCTACTTAGGGTCATGCTTGCATTTTCACATTACCCTAACCAAGTAAAAAAACAAAAAAACAAAGTGTCCATATCATCATGCATTTAAAAACATTTTTTGCATATATGCATTTTTGTGGGGAATTTCAAGATGTGTTGTAGGAATATGGGAAAGATGGATTTAAACAAAAGGGCTACCCTACGCATTAGAGTGCTAAGTGTTGATTTACAAAGTCTCAAAGACCTTTGAGACTTAATGCCAAATCTGCTCAAAGGATGTTTACACCCAAGTATGGAAGGATCCTCGATCTCTTAGGGATCCCTATAAAGGTGGAGGCCATAATTGCTTTTGCACAACTTTATGATCCTTCTCTATGTGACTTCCTCTTCAAGGATTTTCAACTAGCTCTTACGCTATACTTGGATTTACAAGGAGAAGAAAAAAAACTTACAAGGGGCATGGGGGCAAAAAAGGAAAAAACAGCTAAAAAAAATAATAATAATAAAAAGGAAAAAAGAGGGGTCAAGCCTAAGGACTTAGCTGTACCGGTTCAAGACCTATTATCTCACCACAAGGAGGATAGGGAAATGCAAGGGTACTTGGAGGAGTGTAAAGCTCATTTGGAGAAGGCATTGGGGGCATGTATGTAGTTTACGCCTTCTTAAGTTCAGGATTTTCCATTTTGCGATTATTGTTTTGGGTTACTCCCGAGGAGTTATTGTTATAAGTTTGGAAGGTATTTTGGATGTGGGATTGGCTAATGGATTTGGATTTGGTATTCTATGTGTATGGGTTCCATCCTTTGGATATATTCATCTCTAACTACAATGAATTTTGGAATTCCCCCCAAATAAAATTTTAAAAATTATTTAGCATACATCATGCATATCCATACACTCATCATCAACATGCATTCAAAATAAGGAAAAAGGAATAAAAAAATCATCTTTTTTCAAAAACTTCGTCTCAGGGTCATTGAGCATAACAATCTGACTTCTCGACCTCACACTCGAGCGTACCAAAGGGAAGTTATGGATCAGATGGAGAAGGATATGGTTACTTTAAGAGGAGAAATGGATATTGTTAAGGAGACCGTGGAAGGTATGAAAATCCAGGTTGATCAACTGACACTTGTCATCCAGAGTTTGATAGCCAGAGGAACCAGGTCAAATCCTCAAGGGAAGATTCCTACTCCTTCCCTCCATGTTGAAGACGATAGCCCTCTACTAGGGTTTGTCCATGATCTGGAACGCGAGCACAAAACTGTTAACCAACCTCTCGAGGGGACCGTCTCTCCACATATCTCCAATGGGGCACCCCGTACTACTTACAGACCTACTCCACGTGAGAACTACGCATACGAGGGTGAAAATCCGAGACAAACGGCCCTCGAAAATAAAGGAACCACTGTTAGGGAAAGGAGAGGGATTGATGATAAGTACAAAGCACTTGAGGAAAGGTTAAAGGTCGTGGAGGGACCCAGCGTTTTTGGAGTGGATGCCTTGGAAATGTGTCTGGTGCCCGACGTGGTCGTGCCTCATAAGTTTAAGGCACCTAACTTCGAGGTGTATAAAGGAGTTAGTTGTCCCAAAAATCACATCCGGATGTTTTCCCGAAAGATGGGGGCTCATGCTAAAAATGAAAAGCTGATGATGCATGTTTTCCAAGACAGCCTTAGTGGGGCATCCTTGGATTGGTACATGCAACTGGAAAGGACTCTAATCAAGAAATGGGAGGATCTGGCAAGTACCTTTATAAGGCAATACCAATATAATGTAGACATGGCCCCTAATTGCATACAATTGCAAAACATGTCTCAAAAAGGGAACGAATCTTTTAAGGAGTATGCCCAGAGATGGAGGGAGCTAGCCTCTCGTGTGCAACCTCCATTGCGGGAAAGCGAGCTAGTAGATACATTCATGGGAACTCTACAAGGACTATACTATGAAAGGATGGTTAGGGCAGTCTCAACGGGATTCACTGACTTGGTTATCATTGGAGAGAGGGTTGAGAACGGTTTAAAGACAGGAAAGATTAGGCAGTCATCCTCCGACCAACATAACAATAAGGGGTATCCCGAAAACAACTCAAAGAAAAATGATGTCAGTGTTGTAGACCCTGAAGGTCCAAATTTGGGAGATAATGCATTACTGGGGCACATTGGGCAACAATCAACACCATGGAAGAGATGGGGGATGAATTCCTTAATAATAAGGGAGACATAATAAACTGGGGCAAACAATGGGAGTCACCTGAGGAGAAGGATTTGTTTGGGCTGGGTTACAAACCGGCTAATGAAGGATTAGAAGACGATTTCCATGGTGCGGGATTTGGAATTTGGGATCATGTGGCCTTGATGGAAGAGGAAGAAAAGAATGCCTAATTCCGATAATTAGAGAACTATCGGGATTTCTGAGATGATTTTTGTTTCGAAGTAATTTACTTTTTCCTTAAAATAATAATAAATCCCTTGCTATGCCCAAGACAAGTGGACAAAACTTTGTAGGGCCACCTTTTATTTCATTGGATTATTTCTATCAATAAAATTGCATTTTGTTTTCAATCAAGATCTTTTTTTCTTTCATTTTCTGTTTATTCAAAATGGCAATATACCTCCTTTCAATATTTTCATTTCTAGTACTTCATTCCAAAAAGAAAAAAAGAAAAAACCTTCTTCCCCATGCAAATTCAAAAATGAACCTATTAAAAATGACACCGCTATAATCTCAAATGACTTCGAATTACCGATTAACCAAGCGGAAGAGGGTGATGAGGACGAGTGTGAGCTTCCCAAAGAGTTAGCCAGACTGTTGAGGCAAGAGGACAAGGAAATACAACCTCACCAGGAACCAGTGGATGTGATCAATCTGGGAACTGAGGAAGATAGGAAAGAGGTCAAAGTCGTGCTTCTCCGGATAAGGATATGAAGGAAAGACTAATCGAGCTATTGCGAGGATACTCCGACGTGCTTGCATGGTCATACCAAGATACGCCAGGACTTGATACAAGCATCGGCAAGCACAAACCACTACTCAAACTAGAATGCACGCCAATCAAGCAAAAGTTGAGGAAGACCAGATCAGATATGATCCTCCAGATCAGGGAAGAAGTCAAGAAGCAATTCGACTTTTTGTCACAAGGTAACGCCTGTTGGGTTAAAGAACGTAGGAGTAACTTATCAAAGGACTATGGTAATATGGGGCATAAGGAGATAGAGGTTCATATGGATTATACGATTACCAAGTCGCAAAAGGAAGAAGATCACATAACTAACTTGCAAAAGTTGTTGGATCAATTAAGGAAATTCAAGTTACGACTAAAGCCCACAAGGTGTACCTATGGAATCAGATCTGGAAAATATCAGGGTCCATGGTCAGTCAAAAGGGAATAAAGGACAAAATGAAAGCCACCTATATTGGTGCTACCAGTCCCAAGGAGACCACTCAATACTTGAGAATCCAATGGATTGTGAAACTTCGGACTCCTATGAAGGACCTGGACCTGGAGTTCGATGGAAACTTCTATTTGCATAAGGATATGGACTTCAAAGAGGGGCTATCAATTGGGGTGAAAATTCATCATCTAGGATCTTAAAGGAAGCTAAACTAGATAAGGCAGAATGGGTGCAAACTAGGCTCGATTAGCTAAACCTTGTATAAGGGAACGTGTGGCTGTGGGCAGTTATATCCACAGGGAACTAAGAGAGCGTTTGACAAAGAAATTCATCCTTGCCTACGCGAAGAGGGAGACTTGGGGTTAAGGAAAATATTACCCATCCATAAAGACTGCCACATCAAATAGACCCCACCTTATGAAGGGCCATATGCCGTGAAGAGTGCCTCCTCTGGCGAAGCACTAATATTAACAACCGTGGATGGAGTGGATTTACCGCGACCGGTGAACTCCGATTCGGTCAAAAATGCTATGCCTAGAAAAAGAGGATAAAAGCCCGCTAAGTCGAAAACCCTAAAGGGGCGGCTTAGGCAAAAATTAGGGCGTCCCGGTGGATTGAAAACTCGAAAGAGCAGTCCAGGCAAAAATTAGGGACTTGGATAAAATATGATACCCGACAAGTCAAAAACCCTAAAGGGCGGTTTAGTCGAAAAAAATGGTATATCATCCCGGTGGACTAAGACTCTAAAAAGAGCGGTCCAGGCAAAAGTGAGGGATATCCAAAAGGCATATGACTGAAAACACTCAAGTCACCCCGTAACAGGAATTCAGAAGGGAGCAATCATTCCAGTCATCATCGTCAGAAGCGAAGTGTTGTGATCTTGGAGTCTTAGGGATATTAGCTGGTGTTAAGTTTAATAGGAACATAAATAAATTTGTTTTCTTATTGCCATTTTACATTTTTCTGGATTTACGGTAATATCTCCTTATGAGAATTACCCTCCTTACTTATCATTGCCCTTGCTTTCCAAATACATTTCTTTGCCTCCTAAATTATTTCGCTTGATTACAAAGTGTCGATTAATTGTGAAATAATGCATTGAAATATCGGGTACAAATAAAAGCTTCGAAAAGGGAAAATGGATTTTGCTTCAATTTTTGGAATCATCAAAGGGATCATATTCGTCCAAAGCAGGATATAGGGTCTATACACTACAGGAATAGACGTTACAATCTAACTAACATGGGAGGTTCTTTAACGGCATGTTAAACAGGAATCCAGGATATCATGGCTTACTACAATTATCAAAGTTTCAAGGGTCAGGGAGTCAGGACGTTATGAAAAGTATTATTTCAGAGAAACGCATGCATAGCATATCATAAAAGAGGCGTTAGCCCAAGTCATGCATCAGTCATGTCACTACGCTCTAGCATCTAACATGCACTCATATACGCAAACATGCATACATGCATAGGGTTCATTATCGCTAGGGGGATTTCACCAGGGGATTTTATCAGGGGAATCTGTTAAGGGGTTTTTTTTTAGTTATTAAGCGGGTTCCACTAAAGAAGTTTTTCAAGGGGGTTCAATCAAAAGAGATTTCATCAAAGGATTTATCAGGGGCCCTACCAAGATTTCTATCTACGGATTTTTTTATCCAAAAGGGTTTTTATTAGAATTCAAAATATGGTTCTATCGGGTATTTCGTCAAGGGTTTATTACTTGGGATCTTAGGATAATCAGCGTAGTACCTACCGGACTCTGTGGTCAAAATTAGGGTCCTTCTTATATTTAATCGTCTCCTCAACAAAAGAGGAAGACTCATCAACATCCTCTTTCTGATTCGAAGACGATTAAATAGGGGCAGTTGTAGTACCCTAAATTTTGACCAATGATTTTGCACCCATTGTGGGTTTTTGGGCTATCAGAGGGTATCAGTTAGAGGTCATTGGCCCCTGAGTTTGCCAGCACTTTTAGGCCCATTTTGGAATTGGTTTGAGGGGTTTTTTTTAGGGGGCTTGTTTAATAACTTGTTAGGTTTTATTTTAGAGTTAATATGGAAAAATATTTTATTGCTTCATTTTTGAAAGTTTTTGTAATTAAATATTTCTTTGCTTTGTTTTTAGTTAAGGGTTTTTTTATCATTAATTAAGGTTTAGTAACATTTAGAGTTAATTTGGGAAATGACTGGTCTATTAATATTATGGTTGTTATATTATTATTTTTATGATTACTATTATTTTATTTACCAATAGGGTTAAAAATATATTATTTACAAGTATTATTTATTTTATGGTTATTTATATGGTTTTGTTATATTATTAATTATTATTTATTATTAATATGGTTATTGTTAATGGCTGTTTGTCTTATTAACATGGGGGTGGTTATTAACATTTACGATTGTTATTTATTTAATGGTTGTGGCTATATTAGTTTCCATTATTAATTATTATTTATTTATTATTTACTTTTTTATTTCACAGTCAAAATAGTTGACCAAGAAGTCATCTTCTTCCCCATCTAACCCTAGATCATGCGCACAATTTTGGGAAGAGAATCAAAACCAGATCAATTCCATTTTTTTATCAAAGTACATAATGAAATTAAATCAGATCTAAAAATTACAATCTGTATCAATCAAACCCTAATTCTAATTTACAATCAAATTAATTGGAAATAAAAAATTACATCATATCCCAATCTGACCTAAAATTTCCTAAATTAGAAGCTAATCTAATCAATGCTAAAACCTAATTCTAATCATTATATAAGCTAAAAAAAATCAATTCAAAAAAGGGGGGACCCTAAGGGGAATTAATTCGGCCGCCGCGAATCTCCCAGGCCTCCTTGGATCACCTGCGAATAAAAAAGAAAGAGGGTTAGTGATTCGAAATCAGGAAAGGGAATCAGAGCAGTATAAAAAGGGAAACAGACAAGGAGGTAACCACTTAGCTCTTAATATTTGTAAGCGACTATTTTTGATTGGATGTATGGTTTGATTTGTTGGGTTAGGGTATTTCTGGGTCCAAATTGGGTTTAGGGTTCAAACTAGGTTTAGGGTTCTTGGATGGTCGCTAGGGTTCATGGGTTAGGGTTCTTAGGGTTCTTTACGAACCCTGAAGAACATAGGAAATTCTGGGTTTGTGTTTGAAAATAGGGGTAGGGTTCATGCTTTAGGGTTAGGGTTCTGGGGGGGGGGGGGGGTAGGATTCTTAGGTTTTAGGTTAGGGTTCTTGGTTATTGAAGTTTCTGGTTGAATCCTCAACCGGATTCTGGAAATTTGAGGGTGATTTGGGGCGTCGCACGGTGTTCGGACGGCCCACCGGCGACGGAAAGGGGGAAGACGGAGGAGAGGGTTAGAGAGAAGGAAGAGAATTTGAGGACTAAAGAGAGAGAGAGAGAGCAGGGTAGAGAGAGAAAGGGAATGGAGAAATGAGGGGGCCTGAAGGGAAGAAGGGGTTAAATACCTTCCAGACGTCCCCCTTGATCTGCGACAAGTGGCACTCTATAGGACGCCCGATGGGGTTGACCGTTGGGGTCAATGAGAGTGTCCGTACGCGCGCGTCCATGGAGTGTTTACAGTAACTTCAAATCCAAACCGTCGATTTGAATTACTTGGGTTAGTAAACGCCATCAACGGTTGAGATCATGTGGGACTTGGTCAGTTGGATTACGATCGTGTGGTGCAGAGAGAATCAACGGCCAGGCTCTCCATCGTGGTTTTTTTTCGTTTCTCAGAATTGGATCTTTTTGTAATTGGGCCTTGCGCCCTGATTACTATGCACACCCCCAACATCAAACCCAATTGCTTACTGAACTAAAATTGCACCCCCCTGGGTTTAATTATGTAATTAAATTAATTCCTTGATTTAATTACTAATTAGGGTTAATTAGTTAATTAGGATTTATAAACACAAAATTTTTGGGTTATTTGTGTTATTAGGGGCAATAGTTAGGATTTTTAGGGTTTATTTTGGATTTGGGTTTTAATTATTGGTTTTTATATTTTAAATATTTTGTTTTTTAAATAGGGATAAAAAACTTTTACAAGTGGGATAATTAGGAGTAAAAAATGTGTTTAGGGTTTATTGGAGGAAAAATTAAGGATTTTTTATTATTGGTTTGGTTTTTTTGGATGACATTTTGGGAATTAGAATTTGGCAAAATTAGGTTTATGGTTTTTTTAGGGAAAATTATATTTTTAGATTTTTATTTTAATGGGGTTTAAATATGGTTTTGGGGATGGAAATATCAAATTAAATTCAATTTAATTTTTTTGGGATTAAAATTTTGTCACTTGGGGTATATTTTGGAAATTCGATTTTTGAATTGGAATAATTTTTTGGGTTTAATTTTCCTTTTTTTTACATGATGTTGTTACAAAACTTAGTTATTAAATTTTGTAAAGGTTTATGGATTTAATTTAACTGGTTTATTCTTAAGGGATATAAAGGATTTAATGGAGTTTAAAAAAGGGTTTAAAGGACTTAAGGGATATAAGGGATATTATTAAGAACTTAAGGAATATGATAGGATTCTTTCAAGGATTTAAAACAAGGGATAAATCTCTTTGTCCGAGAGCTTAAATAAGGGATGAGATATAGGGATAACACTCTTCGGTTCCAAGAGTATAAATATAGGCCAAGGGATAAGGGATTTTAAGGGATAAAACTCTCCATCTGAGAGTATAAACAATGGATAAGGGATAGAACTCTCCATCCGAGAGTATAAACAATGGATAAGGGATAGAACTCTCCATCCGAGAGTATAAAAAATGGATAAGGGATAGAGCTCTCCATCCGAGAGTATAAACAATGGATAAGGGATAGAACTCTCCATCCGAGAGTATAAATAATTGATAAGGGATAGAACTCTCCATCCGAGAGTATAAACAATGGATAAGGGATAGAACTCTCCATCCGAGAGTATAAACAATGGATAGGGGATAGAACTCTCCATTCGAGAGTATAAACAATGGATAGGGGATAGAACTCTCCATCCGAGAGTGTAAACAATGGATAAGGGATAAAACTCTTCCTCCGAGAGTATAAATAAAAGGATCGGGATTTAAGGGATAGAACTCCTTATCTAGGAGTATAAACAATAGATTTGGGGGATAGAACTCTTTATCCAAGAGTATAAATAGTGGATTGGGTTTAGGATTAGGATTAGGAATAGGATTAGGAGGTAGGAATAGGGGAGGTGAACTACGGTTACTCTAATCCTTCAAAATTGAAGGTACGTAGGCATAGGGTTGTAAACCCTAGCGAGTATAACAATAAAAAAACTTAGGTTTCTTTTGTAAATAAATCATTTAGACAAACAAACAAGCATGCCCTAATATCTAAGGAGGATCCCATTGAGTACAATGGAAGTGAGGGGTGCCTAACACCTTCCCCTCACTTAACTGACTCCCGAACCTTAGGAATCTCCACCCTTGGGATTAAGGATTCTTAGGTTTATCATTATTTTCCTTAAAAAATATGATGGCGACTCGAAAATTTTTAGCCGGCCGCGACATCATCCAAAAATAGGCATGATGTCTGCTCTGATACCAATTGAAATTCTGGCATACCAGACAACAAATGTCCTAACACATGTCAAGACATTGTTCTGCATAAACATTTAAATAAGGAACAGAACATCAAACGGATACCTTGAATATCAGAACTGCAGAATCACAGATGTTACGACATCTGATCCAACATGTTAATCAAGACTGAATTGAAAAATAGCAGAATTATAAATAACATAGAATATGATGACCCAGTTCGGTGCAACTCACCTACATCTGGGAGATACCAATCCAGGAAGAAGAATTCATTATTAGTAGTATAGCTTTATGTAAACAACCTCAGGTTTACAGAAAGCACCCACGCTAACCTATCACTACCCAATGAAGAGTTTATCATTAGAAGTCACATCTAATTGATAAGAGAACCCTCATCTCACTCCTTAAATCACAACCTGTGATTATCTAACAGTTAATACCTCATAACTGTATCATCCCTATTGAAAGACACCCCTTCCAATACAAAGTTCAGTCAAATAACCTTGACTAACATGTTAACTTGGATTTGCTTCAAAGCTTCATCCAAGAACAATACACGATTCATTACCTACGGGTTTCTGAATATGTACAAGTACCTATGTCTACCACACTGCATCAAATCGATACAGAGGGAGACTTACAAGAGAAACCTACGACTCTCAAACCCGAAACCCTACTTTACAAAATAGGATTCCTAAGTCTATGTCGTCCTCTCTCATTATTTTCTGCCTAGGTCTTGGTCTTCTTTTATAGTCTTCTGCTGAGTTGGGCTTCATATCTTTGATCCTTGATCCACTGCCAATCGTGCCTTAAATCTTGGAATAGATTTAAAACAAGCCTGCTGTGATAGTCATGATGTCGAGTCTTCATGCTGGGATATTTCATTCAACATCTCAAGTCTGGGCCAGAAACCTTCATGTTGGAACATCTTTCATAACATTATGTTTTACCAAAATTTAGTTAAACTCTTGGAGCTTTCAATCTCCCCCTTTTGACAAATTATGGCTAAAACATTCTTTAGTCAGATGATGCATGCAGTGGAAAAATACTTGAAGCAAGTGCCAAGGAAAGAAGGAGAAGATAATTTAAATTACCCTCTTCATTCCCTTGTGATCATGAATACATAGAAAATGTAACTCAGATCACAAAACACAACTTGCTCCCTAACTCTGATCACAAAACACAACTTCTCCTCAAGATGTTAAAACCCAATGTTGGAACATCCTTTGAGACATTTTGTAGATCGCTAATTTACATACACATCTCAGCAGTAAGCTATTCTTCTCCCCCTTTTTAGCCAAAAGTTGGCAAAAATGACCCATGTAGACCCATACCCAGACTGTGCTCACCCAAAGACAGATAAAACTCATTTTCTCTTAGCTTGCAGTTCAATCAACACAACTCTTATTAAAAACAAAAGAAGTTATATAGATAGAGCCAATCCAAAGAACTAGTCAAAGAGTACAATAACTCTTAGTTAAGTTAGTTTAAAAAAAAATTCCATATTTTCTGACAAGTCCTCGAAACTGCTTCTGAATAGTGTCCTTATACCTAACCTGATTTTGTCAGGTTCATGGTCCCCACAGATAGAATTATAATTAATCCATAATTAGCAAGCTTGATTACAACAGACTTCTTTCATAGACCATTCCCAACAGCAAAGAAAATCAATTTCTTACCAGATCGCAACAGAAATTTCCAAGATACTTGTACTACTTCCAATTCAATCCATTTACATAAATGTCCTTCTCAAGATTCTGGACATGTTTATGTCGACTGCCCTTTTCGAGATTTTGGACATTTACCAGTGAGCTGGGTCATGACGGTTTATCCCTGGGATTCCTCTAAACTATGTCTCGTTGCATCTGAAATATTGGCAAAAAATGAAAGTACGAGAATTTATTGAAAATTCCTTGTAGTCTATAATTACATAGAAGATACCCGATTAGATAATGTGTAACAATGAAAATGGATATTCTGTAGTTGACATATATTAACAGTTCCTCTTATAATGTAAATAGAGAAGGATTATAAAAAATGAAGATTCTTGAACTCTTTCAGAATTTGTAGTTAACGATTGTTATTTGTCCTCGATTGACACTTCGTCGTTGGTCTGTCGACACCTTGTCATTAATTCTTATTTAACGATACTTCATTAATGTTCATAGTAAACATCTTTTTACTGACATTCTTTGTTGATTTTCTAGTAGCTGAAAATCCAAGTGTAACAGGAATAAACCATTTGTATTTAATACAGTCAATGAATCCAACATAATCAATACTTGTTTGCTCAAATTGTTTTAACCCCTGATGATACTCCGCCTCATCACAAGCCCATAAAATTTCCATTCATATCGTATTTATTTCCTCTTGCACATCATTCAAAACATATTGCTTGCATCTTGCTTGGATATTTTTGTTAATGTGATACCGACAAAGCAAATTAATTGTACTTGAAAACAATTACTTTCATCAAAGCAAGATCTCGATCAAGCAAAATCACTTGTGGTTCAGTCCCTTCCTTTCCAAACAATTGTTTTAGCTTATCCAACATCTAACAAAAGTTCTCTATCTGTTCTGATTCCATATAGGAAAATGCAACAACAAATGTTAACTCAGTCGAAGTAATACCAACAATTTCAAACAAAGGTTGTTTGTACTTGTTTGTATTGTATGTGGTGTTCATAATCAACACAATAAGAAAAATACTGAACAACTTCACTGGATATAGAGCTGTCAAAATGGGCTATCCGACCCTAAACGGACTGACTCTGGTGGGCTCGAGCTTTTTAGGGCCGACCCAAAAAAGCCCATTTCTAATATGGGCTCGAAAATTACTACTCGAGCTTGGCCTTAGACGGGCTTCGGGCTACCCAACCCTAAACGGTTTTTTTTTTATAAAAATAAAATAAAATAAACATGTCATAATATGTATGATGAAGTCTAAAGTGAGGGTCCAATTAAGTTCCTCATGGGTGAAGCATCTAAATAATACCTTTAGATTTAATCAATGGCTAGATTTATTTGAATTAAAATTAAAAACTTTACACATTTACCCACAAAATCTCACTGTCTCTTTTTCTTTTGAATCTTCTCCAATTATTAAGAAAATATGGTAGTTGAAATTTAACATATTATGACAATGGATCAATATGAAAATGGTCAACCCTGAATTCTTAACCCAAAATCATGCTCGGAATAGAAGTGCTTCCGACCATAATAAGTTAATTCAATGTCTTTGATAGAAGATAAACCTTCATCTTCTTCTTAAAAACAATATCTTTCAGTAAAACCAACTATGGGACTTCCAGTTTTAGGAAACAAAAATTAAGTAAACAATATCTTTAAATTGATCATAAATTGAAGAGTTAAATATATTTTTGGTCCCTATAAAATTACCACATTTAGTTTTTGGTCCCTATTAAAAAATAACATGTTTTGGTCCCTACAAAATAATTATGCTCGTAGTTTTAATCCCTATTGTTAAACCAATGTATATTTTTGAATTATTATTTTGCAGATATGTTTAGAACGTTATAAAAAGTTCATCGGAAAAAAAGGAACTCAAAATTTGATTTATAAGTCGAGAATTTCATTATTTTTATCATTATCTTTTGAAATTTAAAAAATTCATATTTAATTATTCTCATTTTAAAAAATTATATAATTTGGTAAAGAAATATTTTATAGTAATCTAAACACGTATGAAAAAAATTATTCAAAAATTTAAAAGTTTAGGGGTAATTAAATAGTTTTTCAAATTTTTAAAAAATAGCAAGGAATAAAACTGCTTGCATAAAATTTTTGTAGGGATCAAAATATGTCCTTTTTTTTATAGGGACTAAAAATGAAGTGTGAGATATTTATAGGGACTAAAAATATATTTATCAAGGGACCCTAGATTGAATAAGACGTTTAATAATAATGCAAAAAAAAAATAGAGAAAATACGTATTGTAATTAGAAATGGTGGATGAAGGCAAATTGTATTGATTTATCAAGGGAATTATCGATTTCAATGTTAGAAGCTTGCCGCCTATGAAGAATATTTTGATTAATGTGAGTGTTTAATGTTTTTATTTAAAATTTTAAACCCTAAAAAATTGTTGCGACTTTTAATGTTTTCTGCCGAATTTGATGAATAGAAGATGATTCGTATGGAGAAGAGGCAGGGAAAGATTCAATGTGGAAATATGTAAACTTTTTAATTTTAATTTTAATAAATATAAACCATTAATTAAATCCAATGGCAATATTTTGATGTTCCACTAGTGAGGGATTTAATTGAGCCCTCATAGTAGATGCCACAAATATTTATTATAAATAAAATTAAAAATTATATTATTTTAAATAATACTTGAATATTTAAGTACTATATTATCTTTTATAAATACTCTAATTTGTTTTTAAATACAATACATGTCTAAATTGTATAAAATAATACTCGAATATTTAACATAAGAGAAACTAATAGAATACGAGAAAAAAATGTTGATTATATTAATGTATAATATTTTAAAGAGAAAGATTGAATAAAATAGAGATAAAATTTTGTGAGGTGAGAAAAATCAATGTGTTATTTTGGAGTAAGACAATATAAGTATTAATATAATTTTTAAAAATTTATAACGATGTGTGCCTAATGTAACACCCCAGTTCCCATCGCTTGCAAATAATACATAATTAAATCAGAGTGAATAAAAATTTATTTTTCCCGACAGAAACAAGGATGCCACAACAATAAAAGAAAACACAATCCCTGCTCATACATATTAGATACATAACACCAATTTGTGATCGCCTCAAAGGGAAACTTTTTCCATAAATAATAAATGGTCAATTATGGAATAAAGCGGAAAGATCCACAATTGCCTTGTTTTACAAAATAGATCGTTTCATAACATCAGAATATACGTACAAAAATAATGCAAAGACATATTCACTTCGTATACACAAATATAATAAAAGCGTTCCCCGACTCCCGTGCTACGTATCAGAGCAGACAAACCGACAAAAGAATGGAGAACTAATCTCCACAAAAGCCTATGAGACTACAATCTGCAATTGCCTCATAGAGCAATAAACCACAGCAGAAGGGTGAGAAACTCAATCATGATATAAATGCATATGATTATATATATCGACATAAAAATACACATACCAAGTATTCTCACCACAATTATCACATGCCAACACATAAAGCATATATAGATTATATTCACATAATCACCTATTCACACATAATGCATATGTTTATACACAAAACATATCATTCATAATTCAATGCATTTAACCCGAATGCACATCTATTCTCAAATGCTATCACAAGCTCAAACACATAATCAGTTAAATCATGATTTTCCACATATAAAAATGTAATCATAATTCATGCAAATGCAAAGAGACCGACACAACGACTCTGTGCAAATGCATATGCGGTACCGACTCCATCATTTCTCAACACTAGTTCACTCAGGAACTCTGTTGGAACCATCACTCGTTACATCACTGTAACTCCCCGTCGGGCCTACGATGTTCCTCGTCGCTCACACCCCACACGGGCACACGACCCGATCGCTCACACCCCACATGGGCACACGACCGTCTATAATCATCGCTCACACCCCACATGGGCACACGACGTTATACTGGATTCCCTCTGGAACCAATCCGTCACTCAGGACGTCACAACAATGTATATCATGATGCCTGACACACAAGAACTCATGACAACCAATGCATCTTCACACATATATGCAACCACAAACATGCATATATATAACCAAATACAACACATTGCATTTATTTGCCTTTCGGCCACAATTCATCACCACAACAATCATACAATCACAATTACTTCCACAAGGGATTCACACCACAAAGGCTACCCACAACACATCATAACAACATACATTGATATTCAATCAAACAATGTATTTTACCACACAACAACATCATTTATGGATCGCTCACACCCCACACGGGCACACGACCCGATTGCTCACACCTCACCTAGGCACACAATCGTTACAACGGATCCTCATTAGAATCACACAACAACAGAATGTACATCATTATGCGTCACATACAAAATGACTCAAGACATTCTTGAAATGCATACATATTCACAATATACTCATGCATTCATCTCATACAATCATATACAATCTATATACATTCACATCAATGCACTATTGTATGATTCACCTCCAAAACACACATTCGAAACGGTAAAAGTCGCTAAATAACACTATTCCTGACTTTTTCGATTTATTTAATCGGCTAACAGCCCCAAACTCCTCACCATAAGAAACTATAGCTCAATAGCTACATATCGATACCAAGAACGTAAAAATCGGATAATCGGAACACAAGTTACGAAAGAAAATGAAAAACGATATTTTGAAAAGTCCCATTTTACCATTCTCCTGGCCATACGCGTATTGCCCTGAGCCATACACGTATTGCCTAAAATCCTCGCCATGCCATACGCGTATTGCCCAAGGTCATACGCGTATGGGCAGAAACCATTTTCTTCCCAAAATTCCCATTTTGAACCCCATACGCGTAGTGCATCCCCTCATACGCGTAATACCCTGAAGTGATACGCGTACCATACGCAAATGGGCAGATGGCCGAGTGAAATAACATCTCATACGCGTATTGGCCCATGGCTCGCCCACGATACGCATATTGCCAAGGTTCATACGCGTATGAACATGCCCCATACGCGTATGACCTGGAAAAACCAGAAAAATTCTTCTGCATAATTTTGCTTACGGGTTCCAATCCAAAACACCCTAAATTCATCATCTAAACTCAGAAAAACACCAATTTGAGGTATAACAATACATATCCAACATGTATAAACAACAAAGAACACAACTACATGAGTTTAAACACATTTGGAATCAATTTCTACCAATTTCTACACATTATGATTTTTACTATATTTCTCCAATTCAATCCAATAACAATAAAAAACATACATACATAGTCATACACAAGCCTATCATAATCAAGTTTCGCACCCTTACCCGATTTAATCGCGCTTGAAACGGGCGATTCCTCGATTTTCCTCTTTTTCCTCTTTTCCTCCTCTTTCCCTTCTTCTCTCTTTCTTTCTCTTCTCTTTCTTCTTTCTTTCTCTAATTTTCTCTCTTTCTATTTTATTAAAACAATACCCAAGCAAAAGACCAAAATACCCCGCAGCTCAAATATCTCTCAAACGCTCTCAAAACGCGATAAAACATAAACAACGATAAAATATATTTTGGGAAATAAAAGTTGAAAAGAAATTATAATTTGATGCAAATATTTTACCTATCAGTGAAATTAATCAATTAGCGGGTAAAACACAATAATTCATATAAATGAAAATAATAAAATAAATTCACACATTTCATAAATTCACATATTTGAAATAATTAAATACAATAAAACAAATCGGGGCGTTACACCTAATGGGTTACCCACGGCCCATATGGACTAGCCCTAATGGGTAGCGGGCTTTTTAGGGTTGAGCTAAAAAAACCCTGAAAAATATGAGCATTAATTTTAAGGCCCAAACCCTATGATTTTTCGGACCTGACGGACGGGCCTATGTGGGCTAGTACATTTTGACAACTTTAGATATGGGCGTGCCTAAAAAATATCTCTCAAAATATCTGCGCCATCTCTTCTTGTACTCCAATAAACATAATTTGCATCATTCATCGTCTTATACAAATGTTGTACCTCGGTTCTAGGACCTCTGATATCTTTGGATTCAACTCATGTAATGAAAGCAATATGTGTTTAAGTGGAATATGACGTTTTGTCAAATCAACAACATGTTGCCTTTCATCCGAACTTACACGACCAACAAACAAATGATCTTTTAAAATATCAGGTCAACAGTGGTTGCGAACTCCACATTTTACATCAATCTTCCACCCTGGACCATCTATAGACGATGTTGATTTTATTTTAAATGGACACCTACATTTTTTTAGTCACACTTTGTGTTGCACTATCAACTTCATTATATTACCCACCTTTATCACAACCAAATATTAATTTGTCGCTTCTTCCTCTTTTCCCATTTTGGCATCTGAACAAGTAATGATGACAATTATTTTACATCTGATTGTAACCTTCTTAATCCACCTTATCACTTCTTCTCATTTGTCAATTTTTTTACACTTGAGAATGCTTCCGTAGTATCAATCAATATCTTACTTTGATTGCATATCTATAAAAGAATCTCCATAATGTGAAACATAAAAATAAAAAAAAATTAAAATAAAAAAACATGCGTACTAGATAATTTATAAGTAAGTTATCTGATGGACAAAATGAAAACTATCAAAATACTTATTACTAAGTTATTCTGTGAAGATTATAATTAGGGGTGGTAAAATGGGCCGCCCGCCCTGCCCCGCCTTAAACTCGCCAAAAAAAGAGGCGAGGCGGGCAAGTCTGCAAGTGAACTTGACCTTAAAAATCTAGCTCGCCCCGCCAATGTGGTGGGTTGGCGAGCGCTGGGCTTGACCGCGTATATTTTTTTATTTTTCATTTTTAATAGATTATTAAGCTTATTTTTACATTTCAATTAGATTTTTCAATTTTTTTTAATTTTTTTTATAAAGTATCTTTTTAACAAATTTTACTTTAAAAATTACATATATTCACAAATAAGTGTATAAAACAGAAGCATCAACAAGTATTTCAAAACTATAGTTCTAGTATTAACTTTCAACCAAACAAAATAAATATTTTAAGTGTTTTATAACTAGGCTGGTGGACTGGAGGACCAACCTGCACTTTTTTTTTTGCTGACTTAAGGCGAGACGAATTTAAAGCAGGACAGACTACGCAAATAGGCGAGTACAAAATCTCAACTTAATCTTCTGTTTCTTGGCGGGTGCGCGAACCGACCCAAATATTTTTGAGTAAAATTATCGGATACACTGTAGTCGGAGAGTGTGAAATGGTTTAATTTCAAAAAAATTAATTGTGATCTTAAAATTTAAATAGTACGAGGATTTGATAAATAAAAAGGATAAAATTAAATATTTTAAATATATAGAAGTGAAGGTTAATGATTGACGAATAGAGTAAAATTTTAATTTTCTTATATTTAACGGTGAGATAATAAAAAAAATTGTCCCTCGCAATGCAAGGCACATGCAATGCAGCCTCACCTCTGACACTGCAATCGACATCTGCACGCGAGCAATTCCATACTCAACTGCCCAACCAGATACGCGCCGACCAAATCGTGCGCCAACCCGTTGCTTTGTCACGGCATGTTCTCTCTGACGTGGCCATATCCGCACCACTCTCACTCACCTACTAATACTACTACTCCGTATTTCGTAACTTTTTATCTCTAGAATATCACTACACTTTTATTCATATTGATGTACTAGTACTAATTTTGTATACGTACTTTTTTGTATACGTATATTCAGCCAATATATACAAATTTCTGTAGCCGTAACAATTTATAAAATTAGTATCATCTTTTGTCATAAATATTGAATAAAATATTATGAGTCAAAAGTAATATATGTGTATTAATTTAAGGATAATTAATAAAACTATACTTTATTTTAATGATTATTTAGGACATCCAATTAATATATATATAAAGATTTTTTATAGTACTCCTATATTTTAAAATATGAACCGTTGGATCTTCACTAAGATCGAGTTATTGACTGCGATGACTCAGTAATCGGTGCTTAGTTGGAAACCATTCCACACATTTTCATTGTAACCGTCTCACTACAGTTTCTTCATTACAGAGTTGCTTTTGTTTCTTCTTCTTTATTTATTTATTTATTTTTTCTTTTAAAAAAACTTTTTACAATGAATCATCCTCTTTGATTTCTTCTATTTAAAAACTTAGCTTCACGATTACGCAAAAAGATAAAAATAAAATAAAAAAGCGATACTATCATTTGTGTTGATTTCAATTTATTTTCTCCAGCACATGCTGTGTGTAATGATATTCACTTTCACACCCAAGAGTAATGGCGGAACAGAGAGGAACCACATGGTGGAGCGAGGAGTTAGCGAGTTTGATGGAGAATCCATTACCGGAACAAATCCCTTCCACGGCGTCGTTTGAGGTGAGAAAATCGGAACAAGAAGTAGTAGCTGAATCTGGAGGTGGAGAGAGTTTGAAGGAGCACGCGGTTGGGTTTTTGATGGCTTGGTGTGAGATACTAATGGAGTTTGGTAGAGGATGTAGAGACATTATTCTGCAGCAGAATTTCTTGAACGAGGATTCTTATGTTGTGAAGAACCTTCGCGGACCTTGTTCTAAGGTTTCTAAGAGATTAAGGTTTTTGAATGACTTTTTGCCTGAAGATCGTGATCCTGTTCAAGCTTGGTCTATTGTCTTAACCGTTTTTCTTCTTGCTTTCGCAGGTTTCTTAATTTAATGCATTTAGTTTTAGTTTTAGTTTACTTTCCTAGTTTGACAGTTGCAATAAATTTCAATTTCAATTGAATTTCAATTCGATAACCTAGTTTTGGTGATGAGTGATTGATGACTAGGCTTAGTTGCTATTTTTGTGGATTTTGGATTTGTTGTTGACTAGGTCTTTCTTTGAAGATGAAATGATATATTAATATGTAGTACGAAAACATAGGATTAGTTCAATGTTGTTAATGTTATGTTCTAAGTTCAAATCTTATTAAGTTAACCTTGTTGTTACTGGTGATTAGTTTGTTGGTTATTAGTAAGTGTTTTAGTGTTTGTATGTGTTTATTAAGAGATTCTTACAATATTAGTAAGTACTAAGTTATATATGTGATGTGATCATTCATTTCCTACTTGTTGATTTTTCTATCTCTGTGTAAACTCGGTCAAGTTTGATTTTTGTTCTATGAATTTTGGGGGAAAAAGATACTATTTAATTGTTTACTGATGATTTTTGCTATCGTTATGTAATCTGGGTTTGGCTTGAGTTTTGCTGACTTTTTGTTGATAAATTGTTTGCAGCTATAATTGTAGATTCTAATCATGAAACCTTAACCAAAGCGGTGATGGTGCGAATGCATCCTCCTATTGCTAGCCGCATATTGCTTCCGGATGGTAGGTACCTTGCATATCATGATCAAGGTGTTTCAGCTGGCAGAGCTAGATTTTCCCTTGTTGCTCCTCATTCTTTTCTTTCGTCTCGGCTGGCAGGTAGAATTACATGCTTATCCTTTTAAGGATTCAAAAACTTGTGCACTACGAAAATTGAGTTATTGTCTTCTAACTTATTCTTCTGCCTTTTTTAATCTCGCTAATGGTAGGTATTCCTGGGATTAAACCGTTGTTGCTTGAAGAGTATGGAGTTCGCTTGGTCACTTATGATCTTCCTGGTTTTGGGGAGAGTGATCCACATCCCAACCGAAATTTCAATTCATCGGCTATGGATGTGTTGCATCTAGTCAATGCTATCAATGTAACTGAAAAGTTCTGGGTGCTGTGCCATTCAAGCGGATGCATTCATGCTTGGGCTTCGCTCAGATATATTCCTGAGAGAATTGCAGGTTTTTCTCCCTTTTCAAAATTTTTATGTCTCAATACTTTGACGGGTTCATTTTAAACTCTACATATGAAAAAGGCTTATAAGTTATAGTAACAAATTTATGATGTCAACATTTTTTGAATTGTTTAAGATCTAAAATAATAGTGCACTTTTTATTGAGATTCGTGACTCTATCTCAATTCATGCAAGTTATTGTGAAAAAAATGTCAATTGTGATTATACCAATGTAATAATTTCTAGTTGTTTGCGTACCTCTATTGATGATTTGTAATATTACATGAAATTGCAGGTGCTGCAATGTTGGCCCCTATGGTTAATCCATATCAGTCACACATGACTAAAGATGAGATGAAAAGAACTTGGGACAAGTGGCTTCCAAGGAGAAAATATATGTATTCCTTGGCTTATAGATTTCCAAAACTTCTCTCTTTTTTCTATCGGAAAAGTTTCTTGCCGGAAAAGCATGACCGGATTGACAAGCAATTTTCACTTTCACTAGGAAAGAAGGTGAGCTCTGATAACCTTGAAACTGAACTATGTTGAAAGGGATAAAATGTGTATGAGCGTATTAAACTCCAGGTGTCCTTGAATGTGGAAGAACATTTAGGGCTGTATGATCTGTTGACAAATCTAATTCATATATGTTGTTCAGGATGAAATTCTCGTCGATGAACCTGCATTCCAAGAGTTTTGGCAGAGGGATCTAGAGGAGTCAGTTCGCCAGGGAAACATGAAACCATTTATAGAGGAGACTGTGCTGCAGGTATCTAAATGGGATTTCGACATTGAAGAACTTCGAGTACATAAGAAGTGTCGAACAGGAAGCTTGCTTCTTTGGTTGAAGTCCATGTACGGTCAGACAGAATGTGAACTTGCAGGATATCTCGGCCGCATACACATATGGCAGGTTTGAACATGTTCTTCTGAGTATTGGTGATATAATTATTCTGTATTTTCTCATTTTTCTCTTTTTTTTGACTTGGAGTTCAACTCAATTCAATTTAGGAATCTTACATTTCCCTTTTGAATTATCACTCAGGGATTGGACGATAGAGCGGTCCCGCCATCAATGATGGAATACATAGAAAGGGTGTTACCAGAGGCAGTAATCCACAAGCTTCCAAATGAGGGCCACTTCTCCTATTACTTTTTCTGTGATGAATGTCATAAGAAAATATTCTCCACTCTTTTTGGAACTCCTCAAGGTCCAATTGAACGACAGGAGGAAACTGCATTCGAAGATGCTTTACAAGTATCTGTTTCTGATACGGAATGATACGAAACTGCTGGTAAACAGAGTTCGGTTTGGATGTAAATAACACAGGCGGCTCCTATATGCACAGTAAAGCTTCAAAGGATAGAGTTTTCAGTATTCAGAAGGAATCTTAAGTTTTGAACAACAAAAGCTTTTGGAGATATAGGTAAAAGTGTGCCACCTACATTGTTTTTACTAACCTTCCACTGTCCCAAATCAAAACTGTATCCTAACTCAGCGGCAAAACCATGCCTGTTAATTAATTTGTACACCACTTATCTTCTTCTTATCTTTTTTTATCATTTTATCATCTTTCTGGTTTTCGTATAAAAATTCCAACTTTTTCTTCAAGCGGAATCCTTCTACTTTAAAAAAGTAGTGGATAGAGACAATAAAAAGTTGTGGATAGAGACAATAAAAAGAGGTAGTGGTCAATATTTCATTTCAAACTTAGGAATAAAGTTTGCTTAAACGTCAAGCTAAGTTTGCTTAAACGAACTAAAGTAGGACCCAACATTAGTGGTTTTTCCATACTTTTCCCCCTCTGTTTTCCACCTATTATCCTGACAAACATTGGTGGTTTGAACAACCATTGTGACAATTTGCTTACTGGTTAATATAGTTTAAATCTGCGTATAGTTGAACACTTGAGAGTAATAATTAACCACATCCAAATGTTAATTTCATCAGCGATTAATGGTTTTTGACCTCAACTGTAAATTTTTATATATACAACAAACAGGTTGTGCAGACTTTATAAGCTGCCACAATTTATGCTGCACAGCTCCGGTAACTTGTCCTAGTTTAACGAGTCAGATTAAAACAACATAGGATATGACATGGACTTGAGAAAATATATTTATTTCAATAATAAAAACCAATTTTGACATTCAGTTTTTATATGTACATTATTATAAAGTAAAATATAATTAAATTTTTTTTATATAAAAATATTCAATTTTATAAAAAATCAACTTTAAAAAACTGAAACACTTATATAACAACAACACATTAAATAGTTAAGACTTAAATAGTCTTTTGGTCCCTGTAAGTTAATGAGTTTTTAATTTTGGTCTTCGTAATTTCTTTTTTAGTCTGGGTTCCTATATCTCACTTTTTGCATGCGTTTTAGTCCCTAAAACCAAAATCTGCAGAAAAATCCGCAGGCCTTCGGGTTTTTCTGCGGATTTTGGCTTTAGGGACTAAAACGTATGCAAACCTTAAAATATAAGGACTAAAATAAAAATAAAAAAACTTATAGGGACCAAAATCAAAAACTCGCTAACTTACAAAGACCAAAAGACTATTTAAGCCAATAGTTAATTTATAAAAAATATTAGTTGGATAGAGTCTGACTTGTGTCTAATAGATTATGGTGTGCAGAGATGGTAATGGAGATTGGAATTGGTAGGATATGCGAAACTGGCTGCCTGATGTTATTCTCAACAAGCTGAAAGCGATCATGCCGCCAAATAAAAATGCGGGGGAGGACAAGCTAGTGTTTGCAGGAACTGACTCAGGGGAGTATTATGTAAAGGATATGTATAAAGAGCTTGATCATGGAGTTGAGCACGTGACGGAGCAGGATTGGGGGAAGATTTGAAAAGTCAATGTTTCGGAGTGAGTTTGGAGTTTTCTCTGGTTATTAAAGCATGATAGAATTCTTACCAATTTTAGTAAAAGTAAGAAAGGGTTGAGATCAACTTCGTATTCCTTATGTGGGCATGTGATTGAAACTACTTTGCATGTGGTTTGTGATTGTAGGAGTGCTAGACATCTATGGAATACTATTGTTCCATGTGACTTAAAGCTATTCGTCCAAGCGGAATTGGCAGAGTGGTTTGCTCTTTAACATAAATGTGACGGTAAAGGCTAATTTTGATTGGAGGAGCATTTGGGCAATGAGATGTTACTTCTTGTGGATTTGGAGGAATAAAGAAGAGCATAGTGAAAATTTCTATAGACATTTTGATTCAGGAGTTTTCGTTATCCAAAAGGTTAAGGATTATGCAGAGGCCATGACCATTGTTGTAAATGTGCCTTAAAACCTTTGTTGATGAAGAGAAAGAAAACATATTTTGGAGATTGTATTTATCGCGAAAATCGGAAGTTTTAGAAAGTCAGATGACAAGCAGGGAAAAAATCGGCGGTGAATAGTGGCGTCCGTACGGATGAATAGTGACGTCCATACGGATGAATAGTGACGTTTGTACGGTGAATAGTGTTTTCGAGTTTTTTCGATTCGGTCCATGGATCCATGTATTTTGGGCTTTGTTTGTTGGGTATTTGTTGTTATAAATATGTATCTCTTATATGTTTGGTGTGTGACAATCTTAGAGTTTACACCAGCAAGGAAGAGCAGGGGTTTGAAGGCATAGCATAGGGTTTCAGCTATTCACAAGGAAAATCTTAGAAAAACAAAGGTTTAGGGATACCTTTGGAGTTGTTTAAGGTTATTGTGAAACACTGTTACACCTTGGGTTTGAGTGATTCATATATTGAGAGTTGAAGAGGTTGGGAAACACTTGGGTAGAAAATATGGTTGTTCTTGGGAACCTGAAAGCGAAGGCTATTTTCTTGTAACTCATCTGTAATCTCTTGTAACAATTTTCTGACTATAGTGAATTGGAGAGCTGCTCTCTCTCCCATAGTAGATCGTTTGATCGAACTGGGTAAACAAACCTTCGTTTTTTTCCTTGCCTTATTATGTTATATTATCTGTGTACAGATTATTATTCCTGAAGACCATTTATTTTGGTTGCTATTGTTTTTTGCCTCACAAATTGATATTGAATTTTGTCGTAATTCGCAACAAGTGGTGCGGTGAGCGTGGAGCAAAGAGATATTGTTGACAAGTGAGCACCATGGTTAGTAGATGGCAGATCGAAAAAATTTCCGGTAACAATGACTTCGGGTTGTGGAAAATTAAGATGCAAGCAATTTTAATTCAAGAGAAGTGTATCGATACTTTGAAGAGTGAAGCATTGATGCCTGCAGGGCGTACACAGGTACAGAAGACCGAGACGGTGGATAAGGCCAGGAGTGCCATTATCTTGTGCCTCGGGGATAAAGTTCTAAGAGAAGTCGCCAGGGAGCAAATTGTGGTTACTATATGGGTAAAAATTGAATCATTGTATATGACAAAGTCTTTGGCTCATAGGTTGTATCTGAAACAACAACTCTATTCATTCTGAATGGTGGAGAACAAATCCATAGTTGAGTAGCTCATAGAATTTCACAAGATTATCGATGATCTTGAGAATATTGAAGTGAAGATTGATGATGAGGACATAGCTTTGCTCCTGTTGAGTTCATTACCCAGATCCTTTGAGCACTTTAAGGATGCCCTTCTTTATGGTAAGGAAGGTACTATTACTTTGGATGAAGTCCAGATGGCGGTGAAATTCAAAGAATTTTCAAAATCGGAAGATTTGAAGATTGAAGATAGTGGTGAAGGCTTAAATGTGTCAAGAGGAGGAGGTGAGCGTAAAGAGATGTCCAAATCAAAGAGGTCTGACAAGTCAAAGGTAAAATGCTTTAATTGTTAAAAAATCGGTCACTTTAAAAGGGATTGTCCTGAAAGAAAGGTCAATGAAGATTCGGTTCAAGCCGTAGTTACATTGGGTGATGAAAGTTATGAGGATGCTGAAGCACTAGTAGTATCGAGTTTGGAAACTGAAGACAGTTGGGTCATTGACTCAGGTTGCTCTTATCACATGTGTTTAAGAGTAGAATACTTTGAAACTTTGAAGATGGTGCAAGGTGGAGTACTTCGCCTGGTAATAATAAGGCATGCAAGGTTCATGGTATTGGTACGGTCAGATTTAAAATGTTTAATGATCGTGAAATTCTTATTCACAATGTGAGGTATGTTGCAGAACTCAAACGAAATTTGTTATCTATAAGTATGTTTGATGATCTAGACTATTGTACTAGAGTTGAACGTGGAGTGTTGAAGATTTTGTGTGATGAACTGATTATTGCTAAAGGGTCTAAAATATGTGGTCTATATATTTTAGAAGGTTCAAATGTTATTATTCATTCATCGTTAACTAGTGGAGGCTTTCATGACAAGGAAGAGCTATGAGATTTGAGTTTAAGGCATTATGAATGCCTTGAGAAAGTTGCAGAGGAGTACAATAAATTTTGCAGAAATCAAGGAATAAAAATGCATGTTACCGCTGAGTTGTTATTGAGTTTTTGGGGAAGAGCTGAGGTTAAAACAACTTACTTGGTTGGTTGCGAATTTCTTCAGAAGAAAAATAGTGAAAACCAAGAGAGAAACTTGGGAGAAACTATAACGGAGAAAACTCAGTTTGAGGAGGAGTTTCCTACTATGAATGCTAGCAGTAGTGAGAGAATGGTTACAGAGATCTTTGATTATCATTTAACTCATAATAAGGTAAGGAGAATTATTGTAGCATCTCAAAGGGACGGTTATGCTAGCCTTGGATATTATGTTTTTAATGTGGCTGAAGGACTGCAAAATAAAAGAAGAAAAACCTTCAGGGAGGCATTTGAAAACAGGTGGAGTCAAGGGTGGTTGAAAAATCATACTTGTAGGCTTGTTAAATTACCTAGGCAGAAAAAGGTAATTGAGAACAAGAGGATGCAAGTTGCGAGATCAAGATTCAAAGGTTGCTTGAATTTGATCAAAGTTATTGATTAAAGTTTCAACTTGGTAGAGAGCAGCAATGTTGTTGATTGTTAAATTTGTATCAACACGGTTTAAAGTCAAGGTGGAGATTGTTGTAAATGTGCCTTAAACCCTTTGTTGATGAAGAGAAAGAAAACATATTTTGGAGATTGCATTTACCGCGAAAATCGGACGAAAAGTCGGGAAAAAAATCAGTCGATGAATAGTGCCGTCCATAAGGATGAATAGTGACGCCCGTATGGTGAATAGTGTTTTCAAGTTTTCGGGTTTTTTCGATTCGGTCCATGGATCCATGTGATTTTGGGCTTTGTTTGTTGTGTATTTGCTATTATAAATATGTATCTCTTATATGTTTGGTGTGTGACAATCTTAAAGTTTACACCAGCAAGGGAGAGCAAGGGTTTAAAGGCATAGCATAGGGTTTCAACTATTCAAAAGGAAAACCTTAGAAAAGCAAAGGTTTAGGGAAACCTTTGGAGTTGTTTAAGGTTATTGTGAAACATTATTACACCTTAAGTTTGAGTGATTCATATATTGAGAATTGGAGAGGTTGGGAAACACTTGGGTAGAAAATAGGGTTGTTCTTGGGAACCTGAAGGCGAAGACTATTTTCTTGTAACTCATCTGTAATCTCTTGTAACAACTTTCTGAGTATAGTGAATTGGAGAACTGCTCTCTCCCCCAGAGTAGATCGTTTGATCGAACTGGGTAAACAAACCTTCGTTTTTTTCCTTGCCTTATTCTGTTATATTATCTGAGTACGGATTATTATTGCTGAAGACCATTTATTTTGATTGCTATAGTTCATTGCCTCACAAGTTGATATTGAATTTTGTCGTAATTCACAACAAGATTCATAACAACCATGGATAAAATTATTCATGGTAGAGTTAGAGAGGTTAAGTTGATCGCCTGGAGTCCGCCAGAGAGGGATTGGGTTAAATTGAATGTAGATGGAGCTAGCAAAGAAGGAAAAGGTGTTGGTTGTGTGGGACTTATTCGTGATGATAAGAGAGGCTGGATTGGAGGTTTTGCTAAATCTCTTGGTGACTGTAATCCTTTCATGGCTGAGTTATGGGGCCTCTTTGAAGGCATCAATCTTGCTAGCAGGTTGGGCGTTAAAAAGGTGGAGGTTAATGTGGATTCCACCTTGGTTTTTAATGTTATTGAGAAAGGTGGTGCTTATATGAGGGAAAGTTTGACCATCATTGGACAAATTCAGAGAAGGCTGGCCTTTTTTGAGGAAGTTCGGTTGGCTCACTCTTTTAAAGAAGCTAATAGATGTGTGGATGCTCTTGCCAATATAGGGTGTAATATCAGTACTAGTTTTGTGATTTTTGACTCAGTGCCATACTTTCTGGTGAGTCTTGTAGATGCAGATGCTACAGGTCTCTTGACCGTTAGATCAATGTGTGTTGTTCGTTTTTTTCTAGGCATAAGGCCCTCTCTTTACCAAAAGAAAACATTAATTATTTTGTTAATAATGGTCCATCTTTTTTATATTTTTTCTCTTCCCTACTCATTTATATAATTCGCATTAACATTATTATATCGTGACATATTTTATGAATGCATTTTAAAATAGTAAATTATGTTTTTAAAGCTATACATTTTGAGTTTTATATGTAATTTAGGTTCATGTGAAATTGAAGAATAAAAAGGATTTTTATTAAGGTAATTTGTTTTGGAACCAATCCTCCTTTTGTATAGTCTCATTTTTTTTAAAACTTAAATAGTCTCATTTTTATTGAACATGTGTTACATAAGATTTAAAATTGGATTCCAATCTAAATAAGGGAAATTTTATTTTTATTATTGGTGATGTACTCCACATCCTTGAAAATTCAAAAATGTTTTTATACGTTCAGAGATGCATTTTTGGATGCATTCAAAATTACACCAAAATGCATTTTTATGATATTTATTTCATTTAAAAAAAATAGTTTGGAGTTGCATCTTCGTATCTTATGTGGGTGTATCCGGAGATGCATCTTCGAAATAACCCCATCACTCAATTATTGTTTGCACTTATTCACGTAACTGATTTAAATAACAAGTCAGTGATATTTTCGGAGATGCATCTTCGGAAATGCCCAACCTTATTTGATAAAACACCATGTTCCATGATCTACTTCTTCAGGCTAAAAAAAAGAAACTCCATTCCAAAACCCTTAAGTATGGACGAAGTTTGTACTCACTTGACAATACGTATGGACGAAGTTTGCACTCACTGGACAAGGCTCCGCTTTGATGATGATCGTGTGATGAAGGATGATGAATCAAACATATCTATCATGGCCGAGTGAAAAGTGATCCAAAAGAGATTCATGAAAGCTGCTGACATCATGAAATTGCATATCCAAAAACAACGAATTTGAAACCACCGTCGAAACCGATTAAAACAAAGGTTTCCCCTAAAAAGGTAAAACCGAATCAAAGTGGCAACTCCACGAGACGGTCTCCTTTATACTTTGAACATGTTGACTCACATTTTTCGGATTCTCCAACTCCAAAGTTCCAAAAAGTGTTTTCAAGGGTGCTCGCATTAGCAAATCATCTCCTCCACCGTCGTTATAAAAATCAAATTCATTATAGATCGCGCTTTTTATGCACAAATACATCAAGTAGTTTGTAAATATTGAAAGTGACGACAATTGTGGCTTTCGAGCTGTTTCGAGTTTACTTGGTAAAGAAGAGGAGGACCACCAATTTGTCTGCCGTCATCTTGTATAAGAGATGACGACGCATAGGGAATCATGCATAAAGCTATACGGGAACAAATCAAATTACGATACAATTCTCAATGCCATTGTTCTTTGTCTTAGTGGTCAGACTCCGTTTGACAAATGGATGCGCTTCCCGAAAATGAGACATCTTATAACAAGTGCTTATGATAGGGTGGGTATGCATTTATTTAACATGATATAGCTTTTCAGAAGCATCATTTCCACTTCGGAGTAACCCACCTCAAAATCCATTTGAACGCATCATATGTATTGGTTGGCTATAAAAAAAACATTTTGTTCAGGTTTATTTGAAACCATGATGTCCTATACCAAAAACATCACCGAAGTGGACGACACATTTCACATAAGATGCTGAAACATGGCCGAATCACTTTCTTGAAAGGATGGAAGAGTTCACTAAATTTAGCGACATTGAATGAGAAGCAAATAAGGAAAGGTCGAAGAATAAGTCACCAATAAATTTAGATAGTGTTCTGGACTGGGCCGAGGCTGCCCAACAGTCGAGCAGGCCCAACCCATATAGCATGGGGAGGCCCACTAAGACCTCTCTGCGGGGCCCTTGACTGCTGCAAGCAGATCAACGTTCCCCCCCCCCCCGAGCACTTTGCAGTGTCGGGCATCTAGGCCAACAGGACAAGAGGACCTCGTATCCCTGCGGAGAGGTACCTCCTCGACATACCAGCTTCTCCCCGCGAGAATGCCACATACCACTCCTCGGCAGACATGGTCCCTCCCCGCGAGGACATGCCCGTCGTACGGCTTGTTGGTCCTCGACACAGAAGACTCCTCCCCCGCGAGGAGTGCCTAACGGTCCGTACCACGTGGACACGTTCCAAGTAACCTCCCACTTCCGCAGGATTCGGTCTGCCCTAATCCCGGAAATCTAGGAACGGTTACCCCAGGGCGAAGACCACGTGCTGGTCTTCACTACGCCACGTAAGCCCTGGCAGTTACTTGGAGTGGGCCTGACAATCCAGCCCAACGCAAGTAACCGTTGGCCCCGCGCTGGGGGCTCTCTATAAATACTCTCTCACTTGAGAGGGTCAGGTTAAGTCACTTTTTCACTCTTTGTATTTGCTGTTACTCTGTGCACTCCCTAACTTGAGCGTCGGAGTACCTTGCAGGTACACCCCCCCCCCCCCCCCCCCCCGCCGTACTTCAACCTCACAAGAGCCGGAGCTCAACGGACGTCGTTGGCCACCTGTAACTGTCTGATCCAGGTACGATCAGTGGCGCCGTCTGTGGGAACCTTTATAAGCTTCCCCGTTTTCTCCTCGATAAACCAAAGCTTCCTCTATTCATCACCAACATGGCCAATCCGACCGTCAACCAGGCTCTGGACACCGTGCTCGCGCAACTGGAGAACGGGAACCACCGTGAGGACGTCGTCATCCTCCACGGCGACGAAGGCGACATCCGGGACGGGCGGACCGCCTCCCCGGACTCACAGGATGCGACTATCAACGTCGTCTGCACGGACGACCAGCAAACCCCTCTCCAGCCAGTGGCTCCGCCGCCCAACGCGGACCCAAGTACCGTGGCCCTATTTGCGTTGATCAACCAGACCAATCAGCTGATCGCACAGCAGAACACCAGAATTGAAGCCTTGGAGCATGGACGTGCACGACGATCTTCCCCGCGAAGACATCGTCGCCCCCAGTCACCTCGCCTCTCTCCTTCCCCGCGAAGGACCCCTTCCGAAGATTCTTGGACACCGTCGCCCGTACGCCATGGTCGTCGACCGCGTCTCGAGCGCCCCCATCCGGCAATCACCCAGAAACGCCCTCGTTCCCCGCCCCAGAAGGAACCCAGGGCCTCCGCCACCTCCAAGAAGTCCAAGCAGACCGAAGAGAGACCAAAGAACCGGTCGAGGAACTCTCCTCCACGGCACCATCGATCACCTTCGAGATCCCCGGCTGATAGCGACGACGAGGACCAAAGGACCCCCTTGTCGTGGGAAAACATGGACGCCCCAATCCCTCCAGGCATGGAGAAACCTCCACACTTGGGGACCTATGACGGGCTGACCGACCCCGACGATCACGTGGAGAATTTCGAAGCGATGCTCGACTTTCGAAACGTCAGGGGAGCCATCAGGTGCCGGCTGTTCCCCACTACCTTACGGAAGGGAGCCATGACGTGGTACAAGGGCCTGGAACCTGGTTCGATCACGTCGTGGAAGCAGCTGAAACAACGCTTCACCAAACACTTCACCGCATCTCGTCGACACCCCAAGACAGAGGCTGCCCTAGAGAAAATCTTCCAAGGAAGGAACGAATCCCTCCGAAATTACATTGAGAGGTTTAACAAGGAAGCCGTCGAGGTCCACACGACCGACGACATGAAGAAATACTTAATTATTCACGGACTACGCGCCGGGTCGGACTTTGCCAAATCCATCGGCCTCCGAAGACCCAGGCGTCTCGAAGACCTTCTCGCGCGAGCCCAGAAGTACATCGAACTCAAAGAGACGGAAGCAGCCCAGATCGCTCTTGAGACAAGACGCAGAGAAGGCCCCCGTGGCCACAAAGACGACGACGCTTCTCCCCGACGGGGAGGAGAAAAGAAGAAAGAAAACCGCAATCGAGATCCCCGGGAACAGCGCGGGCCAGCTGGCCGATTCACGGAGTACACGCCGCTCAACACTACCCGGTCTCGGATCCTCTCAGACTGCCAGAATTTCGAGTTTGTGAAAGGAGGAGTTCGCTTCCCGAAGCCTGCGGCTCCCAAACTAAACGTTGACAAATCTAAGTACTGCAGGTTCCACAGAAGCCACGGGCATGTCACCGAGGATTGCATCCACCTCAAGGATGCCATTGAGATTCTCATCAAAGAAGGGCACTTGAAGAAATATGCCCAGCAGAATGGTCCTCCTCGTACCAGCTCAAAGGAATCGCAGAACGTCGAGGAGACAACACCTCCTCCCGCCGACAGCCAGCTTCAGGTCGCCCTCAGCGTCACTCGGCCCGAGGACTTCTTCGTCCCCCCAATCATCGAGGGCGAAGAGGCAATCCGCAACATGTGGGCGACCTTCCCCGACGAAGGCCCCGTCACGGCCCGTAGTACCTGGGAAGGCTTCCCCAAAGCAATGGTTATCTCCGGAGGAGACCCCGGGAAAATATCGGTAGGGTCGATCAAACGAAAGTTTGACGAACTGGAATCCGCGACATCGTCAAAGGCGACCACCCTCGAGAAAGTGCGCGGAAACTCCAACCCCATCACCTTCTACCTCGAAGAACTCCCCGGGGGAGCACCAAACGCCACTATTCCCCTCCTGGTCAGGGCCCAAATGGCGAACTTTGACGTCCGAAGAATCCTAGTCGACCAGGGGAGCTCGGCCGACATCATGTATTCTCATCTGTTCGGGACCCTTCAGCTGGACGAGAGGCATTTGACCCCATACGTCGGGTCCGACCTACAGGGGTTCAATGGATCCACCACCAGACCATGGGGTTACGTGGAGCTGATGGTTACGTTCGGGGCCGAAGACACGGCCCGACAGGTAAAGATCCGTTTCCTGGTGGTGGAATGCCCATCCCTCTACAACTGCATCCTCGGAAGGACCACCCTTGCTGAACTCACGACGGTCCCGTCATCGGTCCATCTCAAAATAAAGTACTACACGAGGAGAGGACGGGTAGTGACGATGCACGGGGACATCGACGCGGCTAGGAGATGCTTCGATGCCGCCGTCAAGGGCCTAAGTTCCATTGGTCCCAAACCTAAGGCCGTGGCCAAACCACCCCAAGACGTCGGACAGATACCTCTCCCGCGCGTCAACGCGGTCGACCTCGACAGCAGGTTCTCCGGCGAGCCCAATGAAGACAGAATCGAAGGCCACGACCACCGGGCGAAAAACAACGGGCAACCTCTCCACCCAATACGCCCCATCCCAGATGGAGAGTTCGAGCTTGTGGCCGTCGGAAGCAGTCCAGATCGCAACGTGAAGATCGGCACCAGGATCCCCGACCTAGCCAAAGAGCAGCTTAAAGCATGTCTGAGGGAGAACGCTGACCTCTTCGCGTGGAGTGCATCCGAGATGCCTGGCCTCGACCCCGAGGTGGCTAGCCATCAGCTCGCAGTAGATCCGGCCGCTAGGGCCGTAGCACAGCGTAGGCGCAAGCAGTCTCCCGAGAAAGCGGAGGCTGCTGAGAAAGCTGTAAAAGACCTCCTAGAGGCAAATTTTATTTCGGAAGCCAAATACACGACATGGCTGTCCAACGTTGTACTTGTTAAGAAAAATAATGGAAAATGGAGAATGTGCGTTGATTATACTGATCTTAACCGGGCTTGCCCGAAAGACTGTTACCCCTTGCCTAACATCGACCAACTGGTCGACAATTCTGCAGGTTACAAACTACTGTCTTTCATGGACGCCTATTCAGGATACAACCAAATTCCCATGGACAAGGTCGACAAGCAACACACGGCCTTCATGACCGCGTCGGGCAACTACTACTACAATGTAATGCCTTTCGGTCTGAAGAATGCCGGTGCGACCTACCAGCGGATGATGAACAAGGTCTTTCGAACTGAAATAGGAGACATGCTCGAAGTCTACATGGACGACATGATCGTCAAGTCCGCAGAAGAGGTCGACCACGCCGCGCACCTCAAGAAGGTGTTCGATACGGCGAGAAGATGCCGTATGAGGTTTAATCCCGACAAATGCACCTTCGGTGTCCGGGCAGGAAAGTTCCTCGGATTTTACCTCACGGAACGAGGAATCGAGGCAAACCCCGACAAGTGCAGAGCCTTTTCCGAGCTCCCTACTCCGGGCTCGAAGAAGTCAATACAATCATTGAACGGAATGCTCACCGCCCTTTCCCGTTTCGTCGCCAAATCCGCACAGTACGCACTCCCCTTTTTCAAACTCCTCCGGCAAAAAGCAGAGTTTGAGTGGAGCAAGGAATTCGAACAAGCGCTCGCACATTTGAAGCAAGTCCTATCGCAACCACCGGTCCTCTCGCGACCCGAGAACGGGGAAACACTCTTCTTGTATCTTGCGATCACGAGCGAAGCGGTCAGCGCCGTCCTCATTCGGGAAACACCAGACGGACAGAAGCCAGTTTACTTCACGAGCAAAGCCCTCCAAGGCCCCGAGCTCAGGTACCAACAGATCGAGAAAGTCACACTGGGCCTCATCACCGCGGCCAGAAGACTCCGCCACTACTTCCTTGCCCATACCGTCGTCGTGAGGACCAACCAGCCGATCAGGCAACTCCTCGGACGACCAGATATGGCGGGGAGGATGCTCAGGTGGTCGCTCGAGCTGGCCGAATTTGACATCCAATACGAAGGGAGGAAAGCCTTGAAGGCACAAGTACTGGCCGACTTCGTAGCAGAGATGACCGTCCCAGAACCCTCAGCCAACGGGTCACAGAAATGGACAATATATGTCGACGGAGCATCCAGCCCGAAAGGAAGCGGAGCGGGAATCATCCTCGAAAACGAGGAAGGCATCCTCATCGAGGTGTCCCTCGAACTGGCTTTCCCGACTTCGAATAACCAAGCCGAATACGAGGCCTTCCTTGCGGGACTCAGGCTGGCTGAGGACCTTGGCGCCAAGGAGGTCAAGCTATTCACCGATTCCCAGCTCGTAGCCTCGCAAGTCCGAGGAGAGTACCAAGCCAAGAACGACAGTCTCATAGAATACTTGGCCTTGGTAAAGGAGAAGATGAAGAAGTTCACCTCGGCAGAAGTGACTCACATTCCCCGGGAGCATAATGCCCGGGCAGACGTCCTGTCAAAATTAGCAAGCACGAAAAAGAAAGGCAGAAACAAGTCCGTCATACAAGAGGTCCTTTCCCACCCGAGCGTCGATAAACCTGGTATGGTTTCGAATATCAACGCCATCGGGGACAGCGGCTGCTGGATGACCCCGGTATACGAATACCTCACGACGGGCAAACTGCCCGAAGACCCCAAAGAAGCTAGAATGGTCAAGAGACGGGCATGCTCGTACACTATAGTCGAGGATAAGCTATACCGGCGAGGATTCTCTATTCCCCTCCTCAGATGTATCGAAGATACCAAGGTCCCCGGCATACTCCAGGAGATCCACGAGGGAATCAATGCGCAGCACCTAGGCGGACGATCGCTAGCTCGGAAAGCACTCCGGGCAGGATATTACTGGTCGACCATGCAACAAGACGCCAAGGAGCACGTCAAGAAGTGCGATAAATGCCAGCGGCACGGGGACATGCACCTCGCTCCCCCTAGCGAACTCACGACGCTATCCTCCTTGTGGCCGTTCGCATGGTGGGGGATGGATATCCTCGGGCCTTTCGTCCAGGGGTCGTATCAAAACAAATACCTCATCGTCGGGGTGGATTACTTCACAAAGTGGATTGAAGCAGAAGCATTGGCCAAAATCACTGCTTTCAACATACTTCGTTTCTACAAAAGAAATATCCTCGCCCGGTTCGGAGTGCCTCAAGCCATCGTCACAGACAACGGAACCCAGTTCACCGACAGGAACTTCCAAGACTTCGTCACAAAACTAGGCACGAAGCAGCACTCCACGTCGGTCGAGCACCCTCAAACGAACGGGCAGGCTGAGGCCGCGAACAGAGTGATCCTTCGAGGATTAAGAAGACGACTGGGCGACGCCAAACAACGGTGGGTCGAAGAGCTACACAGCGTTCTCTGGGCCTACCGAACAACCCCACACTCCACGACCGGGGAGACCCCCTTCCGTTTGACTTATGGAACGGAGGCAGTGATCCCCGTGGAGATCAGAGAACCCTCGAGGAGGACGGAAGCCCCCCTCGACGGGAACGCGAACGACGAAGCCTTGAGGGAAGAACTCGACTTCGTGGAGGAAACACGCTCGGGCGCTTCCCTCCGAGAGGCGTCACTTAAACAAAAAATAACACTGCGTTATAATGACAGTGTCATTAAACGTGATTTTCAGGTGGGCACCCTCGTCCTACGAAGGAACCAGAAAGACTCGCGAGAAGGCAAACTCGCCGCGAACTGGGAGGGCCCGTACCGCGTCCGCGCGAAAACGGGGACAGAAGCCTATTTCCTCGAAAATCTGCACGGGGAAGAACTTGCTCGACCATGGAACGCTGAAAAGCTAAAACAATATTACAGTTAAACACTGCCCGCGGATGACTAGCACCGCGATACGGGGACGCGCTGGGGTACAAACGCGACACCCCTATAAGAACACGATGATCAGAGACTGCGTTGTGTGTGCGCGAGGACATTTGATCCGGCGGGGATACCTCGATCGAGGCCCACCGTCGTCGTGCCAACCGGGCATAACACCCAGCTCGCGATGGGAAGTTCATGCCACGAGACTAGGACCTCGACCGAGCTCTTAGCCTCGTTGAAGGTCGGAGTACTCCTCCGGCCGCCCGACCAGCTCTCCACGCGGTCAGGGACGATCAAGGTCGAGCAAATCCCGAAGCCTTATTACTTGGGCAAAAATAAAGTATAAAACAATAAAGTATAACAAACACCACATCACACACAGAAAATTAACAGAGATATTATAAAGTACGAATAGCGGGCAAAACACTTGGTCCAAAAAGTTACAAATATAAGCCCACAGGCCGGGCGAAAATAACCATTGTGCAAAAAGTACATCAGCTAAGCCCACAAGCCGGGCGAAACAAAACGGCTCGCAGGCCGACCAAAACAAAGATAAGAACCTACTCAGCTGCGGTCCCGTCGGGCTCCTCGTGCGCATGAATGTCGTTCTCCCGCAGAGGATACACGATCTGGCCATCCACCACCTCAGCGTCGGGGTCGATCCCTTCGACGACAAGGTCGGGGTTGAGAACCCGAAGCTGCGCCACGGCACTGCGGAAACCTATACCCGCGGTTTCGATAGAATCATCCTCGGACACTCGGAGATCCTGCTCAAGCTTCCGGAGCTGCGCCACAAACGCCGCACGAGTGGTCAGGAGTTTGTCCTCCTCAGTCTCCCCTTCGGCTGGCCGCACCGCATCTTCCAGCTCGGCAATTCTTACCTTAAGCCGCTTCTCCTCCAATTCCAGCTCAGCAATTCGGGCAAGGTGGCTCTTCTTTGTCTCCTCGGCGTCCTTAAGCTTGGCCTCGACCAATTGCTGCTGCTTGCCTTGCTCTTTGTTCAGATCTCGGCACTCTTTTAGCTCCTTGCGCATGCCGAGCATCTCAGCGCCCAAGGTATCCAGTGCCTCCTGCAGGCGGGCCAGTTCAGCAGCAGGGCGGGTCTCGTCATTTAGAATGAGGGCAGTCGAGCAGATACGCATAACGGCCGACAGGTCCTCAAAAAGCATCTTCCTCCTCACTTCAGGTGCGGTCCCCAGCACGGTTTGGATCTCGGAGGGAAGGGAGCGAGGATAAGTGACCTCGGAGAAGAAGTGAGGTTTTTGATGGCAGGGGGGAAGGTCAAAGCTGGAAGGAACCGGGGGACTATCTTCACCACCCAGGTCGACGACTTCCGCAACGCGCTGCCTCTTCGGAGTCCCTTGGGTAGCCGGGGATTGGCTTCCCGCAGGAGTTGTGCGGTCACCCTTGATCCCCGATATAGAGGCAGCAGGCTGGGACATAGTGGATCCGTCGAGGGCAGCGGCCGTGGAAACACCCTCGTGCGGGGCCCCGGAGGGAGCAACTTCCTGATCTTTGGAGCGCGACGCTTCTTCCCGGGCCTGCGCTTCCCGGGCCCTCTTCGCTTTCAGTTTCTTCAACCTCTCCTCGGCTCCGGCCATTGTTCCTGCAAAAGAAAGCGTTAGTAAAGCGAGAAACACAGATACGAGGAAGAAATAAAACCAAACAATTCGATAGCCTCCTCGTCGGAGAAGGTCTCGAGCAGAACGCGGGTGTTTATCAGGCGACGTTCTTTCTTCACCTGCCCATCTGCACCTGTTATAGGCTGGCCGTCCAGCGTCTCATGTCGAGCCTCTGAAAAGCTGTCGACGAAAGCTACAATTTTATCGTAGGCTTCCCGCTCGTAGGCCTCCATCTGAACGGGTTTCGTTTTATACTTGTCAACTCCCTTCTTAAAGTGTTCCTCCGTCCAGTACAGAGGAAACTTCGGCACCAGCACCTCCTCGGAACGGCCGTCGACCTCGCGAGTGACTTTTCGGTACAATGAATATACCGCCTCGAGGGTGACCGGCTTCACATAGAAATAGCGGAATTTGAAATCCCGGATGGAATCCAAGTAAGTGTGGAACAACGCCTTGCTCTGCTTGAAGGACACCCAGCCGTGTCGGCCTCCGACCGACGACCGTTGGAGGTGGAATATGCGGAAGAAAAGGCGAACGGTCGGCACGATCTCCAAATATTTGCATACGAGCTCGAAAGCCCGGATGAAGGCCAGCGAGTTCGGATGAATCTGCGAAGGGGCCAACTTCAACCAGTCAAAGATCCCCTCCTGTAAATCCGTGAAAGGCAGCCTCCACCCCGCCTTCTCGAACATAAACTCGTATAAGGGGACTCGCATTCCCCGGTAAGGGGAGCATATCCGGTGATGCTCCTCGGGACGAAAAACCTTCCAGGATTGGCCACTTCCGATTAGTCGGTGCTCGACGGTGCAAAAAGCATCGTCCACATCGGGGTACACGAAGATGGACGACATCTCCAGGGCTTCGTTACAGACCCAATCCTCGAGCGGCCTCTCTTGCGGAAAGGCCATGTGAGCCATGGGGGACTCGGGCTGGTCATCGTCGTTTTCCTCGAAATATCCTACGGCCACCTCCGCAGCCAAATCGTCCATTTACCTGAAAAGCAGAAGGAAACGGTGAATTCGATTGGTCGTATCAAATTCACCCCTCCACCGCTGTTCAAGCGAACGGGCGAGGAAGGGGTAAGGCTTTCTCAACTCCCCGACGCGATCGGCCGAGGATCAACTTGCCCACCGGGGAACTCATCGTCTCCCCGGAAGGTTCTTCCCCATGTCCCCGCGGCACTAACAAATATACTGATTATTAAGGACCCCGAGACATTCAACAGGTCCCCGACGTGTTCGTTCCTGATCCCCGAGATATTCATCAAAAGTGAGCAAAGCTCTTCGCACTCTCTCCCTCCACAACTAAAGATTCCCGCCGTATTCGCCAGGAATCCCTTCATTTCTCATGGGAATATCATCAACCCACCAAGGAAACGTCCTACACTAGTTAAAATTGAAGAAAAACGCAAAATAAAGGTCCGGTTTGAAGCAAATACCTGGTAAGCGGCGGTGTAGGGTTCCGGCACGGAGGTTTCCGGCTCTGGTACGACGGCGAACGGCGGTCCTAGCGGAGGAAATGCTTCCGGCAGAGGGTGCCCGGCGATTGACGATGGCGAGCTACGACGGACGAGGTTAGAGAGAGAGGGAGAAAGTTTCTTGAGAGAGAAGCGGAAAAGTGAAGAATGAGCGAGGGGAGCGGCTTTTATAGGCAATTCTCGCGAGACCCGAGGGGCGTAGGGCACTCGAGTGCGCTACCCTAGCCAGCCGCCCTAGCCCCCTAGGTAATGATGGCAGGTGACACGTGGCACGCATGCAGTCACCCGTCTCCCCACGCGTATCGTTTCGGTTTCCCCAGCGCTTTGAATCCGAAGCCCTTCATCTCCCCGACCATACGACCGGACACATCTGTCCGACGCCCGACACTCATCCGGCCGAATGAATTTCGCATAGGATATCGACCTCCTCGGTTCCATCTCTTAGCGTATCCTCGACATATAATAACCCTTAAGTCATCACTCTGCCACCTCAGAGCAACGACTTGGGGGGCTCCTGTTCTGGACTGGGCCGAGGCTGCCCAACAGTCGAGCAGGCCCAACCCATATAGCATGGGGAGGCCCACTAAGACCTCTCCGCGGGGCCCTTGACTGCTGCAAGCAGACCAACGTTCCCCCCCCGAGCACTTTGCAGTGTCGGGCATCTAGGCCAACAGGACAGGAGGACCTCGCATCCCTGCGGAGAGGTACCTCCTCGACATACCAGCTTCTCCCCGCGAGAATGCCACATACCACTCCTCGGCAGACATGGTCCCTCCCCGCGAGGACATGCCCGTCGTACGGCTTGTTGGTCCTCGACACAGAAGACTCCTCCCCCGCGAGGAGTGCCTAACGGTCCGTACCACGTGGACACGTTCCAAGTAACCTCCCACTTCCGCAGGATTCGGTCTGCCCTAATCCCGGAAATCTAGGAACGGTTACCCCAGGGCGAAGACCACGTGCTGGTCTTCACTACGCCACGTAAGCCCTGGCAGTTACTTGGAGTGGGCCTGACAATCCAGCCCAACGCAAGTTACCGTTGGCCCCGCGCTGGGGGCTCTCTGTAAATACTCTCTCACTTGAGAGGGTCAGGTTAAGTCACTTTTTCACTCTTTGTATTTGCTGTTACTCTGTGCACTCCCTAACTTGAGCGTCGGAGTACCTTGCAGGTACACCCCCCCGCCGTACTTCAACCTCACCAGAGCCGGAGCTCAACGGACGTCGTTGGCCACCTGTAACTGTCTGATCCAGGTACGATCAGATAGTGATCTATGTTTTGATACCTTTTAGTTATAATCTAACAATGTAACACGTTTTATTTTGTAAATAACGCACTGGATAATGTTATAAAATTGGGTGATATTTTTTCGACAATTTTTGTTTTTGAAATTCTACTCTCCATAGTCAATTTGTTTTGTTCTGCCTAAGTTTTGGATGGTTTTGCTGGAGATGCATCTCCAGACACACCTAATTATTAAAAAAATCAAAACAGGGGATCATCCGGAGATACATCTTATTTGTAAGGTCCTTATTGCTCTACAACTTTTATAAATAGGGTCTATCGTTCTATTTTCTTTACACAAAACCAGAATGACTACAAATCCTCATCTTGCATTTGTGTATTTCAATGGCACAAAACCCCCATTTCAATTTTGGATATGCGAGAACATACTTCTCGTCGATCTAAAAACTAAATTGAATACTCTCAAGCGATATTCAGAAAATCAAATAGTTGTCAAGCTCGAGTACCGTTCACCCTTGATTTACGATTCACCATCCTTGAACTGAAGACGGATAGTGATTTGAAGGTTATGTGGAGTACCTTTTACAGTTACTCAACAAATCCTCATCTTGCATTTGTGTATTTCAATGGCACAAAACCCCCATTTCAATTCTGGATATGCGAGAACATACTTCTCGTCGATCTAAAAACTAAATTGAATACTCTCAAGCGATATTCGAAAAATCAAAGAGTTGTCAAGCTCGAGTACCGTTCACCTTTGATTTGCGATTCACCATCCTTGAACTGAAGACGGATAATGATTTGAAGGTTATGCGGAGTACCTTTTACAGTTACTCAACAAAAGGTCCGATTGAAGTGGATGCGACGATTCAAAGATCAACCAAAGATATTATAAGAATGTTGCAACGTGCTGAACCACCTGTTTTTTATGACATGTAATGTTAAATTTATGTAATGTTTATTTTGATGTTAGTTTATGTTAATTTTCTATTTTATCATTGTTTCTGTTTGTTTCTGTTTTGAACTAATAGAACATATTTCGAAGATACATTTCTAAAACGCTCACAAACTAATAAACTACGTGGGTTACCATCTCCGAATAAATTTTTTGTGCATAAAGATATGCTTCTCTGGATTAAATTTTAACAGAATTAAAAGTTTTTCATCAATTTTGTTTTAGTTATATGTGAAAAAAGATACATTCAGATATGCATTTCTTCCAAACACTAGACGATGGTGGGGAAGAACCTCAAGTGTTAGGCTGACTTAACGTTAGGGCCGGATTCGGCCTGCTCCACGTTTAGTTCTATTATTGTTTGTTAACTTTAAAATGAAATTATGTATTGTATTATATGTATCTAACAATCTGACAACGGATTCAATTATTATTCAACACATTCTATTCTTCTGAGATAACTGAAAATTCAAACGAAGTTGGACAAAAATGGACCATATAAACAGTGATAAAGAGAGATCATGCATAGTACTACTATTGTGAGCTGGAAGACCCCACTTCAACCACCTATTGTTGATAAATATATACATCTATCCACAAACCAACAATAAATAGATAAAATAATGTGTCGTTAACATTTGATCATTTTCTCTCTCAAGCCCTACCAAATGCTAAGAAAAACAACAGCACCACAATCAATTATGAGTCAAAAAAATCAAATTTGTACTTATATTACATTAAGAATCAGGAGCTTTAAATTTCAGTTTATGATGAACAAAAAACAAAGAAAGAGGACTCATTTTCTGTCACAAACCAAATTTCTTCCCCTCAGTGTAAATGATAGAGAATGTAAATAAAAATACAAATAGATGAATATATGGTAAGTAAAACAATTTGCACCCCAAATCAAAAGCCTACATGAAATGTTAGGATACACATAAAAATAGGAGAAATAAATAAATTTAAAGAACACTCAATGTAAATGAACTTTTGTTTTTATTTCTTCCCTGATATATCTTCAATCCTACTTTAATGATTTTAATCCTTTCACTCTGATTATTATTTAATCAACTGGCCACACCATTGTCCACAGTGACCTCTGCATTTACGGCGATTTCTACCTTCGGTGGACCTGAATGACGCCTTGGCCTGGCGGGTGAAGCCGGGAAAGAAAGACGCTTCTTTGCGGTCCCAAAGGACCCCTTCTCCTGTTTTCCGTTTTCTTTAGCTAATGGACTTTGACTTTGTGTCCTAGACCTAGCTTTCGCAGATTGAGTCGGCACCATATAGCTCGGAACTGATGGAGAGCTAGCGAGACTCTCATCGTCTCTAATTGATGACCCGGCAATAGAGTGCCTACGGAACCTATCTGACTGTACACTGGCCATGCTTTTGGAGTCTTCTTCCATAATCCAGCTTCCCTTTGGACTTGCCTTCTTCAGTTTCCTTGCAACTGCTGCAGAGGCTGGCTTAGGAGTTGTTGAATTTGACTGAAAGCTCGGCGAGCCTGGATTCTGGCTGGCTGCTGGAGAATGTATTTCGGAATTCAGCTGGAAACGGGCAAATGATTTGCTGATTTCTCCACCTGTAATGCTGCGGCTCGAACTTTTAACAGATGAATGGTCATTCAGTTCTTTATCCATTAGGCCACGGCTCTCCCAAGGTCGGGCAGCCATCCAACGTTCAAGCCAGCTCCACCCCCACGTAGGATTGGTTGGATCCACGAACATTGGATTCATAGGTCTAGACGAATTCTTCCCGTTTTGCTGTCATAGTATTACACTTGCAATTGTAAATCAAATCATAGGCATATATTTCTATTCATTCCATAATATAGTTACACGTTTGGTTAGTGGGAATATTTTCTATTTTCATTTCATGTTCTAAATATAGTTACAAAAACTCATTATTTTCATTTATTGCTTCTAAATATTTCTATAGGAAAGAGTACTTTCCCCCTTGTTTTCATTCTCTTCTATATAGAACTTCAACAATAGGAAACCAAATAACAAAAAAGTATAAAATTGTAATTATTAGTAAAAAGTAGAAATTTTAAAAATATTCTCAAACTAAATAGATTATGAGTTTTAGGTAAAAAGATAAACAACTTCAAGTAATAAGGAAACAACAAATAAATAGGTGATTCGACTCATATAAAGCAAACTTTCACTATAAATGATAGACATCTTAACCGTTGATGTGAAAATCGCCAGTTGACATTTTAACAAATCTATAATTTGGTATGCAATATCAAATTTTCATCAATGGTTAACATGTCTTACATTATTCTCTAACGTGAAATACTCGATTTAGATTAGGTCCAGTATATTATACAGCATATACGAAAGCTTGGATTCTCATTTTTTAATCCTTGAAATCATGTGATATTCCATTTCATCTAAACTTTTTCATCTATTTCCTCGAATATCTAAGTTCATAAGAGAATTAGAAAACCTGATGAGTGAATGCATAAGCCATTGCTCTTTCTCTTCTTATAGTAGCCTCGTACTTGCTCATTAATTTGGCTTCAATTTGTTCTTTTGATTGTAGGCTATCATCCCATTCTTCTCCAATCTATCATCAAGATTTGGAACAAGTTAAAATCGTTACAAACACAGTCTAATACGCGTTGGCACAATGTCAAGAGATTATTATCCTTTCAAAAAAATAAAAGTAAGGAAAAGCAACACAGACCCGCATGGTCTCGAGCTCTCTTGCATGCTTTTGTAAGAGCTGTCTTTGCAAAGCCTGATTCTCCTCTAACATTCTGGCCCTCCTTGAACGAATCTGAGATTGCACACGAGCTAACGTCTGCATTGAACGGAGGGTACTCATGGCTTGACGTTTCACAATCGGCCCTTCCATCAATGTTTTCAATCTGACCAACCCTCTTAAAGCCCGCAACGCTCTCCGCGCCTAAATAATTTCAAAAGGAAGTTTAGTTTAAAATGTATTTCGAATAATTATTTTCTTTTGCAGGAATTTGAAAATGACAAAAAGATTACAATGCATACCAAGTATCCACGAAAAGCTGTTTGAATCTTGATTGCCGCCACTTCATCTTTTGGTTTACCAGCATAACGAGCAGCCACGGAAACTTCATTCCTAACAACAGGTGTCGGAACAGAAGGACCGGCTTCCTCACTAACCACGGCAGTTGTAATTTCAGGAACATGATAATGATTGTTTTGGTTTTCAATATCAGTTAATTTGACATCATCCGGTGGAGGAAGCGGCGGTGCTGTATCTTCTACGGAAGCATCTGAAGTCTGCAATTTTTGCTTCCCAAACCATTTCTTCTTTGATTTACATGATTTCTATAACAACAACAAAAATTGTAAAATTATAAGAAAAAATCACAGAAAAAATTGAGCTAAATTTTATATAATTTTTGTTACCTTTGAATCAGGGCTGAAAGCTTTCTTCACTGTAGAAAACCAATTTCCCTTTTTCCCCATTCTCTTCTTGGCATTCCTTAATTGGATCCTTTATTTCATAAAAAGAAAGAAAAAATTGAAGATCTAAAATCTCAATATCCAAATCTTGTAAAAAAAATAAATTAAAATTGAAATTAGCTTATATATTAATATACTAGCGAAATCTACACCTAAAAGGAAATAATCTGTGTGGAAAAGAAAAAAACTAGATTCAACAGATTAAATTCCATGATTTTTACAAAAGAGTGGGAAATTCAAATAATAGCAAAAAATTATACATAAATTAGAAAATTGAGGGTTGAATCCAATCGAATAGGAATAACAGTAATACCTGAAGTGAAAGATCTGAAGAAAAAAGTGTGAGTTGAAGATCAGAGTAGAATTGAACCAACCAAACAGTAGCACCTTTCTCTCTTCCTGTAAGGAGGGGAAAAAATTCAGATCTTGCCAAATGACAAAGAGAAGAGAGTTTGTTTTTGTTTGTTTGAAAATTATGAACAGCTGCTAATATTGTGACATTACCACTTGAGTGGGTCCTACTGGACCCCACTAGTTGTTTTACTTGTTCAAAATTATTAATCCTGGATTAACGGTGTTACTAATCATGATTATGGTGGTGTTGATGTTTGATCAAATTTTCTCTAATATTAGTTACTTGATATTCTTTTGGTTTAAGTTTTATCAAGTCTTACCTTTTTCTCATCGATGGATAATCTAACCTATTTAATTAAAAGACAATGTGATTTGTTCCAAATCAATTAATATGAAGTTACATGAATTTAATATATTTCAACTTTTTATTTCGTTTCATGACACATTAATAAATTGTTCCTTGTATAAATAATATTTTTTAAGGAGTAATTAATATATTTTCAAAATTTAGAAACAGTAATAAACATCTCATAAGTTTTTTGGCAATACATTATAGTCAAATTAAGAAAAGACAATAAAGCAAACACATTTAGGGAAAATATAAACACGCGTTTTTAAGTTTTCTTGAGAACTAAAAGAGTCAATTTCTGAATAAGAATTTTATATTAATTACTTTCACAAGTAGTATTTGACTTCTATTTTCAAAGTTTTATTTTAATGAATTTATTAACAATATTCTATTTATCAGCATAACATTTTAAGTAATTAATATTATATGTTAATTTGATTTTTTATTAAAACCCAGGCTCTAAAAACGGACAATTAAGTCTTAATTAATCTTTTTTTAATATAAACTCAAAATATATGTTATTTTGAATTTAAGGGTTAAAATGGGAAGTCTTGGTAGGGAATCCTTGTCATTGTTCCCTATATCGGTTAGAAAAAACATCATATGGAAACCTATGCTTGATACAAATCATTTTATTTGTATTATATTCGGTGGTGGAATTAAAAATGATGCATGCATGAGAAATGAAGTTGACTATAACAACGATGAGTACTTTCAATATAGCGGAGTAAAGTGGATTTACAAGGTTAGTATTTTAATGCACAAGTTAATAAATAGTAGAGGAGAAGTAATAATGCGAGTAATACTGGGGTCATACATGTGAACAACTCGTGCTGGAATTTATATACGGAAGACAATTAAAATCGTCATGTATTCTCCGACGTGGGATGCGGGGAACCGTTTGATCAAGACTGACGGTGGTTGATCCTTGCGGGAGAGATTAGTTGTCAAATTCCTCAACACATATACACTTAATCCTTATCTACTTGGTGGAGGTTTCTTTTGGGTCAGACTCTTTTGTGATTGGGTTTTCCACCTTTTTGGCCATTTGGTCAGCCTGAAACAGTTGCCCACAAGGCTTTGCTATTGCATAATAATGTGAAAATTTGAGATTATTGAGCCGACTTCATTCGTCGTCTTGGTCTTTATGGTGGACTCATGGTTTGCAAAAGTGGAAAAGATTAGTGAGTGAAAGCAAATGGCCTCATAAATATGTACATTAAATGCCAATCTTGTCACTTGACGTTTTGCAGCGTCACTTTTACATGTGGCCTTATGTCTCTATGGTAGAGTGTAGCATTGCCATTTATGGTACTCGCGATGTCACTTGACATTTTTATTGATAGCTTGAAGAATTTCAAGGACCGGTATTTCCTGGTTACCCCCTCAAAGTCGCGATGCCCGCTTGAGTTTATGTGTTCTTCTATAGGGTCCTTTGGCCTCCCCCTGGATCAGAGCTCACAAGATGTGGAGACAAATTTCCAAAGTATTGGAATCATAACCACTTCACGAGGGTTTTGAACAAGTATGTAGTCCCTTCAAAGAATTGACTCTAGAGGAAAAGGAGTTGAAGGTTGACTTAAATTCTTTTTGGAAGAGTTTGATTTTGAAGACATGGTCAGTCTCTCGTATGTATGATGTCTGGATAGAAGACATAACACATTGACATGTGGTCGGTGGTTGGATGGTCGACGCATAGAAGTTAAGGGGAGTATCCTTATTCTTTATTATTTTAATATTTGATCAAACCCTTTTTGTTTTGTTTTGTTTTGCAAAGCCCATAAGTATTATTCACGAAGTGGTTAAGAGGAGAGGGCTTTGGGAAAAAAATACTCCATCATCTCCTTCCCCAGACCCAAATCTGATTACTGTTGGATTTTCCCACGAGGTGATCCTGGAAATAGGTGATGCTCTTAACGTCTAGCAAACATCACAAACACTGCACGAGCGGGAAGATAAGTTGGATCAAGACCAACCTTCATCCCAAAACCACAACAAGAAGACCAATGAACGACAAGGGAAAATGTTGGGGACTGGTAGAAGGCGGTTGTTGTTGACTCTACAAAGAAGGATATAGGCAAGCGCACAACTCATGAGGAGCAACCTTTAAAAAGGCCTAAATTAACGCAACCTACGGTTGAAAAGATGGTCATGGTATGCAACCAGAGTGTGTCATTTACTTATTATATTCAATTGTTTATCATGACCAAAGGGTCCCACGTTGTGAAGGACGTAGAGTCTTGCTTCTCTGAAGGGAACTATACTTAATTTCAGAGATTATATAACATTGCGAAGTAGGAATCGATGGTCGAAATGGCTTATCAATTGCACCAGATTATCGCTCTAATGACCATTGGTGATGCAGGTCGTGGAGATGTCTTGGCTACAAGAAATACGAGGAGAGAGAAAGAGCTCTTGAAGAATCAAATAAATGCTTCCCTTCTTGACAAGACAATCTTCATAAGTAGCTGGAAAGGGTGAATGAGAAAATTGTGGTCTCGCCAAAGAAGGCAGGAAGACACCGTGACCCTTCTTAATTTTGTGCTAGATCACTATATTGGAGGGGCCGTTAGAGAAGAAGTACATGATTCTTGGGAAGGTTCAGTCTTCTCAATCTAAGGTGGAGAAATACATGGTTGATGCTTGGGAGTCCCTTACTTCTTTGATGACCAAGGTGATAGAGGCAGAGACTAGCCTATCGAATGAAAATAAGGCTCGTACCGAAGAGGCGAATGCCTATAAAGAGCGTTTAGAGGGGGTATAGAAGGAGTATGAATATTTGGTTATCCTTTAAACAAAAGTAATGCAGGACTCTTTCTGAAATGATCTTAGCTAGGTTGAGCTGTTTTGCCCTTACGTGAAGATCCCTCGAGACGAGTTGGATGTGAAAAAAGAAATGGTGGATGGGCAATTAGTTTCCTCTAAGAATTAAGTTTTTTGTAACATATGATTTGTTGTTTTCATCATAGCCGGTAGTGGCGTGACCCCCCCCCCCCCTTGATGTTTGCTATTGTAAACACTTTATGAATATTTTCTTTTGACCCACTTTATGATTATTGTTATTTTTCCTTCCTTGCGCTTATGATATTGATTCATCATTTATCTGTCTGGATTTTTTTCATAATTTCTTGTCTTTAATAATTTTATTTCATCATTTTAGTCTCTAATGATTTTCTTTCATCATTTTAGTCTCTAATAACTCTGTTTCGTCATTATTTTGGCATGGACAGTCCAATATCGTGCATGTGTTAGCTGAGTTGGAAGTCGAGACGTGCTTTGATGTCTTTGGGGATCGCTTTCTACCAAAGGTGTGTTCCCATTCCCTGTTACCAAATGAAAACCTGGTTCGAGGCTTCCTTGGCTAAAGCACTGGCTTTGGGTGTTGCCTGGATATCCCTTTGTGTACCTAAATAAGGGTATGTGTGGCTTCTTCACCTTTGAGGTATTTCAATAAGGGGATTCACAAGCCTCTTATGTATAGGAATCCTCCAAATATAGATTATAAACTTGCTCTTCTCTTCACCAAACTAGATTCAACTGGTAGGTAGGTAGGCAGTATGTCATGTTCAATATACATCATGATGGGTGATATCCAGGAAGATTGCAAGGTGCATTATGTAATTTCCATCACCACTTCAAGCTTCGATGCTTGGTCTGCTTAGGATTTTTTGTATAAGGGAGTGATTTATACCCGAAGTCCTTGTGCTTGTGAGCTTAGACAAAACATCTTACATGATGTTCTTCTCTCTATGAATATGCATGATTTCATGTGATTTGAACTTCACCAACTTCTCTTTGGTCTAGGTGATAAACTGTTGCAACAATGGATCTTTTGTTTGTGTTTCCTTTTTGACTTGGTATACCCCCTGTTGTGAATATGTATGCAGCTTAATATTTTATGCCCCTATCTCGATTGCTAATGTGAGAGCGACGAAGAAGACATCATATTCAGCCTGATTGTTTGTAGTGGGGAATTCAATGCATAAAGATACCTTAATTACTAGTTCAACATCATTTTCTAGATTTATATCGGGACCTCTTCCCTTAGTGTTGGATGACCCATTAATGAACACAATCCATGTAACATTTGTTTTTGACCCAACCAGAGTCATTTATGCTACAAAATATGCAAATAATCGGGCCTTTAATGCCTTTATAGGATCGAAGGAGACATCAGATTCAGACATTTCAATAGATCATTTGGTCACCCGTCTTGCCAGATTTGGAATGTGAAAAACTTGTTTAAGGGTTAAGTTGGTCCAGACGATGATGGCATGCACTAGGATGAAACCTTGTAACTTTTTGGAGGCAGTCACCAATGCGAACACCATCTTCTATATCTTCTGGTAACGTGGTTTTGATTTGACCAATGCTTTGGATATGAAGTAGACCATTCTTTAATTAAAGTTTGTTTCTCTTATGAGTGTTAAGAAGATGTTCATCATCCATCTTAGTTTAGTTCTGATGTAAACAAAAGTTTATTATTGAAGAAAAGTTTTGAAAGAAAAATAAAAAATGCATAAGCGTATGGATATTTTGGAAGTAAAGGAAATTCATCTTGATGCTAAGATACTCAATTGCAATTTATTATGTATGAAATTTACATGCTCAGAAAATAATACTCAGCTTCATCTCTAAAGTTATCAAATTATCATGCATAAAAGTCTTTGAAGCAAAGCCATAAAAATCTGATTTTCTAAAAAGTTGTCTGCACTTTTAAAGTCAGACCAGTTTTAAATCAGACCTGGTTAACAGATTTAACAAAACTTATTGTTGTTTGAAATTTGAAAAACCGTTATGCACTTTTTAAATCATGTATCCATTAACCGATTTAAGAAGTCCTGTATAAAATGCATAATTGTGTCTTTTCATGAACCATTGTCATTCTAAACTATTGCAAACATTCATGAAAATGTCTCAAACTTTTACATCAATTCATAGAGATTCATAATGATGTATATAAAGGTATATACACCATAAAATCATTTAAACCTCTTTTACACAAATTTTAATACAATTCAAATCAATTTTATAAGTGTTCATTCATTTTCAAAAATGTTGAAACTTTGTGCATAACATTAAAATAATTCAAAAAGTTTCATAATATGTTATGAGCACTTAAGAGATATATATATATATATATATATATATATATATATATATATATATATATATATATATATATATATATATATATATATATATATATATATATATATATATATATATATTGAATTGTATATTGAAAGGGAAGAAGAATTATTTATTCTTGTAAATTGTCCAAAAATTATCTTTTATTCAAAACTATCATTTTGTTGTAACTTGATCACCAAGTGTGTGGTGACAATTATTTGTAAATAGAAAGTGGTGTGCTTTCTAAGTGTTACAAATAGAAAGTGGTGTGCTTTCTGGTTTATTTGAGAATCATCATAATGGTTGATGAATTTGGAAAAAGTCATTTGAATTGGGTTGATTCAAAGTCCACCATAGATTTGGTGTTTTTGTTAGAAGATTGTAAGAGAGGTCTTGGTGTAAGGCTTGTACATAAATCTAACATAATGCAAAATTCTTCAAGGCGTGAAAGGACTAGATGTAGCCTTTAGTTTGAAAGGGGGACTAGTATAAATCACTTGTGTTTATTTACTTTCCAACACTTTATTTTTTCTGCACTTTCATTCAAAGTTCATATAATTAATTTAGGAAAAAATAAAAAAGAAAAAAACATCTGCAAAATAACGAGGAAAAGTCTTAAAACTTAATTTACCCCATATTAGGTTTCACTCTATACTTAACAATAAGGATAAAAATGAATGCTTCAGTGACAACAACCTAGTAGAATAATAGGGTCTCTCCATTTGCTGGTCTTGATAAATCTGGCGGGGTAAATTGGTCGTTTTCAGCGATACGAATGCTTGTTTGCATTCTGGGGTTCATTCAAAGCGTTATTCTTTCTTTAGCAACGTGTAAAACAATAATGCATGGTGAATCAACCATGTGATGAATCTATTTAAGCCTATGAGCATCCCGTTCAACTTCATTATCTCTTTCTTCCTGGTCGGTGCTTCCATTTTGATGACTACCTCACACTTTTCTAGTTTCACCTTTATGCTTCTCTATAGGGTAGAATACTAAGAATTTTCCAGCTCTAACTCCGAAGGTGCACTTCTGTGGGTTGATCCTCATATTGTATTCTCGTGTCCATCGTGTTGCTTTTCTTTATCGGACTTGACGATCATGTCGTCCATGTATACTTCTAGCGTTTTAACTATTTCCTATTCAATTTTTTTATTCATCATCCTTTGGTATGCCTCTCCCACATTCTTCAAGCCAAAGAGCATGACTTTGTAACAATAGCTAGCTTGCCCTGTCATGAAGTCAAAATCTGCGCCCAAAAACGACAACAGTTTATAGTTAGTGTAATTGTCTATTAGCTTATCAATGTTTGAGAGTGGATATGAATCTTTTGACTAAGCTCATATGAGGTCAGTGTAGTTGACACACATTCTCCATTTCCCAGATTCTTCTCGACAAATACAACATTGGATAACTATTAGATATATCTCACCTCAGAAGTAAAGTTGGTGTTGAGCAGACATTGAATTGTGTTCGTGATGGCTTCATCTTTTTTAAGAGGATTGTTGTCTCCTTAGTTGGGTTACATACTGGACAAAGGGATCGATGTTCGATTTGTGACAAGCCTCGCTAGGGTCAATGTCGGACATTTCTTTTATAAAAACCACAAAAAGATTGACATTCAATTTAAAGCATTCAAAGAGTCATTTCTTCATTGAGGCCAAAAAATTATCTCACATACAAATTATATTGTTGGATTCTCATTAAGCAGAATCACCTCAAAGTTTACATATGGGACCAGTCTTGTGGTCTTCCCTTTGGGTTCCAATGATTAGTTGATCTCGTCACCTGGTAAGGCATCATCTTCATGTACGTCGAGGTCAATTGTGATTAAAGAAAACGCATGAATATTTTTCATCTTTTTCTTAGGAATGAGGGTGGTTTCTCGAGGATTCCTTAATATTGTTTCATGAATCAGGAGGGCACCATGCAAATCTGCTAGAATGGCGACTGATTTGCTAAAGTTGTTATGGTACTTCATCTTTAAGTGGGCAATAAAATATACTGCGTCTAGCATTGCGAGAAAAAACATTCCTAAAATGTAATTGTAAAAGCTTTCACGCAAGATCAATAGGTAAAATACATTGATGCTCCCCTCACTCTTCCTTTCATCGAAATAAACAAGTAATTATATGCCCCACAAGGCCGAGTGATAGAATCTTTAAAAGACATGGAGATTCCTGCCCTCGTATGGTGTAAGGTCGTGATTACATAAACCTAAATTCATAAGGATGTCGATGTACATGGTGTTGCAAGAAATGATGTCGCTAATTAGAATCCATGACACAAAGTGGTTAGTATAACATCATTTACGACTAATGGAACCGTCGCGTTGGAAATACCATCCACCTTCTTGCTATCTCGAAACCCAAGGATATGTGTATCTCATGCCTATTCTTCGCCACAAGTGATCTTAAAGAAACTTGCATCATATGCTTTTTGTATATTTCTCCCTGCTTGACGATCGACCTCCAATCAGAGAGACGACAAAGTAGTATGATGGTTTTGAGGTTGATAAACTCGTGGTAATTCTGACATCTGGATCAAAATCATCATGTCCTTCAAGCAAGATTGTTGTAGCAAATATGTGACTTTAAAATCAGAAGGATTTGATCATGAAAATCAATAAGAATCAGAAGTTGATTCTCACAAACGGCACCATTGTACTCAAGTATTCATGTTTGTATGTTATTTCATTTATATTAAAACTAAATTGATTAATTATAAAAAATCATATTATCTTAAGCTTTTAACATTAATATTTTTTCTAATAAAAAAACATTAATAACTTTCTTTAAAGTTTTTATGTTGAATTATAAAAATTAAATTATTTACCTTATCCAAAATTATAAGTAAACAAAGCATTTTTAATAAGTAAATATCAAAATAAAACTGAAATAATAAATTTATTAAATTATAAGTTTACTCTAAAATTTATATATTATATCAGTTATTTTATCTCATAATCATAGTTAAAAATATAAAAAGAATACAAATATTTATATAATATGTTTAGATGTTTTTTTTCTTCTAGTGACACTATTAAAGAATACTTTTTTTTTGACAGTGCAACTAGATATATTTTAATAAAAGATTAAACAATATTTAAAAAAAATGATTAACATGTATCTGTTTTTACTCAACAATTAACATTGATTGTAAAATTAATTGTTAACATTATATAACTTAACTTAGTTAAGAAATAATTTTATCAAGTCCAAAAAGAGAAGTTTGATCAAATTTTTTTGTGACTTTGATTTTTATTTTTTATCTTGATTTGTATTTTAGATGTTATTAACCAAACTAAAAAATTATGTTTTTGTTAACATATTGACATTATGTTTATATTTTATTATAAATGAATATTTTTATTAATATATGTAAGTTTAACAGTGAAGTATTTTTTTAAAGTATATATATATATATATATATATATATATATATATATATATATATATATATATATATATATATATATATATATATATATATATATATATTACTAGTCAAAAAATACATGTGTGTGTAACTCCTACAAGGGAAGGGACATTTAGAGGTCTTAGTATATATATTACAATGTATGGTGGTTATGTGGTTATGGCTTGCCCATGATAGCGAGAAATTTTGTATGGTGGTGTTTTGTGATGGTTTAAAGGACTTCCTCACGTGAGGTGAAAGACTAATGTGCTTAGGTATATGTGCATGTAGGGTGTGATCTATATGAGTTAATATATGTCTTCTCCCTTTCGGGGGAGAGGTATTTATAGAAGTTTTTTGGGAAACCCTTAGGGGAGGCAATCACTCCCTCATGACCAGGGGAAGTTGTTGATCACCTAATCTTTAGGGGATCATGGTGGACTTCCTCTCATCTGAACAACAATATTACACACGTCACCAGTGCCAATGGTGAGCCCTTATTTTATGTGAGGATACCACCTAGCAACACCATTCTTAAAAGAGGGCGCCCTTGTTTAGGACACTCATAAATATAAAACTACATAGTACCTGAAACACAAGGGCTTTGTTTAGGGATGAATGTTTCAAGGCCTATTTTATTTGTTAGGTACGTCCCTCGTCCTAGGGCGAGTCCCTCAGCTGATGGCAAGTCTTTATTTAAGAAGCGATTCCCTTAGCTTGGGGCGAGTCCCTCAGCTGAAGGCAAATTTTTATTAAGAGTGATTCCCTCAGCTTGGGAAGATTCCCTTAGTTGAAGGCACCTTTTTAATTAAGAGGAGAGTCTTTCAGCGTGGAGCGAGTCTCTCTGCTAAAGGCAACTTTTTATTAAGAGGCAAGTCCCTCATCTTGGGGTGAGTTGCTCAGGTGAAGGCGATCTTTTTAATTGCGTAAGCCTTTAATTGAGGGATGAGTCATCTGCAAGATGTCTCTTAATAAGCTAAAAATGTCAGCTGTGAATGTCAATCAATCATTCAGCTGGTCATACTTACTTCCATTTAATGTAAGTAATGGTGGCCTATTTTTCGAGACCTTAAACGCTAGTGGCACATGTCAGAAATATGCTGAGTTTTTTCAAAATTATGGAGGAGTCTAAAGGACCTTTTGTGGTTCCCACTCCCCTATAAAAGATTTCTTCTTTCATCTCATTTGTTCCATTTCGCTCCCTACTCCCGCAAGCTCATCTAAACTTCCCAACTCCTTATCTCCCATGCTTCCTCGTTTACAACCTTCTCCTAGACATGAATTTCTCTTTCTCTCACTTTACGCAGTGAATACGGTTTACTAAGGTACATTCTAAATGGGGCTTAGGCTAAACGAGGTCGAGATTTTTAGGGTATTAGTTACCCCCTTTGACGATTGTGACGGTGATGGTGATTTCTTTTTGTCCTATTATTTTCTCATGACAAAGAGACAATTTATACCCCAACCGCCGTGTCCAAGGATGTTGAAGATATTGGATCTTGTTATACTTATAATGAAAAAATCCTCCTTTTTTGATCAGGAGTGGTTGTTTCTTCCATAAAGGACGAAGACTGGGTTATTCTAGAGGCTTGTTCGCCTTCGGGTATGGCGACCACACCCGACTCCTCTAATCCTCCTTCCTCGTACTTCTACTTCTACAAGCGAAGGTTTTTTTCTCTATTTTTACACTATCAGATAGGCAAAAGGTAGATGTGTGTCTTTAAGAGGCCAGCCGGGGAAAAGCCTTTTACGTGTCCCATTCCAATTAATACAAGTATTGGAAGGACAAATTCGCTTGTGTGAGGAGGTGAGATGACTCCCTCGGAGTGTCAGGGGTTGACGACCCCTCTCTTTCCCAAATCCTAGACGAATGACCCTGTAGAGGTCATGGGATATGATTAGGCATTCCTTACCTTCAAAGAGAATATGATTGCCTGCCTCTTGTCAAAGTTCTAAGTTATGGATTGTCACGAAGTAATTAGGCTTTAGTTGGGAGGCTATATGAGGGTTTTTACTTTGTTGTTGTCATTGCCTCACCTAATCTTGAGAAGGTGGGCAATAAGTCGCCCTCTACAATCGAGGATCCCCCACCTCCTGCAACTTTGTGAAGCGATGACGGTTTTGTCACCTTATAATTCAAAAGTTCTTACCTTCCTTTTTCCAAGGAATTTACGACTGACTACCAAGCCTTTCGCTCCAAATCGAATTCAACTATTGTAAGCATGAAGGACAACCTTTTGTTGAGGGCGATCATGCTGCAAGATTTTGACCAGGAGAGGAAAAACAAGGGTGTGAAAGAGCTGGAGGTGAAGCTCCAATAGCAGGTGAATGCCTACAGTGAGAGTCAAAGGCTGCTGAAGGTCCTCCAGAAAGACAAGGAGAAGTGGGGGGAAAAAGGAGGATATGAAGGCCAAGGCCAAAGAAATCTCCATTGAGAAGGAATCCTTGCAAAAATCCTTGGACATCGCCCTTCTTCGTCAAAAAAAGTTGTGGAAGGAGGCGTTATAGCTCATCAATAAGGTAGTGTTTACTTCCGACGTCTATTTCGAGCGCGCCAAAGAGCAGATTTCCCTCCTATACCCCAATCTAGATCTTGGCCAAACAAATTTTCTCAAATTTGTATGTTGTGGACAGCTGGTTGATGAGATGGGAGAGGCCTCCCCATATCTTGAAAGTCTCGCTCCCATCGAGAACATCCATGACAAAGGCGGGGCGACGAATGGCTCTGAGTCTGGAGTCCCACAACCAAATATTGGTGTTGAGTAGGAGATGACTCAAGAGGAGAACTGGTGGTTTGGTTGTTTCTCGGTTCCTATTGGGTTTGTATTTCTTTGCCCTTTAGAGGGTTTTGTTGTAGTTCTTCACCCCTTCGGGGGCTTTTAAACTTGTAACGAATAGTGGCACCCTTTGGGGGAACTTTTTATGTTAACTACCTCTATTGTCTTTCGTAGCTATTTATGTACAATTAAACCTTTAGATCTTGGATGAGGGCATCTACTATCATCATTCCCATTGTAATAATTTGACTTCTTTAAGAACTGCAAGGGGACTCAATGTTTTATCTACCTTGGGAAGTGGCATGGATCTTGTTTAGGGATCCAAAGTTTTAATCGCCTGCGTGAGCAACAGGGATGTTGGTTAGGAATCCAATGCTTTAATCGCCTCTATGGGCGGCAAGGATTCCACTCAAGGATCCAGTGATTTGATCGCCTCTATGGGGGACAAGAATCTCATTTAAGGATCCAACGATTTGACTGCCTCTATGGGCTGCAAGGATCCCGCTTAGGGATCTAACTTTTTGATCGCCTCCACAAGCGACAAGGAATCCATTTAAGGATCCAACAATTCGATCTCCTCTTTGGGCGACAAGGAATTCTCTTAGTGATCCATCATTTTGATCGCATCCACAGGAAGCAATGATCTCACTTAAGTATCCAACGATTTAATTGTCTCTATGTGAGGTAAGGATCTCGCTTAGGGATCCAGCATTTTGATCGCCTCCATGGGCGGCAAGGATCCCGCTTAAGGATCCATCATCTTGACCACCTCTATGATCAACAAGGAATCCATTTTAGGATCCAATGATTTGATCGCCTCACCTGACAATCTTTTCTTAAGCTTTTAGGTTTCCTGCAAAGAAAGGAATAGCCATCAAACATAGATGTTCTTAGATAATAAGACGAGGTGCCTCATTAAAAACCCTTGCCCTATGAAAAATGCATAGAGAAAAGAGTGTACCCCATGAAATAACTTGTCCTTACAATTGGCAGAGATGTAATACTCGCCTATAGAAATCAATAACAAAATACCTAAACAACGATAAAGAAAAGCAAATACATGACAACAATGCAAGTGGATCTAGAGGGCATTCCTTCTTGGCCTTCAATCTTCGATCTCTTCACAAGTTGGAGGGGGAGCCTCTCCGCCTTTGTAGGTTCCTCCTGGTGGCTTTATTCCTGAGCCTAATTTCCTAACTTTTATGCCCAAAGTGTGGGACCTTTTCAGTTTTAGGCTCTCCACATAACATTTTCCGGCGATCTCTTGATTTCTTTGGATAACTCTCACTTGCCCATTCGGCAATGAATACTTCATGCACAAATACAAAGTGGACAAGGCAGCGCCCAACTAGTTAAAAGTTGGTCGCCCTATAATCATATTGTAAGAAGAGGGGACATCAATAACCAAATACCTGGTCTTTATCTCTTTGGCATGGTCCTACTGCTCTCCAAAAGTGGTATTCAACGTGATGTATCTCTTTACTCGTACCTACTCCCCAGAGAATCCAACCAACGAGCCATTGAAGGGTTTTAGGACCTCTAGGTTGAGGGGAAGTCTTTCAAATGCCTCTCAATACAGAATGTCTGCAAAACTTCCTTGGTCAACGAGGACTCTTTTGATCTACCATTCGTCACATCTGACAGTAATGACCATGGGTTCATCATTGTGAGGGTGGATGCTAGTATCTTTCTTAGAGAAGGCGATCGTGGTTTCTGGCGCTTGTGTTATGTCTTTGCCCTAGAAATCTACGAGGTCTTCTGTAACACCCTGATTTTTATTATAATATTTTATTAATATTTTTATTTAATTTTATAATGTCTTTGAGTGATTAATTAATATTGTATGGGTTAATGAGTTGTTGGGTAGAATTTACTTATATTTTTAATAATTAAATTATGTAGAAGTATAGAATATTGGTTTTAGTATTATATTAGAATTTACATAAAAATTAAGGATAACTAGTAGAATTTATTTACTTAGTTTAATAAATTAATTGGTAGAGATTGAGAGAATTTGTGAGTGGGGAGTGAAATAGAATTTTAAATAAAAATAAGTAAGTGGGTAGAATTATGAGAAATCAAGGGAATTAGTGTGATTAATGAAATAAAAATAAATAGGGTTTTTTATATAAGTAGAAGGGAGAATAGAAAAAAGGGAGTACCTAGAAGTTTTGGGAAATAAGGGTAACAATAGAGTGGAGGCAACCCTAGGAAAACAAGTGAATGAGAGAACCTCCATAGCCAAAGTTCAAAGCTTTTATGCAAATTCGAGGTAAGGGGAGAATTATTCAATATATGGGTGTTGGGCATGAGGGGTAGTGGGAAGTCTTTATCATCTTTCCCTTTCTCTCTTTTATGTTTCTCCTATTGATGAATAAATTGAACCTTGAAGGCGTTTGTGCAAAACATCTTAGGGTTGTTGTTGTTAATCATAATTTTATACTCTGTTAATTGTTGAAATTATATGATATGTGTTAAAATGTTTTGATTAATGGCATATAGTCCTTTGTTGATATTGATGTTATTAATTGATATAATATATGTTAAAATGTTATGATTGAAGTCATAGAGTTCTCTGTTGATATGGATGTTATTAATTATATGATATGTATTAAAACGTTATGATTGATGCCATAGAGTCCTCTGTTGATATGGATGTTATTAATTGACATGATATGTGTTGAGATTTTGTGATTGATGATTGTTGAGTTGTGATGAGTAATGCTGTTGTTGATGAGCAAATGTTAATTTCTTAGTTTGAACCGCCATGAGAATGAAAATATAAAAGTTTGAAACTATTGCAGAGAGAAAAATTGCAGATAGACATAGAATGAGATTGATCGTCTTGTTTCATGCGTAACTTAAGTTTCGTAAGTCAATTTCAGGTGTGGTCATTTGTGTTAGAAAGCTAACAGGATAATCTTTCTATTGAAGCAAGGAAATCGGATCGGGGAGCGCTACAATAATAATAGTTATCTAGTTTTTATACCAGAAGCATAGTAAAATTTCAATCATGCGTTGGGTCGGGAATAAATCCACGAAGTAGGGGTTGTCCCTTCGAAAATGCACCAGAGAGTCTCAATCTGGAAGCCTGATGGCATTGTTGAAAACATAGAAGAGGATCAATTTTTCTTTCTAGCAGAAGTCAATCAGATTAACAAGAGAAATTTTGATAGAAAATTAGCCCATATTTCGCCATGTACACAGACGGGAGAACCATTTAATCTAGAACGGGACGTATTCAATTCCATGAAGCTACATGCGACTCATGGATTCATTTTGGAATATGAAAAAATGGGAGGAAGTTCGACCAATGCTACAGGATGGTTGATCGAAGAGAATGACGACTGAGGCAATGACTCGTATTTCAGCCTATGTGGCTGAAAATAAAATAAGAGAGGCATTAGAAGCCGAAGCTCATCAAAAAATGGTTTTCAAAGCCACAACAATTTAAACCGTTGAAACTGGCAAGAATGTCCTAACAATAACTTTAGAAAGTTGCAAGCTCGACTACATATATGATGACGAACCTTTGGGGTTTGAGAAAGACCCAACAACCTCAACCAAAAGGATACAAGCACAAAATCCTCTAGAATATATAAACTTAGAGGATGGGACAAACAAAAGGCCAACCTATATAAGTTCAAAAATCGACTAAAGTCTGAGAAATCAAATAATCAAAGTTTTGAAGGAGTTCAAAGATTGCTTTGACTGGGATTTTGATGAGATGTCGGGACTTAGTCGGGATTTAGTGGAGTTAAAATTGTTGATTCAACTTGAAAAGAAGCCAATAAAGCAAATGCAGATAAGGATTGCACCAGAAGTCATGTCAAATATTAAATTAAATATCGAAAGGCTTTTCAAAACTAAATTCATAAGGACTGCCAAAGGAGGATGTGTCAAAAATGACATTTCGATGCCCTGGGGCCTTTGGAACTTATGAATGGGTGGTAATGCCTTTAGGCCTAAAGAATGTGGGTGCAACATACTATAGGGTAATGAACTCCATGTTTCATGAATTCATAGAAACTTTTATGAAGGTTTATATAGATGACATAATCATCAAATACTCGTCGGAAAATGGTCACTTAGATTATCTGCGATAATCCTTTGAAAGGATGAGGAAATATGGATTAAATTAAATTCATTATAATATGCCTTTGGTGTCTATGCAAGTGACTTTCCAGGTTTTGTGGTATATAAAAAGGGCATCGATATAAATTAGGACAAGTCAAAGGCTATATTTAATATAGAGTCCCCGTCGAACAAGAGACAACTGCAATCTCTGCTTGGGAAGATAAATTTCTTGAGGAGGTTCATTTCAAATCTAAGTGGCAAGAAAAAATATTTTCACCTTTGCTACGATTGAAGAAAGAAGAAGGACTCAGATGGGAACCATAACATCAAAAGGGTTTTGATGAGATCAATATGCATATGCCGAAACCTCCTATTTTACTGCCCCCTGAGAGGAATAAACCAATGAAGTTGTACATTTCTGTATCTGATTCGACAATAAGCAACATGTTAGCACAATAGGGTAATGTTGGCATTAAAATAGTAATTTATTACCTTAGTCGAATGTTAAATGATGAAGAAACAACTCCATGCCTTTTTAACTAACATTTAGCCATGATGTAGTCTTTCCTACTGAGATATACTTGCAATCATGGAGAATCCGAAGGCAAGATGAGATTCTAAATGATTATTATTAAAACATGATGATGAATGATTTGGTCGACTTAGATGAAGAAAGGTTAGCTACCTTAAATGTTCTTATGAGCCAAAAGGAATGAATAACTAAATCCTACAACAAAAAGGTTAAGTTGAAGGCATTTACAGTTGGAGATTATGTTTGGAAAGTTATTCTGGCCATGGATCGAAAGGATAAAACCTTAGACAAATGGTCACCAAATTAGGAAGGTTTGTTTCAAATCATCCAAATATTTTCGAACAATGTCTATGAAGTCGAAGAGTCGAGTCACATAAACAAAATTCTAAGGATAAATGGAAAATATTTGAAAAAATACAAGCCTATATTACAATAAGTGTGAATAACGGAAGAAAAATGTGTGTAAAGTCGTAAGGAGAATATGTTGTCACTATAAATGCCAAACCGACAATGTCATTACATACAACTAAAACAGTTAAGTAGTCAAATTGACAGTTACATTTAAAAAAGAAAACTAGATTTTAAAATTTTCAAAACGCGTTTTGGAGAACTTAACTCTCGCATCTAATTTGGACTCTTCAGTCTTTAACAATTTAATCTCGTTGTCCAAACGAATAACGATTTCGACATGTTGGAGACCAATGTTGGCCTTTTTATCAATGTTTTCTTTGGAGCAATTTGATGCAGATTTCTCTAGGTTAATTTTATTTCATCTTAAATATTCAATTTGATTTGTCAGATGCAAGATTTTCTTGTCATAAGATGAAATTTGATCCTTCTCCTTCTAAGCCCGTGCCTCCAGCGCATCGACCCGTTGGTTAGACAAGGTGCTTAACGTCCATTCTTTTGATGCACCTTTAGTATTTTGTTGAAGTTGGCTAGAAAGAGTCTATTTTAGCCTCACTCTCTTGAAAGTTTGTTCGAGAAAAGGGCAAAAATCCAACACGAATTGAAGGAGTGGGTCAGGAAAAACATGGTCACCAAGCCGGGTTAAAAGTTGTTTAACTTCATACTTGATGGAGGGATCATCTTCCACAACTCTGAATAAGTCCACATAAAAAACTTTTGCTTTTAGTTGTCCAACTAGCGCAGTAACAGGGTTAACACCAACCTCGCCACTGGAAATGGCTTAAGAGCTTGAAGATCTCCCAACAGAACTTGACCCCCGACTCTTTACCATCCTCCTTAAAGCCTCTACAAGGTTCCTGGCCTTGATGGCCAGAATCTCTTCTCGACTAAGAGAAATGTTGGAGGAGGAGTCATGAACAAAAGGATGAGCAACCATAGTAGTGGCTTGGGAAGGATCTCCAATTCCCTCTATTTGTTTGCTTATGTACCCTACGTTGTTATCGCATTAACATCGTTAACCCCAATGTGTATTAGGCTCTAGTCTTGTTGTATTTGGTGGTCACGCTCTGGCTCTTTTGAAGCAGTGAATGAGCTATTTGACTCCTCAAAATATTGATATCTTTGAGGTGATAGACTCTCAGAGTTACATCGGCTTGAATTGGATCATTGTTTCCCTTCGGCCGCGTACAAGCCCACATGCTTGTTTGGATGAAACAATGGGAAACTAGTTATTTTTGGTGTCGACCAATTTATGCTGGAAGGGAGATTTAAAAAATCATTGGTGTCTTGGTCTATAGACTGTTGGATGCTAGAGGCAACTTGGTTTGGTGCGGATGTGGTGGAAATTGGATTTTCATGCAAAATAAGAATTGGGTATTGTTTTGAAACATGGGTCAAAAGAAGAATGAGAGAACATGGTATCATTATTACCTTATAACTGAGGGTTGTATCATCCCTACCCTCATCAAGAGAAATGACTTTGTACGCTCTATTTTTCTATCCATGAGAAGGATAGATGGAACATTCCCTTCATCCTTATTACTAACAATAATGACCGTTCCTTTGCTTTAGTTTTGTGTTGTTGAAGGGGTGTAAAATGATTCTTTTGATTTCTTCTTCTTCTTTTTATTGGCTTGCTGGGAGTCAGGAGCGCCAACAAAATATTTTTTATTCTTAGCAGGACTAACGTCTGCATCTGCATCTTTTCCTGCCAATGCTTCTTATTGTTTAGCAGAAGCACGACGAGGAAACACCATGCCATCAACACTGTCATTAGAGGAATCGACCTATTTGGGTATGTCATTTTTATCTCTTTTCTTTGGAGCAGTAGTGGAAGTACTACTTTCCCTTTTTCAACTATGGTAAATGATGAAAGTAAGTAGAGGAAAACCAAATTTGGTTGAAAGAAATAACATGTTTACAAGACGTGCATGCTTAGGCTCCTGTGTAGGATCAGGTTTGGCAGATTCCATAGGTACTTCTATTTGTTTTTTGGGTGCATAGGTTGTAATACGTACAACTACAAACATTTTGAAATGAGTAAGTAAAGGGCATAATGGAAGAAACATAATTTCCTAAGAATCTTGTATGTCACCTACTAAGATACGCGACAAAACTCGGACGTTTTCAATGTCGATATGAAGATGGCCCCTATAATTATCCATGTGATATTTAGTCGAGACTACTCTATGATGAAATTTTTTTAGTGCTTTATTTAAAGTTGATAACGACCCACAAGGGAGCCAGTCATGAAATGGCAGACGAAAGGCCAAGCTAAGCTCACAAGTCGACAATGGTGGGAACTTATAAAAATAAAAATTATACCTATCAGTTACATAAGACGAAATTTTCAAAATTGGGAGTTTCTCGTTTTTTTTTGTTTAATGTAAAAGTTGCTTCATAGATAGTTCGTCGAATATCACAAGGATTATATACTGCCTCAATGTAACCTTGGAAAACTTGAATTTCTTTGATATGATTACCTGTGCTTTTTTTTAATAGAGTCTGTACAATTGAAAAAATGTCTATCAGAAGCTATAGAATAATCACATATGCCACAGGATGAACATGGTGATATTTCGACCACCATTATTTGAATTCTTGTGTGCAGAGATAGTTGAATTGAAATTTAAAAGGAGTCAGGGTGATGGTGTCTATAGTGAGAAAATTTAATTGTGCATGATATTCTTACTTCGTATAAAGGGTGATGACTATGAAGACTTCTGTCTTATAGAGATAGAATGATTTAGGCAGAAATTGGCAGAAACCAAATTGTCGGGCTACCTGGTTAGGTTGATAGCTAACAAGGCCTAAACCTTTGCTTCCCACTAGAATCCTGATAGACATGACACTTGGTTGGAGAAACGCTGACCAGATGTCAAGAGCTTCATCATGATAATCAGGAGAAAGAAGAGGAAACTCTCTCTTAAACCAGTTGCTCCATGACTTCGACTGATAAATAGAGCCATAGATGGTTTAAAAACATCACTTTATACGAACATGATGACGTACTTCTTGAAAGCATCTGCGGTCGACACACTAACATCCTTTGATGACAATAATGCAAGCATAGTGGCTTTAACCTGTTTTCCTTCGACTTGTTGCGCCAAGGAAAATGGGATGTTGAATTTAATAAAAGATTCAAATGTGGAATTAATCCACAGTTGGGAAGCCACATAGGGGCATTAATATAGAGCTTGTATTGTGGATCGATGATATACTTAAAATCATAAGCAGCAAGCCCAAGAGCTTCATAGAGGGAGCCCAAGATCGACTTGCCAAGGTTAATTTTTCTCCCTTCGTGTATTTGGGTGGCCAAGGTTATAAATTTCTTGGCTACATGTAAAGAGCAAGAGACAAATACAAAGCAGTCAGAAAATTCTTCAGAGTCAATCTCATGAAAGTTTTCAACAAAATATTTATAAGCTATATGGTCGAAATCAAAGACTGGTTCGGTGTTAGTTAGCAAAGTAGAATCGAAGCTTTCTCCAGTAAGTCAAAGACCCGTTATGGAGGTGTCATACCCCAAATTTATCCTACCTGTAAATCACCTTTCACTCGTACATCCATCCACTAACCATATTCAGCAAAATCAAAAAAATATATGTTGTTCTTGTTTTCCCTAGTCAGTTGGTGTGAATCAATTTGCGAAGCTATGATAAGTTCTCAGTTATTTCGTTATCCATCCATAAACCATTTTCTAAACCGTTTTCTACAAAAAATCCATTAAACCTTTTTTATAATTCATTTTTTTAATAACTATCTTTAATCCACAATTATCCACTTTCGAAAACAAATACCCATTTCCATCCAATTTACATCTTTTTCTTAATAATCTTTTTTCTTTTTTGTCCATTATCCACCTTGCAATTTAATTCATTTTTCTAAACCCATTTTAAATATCCAAGACTTTTTTTTATCACTTTTCCTCTACAAAATATTACCAAGACCATGTACATTTCCCAAGCCCACATCCTTTTTTTTCTAAGCCCAAAGAGGAGGAGTTGACCCAAATTGAAGAAATGAAGTTTGACCTAGCTATATATAAAGTGGCGCAGATTTTCATGAGGGAGGGGGGATCGGCCGCCACTTGTCCACATTTCTTTCTTCACAAAAAAAAAATACAAAGAAAAAGAATCCCCTCTACTATACCATTTTCTCCTCACCACGCACAAACCAAACCCGGCCATCTCGATCACTCTTCAAACCATTCTACAACAGAATAACAACCTTCAATCATTCTCCAACACTCTTCTATTCCACCCTTCATCAATAAGACCACCATTTTCAAATCACTCAAAACCTTCCTCATCTTCAACAACAACCACAAAACACTCCAAATCAATAACTGAGCAACCCAAATCAACAACCCTTTCTTCTTTTTTTTTCTTCCATTTTTTAAACCAACAAGAACACGACCCATCTTCAACACACAGACCCCTCAACCTCTCCTCAATCAGCCTTCGTCATTCTCAAACCTCAAAATCCATAACAAAACCCAGTCCAAAATCATTTTCAACCAAATCAAAAACCCATAACCAGAGAATCAAACCCGAAAATTGAACCAGAAAGTTGAAGAAGAGAGTGAGATTCGAAACCAACCATAACCCAAAAACAGAGAGATGGAGATGAGAAGCTTGAAAGCGTGAACAAACCTGAGGGTCGTTGGAGTTGAATCTCGCAAGGTTGGAAATTTGCGAACGAGAGAGCGAGAGACGGAGATCTTCTGGTGAAGGTTGATCGTCCATTTTGTTTTTTCATTTGCCATGTTACTTATTTTTTTCACGTTTGGTTTAATGTGGTTCTATTTTTTTTACAATTTGTTTTCACCACTTGACCTGTTGTCGGCGATGATGAAGAGTCAATCCTCTGAGCATATTTTTTTTATTTAAATAAAAACAAATCTCCTTTAACCCACTATTTTATTTCTTTCTCTAACCGTGTTGTTTTTTGAAGGGTGGATGATGGGCCCTAACTCACATGATTCCGCCTATTTCACATTTCAGACCCTATGTTGTGCCTCACACATCCCTCCCTCTTTTTAAAAAATTTTATATCATTTTCTATTTTGTTTTTTTAAAAAAGTTTTTAGAATGTTGAGAATGTTTACTATTTTGTATGATTTCTCTTTAAGATTTTTATTTCCTTTTTGGGCCAATGATATAACAACACTCATGATTTAGTTGATTTTCTCAAAATCGATTCAAAATCTTGATTAATATGAGGCCTATTTATTTATTTATTGGTCAATTAAAGTCAAGTATTAAAGATTATCGATTTCTCGATTAAATCTTGATTAAGACGAGACCGATTTTATTTCTATTTAGATTTTGTTTTTTCATTATCTTATGTCTTTTCATTTTTGGTCCATGAAAGTCAAAAATCGTTGATTATCGATTTCTCGATTAAATTCGATTAAGACGAGACCAACTTTATTTTTATGTAGATATTATATCTTGTTCATTTTATGTCAATATTATCTTGATTATTATTATTGTTCATATTATTATTCATATCATGTTTATCTAACCATTTCATTTTTTTCATATTTTAATCAAACACACTAACAATTATCGAAACGCCTAAGCACTTAATTTTCGATTAAAATACTTAACACACCTATTCAAATCGTTTTCATAATTAAATCACGAAAGAATTGAATTCTTGAGGTCTAGCACTTCTTGGGTTCTTGAGTGACCGCTATTGAGGCACACGCCTTAGGTGGTGATCACTCGACCTTTCGTTTCTAAAACACGTGTCTTAATGATTTAGACAAAGAAATGCCACTGGAGTCTAGCATTCCATGTGGTACTTTCGTTGTTCATCAAACAATATTTCACAAATCAATCGAATGAAAAAGGTGTCGTTGGGATCTAGCATCCCAATAATGCTCCGATTAGTTGGTTGCGAGACCGACGTCTTGTTTATCGAATAATCGTCATTCTCCCTAAAACATTTAACAAACCAAATCACTTTCAAACTAATCCTCGATTCGTCATCGAGCCCAATCGTGAGCTGAGCGCCTTTTGCCTCGCCATCAAACGCACATTCGCACATCTCGTGGTTTCGTTACTAGGAGAACCCCTAGGGACTAGTATCGATCCTTACCTCTTTTTGCAACCAATACAATTAGATATTTTTCAAACGTTTTTCTTAATCAACTTACGAAAGGAGGAGATTCTTGGAATCTAGCATTCCTTGGATCTTCGAATGAATGGCTCTTGAGGCACGCCCTTGGGTTGTTATTCATTCACTCTTTCGTCTTAAAACACTTAACCATTATCAAACATTTTTGCAATCAACTCACGAATGAACTGAGTTCTTGGAATCTAGCATTCCTTGGATTCTTGAGTGACTGCTCTCGAGGCACGCCCCTTGGGTTGCATGTCATTTAATCTTTCGTCTTCTAAAATTCAAACCCTCTCTTCTTTTCGTGGGTGTACCACGAACTACAACTGCTCTGATTCTTTATTCTCGTCCGAGTAAAGATACGTAGGCACAAGATTGCGATGATCTTGGCGAGCACACTTTTTCTTTTTCCCTCGTTTGCGTCTACCTTCCCTCCATCTTTCGTCTTCCCTCTATCCCTTCCCGTAGTCGAACTACGATTGCTCTGATTCCTCATTCTCGTCCGAATGAGCATACGTAGGCCCGAGGTCGCGATGACCTTGCCGAGCACCCTATCCTAAAACCACCCATTTCCCCCTTAGTATCTTTTCCCTTTATCTTATCGTTTCACGTTCACCATTGAGAAGAAAACAAACAAGCTTAGCTAAACGTTCCTCACAATTCGAACTAAGAGGTTCCCGTTGAGTACAACGGACGTGAGGGGGTGCGCGTACCTTCCTCTCACGTAACCGACTCCCGAACCTAGAATGTGGTTGCGATGACCATGTTATTATCTATCTTTTTTAAAGGTTTTCTCGATATTTTCCTTTCCCTCTTTTAGGATAAATAAAGTTCGGTGGCGACTCTGTCGAACCGTTCTGCGCCTTTCGCGCGAAGGGTCGTGTCTTCGATTAAGCGATTTTTTCGAGGTGCGACAGGAGGCTATGTCAAACAATGTGGGAGTTATCATTCCACATCGCAAATGAAAAGTGTTATTAGAACCTTCCCAATAATGAAGAGCTGTAATGAGCATGTTGGGATTGAACGTAAGGCCGATTCTTGACACCAGCATCAAGTCATAAATCTTTTGATCCTGCTAGAATGATGATTTCTTCTTCTCTACTTTATCTAGCCATGTAGTATAAGCCTCATTATCTATAGAAGGAAAATCAAGGAATATGCGTCTTAAAGAACTCATAAACCCTAATTCATAAGCTTTGTCTTGAAAGATTATGGGTTTGTGGCCCCGATGACAAGGGAAGAAATTGTTCAATTGTTCAAACTTTCTAGAGGTAGTGGCAAAAGGACCTCAGAAGGCATGAATAATACCATAAATGGAGAAAGGGATAAGTACATGAGAAGCCCAGAGCATTGCTTTCTGCTCTTCCAGTGGTGGATAAAGGATGAAGTTGCATTTACCAGTAACAATGGAAACGCTATGTCAGAAGCAAGAGGAATTAGAAGTCTTGACAGAGATGAAAAAAACCATTTTGTTCTCTAAAAAAATTTCTCATGATGAAAATGAAAGTGTTTTGGAAGTTCTGAGAAGTTAGGGCTTGGTAAAAGAGAAGAGAAACGTTGAAGAAACTTATAAATAGCCACCAAGAGGGAGAAACTTTTGAATTACTCTCCAAAAGAATCGGGACAAGTGGCATTGCACAAGCGGACACTTCGTTTTGAATTTCTTAAAGAAATTTTAATTAATTTTTTCTTTAACGTGGATTAATCGTGTGGATATGATTCTCCTTGAAACCCATAGTAATGATGAAGGGTTGCACGCACGACTGCGACATGATGATTTGATAGAGTGTGGTAACGATGACCATGACATGTATGTACATGTTATAATAAAAATGTCGAGAAGTTACAAGAATGATAATGGCTACGTTGAAAATACTAAGTGTCAAAGCTTAAACCAAAAGCTTTGTCACGTCGAATGAGTTGACCTAGTGGTTTGAGTGACCTGTGAGTGGAGCCTAGGTCAAGAATGGTTTGGAGGAGTCTCAGGAACAAATCCACAAGATTAGGACCACTCTCTCTTCCAAACATGTTCAGAACCTTGAAAGATCACATAGCAACACTTCGACGACGTCGAAGTCGACACTTTTTTTAAGTATTATGGACTTAGGATATTTTCAAGCCAAGGACTGTGTGATATGGAGATGTCTCAACCTCGCCAAAGGCAGTTAAAGTATTCATAAACAGTTATTAACGCAGTTATCACCACATTTTGTTTAGTTTTCAGCAGTTTCTCTTTGAAGACGCATGGAAGCAAGTTAGAGAAAAAGTAGTCTACGTAGCAAGACACGCGTCGAACATGTAACCAACGACTGTTGTCGACAATAATTTTAGGATTAGTATATAAAGCAGACTCATGCCTTGAATTAGAGGTTGCAAAATTCTCACATTCTCTATAGAACTAGAGTATCCAAGTCATCAAGTGAAATAGTTTGTGAGAAATACGAGTCCGCGTCCACTCTTTAGATTCTCTGCAAATCCTTTATATAATCATTTATAATTAATGTCATTTACTTCGTTTACTTTGTTTATTTTTTTATCTTTATCCAAAAGTTATTGCTTGCATTCTGTTAATTTTTTACCCAAGCATTTTAAATCTAGATCACACACTTTTCATTGTATATTTTCTTTATACAAATTATCTTAGAGATTTTTCGAGTTAATCTTTTAAGTGAACTAAACTCATGATTGTTTACTAAAAACACAAGTAAACATATACATGTTAATTTATCAATTTTATTAAATGTACCACTACTAAACTTGTAGGCATTTTAATATAAATGTTTGTTTATTTCTTAACTTAACAATATCATCCTTGAATTTTTTCTAATATTGTTAAAATTTTAAAATGACATGATAAATTATAAATAATATATTATTTTTTATTAGAAATGGGGTAAACATATACAAACTTTAATACCACGCGAGTATGGGCTCGAGTATATGAATTTCTTTAAATTGTAGGTTTTAGGATGAATACTATACTACTCTGTCTAAATCCTACCCATTATCATCCCTAAACATTGCTCTAGCATGTCACAATCCAAAAGTCATTTTCACCATTAGAGAGAGAAATTTTTTCTCCAACTGTCACTATGGTTGCAATAGGATGCAACAGAATTTTGAATAAAATAATAATGTAGTAATATATGAGTTAAAATTGTGGGGCTCAAAATAAATATTTTATAATTATAAAATTATATGAAATGTTTCAAAATAATATAGTTTAATGAATCTCATAAAAAACTTAAAAATGAATATCATCGTTGGAGATGCTCTTAGAACGCTGTTATGAAAGACGATGATGATAATAATAATAATAATAATAATAATAATAATAATAATAAACCACTTATTTTTGTTTTCATTAATTTTTCAAGATAAGCAATTTTTTTTATTAGGATTCAACTATGCATTTATCAATTTAAAAATCTAGCTTCTTCCTACCACTATCAATCAAAACAGCATTTTCTTATACTTGACAACAACAATTTGTGGGAAAAAAAAAAGAAAAAAATTGACAACAAGAACATTGTTCTCATGGATATCAATGAAATGTTTTACTGTTTTCTCCAAGCTAAAACATGTGAATCGCATTAAAGATCAATACGTAGAGTCACATGAAGTCATGAATGGCCACAAGAAAGGTGTGCTCATTTTCATCTCTCACTTTAGTTCTTAAAGTGGAAAAAAAATAAAAATAAAAAAGCGGCAATTTTCCTTCAAATTCAAAATTATATGACCAGTCATTACTCCGTGCCAAAAATAAAAAATCTAAGTTTTAGTTTTTAGTTTTTAAAATTTATTTTGTAAATTAATTTTAAAAAAGAGTTTTGAAAAAAAAAATAATAATTTAGTTTTCAAAAACTGTTTTAAAGTTGACAATATTACAAATCTGTCATTAATGAAAAATATACAATTTTTCTATCTTTTCCTCTTTATAATTTCAAAAATTAAAAACTAAAACAAAAAATATCTAAAATATATTTTAGTTTTTTAGTTTTCAAAACTCTCAAATAGAGAATAATTTTATAAAATTAGATTATTAGACGAGTTTTATAATTTTCAAAATTTCAAAACTAAAAAAAAGTTTTATAAAACCATATCAAATGGGCCTTTAGATTCTTCTATTTTTGTCAGGGAGGGAGTGGATAGTTTTTTTTCTTCTTTTATCTTTAACTTACAAAAGAGTAAAAATATGATACATTTCAAAAATCAAATAAAAATATGATAAAGGATTGAATTGTACGATCTGCACCAAAAGGCCGTTCGAATTTCCAAAAAATTGAAAAAGAATGCTCCAAAATTTTTAGCAAGCCAGTAACTTTGATTGATTATTTCAATCTTATAACCTTGATTTCGCTATGTTTTAATCCACCCTAGTGCATTCGCTCCTTTTTTTTAGTCTAAGTTTTTGTGAGCTCCTTTTTGTAGGTGTCGTTTTTCTGGGTTTGTCTGTAGTTTGAAGTTGTGCTCTTTGATTTTGACTCTCGGTTCTTCTGCTCTCATGTTTTCCTCATGACAACACACAAAAAGTTACACACTATGTTCAATTGAAAATTCGTAAATTACACAAGATATGTCCTTTACAAAAAAACAACTATTGTAGGATTATAACACCACTAATCCTCATACTTTAATTAGCACTAAAACTCAATTAGGTTCCAGTTCTAACAAAACCTACATTACGTAATAAATCGCTACCAACATGAATGAACGATAAACTACATTAAGAAACAAAAATCTAAACAAGCAATAACCTACGCAAATTAAATGGAAGATATATAGATAGATAGATAGATAGATAGATAGATAGAGAGAGAGAGAGAGAGAGAGAGAGAGAGAGAGAGAGAGAGAGAGAGAGAGAGAGAGAGAGAGAGAGAGAGTACATCTGGATGTATGATGGTTCAACTCTAACATCATCGCAGAAACCTACTCCACTCTCCAATGGTTTTCCATTAAAAGTTGTTTTTCCACTATGTTTTGACAAATATTACACGAGTTTGTACAATCATTACTCCACAATAATGGTAAAAAAAATCTCATATCTAGATCTTGACTTGTACATAACCTTTATGATGAACTCCCTGCTGGATTCTTGAATCTTCCAGCTTCACCAATCTGCTCACAATCTTTGTGTGTGACAATCACACTTGATCCCACCAATTTCTTGAGCGATGAACTATTTGAAGACTGAGAAGAACTCCTACCTTGTCCATAGGCTTCCACACAGCATTACCAAGGTCAACCTGGAGATAAGGACCTCATTCTTTTCACTAAAAATTGTCGTTACTAGTCACAAAAACCATAATCTTGCAAACTTCCTAAAAATCTTTACCAAAATTTCAAGAAATGTTAGTTTCATGACACGTCTCCCTCAATAATTACAAATCTCTATGATTAAGATCTGAAATCAAACTAGATGTTAAAGGTGAAATAATTTTTGTTTGCAAGAGATTTGTGAGTTTTAAAGAGATTGCTGATTTCTCACAATCACAATGTTGGTTATGAGAGTGCTTCTTTGAAAATGAGGTGACAAAATGAATTTATATGTGATGGAGATTATGCACAAAAATAGGGGAAAATGGTTGTTAGATTCAAGTTAAGAGCATATGTTGATTTGAGTCAAATGAGCAAGTAGGGCAAAACAAGATCAACATAAAGAAAAGTGACCCATTTCATGAGATTCGAGTCGGGTTAGAGTCGTGATTTGAGTCATGAACGTTCATGATTCGAGTCATGTATAAACCTTGGTTGGATTCAAATTTGGAAGAACCAAACAGGAAAAAGTGAAACAACTTGTTATTCAAATCATGTAGGATGTGTGATTTGAATCAAATGAGGGAGTGGCTAACATGAGATCTGTGATTCGAGTCATGTACAACTTGTGATTCAAATCATAGTGTTGCATGATTCAAATCATGTGTAAACTGTGATTTGAGTCACAGATACCAAAATCATCTTGTTCTCCTCTATTTAATTTAATTTGAGTCATAAGTTATGAGTGACTCAAGATATACACAACAAATATCAATTTTTCATGCTTTTCAAAATAGTTTGAAATTTCACTTCCCACATAACTTAAACCAACCTAAAATATACTTCTTGCTCCATTAATTCAAGCAATTGACTAAAACCATAATGATCATACTCAAACACAAACAATTGAATTATGCATGCTAAAAGAATGGATTCAAAACTTAATCCAAAGATGTGAAATTATGAAGGAGACTCAATAAACAATAATAAATGAAACAAAAGTTTAAGAAGCAAGCAATAAAACTGTATTAGGGTACTCCCCCTGAATATATTAGAGACACGCAACATCAGTCTCCCCGTTAGGATGCTTGGAAAGCTTTCACTTGGAACTGAGTTGAATTTGAGCCTAAGAAAACAAGTGCTCCTGCTCCCCCTGAAACACTCCACACATACACACACACACACACACACACACAATAGCATAAAACTCACAAAACAATTCTAGACTCACATTAGAACTTCTCTCCCTTTGACAATATTAAAAAGAGATAGATGGAAATGAGTCTAAAACACCTAAAAACCATCAGCAAAAAGAAATAATTCCATATGAACACCTGAGCTAAAAATCTAAGAAGAATATACAACATCATAGATCGGATAAAGAACATAAAGATAGACATGTTGCATGAAACAAACATGAAAATAGACATGCAACATCAGTCATCAACACAAAATTAAGTGAATCAAAACTATCATGAATGGAAGATTAAGTAATGCATGAATACATATATAAATGCTCAAATGCACATAATTAACATCACACATTTAAAAAGAATTCAAAGGGAGTTTAAACCCATTATTGGATCATCAGTATGGAGAGAGTTTTTTAGGTGACTTCTTGCAGCGAAGAAGAAAAAGTGGTGTTCACGACTCATATGGTGAAAGGACTGACAACTAGATGGTGGACTAGCGCATCGGCATATATGACGACTCAGAATCTCCCAAAATATTGGACACACTTTAAAGTGATACTTCTGAGAAAGTATTTTACAAATAGCTTGAGGGATCAGAAAGAAATAGAGTCTCAACAATTTTGTCAAGGGTCAATGTCAATGGTAGAGTTTACTTAAAGTTTAAAGACATGGCGACCTATTCCAGTCAGGCCTTATATACCCCAGATGAGAAGTGGAAGATCAATCAATTTAAGTTCGACCTTAGAGGAGAGATTGATCACAGTTTATCACAGTCAAGATTCGAAACCTATGCAGAGTTATTACAATAGAGTTATGTAGACGGAAATATATTCAAGAAGATTCAATTAGAAAGGGAGCATGCAAATCAGCTTCTAAGGAATACTTGTAGATTTAATCAACAATTGGAACTAAATGGATCTTCATCAAAGGGAAAATATATTCAGAGTGCAGGACCGATGCAACTCCTACAATGCAATAAATATAATAAGCTTCACTTTGGATAATGTTAGATTGGATCATAGAGATGTTATTGTTGACAAGAGAAGGGTCGCATAACAAAGGATTGTCCTAATCTGAGGGCTCATAGAGTACTAGGTGAAGCATGCATAATTTACATCTTGAGTGTTGGTTCTTGGATTGGCTAGAATTTTGGTAAAACAAAGTGTTCAATGTCAATGTCTGATGGTTGATGTCATAACATTGAGTCTTAACATTGGTTTATGTTAAGTGTTTAGCTTGTTGAAGTTTTGATGTCTGATGTCACATGCGATGTTGTGACATCAGGTCTGCAGAAGATTAATAACATCAGGTTTAGTGATGTTGTTAGGGTTTGCGTTTTAGCTGGATTTTGGAAGAGCTGGCAGAGTAATTGGATGCGAATATCTTGGAGGAGATATTTTCTGTTACAAACAGATTTGATGCAGATTTGTAGGAGAGTTTAAAGGCTGAAGATTTAAGAAGATTTTGAGAGAGAAAATCTGTCGAAGATTCAGTTTTAAATAACAAATCAGGTCAGATATTGTAGCAGGTCCAAGACCAGATCAAATAGCTATATAAAGCGCATCAATCCTTTGAAGAAAGCAACGAAGAAAGAGAGCTAAAGACTGAGAGTCGTTTTGAGTCTTCGTGTTTGTATTGTAAACCATTCTAGTGTGAATTGGTGTTGTTTTGAGTTGTTCTTGATCAAAGCTGTGAAGCAGATTTAAGTTGTGTTTTTCAAAGTGTGTGATCTTCGAAGTGATTTAGGGATTGAGTAGTGTTCTCATACCTAAGTGGTCTCTTAGGTAGAAGGTTCATTAAGTAGAGATTAAGTTTAGGAGATGTCAACTGGGTTGTTGAGTATGTAAATTAATTCTACTAATAGTGAAATTCATCCCTGGCTTGGTAGCCCCCAGGCGTAGGTAGTTAGACCGAACTGGGTGAACAATTCTTTGTGTACTCTGTTGTTGTTTTACTTTGTCCATTGCAGAGTGTGTTGTTGTGACATTAAGTGTGACGTCACATATCTGGTACCAGAATTTTAATTGGTATCAGAGCAGGCATCCTGCTCTGAATCTGGGTGAGATCTAGGGCTGATACTTTCTGGTAAAGATGGACAAGGAAGTTGGTGGATTTGTGAATAGACCCCCTATTTTGGATGGCTCGAATTATGATTATTGGAAACCAAGGATGATTACCTTTTTGAAATCCTTGGACAACAGGGCTTGGAAGGCTATCATAAAAGAATGGAAAGCACCTGTTGTTGTTGAGAAAGATGATGCTGGTAAAGAAGGCAACTCAAAACTGAAACCTGAAGAAGAATGGACCAAGGAAGAAGATGAGCTTGCCCTTGGAAATTCCAAAGCTTTAAATGCTATTTTCAATGGAGTGGATAAGAACATATTCAGGTTGATCAATACCTGTGAAGTTGCTAAGGAAGCTTGGGACATCTTGAAGACTACTCATAAAGGAACTTCAAAGGTTAAGATGTCAAGACTTCAGCTTCTGACATCAAAGTTTGAAAGTCTAAAGATGAAGGAAGATGAAACTATTCATGACTTTCATATGAGTATTCTTGAGTTGTCTAATGCCTCTAGTGCTCTTGGAGAAAAAATGACTGAAGAAAAGCTGGTGAGGAAAATCCTTAGATCCCTTCCCAAGAGGTACAAGATGAAGGTGACTGCAATTGAAGAAGCTCAAGACATCAGCAAAATGAGGGTTGATGAGCTTATTGGATCTCTTCAAACATTTGAGCTAGGGTTAAGTGAAGAGGAACCTGAGAAGAAGTCCAAGAGTATAGCTTTGGTTTCCAGTTCTGAAGAAGCCAAGAAAGGGAAAGAGGATGATTCTCAGGAGGAGTTGTCTTAGGCTATTGCTTTGCTGGGTAAACAGTTCAACAAAGTTATGAAGAGGATAAATATGAGTTATAATCCCAATGTCAAGAACATTACCTCTGACATCAACAGATCAGGAGAACAAGGGAAGAAGTCTAAAGATGAAGAAAAATCCAGTAATGACAAAGGGATACAATGCTTTGAGTGTGAAGGGTATGGACATGTCAAGAAGGAATGTCCTACTTTTCTAAAAAAGCAGAAAGGGTTATCAGCTTCTTGGTCTGACAGTGAGAGTGAATCTGAAGAAAATTTAGCTAAACTTGTTAGAGTTATGGTTGGGATTTATGAGTCAGATGATGAGTCTTGGAATGATGAGGTTACTTATGATGAACTTGCTGTCACTTATAAAGATCTTTTCATAAGAAGTGAACAAGTGTGTCTTGAAGGAGAAGAGCTGAAGAAAACCATAGTACAGTTAAAAGCTGAAAAGACTGAACTTGAAGCTGAAGTCAGTATGCTTAACTATAAACTGGACTCTATGACCAAAACTATCAGAATGTTGAACAATGGTACTAATGCGTTAGACAACATTCTTAGTATTGGGAAGATGGCTGCAGACAAATGTGGTTTGGGATTCACCAGTGATGTAGGGTCTATCACCCCAAAACCAGTGATGTTAAACCAGATGTTAAAACATCATGACAGAACTCCATCTAAGAAGAAATACAGACACTGGAGGTGTCACCATTGTGGATGTTTTGGACACATTAAGGCTTATTGTTATAAGCTACATGGATATCCCCAGAAGGCTCATCAGGTTGTTCCCAAACAGAACTGTTATAAAGGAAGGCAGGTTACCAAGCCTAAGAAGCAATGGGTCCCTAAAGTTAAGGTTACCAGCTTGATAGCTCACACTTCTTTAAGGGTTTCGACCAAAGAAGATTGGTACTTTGACGGTGGGTGTTCAAGGCACATGACTGGAGTAAAGAATCTGTTGGTAGATGTGAAGCTTCACTCTTCAGGATATGTTACATTTGGTGATGGGGTAAAAGGAGAGATCAAGGGGATTGGTAAACTAAACTGTGCTGGTACTCCCAGACTAGAGGATGTTCTTTTTGTGAAAGGACTGACAGCTAATTTGATTAGCATTAGTCAACTTTGTGATCAAGGATTCAAAGTAGACTTTACAAAGTCTGAATGCATTGTCAAAGATGATAAATGAGAAGTCATTATGAAGAGAGACAGGTCTAAGGACAATTGTTATCTTTGGGTGCCACAAGACTCAAATTCTCCCACTTGTGTTTTTGCTAAAGAAGATGAGGTCAAAATCTGGCATCAGAAGTTGGGACTTCTTCACTTAAAGGGAATGAAGAGAATCATCTCCTCAGAAGCAGTCAGAGGAATTCCCAAACTTAATATTGAGGAAGGAAAAGTGTGTGGAGACTGTCCAAAAGGGAAGCAGACAAAGATGTCTCATCCGAAGCTTCAACATGACACCACCTCCAAGGTCTTGGAGCTACTTCATATGGACTTGATGGGACCTATGCAGGTGGAAAGTCTGGGTGGAAAGAAATATGCATATGTAGTTGTGGATGACTATTCAAGGTACACCTGGGTGAGCTTCATCAAAGACAAATCAGAGGTGTTTGATGTTTTTAAAGATCTTTGTCAAAGACTCCAAAGAGAAAAGGAGAGTAATGTTATCAGGATAAGAAGTGACCATGGAAGAGAGTTTGAGACTAGCAAGTTTGAAGAATTTTGCTCTGCTGAAGATATAAGTCATGAGTTTTCATCTCCTATTACTCCTCAGCAAAATGGAGTAGTTGAGAGGAAGAACAGAACTATCCAAGAGTCTGCTAGAGCTATGATCCATGCCAAGAAACTTCCCTATCATTTCTGGGCTGAAGCCATGAATACTGCCTGCTACATTCATAACAGGGTTACCCTGAGAAGAGGCACTTCATCCACTCTGTATGAACTATGGATGGGAAGAAAACATAATGTTAAATACTTTCATGTTTTTGGAAGTAGATATTATATTCTGACTGATAGAGAACAGAGAAGAAAATTGGATTCCAAAAGTGATGAAGGAATATTTTTGGGATACTCTACCAACAGCAGAGCATATAGGGTTTTCAACTCTAGAACCAAGGTGATGATGGAGTCAATCAATGTGGTGATTGATGACAATGACAAGCAAGAAGATGATGATGTCCTAGATGATGTTGGAACATCAGTTGGTGAAGTTGCACCAGAAGCTGAAGACAGAAGTCCAACTCCTAGTGTTGCTGCTGCTGAGCCTGAAACTGAGAAACCTCATAAAGATCCCTCTATCAGAGTGCAGAAGGACCACCCAAAGGAGCTCATTATAGGTGATCCAAACTCTGGAGTGAGGACTAGGTCAAGAGATGTTATAGCAAGTTCATGCTTTGTCTCCAAAATTGAGCCAAAGAATGTCAAGGAAGCATTGACTGATGAGTTTTGGATAAATGCAATGCATGAAGAGCTGGAGCAATTCAAGAGGAATGAAGTATGGGAGCTTGTACCTAGGCCTGATGGAGTTAATGTGATTGGCACCAAGTGGATCTACAAGAATAAATCTGATGAACAAGGAGTGGTCACCAGAAACAAGGCCAAATTAGTTGCTCAGGGATACACTCAGGTTAAAGGAATTGATTATGATGAAACCTTTGCTCCTGTGGCAAGATTGGAATCTATCAGATTGCTCTTAGGGGTGGCTTATAATTTCAAATTCAAGCTTTTTCATATGGATGTTAAAAGTGCCTTCTTGAATGGTTACTTAAATGAAGAGGTGTATGTTGATCAACCAAAAGGATTTATTGATCCAACATTTCTTGACCATGTGTACAAACTAAGGAAAGCTCTATATGGTTTGAAGCAAGCACCAAGAGCTTGGTATGAAAGAATTACTGAATTCCTGGTTGTGAATGGCTACAGAAAATAAGGGATTGACAAGACTTTGTTCGTTAAAGAGGAAGGAGAAAAACTGATGATAGCTCAAATCTATGTTGATGACATAGTATTTGGTGGGATGTCAGATGCAATGGTGAAACATTTTGTGGAACAGATGCAGTCTGAATTTGAAATGAGTCTTGTTGGTGAGCTAAACTATTTTCTTGGTCTACAAGTTAGACAAATGGAGGACTCCATATTCATCTCTCAGAGCAAGTATGCAAAGAACATAGTAAAGAAGTTTGGTCTAGAGAATGCTAATCACAAGAGGACTCCTGCTCCTACTCATCTAAAATTATCCAAGGATGAACATGGTGTCAGTGTGGATCAAAGTTTATATAGAAGCATGATTGGGAGTCTATTGTATCTCACAGCTAGCAGACCTGACATTGCTTTTGCTGTTGGAGTTTGTGCCAGATACCAATCTGAGCCTAAGGTTAGTCACTTGAATCAAGTAAAGAGGATCCTGAAATATGTTAATGGCACTAGTGACTATGGGATGTTGTATAGTCATGGATCTGGGACTGAGTTAAGGGGATATTGTGATGCTGACTGGGCTGGGAGTGCTGATGATAGGAAAAGCACTTCAGGAGGTTGTTTCTTTTTAGGGAATAACCTGATATCATGGTTTAGTAAAAAGCAAAACTGTGTGTCTCTTTCTACTGCTGAAGCTGAGTACATAGCAGCAGGGAGTAGTTGTTCTCAACTTGTTTGGATGAAGCAGATGTTAACTGAATACAATGTCAAGCAAGATGTCATGACATTGTACTGTGATAATTTGAGTGCTATCAATATCTCTAAGAATCTTATTCAGCATAGCAGAACCAAGCATATTGATATAAGGCATCATTTTATAAGAGATTTGGTTGAAGACAAAGTAGTTGATTTGGAACATGTTGCTACAGATCAACAATTAGCTGACATTTTTACTAAATCCTTAGATGCAAACCAATTTGAAAGTTTGAGAAGTAAATTAGGAATTTGCATTTATGAAGATTAAATGTGCTAGAGAGTGTATTAAGCAGTTGTATTCTTTATTAGAAATTGACTTTATTCAACTGCTGAAGGCATACAGGTTTGAAGTACATCATTAGTTACAGATTATCCCAACCCCCTGCATCTAGAAAAGCTTTCCAGTCTTCATCCCAATCGTCATCAGTAGCTTGTTGTTGCACAGGAAGCTTCTTGCTTGGTTTCATGGTTGTTTCTGAGGTTTTGCCTGTCTTTGTGGTTCCTGGAGTAGTTTCAGCTGTAGTCATTGTTTTACTCCTCTTCTGAGGTGGATCTGAAGTCTTGTCCTTCTGCTTGAAGTTCTTTGCTGCATCTTTGATGTTTGACTGGCTCATTCTTGGTTGCTGAGTGGTGCGGCAAGAAGAAAGGCTTGTGTTTATAATAAAAACAAGGAGCATAGTTTGTATCGACTGAACAATCAATGTGTTGGAACTTGTGTATTTGGGAAGCATGATGTTTGACCATGTCATTATGTCAGGACATTGTGTTTGGTAATTGTCCAATTATGGCTAAAAAGGGGGAGAGTTAGCCTAGGTGTGTAGAGGTATCCTATCTAAGTATCATATCTAAGTATCCTATCTAAGATCTGGTGTGGTGCAGATGTTGAGGGGGAGTGTGCATGTTGAACATCTGGTTATGCTGGTTCTGGTTTTGAGGTTTAAACAGCTGGTTATGTTGGTTATGGTTTTGAGGTTTAACAGTTTTAATTTTTTCCGCTGCTGAAGTCTCTGATGTTGCAGAGAGTGTTTTAGCCAAAATTAGCCAAAGGGGGAGATTGTTGGTTCTTGGATTGGCTAGAATTTTGGTAAAACAAAGTGTTCAATGTCAATGTCTGATGGTTGATGTCATAACATTGAGTCTTAACATTGGTTTATGTTAAGTGTTTAGCTTGTTGAAGTTTTGATGTCTGATGTCACATGCGATGTTGTGACATCAGGTCTGCAGAAGATTAATAACATCAGGTTTAGTGATGTTGTTAGGGTTTGCGTTTTAGCTGGATTTTGGAAGAGCTGGCAGAGTAATTGGATGCGAATATCTTGGAGGAGATATTTTCTGTTACAAACAGATTTGTTGCAGATTTGTAGGAGAGTTTAAAGGCTGAAGATTTAAGAAGATTTTGAGAGAGAAAATCTGTCGAAGATTCAGTTTTAAATAACAAATCAGGTCAGATATTGTAGCAGGTCCAAGACCAGACCAAATAGCTATATAAAGCGCATCAATCCTTTGAAGAAAGCAACGAAGAAAGAGAGCTAAAGACTGAGAGTCGTTTTGAGTCTTCGTGTTTGTATTGTAAACCATTCTAGTGTGAATTGGTGTTGTTTTGAGTTGTTCTTGATCAAAGCTGTGAAGCAGAATCAAGTTGTGTTTTTCAAAGTGTGTGATCTTTGAAGTGATTTAGGGATTGAGTAGTGTTCTCATACCTAAGTGGTCTCTTAGGTAGAAGGTTCATTAAGTAGAGATTAAGTTTAGGAGATGTCAACTGGGTTGTTGAGTCTGTAAATTAATTCTACTAATAGTGAAATTCATCCCTGGCTTGGTAGCCCCCAGACGTAGGTAGTTAGACCGAACTGGATGAACAATTCTTTGTGTACTCTGTTGTTGTTTTACTTTGTCCATTGCAGAGTGTGTTGTTGTGACATTAAGTTTGACATCACATATCTGGTACCAGAATTTTATTGAGCACCAAGAAATCCAAGGCTAACAATGTCTTAATAACCAGTATGTTGTATATGCATGATTAAACTCTCTTTATTCTTTTGGCTGCAGAACATCACACTCCTTTATTTTAATCAATTACTCAAGCAGGTAGAATCAAGAAAGTGTTGCTAGAGTTCAAGTGAGAATAGGAATTCAAATTAATGGCAAGTAATCAAGTGCAAGCCAAACTTAGGTATGAGACTAAGAGGTGGTTGCAAAAGGTATTATGTTGTAAAATTCCCAAAAAAGGATGCCTAATATGATCTTAGAGCCATACACTGGGCAAGGGGTTTGACCCATCATTCGCTAAATTTGTATACATACTATATGAATATTCTTGCCCTATTATATTGGGACAACCGTTCTAACTAAATATGATCAGGGAGGATGATGACGTCTCAATTCTTGTAACTAGATTGCTTGACACGGTAAGAAATGCTAGGACCTCATATTTGAGTTTTGGTAGGATGAGTTAATGCAATCGAGACTAGCCTCATAAGTGGGATAGAGTCCCATAGAAAAGTTATGATGGAATTTAGTTAACCTAGTTGAGGCTAGACTCTTATGTGAGGAACCGACGTGGTCAAGCCTGTGAGTGCATACCGTATACCGCCCGAGATCAGTCGTATGTCTTACTTTGTTCTAGTAGGGTCATATATCCCATGATGCTATACTTGGTTTGCAAGATCCTAACAACTTTATAACTATCTTGCGATACGATACTCTATATGTGGGGTATTAGTAAGAAGCTAACGGGTCATGATGTTAAATGCAACATAAGGCATTGTTCGCACATATTTCTGGTGAACAATCTCTAGCCTCTTATTAATGGTTACTTACAGGATCGACTACAAAATCCTAGACTTAGTGTTAAGTATGGAATGGTTATTTAAGTGTTTGGGTTTGAAATGGTAGGCAAGAAATTGGATGAAGCTGCGTTGGTGCAACTAAGATGAATAAATGAGAAAACAAGACAAAAAATGCAAAGGAAAATGAATTAAAAAAATATTTATAAAGTAAATTGCTTGAATATAAGTTAGACGCATGCATACATTTGTGTAAAAATAACTCATTTCTCTTAGAGGCTGGTACTTTGAGTGTTTTCTTTGCAATGTTTCAAAAATGCGACCCCTTGAACTGAAACTAAATTCAACTTAAATAGGCATAAAAATAAATGTTGCTTTGCTGTCGACTATTCACAGCTTGCCATGCGTCCATCCATGCACTCCCACTTTGTTTGTAACTTCCCCACGTTCTCATCAACTGCTTTCAAAACTTGCATGTGTTAATTATTCTTGGCTTCGACTTCGATCTGTATAGTTTTTCGTCGAACTTGCTTCGACTGGGCCCATATGTCCATTTTCCTATCTTGCCCGTCTAACGTCAAGAATAATGGAAAACAGCTGGCATCTTCGACGCCATCCAGATATCGAGACATGCCCACTAAGCCAATCCCTGCATGCTGCTTGCTTCAATTTACTTCTGGGAAGGTTCGACTAACACCTTCCAACTTCCTTGTGGTATGTTAACGCCTACCCTTTTCGACGTGACAGCCATTACCGGCTTCTCACCTTTGGGCGAAACTTTCGACCCAACCCTTTCGACTGAGAACACTTTTTTTTTCAATCGTGCAAGTCTCAAACATTATATCGAATACCACAATGTTCAAGATTCTGAGGAAGTTTTCGACAGAGAACACATTGCTTTTTTAACTCTTTGGCTCTTTTACTATGTGTTTTGTCTTGGCGCTTTGCAGATAACTAAGAGGTATATTATTTTAGCGATCCATATACATGAGGGTCGACAAGTTTCCTTGGTCAAACTTTTGCTGGTGTCCCTTTATCATTCTTTGGGTATTGCTTCTCTGAAGCTAAAACTCATTCACACCACTCCTAAAGCTTTGAATATGTTGGGCCCCATATGGCTGCTGCAACATTGGTTGAACGCCACATTTGAGTATCAACTAGGTTATCCTGTGTCGGAGCATATTATGCATTTGACACAGAGTCGGCCTATTGAAGGCACGAGGCTTGCCTTAACCACCTATCAAGAAACTCCTAACAGGTTCATTTTTATGAAGTATATTAATATGTTTGTGGAAGCCACCACTTTTGTTTTGGCCATGGCTCCCTTCGTGGATCCAAGCTTTAGTCCAACTTGGTTCAGGGGTCTTTTTCCTGGCGTTGCTCCAAAATCTGCAGCGAAGTCGAATGCTGTGTGGATAGCATTTCTGACTCCCACGATGCTGTCTTTCAAAATCGAATATGGGTCGAAGGGGTATGGATTCATGAACCACCAACCCAATTTGGTGGCTCGACAATTTGGTTTAAACCAAATGCTTCCATGGTCTTTAGTGTCCCATTTGACTGACATTGTGTGGGTTGGTCAACAAATGAACGTTGACAGCCACGTTGCTTGCCTTAAGTTTCACAAGACAACCCAACACCTTGAACTTCCTGTGTTCAAGTTTCAACAGTCCTTCTTTACCACCAAGGAATTTGACAAATGGTGTTCTGAATACCAATGCCATTATTTTTCCAGCTTAACTTTCCTCCAAAAATTAATTGACGCTTTTTCTGTTCTGGAAAGAAAACTACCAGCTGCAAAGCCGACAACGGATGCTCCCATCGAAACTATCCAAACCGCTAATGTCGATAAGGCTCAGCCAAAGAAGGTAAGCATTGTTTCATCGAATTTATTTTGTTCAAAAGCAAAACAAACTGACTATTTTTTGTACTTGTCCTCTAGGTTCGAAAGTGTGCTCCAACTTCTGTACCAACCCCAAATAAACCTCTGAAGAAGACACAGACATCTTCAATTTCAAAACCACAGGTACAATGTGTTTTGGTGTCTTATGATGTTTACTTCGACATACCTCTTACGTTTCTTATTGCTTAGGTCTCTGAAGAGGCTCCATCTGTTCAAGGTGAAGCTTCTGATAGCAGCACTCACTCTCAAATCTTTTCTTCTGTGAAGGCTCCGACGCCTACTACGGCCACTCAAGTTAAGAAGAAAAGAAATATTTTTCTTAAGAAACCGACTTCGATAACTGTCTCTTCGAGTGCCAAAACCTCGGGCCCCGACAATCTTACTTCGACCTCTAAATCTATTGGTCATGAAGATACAACTCCAACTTCTCCTCCCAAACAAACAACTCCTAAGGTATTGGATATTTTCGTTGTCCAACTTTGTGAGATATTCCTTGATATTGACTTTGAATTCTTTCTACAGGGACCACCTACTGAGTCGAGTCGTGCTACGGACCCCGGTGACGTGGTGGTCGAAACTGAGAATATGATGGAGACTTCAACCCCCTTGAGTCCCCAAAAACATGATGCTTTTCAAGGCTTTTAGACCGAAGATAATTCGGGTCCCGACACGTACAATGATGCAAATCAGGAGCCTTCAACTACTGCTGCTGACAACATGCCTGGCGAAGGCAATTTAAATCCACAAGCTTCTGTAGAAGGTGCCCCCAACCCACTCTTGTAAGACACGAGTTCCAACAACTCCCTTAGTCGAGAAGAAATTCTGGCTATGAAGCAGAAGAATCCAACTGAGACTTTGTGAAGACTTCAAAGACTTCGACAGGTGCCAGCTGGCGCTCAGACCTCTGGCTCGACTCCCATTCCTATGCCGGAAATGGATGCTTATGTTAGCCTCAAACTCCAGCAACTAAAAACATATCTGTTTGAGGGTGAAATTTTGGCCGCTGTCAAAGAGGAAGCTACTCTAGGGGCTGATGTTCTCAAACTTCTCAACGGAATCTCTCAATACAACATTCCTGATTCTTTGGCTCAATACCTGATTGAGTTTGAAGCCTTTTTCAATCAACTTGTCAAGGATCTCTCTCTTCGGCAGAACACTAACTTTCAAATCAAGACGAAGACAAACGAGATGAGATTGGAATGGGACCTCACACAAGCTTGCAAGAAAAATCTGAATGACTTTGAGGCCAAGAATCAGGAACGTCTCGACAAACACCGTGCCTTTGACCAGTAAATCTCAACTTATCATGCTCAAATAGCCGAACTTAACAAAAAGAGTGCTGAAGTCAAGCAACAGAAAGCTTCACTGGATTCGTCTGAGGACCTTCCAACTCAAGATGTTGTCAACCAGGAAATACTCAAGGGGATTGCTCATGGTGAGAAAGCCCTCAAAATCAAAGAAACAATTGATCACTTGGAGGGGAGGAACACTCGTCTCGACAACATGATTGCTTATGAAAATACTCTTTTTGAAGACTTTAAGTCTAGATTCCATGCCTAGTTATTTTTATTGTCGAGACGATGTAATTCTTTTTGAATATTTTGACTGCCATTTTGGTTTTATTCAATTTTGGACACCATTATTAATGATATGTTTTATTCCCTTTTGATTTGAATCTCTTGGAGCATAGGTTTATATTTTTTCAAATATTTCCCGTTTACTCTTAAGACTCGTCGATCAATACCTAGTTCTTGAATTTCACATGCATTATTCGTAAACGTTTGGATCACTTGAAATGGTCCTTCCCAGTTTGGTGACCATTTTCCTAAAGTTCGATATGTTTGATCTATGGGTAGGATCACTTTCCAAACATAACCATTTACTGCGAAGGTTTTCACCTTAACCTTTTTACTGTATGTTTTCGCCATCCGCACTTTTTGTCGCAACAACACGTCTAATGCGGCAAACCTTTCTTCGTCCAAGTCGACTGTTTCTTCAAACATCATGCTCTAATATTGCTCTGGTAGAATTTTGTTTCGCTGTTGTATCCTAATTGATTGTAAACAAATTTCCATTGGCAACACAACACTATGACCAAATGGCAAACGAAAAGGCGTTGAATTTGTTGGCTCCTTAGGGGATGTTCGACAAGCCCATAAAATATGATCTAGTATTTTGTTCCAATTCTTAGGTTTTTTGGCAACATGTTTCTTGATCAGCCGAATTATCACTTTGTTAGCTTCTTCGACTTGACCATTTTCTTGGACGTAGTAAGGCGTGGAAGTGATCAATTCGAACCCAGTTTTGGCTGCAAACTCTTGCATTTTATTACCAACAAAAAATGATCCTTGGTCCATGGTAATGGTTTCAGGAATTCCAAATCTATAAATAATGCATTTCTGAATGAATTCGATCACCGCCTCTTGATCTACTTTTACTAGAGGTACGACCTCTATCCACTTTTTGAAATAATATATATCTACCAGGATAAATTTTTGTTGTTTCGATGAGGCTGGTCGAATTTCACCTATGATGTCCAACGCCAACCCTCGAAAAGGCCATGGTTTAATGATTGCATGCAATTCGCTTGCTGGAACATGCTAAATGTTTGCATGTCTCTGACATTCTTGACACCCTTTGACGAAGTCAATATAGTCTTTTAACATGCTTGGCCAATAGGCACCTTGTCGAAATAGTAGCCATTTCATTTTATGGCCAGCTTGGTGAGCTCTACATGTTCTACTATGTACCTCCGATATTGCTAGGTACGCCTCCGTATCTCCAAGACACTTGAGTAATACACCTTATGGAGTCTTTTTCAACCATTCATTGCCCATACAAACATAACTTAATGCTATATACTTGATTTTCCTATCAGTGTCCCTGATTGGATTTTCCAAGTAATCTACGATTGGCCTTCGCCAATCTGACTTTGCCAAATTGCCAATGGCAAAAACTTCAAAAATTTTAAAAATCTTGTTCAGAGTTTCTGCCCCCTCAGCTTTTGGGATTGACACATTTGGTGGCGGTAATACGTTCGACACCACCTTCTCTTTGGCCTCAATAAAGTCTCTGAGCTTATCATTCGTCACCTTATACCCAGATGTAATCTGCGCTAATTCATTAGCCTCTTGATTTTCTATTCTAGGCACATGTGTGATGCTGATTATCTCAAATTACTCCAAAAGTCATTTTCTATTATGAAATACACTAACAAATGCTCTTTAATGCACTTATATTCTCGTGTAATTTACTTAATCACTAGCTCCGAATCACCCTTTATTTCGACTTTCTTTGCTTTTAAATATTTCAAGATTTTGAGGTCAGTGATTAGGGCTTCATATTCTACTTCGTTATTGGAACATCTTCCGTCTACTTGACACTTGAACTTCGTCTGAACTCTTTTTGGAGATAATATTAAGACTCCAACACCAGTTCTGTTTTTATGACTTGACCCGTCGAAGTATAACTTCTAAGGGCTTGTGTCGATCATATTCAGTGACGGTTCGACTACTGCGTGATCTACAATGATGTCTGCCATAATTAGGCCTTTCATGGCCCTCAAAGGCATATATGTCAAAGAGAACTCAGTTAATGCAAGTGCCCATTTCCAAATTCGACTATGTAGAATGAGTTTAGACAACATATGTTTAATAACATCAAAATGAGATGAAACATAAACATCAACTAGTTTTATATATTGCTTCAATTTCATATAAGAGAAGTACAAGCATAGGCACAATTTTTCAATCATATTGTACCTAATTTCAGCATCTATTAAGATTCGATTGAGGTAGTAAATGGGTCTTTCGACACTGAAAGTGTGAGGAAACACAATAAAAGGGGGTTTGAATGTGGTTTTCAAAATGAAAGCTTTTTGTGAAACTCAAACAAAGATCACAAATAAGCTATCAATAGAGAAAGACACACGATATATCCTGGTTCACTTGAAAACTATCAAGTTAATCCAGTACAGCCGCCAAGGTGATTTCGCCTTATACACAAGGACTTAATCCACTATAACCAAACTGATTACACTGCACTAGCAACTGCTGGTGGTTAACAAGCAAAGATTAACCGTCTCTTCTTAAGGATTCTGACCCAACTGCTCCCTTAAGGAATACAAACAACTATTTGAACAAATTTAATGTTTACAATGAATTGCTTCTACACAAGCTGATATAAACACTATGAAAAGCTCAAATAAAATCTATATAGTATGAGCAATGTATTTTTATTTGTATTGTGGTGCTTTTCTGTTCACGCATGTGTCTCTCTCATATGTATCAGTGTCTCTCTTTTCTTCAAGTAATCAAGTCCTTTATATAGCCAGAAAAAGATCCGTTGGATGGCAGATCAGAAATATCATTAAGAATGTTGGTGACTTGAAATAATGTTGTTATGCAGGGATGAAAATCGTACACAAAAGTTGTCCTTTGTACCACCAAATCAGGGTAGTGGAATGGTAGTGGAAAAGAACGTGTTTGATATGTACTATGTACTATTTTCCCTCGCAAACGTTTCATCTTCTTCTGTTCATCAGAGGCTTCTGAATAGATATGGTTGAAGCATGATCAAAAGAATTGATCATTGGGTCTTTAGAGTCTTGAGTCATCAGAGTCTTCAGAACTTGTTCAGCAGAACCTTGTCTTCAGAGTCTTTAGCACTCCATCTTTAGAACCCTTGGTTATCAGAAACTTAAGTCTTCAGAGTCTTCAGAATGTTGTTCAGCAGAACCTTGTCTTCAGAGTCTTCAGCACTTAGTCTTCAGAAACTTAAGTCTTCAGAGTCTTCAAAACATTGTTCATCAGAACCTTGTCATCAGAGTCTTTAACACTTAGTCTTCAGAAGATATTTATCAGAGTCATATTCAGAGTCAGAATTCAAGAGAACATTGCAGTAGTAATATATTGTCTTCTTAATCTTTCTGAAGTTTAAGCAGATCAGAAGCAAACTTGCTTCTTTGACGCATAAGCGACGTTTGATCAATTGAGAGTGACGTTCCACATGATCTCTATCAGAGTCAAAGCTTTCTTTGTCATAGTCAGATCCTGTTTGTCAATTCTTTAGAAAACAAACGTTAGAGTACCAAAATTATTCTCACACAAATACTACTTTGTTATTATCAAAACTTAGAGATATCTTGCAGAACCAAATCTTGTTCTAACAATATCCCCCTTTTTAATAATGACAAAACAATGTATTTTGATAACACAATTTTGTACGAAGATAATTAATAGGAAATGACGCAGATAAGTTTAGAGTAAACTTCCCTTTATCAAGCTCCCCCTGAATCTAAAACTTAAAAAAATCTTATCAGATTAGGGATACAAGAGCTTGATTACAAGGATCTAGTCAGATCCAGAATATCAGAGCTTGATTATAGTGGTAATGGAGTCTGATAACAGAGCTCAATTGGTTAGATCAGAGCCTGAATAAATCAGTCAGATTGCCAAGATAAATATTGTTCCTGAAAAGAATTCTAAGAAAAAATTTCAATTAAAGTGTTAGAATGTTAGAGCTATGATTCATAGACAAGATATTTATCAAAATAACTTTCCATTAAAATACTCCCCCTTTTTGTGAAAGCTCCAAGGGTTTGACTAAATTTTGGTAAAACATAATGTTGTGAAAGATCTTCCAACATGAAGATTTTTGCCCCAGACCGAAGATGTCGAATGAAATGTCCCAGCATGAAGACTCGACATCATGACTATCACAACAGGTTTGTTTTTAAATCTGTTCCAAGATTCAAGGCGTGATTGGCAGTGGATCAAGGAAAAAAATTTGAAGCCCAAGACAGCAGAAGTCTATAAAAGAAGACCTAGTCCTAGGCCAGAAAAGAGTGAGAGAACGACATAGACTTAGGAATCCTATTTTGTAAAGTAGGGTTTAGGGTTTTGAGAGTCATAAGTTTCTCTTGTAAGTCTCCCTCTGTATCAATTTGATACATTGTGGAAGACATAGGTACTTGTACAGATTTAGAAACCCTAGGTAAAGAGTCGTGTATTGTTCTTGAATGATGCTTTTAAGCAAATCCAAGTTAGCTTGTTAGTCAAGAATGCTTGACTGAACTTTGTATTGAAAGGGGTGTCTTTCAAGTAGGATGATACAGTTATTGTGACTATAACTATTAGATAATCACAGGTTGTGATTTAGGGAGTGAGATGGGTTTCTCTTATCTAGGATGTAGTTCTTAGATAAAGTTTTCATTGGGTAGTGATAGGTAAACCAGAGGTTGTTTACTGTAAACCAGTGGTTGTTTACATAAAACTATACTATTGGTAGTGGATTCTTCTTCCTGGCTTGGTATGCCCCCAGATGTAGGTGATTTCCACCGAACTGGGTTATCATATTCTGTGTTGTTTATCATTCTCTAATTTACAGCTCAGATTTGATTAACATGTTGTAACAAATGTCAAAACATTTGTCTTGCTGCTGTTACTGATATTCTAAATATCAGTTTGCTTGTTCTTCTCTTGTTTTAAAGTTGTGCAGAGAATAATGTCTTGACATGTGTTAGGACATATGCTATCTGCTATGCCAGAATTTCAATTGGTTTCAGAGCAGGCATCCTGTCTGTTTCTGGATGAGATCTTGGGAGATACTTTCTGGCGCTTTAAATAAGGAGGATTTTTTGGAGATCAGATCATTCAGTCGGACATACTCAAGGGTATTAATGGATGGGATGGATGTTCTGGATCAAAGGTAACGACTACTGTTGGTCGTTCAAGTTTTCTGAGGAGTTTCTACAGCAACTGCAAGAGGAGTAGCTAGTTCTCCTGTATGGTGTCTTATAAGATGTTTAGACATCTTATTAAGGCATGTTGAAAATGTTCCTTAGTGGTTCCGCTGCATATGTTTCTGATGGAAGAACTTTGGTATTTATGGGATTCTGGAGTTGTGATAGAAGAAAGATGGTGAAAGATCTATATTGTCGGCTTCTACTGTTGAAGATATCAGTATTTATTCATTCCAAAGTCGGGAGTGATGGAATGGAGAGAGTTATTGGTTGATGTTTGTCATGGTGACTTGGTACTTGGAAGTTTGGTTCCATCTTGTATCTTGAAGTCAGTTTGAAGATAAGGTGAGTTGAGATTGGGTTTATCAAGTTCATGCTCTAGGAAATTGGTAAATTATTTTTCGGCTAAGTTGTCAAAGATACTTGAGATTTCTCTCAAGTCCACTCATAAAGGCATCTCAGTCGTGCATCTGGAGACTTCTAGTTACTCTTCTGACTAGAGGGTGTTTCTGTGAAACATAAATCTGAAGAGAGTGGAGGTGATGTATTTTCACCATCCAACTATGCAAGGAAGGATTCTTCTTTCTTAATCATAAGGATAAATCCAATCTGAAAGGAGATTTCAGATCTGTTGAGGTAAATAGGGTTTGTTAAGAGAAAATCTTAGTCATTCGAGTCAAGGGTGGCAGCCTTGATATCACAACACTTTGTTGTCAAGGAAGATACTTGCAAAAATTGAATACTTGATAAGTGCTCATGAAATGATCTATTGGAGTATATCCTCAACAGTATGATAGGGTTACTGAACAAGGATTTAAGATCAATTGCTTATGGGATTTAAAAATATTTAATTGATTATTCTTGTAATTGGACTACATCAAGAAGTACAACATCTCTTGCTGCATCTGCTCAAAGATCTGTTCTCTGGTGAATGGGTACAGTTAAGATAAGGAACTGATGTTCTATCAAATGTTGAAACATCTTGAAGTGGAGTATGTGCATAAGCCTGTTGATTCAAGGAGTGAATCTATGGAGCAAAGGAGTTGTAGATGATGATCTTGGTACCATACACGTGTGTGTGGTAGAATTAGTCTTTATTACAAGTCATGTATTCAGACTAGGAAGTTTCGTGGCAGGAAGCTTGACTAGAATGTAGTGCTGTTGGAAGTGAAGATGAAGACAATTCTCTTAGTTCAGTTTATTTCTGACCCAGGAGTATTGGAGTACATCAGGTGTGTTCTAGTTGTTACTAGAAGCATTCGATCTTATCTGGAAAGTTTCCTGGCAAGAAACTTGTCTAGAATATGGTGCTGGTGATAACACTGCTTAGGTCAGTTTATTTCTGATTTAGGTGCGTAGGAGCATGTGATCTTGCTCATCTTAGAGGTGAAGGATAAGTGGAAGTTATCTCTGACTTCCTGAAGAAGTATCCACTTAAGGAAAGTGGGATTCCTTTTGTAAAGACCTTGTGTGACCAATCTCTTCTGAAGAATCAAGCTTTGGCAGGCGTGGTTTCTCTGAAGGTAAGGGGTTGTTGTAGTGCAGTAAAGCAGGATGGAGGTTGTCTACTCTAACTTGATATCATTGATCAAGTCTATGAGAACATGGAACTCTTGTTCTGTTATAGGGAGGAGGTTCTTCAAAGTTGCAGAATGAAGGACTGAATTCTTCAGCTGGATGTCTGATCAGATGCTGTGACATCAAGCAGAAAATTCAGGGTCTTAGTTGATGTTGTGGCGCATCATCGTAAGATAAGTTGATCTTCTCAGAAATAAATGGAATTAATGCTTCAAAAAGGTATATCTCATGCAGTTTACGGGAGCTGCAAGAAGGAGTAGATGTTACATGTCTGAGTCTTGGTGTATCTAAGATGGCTTGCTATAGAGTAAGTGGATTATGTAACTTGAAGATTAGGTTTTATTGGTGGATCAGAAGATTTTCTGAAACTCTGAAGAAAGCTGAGATTAATTAAACAATGGCATTTGGTTGATTTCTATAAGTGCATTCAAGCAGGGTGCTTGGAACTAATTACTCTTGTGCAGAAGGGTAGTTGGTTGAAAATCAAAGGAGGTCCGAGTTCTGTTCATATCTTGGAGCTTGTGGTAGAAGCCCTAAGTTGCTTATGGAAGATTACCTTCTTTTAGGAGTTGAATGAGAGTTTATTTCCCTCTTTGGTTATTTGGAGTTCTTATTGATCAAGCTGGTGGCGCAGTGTTGTCTAAAGATCTTCAGTTGGATTACTATGCTGATAGTAAGTCCAGTGGGAATTGTATCAAGAACCATATTGTATGGTGTCTGTGATATGATTAGGATGTCCTAACTGATGTTAGAACATCATGGTTTCTGAACTTAGAGTTCAGATTATGGAAGTTGATATTCACCAGTCGAATCAGAAGTGTTATATCTTATCATATGAGAGAATGATAAATTGAAGACTGTCTTGGATCATGGGGTGTTTATCTGGAAGACTGACTCTTGCTGAGGGCAGCATGCTTGTGGAGAGGTGGTTTCTTCTGCTACAAGTCATGTTAGAGAGAAGTGGATCAGTTTGGTGCTTGTGGAGCAAATAAGTTGAGGATTTCTAGAGCATGTGTTTGATGTTTTTCAAGTGAGAAGAATATCTGTGCGAGCTAGCAAACTAAGAGGCTCTGTATTTCTATTTGAGGAATGTGAACATTCCAGATTTAATTGGATTGTATCTCAAGGAACAAGGATATCTATAGTTGTAAAATTCAAAGTGGATTTGTACAGGGTATGGATAGTTTCTGGATGAGAGGGATCAATGGTGATTTTGGTCTTAATCCAAGAGTTTGTTGGTTGTGGTACAAGGATGTGATCCTGGTACTCTCACTATATGATCATGAAGTTGTCATGGGATATCATGTGGTGATTTTGGGTGTTTCTTGCTGAAGAAGCATCTTTTGTGAAAGATAGGGGATAACTTATATCTGTTAAATGTATTAGTGTGGTACATGGATTGCTTGAGGATCAGGCACTAGGTGAATGTGTTTAGCAGGTGTGTTGAACAGAGGGTGCGCTCTTGAAGACATGAAGATGCGTCTTATGTTTTCCATTCATTTAAGGTGTTCTTATTGCAAATGAGCACTGGGTATCTATGACAGGGGGAGTTAGACTTCTGTTTTGGATATGTTGCTGTAGTAGCGCAGTTGTTTATCAAGATTGTTTGTGGTTTCAAGCAGTTTGTGATAGAATGCCTCAGTTGAGGATGAAATGTCAGACGAGATGTCGTGACATTGCGCTACTGGTATAAGTTCTAGGTGGACTTATCAGGTTGTTCTAATTCAGTCATTGTGTGTCAATGGATTGAATCAGAGTAATGCAAGTATCTTGGGAGTCTTTGTTGTTGTCTGGAAGAAGTTACTTTTCTCTGCAGATTGGAAGGTCAATGGAAGCATGCTGTTAATGTATTAAAAATGGTGTGATCAAGTCTGCTAATTCTGGATTAAGGAATTAATTTTGAATAAAGAGAAGAAGGTTGTAATTATCCTTGTAAAATTTGTTATGTCTGTGCTAAATGAAACAATGTTGTGGGGTCTATAAATCTTTTATGGAAGACTGAAAAAGTCAGATTAGGTATCAAGAAATTGCTCAGAATCTGTTTCAAATAAAGACAATCAAAGGGACGGTGGTTTCAAGGACAAGTCAGAAAAGGTGAAATCTTTCGAAACTAGCTTGACCAGTGGTTATTGCATTCATTGACTAGTCTTTTGTCTCTTCCAAGTGGATTGTCACTGCCTATGTAGCTTCTTCAATATTTAAGGAGGGCCATGATGCTTATGTTGCAGAACATATTTCTTGTTAAATTGAGAAGAAATGGGTTTTATCCGTGTTTGGGTAAGCACAGTCTGGGTATGGGTCTGTATGGGTCATTTTTGCCATCTTTTGGCTATAAAGGGGAAGAATGGCTATGGCTACTTTGTTACTGTTGTGAGTTGCATGTGTGCATTTGTGCTGCTGATCTGCAAAAATATCTCAAAGGATGTTCTAACGTTCTGGGTTCTAACATCTTGGGTAGATTGTGTTTTGTGATCAGAGTTAGGAAGCAAGTTGTGTTTTGTGATCTGAGTTACATTCTCTATGTACTCAGTATCACCAGGTGAATGAGGAGGGGAACTTGAAATTATCTTCTCTCTCCCTCATAAATGAGGAGAGGGTCTAGAGATTATGTTCTCCCTCTGCATGCACCATCAAACTGAAGAATGTTTTAGCCAAAATTTGTCAAAAGGGGGAGATTGAAAGCTCTAAGGGTTTGACTAAATTTTGGTAAAACATAATGTTGTGAAAGATGTTCCAACATGAAGATTTCTTCCCTAGACCGAAGATGTCGAATGAAATGTCCCAGCATGAAGAATCGACATCATGACTATCACAACAGGTTTGTTTTTAAATCTGTTCCAAGATTCAAGGTGCGATTGGCAGTGGATCAAGGAAAAAAGATTTGAAGCCCAAGACAACAGAAGGCTATAAAAGAAGACCTAGTCCTAGGCCAGAAAAGAGTGAGAGAATGACACGGACTTAAGAATCCTATTTTTTAAAGTAGGGTTTAGGGTTTTGAGAGTCATAGGTTTCTCTTGTAAGTCTCCCTATGTATCGATTTGATACATTGTGGAAGACATAGATACTTGTACAGATTCAGAAACTCGTAGGTAATGAATAATGTATTGTTCTTGGATGAAGCTTTTAAGCAAATCCAAGTTAACTTCTTAGTCAAGAATGCTTGATTGAACTTTGTATTGAAAAGGGTGTCTTTCAAGTAGTATGATACAGTTATTGTGACTATAACTGTTAGATAATTATAGGTTGTGATTTAGGGAGTGAGATGGGTTTCTCTTATCTAAGATGGACTTCTTAGATAAAGTTTTCATTTGGTAGTGTAATACCCTAATTTTTACCCCTAAGATCCCACATGTCATTTGCATTTTTGCATACCATAAACAAGATCACATATTGGTTCCCTCTTTTGTAGGATTGTGCCTTACAAGGATCTTTGAGTTTGTGTTCATTTGATTTATTTAATTTGTTTATATTTTACTAACCATTAATTAAAAGCCAAAAAATATTTTGTTTTCTTTCACTAACATTTTCAGGGGAAGAACAGGTTAAAAATACCAAAAAAAAAATCAGTCCCGCAGCTCGAATGAATTCCATCTAAACAAAGTCAAAGTTGATCCGCAATTAATTCAAAAAATTACTTGATCATGAGTTTCCAAGATGTAATTGATTTTTATTCAAGAGACTCCAAGGTTCATGTGTTTATTTCCATGCCTTCTTTGACAAGCAAGAGAATCGAGCCGGAACCTCAACAGTGCAACAAAATGCTCATTTTCATAAATTTTGCACTGAGTAACCAGTTAGCAGTTATGCTGTAACCGGTTACCATCGTGAAAATTTGAAAAATGGTGGCAAATTCAAATTCAGCAATTGGCACAAATCTCAGCCCTTGATCACATTTGGAATATTCTAGCCCATCTCATTTTAATTCCCTACATCACTTTGATCATTTCCCACCATGTACCATCACTAATCACCACTCTTTTGTGATTTCCCTCCAAATTTGAATTCCAATCCTAATTTTGATCATCCAAGCCTAATTCTAAACCACCAAATTTCCCAAGCCTAAACTCTATAAATAGAGGCTTCATTTCATTCATTCTTCAAGCTTTTGATAGCCAACAAATCCCTTGCAATTTCTCTCCCCAAACCACAAATTCACCAAAAGCTCAATTTCTTCTTTCATAAGTTAGTAAGAATTCACATTGATTCTTACTAATTTAGAGCTAAACCTTCATCATTTCTGGTTTTTGTTCATAGATCAAGGTTTTGGAGTGTAGATCTTGCTGCAATTTGGAAGGATTTTCTGATTTGGATTGGTAATTCACTTTTCACCATTGTTGAAGCTTCATCTTCATCTTCCATAATGTAGATCCTTTGTTGATCTTGTTTGCTTGATCTTTGGATCTTGCAGTTTGTGTTGATTGTTGGTTTTGGCTGTTATTTTACTTTAAATTTCATGCAATTTCAGTTCCATGATCATAAGGTGTTTGTAAAAAGTTTTGGAAATGAATCATGCTGAATTTTGCACATTTTTCTGCATTTTGGTGCTGTGTAACCGGTTACACTGTGTAAATTTTGAAAAACTGCACTTATTTTGAACTAAGTAACCGGTTAGCAGTTATACTGTAACCGGTTACTTCGAAACAGAATGCAATTTTTGCTTTGTTTTTGGGGCTGTTTTGGTTCCTTTTCCATTTTCTTCCCTTTCCTTTGTTCTTATCCTTAGATCACATATTTGTGTGGTTTAATTTGGCTTTCTCTTCATCTATTTCTTTTTTTCTTTTTGATCGATGAAAGTCTAAAGATCTTGGAATTCTTTTGTTGAATTTCGATCGAGACGAGATCGCTACCACTTTTCTTTTTGTGCGGTATTGCTTTCGGATGACGATCTACATATCGTTTATCTAGCATACATTAGCATAAAGAGCTATTGACCGGCCTCATTGTAGGGTAATTACTCCGTAAATTACTCGACGATTGCTTAACATAGCGCAATATTTATCCCGTATCGGAAAACTATCAAGAATGGTTGATTATTTGTCTTATGGTTCAAAACTCATGAAACTTGTTGTTAGGAGACTTTGGTCTTATCAATCCTCAAATGAGTTTCATCAACCTTGACCTAAGTGCAATTATTCAATTGTTATTGATCACTAACACTAACAACTAATCACTAACTTACTAACAATATTTTGTATTAATTTTGTTTACATTTCCTTCTCGCTCCCTATCTCTCTTTTACTTTTATGCAATTTTTCCTTTGTCCGTTGGACACATGTTTATGCTTCCGCATATTTTTCCTTTTTTCGTTGGACACATGTTTATGTTTCCGCAATTTTTCCTTTGTCCGTTGGACATATGTTTATGCTTCTGCCATTTTTCTTTTGTCCATTTGGACTTAAAATATTAATAAAGGCTTAAACCATAAAAAACTTAATTCTCCTCATCTTGGACTATTGGTTACTATCCTATGCTTTGGAGTGATCTCTTTATGGACCTCTTTTGAAGTGATATTGGACTTATGGACCTAGAATTAGGACTTCTTATCCCTTTGCTTGGAGTATTGATTGAAGACTTGCCTTTATGTGGCCAAATTGCTTAAGGATGGAATTCTTTTAATATTGCTTTGAAGTGGCTCCATTTTGGTTAGATCCTTCTTTTCCCTAGCTTTTACTTTATGCACTAGGATACTCACTTCTTCTCCTCCCCATTCTTAAAATTTCAAAATCTCCTCTCTCTTTTTCAAAACCTTCTTGTTTTCAACTTAAAACCGCTTTCATAATAAAACCTTGACTTTTGTCAAGTGACTTTTAAAGCTTCATTTTCTTTAATAAATGTCAACCTATCTTAACCATACTTTGACCATTTCATGAAAACATAAAAAATATAAAACTCACTCAAATCTTTTGTTCTTTTATGCACCTTTTTTCTTTTAAACTCTTTTTCATAAGTTTAGACATGATTCATTTCTTTAAGCGGAATTATTCGCTTAGGAATGACGACTTGTCTTTACACTTAAAAATCAATCAAAACCAACAAATTTTTTGTTCTTTGTACCACGACCTACGGGGTTTTGATCCTACATTGCACATCGTGGGTACGTAGGCATGAGGCGATAAGTCTCTCCAAACACAAAAATATTAAAAAATAATTCTCCTCTCATCTCCTCAATCTCTTTACGAGCAAACCATTTTCAAACCAAAAAGCTGTAGATATTTCAAAGGGTTCCTATAGAGTACTATAGACGTTTTGGGTGCTAACACCTTCCCATTGCGTAACCAACCCCCCTTACCCATTCTCTGTTTGTTCTTGTTGTTTTAGAACTCTTTAGGTTTTGTTTGCTCTTTTTCCTTTCCCTTTGTGGATAAAAATAAAAGTGCGGTGGCGACTCTTGCTTAATTTTGAGTTAAGTTAATCAATAGCTTACACTCACAAATTTCCGCGCTTTAGAAAAGTGGCGACTCTGCTGGGGATTATGTCCCTTGAGGGGTTTAGCTAACTTTGATTTATTTACTGCTTTTTGTTTGATTTGCCTGTTACTTGTTTGTTTTGTTTGGGAGCTCCTCTGTGTGTGAGATAAGTCCTATACCCGGACTAGAGTGCACTTTGAGATAGGAGGATAGTATAGTCAAGGGAACTTTGAAGGAGTCGAATCCTGAAAAAGAAAAACTTGGGAATCTATCCACTCGGTGGTTGTCTCTTTGGAATTACTGATGTCGATCGAGCGATCGAGAAGGCATTACTTTTTCCATAGAAGCCTATAACACTGAGGACCGTAGTAACCCTTAACCCATCCTAGCCTTTTTAGGATCGTAGCGCGGAAGCTATGAAGATGCAAATCTGACTTAGCTGTCACGTGATGCTACACTCAGATTAGATTCTCTTGAGGATAACTACCAACCTCCGAGCAAATCGGTGTACTGGTGTGTCTGATAGTGGATTGTGGACCCTGGGCACTTTGTTAGAACCGCTATTTTCTACAGGTACAATGAAGACAAAACCTTAGTACATACCTTTGTGGGATTGGTTCTTACCCTTGGCTTCATGCTCGTGACTTGAACCTTGACCCGTGTGCATTGTGTGATCTTGTTTGTGGTTGTTGCATCCATGCACTCATGCATTCATGAGCATTCTTTTGGGAGGTTTCAAGGAACTTAAAGGTGTTATTGCAAACATTGCAGATACTTTTGTTATGGATTTTGGAAGGAGAAGTACCAAGAAGTACACTCTCAAGAGTCCTAAATTAGAGGGTTTGAGAGAGCTAGTATCTTTGGTTGATGATACCAAGAAGTTTGAGTCCAGATATGGAAGGCTTTTGTCTCTCTTGAAGGTTGATATGGCTGAAGGATTGCTTGCTACTTTGGTTCAGTTCTATGACCCTTTGCTGCATTGTTTGGCAAATGTTGATCAATAGGAATCCAAGTCTCCTCTAGCCATTGACTAGAGGTTAGAGCACAGACTGCTGGTTCCCTAGTTCTTGGACAAGTCTTGACTGAATTCAGTTGGAAAGGGCTCAGTCCATGCCACCTTGGTGCATCCATTAAATGCTCCAAACCAAAATTGGAGTCTTGTCCCTCTTTTAGGCATTTCTAGGTTTGGCATGCTACTTTTGGTTCCAAGGACTTGGGAGGCTGATGGATCAGTGTTTGTCCCTCCTTGGTCTCCCCCTGAGGTGTTCAGATGGATAAACTTATTTGTCATTTGCAAAATTTACTCAAATCGAGCAAAATGCATAAATCTGCCTTGCCATGACAGTTTGCAGAAGGCACATTGTCATTGTCATATCTCATGGCTTAAGTGAAGTTTCATGGAGTTCTTGGCCATTTTGGAAAGCTCTTATATGATATAACACGTGTGTGATCATAGTTTCTCTTGATACTTTTTGGATCCAAGTGAAAAATCCCCCTACTTTTGGAAAAAAAGCAAGACAGATTCTGACTTAGTGAAAATTTCACTAAGTGTTGGAAAAAGTGACATTTCATGTTTTCAGCCATTTTGATCCAACCATAACTCAAAATCCATGATGAATTGGAATGAGGTGTAGTTGACACTTTTAAAGTATGCCATGAGAGCTACAAATCCATATTTGGATCAACCCAAATGGTTGCTTGGATCTCAAGTTATGATCCTTGGAAGTTGGTACCCTAGCCACTTTGTTCCATAACTTAGAAAATTTCTAAGTTTTTTATGGTTACCCCTTTTACAAGTTATCTCACTTTTCTTGGTTTTTCTTGATGAATGATGATTCCAATCACACATTAACATCATTTTAGGGTCAGGGGACCATAATTGATCAAAAAATCAAAAAGTCAAACTTTGACTTTTGGGCACAGTTGACTTTTTATCAGATGAATTCCAAACTGTGTGATCCTCTATGAAATCAAGTCCTTGACCTAAATCAAACTTGATGGATTGATTTCATAGGCGTTATAGGGTGTATTGAATCATGTCCCAAGGTTTGGGAGCATGTCCTGGTCAAAAGTCAAAGGCACAGTTGACTTTTTCTTCAAAAACCCTAACTGTGGTTCTGATGAACTTGAAACTTGTGAATCAACCTTCTTGGATCAATCCATTGTTGCAAATGGATCAATGTAATGTGTTAGAGACCTTCAAATCCTTTCTTGAGGTCTTGGCTCATGTTTTGTCCCAAAAGTCAACTTAGGGGTGAATTAGGTCAAGAAACCCTAATTCCTGATTTTTTTATGAATGCATCCCCTTAGGCAAAATTGACTTGATGATTGGCTTCATGATGTCCCTTGGAGCATCTTAGGTTGTGATTTGAAGCCTTTGGATCATTCCCAGAGGGAAATTTCCATCTGGAGGCCCTAGTCGACCAAAACCCTAATTTGGTGACACTGACGATCTTGAGGCTTAATCCACTCGGAATGTTGCAACTTTGTGCTTGATTCTTGATGTGGGAGTCCTCTTGATCTATTGTGGATGTTTGAGAGGTTAGAAAAGTTGAAGATCATGTCATTCCTTGATTGATCCTTTGTCTAATAGCTCTGAGAGAGCTTGAAACCCTAAATTTGATTGTAGTGGATGCTCACCCATCTTTGGGGAGACTAATGAGGTATAATGGTCCATCCATATTGTGATGATGATTTGCACAATGATGGGGAATCTTAGTGGTCAAAATTTGGGGTATGACACATGCTAGGTTTGTAACTGACTCCTCGTAACCTTATGTTAACTTGGCTAACTACAACTGGAACGGTCCTATTCTAAATGTGTTAAAGGTTAGATTGTTGTTGGTGTTAATGAATTAAAATGGGTGTTGTGAATTAGATGTAAGTTGTGATTCAACTAGTGCTAGGTGATGTTAGTTCAATTAGCCATAACAGTTAATTTACACGTGATTCATGCTATGTCAATTGGTTAACAGTTGGTTAACGATTATACCTATTGTGCTATTTGAATGTGAATTCAAATTAGCTAAGTTTAAATATTTCTTGAGACAGTTGGATTCAATTAGTAGGATTTGTTAGTATTGTTTGGTTTACAAAGAAGTTAGATTGTTGTTATGTTGTTAAAGTTGTTTGTTATGATATGATATCACTCATCGCGGTTAGAGGTCAATTAGTATCAAATCAAATGCTTTTGAATGGTGTGGTTCATTGTGTGATTTATTAGATGCAGGTTGTTGTAACAAATAAGATATGAAACATGCTAAATTTTAGGAGAGTGTTAGCTAACTAGATGAATTTACCTATAATCAAACAAATTAACTAGAGACTAGAACCATGTTGGTTTTAGCAGGCCATTGGTAACTTGTTAGGTCATTATTTTGTGAATTAAAATATGCAAATGACTATGGATATGAATTGAGTTGTTAGGGTACTATGAACATGTGATGAGGTTTTTGGTTAATGGAAGGCTTGTTGTATTATGTGTACATGAAAATGTATGCTAATTGAATTTTGTTTGATTTATTTTGTAATTATATGCTGTGGAATTGGCTTGAAACAGTGATTTATCTTGTGGAGTCAGGCTTGAAATGTTATGCATGTGTGTTATTTGTTAATGGACTGGTTTGGACTAAATTGTGAGATGCAATGAGATGGGTAAATGGATCTATGTACATGCATTGGTGTGTGTGGCTTGTAAATCTAGAAACTTCTGCCACGAGATGGATGCTTGCATGTCATGCTTTTGGAGTGATTGTAATGAACATGCCTGCCTACACTTGTGCATTTTTAGTTGCAGTTTGTTGTGACTGCTCATGCCTAAGCCTTTCCTTATAGCATTATGTAACCTTTTTGATGTGGGTTGATTGTGTATTGCTTTCATTTTGTAGGTGGTCATAGTGATGATTATTGGAAGGAAACGCCACCAAAGGGGCTACATACTGTCATACCCCAAATTTGTCCTACCTGTATATATTTTCATCTGTACATCCACCCATTAACTATCATTCAGAAAAATCCAAAAAAATATGTTGTCTTCAATTATGTTTATCCTTCGTCCAATTTAATATCCAATCCAATGTCCATATCCATTCCCACTTTCCATTTCTTATCAGTTTCTTATCCATGGATATCCTTATATTTTCTCAATTACAGCGTGTCCACTTTTAATATTCATTTCAAAACCATTGTTTTTAGTTATCCATTTTCTCATAAACTCATATTTTATTATTTTTGCCCACTTTAATTTACATATCCAATTTCTATTCATTATCCAATTTTCAATAACCATATCTGTTTTTTCACTTTTTTTCAATACAAATTATTATTCATTATTTTCTCTTTTTTTTTACTTAACCAATTTTCCACTATTGATTTTTCTAATCTACAAAGTCCAATGTCATTTTCCATGTTTTAATTTCAAGTTACAAAACTCATTTCAAGATTCAATTACAAGACTCAAGCTTCAAATCCCATTCAAAGGTCCAAATTACAATTTTCATTACAAGTTCAATTTAAGTTTTCAACAAAAACCATATTACAAGAGAAGTTGCCAAAAAAAAAAGGAAAAGCTTCACAACATGACAGCCAACACAAACCAAACACAACCCTTTCTTCATCACCAATAAATCCCAACCGACCTTGAATCTCCCAAATCATATTAAGGGTAACAATGTAATTGAAGGCATAAGATTAAATACAAATACTCCAGGACAAACAATTCTGTACATTGACCATCATAGTCTACCTCCATACGCACCAAGCAACAACGACATGTCCTCTAAACCCTCCTTACAACCTGCTACAAAACTGTCCTTGAAAACAACCTCACAACAGGACCTGCCATGGAAGATGACTCATCACAACCACAAGACAAAAAGACATGTACCTCTAAACTTAACTAACAAGTTAGTTTTGGTTTTAAAAGGGACTGGGTAGATTCACAGTAGGGGGAGCAAAAAAAATAAAAACAGAAACTCACCTTAAAAAAAAATCAACATTCTGCAGAAATTTCTCAACAATCGTACAAAACGATTAACCTCCAATGATCCAAACAGAATCACCTTCAAATCCTCTTCTTGAAAAAATAACTCCTCCTAACTGAACCTCACAACACAACAACCACACACCCACCATCCTCTAATCTTTTCATCGACCCGACCGGCGCCGTCACCACTCCATAAACCCCTCCGTCGCCTTCCCCTTCTGCATCCGTTCCAAAACCTCTCACCAACCCCTTCATCCCAACCTCAAAACCATCTTTCTTTTTCACGAACCACCTTCGGCAACCACCAAACACTTCCTTCATTCACCACCATCAAACAACACAAACAACAACTCAAAACCTCAAGTCCGAAACCCATTCATAAAGAAAAACAAAACCTGAAACAGAACAGAGAGTGGGAAGAAGAAGAGTGATTTCAACACCCAAATCAAACCCAAAAAAAAACTCAGAAGGAGACGAGTAGAGAGAAATCCCGCGAGACAGTAGCGGTGGGATCATCTGATATTTTGTGAAAACGGAGCCGGTGTAGGGAGAAGGTATCGCGTGATGATGAAGAGGAAACCGTTTGTTTTTTCTTCTGAACGTGTATTTGATCAAACCTGGGATTTGTCCCATTTTAATTTCAATGACCCCAACCTTGTTTTTTTGTACCGTGTTTTTGTGGGGTGTAGTGGGCTCTTAAGCCCACACGAGTTCTATTAATACATTCCTTTCAAATTCTGCTTACCTCACCTCTCTTTGTTTTTTTGTTTCGTTTTAAATAATTTTTTTAGGTTTTCTAATTGATTCTAAGAAAGTTTTATTCAAGAGTAGTGAATCTTAGTTTATATTTTTTCATCCCAATGTTTTTTTTAATTTCAATATCTATTTCTCATTTTATTGACTTGATTTCATTATTTCTATTAATTTCGGGGCCAATGATCTAGCAATACTCATGATTTAATTGGTTTGTTCAAACCAATAGAATTTTGATATATATGAAGCCTATTTATTTATTTATTTATTTCAATTTATTTCATTATACTATTTTTATTCACTTATTTTGGGTCAATGAAAACCAAACATCGACGATTTGTCGATTTCTCGACTTAATCTCGACAAAGGTGAGACCTTTATTGTTTTTCTTATCATTTTCAATTTTACTTCATTTTTATTCATTTTTGGGTCCATGAAAACTAAATATTGATTGATTTATCGATTTTCTCGATTAAATCTCGATAAAGGTGAGACCTTTATTCTCTGTATTCATATTTCCAATTTAATTTCTTATTTGTCACATTGTATTCTTTTATTTTCACTTTTGGTCAATGAAAGTCAAAAGTCGTCGATTATCCTTTCGTCGATTAAATCCGATTAAGACGAGACCAACTTTATTTCTATGTCAATACTATACCTTATTCATATTATCTTGATTATTATCTTGCTCATATTCATATTATTCATATCCATATTTATTTATCTAACCATTTTCATTTGTACATACTTTAATCAAAAAACACTAAAAATATCGAAACCTAAAAAACTAATTGATGGCCTGTTGGTTATGATCATTTGCTTGGAAACTTTGGTTCGAGGCTTAGTTTAGGACACTTCGCACACACACGGCTTTCTCTTGGGCTACCTTACAATGAGACCCTTTATTTCATGTCAACACTTGTATTTTACATGTACCCCTGTCCCATTCCGATGTACGCATTTATTATTGCTTTGATTGTGGTTTATTTACTAGGAGCACCCCTAGGGACTAGCATAGACAACCCATTTTCAAACAAAATCCTCGATTCGTCGTCGAGCCATTTTCAAACAAACCCCTTTTCAACCAAACTCTCGATTCGTCGTCGAGCCATTTTCAAACAAACCCCTTTTCAACCAAACTCTCGATTCGTCATCGAGTCCACTTTCAAACAAACCCAGTTTCAACCAAACTCTCGATTCGTCGTCGAACCCATTTTTAAATTAACCTCTAACCAAATTCTTTTTCAAACCAAACTCTTTTCATAACAAATAAACCCTTGATCCAACGTCAAACGGATTTTCATAATCAAACTTCAAAAACAATTAACGATTATCGTAACTCTTTAAGGTGAAAATGGGGGTTCAAGTCTTTGATCTTCCTTCGATTGTTTGGGTGCGAGTTCTCTTACTCGTGTGTGATAAATTGACGCCTCTTCTTTTAACAAATCGAATCCTTTTCAAAATAACCAAGCGCATACAATAAACCCTTGATCCCATGTCAAGCGGACTTTCATAATTAAAACTCAAAACGACTAACAACTATCGAAACTCTTTTTCAAGGTGAAAAATGGGGGTTCAAGTCTTTGATCTCTTTTCGATTTTTTGGGTGCGAGTTCTCTTACTCGTGTGTGAGCAATTGACGCTTCTTTTAAAATCAACCAACCCGCCCTTGTTTCGTGGGCGTACCACGAACTACGACTGCTCTGATTCTTTATTCTCGTCCGAGTAAAGATACGTAGGCACAAGATTGCGATGATCTTGGCGAGCTACCTTCCCTCCATTTTCCGTTTTCCCCTATCCTCTCCCGTAGTCGAACTACGATTGCTCTGATTTCTCATTCTCGTCCGAATGAGCATACGTAGGCCCGACGTCGCGATGATCTTGCAGAGCACCCTATCCTAAAACCACCCCATTTCCCCTTAGCATCATTTCCCTTTTATCTTTACCATTCCGTATTTATTTTAGAGAAGAAAACGAACAAACTTAGCTAACGAGTATCGCGATTCGAATAAAGAGGTTCCCGTTGAGTACAACGGACGTGAGGGGGTGCGCGTACCTTCCTCTCACGTAACCGACTCCCGAACCCAGAATGTGGTTGCGACGACCATGTTCTTATCCTCCTCCTTAAAGGTTTTCTCGATATTTTCCTTTCCCTCTTTTGGGATAAATAAAGTTCGGTGACGACTCTGTCGAACCGTTTTCCGCGCCTTTCGGGCGAGGGTCGTGTCTTCGATTTAAGCGATGAATTTTCGAGGTGCGACAGATGGCGACTCTGCTGGGGAACATTTGCTCCATGCAAGAGAGAGTCAAGCCTATCTTAATTCGAATCGCGAGTTCGTTAGTTTTGTTTATTTTCTTCTCATTTGCTTACTTTCTTGTTTACTTGTTTGTGTTACCTTTTGTAACATTGTTGGGTTGTTCTGATGTTGGGAACTTTGTGAGATGGCTCTACACCCGAGTCTGAGAAAAACCCTAGGCTTAGGATGGTGGTTGTGTAGTGTAGGCTTGCGTGGTCTCTTCCGCGCGAGTTGAAGCGAAAACCACCGCTTGGAGTAGATTCCCTTGGAGATATTATTGTTGTGGTGAATCTTTGCCATGGTGGTAATACTTTCGAGTGGGTCGTTGATCCCAAGGACCATTAACCCAATTTACCCATGGTGGTTGGTAGTGTTAATTCTATGTTAGTTAATGTGAACGCCCCAATCAGATGAGATCCCTCGAACGTATTACTTCCTGACAGTAATATTTTTGACCTCGATCTAAGATTCTGAGAACCCTATTTAGAACCCGTGTGTCGATGGTTGTGTAATGGGCGCCTCCGAGGAATCTTTCTCGTGGGGAAGAAACGAAGACCTCACCTAGACGAGATTATTTCGAGAATATTATAGTCGGACAAATCTTTGTCTTGGTTATAATGTTTTCGAAATATATCCATAACTCTAGGCACCTACTCGTTTTAGAAACCTACCTGTGGGTTTTTCTTGTCCTAGCTGTGGTTCTTGACCCGTTCCCCTAGCCAACCTCAGAACTGTTTAAAGCTGTTTGATCCTGCGATCCTGGATCTCGCATCTTGCATTGCATCTCATGTCATTGCATTGCATTGCATCTGTTACGCATCTTGCATTGCATTTTCAACCTCAGAATCTCACTTCACCTTCCTTCCTTCTCCAGTAAATCAAGTCGTTTCCTCGACACCAGTACGCAGCTCAAGCCAAAAGCAGATGAATGATCAATCATATTCAACAAGATCATGCCACCACATACAAAGGCAGGGTCATCATTAAAGGGGTTGCCGAAGATAAGCAAAACAATCTCCACCTCTGAACAAGCCAGTTCAAGCACCAATCAAGTCAAGACAAGAAGATCAGTTCCTCGAAGAAGGCATTCGTCATGCCATCCCATCATTTCGCATCCTTGTATTTTGTCTTTGTTAGTATAAGTACTGTATGCTTTGAACATTTCCGTTTGTATTTGGTTTTCTTAATGTATTGATTATGCATGTTTTGAATCAGTTATGTCGTATTCACTCATTTTTTCCATTTACTGCAAAACACCGACACATTTATCCACTTCACTATCTTTATCAGCTATCGCTTAGCAATGATTGGAGGGAGGATGATGAAAATGAAATACCCATAATTGCAAAATGTATCCTTTCGGACAGAATCTCGTCGATGATGTACAGGCATTGTTTCAATCCCCCAAACACTGGAGAGACAAGGAGTTAATCCCTAGTAAACCACTTCAAGCCTAGAAGTAGCAGTTTTCTTCGGATATACAAAACCTTACACTCAACCTGGGGCAGGGTAGTGTTCAGTTAATCCAACTACACACTCAAATCACGAGACAAAATCCAAAGACATGACGGTTGTTCATCAATAACCATGACTTGGCAGTCACAATCCTCCAACGACAAAACAAAAAAAACAAAAATCAAAAGCCTGCTAAGTCGAGCACCTCTAAGGAGACTTAGGCAAAAATCAAGGCAATCCCGATGGACTCGAAAATCCATGCAAAAGATAGGGATAAAAAAAACAAAAGAGGCCCTCGAATCCCCAACAAAAACAAAATAAAACTCAGCGACCACCATATTAAAATCAAAGGGTCACTAACATCCAGCACAAAATAAGATGACTGCCATTTCGAGCAAACCTTGAGCCATCACTCTTACACCGTCAACCTTTTTGGAATACAAACATGTGCAAAATTAACTGAACGTAGGACTGGAAGTTCATCACGAAGAAGGGGTGGGTACAAACTAACTTTGGGCCTAATATCCTTTGTTTCATAAACCGTAAACCAGACCACGTTACAACCCTCGAAAGACCTAATTGAGGCGAGGTTTATTCTGAAAGCATACTATTGCAAGGTTGCGTAAACTGACTCCCCGTATTTGCTAATCTTCAGCATTGGTGTCATTCTCCTTGCTATATCTTTCACACCATCAAAATCAACACACGTTTGGGCTAACGGTCCATTCGTCTCACTATCACGACACTCGAATGAACGACTCCTTTTCAAAACTTGCATGAGTATTGCATTAAGATTACCATTTGAGAATGAGCAATTTTAACTGCAAATCAGTGCTAGACATCAAGACAACTCCAACAAGGGGCAATCAAAGAGGAACTTGAACTTTCAGTGGTGCCGACCCGAAGCAAGACTACCTCAACAGCTCAATCAGGGGCAAGCTACCTCAAAGCACATCAAAGTTCATCTTCCAAAGATCAGACCACTTTAGAACTGGTTAATCAGGGGCAGAACATTACCATGTTCAGACCTGGGCAAGACTCATTGCAGCAAGCAATCCTGATCATCAAGCACAGAGTCGTGGTATTCTCAGAAACGACTTATCATCAAGCAATCAAGCTTGAGGCTTCAAGAGCATATTCGTCTGCTTCAATCATGGTGTCTTCAACAAAATGAGTGTCGAGGAAATCAAATCCCTCCCACTGCCCGAAAGTCCAATCCGCATTGGCAACTACCTAAAAGTCCACCATGTTGGCACCCTCTCCAAACTTATCCAATCACCCGTCTGCAATCATGTGCATCATACGCATCATACGCATTTCATTCGTCATCATATGCATACCAAAAAACTATGTCATACTTCCCCAGCACTTACATCTCCGCGCGTCTGCATTTGCATTTCACATCATTACAAAATCAAGCAGTCATACGCATAGTCAAGATCTAGGATCAATCTCAAGACTGCAAGATGATCATCAGCCCATCCAGGGGCATCTTCTTCAAATCCGTGGGCGTTCCTCACGAAGTTGTTTCAACCTTTTGTTGATCAAGCTCAAGAGAAATCTTCAGCCCAGGCAGGGGCATCTTCTTCAAGTTCATGGGCGTTCCCCATGAAATCTTCAACCTTTTGTTGATGAAGCTGTGATCTCCAAGCAAGTCAGTGGGCGTTCCTCATTGAGTTGTGTTCCTCAACCTTTTGTTGCTGAGGTCGTCATCCTCATCCCAACCAATAAACATTCCTCCGAGTCAGTGGGCGTTCCTCATTGAATCTTTTCTTCAAGTCGAACTACGACTGCCCTGATTCTTTATTCTCGTCTGAGTAAAGATATGTAGGCATAAGATTGCGTAGATCTTGGCGGGTTACCTTCTCCATTTTTCACTATTTCCCTTTCCTTTTCATGGGCGTTCCTCATTGAGTTCTTTACTTCAACCTTTTGTTGATGTCTCCAAATAAATCTCACTCATCATATCCCCAGTAAACTTGACCTTTTATCAATTGCCTTACTATCATCCTTTTGGTGGTAGTCAAACCCTGTCAGCTCAATTCAACCTGCATCCTTTTGGTGTTGGTCAATCCTCAAAATCAAAAGCTAACTATCATCCTTTTGGTGGTAGCCATCCATGTCAAGTTTTTTTAACCTTCATCCTTTTGGTGTTGGTCCTCGCAAGTGGGAAGTTCCTATCATCCTTTTGGTGGTAGTAGCTTGTTTTGATCCGTCATCCTTTTGGTGTCGCCGATCCATAAACCCTTGGTCTGTGTGTCATCCTTTTGGTGAGTGACAGTCTGTGTGTGTGTGCGCCCTATTATCCTTTTGGTAATAGCAGGCTGTGTTGTGTGCCATACTATCCTTTTGATAGTAGCATGTTGTGTGTGTGCCCTATTATCCTTTTGGTAATAGCAGGCTATGTTGTGTGCCATATTATCCCTTTGGTAATAGCAGGCTGTGTTGTGTGCCATACTATCCTTTTGGTAGTAGCAGGCTGTGTTGTGTGCCATACTATCCTTTTGGTAGTAGCAGGCTGTGTGTGTGCCATACTATCCTTTAGGTAGTAGCAGGCTGTGTGTGTGCCCTATTATCCTTTTGGTAATAGCAGGCTGTGACCTCATTTCCATCCTTTTGGTGGAAGGGTCTGTGTGTGTGTGTGCCCTATTATCTCGTCGGTAATAGCAGTCTTTGAACTCATTTCCATCCTTTTGGTGGAAGGGTCGGTGTGTGTGTGCCCTATTATCTCGTCGGTAATAGCAGGCTTTGACCTCATTTCCATCCTTTTGGTGGAAGGGTCTGTGTGTGTGTGCCCTATTATCTCGTCAGTAATAGCAGGCGTTGGCCTCTTTTCCATCCTTTTGGTGGAAGGGTCTGTGTGCGTGTGTGCCCTATTATCTCGTCGGTAATAGCATGCTTTGACCTCATTTTCATCCTTTTGGTTGAAGGGTCTGTGTGTGTGTGTGCCCTATTATCCCATCGGTAATAGCAGGCTTTGACCTCATTTTCCATCCTTTTGGTGGAAAGGGTCTGTGTGTGTGTGTGCCCTATTATCTCGTTGGTAATAGTAGGCTTTGACATCATTTTCCATCCTCTTGGTCGAAGGGTCTGTCATCCTTTTGGTGTCAGTTTTATTCTGTTATTCCACCTCCCAATCCTTTTCTTTCTTTCGGACAAATTCGTGGTCTTCTTCATATCTAATTGTTTTCTACCTTGAAAGAACGAACGCCGTAGCAGTTCATCTAACTCGGTTTAAGCCAATTAGATAGGGGCATCTGTCCTACCCCAAATTTCTCCTACCTGTATATATTTTCATCTGTACATCCACCCATTAACTATCATTCAGAAAAATCCAAAAAAATATGTTGTCTTCAATTATGTTTATCCTTCGTCCAATTTAATATCCAATCCAATGTCCATATCCATTCGCACTTTCCATTTCTGATCAGTTTCTTATCCATGGATATCCTTATATTTTCTCAATTAAACCGTGTCCACTTTTAATATTCATTTCAAAACTATTGTTTTTAGTTATCCATTTTCTCATAAACTCATATTTTATTATTTTTGCCCACTTTAATTTACATATCCAATTTCTATTCATTATCCAATTTTCAATAACCATATCCATTTTTTCACTTTTTTTCAATACAAATTATTATTCATTATTTTCTCTTTTTTTTACTTAACCAATTTTCCACTATTGATTTTTCTAATCTACAAAGTCCAATGTCATTTTCCATGTTTTAATTTCAAGTTACAAAACTCATTTCAAGATACAATTACAAGACTCAAGCTTCAAATCCCATTCAAAGGTCCAAATTACAATTTTCATTACAAGTTCAATTTAAGTTTTCAACAAAAACCATATTACAAGAGAAGTTGCCAAAAAAAAAGGAAAAGCTTCACAACATGACAACCAACACAAACCAAACACAACCCTTTCTTCATCACCAATAAATCCCAACCGACCTTGAATCTCCCAAATCATATTAAGGGTAACAATGTAATTGAAGACATAAGATTAAATACAAATACTCCAGGACAAACAATTCTGCACATTGACCATCATAGTCTACCTCCATACGCTCCAAGCAACAACGACATGTCCTCTAAACCGTCCTTACAACCTGCTACAAAACTGTCCTTGAAAACAACCTCACAACAGGACCTGCCATGGAAGATGACTCATCACAACCACAAGACAAAAGGACATGTACCTCTAAACTTAACTAACAAGTTAGTTTTGGTTTTAAAAGGGACTGGGTAGATTCACAGTAGGGGGAGCAAAAAAAAATAAAAACAGAAACTCACCTTAAAAAAAAAATCAACATTCTGCAGAAATTTCTCAACAATCGTACAAAATCATTAACCTCCAATGATCCAAACGGAATCACCTTCAAATCCTCTTCTTGAAAAAAAAACTCCTCCTAACCGAACCTCACAACACAACAACCACACACCCACCATCCTCTAATATTTTCATCGACCCAACCGGCGTCGCCACCACTCCATAAACCCCTCCGCCGCCTTCCCCTTCTGCATCCGTTCCAAAACCTCTCACCATCCCCTTCATCCCAACCTCAAAACCATCTTTCTTTTTCACGAACCACCTTCGGCAACCACCAAACACTTCCTTCATTCACCACCATCAAACAACACAAACAACAACTCAAAACCTCAAGTTCGAAACCCATTCATAAAGAAAAACAAAACCCGAAACAGAATAGAGAGTGGGAAGAAGAAGAGTGATTTCAACACCCAAATCAAACCCAAAAAAAAACTCAGAAGGAGACGAGTAGAGAGAAATCGCGCGAGAGAGTAGCGGTGGGATCATCTGATTTTTTTTGAAAACGGAGCCGGTGTAAGGAGAAGGTATCGCGTGATGATGAAGAGGAAACCGTTTGTTTTTTCTTCTGAACGTGTATTTGATCAAACCTGGGATTTGTCCCATTTTAATTTCAATGACCCCAACCTTGTTTTTTTGTACCGTGTTTTTGTGGGGTGTAGTGGGCTCTTAAGCCCACACGAGTTCTATTAATACATTCCTTTCAAATTCTGCTTACCCCACCTCTCTCTTTGTTTTTTTGTTTCGTTTTAAATAATTTTTTTAGGTTTTCTAATTGATTCTAAGAAAGTTTTTTTCAAGAGTAGTGATTCTTAGTTTATATTTTTTCATCCCAATGTTTCTTTTTAATTTCAATATCTATTTCTCATTTTATTGACTTGATTTCATTATTTCTATTAATTTCGGGGCCAATGATCTAGCAATACTCATGATTTAATTGGTTTGTTCAAACCAATGGAATTTTGATATATATGAGGCCTATTTATTTATTTTTTTATTTCAATTTATTTCATTATACTATTTTTATTCACTTATTTTGGGTCAATGATTATCAAATACCGACGATTTGTCGATTTCTCGACTTAATCTCGACAAAGGTGAGACCTTTATTGTTTTTCTTATCATTTTCAATTTTACTTCATTTTTATTCATTTTTGGGTCCATGAAAACTAAATATCGATTGATTTAACGATTTTCTCGATTAAATCTCGATAAAGGTGAGACCTTTATTCTTTGTATTCATATTTCCGATTTAATTTCTTATTTGTCACTTTGTATTCTTTTATTTTCACTTTTGGTAAATGAAAGTCAAAAGTCGTCGATTATCGTTTTGTCGATTAAATTCGATTAAGACGAGACCAACTTTATTTCTATGTCAATACTATACCTTGTTCATATTATCTTGATTATTATCTTGCTCATATTCATATTATTCATATTATTCATATCCATATTTATTTATCTAACCATTTTCATTTGTACATACTTTAATAAAAAAACACTAAAAATATCGAAACCTAAAAAACTAATTGATGGACTGTTGGTTATGATCATTTGCTTGGCAACTTTGGTTCGAGGCTTAGTTTAGGACACTTCGCACACCCACACAGCTTTCTCTTGGGCTACCTTACAATGAGACCCTTTATTTCGTGTCAACACTTGTATTTTACATGTACCTCTCTCCCATTCCGATGTATGCATTTATTATTGCTTTGATTGTGGTTTGTTTACTAGGAGCACCCCTAGGGACTAGCATAGACAACCCATTTTCAAACCAAATCCTCGATTCGTCGTCGAGCCATTTTCAAACAAACCCCTTTTCAACCAAACTCTCAATTCGTCATCGAGTCCACTTTCAAACAAACTCATTTTCAACCAAACTCTCGATTCGTCGTCGAGCCAATTTTCAAATTAACCTCTAACCAAATTCTTTTTCAAACCAAACTCTTTTCATAACAAATAAACCCTTGATCCAACGCCAAGCGGATTTTCATAATCAAACTTCAAAAACAATTAACGATTATCGTAACTCTTTAAGGTGAAAATGGGGGTTCAAGTCTTTGATCTTCCTTTTATTGTTTGGGTGCGAGTTCTCTTACTCGTGTGTGAGCAATTGACGCCTATTCTTTTAACAAATCGAATCCTTTTCAAAATAACCAAGCGCATACAATAAACCCTTGATCCCATGTCAAGCGGACTTTCATAATTAAAACTCAAAATGACTAACAACTATCGAAACTCTTTTTCAAGGTGAAAAATGGGGGTTCAAGTCTTTGATCTCTTTTCGATTGTTTGGGTGCGAGTTCTCTTACTCGTGTGTGAGCAATTGGCGCCTCTTTTAAAAAATAACCAACCCTCCCTTGTTTCGTGGGCGTACCACGAACTACGACTGCTCTGATTCTTTATTCTCGTCCGAGTAAAGATATGTAGGCACAAGATTGCGATGATCTTGGCGAGCTACCTTCCCTCCAATTTCCATTTCCCCCTATCCTCTCCCGTAGTCGAACTACGATTGCTCTGATTTCTCATTCTCGTCCGAATGAGCATACGTAGGCCCGAGTTCGCGATGATCTTGCCGAGCACCCTATCCTAAAACCACCCCATTTCCCCTTAGCATCATTTCCCTTTTATCTTTACCTTTTCGCATTTATTTTAGAGAAGAAAACGAACAAACTTAGCTAACGAGTATCGCGATTCGAATCAAGAGGTTCCCGTTGAGTACAACGGACGTGAGGGGGTGCGCGTACCTTCCTCTCACGTAACCGACTCCCGAACCCAGGATGTGGTTGCGACGACCATGTTCTTATCCTCCTCCTTAAAGGTTTTCTCGATATTTTCCATTCCCTCTTTTGGGATAAATAAAGTTCGGTGGCGACTCTGTCAAACCGTTTTCCGCGCCTTTCGCGCGAGGGTCGTGTCTTCGATTTAAGCGATGAATTTTTGAGGTGCGACAGATGGCGACTCTGCTGGGGAACATTTGCTCCATCCAAGAGAGAGTCAAGCCTATCTTGATTCGAATCGCGAGTTCGTTAGTTTTGTTTATTTTCTTCTCATTTGCTTACTTTCTTGTTTACTTGTTTGTGTTGCCTTTTGTAACATTGTTGGGTTGTTCTGATGTTGGGAACTTTGTGAGATGGCTCTACACCCGAGTCTGAGAAAAACCCTAGGCTTAGGATGGTGGTTGTGTAGTGTAGGCTTGCGTGGTCTCTTCCGCGCGAGTTGAAGCGAAAACCACCGCTTGGAGTAGATTCCCTTGGAGATATTATTGTTGTGGTGAATCTTTGCCATGGTGGTAATACTTTCGAGGTGGGTCGTTTATCCCAAGGACCATTAACCCAATTTACCCATGGTGGTTGGTAGCGTTAATTCTATGTGAGTTAATGCGAACGCCCTAATCAGATGAGATCCCTCGAACGTATTACTTCCTAACAGTAATATTTTTGACCTCGATCTAAGATTCTGAGAACCCTATTTAGAACCCGTGTGTCGATGGTTGTGTAATGGGCACCTCTGAGGAATCTTTCTCGTGGGGAAGAAACGAAGACCTCACCTAGACGAGATTATTTCGAGAATATTATAGTCGGACAAATCTTTGTCTTCGTTATAATGTTTTCAAAATATATCCATAACTCTAGGCACCTACTCGTTTTAGAAACCTACCTGTGGGTTTTTCTTGTCCTAGCTGTGGTTCTTGACCCGTTCCTCCAGCCAACCTTAGAACTGTTTGAAGCTGTTTGATCCTGCGATCCTGGATCTTGCATCTTGAATTGCATCTCATGTCATTGCATTGCATTGCATCTGTTGCGCATCTTGCATTGCATTTTCAACCTCAGAATCTCACTTCACCTTCCTTCCTTCTCTAGTAAATCAAGCCATTTCCTCGACACCAGTACGTAGCTCAAGCCAAAAGCTGATGAATGATCAATCATATTCAACAAGATCATGCCACCACATACAAAGGCAGGGTCATCATTGAAGGGGTTGTCGAAGATAAGCAAAACAGTCTCCACCTCTGAACAAGCCAGTTCAAGCACCAATCAAGTCAAGACAAGAAGATCAGTTCCTCGAAGAAGGCATTCGTCATGCCATCCCATCATTTCGCATCCTTGTATTTTGTCTTTGTTTGTTTAAGTACTGTATACTTTGAACATTGTCGTTTGTATTTGGTTTTCTTAATGTATTGATTATGCATGTTTTGAATCAGTTATGTCGTATTCACTCATTTTTTCCATTTACTGCAAAACACCGACACATTTATCCACTTCACTATCTTTATCAGCTGTCGCTTAGCAATGATTAGAGGGAGGATGATGAAAACGAAATACCCATAATTGTAAAATGTATGCTTTCAGACAGAATCTCATCGATGATGTACATGCATTGTTTCAATCCCCCAAACACTGGAGAGACAAGGAGTTAATCCCTAGTAAACCACTTCAAGCCTAGAAGTAGCAGTTTTCTTCGGATATACAAAACCTTACACTCAACCTGGGGCAGGGTAGTGTTCAGTTAATCCAACTACACACTCAAATCATGAGACAAAATCCAAAGACATGACGGTTGTTCATCAATAACCATGACTTGGCAGTCACAATCCTCCAACGACAAAACAAAAAAAAAAACAAAAATCAAAAGCCTGCTAAGTCGAGCACCTCAAAGGAGACTTAGGCAAAAATCAAGGCAATCCCAATGGACTCGAAAATCCATGCAAAAGATAGGGATCGAAAAAACAAAAGAGGCCCTCGAATCCCCAACAAAAACAAAATAAAACTCAGCGACCACCATATCAAAATCAAAGGGTCACTAACATCCAGTACAAAATAAGATGACTGCCATTTTGAGCAAACCTTGAGCCATCACTCTTACACCATCAACCTTTTTGGAATACAAACATGTGCAAAATTAACTGAACGTAGGACTGGAAGTTCATCACGAAGAAAGGGTGGGTACAAACTAACTTTGGGCCTAATATCCTTTGTTTCATAAGCCGTAAACCAGACCACGTTACAACCCTCGAAAGACCTAATTGAGGCGAGGTTTATTCTGAAAGTATACTATTGCAAGGTTGCGTAAACTGACTCCCCGTATTTGCTAATCTTCAGCATTGGTATCATTCTCCTTGCTATATCTTTCACACCATCAAAATCAGCACACGTTTGGGCTAACGGTCTATTCGTCTCACTATCACGACACTCGAATAAACGACTCCTTTTCAAACTTTGCATGAGTATTGCATTAAGATTACCATTTGAGAATGAGCAATTTTAACTGCAAATCAGTGCTAGACATCAAGACAACTCAAACAAGGGGCAATCAAAGAGGAACTTGAACTTTCAGTGGTGCCGACCCGAAGCAAGACTACCTCAACAGCTCAATCAGGGGCAAGCTACCTCAAAGCACATCAAAGTTCATCTTCCAAAGATCAGACCACTTCAGAACTGGTTAATCAGGGGCAGAACATTACCATGTTCAGACCTGGGCAAGACTCATTGCAGCAAGCAATCCTGATCATCAAGCACAGAGTCGTGGTATTCTCAGAAACGACTTATCATCAAGCAATCAAGCTTGAGGCTTCAAGAGCATATTCGTCTGCTTCAATCATGGTGTCTTCAACAAAATGAGTGTCGAGGAAATCAAATCCCTCCCACCGCCCGAAAGTCCAATTCGCATTGGCAACTACCTAAAAGTCCACCATGCTGGCACCCTCTCCAAACTTATCCAATCACCCGCCTGTAATCATGTGCATCATACGCATTTTATTCGTCATCATATGCATACCAAAAAACTATGTCATACTTCCCCAGCACTTGCATCTCCGCGCGTCAGCATTTGCATTGCACATCATTGCAAAATCAAGCAGTCATACGCATAGTCAAGATCCAGGATCAATCTCAAGACTGCAAGATAATCATCAGCCCATCCAGGGGCATCTTCTTCAAATACGTGGGCGTTCCTCACGAAGTTGTTTCAACCTTTTGTTGATCAAGCTCAAGAGCAATCTTCAGCCCAGGCAGGGGCATCTTCTTCAAGTTCATGGGCCTTCCCCATGAAATCTTCAACCTTTTGTTGATGAAGCTGTGATCTCCAAGCAAGTCAGTGGGCGTTCCTCATTGAGTTGTGTTCCTCAACCTTTTGTTGCCGAGGTCGTCATCCTCATCCCAACCAATAAACATTCCTCCGAGTCAGTGGGCGTTCCTCATTGAATCTTTTCTTCAAGTCGAACTACGACTGCCCTGATTCTTTATTCTCGTCCGAGTAAAGATACATAGGCACAAGATTGCGTAAATCTTGGCGGGTTACCTTCTCCATTTTTCACTGTTTCCCTTTCCTTTTCATGGGCGTTCCTCATTGAGTTCTTTACTTCAACCTTTTGTTGATGTCTCCAAATAAATGTCACTCATCATATCCCCAGCAAACTTGACCTTTTGTCAATTGCCTTACTATCATCCTTTTGGTGGTAGTCAAACCCTGTCAGCTCAATTCAACCTGCATCCTTTTGGTGTTGGTCAATCCTCAAAATCAAAAGCTAACTATCATCCTTTTGGTGGTAGCCATCCATGTCAAGTTATTTTAACCTTCATCCTTTTGGTGTTGGTCCTTGCAAGTGGGAATTTCCTATCATCCTTTTGGTGGTAGTAGCTTATTTTGATTCGTCATCCTTTTGGTGTCGCCGATCCATAAACCCTTGGTCTGTGTGTCATCCTTTTGGTGAGTGACAGCCTGTGTGTGTGTGTGCCCTATTATCCTTTTGGTAATAGCAGGCGGTGTTGTGTGCCATACTATCCTTTTGATAGTAGCAGGCAGTGTGTGTGCCCTATTATCCTTTTGGTAATAGCAGGCTGTGTTGTGTGTCATATTATCCCTTTGGTAATAGCAGGCTGTGTTGTGTGCCATACTATCCTTTTGGTAGTAGCAGGCTGTGTTGTGTGCCATACTATCCTTTTGGTAGTAGCAGGCTGTGTGTGTGCCATACTATCCTTTTGGTAGTAGCAGGCTGTGTGTGTGCCCTATTATCCTTTTGGTAATAACAGGCTGTGACCTCATTTCCATCCTTTTGGTGGAAGGGTCTGTGTGTGTGTGTGCCCTATTATCTCGTCGGTAATAGCAGGCTTTGACCTCATTTCCATCCTTTTGGTGGAAGGGTCTGTGTGTGTGTGTGCCCTATTATCTCGTCGGTAATAGCAGGCTTTGACCTCATTTCCATCCTTTTGGTGGAAGGGTTTGTGCGTCTGTGTGCCCTATTATCTCGTCGGTAATAGCAGGCATTGGCCTCTTTTCCATCCTTTTGGTGGAAGGGTTTGTGTGCGTGTGTGCCCTATTATCTCGTCGGTAATAGCAGGATTTGAACTCATTTTCATCCTTTTGGTGGAAGGGTCTGTGTGTGTGTGCCCTATTATCCCATCGGTAATAGCAGGCTTTGACCTCATTTTCCATCCTTTTGGTGGAAAGGGTCTGTGTGTGTGTGTGCCCTATTATCTCGTTGGTAATAGTAGGTTTTGACATCATTTTCCATCCTCTTGGTCGAAGGGTCTGTCATCCTTTTGGTGTCAGATTTATTCTGTTATTCCACCTCCCAATCCTTTTCTTTCTTTCGGACAAATTCGTGGTCTTCTTCATATCTAATTGTTTTCTACCTTGAAAGAACGAACGCCGTAGCAGTTCATCTAACTCGGTTTAAGCCAATTAGATAGGGGCATCTGTCATACCCCAAATTTCTCCTACCTGTATATATTTTCATCTGTACATCCACCCATTAACTATCATTCAGAAAAATCCAAAAAAATATGTTGTCTTCAATTATGTTTATCCTTCGTCCAATTTAATATCCAATCCAATGTCCATATCCATTCGTACTTTCCATTTCTGATCAGTTTCTTATCCATGGATATCCTTATATTTTCTCAATTAAACCGTGTCCACTTTTAATATTCATTTCAAAACCATTGTTTTTAGTTATCCATTTTCTCATAAACTCATATTTTATTATTTTTGCCCACTTTAATTTACATATCCAATTTCTATTCATTATCCAATTTTCAATAACCATATCCGTTTTTTCACTTTTTTTCAATACAAATTATTATTCATTATTTTCTCTTTTTTTTACTTAACCAATTTTCCACTATTGATTTTTCTAATCTACAAAGTCCAATGTCATTTTCCATGTTTTAATTTCAAGTTACAAAACTCATTTCAAGATTCAATTACAAGACTCAAGCTTCAAATCCCATTCAAAGGTCCAAATTACAATTTTCATTACAAGTTCAATTTAAGTTTTCAACAAAAACCATATTACAAGAGAAGTTGCCAAAAAAAAAGGAAAAGCTTCACAACATGACAACCAACACAAACCAAACACAACCCTTTCTTCATCACCAATAAATCCCAACCGACCTTGAATATCCCAAATCATATTAAGGGTAACAATGTAATTGAAGGCATAAGATTAAATACAAATACTCCAGGACAAACAATTCTGCACATTGACCATCATAGTCTACCTCCATACGCTCCAAGCAACAACGACATGTCCTCTAAACCGTCCTTACAACCTGCTACAAAACTGTCCTTGAAAACAACCTCACAACAGGACCTGCCATGGAAGATGACTCATCACAACCACAAGACAAAAAGACATGTACCTCTAAACTTAACTAACAAGTTAGTTTTGGTTTTAAAAGGGACTGGGTAGATTCACAGTAGGGGGAGCAAAAAAAATAAAAACAGAAACTCACCTTAAAAAAAAATCAACATTTTGCAGAAATTTCTCAACAATCGTACAAAACGATTAACCTCCAATGATCCAAACGGAATCACCTTCAAATCCTCTTCTTGAAAAAAAAACTCCTCATAACCGAACCTCACAACACAACAACCACACACCCACCATCCTCTAATCTTTTCACCTTCAAATCCTCCATTGATTTCCTCCTCTTCTTCCTTTTGGGAATTACCGAGAGACTCAGTTTCACTAGATTGGCTACTTGAGGCGCCTTGGATTCTTCCATTTTTTAGGCCACCCTCGACGCACTCTCCAATTATCACTAGGTGGGCAAAGTCTGATATCACACTGCTTATCAACCTTTTGAAGTACGGGCTTTGCAAGGTATTCATGAAAAAACCATCAAATTCCTTCTCTAAGAGTGGCAGTTGCACTTGGGCTGCCAATTCTCTCCATCGTTGTGCATATCCTCTAAAGGATTCGTTGCTTTTTTGAGATAGGCTTTGCAATTGCATACGGTCTAGAGACATGTCCAAGTTAAACTTGTAATGCTTAAAAAAGGCATTGGATAAGTCTCTCCATGATTGGATACAACTTTTTTCTAAGTCCATGTACCAATTCAAAGATGCTCCACTCAAACTGTCATGAAAATAGTGAATCATCAACTTATCATTGTGGATATAAAAGGTCATCTTTCAGCAGAACATCACCAAATGACGCTTTGGGAAACTGAGACCAGTGTACTTCTTGAAGTTGGGTATTCAGCAGCATCGAGCACAGGCGAATCATGCACTTTCAAAGCTCAGACTTCCTTCTCAAGAGCACGAAACCTTTCCTTCATAGAATCATTCAATGGCATCATATGAGACTGAGTGGGAATGCTCACTTGTGGAAAATCATCATCAGGAAGAAGATCGTATAGTGGGTTGGTTGACACAGTGAAACCTGGTGGGGAGTCAAGACTTTCTACCTCAACATGTTGAAAGTTGTTCTCTGACATAGCTACCACATCTTCCAATCTGGGTTGTCTGACCGACCTTTCAAGTTTTCAATACTCCTCTTATCTCCGATTGGACTTGCTTCAAATGCTTTTCAGCTACCATAGGTTTAGTATTGTTGAAACAAGTTTGGTTCATGCCATGAATCCTTCAAGGTTTTGATGATAACAAAGTATTTGTTAAAACAATTAGGATCTCTAACTAGCCGGTTTGTGTACGCAGAATTATATTTACTTGATGGAACTAGTTCTAACACTGAAATGGCTTTGGTTTAGTTCTGGTCATGATCTCTCAAGGACATATGATCAGAAAAACAGTCGCTAGTACACTCCAACTCATAAGCGTGCTATGTTTCCTTTGATACTGAGTGATGTCTTGTCAGTTTTACTAACACGGGACTCAAGATTTATTGACATTATTTTCTACAGGTTGTGTTTTACTTGAATCAGAGTTGTATCCTCTGGACAAAGGCCTTGTTTCTTGGATACTATTGTGACTGTAAGTTCCAACACCTGCTTTATTCGAAAAGTAAGATGTACTAGAAGATTTGGCTTTGTTTGTAGCCGTTGAAGATCTCCAACGTCTTTATTTTCCTTGGCTATAAAAAGGAGTTGAAGATTTGAAGATCACTAAGAAATATCACTGCAAATACATCTAAGAAATACACGCACTACTTTCAGAAAGCTGAGTCTGTCAAGAGTTCTTAAGAATATTTGTAATTGTGTGTTGTATTATTTGAACACCTCTGATATTTTATCAAGTGTAGTTGTAAGTTATTCCTTCTCTAAACTATCTGTTTAGATTAAAGTCTTAGACACCAGCTCTAAGCAAGGTAAAGTCTTAGACATGAGCTCTAAGCAAGGTAAAAGTCTTAGACATGAGCTCTATGCAAAGGAAAGTCTTAATCAGAGGCTGGTTAAGCAAGGGAAAGTCTTAGACACGAGCTCTAAGAAAGGTGAAGTCTTAGGCAGGCGGTCTAAACAAAAAAAGTCTCGGTCAGAAGCTGATTGAGCAGAGTGAAGTCTTAGACACGAGCTCTAAGCAAGAAAAGTCTTGGACAAGTGGTTTGAGCAAAAAGAAAAGTCTTATACAAGTGTGTATAAGCAAGTGTAATCCGATTGATTATTAGTGGAAAATCTCTTGCTTGGCAAGGGGACTGGAGTACTCTCAGTTGGGAGAGGAACCAGGATAACTACTGTGTGTTCTTTGTTATTTTTACATTACTTCTGTCTTTATTTCCGCTGCACCTTATCAGATTCTGAACTTAGTTTTTAGAATCTGAACTCTGGTTCAGAAGTAAATCTAATTTTGGAAAAACACAATTCACCCCCCCTTTCTTGTATATTTTTATCACCTTTAAGTATGAGTGTCAGGAAATCAACTAGAGTGATGGGTAAAAGATGGAATGAGTTTCTGTTGGAAGAATGACATGCAATTCAAATGAGATGAGTGCAAATGCAATGATATGCTGATGATTTTAATGTATATTTTAGGTTATTCCCAGATACAGGATCCAAGGTACGGATGGAGGATAAAGGTTGATTTCTTGAACACATGGTTCTTACCATGTAGGATCTAGAGTTTAAAGGAACCCCAAAATCACGGATTCATACGTCTGTTCATAAGCCACGCCATGACCATGACGGTTGATGACTCCATCATATGAATCTCTTTTAGGTGAGGTTTTCGTACCCAATTACACGAGGAGAACTCCTCGGTGCCCCATACTACACGACCATCGACATAGGGTTCTAGATAAGGGTCTCAAAGTCATGGACTTCCTTAACTGTCAATTGCACATGTTAGTGATTGCCACGCAAATGACTTCATCAAGAAAATCTCTTCTGAGTGAGATCTTCGTATCGAACTACGCAAGGAGTACACCTTGGTGTCCCATACTACGTGACCATCAATATTAGTTTTTTGGCCAAATAGTTCAAGGTTCTAAAGAGTCCTTAGAGTCATGGAACCCAATGAAAACGTTGGTCGTCCATGCCAAAAACTTGACGGTCGCCAGCACCCCCATTAGAATCTACTCTAAGCGAGGTTCTCGTATCGAACTACACGATAAGGACTCCTCCGTGCCCCATACTACTCAACCCCTTATTGAAATTCTGGTAACAGATGTGTGATGTTAAGTGCGATGTCACAACAATATACTCTGCAATGGACAATGCAATAACAAGCAATAAATCGACACAATGAATTGTTCACCTAGTTCGGTCTAACTACCTACGTCTAGGGGCTACCAAGCCAGGGAGGAATTTCACTATTAGTAGTATTAATTGACAGACTCAACAAACCAGTTGACATCTCCTAAACTTAATCACTACCTAATGAACCTTCTACCTAAGAAACCACTTAGGTATGAGAACCCACTCACTCCCTAATTCACCTCAGTGAAACAACTCAAAGATCACACTTTGAAATACACCTTGATCCTGCTTACAAGCTTTGATCAAGTAACCACACTCTCTTGCTTAACAGCTCTAAGAGAGGACACTTTACAACTCAATTAAGTAACACCAATTCAACTTAGAATGGCTTACAAAACATGCACGAAGACACAAACGACTCTCAGTCTTTAGCTCACTTTCTTCGTTACTTTTCCTTCAGGATTGATGCGCTTTATATAGCTATTTGATTTGGGCTTGGACCTGCTACAATATCTGACTTGATTTGTTATTTAAAACTGAATCTTCAAAACAGATTTTCTCTCAAAATCTTCTTAAATCTTCAGCCTTTAAACACTCCTACAAATCTGCATCAAATCTGTTTGCAACAGAAAATATCTCCTCCAAGATATTCGCATCCAATAACTCTAACAGCTCCCCCAAAATCCAGCTAATACGCTTAACCCTAAAAACATCTCAAGCCTGATGTTTTAATGATCTGCATATCTGATGTCATGACATCGCATGTGACATCAGACTTCAAAACTTCAACAACTTAAAAATATAACATTAACCAATGTTAAGACTCAATGTTAAGACATCAACCATATGACATCAACATTGAACAAACAACTTTGTTTTACCAAAATTCTAGCCAATCCAAGAACTAATACCTATCTTATGTTTTCACTCTAGACTCGGGTATAGAGACATCCCCTCAAGGTTTACAATCAAAGTTTTTATCCCAAATGCCAAGGAATCACAAATATATAATATGGAAAGTAAAAATGGCAAAAGGAAATAAGCAAGCAAGAAAGATAAACAAGCACTTAAACATGCGAAGGGCATAACCTAGACTAGGCTTGACTTACTAAGGGGTGAACCATTTCCCAGCAGAGTCGCCATCTGTCGTACCTCAAAAAATACGATCTTCGCGATGTGCAAAACTGGGTTGCACGATCATGGATGGACTTATGAGAGTCGCCATCAAACTTTATTTATTCCCATGAGGGGAAAGGGAAAACATCGAGAAAACACACGGGTGAAAGGATAAGGTATGGTCATCGTAACCATCTAGGGTTCGGAAGTCGGTTATGTAAGGGGAATGTATTAGCACCCCCTACATCCATCATACTCGATGGGAACCATCTAAGTTGTTCGGGCATGAAAGTGTATTTGATGCCTTAAAGCTCGCTAAATGGAAAATGGATGATTGTTTGGGGGAAAAACAAAAGATTTTTATTATTGAGTTTGTCTGAATTTTGCAACCCAGTGCCTACGTATCCTAGAGGGAATCAGAACTCTGTAGTTCGTGTTGAATTTTTTTGGTTTGTTGTGTGTTTTTTTATGGACGATGCTAAGTAGCATGCCCTTTTTGAAAGGTTTTAAAGATAAAAGCCGGATGGCAAAATGGTTTGGATTTGTGAGATGTTTTATTAGGATTTGAAAAAAAGGTTAGAGATACGTGTTACACTAAAGTCTATGACAATAAGATTGAGTATTTCATACAAATTATTTAAGCGTCTCACGTATGAAATACCCTACGAAGCAGTAAGGAAAACTCCGGCTCATCTTTTCCCATGTACTTACGGCTCATGGCGCGCAATACATATCATATTAGTTAAGTATTTTTGTGTTTTTTTTATTAAGAAAAGATTTGGTTTTATGCAAAAGAATGGAAATTTACCCTAATACTAAAGACCTAGGGTTAGGATTAAGGGGAAATTGTCCTAATGTTATCATGCAACAGTTTGATCCTAAAGTCTAAATGTCTATCCTAATTCAAATTATCGAAGATAAAATTGACTCAGGAACTTAAGGGACCATGTAAATCATACATTCAAGCAATCAACCCTAGGCTAAAAGGTATCATAAGCAATCATCAGGCAAAGTATCAAGATCATAGAAAAATTCATCACCTAAGACGCCTCAAACAATACTCTCAAGCCCTGATCATAACTTGTAATTCTAAATCAAGAATTCGATCACAAATTTAAACCAAGACTTAATCATACACTTAAATCAATAATTGATCATGAATTTTAATTAAAATTAAGTCACAAAATTTAAATGAAAATTAATCATAAATTAAAAAAATTAATCACAAATATCAAAATCAAACTTAAAACTAAAATTAATAATTAAAACAAAAAAAATGAAAACATGGTGCAACAAAAGAAATATTATGAAAAAACCACATGGGCCATCATAAGCCCAAGAGAGGTGACAAAAATATAACGGATGATGTATAAAAAAAAGCTGTTGGGCTTGTCTCTAAGGCCCACCCATGTGTGGCCAACTTCATGAAGAGTTAACAAGAAAAGTTCAGCAATTCATCTCATTTACCCTTCTCTTGTTCGACCGTGCTTTCTCCCTCTCAAATTAATCTCTCTTCGCAACTCTGCTCGCTCGCGTCTGCAATTGTTCTCCTTCTTCGTCCGAGACTTGTTCAGGCAGTTCAGCTCCTCTTCTCTCGCTCGGAATCGCTGATTTTGCGCTATCGTTCAACAAGACGACCGGACTAAAACCTTCATCAACTCTCGAAACGTGCTTTCAGTTTGAATGTTGCGACTTCTGACCATAATCCATGAAATATATACCCTTGACAAGGCTGTGACGTGCAATAAACATACCAACAAGCTCCCATGGCAAGTTCAGGGTCAACAGATTGTCTTGGTTTCCTTTTCCAAAGTTTCAATCTATCATCAGAGCAGCCTGTGCAGAACAGCTACTACAATGATCATTTGCAACGCCAAATTCTTGCTGTCTATGACTCTGGGTATCTGGATCTCTCACTGCAAAACTAGTAACTAGATTGTCGGAACATGGAAACTCGGATGATCATGGAATGATAGCAATGTAAATATCTTTTTTTAGAAAATGTACTTTCAAATGCCCAAACATGGTTGTCATCAGGGCCTTTAGCATAAAATTGTATTCCCAAATTTCTGATATGTCAAAAGATTGTATGTTAACTTCTCATGATAGGGCCTGAAATTTCCTCGTTTAGATTGCTAGTAGCAAAAACTGTTTTATTAGAAGTAGAGTTCAAAGGAATTACAAATATATCGTGCGGGCCATCCTCATAAGGATCATGACCAGTGAAGGGAATAATGCATAAGTACTGACATTCTAAGTTATCTTCTTCAATTCGACTAACGTGAACTATGAAGCAATCAAACCTTATGGTATGTCCAAAAAAAATAAGTTGCTCATCGAGTATTGAAGGTACCCTTTGTCAAGCTTGCATACATGGAGCATGAGTATTGAGTTGCAAGTTTCCTACAGAGTTCCCAAGTAGGAACTAACGTTGGATATCCCAAAATACCGTTCGAAATGTTAGAAAGTGACCTTGAACTTGTAATTAATTTGAGCTTGGCCTTAAAATGTGAATCTCCTATTTGAACTTCTTTGCAATAGAATGAACTTATGAATCCAACTTATGAACCTTGAAAGAATTTGAACTTGATTTTGTCATTCTTGCTCTTGTAAGGAGACCCTTGAGTCTTGCATTAAACCTTGTACATTTTGAATCTTTGGCTTGAACTTAACATTGTAATCTTTCAACCCACACTTTGTAACCTGAAATGAACTTGAATTGGTGAATGATGCACTTGATGTTTGGAATTTGAAATCTTGAACATAGATGATATGGATTTGAAATTGGTCATTGGAATTCCACATAAACCACAATCTGTTATTGACACATATCCACAAGTTCACAGCAAAGATGAGAATCCTAAGATAAAATCTTTGTTACTTGAATCCCACGAAATCCACGCAAGATGTCCTCCTATTAAATCAAATTCTTGAACAAAATAAATGCTTAAGAACTTGATACCGTTGGACATTCTTGAATCAATGAATCCACTAGCCTTCCATACCATGCTTTATGAATCCTGATCTTTGACAAACTCAAGAAGAAACTGTTAGAACAAGATTTGGTTCTGCATGATATCTCTAAGTTTTGATAATAACAAAGTAGTATTTGTGTGAGAATAATTTTGGTACTCTAACGTTTGTATTCTGAAGAATTGACAAACAGGATCTGACTCTGATAAAGAAAGCTCTGACTCTGATAGAGATCATGTGGAAGGTCACTCTCATTTGACCAAAAGTCGCTTCTGCGCAAAGAAGCAAGTATGCTTTTGATCTACTCACCATCAGAAAGTTTCTAAGAAGACTATATGTTGCTGCTGCAATGCTCTCTTGGATTCTGCCTCTGAATATGACTCTGATGATTTACTTCTGAAGGCTTACCAGCTTCTGAGGTCATTATCTTCTGAAGACTAAGTGCTGAAGACTCTGAAGACAAGGTTCTGTTGAACAAGTTCTGAAGACTTGAGTTTCTGAAGACTAAGTGTTGAAGACTTTGAAGACAAGGTTCTGCTGAACAATGTTCTGAAGACTCTGAAGACTATGTGCTGAAGACTCTGAAGACAAGGTTCTGATGAACAAGTTCTAAAAACTCTGATGACTCAAGATTCTGAAGACCCAATGATTAACTCTTCTACTCATGCTTTAACCATATCTATTCAGAAGCCTCTGATGAACTGAAGAAGATGAAACACATGTGAGAGAAAATAGTACATAGTACATATTATGCACGTTCTTTTCCACTACCATTCCACTACCCTGATTTGGTGGTACAAAGGACAACTTTTCTATACGATTTTCATCCCTGCATAACGACATTATTTCAAGTCGCCAAAAAACTTAATGATATTCCTGATCTGCCCTCCAACGGATCTTTTTCTGGCTATATAAAGACTTGATCTCTTGAAGAAACAAGAGAGTCACTGATACAAAAAAAAGAGAAACACATGCGTGAACAGTAAAGCACCACAATACAAAGAAGAAACATTGTTCATATTGTATAGATTTTCTCTAAGTTAGTTGAGCTATTCATACTGTTTATATCAGTTTGTGTAGAAGCATTTCATTGTAAACATAACATTTGTTCAAAAAGTTGTTTGTATTCCTTAAGGGACCAGTCAGGTCAGAATCCTTAAGAAGAGACGGTTAGTCTTTGTATGTTAGTCACCAGCAGTTGCTAGTGCAGTTGTAATCAGTTTGGTTATAGTGGATTAAGTCCTTGTGTATAAGGCGAAATCACCTTGGCGGGTGGACTAGATTAACTTGATAGTTTTCATGTGAACCAGGATATATCGCGTGTCTTTCTCTATTGCTAGTTTATTTGTGATCTTTGTTTGAGTTTCACAAAAAGCTTTCATTTTGAAAACCCAATTCAAACCCCCCTTTCTTGTGTTTTCTCACACCTTCAATTGGCATCAGAGCTCTGGTTTTGATTGTGATAAAAAGATTTATCAACACTTCACCGTGTTCAGTACCGATCCAGTATTTGTGTGAGATATCATGGTTGCACCTAATGTTAATCCTATTCAAGAAGAGAAAGATCATTACAATGCCAAACCACCAGTCTTTGATGGTGAAAAGTTTGACTACTGGAAAGATAGAATTAAAAGTTTCTTTCTTGATTATGATGTAGATCTTTGGGATCTTGTAGTCGATGAATACACTCACCCAGTTGATGCTACAGGAGCAAAAGTGTCTAGAAGTGCTATGACCAACGAACAAAAGAAAGATTACAAGAATCATCACAAGGCAAGAACTATATTGCTAAATGCTATCTCTTATACTGAGTATGAAAAGATAACAAATAGAGATACTCCCAAATCCATTTTTGATTCTCTGAGAATGACTCATGAAGGAAATGCTCAAGTTAAGGAGGCAAAGGCGCTTGCCCTAATCCAGAAATATGAGGCATTCAGAATGGAGGATGATGAAACAGTTGAGACTATGTTTTCAAGGTTTCAAATGCTAGTCGCAGGACTCAAAGTTCTGGGAAAAGGATACTCAACTACTGATCAATGTTAAAAAGATCATCAGAAGCGTTCCCAAGAAATAGAGACCTATGGTAACAACTTTAAAGCTGTCTAAGGATCTGAACAACATAAGTCTTGAAGAACTTGTTAGTTCTTTAAGAAGTCATAAGATAGAGCTGGAAGAAAATGAACCTCAGAAGAAGAGTAAATCTATTGCTCTTAAGTGTAAACCTGAAAAGGCAAGGGATTATCAAGCTGAAGAAGAATCGGAAGATTCTGATGAAGAATCAGAAGATGAGTTGTCACTTATTTCCAGAAGGATCAACAAACTCTGGAAACATAGGCAAGGAAACTTCAGAGGATCAAGAAGAAACAAAGGTCGTGCTGAGTCATCATCTGGACAAAAGAAGCAGAGTTCTGGAAAAGAAGTCATCTGCTATGAGTGTAATGTGTAACACCCTTTTCTACCCCCACAAATATTGCAGCAAAAACAACTCAAATATCAGAGTAAAGTATCAAAATCACCTCAAGGGTGCACATTTCTCATTTAAATCAAAATAATACACTTTCCCTGTAAACAAAAGGGTTTTCCTCAAAATAACTCAAAAGTCTTCACATGGCAGCGGAACTCAAAATTCTCAATTAAAAAGGTTTTCAACAAATATCGTAATAATAAAAAAGGTTTTCAAAATATAAAACCATGTCATCAAATGACAACAAAAATAAGGAAACAACATAGTTCTACTCAAAGGACCCCAACCCGATGTCACACTATCAGAGCAAAACCCTCTAAATTGACCAAAAGCAAATAAACTTCAAGGTCCTCGAAGCATCCACGGCTAAACCTGATCACCTGCATGTTACCCACGTGGAGGCAACATTCAAAAGGCAGGGTGAGTAATCACAATTCATAATAATCATTATAAAAACAAGATATACATAAAATGGCATTATCTTCATATACAACACCTTCAGGGTCATCACAAGGAAACATCAAAAAACACGAACAACGTCATAAAATACAACAATGCTAATTAAATGCAAATGCACAACAAGACTCATGCATGTGGTACCAATCGCCATAATTGATGGACACTAGGCCATCACCCCTCAAAAGATCCCCGTCAATAGGATCGATCCCGCAATTGGAACCAAAGCACGTCATAATTACCTCATATCCACACAATGGGAATGAAGTATCGTCACAGAGTATGCATATGAATGTATGATACACGACATCACTAATCATCATCATCTAATAAACATCATAATGTGCATCATCATTCATTAATTCTCATATACATCATATCATCACATATTCGTCTAATAATCACCAAACCATCATCTTATAATCATCAATAACGTCATGGAAAATCATCATAAAATCACGGCATCAAGGCATAAAAATAGCACAACACATAAACAAAACATCGCGAATAGCAGATGTTCGCTCCAGGGTTCGCTAGGCGAACCCGTTCGCTGGGACCTTCGCTTTGCAAAGCGGTCAGCGAATCCCACAGTCACCACACTGAAACATCAGAAAACACCATCTGTTATACTCGCTGGTTTATTCGCTGTGCGAAGCCACTCGCTGGCTCATTCACTTTGTGAGACTTTCAGCGAATCCCCAATTCCACTCTAGAATCATCCCTGTACCCACACTCATGTTATCGCGCATTCACTGCGCTGCTCGCTTTGCGAGCCCTGGCGAACATTCGCCTTGTGAAGGAATGGTTCGCTTAGTGAACCTGCGATTACAGCAAATCCCTGCTACGCATCAGTAGCTCCACAACCTCAAAGGTACATGCGATTACAGCCCCAAATGACCCAAAAACATCCCTATAACAGTCCTAATGCATCACGAAAATCAAAGGCATAAAACCTACGTCTAATAGGTCGATTCGTGACCCTATGGGAACCTTAAATCCCCTAAACTTTCAAAACTCTCAAGCTTCCCATAAACCCCATAAGTCCCTTCACCACAAGGTCAAAACAACACCGACAGGGAGATCAGCCCCAAGGTCTATTTTTATTCGATTAAATTCAACTCTTATTAATCGATTCACAAAATACCCTCAAATCATCAATTAGTCACAAAACCCCATAAACCCTCAAACACAAACCATCCACTTTAATTACATCGAATCCTATAATGAAAACAATGAAAGGTAATTACTCCCCATACCTTAGATTGTCGATCCGATGTGTTTTCTCTTGAGCCTTTGGGAACCTTCACGAAAATCCTCGCCTTTCCCTTTTTCCTCAAAGCTCTCCTTCTTTTCACGGTTAACCAAAAATGAACCTTATTCTTGAAATCCTCCTTTTATATTCACCCTAACCCTTGGGCCTCAAAATTGGGCTTTCTCCATAATGCCCTCACTAATTCTCCTCAAATGTCCACCATACCCTTAATTCCTCTAATATTATTTGAAATAAATAATAATACAATATATTCTGTAATATATACTATTATTTAATTAAATAACCAAAACTTCACAAAATCACCGACATCGACACAAACCACCAAAAATCACAGAAACTCGTGAACATAATATTTAAATGAATTAAATAAATATTCTTACGAAATTTGGGGTGTTACAACTCTCCCCCACTTAAAGAATTTTCGCACTCTAAAATTACCTCAAGGAAACAGAGTCGGATACGAGTCCCTCATCTGATCTTCACGTTCCCAAGTCCAACTTTCGCCAGCTGGTTCACCCCACAACACCTTCACCAAAGTTATGTCTTTTCCCCGCAATTGTTTCATCTCTCGCCCATCGACGCGTACAGGTAATGCTTCCACAGTTAGATTATCCCTCACTTGTACATCATCCATCTGAATCACATGTGACGGATCCGGGACGTACTTCCTCAACTGAGACACATGGAACATGTCATGCAAATTCGCAAGTGACGGCGGTAAAGCAATTCGATAGGCTACCTCTCCTATCCTCTGCAATATCTGATATGGACCAACAAAACGTGGAGTGAGCTTTCTAGACTTCAAGGCTCGACCCACACCAGTCACTGGCATCACTCTAAAAAACACATGATCTCCCTCTTGGAATTCAAGCGCCTTCCTCCTCTTATCATGGTAACTCTTCTGACGACTCTACAAAGTTTTCATCCTTTCTTGGATCATCTTAATCTTCTCAGTCATCTCTTACACAATTTCAGGTCCGAGTACAGCACTCTCGCCCGATTCATACCAACACAACGGAGTCCTACACCTTCTCCCATACAAAGCTTCATAGGGCGCCATTCCAATACTAGCATGAAAACTATTATTGTACGTGAACTCAATCAATAGCAAATGGCTATCCCACGATCCTCCGTGATCCAACACACAAGCCCTCAGCAAATCCTCCAAAGATTGGATAATCTTTTCTGTCTGACCGTCCGTCTGCGGATGATAGGCAGAACACATCCTCAACTGAGTACCCAAGGCATCTTGCAAACTCTTCCAGAACCTCGATGTAAATCTCGGATCTCTATTCGACACAATACTCGAAGGTACCCCATGTAACTTCACAATCTCCTCAATATACATCTCGGCTAACTTCTGCATAGAATGATTAATCTTCATCGGTAAGAAATGAGCCGACTTAGTTAATCTATCCACGATCACCCAAATTGAATAATTTCCTTTAGCAGTCTTCGGCAATCCCACCACAAAATCCATGGAAATACTATCCCATTTCCATTCTGGAATCCTCAACGGCTGTATCATACCTAAAGGCTTCTGATGCTCAACCTTCGACTTCTGACAAGTCAAACACGCATAAATAAACTCCGCAACATCCTTCTTCATACCTAGCCACCAAAACAACTTTTTCAAATCCTGGTACATCTTCGTAGCACCGGGATGAATACTCAACCTACTTCGATGTCCTTCTTCAAGAATGCTCTTCTTAATATCTGGAACATCTGGGACACACACCCTGTCTCTGAACATCATCACACCATTCTCGTCAATCCGGAGGTCACCTTCGTTACCTTGGTTAATTAAAGTCAATTGGTCAACCAACTTTAAATCAGATTGTTGTCCCACTCTGATTTCTTCCAGAACACTACTAGTCAACTTCAACATTCCCAACTTCACACTGTCAGGAGTCGCTTCACATACCAAACTTAAATCTCGGAATTGTTCAATTAGTTCCAACTCTTTCACCATAAGCATCGACATATGCAATGACTTTCTGCTCAGCGCATCGGCCACTACATTCGCTTTGCCTGGATGATAACTCAAATCAAAATCAAAATCCTTCAATAGTTCTAACCACCTCCTCTGCCTCATATTCAATTCTTTCTGATCAAATAAGTACTTCAGACTTTTATGATCACTGAACACTTCAAATTTAGAGCCAAACAGATAATGTCTCCAAATTTTCAACACAAACACTACCGTGGCTAACTCCAAGTCATGTGTAGGATAATTCCTCTCATGAACTCGCAGTTGTCTCGAAGCATAGGCAACAACTTGTCCATTCTGCATCAACACTCCACCAAGACCCATCTTCAACGCATTACAATACACCACAAAAGATTCACTCGAATTAGGCAAAATCAACACTGGAGCAGTAGTCAATCTCTTCTTCAATTCTACAAGACTCTCTTTGCAAGTTACATCCCACACAAAAGCTTGACCCTTTCGAGTCAACTGAGTCAAAGGTAATGCCAAATTAGAAAAGCCTTCAATAAACTTGCGGTAATAACCCGCTAATCCCAGAAAACTTCGTATCTCAGTAGCAGACTTCGGAGTCTCCCACTGTAACACATCATCAATCTTAGAAGGATCAACAACAATACCACCACTTGAAATCACATCGCCAAGGAAACTCACTTCCTTCAACCAAAACTCACACTTGGACAACTTTGTATACAACTTCTTCTCCTTCAAGACTTGCAACACAGTTCTCAAATGCTCAACATGCTCTTCTTCAGATCTAGAATATATCAAGATATCATCGATAAACACCACCACAAACTTATTCAAATACTCATGGAAAATCCGATTCATATACTCCATGAACACACCAGGTGCATTGGATACACCAAACAACATCACAGTGTATTCATAGTGACCATACCTCGTCCTGAAAGCCGTCTTCGGAATATCATCAGGCTTAACTCGAATCTGATGATAACCAGACCTCAAATAAATCTTGCTAAACACACAAACACCTACTAATTGATCCATCAAATCACTGATTCTCGGAAGTGGATACTTATTCTTGATAGTCACTTTATTCAACTGTCGATAATCAACACACAACCTCATACTTCCATCATTCTTCTTCACTAGCAGCATAGGAGCACCCCACAGAGAAACACTTGGTCGAACAAACCTATTCTCAAGCAATTCTTCCAGTTGCTTCTTCAACTCACTTAACTCAGAAGCTAACATCCGATAAGAAGCCATCGACACTGGACTCGTATCGGGTATTAAGTCCACTGCAAACTCTACTTCACACTCTGGAGACAAATCACTGATGTCATCTAGAAACACATCTGGAAATTCACAGACAACAGGCAACTCCACACTCGCAGCTTCACGATTAATTTGCAACGATGCAAACATTGCAAACACCAAGGCTTCGTCTTCCATTAGTTCGTCTACTTGCTTTGCAGACAAGAACATCAACTCCCCACTATCATCAATCTCAGGAAACTCCACAGTCTTGTTATAACAATTGATATGAACTCGGTTGAACTCCAACTAGTTCATTCCAAAGATCACGTCAATTTGGTGCAAGGGTAGACACACCAAATCCGTCACAAAACTCTTCTAAAAAATCATCACAGGACATCTCAAACACACAAGGGTAGTAGTAACAGAACCATTAGCTGGAGTTTCTATTACCATATTACCATTCATATAAGATAACTTCAAACCCAATCTATTAGCACATTCAAGCGAGATAAAAGAATGAGTATCACCAGTATCAATAATAGCAACCAACTCGATATCATTAATAAAACAAGTACCTCGAATTAGGTTGTCCTTCTCTGGCACTTCTGCACCACTCAAAGCAAACACTCTGCCACTGGTCTGAGCAGCAGTCGCAGTCTTCTTCGGCTTCTGACATTGAGTACTGATATGACCTTTCTCGCCATAATTGAAACAGTTCAGACCCTCATCTTTGCAATCAGTAGCTCGGTGACCCTTCTTACCACATCTATAGCACCTCAACACATTATTGGTACACACATCAGAACGGTGGCCTTGCTCGCCACACTTATGAAACTTTCCAAAAGCGAGAGCTGCTCCCCCACTTGTCTTTTTCCCATCTGAAGCCTTCTGCTTCCCTTTGTTAGCTGAAGTCGTATAAGGCTTGCCCCTATACTGCCCTTTCTTCTCACTCAATTGCTTGTAGCGAGCAGATCGAGCTCGGCTATCCTCATCGAAGATTCTGCTCTTGTCAACCAACTCAGCATACCTGCGGATCTGCTGATACCCAATACCCTGCTTAATCTCTGGTCTCAGCCCATTCTCAAACTGGAGACACTTGGACATCTCCGCATCAGCACGATTGTAGTGCAGACAAAACTTTACCAAAGCCTCGAACTTTACGGCATACTCTGCCACATTCATATCCCCTTGCTTCAGCTCAAGGAATTCCACTTACCTCTTGCCACCAGCATCCTCTGGAAAATACTTCCCCAGAAACTCCTGCTTAAACATAGCCCAGGTTATCACAGTGCCAACATCCGTGAGTCTTTGACGGGTATTATCCCACCAATCCTCTGCTTCCTCTTCCAGCATATGCGTTCCAAACTGAACCTGTTGCTCATCAGAACACCCCATCACTCGGAAGATCTTCTCGATCGCCTTCAGCCACTTGTGTGCACTTGCTGGATCATGCGTACCCACAAAAGTCAGTGGATTGTTCCTTTAAAACTTTCCCAAAACACGAAACTCATCAGGCGCTCCACCATTTGGATTCAGCTGCGCCACCACATTAGCAACCGATACCAACGCGTCAGCAATTGCACGATCATTTTTTCCAGCCATCCTGCACACCACTAACAAGGTTAGAAGAACTAAAACATTAACAATGTCACACACTCATCGACTGACAGTGGACTGACATCACGTAAAAACCTAGCCGGACGGGCCGACCTGCTCTGATACCACTAATGTAGCACCCTTTTCTACCCCCACAAATATTGCAGCAGAAACAACTCAAATATCAGAGTAAAGTATCAAAATCACCTCAAGGGTGCACATTTCTCATTTAAATCAAAATAATACACTTTCCCTGTAAACAAAAGGGTTTTCCTCAAAATAACTCAAAAGCCTTCACATGGCAGCGGAACTCAAAATTCTCAATTAAAAAGGTTTTCAACAAATATCGTAATAATAAAAAAGGTTTTCAAAATATAAAACCATGTCATCAAATGACAACAAAAATAAGGAAACAACATAGTTCGACTCAAAGGACCCCAACCCGATGTCACAATATCAGAGCAAGACCCTCTAAATTGACGAAAGGGAAATAAACTTCAAGGTCCTTGAAGCATCCACGGCTAAACCTGATCACCTGCACGTTACCCACGTGGAGGCAACATTCAAACAGGCAGGGTGAGTAATCACAATTCATATTAATCATTATAAAACAAGATATACATAAACTGGCATTATCTTCATATACAACACCTTCAGGGTCATCACAAGGAAACATAAAAAAACACGAACAACGTCATAAAATACAACAATGCCAATTAAATGCAAATGCACAACAAGACTCATGCATGTGGTACCAATCGTCATAATTGATGGACACTAGGCCATCACCCCTCCAAAGATCCCTGTCAATAGGATCGATCCTGCAATTAGAACCGGAGCACATCATAATTACCTCATATCCACACAATGGGAATGAAGTATCATCACAGAGTATGCATATGAATGTATGATACACAACATCACTAATCATCATCATCTAATAAACATCATAATATGCATCATCATTCATCAATTCTCATATACATCATATCATCACATATTCGTCAAATAATCACCAAACCATCATCTTATAATCATCAGTAACGTCATGGAAAATCATCATAAAAATCGCGACATCAAGGCATCAAAATAGCACAGCACATAAACAAAATATCGCGAACAACAGATGTTCGCTCCAGGGTTCGCTAGGCGAACCCGTTCGCTGGGACCTTCGTTTTGCGAAGCGGTCAGCGAATCCCATAGTCACCACACTGAAACATTAGAAAACACCATCTGTCATACTCGCTGGTTTATTCGCTGTGCGAAGACACTCGCTGGCTCATTCGCTTTGCGAGACTTCCAGCGAATCCCCAATTCCACTCTAGAATCATCCCAGTACCCACACTCATGTTATCGCGCATTTGCTGCGCTGCTCGCTTTGCGAGCCCTGGCGAACATTCGCCTTGCGAAGGAATGGTTCGCTTAGCGAACATGCGATTACAGCAAATTGCTGCTATGCATCAGTAGCTCCACAACCTCAAAGGTACCTGCGATTACAGCCCCAAATGACCCAAAAACATCCCTACAATAGTCCTAATGTATCACGGAAATCAAAGGCATAAAACCTACGTCTAATAGGTCGATTCGTGACCCTATGGGAACCTTAAATCTCCTAAACCTTCAAAACTCTCAAGCTTCCCACAAACTCCATAAGTCCCTGCACCACAAGGTCGAAACAACACCGACAGGGAGATCAGCCCCAAGGTCTATTTTTATCCGATTAAATTCAACTCTTATTAATCGATTCACAAAATACCCTCAAATAATCAATTCGTCACAAAACCCCATAAACCCTCAAACACAAACCATCCACTTTAATTATATCGAATCCTATAATGAAAACAATGAAAGGTAATTACTCCCCATACCTTAGATTGTTGATCCGATGTGTTCTCTCTTGAGCCTTTGGAAACCTTCACGAAAATCCTCGCCTTTCCCTTTTTCCTCAAAGCTCTCCTTCTTTTCACGGTTAACCAAAAATGAACCCTATTCTCGAAATCCTCCTTTTATATTCACCCTAACCCTTGGGCCTCAACATTGGGCTTTCTCCATAATGCTCTTACTAATTCTCCTCAAATGTCCACCATACCCTTAATTCCTCTAATATTATTTGAAATAAATAATAATACAATATATTCCGTAATATATACTATTATTTAATTAAATAACCAAAACTTCACAAAATCACCGACATCGACACAAACCACCAAAAATCACAGAAACTCATGAACATAATATTTAAATGAATTAAATAAATATTCTTACGAAATTTGGGGTGTTACATAATGAGCCAGGTCATTACAAGAACGAGTGTCCAAAGCTTAAGAAAGACAAGAATCCTAAGAAGAACTTCTCCAAAACGAAGAAGGGACTCATGGCAACTTGGGATGACTCTGATTCTGAAGAAGAAGATTCTGATGAAGAATAAGCAAACATTGCGTTGGTGGCAACAACAATTGATGCTGAAGTCTCTGGAGAGCACTACACTAAAATTCTCTTTTGGCATCACTACAAAGACAACGCTTTTATAAGAAAGCGTTGCTATAAGTTTTGAAAAAAATTCGCTAAAAAAAAGCGCTGCTAAAGGCTACCTTTCGAAAGCGCTTTCTAAAAGCGCTACTAAAGGTCGTACGAAATCACTACCTTAGAAAGCGTTTTTATAAAAGCGTTGCTAAAGGTATAACCTTAGAAAGCGCTTTTAAAAAGCGCTATTAAAGGGTAACCTTAGAAAGCGCTTTCAAAAAGCACTGCTAAAGGCCTTAAGTTGGCCCCACATATGAAAGCGCTTTCTGAAAGCGCTGCTGTAGGCCAATGAAAAGAAAGCGCTTTCTAAGGAAAAACGCTGCTATAGGCTAATCTATGAAAGCGCTTTCAAAAAGCGCTGCCTTAGGTCATTTGTTAATTAAAAAATAAAAAATCCCTAATCATTTCTTACTAATCATTTTCACGACTTCTCCCTCATTTCTCTCTAGCGATATCGCAACTGTTCCGACCTCCATCGTTCTCCGACCGCCATTGTTCTGTTCTTCAAACACCATTGTTCTGTTATCTGACTTCCATTGTTGTGTTCTCTGACCGCCATTGTTCTATTCTCTCTCGCGTCTGGTACGTTTTCATTTTTTCGTTTTTTCCATTATATGACAGTTAGTGAAATTTTTAGAATGTGTTAGTATGCATTGAAGAAAATAACTTTAGCAACTTTTGAATGTGTTAGTGAAATTTTTAGAATGTGTTAGAATGTGTTAGTATGCATTGACAGTTAGTACAAACAAGAGAAGAGATTAAGCTAATGAACCAACTTTGAATGTGTTAGAATGTGTTAGTACACATTTTTAGAATGTGTTAGAATGTGTTAGTATGCATTTCTCTGCTTTTACTATCCATCCAAGAGGGTGATGATGTACTTGATGTTGAGAAGTTTGAATGTCATAAATTTGTATCCAAGATGGATAGTTGATGCTATGATTATCACTGCTTTCACTAGTGTGTACAACGTGCTTCCTTTTCAAATTATTACTGTTCACCATTTTTTACCAGATGAAGCAATGTCTTCTCTTCTCAACAAATGTTTTTATGACATAAATAATAATAAAAAATGCTTATGCTTGCTATTCAAAACATTGTTAAGATCTTAAGTAAGATGACTCTGATCTTTTCTATAGAGCCGGATGTGAGCTTCTCACGTTCAAAATGAACTTCCTGATTGATTAATTGATAGAAGAGTGACAAAAGAATTTATCTATTAAAAAAGCACTTAATACAACAGATAAAATTTTAAAATAGTATCCTCTTCATTCCAGGATGAGTGTCCTATTCTTTGAAAATGTAATACTCAATCTGTTTCGTTTTTCTTTTTTCGTTGCTTGCTGTTACTGATGAAATGTAATAATCACTTGTGTTTCGTTTTTTGTTGTTTGCTGTTTATTTTTTTCTTTACTACAGGTCAAATGGCTAGTAACCAGGATACAAATGACTCACACGATACAAATGATGCAAATGATTCACCTCAGAATGTAGAAAGAGAAATTACACGAGGAATAACAATTATGAAGTCAATAATTCGTGCAAGAGATAAAGGAATCAAATATGATGTACATTGGAGTGTTGAAGACCAACTAATTGAGCCTAACTGTGTAATGTTGACAAGTTACATAGGTTCACTTGTTCGTTAGCACATACCAATCACCTGTGATAACTGGAGAAATCCAGCGTTGAAAGCCGGTAAAGAAAAAATATGGACTGTGATACAGGTACGTGCCATATATGATTGATGTTATTAGATTTTTGTTGACGATTATGTCTTTAAATTACTTATACTAACACACTCTATGTGTATGTTTTTTGTAGAGGTCTTTTAACATTGATGAAAGCCAAAAAAAGTATTGTCTTCAATTGGCCGAAAAAAGACTCAGAGGGTTTCGAACTTTTTTATCAACCACTTTTCTAAAGGATGAGCAATGGATGTTTGTTGAAGCAGAACTTCCAATGAAGTATGCAGACTTGATTACACCTGAAGAATGAGAGACATTTGTAGCCAAACGAAGAACCGAGAAATTCCATGTAATGTTAATTTGTCATGTCTATTAATTGTATGGTATACTTGTTACATTAGATTGTTATGATATTGTAGCACCTCAAAATTCGCCCTCTTGTTGTTGCCTAGCTTATGTTTCATTGCATTACATTTAGACATCATTTCATCTCATATAGCATTGCATTGCATTCAGCATAGGGCATGTGATGAGTGGTTTTCAGAGTGTTGATCATTCAGAGCCATGGAACAAGAGCCAAGGGTCTCCCAACGAGTCTCAAGGGTCTCACATCTCACATGATCTCAATTGATACCACAAGTCATGGGAAGATAGGAATTCATCAAGAAGATTGGACAGTGCATCATCTCCCATCAAACAGTCAAAATTAAGGTTTTGGATTCAAGTTCTCTCCTGATGAAATTTTGGTTCAAACTTGATCTCAATATTTTCTACATGATATCAAGTATCTAAGGATAGAAGATTGCCTATTGGTTCATTTCAGAAGAGGTTCAATTGGTCAGTTGCTTGAGAATCAAGAAATTGGGGAAAAAATCAATTGTGCAGTGAAAAAAGTCAACTCCTGACTTTTTAAGGTCAAATTCATGAAATTCAAGTTACATATGGTCATTGGACAAGATTTGATCAAGAAATGATGGAGGAGTCATGAAAAATCAAGAAATGTACAAAGTTTCCATTTTTAGAAACTTAGGGTTTCCAAAAATGGCAAGTTTGGACCATTTTGCGCCACACTTTGAGGCTTCTTTTCTTCAAAATAAAAGCTCCAAACTTCAGGCCCAAGTTGAGTCAATTAAAGATCACATTCCAAGCTTCAAATCCATATAAAGAACTCTTCCATTGGATCAAAATTGAGAGAGTTATGATTAATCAAAGTTTGGTAAAATCAAGGCAAAAACCAAGTCATGGCAAGGCAAGCTCAGGCCTCCAGGCCATAATTTCATCAAACACTTGGTGTGCCAAATTTCAAGCCATTTTTCTCATTGAAGCAAGCTTCAAATAAAAAAATGTCGAACATCAAAGTCGTTCATCTCAATGTCCTCTTCAACTTTGATGTTGGACATTTTTCCATTTGAGCAAGTTATGAGAGAGTTATGATGGTCCAAAGTTGATGGTTTCATGCTGAATTTTCATAAGGTCATAGCCATGCATGCCATGCATCTTGCCACACCCTTAATGCAGTTTGGATCCCTTGTGTTCTAAGAAATTTTTCACCACTTTAGAGGCATTGTTTTACTTGGAATCAAACACCAACATTGTTCTATGATGTGTCCTTAATCCATAGCCGTCAAAAGCTCATGATTTCATGCCTTGTACATGAAGAATTCCTCCCTTAAATCTCCATGTTTTCATTGATATCAAGCTGCCAAAGTTGGAAATGTTTGACATTGTTGTTGTTGGTTTACATCAGTCCATGCACATGAACACTACACCATCCACTCTTTACTTCTTTAAGCCAAACACATTCCCTTACACTATATACCTACCATCCATCATACATCAAAGTGGAAAACTTGTCCACTAAGCATGCTGCTACACAAAATAACATCACACGATTCCCTCTCTCATTTTCAAAATTGTTCAGCACACCATAACTCCAAGAAACCTCTCCACACCATAGCCAAACCTTTCCAACTCGCCACTAACTAACTTAACTCAGTTAGTTAGAGTGAACTCATTTAACCCAACTCATTTAACTCTCCTCCTAACTGTTAACCACCATAGTTAAATCTTAACCTCAACTATATAAACAAACTCACACATATTTTCAAGGGAGGACTATCATTTTTCAGATTTCACAAACTCTCTATCTCAAACTCTCTCTGAACTCTCTCTCTCTCTCTCTCTCATTGCACGAATTCCTCTTTGGTTCATCATCATCATCATTGTAACACCCCTTCTATACCCCGTACCAAATCGTAATAAAAAAAAAAGTGATCTTATAATAAAACATCAGAGCAAAGATTAACCATTTAGATATAAACAGAGATGTCACATCAACGTGAACTAAAAACAACCTGCTCATAAAGATATATAACACCTGGATAGTTTTTATAAACAAAGGAACTCCGTTCCAAAATATCAGTATTCAGTTACAGAATTAAAGCGGAACATCCATAACTGATGTCATCACAAAATATAAGTATGCCATATACATATTCATACAAGGCCACTATATACAAGCTAAAAGAAACATCTACACTCGAACCCCGACTACCCGTGTTACATATCAGAGCCGACGGAACGACAAAAATACGAAGACACTAATCTTCGCAAAAGACCTCCAGCGTCTAATCTGCAATGCCATTACAGCATTAAACCACATCAGAAGGGTGAGAAACAGGATTATAATATAATTGCATATCATTATATAACACTTAGCAAAATATGCACAATTATTCTCACCACACAAATACGATACTTGTAAACAACACAAGACATATTAAACTCATTTCACACATCAATCACATAAGCATATACATTAACACAATGCATAACAAATCCTTCTCAAAATTCAACACATAAACATTCATGTAATGAATTATGCAAATGCACAGAGACCGACACAACGACTCTATGCATGCGGTACCATTAGTCCCCCAGGAACTCTTGGAATCATCGCTCGTTACTTAGGATAACTCCCCGTCGGACATACGATGTTCCCCGTCGCTACCACTTATCAACAAGCATACGACGTTATGGATCGTTTTTAGTCCTTTATAATAGGCACACGATCAATACAACAATTGCTTACACCCATAAGGGATCTACAATTCAACATGCATTGTTTACACCCACAAAGGGATCTTACAATGTCTTCATGCATTGTTTACACCCACAAAGGGATCTTACAATGTCTTCATGCATTGTTTACACCCACGAAGGGATCTTACAATGTCTTCAACATGATGCATGTCATATAATGACCCATGGAAATCGAGGCTCATATATTAAATCATGCATTTCAAGTACATATAATACAATGCACATAATTGCCAAACGGCCACAAATCTTCACCACAACATCATATACCCATCAAACATCCCTCACACAAGTCATACGTTACATATCATATCCTATCGCACAATATAGAAAATAACTCAAAATTCCATTTTTACGGTTTCTCAGAAAAGTCGGCTAAAAGTCGGCCAAAAATAATATTTTCTATCATCATCAAAAAGTACTCATCGACAGCTTCGATTCGGTATAAAGAACTCTTAAATACGATAAACGGTTAACAAGATATGAATATTTCAAAATAACGCAAAAACATAAACCGGACGCCCGATACTACGAAACGGTTCGTAAAAACTGTACCGATTGGACCAAGTTCATACCTCAAAACTATTTTTCCTAGAAAGAACATCTCGTTAGCTTTCCAACGCTTCGAACGGGGGTTAAAACCGACTTACGGTTCAAGAGATATGAATTTCCGAAGTTTCCCCGACAACCAGAATTTTATGGTTCAGCACAGTATGTATCGATACATAGGCTTATGTATCGATACAAAAAGCCACATGTATCGATACATAGCACGCATGTGTCGACACATGCTGTAGTGAAAATGCTGTTTTTCCCAATTTCTTCAGTATGTATCGATACATAAGGGTTATGTATCGATACATAAACCATTTCGTATCGATACATAGCTGTTATGTATCGATTGATAACTCTGTTTTTCCTCAAAAACCAGATTTTCTCAAAATACACCTTTGCTGTCCCTTCTCCAAAATGCCCGGAAACTCGACTAAATCGAACATTTTCACCGAAACAAACATATACGCCCAACCACCAAATACATAAGAACAATTTAGAACACATAAACGAAATTTCTACGACGTTCGATTTTTCGATTAAATTTCAACCTTTCAAAAACCAGAATTTTCAAACATCACCAAATTGAATAAAAAAGCACGACATACGACGACCTAACCTTACTCGATACAACTACGTAATTTATTTCGAATTCTAACCGTGAAAACATCGGTTTTTATCGATTTCCTACAATTCGACATAACGGACAAAACAACGGAAACATAACGAAAACTAACCAAAACATAACCAAACTTCATGAAACTTTAAACAGCAGCTCACATACACATAACCAACCAACATATGTATTTATACGACTTTTCGACCGTAAAAACATCGATTTCTATCGATTTCGTCCAATACGGCATAAACGGAAACATGTGGAAAACCAACCAAAACATCCACACAAAACATACATAATCATACACAATGATATAATAACCGAGTTTCGCACCCTTACCCGATTTAATCGTGTTCTAGAAAGTCGGGAGATTGATTTCTTCCTTCACAAGTTTTTCCTCTCTTTTCTTCTTTCTCTTCTCTTTTCTTCTTCTCTACTTCTCTTTTCTCTCTTTTTCTTTCTATTCTTTCTATTTCTATTTTTCTTTTATTTTCTTACTAACTTAGTGAAATTAAATGTGAAATGTCCAAAATACCCCCACACTCAAATATCTCGCAAACGTTCCCAAAACGCGATAAAATATATTCCTGCCGAAAATAACATATTTTCACATAAAAGTCAAAATTAGAATAAAATAATAATAAAATAATCCAAAAAGACTCAATACAATAAAACTGGCAAAAACTGGGGCGTTACAACTCTCCCCCACTTAGAAATTTTCGTCCTCGAAAATAATACCTGATACAAACAACTCCGGATACGACTCCCGCATCCGACTTTCCAATTCCCAAGTCAAATTGCCCTCAGCAGCGCCTCCCCACGCCACTTTCACAAGTGCAATCTCCTTGCCTCTTAACCTTTTCAACTCGCGATCTAAAATCCTCACCGGTAAAACCTCAACCATAAGATTATCTCTTACCTCAACCTCATCCATCGGAATCACATGAGACGGATCTGGAACATACTTCCGTAGCTGTGAAACATGGAAAACATCATGAAGATTCGAAAGATTCGGTGGCAATGCTATCCTGTAAGCCACTGCACCAACTCTTTCGGATATTTGATATGGACCAATAAAACGTGAAGTAAGCTTCCTCGACTTCAAAGCACGTCCAACACCAGTCACCGGCGAAACCCTCAAAAACACATGGTTACCCGCTTGAAACTCAAGATCTCTTTTCCTTTTATCATGATAACTCTTTTGCCTACTCTGAGAAGCTTTCATCTTCTCCCGAATAAGTTTCACCTTTTCCGTCGTTTGTTGAACTAACTCAGGTCCAACTACTGCACTTTCACCAGATTCATGCCAACACAAAGGTGTTCGACATCTTCTTCCATAAAGTGCCTCAAAAGGTGCCATTCTGATACTAGAATGGAAACTGTTATTATACGTAAACTCGATCAATGAAAGAAAACTGTCCCAAACTCTACCTTGCTCAAGAACACAAGATCTCAGTAAATCTTCCAATGACTGAATTGTTCTCTCCGTCTGACCATCAGTCTGCGGATGATAAGCAGAACTCAATCTCAGCTTAGAACCTAACGCCTTTTGCAAACTTTCCCAAAATCTGGAAGTAAACCTCGGATCATGATCAAAAACAATACTCAACGGAACGCCACGTAACTTCACAACCACACTGATATAAATCTCAGCCAAACGCTCCATAGAATAACTGATATCAATCGGAATGAAATGCGCCGATTTAGTCAGCCTATCAACGATCACCCAAATAGCATTATGCCCACTCGGAGAATTAGGCAAACCTGTCACAAAATCCATCGATATACTATCCCATTTCCACACCGGAATATCCAACGGTTGCATTAATCCTGCAGGCCTTTGATGTTCCACTTTCGACTTCTGACAAGTCAAACACGCATACACAAACTGAGCCACATCTCTTTTCAAACCAGACCACCAAAATATTTTCTTCAAATCTTGGTACATCTTATTAGCACCAGGATGTATACTCATACTACTCCGGTGTCCTTCCTCAAGAATCATCTTTTTCAACTCTGCATCATCCGGTATACAAATTCTACCACGGAATCTCAAAATACCCTGATCATCCACTTTAAAGTCACCGTTCACTTCTTGATTTCCAACAAGCAACAAATCAACAAGTTTCAAGTCCAACTTCTGTTTCTCTATAACAGACAACAGAAAATCATTAGTGATCTTTAACATACCAAGCTTCACACTCTCATGTGAAAGTTCACAAACCAAACTCAAGTCTCGAAATTGTTCCAGAAGTTCCCACTCTTTCACCATCAAAGCAGATATACGCAAGGATTTCCGACTCAAAGCATCAGCTACCACATTAGCCTTACCAGGATGGTAATTCAAGCTAAAGTCATAGTCCTTCAGAAGTTCCAACCATCTTCGTTGCCTCATATTTAACTCTTTCTGATCAAACAAGTACTTTAAACTTTTATGATCACTAAAGACTTCGAATCTAGCACCGTAGAGATAATGCCTCCAAATCTTTAATACAAAAACCATCGCAGCTAATTCCAAATCGTGAGTAGGGCAATTCTTCTCATGAACTCGTAACTGCCTCGAAGCATAAGCAACCACCTTACCATCTTGCATCAAAACACCACCTAAACCAATTAGAGATGCATCACAATACACAACGAACGATTCATTAGGATTCGGTAAGATCAAAATCGGAGCTGTAGTCAATCTCTTCTTCAGCTCGTTGAAACTTTCTTCACATTGAATATCCCAAATAAATGCCTTACCCTTACAAGTCAGTTGAGTCAACAGAAGTGCCAACTTGGAAAAACCTTCGATAAACCTCCGGTAATATCCAGCCAAACCCAGAAAACTTCGAATTTCAGTAACAGATCTAGGAGCCTCCCATTGTAGAACTGCCTCTACTTTGGATGGATCCACAGCAATACCATTACCTGAAATCACATGCCCAAGAAAACTTACTTCTGACAACCAGAACTCACACTTGGACAGTTTGGCATAAAGTTTCTTCTCCTTCAGAATCTGCAACACAACACGCAAATGTTCCGCATGTTCCTCCTGTGACTTAGAATAAACCAAAATGTCATCAATAAAAAGAACAACAAAATGATCTAAATGCTCATGGAATATACGATTCATATACTCCATAAACACACCCGGCGCATTAGAAACCCCGAACGGCATCACAGAAAACTCGTAATGTCCGTATCGTGTCCTAAAGGCCGTCTTCTGAATATCCTCCTCTTTAACCCGAATCTGATGGTATCCTGACCTCAAATCAATCTTACTAAACACACTTGCACCCACTAGTTGATCCATCAAGTCATCGATCCTTGGAAGTGGATACTTGTTCTTAATCGTCACTTTATTCAACTGCCGATAATCGATACACAGACGCATACTTCCATCTTTCTTTTTGACCAACAAAACAGGAGCACCCCAAGGTGATACACTAGGCCTTACAAACCTCTTTTCCAACAAATCATTCAATTGTCTTTTCAACTCCACCAACTCAGATGCTGACATCCGATATGGTGCCATAGATACAGGTCTAGTACCGGGAACTAGGTCTATAGAAAACTCCACCTCTCTTTCTGGCGGCACATCTGAAAAATCATCCGGGAACACCTCCTGAAAATCACACACAACAGGAAAACTTCCAATTGCAACTTGACTCTCCACAGACAACGATGCAAACAATCCAAAAAACTGAGCTTCCTCCGCCAAAAGTTTCTTCAACTCTTTGGTAGATAAGAAACTAGATTTCCTTTCTTCTTCAAGAGAAGGAAATCTCACCCGCTTAAGATAACAATCAAGATGAACACGATTGAACTCTAACCAGTTCATTCCCAGAATCACGTCCAAACCCTTCAATGGCAAACATACCAAGTCCATCACAAAATCTCTACCAAAAATTGTCAAAGGACAACTTAAACAAACGAAAGAAGTAGTTACCGACCCCGAAGCTGGAGTATCGATAACCATCTCTCCACCCATCTTAGACAACACCAAATTCAAACGTTTCGCACAATAAATCGAAATAAACGAATGAGTCGCTCCAGTATCAATAATAGCAATTAAAAGATTACTATTAATAAAACAAGTACCTCTGATCAAACGATCTGCATTAGTAGGCTGAGCTCCCGCCAATGCAAATACTTTCCCTTTAGGTTGAGCTTGCTTCGGTTTCGTGCACTTTGTACTATAGTGACCATTCTCCCCACAATTATAACACTTGATCGCATTCCTCCTACAATCAGCAGCCACATGACCCGTCAAACCACAATTAGAACACTTGTTCATATTCCTCTTACATTCCGATATACGATGACCTAAACCACCACAATTATAACATTTCACCGAAGAATTCATTCCTCCTCCACTAGGCTTCCTATCAAAAGTAAACTTCTGTTTCCCTTTATCAACAGGGGTAGCATAAAGCCTACCTCTGAACTGCCCCTTTCCTTTCCTATCATTCAGATTCTTGTAATGAGTAGCACGCGCTTTGCTATCCTCATCAAAAATCTGACTCTTGTTCACCAACACTGAAAACTGTCTTATCTCCTGATAACCGATACCCTGCTTGATTTCTGGCCTCAAGCCATTCACAAACTTCAAACACTTTGACCTCTCCGAACCAGCCGTATTATAATTGGGACAAAACTTCACCAGTTCCTCAAGCTTAGCAGCATAATCCGCAACAGAGGAATTATCCTGCTTTAGTTCAAGAAATTCAATTTCCTTTTTACCTCTCTCATCTTCCGGAAAATACTTTTCAAGAAAAGCATCTTTGAACACAGCCCATGTAACCACTATCTCATCCTCCTCAAACCTCTGAGAAGCATTCGCCCACCAGTCTTCAGCTTCCTTTTCCAACATATGAGTACCAAACTGCACCTTCTGATCCTCGGAACACCTAATGAAACGGAAGATCTTCTCAATCTTCTTCAGCCAAATCTGTGCTCCCTCAGGATCATGAGTACCCTTGAAGCTCGGTGGATTATTCTTCTGAAACTTATCCATACTACGCGATTCCTCGTCCGCCGCAGCATTGGGTAAATTCTGCATCGCTTGCGCCATAGCTTGCATGGCCGCAGTCATAGCAGCAGCACCTCTTCCAGCCATAATCTGAACGTTCCCAACGATAGCAAATTATGGTTAAACAACCACTCAACAGAGTGCAATAGACCAACAAGACACAACAGACACGACAACATGGTCGGACAAACCAAACATTAGCTCTGATACCACTTAATGTAACACCCCTTCTATACCCCGTACCAAATCGTAATAAAAAAAAATGTGATCTTATAATAAAACATCAGAGCAAAGATTAACCATTTAGATATAAACAGAGATGTCACATCAACGTGAACTAAAAACAACCTGCTCATAAAGATATATAACACCTGGATAGTTTTTATAAACAAAGGAACTCCGTTCCAAAATATCAGTATTCAGTTACAGAATTAAAGCGGAACATCCATAACTGATGTCACCACAAAATATAAGTATGCCATATACATATTCATACAAGGCCACTATATACAAGCTAAAAGAAACATCTACACTCGAACCCCGACTACCCGTGTTACATATCAGAGCCGACGGAACGACAAAAAGACGAAGACACTAATCTTCGCAAAAGACCTCGAGCGTCTAATCTGCAATGCCATTACAGCATTAAACCACAGCAGAAGGGTGAGAAACAGGATTATAATATAATTGCATATCATTATATAACACTTAGCAAAATATGCACAATTATTCTCACCACACAAATACGATACTTGTAAACAACACAAGACATATTAAACCCATTTCACACATCAATCACATAAGCATATACATTAACACAATGCATAACAAATCCTTCTCAAAATTCAACACATAAACATTCATGTAATGAATTATGCAAATGCACAGAGACCGACACAACGACTCTATGCATGCGGTACCATTAGTCCCCCAGAAACTCTTGGAATCATCGCTCGTTACTTAGGGTAACTCCCCGTCGGGCATACGATGTTCCCCGTCGCTACCACTTATCAACAAGCATACGACGTTATGGATCATTTTTAGTCCTTTATAATAGGCACACGATCAATACAACAATTGCTTACACCCATAAGGGATCTACAATTCAACATGCATTGTTTACACCCACAAAGGGATCTTACAATGTCTTCATGCATTGTTTACACCCACGAAGGGATCTTACAATGTCTTCAACATGATGCATGTCATATAATGACCCATGGAAATCGAGGCTCATATATTAAATCATGCATTTCAAGTACATATAATACAATGCACATAATTGCCAAACGGCCACAAATCTTCACCACAACATCATATACCCATCAAACATCCCTCACACAAGTTATACATTACATATCATATCCTATCGCACAATATAGAAAATAACTCAAAATTCCATTTTTACGGTTTCTCAGAAAAGTCGGCTAAAAGTCGGCCAAAAATAATATTTTCTATCATCATCAAAAAGTACTCATCGACAGCTTCGATTCGGTATAAAGAACTCTTAAATACGATAAACGGTTAACAAGATATGAATATTTCAAAATAACGCAAAAACATAAACCGGACACCCGACACTACGAAACGGTTCATAAAAACTGTACCGATTGGACCAAGTTCAGACCTCAAAACTATTTTTCCTAGAAAGAACATCTCGTTAGCTTTCCAACGCTTCGAACGGGGATTAAAACCGACTTACGGTTCAAGAGATATGAATTTCCGAAGTTTCCCCGACAACCAGAATTTTATGGTTCAGCACAGTATGTATCGATACATAGGCTTATGTATCGATACAAAAAGCCACATGTATCGATACATAGCACGCATGTGTCGACACATGCTGTAGTGAAAATGCTGTTTTTCCCAATTTCTTCAGTATGTATCGATACATAAGGGTTATGTATCGATACATAAACCATTTCGTATCGATACATAGCTGTTATGTATCGATTCATAACTCTGTTTTTCCTCAAAAACCAGATTTTCTCAAAATACACCTTTGCTGTCCCTTCTCCAAAATGCCCGGAAACTCGACTAAATCGAACATTTTCACCGAAACAAACATATACGCCCAACCACCAAATACATAAGAACAATTTAGAACACATAAACGAAATTTCTACAACGTTCGATTTTTCGATTAAATTTCAACCTTTCAAAAACCAGAATTTTCAAACATCACCAAATTGAATAAAAAAGCACGACATACGATGACCTAACCTTACTCGATACAACTACGTAATTTATTTCGAATTCTAACCGTGAAAACACCGGTTTTTATCGATTTCCTCAATTCGACCTAAACGGACAAAACAACGGAAACATAACGAAAACTAACCAAAACATAACCAAACTTCATGAAACTTTAAACAGCAGCTCACATACACATAACCAACCAACATATGTATTTATATGACTTTTCGACCGTAAAAACATCGATTTCTATTGATTTCGTCCAATACGGCATAAACGGAAACATGTGGAAAACCAACCAAAACATCCACACAAAACATACATAATCATACACAATGATATAATAACCGAGTTTCGCACCCTTACCCGATTTAATCGTGTTCTAGAAAGTCGGGAGATTGATTTCTTCCTTCACAAGTTTTTCCTCTCTTTTCTTCTTTCTCTTCTCTTTTCTTCTTCTCTACTTCTCTTTTCTCTCTTTTTCTTTCTATTCTTTCTATTTCTATTTTTCTTTTCTTTTCTTACTAACTTAGTGAAATTAAATGTGAAATGTCCAAAATACCCCCACACTCAAATATCTCGCAAACGTTCCCAAAACGCGATAAAATATATTCCCGCCGAAAATAACATATTTTCACATAAAAGTCGAAATTAGAATAAAATAATAATAAAATAATCCAAAAAGACTCAATACAATAAAACTGGCAAAAACTGGGGCGTTACAATCATCAATAGTGCATTACTGAAGCAAGAACAAGCAGAATTAACACCAATTCTCCAAATGTAGCTTTATCACATTTTTCGAATCTCCATCTGTTTTCAAGATTCCAACGATTGCATAGCATTTATTTTGCTCTATTGAAGCTTAAGCACAAGCCTACATCTCTGGTTTTCTGTTGATCCAAGAGTTCTTCAAATTTCAGGTTCTAATTTCCTTAACTTTATTGCTTCGAATCCATGTAATTTTAGCTTGTTTTTGTTGATTGAAGCTTGCTAGAAGCAATGTAACATATCTGGCTAGTGATAGGCTCATTAGGAGCATAGTTGTGAAACTTAGGGCAAAATGTTTGTGTCCTGTTCTTGCTGTGTGTGCATTGTTTGGTAATTCTAAGCTTGGATTCATGATGTGCGTGACTTCCTCTTTCTAATGGTACATGGTTTGTTGATTTCTGGAAGATTTGAAAGTTGCAGGTGGTGGCGTTTCGCCGGAGAAGGTGACCGGAGGTCCTTCTCCGGCCGGTGGCATTTATCAGCTAGGGTTTCTCAACTTTATATCCCAACCGTTTGATCTGCTTCATCCAACGCCTTAAACCTTGCCAACACATTAATGAATCATGTGACATGCGCGTGACTTATTTTTTGGCTTCAGATAATCACATGTGTGTGCGTGCGTGATAATTGTCATGTGCATGCTTTATGAAACATTGGATTGATGATTGATTGTGATCAACATGATTGTGTGGCTCTGATTGCATCTACACGTTTGACTGAAATGCACCATTCCACACACACACGCGTTTGTTTTGGACCAGGCTTTAATTGCTATCTTCACTCTCTTTTTGAGCCCAAACCATTTTGAACGTGCATTTTTACTTTTTCTGCACCCCTTCCCATTAGGGGTGTTCGCGGTGCGGTTTGGGCGGTTTTGACGCTAAAAATCATCTGAACCGCAAGGGAAAAAACATGCGGTTTGGTTTGGTTTGGTTGGCTTTTAAAAAAAATCTGAACCAAACCAAACCAATCCAATGCGGTTTGGATTGGTTCGGTTGGTTCGGTTTTTTACAAGATTTTTATTGGGTTATATTTACATATATAGAGAACAACATAACTTTGTGTTTAGTCATTCATACATTGCCAAATAACAACAAAACTCATCATATTTAGACAAAAAGTTCTCATTCAATATATAAAAATCAATTTAAACAAAAGTGAAAAAAATAGTAGCATAAAACAATATCAAAATATTATAATAAAACAGAAAATATAAGAGAAGAGAGATTAGAGAAGATGAAAAAGAAAGAACATAACAGATGTGAGATTAGAGAAGAAAGGTTCGATAAAAATATAATTAGAAGAGAAAATAATAATATAAAAATGAGAAGATGAAAAAGAAAGAACATGTGAAATGAGAGATTAGTGTAGAAGAGGCGAGACGTACATGGCAAAGAAGATGAGAAGAATGCACAATATATTAGGAGAGATTTGAGAAGACTAAAACTGAAAAGTTAAGTGTGAGTAAGAGAAAATATTTCGTAATTGTAAGGTTAAGGCATAATGGGTTTGAGTTTTGGGTTAGATATGAGATAAGTGAAGTTTGGGTTGTAACATAATGCGGTTTGGTTTGGTTTAGTTCGGTTTGCAAAATACAAACCGCAAACCAAACCGAACCATGCGGTTTTGTTAAAAGATGGCCCGAACAAATCCGAATCAAATGCGGTTTTTTGCGGTTTCGGTTTGGTTTGGTTTGGTTTGCGGTTTTTTATTGGGTTGGTTCGGTTTTGAACACCCCTACTTCCCATTTCATTTCATTTTATTTTCTTTTTGTATATTGGTTCATTTTCTTATTTTAAAAATACTAAAATGCATTAAATAATTCCATAAAAATGCATATAGCATCTTTAGACATTAAACTAATTTTCCCTTTTATTTAATTCTGATTTCATGAATTTTAGATCATAATTTCGTAATTTTGTTTTAATTTCTTTTTTGAGTGAACTTCTTCATGAACACTTGAACTTGGACATTTTATTTCTCTCATTTCACATACTGTTTTTCCTCCATTCTTTTTGTATTGATTAAAGGACATCTTGAAGCATATAAACTAATTTTCATTTTATTTTTAAAGTCATTTTATCATGTGTTTGGATGTGTATCTTTAAGTGTTTTTGTGGTGTGTTTCCATGTGATTTCATGAGGCCTTTTGAGGCATTTGTCTTTTGAGTTTTGCTATGAGTTTTTGTTGCATGTTTTACTTCTAATCAGTGATGTATATGACCTCTTCCCATAATTTTCTCATGTGCTTTGACATTTTTTTGATGCCTTGTGATTGGAGTTACTCTTGTGCACTTTCTTCTACTTCATGCTAACATGTTTTGATGAGGCATTTATGCCACCATTTTATGATTGTTTGTGCATCTTTCATAGGTCATTTGTGTGATATTATAGGTTATCCTTGTTTCATTATAGGTCACTTTGACTTGTGTTTGCATTTAGTATGAGTTTATGCATGGTAACTTGAAAGTTTGACATGATTCCTTCTCTTGTATCTTCTTAAGCTCTACATGTTTCATGTGTGCATTTTTGTATGCCATCTCATATATTCCATTGGCATCTCATTAATGGCATGCCACTGTCCATATGCATTCATTAATCATTCCATATGATATACATCCTTAACATGTAAATTTGTGCATCTAATTGAAACTTGTTTCTCTCCTTTTCATTCCTTTTCATCTTGTCTTTTCTACTTGAACCATTGCATTTATACTTATATGATTGTCTATATGCATCATAAGACCCTTATAGATAATGTATGCTTCTGACCTTAGCATTTCATTAAGCATAAATGCATGTTCACTTTGCATTTCCATTCATCTTCCATCTTTTCCTTTCATGGTGCATCTCTTGGATGTTTAAGGCATTATGTGTGCAAAGTTTGAGTGTGTTTGATTTCGTAACCTTAGAGAGCATCCTTTGGATATAGGTTCTGACCTTGAATGATTTTCATCTCTTAGGATCTTTATCCATTGATTCTTAATTTGTTTGATCATTACTTGTTATTCTTTCCTTATTTCACTACTTGTAAATAGTTTTTGAACTAACCTTTTCATGTAGGTGCTAATGGTAAGTAAGTGTGTGGATATGCTTCCACGTACACTTCTTTCTTTCATCTTCTCTTATCTCCTTTAATCATTCAACTTGTGATCATGATAAGCATTTATATGCTTTCCTTGCATAACTTCTTTCTTCTCCCTTTTGAGTTATAACTCATCTTCTACTTTAGAAGTGAGTTGTTTAATTCACTCTTCTTCTCCTTTCTCTTAGGATTAGGTTTCTTAAACCACATTAACCATAAGAACATCCATGTATGATAACTTTAGGGTTTGAGTCTTAGTCTCCCTCATTAGACTTTACCTTTCTCCACCTTTTGAGTCTCTCTTCTTCTCATCTCAAAACAAAAATAAAAAACACTTAACAAAAAGGCATAACATGTATTGTATTTGAGCCTTTCATGTGAGAATAAGATAATGAGGGGTTTTCTCTCATTTTCTTAGAATGTTTGGCGTACGTCCCGTCTTGGGTCGATATGCGAGGCATTCGATCCTACATGAGAGACTTAAATACAATGCGTGTTACAAAACACAAACAACTTCAAAAACACTTCTTGTCTAAAAAACACAAAACAAATTCAAACCTTTTCATCCTTCGAGATCGTTAAGTTTCAAACCTCATTTTCAGAAAAGGGCACGTTACTTCCGTCTCGTTGCAAACAGGCATCGACCCTAACTGCCGGACGCGAATCTGACGTTGCTCATAAAAAACACAGACTTGGTTAAGTCGAACTACGACTGCTCTGACTTCCTCTCTCTGGTTAGATTGAGGATACGTAGGTACAAGACGACGATGTCTTGGCGAGCGACCTCCCCCTTAGTTCGTGTCCGAACTACGTTGACTCTGATTTTCCTGTTCCCGAGGGAATACGTAGGCCTAGGACTCCGAGGACGTCCTATCGAGTCACTTCTTTTTCTTTTCTTTTTCATTTCTCCTTTCTTTTTCGTTCTCGTTCCTTCTCCGATCCAGTAGCAGTGGAGCTCCAGACGACGACACCCTTTGATCGAGACAACAAGCGTGGATCTCATCGGGTACGATGGACGCATGGGGTGATAATACCTTCCCCTCGCGTAACCGACTCCCGAACCCAGTTCTCTTGGTCGCAAGACCATGCTCTTTCCTTCCCTCGGGTTTATGCAGTGTTTCCTTTCCCTCTCTTGGGATAAATACACATTGTTGGCGACTCTGTTTCTGTGCCACTTTCGCGTTTGTACCTGGATGAAAATCCCAGGAGCGACAAATATGACTTAAACTTGTTTATCCAGGAAGTGAGTGACATAAACCGGCAAAGAGCATTATCACCCGCATATCCATACAAAAAAGGGCGTTTGGGATATGCACGCTTACAACAAAAAATGGTAAGTATATATAAATGCTATGATCTTATTAGTTGTCTCAATGTGTTATAATTGATGATCTTATTATTTGTCTCAATGTGTAGTTAGAAGAGAGTAAAAGTGAAGAAACATCTCTTCCGGGACATGTTTTGTGGAAGGCTGCTCGTGTCGCCAAGGATGGAGTTGTTAGGGACGATGTTCAACATGTTTTGGATGAATGTGTAAGTATAACATTATGTCTTTAATTAAATCAAAAGTTTACTAACATATAATTAATTTTTAATCCCCACTTATAATTGTCGATATGTAAATGAATTTCAGGAGACTCTATCTCAATCCTTAACTACAGGTGAGGACGAGGATTGCAGTAGCATACTTAGTCGAGTACTAAATGTTCCTGAGTATTCCGGCCGTGTCAGGGGTAAGGGATTTGGCGTGACTCTATCATCCTTATATAAGTAACCAAAGAAAAAAAATCCTAGCAATCAACAAGTGATGCAATCGTTGGAGGAATTAAAAGCGCAAGTCCGTGAATTGCAAAAGGACAAAGAAAGATATATGGCGGAAAAGCGCGGTTCAGAGTTGAAAGATACTAGTGACAAAGCTAGTATCAATTATCAAAAGAAATTTCCCAAGGTAATTATATATGTTATTATGAAATTAAATTAGCCCATTCATTTTAATTGACATATATAGACATTAACAGTAACATATTTATTATTGGTTTAGGGCATTTCAACTTGTCAGCTATATTTATCGTCGCCAACTTATCGCATAGTTGGCAAGGGAAAAATGCATAACACTTTGGGAGATTTACTTCACCATAAACCGCTCCCTGATGGATATCTGAAAGTATTGGTTGATATTGCATTAGAGCCGAATGCGTTGCTATCGATACCTGACGTTGTTTCAGAGACAACATTGCTGCGAGATGCAATAGGATCGTTTGTTGCATGGCCGTCAGACCTCATTTTCATAGATGAGGAGGTATGTTGAAAACCATTATGAATGTTTTAGTAATCAAATGTCAATTCTGAACCATTATGAAAAGCATTCTGAACCATTACGTACATTTTTTTTACATGGTAATGTTAGACTCCTACAAAACCCGCATCTAGGGATAAAGGGATTTTGCGGTACAACGAGTCTGTTGCATCACAAAAAAAGGTACATTGAAAGTGTTAATTCTGTGATCCGAATGCAAAAGCTTCATGCTTTTATACTTTACCTAACTTATATGATTTTTAAATTCCTGCTCAAGAGTCACAATAAGTCAACAAGAAAATTAGTAACGTATCCAACAAAAAAAAGGATTTTCTAAGGACCGGATCAAAATGAGCTTCTGTTGCTCGATTTAGGATGTGTCTTGAAACACTTGTGGGAACATCAAATTTGATGCATGGTGTCATTCGTCAAATAGGTATGGAGGAATTTATTTTTGGTTATTCTAATTTCGAAACACTTGCAAAAGAGGACATGGATCAGATTTTTCGGCATCTTGAATTAGGCATCGGTGTTATGTATTCATACATCTGGTATGCCGATCAATCTATTATCTAATTAGTTGAACAATTTATTTACACATTTCAATGAAAATATTCTAATGTTTAATATGTTTTTATTTAAGGTTCTTGTATGAAAAATTTATGCGCGGGAATCAATTGTCAAAGAGATTCTATTTCGTGTCTTGCACCCGTGTCAACGCACCATTAATTGTTCAGGATCCAGATTCAGTAAGAGATCACTTAGTTGAGAGATTTATGGCCAGCAGTACAGAAAGTTTGTATCTTTTACCGTATAATACTGGCAACGGGTTAGATTTTCCTTCTAATTTCATTCCAATCTTTGTATCTTTTGTGTAGAAAATTTCCATCTAAACTTTATTTTATTTTACAGTGGTCACTGGTTGTTGGTTGCTATTAATCCTACAAAAGAAGTAGTGTATTATCTGAATTCATTGGATGGTGATTGGACAACATATCCGGATATGAAGAATATGGTTGATACGTAAGTGAGATTGTTCTAAATATTCGTGTGTATTTGTATATTTAATTATTTTTGTGAGATTGTTCTAAATATATGTTTTTATTTTGTTAGAGCAATACAAGTATTCCGATCACAAAGAGAAGCTCGAGTACCACGGTCTAAAGCAAACAACATTACTTGGATCAGAGTGGAGGTATATTAATTTTCACAATTTTGCTTATAATAGTGATGGTACTTGATAAAACAAGACAACTATATATTCTTATTTGTTTTTCTGTGTAGTGTGCTCGTCAGTGTAATGGTATAGATTGCGGTTATTACGTTTTGAGGTTTATGAGAGAAATCCTTCATTTGGATCAAATAAAGATTCCAATCATGGTATGGATTTATAACTTAGGATTTATTTTAGTATTTATCGAATACTTCATATAATTTATGACTTTTAACTAAATCATGCATATTATATTTTATTATGTAGTACTTTGATGAATACAAGTGTGTTCATTACTCGAAAGATAAGTTGGAAGAAATCAAGGAGGAATTGTGTGAATACTATATTGAGAAAAGAATCATATAAGGTATGGAAGTTGTTGTGTAGTTATGGAATGTTGTATAGTTTTGGAAGTGGTTCTATATTAGGAATCTTTAGAAGTTAAAGGATTTCTAGGTGAACAAATTGTTATTAGAATTATGGATTGGTGTATATATGATGCATGTTTGTGTTGATTTATATCAAATGGTTTATGTTTTGAATGGTAATGGTGTATATATTTTGGATTATAATGGTATATAATGCCTATTTGTTTGAAACAAAGGCTTGGATTATACATGTTTATGGTATTATTTCCAAAAAAATGTTTTCTAAAAAATAAGGAATAGGCAGCGCTTTTAAACAAAAAACGCTTCCTAAATTCTGATTTTTAAAAAAGTGCTTTTAAAAAGCAAATTTTACATGAAGAAAAGAAAGCGCTTTTTAGAAAAAGCTCTGCCTATAGTACACAATAGACAGCGCTTTTAATTAAAAGCGCTGCCTTAAAGTGAAATAAAAAAAAACATTAGACAGCGCTTTAAAAAGCGTTGTCTAAAGGGGGACAATAGAAAGCGCTTTTTCCTGAAAAAGCGCCGCCTAAAGATGCCAAAAGAAAGCATAAAAGGCCTGAAAAAGCGCTGCTAAAGGCCCACTTTAGAAAGCGCTTTTCCAGGAAAAAGCGCTGCTAAAGGCCTACTTTAGAAAGCGCTTTTTAAGGTAAAGCGCTGCCTAAAGTAGGCCTTTAGCAGCGCTTTTGCATATAAAAAAAAGCACTGTCTTTACCTACAGCAGCGCCACCTTAGGCAGCGCTTTTAAGCGATGTTAAAGGCCAAAAAAAGCGCTGTCTTTTCTCTTCCTCGGTGTAGTGGAACTAGAAGACAAAATTTCATCAGAACCAGAATCAGACTCAGACTCTAACTCAGAGGTATTATCTAAACTCTCTCGTTTTGAATTAGAGTCGTGTCTTTCAAAAATGTTGGAAAAATATCAAACTCTTCAAAGTAAATACAAGGATCTTAAAAAATTCCATGTAATTGCTTCTGAAGCAAAAGACAAGCTTGAGCAGAATAATTCTTCTCTGAATGAAAATATTTTTCGTTAAAAAATAGTAATTGTGTTTTGAAAAACAAAATTTCTAAATTGGAAGAAGAATTAATCTCCAATGTCTCTGACACCAGTTGTGTCAACAAGTATGATAGAGCATTCAACACTTTCTGGCTAAAAGCATAGATAGAAGCAGAATAACTTCCATGATCTATGGAGTTAGCAGAAATGATAAGAAAGGTTTGGGGTGTTCATAAACATTTGAAATTGACGAAAGTTAGCTTGTAAAACCAAAACCTCTCTATGGCCATTTTGTGCCTTCTGGCACTGAGCTTGTTTGTTCTGAGCTTGCACAGAAACCCCCACTGACACAAAAATCTATTTCTAAAGCTAAATATCATGCACAAATTCCACTTGATTATCCTATTGCACACAAACCCAAGGTTATCAAACACTCTGGGAAAACTAACAAAAGAGGACCCAAAAACTGGGTACCTAAGGACAAGATAATCTATGTTGCAGATATCCTTAGCAACTCAGTTGAAACACCAGTCATGGTACCTAGACAGTGGTTGCTCGCGACACATGCCGGGAAGAAGGTATATGTTCCAAAGTCTGGAGCTTAAGCCTGGAGGCTTCGTCAGTTTCAGAGGAAACCAGAAGGGAAAAATCATTGGCTCTGGAACTATTGGTAATGGTAAACTTCCTTCTATTACTGATGTTCTTCTGGTCGATGGTTTGATGCATAACTTATTGTCAATTAGTCAACTTAGTGACAATGGTTATGATATCATCTTTAATCAAAAGTCCTGTAAGGCTGTTAGTGTTGGTACAGTACTTAGGGGGTGTTTTTATCGTCTCCACAGAGATTGTGCGATCTTTTGATGCTTGCCGTTCAATAGTCGAAAAGTTTTAAGTTAAGGAATTTCAAATGGTTCTTGGTTTTGTTTAACATAAATCTGCAGCAAAGAGTAAATTTTGGGCAAAGATGTTGTAAGTTTTAGAAAGGCATGTCAAGATTAGGTTTCGGTAATCCTTTTCATACATATCCGATTAATCAAGCATATGAACTCAGTTCCGACCAATACAATCGCGTATCCTCTCGAATAAGTTTATGTCTAAAGCAAATTCGTGAGTGTCATTGTTTAGACTGTTAGATGATGTCTCACGCTAACAATCAAAATAACAACCGTTAAAATCAACACAAAGCGAATAACAAATCCCAAATCTATGTCTAGAGTTTGGTTTTTAAGAGATGAAAATATTAGGTCATGATTTGTAAAATCTATGTCTAGAGTGATACAAACCACACATACATCATTAAGAACAAATAACTTCATCTATATTGATCATACACCTTGTTCATATACAAAAGATCAAAAGAAATACATATGATCAAGATCAACTACATCTAACCTTAACACAAAAGTGTTTAGCTACACATTTTCATGGTAGCTTGGATGACGAGTTTCAAGAGGAGATGAAAGAACATCTGAGTCGAATAATCGAGATTGGATGTGACTTCAGCTTCTCTATGTGAAAATTCACTCTTGGATGATCAAAGTTCAGAAAACTATGTTTTTGTGTGAAAAATATCAAGTCCCCCATCAAGGAAAAGTAAAAATCTATTTATAAGATACTAAAATTCTGCAGACTTCGCCTAGCGAAGGAATCACTCGCCTAGCGAATGGATCAAAAAATGGCACTTTAAGTGCCTCAGAAACTTAAACCGCCCTCAGTTGTTATCGCGGGTTCGCTAGGCGAACAATTCATTCGCTAAGCGAGCCATTCGCCAAAACCTTCGCCCCAGCGAATTTTGGGTCCTTTAGCCCCTGCCTCAGCCAAGGGTCCTTCGCCAGGACCTTCGCCCAGCGAGCAAAGCAGGGAACACTCGCTGGCACTTCGCTAAGCGAATTTTACCCCATTTTCCTACTGACTCTTTTTGGGCCTCCTTGCTGGAAGATTCGCCACCGTTCGCTAGGCGAACCTTCGCTGGTGAGTTCGCCAGGATTCAATTAGCGAACCCTGCTGTTGCTTTCTTGATTCTTTGGAAGCTTGCATCAACTCCTTGTGTCTTACTTTCTTGATCATTTCATGCCTATTTTTGCACAATAGCACACAAATTACAAGCACCAAAAGTATATTCCAATGTTTGAAGAACTACAACAAATCACCAATAAAATCAACAAGTTAAACATAGAAAGTAATGAAAAATGCCAAGTATTGAATACAAATATGTAGCATGTTTGACATCTAACAGTTAGTCAGAAAGATGGCTCAATCCTTTTTATCGAAAAGAGGAAAAACAACATTTAAAAGATTAGACTTTCTGATCTCTGTGAACAAAATGTCAAATGCTTAATGTCTGTTAATGAAGAGCAATGGGTATGGCATAGATGTTTAGGCCATATTAGCGTGAGGAGGATTTCTCAGCTAAATAAGCTTGAACTTGTCAAAGGCTTAGCAAATCTGAAGTATTCTTCAGATGCTCTTTCTGAAGCATGTCAGAAAGGAAAGTTCTCTAAAACTTCCTTCATAGCAAAAAATGTTGTGTCCACCTCTAGACCGTTAGAACTTCTACACATTGATTTGTTTGGACCAGTGAAAATTGCCTTAATCCGTGGAAAGAAGTATGGATTAGTTATCATTGATGACTATAGTCGTTAGACATGGGTAAAATTCTTAAAACACAAGGATGAGTCACATTCTGTGTTCTCTACCTTTTGCTCACAAGTGCAAACAGAAAAGGATTGCAAAATAGTCAGAGTTAGAAGTGATCATGGAGGAGAATTTGAGAACAGATACTTTGAGAATCTTTTTGATTCTCATGGCATTTCCCATGATTTCTCCTATCCCAGAACTCCACAACAAAATGGAGTAGTGGAAAGTAAGAATAGGACTTTGCAAGAAATGTCTCGTACCATGATCCAAGAAACTGACATGGCTAAGCACTTCTAGGCAGAGGCAATAAATACAACATGTTATATTTATAACAGGATTTCTATCAGACCTATTCTAGGTAAGACTCCCTATGAATTATGGAAGAATAGAAAACCCAACATCTCGTATTTTCATCCTTTTGGCTGTATTTGTTTTATGTTGAACACTAAAGAGAATCTTGGCAAGTTTGACTCCAAAACTCAAAAGTGTTTACTGTTAGGATACTTTGAACGCTCTAAAGGCTACAAAATCTATAACACAAAAACACGGATTGTTGAGAAATTAATTCATGTCAGATTTGATGATAAGCTTGACCCTGAAAAGTCAAAGCTAGTTGAAAAGTTTGCAGATTTGAAGATCACTTTTTTAGAATCCAAGGAAGAAGATTCAAAATAAGGAGATAAAGATGCAGATTATCCAGAATCAGATACAACCTTACTAGAAGTAGCGAATAGTCCATCTCATCAGAATAATAATAGACTAAAGACTTCTCACTCTGAAGAATTAATTCTAGGAGACAAAGCTGATCTAGTCAGAACTCGTTCTTCATTCAAACCTTCTGAAGAAACTCTTCTGGGTTTGGTGTCTCTGATAGAGCCAACATAAGTTGATGAAGCTTTTAGGGAGAATGAGTGGATTCTGGCCATGCAAGAAGAGTTGAATCAATTCACCAAAAATGATGTATGGGATATTGTTCAGAAACCAAAATGTGTCCATGTCATTGGAACAAAGTGGGTATTTAGAAATAAGTTCGATGTGAAAGGTGAGATCGTAAGAAATAAAGCACGACTGGTAGCACAAGGTTATAATCAGCAAGAAGGGATAGACTATACAGAAACCTTTGCACCAGTTTCCAGGTTAAAATCTATTTGTCTTTTAATTTCTTTTGCTATAAATCATGACATCACTTTATATCAGATGGATGTAAAGAGTGAATTTTTTAAACGAGTATATTTCTAAAGAAGTGTATGTACACCAACCTCCTGGGTTTGAAAGTTCTGAAAACCCAGATTTTGTTTTCAAACTTAAAAAATCGTTATATGGTCTGAAACAGGCTCCCAGAGGAAAAGTTGATACAATACTCTTTTGTAAAACCTTTAAAAATGACATTCTAGTTGTTCAAATCTACGTTGATGATATTATATTTGGTTCTGCTAATAATTCCTTGTGCAGGGAATTTTCTAAGTTAATGCAGACTGAATTTGAAATGAGTCTGATGGGAGAAATCAGATTCTTTCTGGGAATTCAGATTGATCAACGTCCAGAAGGAACGTACATTCATCAGAGCAAGTATGCAAGAGAACTTCTGAAGAAGTTCAATATGTCAGAAAGTAAACCTGCTAAGACTCCTATGCATCCGACATGCATTCTAGAGAAAGAATAAGTAAGTAAAAAAGGTTTGTCAGAAGCTCTATCGTGGTATGATAGGCTCTCTTCTGTATTTAACTGCTTCTCGTCCAGATATTCTGTTCAGTGTATGTCTTTGTGCTCGTTTCCAATCAGATCCAAGGGAAACTCACTTAACTGCTGTTAAGAGAATCCTAAGGTATCTAAAAGGAACAACTAACCTTGGATTGATGTATAAGAAAACATCAGAGTACATGTTTTCTGGTTATTGTGATACTGATTATGTTGGAGACAGATTAGAAAGGAAAAGTACTTCCGGAAACTGTCAGTTTCTGGGGAACAACCTCATCTCTTGGGCAAGCAAAAGACAATCAACAATTGCACTTTCAACTGCAGAAGCAGAATATATCTCAGCATCACTGTGCAGTACTCAGATACTCTGGATGAAGAATCAACTAGAAGATTATCAGATACACGAGAGTAACATTCATATCTTCTGTGATAATACTTTTGCTATTTGTTTATCTAAGAATCCTATTTTTCATTCTAGGGCAAAACATATTGAAATAAAACATCACTTTTTATATAAGGGTACTTTTCAGTTAAAATTTGTGGATACAAATAACTAGTGGGCTGATATTTTCACAAAACCCCTTGCTGAGGATAGATTCGTATTTATTATGGAAAATCTATTTATAAAACCATGCCCAGAATGAGCAGATGATATTTTGATGTGTCAAGTCACCAGAACTTCTGAAATAAGATTCTGATGTTAAGCAGATTGTTTTATGTTAATGTCTTTCTGATTAATGATACTTCTACAAGTTAGAAGATATCCTGATCAGAAACTCGTCCAGTCAGATACCTCTTGGTATTCTTGACTTTGGAAATATCAAACATGCTCTCTTGAAAACAAACGACTATGATTATTTGTGACACATGTTCAAAATCAAATCATGTCCTACTGTTAAAGAGACACATCGAGAGTTGTGATTTCGTGAGACTAGGTTTCAAGTAATTATTCCTTAATATTCCCTATTATTGCTATAATCATGTATATACGCATTGGGTTTGGTAATTTACTTGAGAATAGATTAAATCTTTACGTCTTCTCTTATTACTAAGCCTTTCTCTTCCCAACCTTTATTCCCTGTCAGATTTCCCCCTTCCATTTTCAAGTATACATTTATTCGTATTTATTGACTGATGTCAAGTTTTGAATAATGTATAACCTGTAACGCCCCGAATTTAATTAATTATTTAATTAAATTATTAAAGGAATTATTTATTGGAAATTGTCGAAATTGGGAATTTGTCGGTATTATTCTAAGAGGAGAAATTGGATTATTATGTTGTTTGAGTTGTTCAGTGGATAGTCGAATAATTAGTCAGTTTAATCGGAGAAATAATATTAGAAATAATATTATTAAATTGAGCTATTTATTTAATTAAATTGGGTTTAGTTGTTGTGTGAGAAATAGCAAATAAGGAGGTATGATTAGTAGGCCCAATAAGATTACTATTTTGTGTGGTTGAATTAAAAAGAAACGAGGAATAGCAGTAAGAAAAAGGGAAGGCTGTACGAAAGAAGGAAAATAAGGGTTTTGAAAGAGAAGAAAAGAGGCTGCAGAGAAGAGAAAGAAAAGTCATGGAGAATGGTCGTAGAAAATTGCAGAGCAAAAGTTGGAAGTTGCGGCGAAGCGGATTCGACCGGATAATTATAGAGAGACCGTCATTCCAAAGTAAGGGTGGGTTCGACTATTATAACCGCGTTATGATGAATGAAATAAGGGTTGGGGATTATATGACTGTTTTCCATTGATTTTCTGATAAGTTGTTGTTGTCTGTGTGGAAATTGATATTGGTGTTGTTGAATTGTGATTCTGCTGTTGTAATGTTGTTGTTTCTGTGTTAATACTGATGAGTCGATGTTGTTAAATTTTATCGTTGGATTGATTTTGTAAACATTGCAGTGAAATTGTTATTTTGGAAAAATTTGGTTGGGACGAAAATTTGTTACTATAGATGCACGGGTGACGCAGGCCACCCACCACACAGATAGGGGTGGCACATGCCACCCAAAACAAAGAAACATCACATGGGATGGGCCATGGGTACATGGCGCCAGCCACTACCCTTCCTTTATATAAGTGGCGCAAGCCACTAGGAAACATGCATAGGGTGGCACAAGCCACCCATAAAATGGTGGATAGTGCATTTTGTTTTTACCACTTTTACTAAGTTACAGACTTGCTACTTTTTAATAATTCAAATAAAGTAACACCATAAATCCATGATGAGAGCCACCATAAATACATGATGAGAGCCACCAAATCCATGATGAGAGCCACCAAATCCATGGTGAGAGCCACATATGCCAGGTGGAACCACTTATATGTTATTCTGAGTGACTAATTCAGTGATTAAATTAGGTGAATTAGTTTAATGGATTGATTAATAAATTAATTAATGGTTAAACGTGATACACCTAGTGAGTAAATTAATTAGAAGTAATGCGTAGGACTGATAGTGTAATATATTTGGACTGTATATCAGTGTGACAGATTCTAATAGAAACAGAATGGATTTCTTTTGACAGAAGAAGCAGTATTTTGAAGTTTGACAGAAAAAAAATGTTTTTTTTTATTTTCATGACATAAAGTTTTAACTATAGCAGGGGCATTGTATTAGAAACCAGAAAAGTCACAGAATTTTATAATAAACTAGTATTAACAGCAGAAGTGAAAATAATGCAGTTTTAGTCGGTTTAGCCGATTTAGGCGAAAAATTTAGTTGCCCGGAATTTAACGAAAATTGACGGGGTATGTCGGGTAGTTTAGTAGATGATTTTCATTGATTTGTTTTGTTGAAATTATGTCGGAAAAGTTGATTTGCAGGTATAGCTGAGTTGTATTGTTTCGTTCCGATATACGGACAAGTTTTAAGTTGTAGGCTTGATAGCCAACATTGTATAAGTTGTTATGTTGTTTTAAGTTGATTATGTTGTGGATGTTGTTGAGTTGTCTATGTTGATATGTTGTGAATGTCATAAAGCATATATTGCATTTTATGTCGGAGCCGTTGCTCACACCACGTTGGCCTGGATTGGCACAAGTTGAAAGTTGAAAGTTGAAGGCTTATGCCTTGATGCCTCGATAAACTGGCAATTTTAAGTTGGGAGTTTTACTCCAAATGGTACCACATGCATAACATGGTCGAGTCGCATTAAAGTTGCATTTTTCAAGTTGTTGTGGATTGTTGTATCGTTGTTGATGTGAAGTGGTGATAATTGTATGATTCCTATCTATGTATTATTTATCATACTTCGTTTATAAAATTCGATATCTCACCCCTTCTGTTTGAATGTTGTCCCTATGTTGGCAACGTGCAGGTAATCAAGAGGAATAGCCGGTTACCTTTAGTTCGAGTCGGTGGTTGTCGCTATGATACGTAGCACTTGGGGGGATGACGCACGTCTTGTTTTTGCTTAGTTGTTTAAATGCTGAATTTTTAAGTTGAATTGCTAAAGAGTACTTGTTGTTTTATTTTTAAGTTGATTTTGTTGGATAAAGATGTTATAACTTTTATTATGAATCCGCTGCGTAGTATTTTATAAAGTTGAGTTATTTGAAGACTATATGATGATTTATGAATTCTCCTTGAACGTGTTATGTATATATCATGATTATTTATTGTGTTAATGATTTTTAAGTTGAAAAATGTGACATCCAATTTTTAAGTTGAATATGATGACTCTGATTTTATTTATAATTACCGGGTAGTAATGGGGTGTTACATTAGTGGTATCAAAGCAGGTCGGTCTGTCTGGCCAATGTTGTCTAATGTGGTTTATTCCTCTGTACGCGACAAGTGTGTGAAACACGGTCGGTACTTGTTTGCTTTCTAGTCGATTGTTTGCAGGAGTTGGTTTGAATGCTAAGTGGGGGAGAAGCTGTGCTTCTCGGATATGCTTCAGTTGTAAGATGTCGGTTCTGTATGCTACTGATGGCGACAGTGCGAGTGTTGTTGAAGCTTTGTTATTTTCCGAATTCGAAGGTAACATGGATTTAAGATTTTGGTTGTTTAACAAGTTGGAGTGTCTTGGAAAAAGGATGATTGTTATAAGATAGAATTTAGAAAGTTGCTATATCCAGCGTTGTTGGTGAACTGTGGAGTCGTTGTTTAAGTAGCCTTGCGTAAGATGTTGATGTTGGATCACTGATTAAGTGACGGATTGCTGTAGATCTTGTTGTGGGATTATTGGTAAGTGATTGAAAAAGGTTGTAGAAGTCGTTGGAGTTGTTGGAATCTTTTGAACCGCGAGTCGTAGTTGGAAATGCGAAGAGTTTGGAAGTAAGAGAAAGAGGTAGAACTCATGTTCACCAATTTCGGTTTTTTTATTTTTTTATTTATGGAACAGCCTTCAGTAAAAAGGGCATAACTTTCTACTCGTAACTCTGATGGAAGCGATTTTGGACTTTTCGGAAAGCTTACGAAATTCCCTACCGTTGGCATATAAATTTGGCCTTCGGCAAGTTTATGAAGAGGGAGAAAAACGCGTTTGAATGTGTGGGTCTGGCTGATATTTGTAGAATTCTGCATACGGGATCTCTTGACCAGTCCCATTGCAAGGACGATAACTTTTTACTCGCAATTCGGATTCGAGCGATTCTTGAAGTTCTGGAATCTACATGAAATTCCCTTCATTTTGGAATATAATTTTTGTGTCTGGGAGGTCTGTAATGAAGAAGTTAATCGTGTTGGAAGTTAGATAATTCTTGTTGGAAATAGTAAGATGAAGTCAAGTATAAAAACGTTTGGTGATGGGAAGAAGGTAAGAGTATCGGAGGAGCACATGGAAGTGCGGCGTATAATGGTTGAAAATGATTAAAGTATAGAAATCTTTGAGGAAGGTTAAATAGTAGAGTGGATTGTGTGTTAGTGGCGAGATGTGTCGACATGAGTCAGAAATTTTTGGAAGTTCTATCACCAACCAGATGATGAGATGGTATTGTTGAGATTGTGATTGGAATGAGAATCAAGTGTGAAACTATATGGATCATTGAAGTTATGAAATTAAGAAGAAAGACGAAGGTTCGTTATTGCTGTTAAAGCTCTTAACTTGGGTAAATGTTTCGGTGGAAGTGGACCAATTTGGATGGTACTTGATGTGGTAGCGATTCCGGTACTAGAAGGATATTTAATGATTGTGTTGTACAACTAACTTGTATAGGAGAATATGTGTTGGATTTTGGGACGTTGGGTATCGCTGACGAAGTTGGAAATAAAGAAATTAAGAACACGTTTGTAAGCCTTAGAGGAATGATGAAGCAGTATGCTTAGGTAATCTTGAGCATAAGGTAAAGGGCGTTATTGTAGTTGGGTCATGATGATTTATGCCACCATTATGGTTGCCGGCTGTCTATTGACAAATCGAGGAACTGATCACCGTTAATCTCTTGTTGATAGTGGACGGAATCGTGTTGGGTGGTATAGACATACCTCCCTATCTCGATGGTGAGTAAAGCGATGGATGTTATAGCATGCGAATAGTTGTTCGCCAGTGGGTGTGAATTAATAGAGGAGTAGCCAGGAAAGAGTTGAGGAGTATTGAACAAGCCAAAATAATTGGTTTATAGGCGAGTTAGCGTCGCAAGGTGAAGGATTGAGGATATCAAGTGAACAACGATTTTATGGTGGATGTTAAAGGGAGTCCGAACTAGATTAAGACTTGTAACCCACATGGTTGACGGGGACTTTAATAAGACGGTGACTTAAGATGGATAATCAGAGTCGCGCAGCTGAAGCGTGATGTGCCAGAGTACGATGCTTTCTCGTAAACTTTGCTGATTCTATAAGTATGTTATTATGGTTGTTGGTTGACGGTGAGCGGTGCGCATATTCATTGAGTTAAGCGGTTAAGTTGGCGTTATAGTGATTGTGTTCCCGTTGTCATGATGTTGTTGCTGGTTACCGTAAGTAAGAAGTAATATTTCATAACATGACAAAGTTGATTATGTTGGCTATGTTGATGTCACTATAAGAGTGATACGACGAGGTGAATAGAGTTGTTGGTGGTTGTTGATAATTGGCATGTACATTGATGGGGATGAAGTTATGTATTCGATTTATGCAAAAGATGTTGTTAGTATGAAGATGTAACGTTGAATATCCACGTATAAGTGTATTATGGTTGTTGCTACCTTAAAAGTTGATATTCCAATGTATTGTGGAAGTAGTTGATAAATTAGTAGCGATTATGTTGCTAAGATGATGAGGCGAGGTCGTATCTCCACGTATAAGCATGTTATAGTTGTTACAACTTTAAGTGTTGATAAGTCGAGAGATTTCTGAGGTAGTTGGTAAATTATTAACAAGTAAGTCGTAGAGATGTCGAATGATTGGCATTGGATTTATATCAGGTTGAGTTGTTGTTATATCGGGAAATTAGTAGTCAAAGTGTTACCGAACGCGAATTGAGGATCAGAGAGTTGGATGCGGAATTCGCGTTGGGGATGGTTGTGGCGGAAAATTTTTTGAGGACGAAAATATCCTAAGTGAGGGAGAGTTGTAACGCCCCGAATTTAATTAATTATTTAATTAAATTATTAAAGGAATTATTTATTGGAAATTGTCGAAGTTGGGAATTTGTCGGTATTATTCTAAGAGGAGAAATTGGATTATTATGTTGTTTGAGTTGTTCAGTGGATAGTCGAATAATTAGTTAGTTTAATCGGAGAAATAATATTAGAAATAATATTATTAAATTGGACTATTTATTTAATTAAATTGGGTTTAGTTGTTGTGTGAGAAATAGCAAATAAGGAGGTATGATTAGTAGGCCCAATAAGATTACTATTTTGTGTGGTTGAATTAAAAAGAAACGAGGAGTAGCAGTAAGAAAAAGGGAAGGCTGTACGAAAGAAGGAAAATAAGGGTTTTGAAAGAGAAGAAAAGAGGCTGCAGAGAAGAGAAAGAAAAGTCATGGAGAATGGTCGTAGAAAATTGCAGAGCAAAAGTTGGAAGCTACGGCGAAGCGGATTCGGCCGGATAATTATAGAGAGACCGTCATTCCAAAGTAAGGGTGGGTTCGACTATTATAACCGGGTTATGATGAATGATATAAGGGTTGGGGATTATATGACTGTTTTCCATTGATTTTCTGATAAGTTGTTGTTGTCTGTGTGGAAATTGATATTGGTGTTGTTGAATTGTGATTCTGTTGTTGTAATGTTGTTGTTTCTGTGTTAATACTGATGAGTCGATGTTGTTAAATTTTATCGTTGGATTGATTTTGTAAACATTGCAGTGAAATTGTTGTTTCTGGAAAAATTTGGTTGGGACGAAAATTGGTTACTATAGATGCACGGGTGGCGCAGGCCACCCACCACACAGATAGGGGTGGCGCAGGCCACCCAAAACAAAGAAACATCACATGGCGTGGGCCATGGGTACATGGCGCCAGCCACTACCCTTCCTTTATATAAGTGGCGCAAGCCACTAGGAAACATGCATAGGGTGGCGCAAGCCACCCATAAAATGGTGGATAGTGCATTTTGTTTTTACCACTTTTACTAAGTTACAGACTTGCTACTTTTTAATAATTCAAATAAAGTAACACCATAAATCCATGATGAGAGCCACCACAAATCCATGATGAGAGCCACCAAATCCATGGTGAGAGCCACATATGCCAGGTGGAACCACTTATATGTTATTCTGAGTGACTAATTCAGTGATTAAATTAGGTGAATTAGTTTAATGGATTGATTAATAAATTAATTAATGGTTAAACGTGATACACCTAGTGAGTAAATTAATTAGAAGTAATGCGTAGGACTGATAGTGTAATATATTTGGACTGTATATCAGTGTGACAGGTTCTAATAGAAACAGAGTGGATTTCTTTTGACAGAAGAAGCAGTATTTTGAAGTTTGACAGAAAAATAATGTTTTTTTTATTTTCATGACAGAAAGTTTTAACTATAGCAGGGGCATTGTATTAGAAACCATAAAAGTCACAGAATTTTATAATAAACTAGTATTAACAGCAGAAGTGAAAATAATGCAGTTTTAGTCGGTTTAGCCGATTTAGGCGGAAAATTTAGTTGCCCGAAATTTAACGAAAATTGACGGGGTATGCCGGGTAGTTTAGTAGATGATTTTCGTTGATTTGTTTTGTTGAAATTATGTCGGAAAAGTTGATTTGCAGGTATAGCTGAGTTGTATTGTTTCGTTCCGGTATACGGACAAGTTTTAAGTTGTAGACTTGATAGCCAACGTTGTATAAGTTGTTCTGATGTTTGTCATATTTTGTCTACTGTCTCTGGTTTTCCCATTATGATTAACCCCACAATCATCTCTCAAGCTATTGAATGTAAGGAAGATGGTGAAAACATTGAAAATTACAGAGGAAACATCCTTTTTGCTAAACACATTCACATCATCTATCATCATGAAGGACCTGCTGACAGTCCCTCTACTCTCACCTCTATGACAAAAGTCTGGTACCAAATAATGGGAACAAATCTTAGGCCTAGAGAAAAGGGAACATGATGGCTTTCTACAATGGATCGGCTCTTTATTTTCTTCTTAGTCTCCAAGATTAAGATCAATCTGCCTTAATCCATGTTCAACTATATGAAAGAAGAAATTCTTTCATCCAGAAAGGAGTTATCGTTTAAGATTCCCTTCAGTAGAGTAATTTCTCACATTCTTGATCTTCAAGGAGTCGTTACTCATATTAAGCAAACTGGAATGCTTGAAAAACTGGCTCCGGACAAGTGCTTACCTATGAACTATTCCAAAACCATCAATAATCAATCAAATGTCATTGATTAAAGATGAATTTCTGAATACGATTGATGGTTCTCCTTAAAGGGATTTTTTGTGTTCTGGTTACTGTTTTGCTTTTAGTGGTCGCTTTGTTTTGTCTTGTTCTTGTACCGCGCCTCTGGCGTTTTGTTTAATTAATAAAAAGTATCTTTATTGCATCTACTTTATCTTAATGCATTTCTTTAATGATTGCCATCAAAAGGGAGAAGTACTGAATTTAACATATCCAATAATCCAAATGCTTGCGTTAAACATTGATTACCTTTTTTATTATGCTAAAAAGGGGGAGTATATGAATGGAAAATTATTTTGATAAATATCTTGTCTCTGAATCATAGCTCTAACATTCCAACATGTTAACTGCACCATTCTTCTGTTAGAATGCTTTTCAGGAACAATATCTATATATTAGTAATCTGGCTCTAATTTAATCAAGCTCTGATATAACCAATCAGGCTATGTTAATAGACTCTATTACCACTATGATCAAGCTTTGATATTCTGGATCTGACTAGATCCTTATAATCAGGCTCTAGAATCCCAAATCTGATAAGATTTTTTTTAAGTCTTAGATTCAGGAGGAGCTTGACAAAGGGAAGTTAATTCTAAACTTATCTTTGTCATTTCCTATTAATTATCTTCGTACAAAATTGTTTTATCAAAATACATTGTTTTGTTATTATAAAAAAGGGGGAGATTGTTAGAACAAGATTTGGTTCTGCAAGATATCTCTAAGTTTTGATAATAACAAAGTAGTATTTGTGTGAGAACAATTTTGGTACTCTAACGTTTGTATTCAGAAGAATTGATAAACAGGATCTGACTCTGATAAAGAAATCCCTGACGTTGATAGAGATCATGTGGAACGTCACTCTCATTTGACCAAAAGTCGTTACTGCGTAAAGAAGCAAGTATGCTTCTGATCTACTCACCATTAGAAAGTTTCTAAGAAGACTATATGTTACTGCTGCAATGATCTCTTGGATTCTGCCTTTGAATATGACTCTGATGATTTACTTCTGAAGGCTTACCAGCTTCTAAAGTCATTATCTACTGAAGACTAAGTGTTGAAAACTCTGAAGACAAGGTTCTGCTGAACAAGTTCTGAAGACTCTGAAGACTTGAGTTTCTGAAGACTAAGTGTTGAAGACTCTGAAGACAAGGTTCTGCTGAACAACGTTCTGAAGACTCTGAAGACTTAAGTTTCTGAAGACTAAGTGCTGAAGACTCTGAAGACAAGGTTCTGATGAACAAGTTCTGAAGACTCTGATGACTCAAGATTCTGAAGACCCAATGATTAACTCTTCTACTCATGCTTCAACCATATCTATTCAGAAGCCTCTGATGAACAGAAGAAGATGAAATATTTGCGAGGGAAAATAGTACATAGTACATATCAAGCACGTTCTTTTCCACTACCATTCCACTACCATGATTTGGTGGTACAAAGGACAACTTTTATGTACGATTTCCATCCCTGCATAACCACATTATTTCAAGTCGCCAACAATCTTAATAATATTCCTGATCTTCCCTCCAACGGATCTTTTTCTAGCTATATAAACACTTGATCTCTTGAAGAAACAAGAGAGACACTGATACAGAAAAAAAAAGAAAAGAGAAACATATGCGTGAACAGTAAAGCACCACAATACAAAGAAGAAACATTGTTCATATTGTATAGATTTTCTCTAAGTTAGTTGAGATATTCATAGTGTTTATATCATCTTGTGTAGAAGCATTTCATTGTAAACATAACATTTGTTCAAACAGTTGTTTGTATTCCTTAAGGGACCAGTCAGGTCAGAATCCTTAAGAAGAGACGGTTAGTCTTTGTATGTTAGTCACCAGCAGTTGCTAGTGCAATTATAATCAGTTTGGTTATAGTGGATTAAGTCTTTGTGTATAAGGCGAAATTACCTTGGCGGGTGAACTGGATTAACTTGATAGTTTTCAAGTGAACCAGGATATATCGTGTGTCTTTCTCTATTGCTAGTTTATTTGTGATCTTTGTTTGAGTTTCACAAAAGCTTTCATTTTGAAAACCCAATTTAAACCCCTCTTTCTTGTGTTTTCTCACACCTTCAGCAACCACATTTCTTCTGATGAAACCTTAAAATATGAGAGCATATTTTTTCCTTCCTCTCCTCTTGAAACCAAAGCATCCTAGAAGAAGTTTGCCAACACCACAAATACACACAAGATATCATAATCTAAACCCTAGGAAATCATGGCCAAAGGCCAAATGATCATCCAAAGGAAGATCAAGAAGCAACACACAGCTAGATACAAGAAATAAACAAGGTAGGACAAATTTGGGGTATGACATAAATGTGAGACACCTTGAAACAGAAAAACCTAATAGAATGAAGACAATTTTTTCATTTTGGTAGAAGTTTCTTAGAAACAATGGTAGTGTTAGTGAATGCTTGATCATGGACATGGATGATCACAACATGAGAATGTACTCAGGAATGATAAAACCTACAGGGGACACATATGTTGTGATGGTCCATAACCATGCAGGGGGACACGTATGTTGTGATGTTCCATGAATTCTTATGTTGGAGAATTGATTGGTGGTCAACACGGGGGTAGGGATAGAAACGGACCACCCGCGTTGGTTGCTGGACTTTAGTACCGATTGATCCATTATGTATGTATTCTTTGATACTTTCACATTCCTTTCATCCCATAGCTTCCTTATTTCCCAAAAAATAGATAAAGCACACAAACACACGTAAAAGTAAAAAAAATAAAAATAAATTAAACATCTAAAATACTACCGAAACAACAACTAATATTACGGTGTATAAACCACTTATGAAATTTTCCCAAACTTAAATCATTGTTTGTCCTCAAGCAATTTAGCTTGCATAGGCAAAATTTAGGCTAAGCATTGCAACATGTAAAAACTCATGAAAATAAGACTATTGGTACTCATACGTGAATTATCATTTATATTGACTAAGATCTATTTCTCTCTATACTAGTTATTTTACCAAAGGTATTCTAAGAACACGAACTATATAAAAATTATAGACCAAAGTCTCCCTCCTCAGATACCGATTCAACTATGGTTATCCAATTTTCCTTTCCTTTCCTTTGGAACAGTCAAATTAAATTAATATAATAATAGTAATCATTGTATATACATAAGATTGACTGAGGATTTATTATGATTATTTTTTATTTACTTATTTACTCCCCGGTCCCACAATGAGTGATCCAGTTGACTTTTCACACAGATTAAAAAAAAGAATAAATAAAGGAGAGAGAATGATATTTTTACTTAAATACCCTTATGATATATTGGGAATGATGAAAGTAATAATAATTAGAGGGTAAAATATGAAAAGTTGCATTGAAAATTAAAATGGATCATATATTTTAGCCAAATGAATCACTCATTATGGAACGGAGGGAGTACAACATATAAGAAAACTTACGTTTGGGAAGGGCAGCTTTTTGAGTGAAAGTCTGACTCACTCCAACTAACTGCTTTTTTTTCAAAGATAAATTCTCACATATTTTTTCTTTGGCATTAGGGATCAATCACTATTGGGATGAATAATCGGGCAAGGGTTCACTACAAAAAAACTAGTTTATTATGGCGGTTTTGAACTCCTTTATAAACAAATATTTATTTAATGCTCAACAATGTACATTAAGGCACGTTTAACGGCGATTACTAACCAAATTTCATTTATCCAATAAGCATGTCTATTAAAAAATGTTTTTATACGTTTTCTCTTTTAAAAAATAAAATAAATTAAAATAAAATTCACTTATTTATTTTTTATTCTATTATTTGTTACTTTAGAACTACTTGACTCAGACTTTGTAACAAACATAAAAGGGCGTGAAATCCTTCGGGTGTGTGATTCCTTCCATTCATCTCAAATCCTTCATGAAACTTTGATTCCTTAGTAATAGTTGTCTTTATTATATTTTTGGATCTACAAACTCTATATGCTACAAGAAACTATAAGTCTCTTTATGTCTTACGAGATGGATCTGAAGCAGGTGTGTTTACGGATTATTTGGAAATATAGGTATAAATATGTTGCAATTCTCAAATTTTTCAATTAAGATGATTATGAAACTTTTGTTTATATGCTACAAGAAACTAGAAGTCCCTTTATGCATTTTTTTTTATAAGTCCACTATTTGATTAAGAAATTTTGAATTCCTAATACTATCAAAAAACTACATGGTTTCTGTAATTTGGCTTATGCATGTTCTTTACCTATTATTTTCCCTGTCTTGTTTAAGTTGTTATACATCTAAGAATGATTTTAAAATTCAGCAAAATTGTGGATATCATACGAACTTAAAAAACATGGAGAACAAATACTTATAGTCTCTGGCAGCAACATATCATGGTTGGAAATACCGCACTATTGCGTCGTAGCGTGGCCGCACGACACTTCTCTGCAACCTCTTAGGCCGCCTGCAAAGCACCGACGAGGGAGGTTTTTCCCTGTTCTATTTGTCTCTCTCTGTTTAGTTTTCCCTTTTTATTGTTCATTTCTTAATTTCTAATTAATGTTTGTTGAGTTTAGGATTTAAGAAATTAAATAATACTTAGTTAGTCATTGGTTTGTTTTGGTAGTGTATGTGAATCATTGTTTATGTAAATTATTCGTGTAAATCAAAAAGCCTTGAGGATTTTAGTGAGTTGCATAGGTAAATTATCTTTTATATTCTTGATTCTTTTATTTTGTTTAGAAATTTTGCTTATTCTTTGATTCTTTATGTTGAACCATTGTTTGATTTTTAGTGTGACAAATTGTTTAGGCCTAATTGATTGCTCAAATCCACTACAGGTGGTGTAGGAAGTTACACGGAAAGTTATAAGCCTAATGATGCAGGTGGTAAAGGCCTAATGATACAAATTATTGACATTGTTGTTGTAATTGTTGGTGTACAAGGTGAATAATGGATGAAAAGAGAAGAATATATTATAAAGAGAATGACGGCTACAAAGGATTACAAAAGGATTATGAAAATACTCACTACCACTAGTCTATTTATAAGCTAAAACTAGGGCTACAAAAGCAACAATAAAATACTAAAATACCCTCTAACAAACTTGGTCACGAAGTTTGTGAATATAATAATTAAAATATAAATTATTTCTAATATCATCCCTTAATTTATATTTCCTCAAAACTAACAACTCCAATTCCATCCCTTAAGCGAAGGAATTGATCAGTTTTGATAGCCTTCGTCAGAACATCTGTCAACTGCTTCTGGGTGCTACAGTGCACAACTTCTAACACTCAATTCTGAACCTGATTTCTCAGAAAATTGTACTTGGTCTCAATATGCTTGCTTCTCCCATGCAACACTGGGTTTCTGGCAAGATTGATTGCAGACTTGTTATCAATCATCAGCTTCAGAGGTTTGTCAACTTTGATCTTTAGATTCTCCAACAAGTTCAGAATCCACACAGCTTGACATGCAGTAACAACACCTGCAATATATTCAGCTTCACAGGTTGACAACGCAACAACAAGTTGCTTCTTAAAACACCAAGAAATAGGGTCTCCCAGAAACTTGAACAAGTATCCAGAAGTACTTCTTCTGTCAACTCTGTCTCCACACCAATCATAATCTGAATAACTCAGAAGTTCTGATTCAATCTTTCTTCCAGAAGGAAATAACACTCCATACTTCAGAGTTTGCTTGATATACCTCAGAATCCTGACAGCAGCTTGGTAATGGGACCACTTGGGTTTACTCATGAATCTGCTAACCATTCCAACTGCATAGCAAATATCAGGTCTGGTATTACACAAATACCTTAGAGAACCAACCAACTGTTTGAAGATTGTAGCGTCCACATCCTCACCATTAGAATCAGAATCTAGTTTCTGATTTGTATCTGCAGGTGTGATAGCAGCCTTACAATTCTGCAGCTTAAATCTCTTCAAAAGTTCTCGTTCATACTTCAGCTGATGCAAAATGATACCTTTCTCAGAATATCTGAACTCCATCCCTAGAAAGTATGTCATTTTTTCGAGATCATTCATTTCAAACTCATTCATCAGCACCTTCTTGAACTTAGCTAGTTCTTGTTCAGAACTTTCGGTCAGCAATATGTCATCAACGTACAAACACACCAGAATCATATTGCCTTCAGAAATATGCTGAACATAAACACCGTATTCCATCTCACATTTCTGAAAACCCTGCTTCTTGAAAAATGAATCAATCTTCTGATTCCAAGCTCTGGGCGCTTGCTTCAATCCATACAAAGCTTTATGTAATATGTACACCATCCCTTCCTGATTCTTTTTCACAAATCCAGGAGGTTGTGACACATAAACTTCTTCTTCTAACGGACCATTCAGAAATGCAGATTTCACATCTAAATACATCAGAGGCCAATTCCTGTTAGCAACTATTGCAATCACCAATCTGATTGTTTCATGTCTCGCTACAGGTGCAAACACTTCACAATAATCCAGCCCAGGTTTCTGCAGAAATCCTCTTGCTACCAACCTCGCTTTGTGTTTGCCAATTGATCCATCTGGCTTTAGCTTCTGCTTGAAAACCCATCTGACGCTGATGGCTTTCTTGTCCTTTGGTAGTTCTGTCAGCTTCCAGGTCTTATTTCTCTCTATGGCATCAAGTTCTTCTTTCATGGCCTTTAGCCAGAACCTCTGCTTGAGAGCCTCTTCCCTACTTACGGGTTCAGAGTCTACTAACATGGCACACTGAATAATTTCTCCTTCAGAATCTACTTCCGTGTCTTGCAACATGTCAAACTCTTCAAATCTTCTTGGAATGTTTCTGATTCTCTGTGGCCTCTGACCTCGTTCAGAATCTTCTTCAGATGCTTGAACCCCAGAAGTTCTGTCCTCAGAAGTTTCTCCTTTAGAAGCTCTTGCTTCAGAAGGTTGACTTCCTCCAGAACCTTGACCATCTTCAGAGTCTGGCATATTCCCAGAGTCTGAATCACCACCAGAATCTGGATCATCATCAGAATCTGGATCATCAGAATCACCTTCATCTTCTGAGTCTCCTTCAGAGTCAGAATCACCATCAGTTTCAGAAACTCTTATTTCTGACATTTCTTTAGAAGTTCTCACATCAGAATCAGATTGAGACTTATCCCAATTCCAAACTTCTGATTCCTTCACAATAACGTCTCTGCTGAACTCAACTTTATTAGTTTCTGGACAATACAGCTTGTACGCACCTGTACTGTGGTACCCCATGTTGGAGCTAGAATAGCAGCAAGCAAAAATATATAAGTAACCCAGTTTTGTCATTCTCCACAGGGATCAGTGCGAGGGAAAGAATGCCATTCAACGGTTTCTATATTTCTAAGCTCATGAATCAAAAGTTCTGGTTTAAAGCGAACCAAAAGCAAATGCGAAAAATTAAAGGAACAAAAAGCAAGTAAATAACAATAACACATTCTTCGGAGGAAAGAAACTCAATAGAGATCACTCAATAACACATGCATTCTTCTGACCATTTCATACACAAATCACTCATTCGTCTAATATCCTCACGTATCACTCACAACAGAGGTTATGTCTAACGCAACGCCGAGAGAACAACGGTATTGTCTCATTGGTGATGTCTCACGCAACTCAACAACACAGAGAAGTAAGAACTGATACTCACGCAAGTGTTAAGTCTAAATCTATCTCTAGAGTTCAGACAAAACCGATATTACTATAACATCCATGTCAAACTCATGAGTAATTCATATACAAAGCCCTTATCAGAATACAAACATATGATTAACCCTGCATTCAACTAATTTACCAACTGTATATGAACGCCGTTCTTCATCGCTATTGTCACGCATTCTCGTAATACCGTATCGATCCTACACATGCTACTTAATCAACACAATACAACAAAAGATACAATGAATATCAATTCACAAACCCCTGTCAAAAGCTTGCTCATTGACAGATGAAAATCTAAGATTAACGATTCGATATAGGTTTTGTCACGACCCACAAATAATCAATCAAAGACAAACAATTAATAGAGAATCAAAACATATTCATAAACATAGATTAGATGAAATACAATAGGTATCAAGAGATTTACATACCAAACATCAACAAAAGAGAACACAAAGAGAAGAAAGGAGAAAAATAAACTTCTCACGGCGTGTCAAAGTCGATCGAAGCAAATTCGACTCCGAATCATCAAGACGCATCATCCAATATTGTTTCTAAGCTAATCTACTCCTAAAACATGTTTGATGAAGTTGGGAGAAAGTTCCCCCAAAAACATAACATAAAAAATGATGAAAAATGGCTTAAATGGGCAAAATTGACTTTCCAGGTTCGCCTAGCGAGTCCCCGTTCGCTAGGCGAACGCAAACCGCCTTAAAGTTGAGTTTTTTCACGATTCTGGAACTTTTTGTTCGCCCCGGTTCGCCTAGCGAACAAGCTAGCGAGTGCTCGCTACGGGGGTTCGCCCAGCGAACATGACAGAAAACCAGAATTTGTTTTCTTCATAACTCTTGAACCGTAACTCGGATTGACGCACGGTTTGAAGCGTTGGAAAGCTTATTCAATGATCTTTATGAATATGACAAGATCCCATTACTGGAACACCTGCAAAAATAAATGAAAATCGATTAAACTCAATGATATTTACACGATAACGCACTATACACACGAAAACGTAAAGTAAACGTATTTACACATAAAGTGGGGTTTATTCAACCAATTTTAACACAAAGTAACGATAAGTGCAACAAAACTTATTTACAAAAATAGGTACATTTTGCACTTATCAAACCCTCCCCAACTTATTATTTTGTTTGTCCTCAAACAAAAGTCAATCAACTCAAAGAAACAAAAGCAATTATCAAGAAATCATGCTCAACAAGTTTTTACAAACGGAGAATAAACGTATGGTACAAATATCAAAAGTACATGCAAAGCAATACTTACCACTAAACTACAATGACACCACGAATATGAAACAAAGTCTAAGCACAAAACAAATGTCAACATCCAAAAGCAATACATGTTCAAGAATGAATCACACCTAACACTCCACTTCAAATAAGAATGAAGAAATTAATGCGCGTTTGCAACCGCGGGGAAATTTCACTCATCTGACAAACAATGCAAATAACAATTCAATTCATACAACATCTAACAATCAAAAATGACAATATGGAAGCAAAAAGATCACTAAGGGATTTAAGGGTTGTCGCTTGGTCGGGTTCATAATAAAGGGACATTTCTACAGGCCATTGAATCGAAATTGCCGATAAATGATATTTACACATTACAACTTCATTCACCATTCTCATTCCCTTACCACAAACCTTCTCAAACTACCTTTATGCACAATTATTTCACTCTATTTTTCTCATTCAAACAAGCATTCTTTTTCTTTTGTTTTTCACATTCATATTTACACTTTTTCTTTTCATGCTTGTTTGAACTTTTTCAAAAGTTTCAAGCAACTTACCAATCTTCTTTTTCATTCTCCCCAACTTGAATTCAACCAAACCTCAAGTGAATGCTCCTTGCTTTTTACGGCAAGGAAATCAAAGTATACAATTTCAAAGGTTCAAGAAGAAATTTTAGAAACTCACTAAATTCAATGATGAACCAAACTTGCAAATTATGTACATAAACCAAGTTCATCACTAAAAATGAGATCTAAACTGTTTTAGTCTCAAAGGGGCTAACAAATTTTCACTACTCACGGGTAAGATACTTTTGGATACGGTTGTGCTCAATATAAACAAATGCCTTGATCATTTCTAATGCTTCCACAAAATCACAATAATCAGAAGATAAAGCATGAATCAAACGAATTAAACAAAGTTTATCAGTCATCCAAGCATTTAGTAAACAACAGAGGTTTCCTCACATGGGGCTATGAACTAAAGTGATTCATAAATGAACAAAAATTGCAAGAGAATGAAAGACATGTAATTTGTACAAATCCTAAGGTTCATAAACATGTTATGTTCTAGAAAAGCAATAAACACCAACCAACGCAATGCAACTTTCTTTAAACTTTTCACACTACCATAACATTTTCTTGTTGAAACAATCAAAATTGAAAAATCACACAATGCATCCTCAAGCTAATCAAAAACAAAACTTGAGAACAAACTCATAAATTATTCTAACAACCTACCAAAATTGAACTAAAACTAAATAAACATAAAAACCAAAATTTGTGAAAGTGGATGGAAAATGAATGATTTTTCTTTGCAAAACAAGGCGCGCTAAGCGCCCTCTGCGCGCGCTAAGCACGGGCAGGAAAATTTTGTTTTTCAAAATTGGTTCTTTCTCTCATTCACTCCATCCATTGTCACTTTATATTAACTATACTACTAAACATAAAACTGTACAAACTCAAGAATCATTGGGTTGCCTCCCAATAAGCGCTAGTTTCACGTCGTTAGCTCGACACCTTATTTACGTACAAGCTCCTCCATGTTGCTTCGTTCACCGGTAGATACCAAATAAAATTTGCAACACTTAAGCAAACGTAAACCAAAAACAAAAATATGTACACACACATAAACATGATGGAAAACACATATATATACAATCACTTATGGAAAACAACTATTAACAAGTATGTACACTTGTTAAGCTTTGTTCGCTAGGTGAACCAAATCATTCGCGACGCGAGCCTTAGCCAACCCCACTCGCCCAGCGAAGTTTGGGTGTTTTCAAAAGTGAAAGTTTCTGCCACCCCCCTCGCTGGCACCTTCGCCTCGCGAACACATCAGCGAGCATTCACTGGCTCCCTCGCCCAGCGAATTTACCCAGTTTTCCTACTGAAGGTTTTTGCATACTTTCTGCCACTCCCTCGCTGGCACTCTCGCTAACGTTCGCTAGGCGAACCTTCGCTGGCATCTTCGCCAACACTCGCCTAGCGAATGCTGTTGTTGATTTCTTCCTTTAATGGTAACTTGCCTCCAACATTTGTGTAACACAATCTTGATCTTTTTATGCCTATTCTTGCACATTAGCACACAAATTACAAGCACCACAAGTATATTTCAATGAATGCACAACAACACCATTCCTCACTAAAATCAATACATTACACATGGAAAGAAATGAAAAATGCCAAGTAATGCATACAAATATATAACATGTTTGACATCTAACAAACTCTCCCCAACTAACTATGCACCATTATACAAGTAAATATACAATATAGACAATTATGTACGAAGCTTAAAAACATAGAAACTATGCGATGCAACTCAATATCGACACACCAATCCCCGGCAACGGCGCCAATTTGTTGAGGCTAGAATAGCAGCAAGCAAAAATATCTAAGTAACCCAGTTTTGTCGTTCTCCACAGGGATCAGTGCGAGGGAAAGAATGCCATTCAACGGTTTCTATATTTCTAAGCTCATGAATCAAAAGTTCTGGTTTAAAGCGAACCAAAAGCAAATGCGAAAAATTAAAGGAACAAAAAGCAAGTAAATAACAATAACACATTCTTCGGAGGAAAGAAACTCAATAGAGATCACTCAATAACACATGCATTCTTCCGACCATTTCATACACAAATCACTCATTCGTCTAATATCCTCACGTATCACTCACAACAGAGGTTATGTCTAACGCAACGCCGAGAGAACAACGGTATTGTCTCATTGGTGATGTCTCACGCAACTCAACAACACAGAGAAGTAAGAACTGATACTCACGCAAGTGTTAAGTCTAAATCTATCTCTAGAGTTCAGACAAAACCGATATTACTATAACATCCATGTCAAACTCATGAGTAATTCATATACAAAGCCCTTATCAGAATACAAACATATGATTAACCCTGCATTCAACTAATTTACCAACTGTATATGAACGCCGTTCTTCATCGCTATTGTCACGCATTCTCGCAATACCGTATCGATCCTACACATGCTACTTAATCAACACAATACAACAAAAGATACAATGAATATCAATTCACAAACCCCTGTCAAAAGCTTGCTCATTGACAGATGAAAATCTAAGATTAACGATTCGATATAGGTTTTGTCACGACCCACAAATAATCAATCAAAGACAAACAATCAATAGAGAATCAAAACATATTCATAAACATAGATTAGATGAAATACAATAGGTATCAAGAGATTTACATACCAAACATCAACAAAAGAGAACACAAAGAGAAGAAAGGAGAAAAATAAACTTCTCACGGCGTGTCAAAGTCGATCGAAGAAAATTCGACTCCGAATCATCAAGACGCATCATCCAATATTGTTTCTAAGCTAATCTACTCCTAAAACATGTTTGATGAAGTTGGGAGAAAGTTCCCCCAAAAACATAACATAAAAAATGATGAAAAATGGCTTAAATGGGCAAAATTGACTTTCCAGGTTCGCCTAGCGAGTCCCCGTTCGCTAGGCGAACGCAAACCGCCTTAAAGTTGAGTTTTTTCACGATTCTGGAACTTTTTGTTCGCCCCGGTTCGCCTAGCGAACAAGCTAGCGAGTGCTCGCTACGGGGGTTCGCCCAGCGAACATGACAGAAAACCAGAATTTGTTTTCTTCATAACTCTTGAACCGTAACTCGGATTGACGCACGGTTTGAAGCGTTGGAAAGCTTATTCAATGATCTTTATGAATATGACAAGATCCCATTACTGGAACACCTGCAAAAATAAATGAAAATCGATTAAACTCAATGATATTTACACGATAACGCACTATACACACGAAAACGTAAAGTAAACGTATTTACACATAAAGTGGGGTTTATTCAACCAATTTTAACACAAAGTAACGATAAGTGCAACAAAACTTATTTACAAAAATAGGTACATTTTGCACTTATCAAACCCTCCCCAACTTATTATTTTGTTTGTCCTCAAACAAAAGTCAATCAACTCAAAGAAACAAAAGCAATTATCAAGAAATCATGCTCAACAAGTTTTTACAAACGGAGAATAAACGTATGGTACAAATATCAAAAGTACATGCAAAGCAATACTTACCACTAAACTACAACGACACCACGAATATGAAACAAAGTCTAAGCACAAAACAAATGTCAACATCCAAAAGCAATACATGTTCAAGAATGAATCACACCTAACACTCCACTTCAAATAAGAATGAAGAAATTAATGCGCGTTTGCAACCGCGGGGAAATTTCACTCATCTGACAAACAATGCAAATAACAATTCAATTCATACAACATCTAACAATCAAAAATGACAATATGGAAGCAAAAAGATCACTAAGGGATTTAAGGGTTGTAGCTTGGTCGGGTTCACAATAAAGGGACATTTCTACAGGCCATTGAATCGAAATTGCCGATAAATGATATTTACACATTACAACTTCATTCACCATTCTCATTCCCTTACCACAAACCTTCTCAAACTACCTTTATGCACAATTATTTCACTCTATTTTTCTCATTCAAACAAGCATTCTTTTTCTTTTGTTTTTCACATTCATATTTACACTTTTTCTTTTCATGCTTGTTTGAACTTTTTCAAAAGTTTCAAGCAACTTACCAATCTTCTTTTTCATTCTCCCCAACTTGAATTCAACCAAACCTCAAGTGAATGCTCCTTGCTTTTTACGGCAAGGAAATCAAAGTATACAATTTCAAAGGTTCAAGAAGAAATTTTAGAAACTCACTAAATTCAATGATGAACCAAACTTGCAAATTATGTACATAAACCAAGTTCATCACTAAAAATGAGATCTAAACTGTTTTAGTCTCAAAGGGGCTAACAAATTCTCACTACTCACGGGTAAGATACTTTTGGATACGGTTGTGCTCAATATAAACAAATGCCTTGATCATTTCTAATGCTTCCACAAAATCACAATAATCAGAAGATAAAGCATGAATCAAACGAATTAAACAAAGTTTATCAGTCATCCAAGCATTTAGTAAACAACAGAGGTTTCCTCACATGGGGCTATGAACTAAAGTGATTCATAAATGAACAAAAATTGCAAGAGAATGAAAGACATGTAATTTGTACAAATCCTAAGGTTCATAAACATGTTATGTTCTAGAAAAGCAATAAACACCAACCAACGCAATGCAACTTTCTTTAAACTTTTCACACTACCATAACATTTTCTTGTTGAAACAATCAAAATTGAAAAATCACACAATGCATCCTCAAGCTAATCAAAAACAAAACTTGAGAACAAACTCATAAATTATTCTAACAACCTACCAAAATTGAACTAAAACTAAATAAACATAAAAACCAAAATTTGTGAAAGTGGATGGAAAATGAATGATTTTTCTTTGCAAAACAAGGCGCGCTAAGCGCCCTCTGCGCGCGCTAAGCACGGGCAGGAAAATTTTGTTTTTCAAAATTGGTTCTTTCTCTCATTCACTCCATCCATTGTCACTTTATATTAACTATACTACTAAACATAAAACTGTACAAACTCAAGAATCATTGGGTTGCCTCCCAATAAGCGCTAGTTTCACGTCGTTAGCTCGACACCTTATTTACGTACAAGCTCCTCCATGTTGCTTCGTTCACCGGTAGATACCAAATAAAATTTGCAACACTTAAGCAAACGTAAACCAAAAACAAAAATATGTACACACACATAAACATGATGGAAAACACATATATATACAATCACTTATGGAAAACAACTATTAACAAGTATGTACACTTGTTAAGCTTTGTTCGCTAGGTGAACCAAATCATTCGCGACGCGAGCCTTAGCCAACCCCACTCGCCCAGCGAAGTTTGGGTGTTTTCAAAAGTGAAAGTTTCTGCCACCCCCTCGCTGGCACCTTCGCCTCGCGAACACATCAGCGAGCATTCACTGGCTCCCTCGCCCAGCGAATTTACCCAGTTTTCCTACTGAAGGTTTTTGCATACTTTCTGCCACTCCCTCGCTGGCACTCTCGCTAACGTTCGCTAGGCGAACCTTCGCTGGCATCTTCGCCAACACTCGCCTAGCGAATGCTGTTGTTGATTTCTTCCTTTAATGGTAACTTGCCTCCAACATTTGTGTAACACAATCTTGATCTTTTTATGCCTATTCTTGCACATTAGCACACAAATTACAAGCACCACAAGTATATTTCAATGAATGCACAACAACACCATTCCTCACTAAAATCAATACATTACACATGGAAAGAAATGAAAAATGCCAAGTAATGCATACAAATATATAACATGTTTGACATCTAACAAACTCTCCCCAACTAACTATGCACCATTATACAAGTAAATATACAATATAGACAATTATGTACGAAGCTTAAAAACATAGAAACTATGCGATGCAACTCAATATCGACACACCAATCCCCGGCAACGGCGCCAATTTGTTGAGGCTAGAATAGCAGCAAGCAAAAATATCTAAGTAACCCAGTTTTGTCGTTCTCCACAGGGATCAGTGCGAGGGAAAGAATGCCATTCAACGGTTTCTATATTTCTAAGCTCATGAATCAAAAGTTCTGGTTTAAAGCGAACCAAAAGCAAATGCGAAAAATTAAAGGAACAAAAAGCAAGTAAATAACAATAACACATTCTTCGGAGGAAAGAAACTCAATAGAGATCACTCAATAACACATGCATTCTTCCGACCATTTCATACACAAATCACTCATTCGTCTAATATCCTCACGTATCACTCACAACAGAGGTTATGTCTAACGCAACGCCGAGAGAACAACGGTATTGTCTCATTGGTGATGTCTCACGCAACTCAACAACACAGAGAAGTAAGAACTGATACTCACGCAAGTGTTAAGTCTAAATCTATCTCTAGAGTTCAGACAAAACCGATATTACTATAACATCCATGTCAAACTCATGAGTAATTCATATACAAAGCCCTTATCAGAATACAAACATATGATTAACCCTGCATTCAACTAATTTACCAACTGTATATGAACGCCGTTCTTCATCGCTATTGTCACGCATTCTCGCAATACCGTATCGATCCTACACATGCTACTTAATCAACACAATACAACAAAAGATACAATGAATATCAATTCACAAACCCCTGTCAAAAGCTTGCTCATTGACAGATGAAAATCTAAGATTAACGATTCGATATAGGTTTTGTCACGACCCACAAATAATCAATCAAAGACAAACAATCAATAGAGAATCAAAACATATTCATAAACATAGATTAGATGAAATACAATAGGTATCAAGAGATTTACATACCAAACATCAACAAAAGAGAACACAAAGAGAAGAAAGGAGAAAAATAAACTTCTCACGGCGTGTCAAAGTCGATCGAAGAAAATTCGACTCCGAATCATCAAGACGCATCATCCAATATTGTTTCTAAGCTAATCTACTCCTAAAACATGTTTGATGAAGTTGGGAGAAAGTTCCCCCAAAAACATAACATAAAAAATGATGAAAAATGGCTTAAATGGGCAAAATTGACTTTCCAGGTTCGCCTAGCGAGTCCCCGTTCGCTAGGCGAACGCAAACCGCCTTAAAGTTGAGTTTTTTCACGATTCTGGAACTTTTTGTTCGCCCCGGTTCGCCTAGCGAACAAGCTAGCGAGTGCTCGCTACGGGGGTTCGCCCAGCGAACATGACAGAAAACCAGAATTTGTTTTCTTCATAACTCTTGAACCGTAACTCGGATTGACGCACGGTTTGAAGCGTTGGAAAGCTTATTCAATGATCTTTATGAATATGACAAGATCCCATTGCTGGAACACCTGCAAAAATAAATGAAAATCGATTAAACTCAATGATATTTACACGATAACGCACTATACACACAAAAACGTAAAGTAAACGTATTTACACATAAAGTGGGGTTTATTCAACCAATTTTAACACAAAGTAACGATAAGTGCAACAAAACTTATTTACAAAAATAGGTACATTTTGCACTTATCACCCCACCAGTAACATTACTTTGCTTCTATCATCCAATTTCTGTCTTCTAGCTTCTGGAACATGTTTGTAACACACAGAACCAAAAACCTTCAGATGACTAACACTTTGCTTTTCTCCAGTCCACTTCTGAATAGGAACTATTTCCTTCAGCTTCTTCGTTGGACATCTGTTGAGCACATATGCTACGGTGGCAACAGCTTCTCCCCACAAGTTGTGAGGAAGCTTCTTCTCCTTCAGCATGCTTCTCACCATATCAAGCAAAGTACGATTTCTTCTTTCAGCAAGACCATTGTGTTGAGGGGTGTAAGGAGCAGTAACCTCATGCTCAATTCCATTCTCCTCACAGAACTTTTGAAACTCTTTGGAGTTATACTCACCCCCACCATCGGTTCTGAGAATCTTTAGAGTCTGACCACTCTGATTCTGAACCTTCATTCGGAACTTCTTGAATTCAGCAAACACCTCGTGTTTGAACTTAATTAGGGATACCCATGTCATTCTCGTGAATTCATCAACAAATGACACGAAATATGTATTCCCTCCGATCGATGCTACTGGAAATGGACCACACACATCAGAATGTACTACTCCCAAGGCATGTTTTGCTCTTAGAGCAACTTCTGACGCAAATGGCAATCTTGGTTGCTTTCCTTCCATGCACACTTTGCATGACTTCTCAGGCTTCTTAATTGTAGGAATTCCATGTACCAGCTTCTTCGAATTCAGATGTTCTAAGCTTCTGAAATTCAGATGACCAAATCTTCTGTGCCACAGCTCACTTTCTTTCACAACACTTGTTGCACTAAGACATTCAGAGTCAGAAGTTCTGACATTCACCTTGAATGTTCTATTCCTTCCCTGTTCTGACTCCATAATCAACTTCTGATTATAGTCATACAGCTTCAGAAGATTGTCCTTCATGGTAACTGAAAAACCTTTCTCAATTAATTGTCCCACGCTCATCAGATTGCTTTTTATGCCAGGTACATACCACACTTTCTGAATCAATGTTGTTTTCCCATTGTTCAGAACAACTCTGACATTTCCCATACTTTCAGCGTTAAGATATTTGTCATCAGCACATCTGATCTCTGTCCTCTTTTCAGAATCAAAATCAACCAGCCATTTCTTATTTCCAGTAAGATGATTTGAGCAGCCAGTGTCCATAAACCACCAGTCTGTCAAATTCGTATCATCAGATTCAGAAGCCATCAGTAGCACAGATTCATCATCAGAACTTCTGGCTATATTTGCTTCTTTTGACTCCCTTTCTTTGTTTGACCAACAATCTCTAGCAAAGTGACCAAACTTCTTGCAACAGTAACATTGGATCTTCTTCTTGTCATACTTCTCTTTTCCCTTCTGAGCATTCTTTTGCCTATCAGAAGTTGAGGTTTCTGACTTCTGACCACCATCAGATCTTCTCCTGGCTTCTGACTGCTTCTGATGCTTCTTATCAGAAACTGCTTTCAGAGGCTGCTGCTCTACTTCCCTTTCAGAAGTTCTCTCGGTCAGACGCAACTCTTGCGCTTCTAAACTGCTTTGCAGCTCTTCAATTCTCATGGTGCTCAGATCCTTAGAATGTTCTAATGCTACTACAATGTAATCAAACTGGGGAGTAAGGGATCTCAATACCTTCTCAATGATTACTTGTTCAGAAAGAGTTTCTCCACACGCCTTCATCTCATTAGTGATCAGAATCATTCTGGAGACGTACTCAGAAACTTTCACATTGTTCTTCATGTTGAGATTCTCGTACTGCTTACGTAGAGACTGAAGCTTCACCTTCTTCACTGATGCGTCACCACCGTAACATCTGACCAGTGTGTCCCACGCCGCCTTTGCCGTCGTTGAATCTGCAATCTTCTCAAACACATTCGCATCCACACACTGATGGATGTAGAACAATGCTTTCTGATATTTCTTCCTTGTATCCTTCTGCGCGTTCTTCTGTTCCGCCGTCGCATCTGCTGCTACCGGAACATAACCTTCAGTGACAAGATCCAGAACATCTTGAGCACCGAACAGTACACGCATCTGAATCATCCAACGATTCCAGTTTTTGCCATCAAATACTGGAAGCTTGGTGTTCATGCCGCCGTTGTCGTTCATCATCTTCAACCTTGTACAGTACACTCAGAACTTACCACACACAGTGTTTCCCAACCCACAGAATCATAAATTATGATTCTGATCAGAATTTTGTTCAAGATTCAACACAAATCAAGAACCAAAATTCAATCACACAAAAACCTCACGTTTCACTCGTGTTTCCCGTGTTTTCCCGTGGATCCAAACCGGAGCTCTAGATACCAATTGTTGGTGTACAAGGTGAATAATGGATGAAAAGAGAAGAATATATTATAAAGAGAATGACGGCTACAAAGGATTACAAAAGGATTATGAAAATACTCACTACCACTAGTCTATTTATAAGCTAAAACTAGGGCTACAAAAGCAACAATAAAATACTAAAATACCCTCTAACAAACTTGATCACCAAATTTGTGAATATAATAATTAAAATATAAATTATTTCTGATAGTAATGTCAGAAGTTACATGGCAATTTTTGTTCCTAGCGGTCCCAATGACAATTGTTTTGTGGGAGCAAGTAATTAGATAACTTTCAGCATAAGTTTTTGTTTAAATTATTTTAAATTGAGTGATTTATTTAACAGGGGATATTGGAGAGTGAAAACCTAATGGAAACATGAAGATTATTGATTGGAGGAAGAATATATTTAAGCTTTCATAAAGAGAATAGGTTGCCTTTAAAACTTGGAGATTATTTTTAGCCAAGTTCCTTCTATTGAATATGTAAGTCTTGAGGGTCCTTACAATGGTTTTAGTGTCCTAGTTTATAGTGAGCTTACTTCCCATAAAAAGTTTATATTACTACAAATGGTGAACTTGTTGGCCCATAAAAAGAATAAGATGGTATATCCTTGGACTTCTATTCTCATTGTGAAGATTCTGGAGAAAAAATTTTACATGCTTGAAGAGCTCTCAAAGATTGGAAAGGAAAAAATGTTTGATCTATTTTTTTTTACTAAAAAATATTCATTCATTCAAATTGATATAATACATCAAATAATACAAATTTAAAATCGCTATAAACTGAAAATGATTAATCGCCGAACAATCTCACAGCATCCACATTAATAGTATATAACGGCAAAATGTATACAAATGTGACAAAACCTACAAATACTACAAAATTGAAATGCTCCAAATACCCATGCCTCCAAGTCTGCAGCGTTGATAACGTCAAAATCATTGATTGAATATACACTGATTCGAAACTAATCTGTCAATCTAAATTGAACAAACACCGCACCAAGATGGGAAAACAAAATAACGCTGCAATAAGACGACGATTAACACAACGTCGCACTAAGACGACGAAATCATAAAGAAAAACTAAAAATATATGTGAAATCACTTATTTGAATAAAAAAATGAAAAAGAATTTAGAGGGATTATTTTGGATCAAAATTGACCATAAAACCACCCCTCTTTAGTGGATGAAGAAAAAAAATTGGGTTGAAGAAAGAAGGGAGGCGGCTGAGAGAAATAAAATTGAAGAAAGAAGGTTTGATCTAATTTAAGTTTCTTATTATTTTTCTAATTTACATGTGGAGTGTATGTATGTGTATATATTCTACTGATAAAATTTCACATTAACTAATGGATTTTTTCTATATCTATCATGACCATTTAAAATTCTCACACAACACATTAAAAAGTAACCTTTTAACATTAATATGAAATAACAACGGTCAAATATACATTTAGTTTGAAATAGCAGTAAATGAAATGTTTGAAATGATACTTAACATGAATATTAACATAGTTAACTTAGACTTGATGCATGGATGACCCAAAAGAAATTTGTTCAAAGGATTAATTTAGGTGGTTTGTGGTACGGTCTTAAGCTTGCACCAATTAATTTATTCTACACGTACACGTTTTTGTATACATTATTATGTTGTTTAGGGTGTGCATAAACGTGGTTAACCAAACTATATTATTAAACTGAATTGCGTTGCATCATAAAAAAACTGAACTACTTAAATGGTTAATAAACTGAACCATTTAATTCAAATAATTTTAATTCAATTTAAAACCGGTTCATAACCAGTTTTTTTTTATAAACTGCTTTAATTATATAAATAATTTTTTCATACAAAAAGAAGAAAAATTATTGAGAGTGGAAAAAAATTGGAAATAATTAAAAAAAAAAAATTTCCCAAATTAAAAAAAATTAATTTTTTTTTATCTAGAAATTTTTTTTCGAAAAATATAAAAGAAATTTAATTATTTTTATTCAGGATTTTTTTTTGAAAAATGAAAAAATTATTTTGCATAATTATTACACTAATGACACTATATGTTTTTTTTCCAAGTAGAAACACGTAGTTTTAATGTACCTGATCTTATTGTTAAAACATTTTTAATATTTTAATATTTTAACAAATGATCCATCAATTATAGTTCAATCAGAAATGGTGTCTACGAAAAGTTCTAATTCAATCCAGCAGAAAAACAAGTCTATGTTTAATTGACTATTAATTTGGAAAACTATAATTGAACCGAATAATAAAAAAATAAAAAACTAAAAAAATAAACAGAAAAATAAAACATTAAAAATTAAAATCAATTTATTAAAGTATGCTTCAAATCAATTGGATTATAATTAAATTGTGATAGGATCAACTATCAAAATTCTGGAATTTTTTTTCGAAAAATAAAAAATTTAAAATTTTTTTTATTCTGAAGTTTTTTTTCCGAAAAATAAATTTTTTTGAGGAAAAAAAAAAAATTATGCTGAAATTTTTTTTTTATTCTGGATTTTTTTTTAAATAATTTTTTTTGGAAAAAAAAAATTCTTTTATTCAGAAAATTCTAAATTATTCAGAAATTTTTTTATTTTTTTGAATGAATTTTTCAAATATTAATTTTTTTTTTAAAATAACATGTTTTATCAAATTAAAAAAATTGGTTTTAAAAGAGTTTAAATTATAAAATTAGTTTATAATTGTAAACTGATTATAAACTAGGTTATAAACACAAACTGATTCTAAACTAATTTTAAACTGAATTAAAACTATTTTAGTAGGTAATTGCATTTTTATTGAAATAGTTATTATAAACTGAATTGAATCATAAATATGATTTGGTTCAGTGCAGTTTATGATCCTCGAACACCTCTAATATAAACCAGTACTTGTTAACAAGATTAGTAAAGAAGTTTATTTTCTTCTTGATTATGTACCAATGTTTAAGGACACGTGCAAAATATTTTGGAGGAGCAAGATTAAGTCTATAGGATTTTGTGAATAAATGAATAGGGCATATAAATTAGGTGATCAGTCTCTAATTAGTTGTTGTAAGCTTAAATTTTCTTTCTTTTTCCACTAAATTTTATTACCTTACTTTTTATGTTTCAAAACCTTCCTTCATGCTTAATAATTTTTGTACTGACTGCAGTTTTATTTGCGTGCTATCAATAACGTGTACAAAAGTGACAATCAACCTCGTGCCTCAAAAAAATCCTTCTGGAGTTGATATCATCATGTCATGAAGATAATTTATTTTCTGCATATAATTTTACTTGTCTTTCAACAGTGGCGGAGCTAAAAAAATTTTGAAGTTTGGGCAAAAATTTAAAGACCGCAAAAATTTGTATGAAATATGACGGTTTTAAAATTGCGTTTAATAAAACCGCCACTATTTACATTATAATATGACAGTTTTATAAACTGACAGTGTTAATAGAAAAATGGCAGTTTTGACCGCCTTTATTTTGACACGTCAGTTCCTTTACAGTGAATTTTATTTTTATTGTTTTTTAAATTGAATATTTTTTTTTATAATTGTAAAAATTGATCTATAGAATTGTATAGCGTCCTAATATATTTTTTTATATATTTGAAGATAAAATTTATTCTTTTCTACTTTTTTTTACAACATTGTACATGTTTTTATTTTAATTTTAATAATTGCTACATTTATGTTAATTTTTATTTCTTCTAAGTATTCATTTTTAATTTTTGGTTAATTTAGTCATAAATTGCAACTTTAATCTTTATTTCAATTCTTGCACTTTTTGTAATGTAGTTGAATCTAAATATTATAATATAAAAAAAAATTGATGTAATGTATACTTAATTGCATAAAAATATAATTTTTTTGCATAATTTATAATTTTTTGGTTTAAACCTGTATTTTTATGCATAAAAATATAAATTTTTTGGTTTAAACCATAATTTACAACATTATACATGTATTTTTATTCATAATTTATAATTTATAATTTAGTTTTTGGTTTAAATTTATATTTTTCTGCATTTTCATTAATTTTAGCGGTTTAAACCGCCATAATAACACTTTTATAATTTAATTTTTGGTTTAAATTTGTATTTTTATTCATTTTCATTAATTATGGCGGTTTTAAACAGCCATAATAGCACTTTTATAATTTAATTTTGCTTTATATTTGTATTTTTCTGCATTTTCATTAATTGTGGCGGTTTAAACCGCCGTTATATTACTTTCATAATTTAATTTTTGGTTGAAATTCGTATTTTTTTTTATTTTCGTTGATTGTGGCGGTTTAGACCGCTCCAATAGAACTTTTTAACCGCCGCAATTTTCAAAATTGTGGTGTAAAGAAAAATTTTTTTTTGGCCAGAGCCTGGGCACATGCCCAGGCTGGTCGGACCTTAAAACTGCCCATGTCTTTCAATATCCTGCACATATGATTATCTAAAAAAAAAAAATCCTTATCACCCATATTTGATATTATCAATTTGAAGATAATACATGTTTGAATATTGTTGCTACATTAATTATTATGAAAGTTTATGAAAATTGTGGCAGTTATATCCGCCACAAATTACTACAAATAACCGTTATTTTATAATAAACAAATTAGGGCGGTTTGTATGGCGGGTATTGTGAAACCACCATTTTATTCCTAGCGGCAGCTGAATATACGTCATTTTTAAAAAACACCGTTTTGGAAAATTATGACAGTTGAAAACACCACAATTATATTTTTTTTAACGTCCCTCAATTTCTTGTAGTGTTACCCAACTTAGTAAGTGCAGTTTTTTATTATTGTCATTTTTTATTTTTCAATTTTTTTGGTTTTTGTTTTTTCCTCCATTGATCAAACATAATACGCAAATAAAAAGTATGTCAGACTGGTTAATAATAAACTACTCAAAAAATGCTTCTAAAAAATGGAGACTACAACACAAAACGAGTTAAATTGATATTCTATTTGAAAGACTTAGGGTGTTCAGACAATACCAATTTTATCAAGTTTTCCTAAGGTCCATAAACTTAGCCTTTCATTACTCAAGTTAGGGGTGTTCAAAACCGAACCAACCCAATATAAAACCGCAAACCAAACCAAACCAAAACCGCAAAAAACCGCATTTGGTTCGGATTTGTTTGGACCATCTTTTAACAAAACCGCACGGTTCAGTTTTGTTTGCGGTTTGTATTTTACAAACCGAACTAAACCAAACCAAACCGCATATTATGTTACAATCCAAACTTCACTTATCCCACATCTAACCCAAAACTCAAACCCATTATGCCTTAATCTTACAATTACGAAATATTTTCTCTTACTCACACTTAGCTTTTCAGTTTTAATCTTCTCAGATCTCTTCTAATAGTATTGCGTATTCTTCTCATCTTCTTTGCCATGTACGTCTCACCTCTTAAATACTAATATCTCATCTCACATGTTCTTTCTATTTCATCTTCTCATTTTTATATTACTATTTTCTCTTCTAATTATGTTTTAAATTTTTATCGCACATTTCTTTTCTATCTCACATCTCTTATGTTCTTTCTTTTTCATCTTCTCTAATCTCCCTTCTCCTCTATTTTTTTTTTGTTTTTATTATAACATTTTAGATATTGTTTTATGCTACTATTTTTTTCGACTTTTATTTAAATTAATTTTTGTATATTGAATGAGAAGTGTTTGTCTAAATGTGACGATTTTTTTTGTTATTTGGTAGCGTATGAATGACTAAACACAAAGTTGCGTTGTTCACTATATATGTATATATGACTCAATAAAAATCTTTTAAAAAACCGAACCAACCGAACCAACTCAAACCGCATTGGTTTGGTTTGGTTTGGTTCGGATATTTTTTAAAAGCCAACCAAACCAAACCGAACCACGTACTTTTTTCTCTTGCGGTTCGGATGATTTTTAGCGTCAAAACCTCCCAAACCGCACCGCGAACACCCCTAACTCAAGTTCTATATCTTTTCTCAATTAAAACATAATCAAAAAAAATTTTAAAGAAAACTTCACCGAGTTCAAATATGGGAGAATTTAATCAGTGACGTACACAACGGGTAAAACACAACAGAATAAAGCAAAACAAAATAAAAAATTAAAACTAAAGCAAAATAAAAAATAAAACAAAAGCAAATAAAAGGGAAGTACCCCCGAAATTTAAACTTGATATTGTCCTGAATGTTCTTGAAAAAGTAAATTCGGGTCAGAGAAAAACTCACAGTAACCTCACTCGGGAGGTGTAAACTGCAACAAGAGCTATTGCATCATGTTCCTGATCATAGCTAATATGCCCGATTTCTTGACGGATAGGCGGTTGAGGTGTAGTAAAATCATCTTCCATGTTAGTACTTGCTCATCAACTTCAAATTCGGGAAAATCTCTTTCCTTCGAAAAATCTTCAGCGGGAGTATCCCTAATATCCAACCAATTTCTTCTTAATATCTACCCTAACCTTCCTAGGTTTTGGAAAATAAATGTCAGCATGGTCATGGACGATCACAACTTATGTGCCCCCCATATGGTTTATCATTACCATGCTAATTAGAGACAATCAGATTTGGATATAAGCTTCTAAGAAACAACGGTACGTAGTATTAGTAGGGGTGTGCATGGTTCTAAAATCACACCAAATTGAACCAAATATATGGATCAGATTGGTTTTTAAAACCACTTTGACAAAACTGGTTTATTTTTTTAAAACTGGTTTAGGTTTGGATCAATTTGGTTAATACCCAATTTGCACCAAAATACCAGTTTTTTGTTTGGACCAGTTTTAAAACCAAATTTCCCTCAAACTTGTTTTGACTAAAACTTAATTATCAATCCAACAACTTATTCTTAACTCCATCCAACTATTTTTGAAATTAATAACCTTTCACTGGCAGTAAATTACATAGTTCAACAAAATTGAATTGAATTAATTAGTAATAATTATGAAAAAAAATGCTAAGGACCTGTAAAAAAAAAATCAATCAGAAAAATCAAAATTGAGTAATTACAAAATACTCAATCTCTCTCACATACATATAATTTTCTCTCATTTATACATAAATCTCTTTTTTTTTTCCAGCTTTTCAAGAAAATACTCTCTATATACTATTCTACACTTATCATTTTTCTGACTCCACCCATCATCACTTAAGAAACATACCAGTTTAATAATTGAATTAATTCAAGGTAAGAAGCATAAAAAAACAACTCAGTAATTATATAATTCCAATCTTATAATAAGCATTTAAAATATAATGTTGAATGTGAGATGAAAGACTAAATACATCATTATGAGACTATGAGAACACAAAGTCCTCTTAAAAAAATGTAATTAATGTATATTTATTTATCTTATCATAAAAATCAATATATATATATATATATACTTATGACCATGAAATAGAAACAAGACAAAGAGCACAACTATGTTTGAAAAGTGGATTAACCATTTATATATTGATTTTAAAAAGTGGACACTGATTTTTAATGGATTTAGTAAAATGAATTTGAACTAATTTTTAAACTAAATAATATGGACTTTTGAAATAAGTGCACCATACTTTTAAGTGTGGTTATTGTGAACCCGTTTTCTTGCACACCTCTAAGTATTAGCTTATCATTCCCATGCTAATTAGAGACAATCAGATTTGGATAGAAACTTTCTAAGAAACAATGGTAGATTTAGTGAATGCTTAGACAGAGGTCGTGATACTCATATTTGTTGAAAATACACCTATGTGGGTGCCCAACGAATTACGATAAGTCCTCTCTAGATTGCAACTCTAGTATTCCGTCGAGAGATGCCTTTTATGTTACATGTTAACCCATTGAAATTGTGAATATTTCTAAAACAAATCTTAATAGAGAGTGCAAGGAGATTGACATTTCATTATAAGAGAATATTCACTATTATCATCCGAAAAATTCTCTAATACTATATAGTTTATCTAGATAACAATATTTTATAGAAAAAATAAAGTTAAATTTTAAATGTGCTTTTTTTAAAAAATATTAGCCATCATTACATATCTAACAAAATTATAATTCAGAATATTATTATCCATCAAACTCATGTGTGCTCTTTAAAAGTGTCATTTAATTTTTTTATTTATCATTTTAAACTTTTTAATTCCATAAACAATTTAACTATATTTTTTAAATATTTACACAATTCATCAAAAACTATTCTTTAGAATAAGTCTTGTATGACACTAGTTCCGTATTAATACCTCACATTTATGTTTTATATTAATATATAAAAATGTGTAATTAAAACAACATAATTTAAATATATCAAAATATATTTAAAAAGATGACATATATTTAACTAAATTATAATAAATTTAAATAATAATAATAAAATATATTAAATAATAAAATATATAACAAAAAAAATTTATAATGAAAAATATTTAATGAAATTCATAAACAATAAAATAGATTACTCGTATAAACAACATGAAAAATATGGATTTAGAATAATTTTCAATTATAATTATTTTCATGACTAAAATGTCACATATGTTCCATTAAGTATTATTGAAGGTGTCAATGAATTTTTTTATCACGAACATAAAATCTTCTATGTAGAATTATCAGGTAGTACAATTGGGTAATTGCATAGATGATCTTACGAATATCATATATGACACACTCATTTTCAACAATCATGTTAAGTAATATGATGCACATATCTATTATACGTACCCTTGAGTGCATCTAAACTCCAAGATCATGTTGGATTATTTATTATTGCAAATATAAATTTCTTTTAACATATTGATATTTTTGTTTGAATTCGATACTCCAAAAATGTGTGTCAAACTCATAAGTCTTATGAAGCCACTATTTCGAGCATAATAATGAATTTACTATGGTCAGCTCAAACATATTTCCCTTTAAATGCAACGAGATTTTTTTTTTGTATTCTCAATACATACAATCAATGCCCCCTAACATACCAAAAAAGTAACACGCCTTCTACATTTGTAATAGGCGTTCAATGTTTTTTGTTGTTGGTCTTTGTAAATATTGTATCGCGATTCTTACTTAAATAGTCATCAATGTTAACCATAGATGTACCATATTACAACATACGAATAATACCAAAGCATTTTTGTAGTGGTGAAAATTTTAATCTATGAGCCCACACAAATGTTGGCAAACTAAATTGGAACAAGTGACCTCACTTGATATATATTTTTTTAAATTAATAATAACTAATTTTGATATATTCACCCCACATAAAATATATTTGATCTTGACAGCTGATCAGAACCTGGAGTGGACCAGAGATGACGTCTACGATGCTGGGTGCGAAAGATGAGGAGGGGGTGTACCTGCAAGGTACTCTGATGCTAAAGTAAGAATTAGGAGAAAGAAGGCAAGTACAAAGTATGTGTTTCGTAGGATGATTTAGAATACCTGACCCTCTTAAATGAGAGGGTTTTTATAATGCCCCTACCGCTTGGCCATTAGTCCCTATTTTTGGGGCAAGATAATTGTTTCCCAAAGAATATGTAACTGCCGGAAACTAGCCATTGGGACGGGCAAAGGTGTCTGAAACTAGTCGTTGCCAGGGGCAGAGGCGCAGTTGCGGGCACGGGCGTCGTGGCTGTTTCTGGATGGTGAAACCGTGCGTGATGGGCAGGAACTATCGAGGAGGGGCAGCTGACCATTGGGGTCATCCGACCAGCCTTGCCCGGTAAAGGGGCAGAAATGCTGCCCTAAATTGGCTGGACTTAGGCAATTGGGCCGTTCTGAGAGCAGAAGTGGATTGGGTCATGCCTAGTCATTGGGTCAGTCCGGAACAATATTATTGTCCCCATGCCACTCTTTTACTTTAAGATTCTAAAAAATATAAATATAACCATTACCTTTATTTTATTGTTTTTTATTTTTATTTTAAAAATAAATAAATGAAAATAAGAAAAGACATGAAGAATTTGTATAGTTTTTGTTCTGGACTGGGCCAGCGCCTGCCCATCAGTTGGGCAGGCCCAACCAAATATTGTGATTTGAGGCCCAATATGGCCCAAGTCACTTCCCTGTCGGGCACAATCAATAGCCTTGTTATTGAGGAGAGACTTCCTGACGCGAGGAGAGTCCACGACTCTCCTCCCTATCTCTTCACGTACTCCTCCCACGGGGACACATCATTAGGTAACTACCCACCTCCGAAAGAGTCGGTATGCCCACCTTCCGGAGATATCGGGACAGTTACTCCAAGGTGAAGACCACGTGCTAGTCTTCACTACGCCACGTAAGCCCTGGCAGTTATCTTCACTGGGCTGGGTCGCAAGACCCAAAGCAGATGACCATTGGCCTTGCGCTGGGGGCAGCCTATAAATACACTCTTTCACTAGAGGGTTGGTTACATTACATTCTAACTCTCACTATTACTTCTATACTTGCTTGCTCTAGTCCTAACTTTAGTATCGGAGTACCTTGTAGGTACACACCCCCCCCCCCCCCACCGTCTCATCACCACCGGAGTAGCGGAGCTCATGACGTTGCTGGCCACTAGTCTACTTTTTGATCAGGTAAGATCAGTGGTGCCGTCTGTGGGAACCTTTGCTTCCCCATTTTTCTCCTCGTAAAACCAAAGCAACCTCCATTTTTTGACAATCATGGCCAGCACCCAACTTGAGGCCAAGACTCCGGACACCGCCTTTGCGCAGTTCAACAATGGAGACGACCACGAGGACAATGTGGTCATTAACGTCGAAGAAGGCGACGAAAGGGACGGGCATACTGCCTCCCCTTCCTCTGATGATGCGGCATACAACATCGCCCAACAGGAAAGCACCCCCGTTGTCTACCAGCCGATCCCCGCGCCACCAAATGCTGATCCGAACACGGTGGTCCTGTTCGCTCTGATCAATCAGACCAACCAACTAATCTCCCAGCAGAACGTGAGGATTGAGACGCTCGAAAGGGGGCGACAACGATGCTCTCCCCCGCGGAGACATTGTCGCCCTCTATCTCCTAGTCGTTCTCCTTCCCCACGAAGGACACCACAGGTCGACTCTAGGAGCCCGACTCCCCCACTTGCGGGACGCCGCCCGCGCCTGGAACGACCCCTGCCTGTGGTCGCCTAGAAGCGCCATCGCTCACCTCCTCGGAAAGAAGCCAACACTCTCCTGCCCAGAAGAGGAGCAAAGCTGACGGCAAAAAGCCGAAGAGCCGTCCAAGGAGCTCCCCCCCTCCGACACGGGCCTGGTCGGGGCCACCACTCCCCATCACGATCACCAGTTAGGAGTGATGAGGATGACCAGTGGACCCTGCTGTCCAAGGAGATTATGGAGACCCATATACATGTAGGGATGGAAAAGCCTCCACCGTTGGGGACGTACGACGGCACCGCCGACCCCGACGATCACGTAGAGAGCTTCGAGGCAATGCTCGACTACCGGAATGTCCGGGGAGCCATCAAATGCAGGCTCTTCCCGACCACCTTTCGGAAAGGGGCCATGACGTGGTACAAAAGCCTCAAGTCGGAATCTATCACCTCTTGGAAAGAACTGGAGAGACAGTTCTCCAGGAATTTTACTGCGTCCCGACGCCACCCGAAGATGGTGGCCTCCCTGGAAGCCATCCTCTAGGGGAGAGACGAATCTCTCAGAGGCTACATCGAGAGATTCAACCATGAAGCCGTCGAGGTACCCGCTACCGACGACATGAAGAAGTTCCTGATAGAACGGGGACTACGTCACGAGACCGAGTTCGCCAAGGCTGTGGGCATCCATAGACCCCGCAACTTGGAAGACCTCCTCCACCGAGCCTAATCATACATCCAGTTCGAGGAGTCGGAGGCCGCCCACGTTGTCCGCGACTCGCGACACCAAGAGGGCCCCCAGAGCTCCAGGGATGAAGACTCTACTGCCCCCCCCCCCCCAGCGCGGGGGAGAGAGAAGACACGAAGGTCGTCCCAGGGACTCTCGCGAGCCGAGAGGTCCGGCTGGCCGGTTCACGGAGAACACTCCACTCATCGCTCCCTGTGAGCAAATTCTCTCTGAGTACGCTAACTCGGAATTTCGTAAAGGGGGTGTCCGCTTTCCGAAGCCGACGTCTCCCAAATCAAACACTAACAAGTCCAAATACTGTAGGTTCCATCGGAGCCACAGACATGTCATTGAAGACTACATCCACCTCAAGGATACGATAGAGATCCTAATCAAGGAGGGACATCTAAATCAGTATACAAAGAGGAACGACGCTCCTCGACTTGATGCACGCGACGCGCGAAGCGTCGAGGAGACAACCCCTCCCTCTGGAAAGAACAGACTGCAAGTCGCTCTAAGCATCACCCGTCCAGAGGACTTTTACTTCCCCGAAGGGATCGAGGGCCCCGTGGTAGTTTGCAACATGTGGAAGAGTTTTCCCCCTGAGGACCCTGTCACAGCCCGTAACACATGGGAAAGTTTCCCCACGAGGATGGTTATATCCGGCGGGGGCTTCAACATGGTCTTCGTCGGGTCATTCAAGCGGAAGTTCGTCGAGCTGGAATCCACGACCTCGGCACAGTCTGCCACTTTTGAGAAGTTGAAGGGGAAGTCAAACCTCATCACCTTCTACCTCGAGGAACTATCAGGCGGTGCGCCCAACTCCGCCATCCCTCTCCTGATTCGGGATCAGATGGCAAATTTTGACGTACGTAGAATCCTGGTCGACCAAGGGAGTTTGGTGGACATCATGTACGCCCACCTCTTCGAGACCCTCCAACTCGACGAAAAGCATCTGACCCCTTACGTGGGCTCGGATCTACAAGGTTTCAATGGCACCACCACCAGACAGTGGGGCTATGTTGAACTGATGGTCACTTTCAGGAGCGAGGACACTGCCCGACAAGTCAAGACCCGCTTATTAATGGTGGACTGCCCTTCCCTATACCAATGCATCTACAGTCCATTTGAAAATGAAGTACTATACGGCCAGAGGCCAGGTCGTCACCATGCACGGGGACATTGAAGTTTCTAGGAGGTGCTTCGAAGCTGCAACCAAGGGCCTGAGCTCGATCAACGTCAAGCCCAAAGCTGGAGAGAAGTCAACCCCGGACGCAGTGCAAAAGCCACTCCTGCACGTAATACGGTGGACCTCGACAGTCGTTTCCCCGGCGAGCAGGAAGAAGAGGGAGCAGTAGACAATGACCTCCCAACTGAAGGTAACGGGCAGCCTCTCCACCTAACGCACCCCGTCCCAGATGGAGACTTCGAGCTCGTCGCCCTCGGAGACGATCCAGATAGGAGCGTGAAGATTGGCACCGGGCTCCCCGACCTGGCGAAGAAGCAGCTGAAGGCATGCCTCTGAGAGAACTCTGATTTGTTCGCGTGGAGTGCATTAGAGATGCCTGACCTCGACCAGAGGTGGCCTGTCACCAGCTCACTGTAGACCCAGCCGCTAGGGCTATAGTGCAACGTAGGCATAGGCAGTCTCCCGAGAAAGCGGAGGCTGCTGAAAAAGCTTTAAAAGGCCTCTTAAAGGCAAATTTTATTTTGGAGGCTAGGTACACAGCCTGGCTATCCAACGTTGTACTTGTCAAGAAAAATAATGGAAATGGAGGATGTGCGTTGACTATACCAATCTTAACTGGGCGTGCCCGAAAAATTCGTATCCATTGCCTAACATCGACCAGCTGGTCGACAATCTGCAGGTTTCAAACTATTGTCCTTTATGAACGCCTACTCGGGGTAGAATCAAATTCCCATGGCCAAGGCCGACAAGCAGCACACCGCCTTCATGACCGAGTCGGGTAATTACTACTACAACGTAATGCCCTTCGACCTGAAGAACGTCGGCGCGACCTACCAGCGGATGATAAACAAAGTTTTTCAGGGAGAAATCGGCGACATGCTCGAGGTCTACATGGACGACATGATCGTTAAATCTATAGAAGAAGTCTACCACGCTGCCCATCTCACAAAGGTCTTTGACACAGCGAGGAAATGCAGGATCAGGTTCAACCCCGACAAATGCACCTTCGGCGTCTGGGCGGGCAAGTTCCTCGGTTTCTACCTCACGGAGCGTGGAATCGAGGCAAACCCCGACAAGTGCAGGGCATTCTCTGAGATCCCGACCCCGAACTCAAAGAAGTTGATACAATCGCAGACCGGGATGCTGACCTCGCTGTCCCGCTTCGTGGCCAAGTCCGCACAATACGCACTCCCATTTTCAAGCTTCTACGCCAGAAAGCCACGTTCGAATAGACCGGGGAATGCGAGCAAGCGCTCCTCCACCTTAAACAAGTCCTTTCACAACCCCCGGTTCTCTCCCGACCAGAGAACAGGAAGACGATATTCCTGTATGTTGTACCCCAAATTTTTTCCCTTAGATCCATTGATCTCTTGCATGTCATATTAGGTCAATCATATTGCATGGCTAACCATTTTATCAGGTTTTGTTTGTTTTGTTTCATTTGAGAATCAGGTTTATTTCAAAAAGCTTCAAAGGCTGATCAATCAAACTTTGGATGAATCATCAACCAATCAAGTTCTAATACACTCAAGAGACTTCCCTTCCTCAATAATCTAGTGCAACATGGCTTCATCACAAGTTCTTCGAGGCTCAGGTCTTGCAGTCGCCCTCGTTCATGTCTCAGGTCATCTGGGTCATTGGCTATTTTGAGGACAAGTGTGGATTGAATTTGAGTACTTATGTTTGAAGATTAAAATCAGGATTTTGTGCAAGTTCAAGTTTATCTGATGAAGTAAAGCTGTAAGAGCCGTTTAAAATTAAGACATTCAGTCAGTTACTTCAAGTCCTGATAATGTGGTTCATGCTTTCTTTTCAAAGGAAGATTCAAGCTTTCTATCCAATTCAAGTTCATTTCAAGTTGGAATAAGAATGTGGTGTTATGTCTCATGGATTTGATTCAAAATTTCAACACATTTCTGGTACGATTTTAATGAAGAATTCAAGATGCTGAAATTTGGGTGTTGGATCAAGTCAGGAGTGTTAGTTATTCAAAATTGTTTCAAGTGGTTCATTTTTTTGAATGGATTATTGGCTTGGTCGAAATTCAAGGATTCCATTCAAGACTAAATTCCAACCATAACCATGTTTAAATACAAATTCCAATCCATGTTCAATTTACACAAGTGAAATTCAAGAGTCCATTTTACAAAAAAAATACAACAAGCCCATGGAACACATTAAACTAAATGCAAAAAAAAAAAATAGAGAACAAGCTGCCATGAGAAGTCGTCTGCACGCACATGATTTGCTATCCAAGGCATTGGCACCAAAATTCAAGTAAGTCATTGTGAAGATCAATGAAAGCAAGCCTTTGGACTCTCATTCTCCATGCCAGCACATATAAATTCAATACCAAGCCACTACTTTCCTCAACTTGTACGACCAAACGCGAGCCATGTACTACCTTCACTATGCCCCAGTTGTGTATAAATTGTACCGACAAAACTGCTATTTCAAAATAACTACACCAACCTGTCAAGAAAACCAATTCACACAACTTTCACAAAACCGTACCAACAATGCCATATGACAAAACTGCTGTAAATGACTTCCAAAACACCAAACCTGCAAATTTTTTAAAGCAACAACAACTACACATGCTGCTATCACCTGCACCAACATGTCTTTGCAAGTCAGAACGACATTATTTTTCAAATTTCACAGATTATAACGTTAGTTTCTTTCTTTTGAAAAGGGACCTTATCTTTTTATAAAAGGTTAAATAGCAGAGGAAGAGAAGGGATGAGGGAGACCGAAAACTCAAAAGGGAGAGAAAAGAAATTCAAAAAATACGAACCTTTCATCAACCACCGGACGCCCTTCTTCAACCTCCTTCCTGGCCGCACCATCTTTTTCTTCAATCCAACAAACAGCAACACCCACGACCCTTAATCTTTAACCAAACAACCTCACAAACTCTCCTATCAACAACACTCTCAACGACACCACCCTCACAGCCTCTCAAAACTCAGTCGCAAACAACCCAGAAAATCATACAAATCCCACAACTCCTTCTCAACCTTCAATCTCCCTTCCTCAAGTCAAACAACGAGCCAAAACAACAACCAGTAACACTCCAATCAACACACAAAACCAGAACCGCCTTCATCTCTAAACCAACAACCCATAACTTCGCCTTTCAACCTTCATCATCTCCAAAAGCCGCTACCTTCTCAAACCCTAACCAAACCAAATCGCCACGAGTTAGAGCCAGAAAAGGGTAGAAGAGTGAGAACAAAACGAACAAACCTAAACCCAAATCAACAACACAAATTTCCTTCCAATCCCAACTTCTCCGCTTTCTCTCTTTCTTAATCTTCAAACTTCCATAACCATTCACAAACCCGTAAACACACAACCCCAAACCATTACAGAAATAGAGAGAGGCCAAGATGAAGAGAAATTGAGATCCAAACACAAATTGTACTACAAACCTTGAAGCGAACCAAACCAAGGTTAAACACGCAGCAGAGACGAACGGAATTCGTATTCGAGAGAGGTTGGATGCGTGACTCTGTTTCTCCCAAATCGTTTTGATTTTCGTTCATGGCTAAAGCTTTTGTTTGAGTTTGTTGTGAGCGGCGATGAAGAAGACTCTGTTTTCTGAATGTTTTTTCACAACTTTCGTTGCCGTCGAAGCCTTTTGAGGACGGCTGAGGACTCTTCATCCGTGACCTACTCCTTTTCCACTTTTGTTTTATTTTGCCCTTTTATTTCTTAAAATAAAAAAGAAAAAACCTTTTTTAACAGCATTGTTTTGAAGGCTGATTAGTTCGTGGGCTTTTAAAGCCTGATTGACTTCCTTCACACACCCTTCTAAATCCAGACGCACCACCCTTCTTTTTTTGTTTTTTTTTATGCTGCTTTTGGGCTTTTCAGCCCATCCATTCTTTTTATTTACACCCTTCAAATCCAGCGCCCCCTCCCTCCTCTTTTTTTTTAAAATCATTTTCATTTATCAACTTTTTTTAACAAGTTTTTTTAGAATTTTTAATCTCTAGTTTTTCTATGTTTACTCATCTTATTCATGTTAATCCACTTAACTTAGTGGTTCATTGCATTTCTTTTAGTTTGGCCAATGATATCGTATAAATTTTGACTTTGTTGATTATCTCAAAATCACTAAAAGTCTAAATTTGTAGGAGGCCACTTTTTATTCTATTTGGTCGATGAAAGTTAAAATCCAAAATTATCGATTTATCGATTAAATCTTGATGTAAACGAGACCAACTTGTTTTTCATTCCAATTCTATTTTGGTCGATGAAAGTCAGATGTCAAGATTATCGATTTACCGATTTAAATCTTGATTAAGACGAGATCAACCTTTTTTTATTTAGGCCGATGACGTTACATAAATCTTGACTTTGATTATTTCAAATCAATAAAGTCTTGATAAATGTGAGACCACTTTTTATTTATTTTTGTTGGTCAATGAAAGTCAGAAATATAAGATTATCGATTTCTCGATTAAATCTTGATTTAGACGAGACCGACTTTATTTTTCATTTTGATTCCACTTTCTTTATTTTGGTCGATGACATAACAAACCTCATGGGTTGGTTGATTTCATTGAGTTGACAAAACTTTGATCAACACGAGACCATTTTCTCTTTATTTAAATTTTATTCACCTATTTAGTCGATGAAAGACAAGAATCATTGATTATCGAGTTCTCGATTAAATCTTGATTAAGACGAGACTATTTCTATTTTATCTCATCTCATTATCCTATTCATGTCTCTTGCATCATCATATTAGAATTATAACTTGATGTTTCTTAGTAACTTATAACTGTATCCCCCTATTCCAAAGGAAGGTGTTTAATATTGACTCTTAAAGTCATAGCCCTCTGTAATACCCCAAAATTTGCTCTCCCCTTTTGGCATCATAGCATGGCATTATCATTTATCATATCATATCCATCTCATTAACATTACATTGCATTTAACATAGAAAAATGAAGCATGGCATCCTTCTTACCATCAGGGCATGTGATCAGGTGGAAGGTGGACAATCAAGGAATCATTCAAAGCACAAAAGGTCAATCAAGTGCCCTCAAGGCAAGCCAAGAGGTCTTTCATGTCTCATACCATCTCAATTGATCATCCACAACCTCAAGGATAAGAGATACAATGGGAGATTGAAGCATTACATCTTTCACTATGGAAGAGGTTCAAAAACTGAAGGAAAACCCTCAAAAGAGATAGCTCATTGATCCAAAATCATCCTCAAAAGGCATATATCATCATCCTTTAAGAAGGTACACAACATACTCTGAGGAATTTGAAATTGAAGACTGCACATTTTTCTCCTAGGAGGTGGGCACCAAAACTAGGGTTTCCCATTAAATCAGGGAATCTTTGATTTTTTGAACAAAACTTGATGTCATGGTATTCCATATGTCCTTAAGTGTATGTATGTGGAAGATTGCATCTCAATTGGTTTTAGAAGTGGTTCAATTGGAAGAAAGATCAAGAATCAGAGAAATTGGGGCAAAGTCAAATAATCAGAGGAAAAAGTCAACTCTTGACTTTTTGAGCCCAAAATCATGAAATTCATGTTACATATGTCCAATGTACAAAATTTGGTCAAGAAACTCCAAAGGAATCATAAAAAAATCAAGATGTGGAAAGTTGCCATTTTTGGGTGAAGTAGGGTTACTAAAAATAGTAAGTTTTGGCCATTTTGCATCAGAGTTTGAACCAAGGCCATTTAAAATTGAAGCACCAAATGAAAATTCCACTCGGCCACAACAAAAGATCTTGTTTTAAGCTTCAAATCCATGTGTGGAACATCTCCATTGGATAAAAATTGAGTGAGATATGATTGATCAAAGTTTGAGCAAAGTAGGTTCAAAACTAGGTCATGACCAAGATTTTCAGGGCACGCGCGCAGTCATTTTAACAAACAGTTGGTGGGCCAAATGTACACTCATTTTTCTCATGGTTAAAGGCCTCAAATGAAAAACTTTTCAACATCAATATTGTTCCTTGCAATGCCCTCTTCAATGTTCATGTTGGGCAAAATTTCATCTGATCAAGTTATGATGGAGAAATAGTGGCCTCAAGTCATGGTAATCATGCTGAAAATCCAGGTGCCAAGATGCCTTGTCAACCAACCAGTTGCCACGCCCTTCTATCAGTTCCAAATGTGGGTGTTATAAGTCATTTTGCAACTTATTTCAACCCTCATTTCAATTCATTTTTCATACCAAACATGTTCTACTATGTGTCCTCTCTCCAATGACCCCAAGAACTCATCAAATCATCCATTAAGTAGGGAGAATTTCATTGGCAAAGTACCATAATTATCACTGATGCAGTAAATGATGTTAGTAGGCTGTGTACACGATTTGGTTCAGTCATCCTACAAACACTTCATGTACTTTATTTCCTCATTTGAACAAACATCCTTATGACCATACTTATGCATATCAGCCATCATACATTGTGAAGGAAGGTTTTCAAAGGAGAAACTTGTACCATAAGCAATGACATGACATGCTGCATAACATAACCTCATCATCCCAGCTTCACTCTCATCCTCACCACAACTGTCATAAGCTTAACCTCACCATAGCACAGCCATTGATAAATCGTCCCCTAACTAACTTGACTCAGTTAGTTAGGATGGACTCAGCCTAACCCACTCAACTCACTCTAACTCACTCATTTAACCATGAGTTAGCAGATTAAACTCAACATATAAGTTCCAACACTCTCCACAATTTGGAACTAACACTTCATTCTCACTCTTTCTCTCAAACACTCTCACATTCTCTCCATTATATCTCTCTGATTCTGCACAATTTTTCTTCCTTTCTCAATCATCTTCATCCATTCTGAGCAAGAACATTCAAGAGAAAACTCCATTGTCCAAGAATAACATCATCACAGTTTGGAATTCTGTTTTTGTTCTCAAGATCTCCACATCAAGTAGCATTTATTTTGCTAAGGTTGAAGATCTAGAAGCTCAATACCTCAAGCGTTTCTCTGGTTTTCTCAACACATCAAGTTGCCACACTTTCAGGTTTTAATTCACTCAATCTTAATGCTTCATACCAGTATGATTTAAACTCGTTTTATGTGTTTAGAGCTTATTAGAAGCTATGCGTGAGTTCTGGCTAGTTGATAGGCTCTTTAGGAGTTTAGGTGTGATGTTAGGGCAAATTGTTTTGGCTCGGTTTGTGTTATGCGTGCATGATCTATGAAAATTAATTGCATATTCATGATCTACATGAGCTCAGCTTCAGTTTGATGTATATTTTGTGGATTTCTGAAGAGATCAAAGTTGCAGACAGTGGTGGTGTGGCCGGAGAAGGTGACCGGAGGTCACTCTCCGGCCGGTGGACTTTGTGTTAGGGTTTAAGCTCAGTTTGAATCTGGTCCGTTGGATGAATGTGATCTAATGGCCACTATGCTGCCAACACATAAAAATTCATGTGCATGTCACGTGACTTTATTTCTGATTTCACTTAAACGCTATGTGGTGTGGTGCACGGTGGGAACCGTGGTCATTCATGTGTGCATGTTGATCTTGATTACCTTGACCTAGATTTGACCTTGACCTGATCTGATGGTGGTGAATGGTTTGACTTAGTTTGACTGATAATGCATGGTAGTTAGTGTGTGCTACGCGTAATTGGACCTATGACAGATTGCTTTTCGCACCTCCTTTTTAAAAAAAGCCCAAACACTTTGAACTGTTGGTTTACTATATTTGCACCCCACTCTTGTTTTCTATTTCCTTTTATTTTCTTCATTTTATGCACGTTTACTTTTTAATTTTTAAAAATATCAAACATCATCATAAAATTCCACAAAAATTCATGAGCATCAGTAAAACATTTAGGAAATTTTCCATGATTTTATTTCTTGATTTTATGACCTTTTTACCCCTGGTCCATAATTTTCTTTGAATTTCCATTTAGATGCATTCTAAGCATGATACATGAATTTGTTTAATTTTGTTCTTGCTCATTACCAACTGTTTTGACATGATTCTTTTTGCATTGATTCACTAATACATTGAAGCATGTTAAATGATTTTTGTTTGTTTTTTTGGATCATTTTATGACATGTTTGATGCTTATCTTTGCACCACTTTGCATGATATTTCAACTTGACCTAATTGCTTTGTTTGAAGTCATTTTGCTTTGAATTTTGATATGCTATTTTGATATGTGATTCATCTCTGATTAGTGAACTCCAATACCATGTTTTCATAATTTTCATGAGGCCATTTGATTTTTTGTTTGATGCATTTCATTTAAAGCATTATAACATGTCATATCATTGTAATCTTTGGTGCATGTTTTCTTTTGTGTATACTTGCATGATCATTTGCATATTTGGTGAACCATTCACTTGACATTATAGGTCATTGGTACATATTATATGTCATCCTTGCATGTTGACTTTCATTTAAACCTTGTGCACCTTTAACATGTTGTGTTTGTACTTGTGTTCTCTTTTGAACTTCCATTTCAATTCTACTTCTTCTATCACTTCTTAAATGTTTTGATGTTTACTTCATAAATACTTGTGAGATGTTGGTGAATCATTTTTCATTTCATGTCAATTCTGGTTGTTGATGTACATGTTCCATTTATGCATGTCCTTTTCATTTCTTTCCATCTTTCATCTATCCCTTCTTCTTGTAACATGTTTAAATGCTAATGGGTGATGATTATTGCTTATTCACTTGCACTTGTATGATGATATTCACTTGTTGTCCATATGTGCCCATTCTGGTTGTGGCTCTAAGATTTGTTTTCTCATTTAATTCTTTTGAGTTTTATGATGCATTACACGTTCTTTTACTTCTTATACTTCTTATACTTGTTTACTAACCATGTAGGGGCTTTGGCAAGTTTCAATTGAGTGTGGATAAGGAATCCACATTCAACTTCTATCCTTTCTCTTTTACAATACCCTTCTATGTTTTGTTAAGCACTTATGTGCTTTCTTTTAATAACTCATCACTTCCCCTTTTTGAATTACAATTCATCTTCTACTTTAGAAGTGAATTGTTTAATTCATTCTTTCTTTAGACTTTAGGTTGAAACCTCACAAACTTTAGGATCACTCCCTTAACTAATCAATTAGGATTGAGTCTTAGTCCATATAGATTTTTACCTTTACCCTCTCTTGAGTCTTTCATCTTCTTATCTCAAAGAAAATTCAAAACATATAATAAAGGTAGGCATTTATTGCATTTAGGCCTTTCATATAAAGAAAAGATTATAAGGGGTCTTCTCTTGTAATCTTAGAATGTGTAGCATATAGCCCATCTTGGGTCAATGTGTTAAACATTTGATCTTGTATGAGGGACTTAAATGCAATACTTGTTGAAGGTGCAAATAATAAAAAAAACTTCTTCATTTCTTAATCAACCAAAACACTTAATAAATACAAGTATGCTAGTGTGTTTGAACCTTGACAATTGGAACTAAGTGTGGGGGTCTTCTTCACTCTTAGTGTGCTTTCTTACCCATTTCATCTTGGAATGTGAGAATGTACACATTCCAATGACTAAGATTCAGATACACTGTCATATGCAAATAAATGGAAAAAACTTCTAAAAGATAAAAACAAACAATAACGTCTTTCCTTCGGGAATTCTTTTCTCATCTCATTCATTCTCAACGCACGAGCGCGCTTCTACTCGTTCTCTTGCAAGACGGTAACGCACTCGGACCAGCGAGCCTGCAACACCTGAGCTAGAACGTAAGCCGTTCTCTAAAAAACACAAACAATCCATCCCTAGTGAGGGGAACTACGTCGCTCTGATTCTCATGTTCCCGATGAGATACGTAGGCAGTGGGGTAGGGCCCATTCGAGCACTTCTTTTATTTTCCCTACATTTGTTTCCCGTTCCTTTTCTTTTCTTTCTCCTTTCTTTCTTTCAGTTCCTTTTCCAGTATCCTTTCTTTACACCCTTTGATCGAAACAGCAAGCGTGGATCCCATCGGGTACGATGGACGCGTGGGGGTGCTAATACCTTCCCCGTGCGTAACCGACTCCCGAACCCAGTTCTCTTGGTCGTAAGACCATGCTTTTCCTTTCTCTCAGGTTTACGCGGTGTTTCCTTTCCCTCTCTTGGGATAAATACACATTGCTGGCGACTCTGTTTTGGTGCCACTTTCGCGTTTGTACTTGGATGAAAATCCCGGGAGCGACAGCTGGCGACTCTGCTGGGGACCGAACCCAGAATCTCTGGTTTCCTTAGCGAGTCAATCCTAGCGCTTGTCTGTTTTCTTTCATTGGGTGTTTACCGTGGTGCTGTGTTTTACTGTATTTACTGTTGTATTGTATTGCTATTTACTGTATTGCTGCTTTACTGTACTTTACTGTATTTATCGCATTTACTGCATTACATATCATTATTATGCTGGAATGTGCTGTGGTTTTCTGTTTGGCGGGTTGGGGTGTTCTGAGAGATAAGCCCACTACCAAGGCTTGAGTACATAAATAGGTATTAGAGTGGATAGTCATGACGCTTGCGTGGTGGTGACCACGTATTGTTGTTCACGAGACCCACAACCAGACGAGGTTCTATCAGGAGCTTTCTGCTACTGCATGTTATGCAGGCCAGTGGTTATTCTCTTGAGGAACTGTCGACTCTGGTGACCATTCCCGAGGACTCAGTTGCGGCACTCCTCCCGAGATGTGACAGTGGCAGACCACATTCCGTGGCAAACCCATTGCACATTCTCGATCCGAGGACCCAATGTTGGGAACTTGCTATAGGACATCCCTTTTTGAAAGAGAATCAGCGGAGGCACTCCTCGATTGGCGATAGTACTGTACCCTGAGGGATGAATGTACTATTGCTTCTCGACCTCAGTGCCAGAAGCTGAGGACCTTTTTGTTTTGGAGAATCAGTTGAGGCCTCCTCGATTGATGATGATGCCAAACCAGAAATGGTGAACGTATCATCATTTCTCGACCTGAGAGCCCGGGATACTGAACATCCTAGTACCCACATGTGAGAAGGGCGGGTTGTTTACAGGTTTGCAGGTAACCATGACCTCCAACATACCCGTTTTTCTATCATCATTGCACAAAAAGGAAGTTTCATCCTATTGTATTCAGATGGTTCTTATATACGGTTCTATATTAGTCTCAGAGCTACACTGACACCGTTCACAGTTTAGCACAGACACCTGATTACCTGATCACATTGCCCTTTGCATTGCATTATCATATCCTAACATACATGTTTATTCATTTCCAGGTGCATATATTACCCTTGATTCCAGTCATCAGGTCCCTGCAAAGATGAACACTAAAGAGAGGAAGAATATCATCAGCTATAAGTTCCTTACGCCTACTTTAGGCCCTATTGTTATGCTGAAGGGAATGGCGAGCCCTGCAGTACGAGAAGCTTTTGAAGAGAAATATGGGTGGATTTTATCTATGGTCCGTAATGTCAGTGATTATGAAGCCAGAGGTCTCCATACGTTAATGCAGTTCTATGATCCGCCTCTGAGGTGTTTTGTATTGCCAGACTATGTGTTGGTTCCTACCCTGGAGGAGTATTCCAACATGTTGGGGATTGCTATCAAGGAGGAGCCCCCTTTCTTTGGATCAGTGGGGGATCTTGACTTTGGAAAGGTGGCTGGTGCTCTTTATTTGAGCAAATCAGAGTTAGGTGACAATGTCTCCAACAAAGGAAAGATTCGTGGTTACAAGCTGGAATATCTGATTAAGAAGGCCCAGGAAGCAGCTAAAGGCGAGAATTGGCTTGTTTTTAATGCTTTGCTAGCCCTTTGTATATACGGCATAGTGTTGTTTCCCAACGAGCCGGATTTCATTGATACGGACGCTATACGAATATTCATGATGAAAAACCCGGTGCCAACGCTACTGGGAGATCTTCACTACTCGTTGTACAACCGAAACGAAAAGAAAAGAGGAGGGATAATTCGTTGTTGTGCACCCTTGTTCTATAAGTGGTTTGCAGGCCGTTTACCACAATCAGGGGCTTTTGTGGACTCCAAAGATTCCCTAGAGTGGAAACAGCGTTTAATGGGATTGGTGGCCAAGGACATCGTATGGGTAGATCATGGGCTGATTGGCAAGAATATTATCCACAGCTGTGGTAAGTTCCCTAACGTTCCACTGATAGGAAGAATGGGTGGGATTAACTACAATCCTTCTTTGGCCATTCGACAATTTGGGTATGCCCTGACAGGTCCGCCTATTAAGAGAGATGTGGAGGAGTCCCTCTATTTTCATACATCAGATGGGTGGGAAGCAGCACAGAAAGCTTCTGAAAGCTGGGGTAGCATACTGAAAAAGGGGAAAGTTACTCTAGGAAAGCCTAACAACCGGGTTTATCCAGCATATGAAGAGTGGGTGAAGAAAAGAGTTGAAGATTTTCTCTTGCCTTTTGGTAAGGCACCCCTTTTGTATTCGGAGAATGAGAAAGCAAGAAGCACTGCTACTGTGGAAGAAGTTGATAAGTTGCAAGCCTTGGTGAAAAAACTTCAAGGAGAGAATTCCGAGTTGAGTAGCCGTCTTCAGAATGCTCTACATGTCAACAAAGAGCTGGAGCGGAAAGCCCAAGATGCTGAACAAATCCTAACTGCAAAAGAAAAAGACTTTGCTGGAAGAGCCCAACATTTCCGGAAGATTAGTAAAGGTGCTGATGATGCTACTCAAGCCCACAAGCAAACCAAACAGGCGTTAGCACAGACCAAAGAAAAGTTAACAAAGTTTCAGCACGCTTAGGACGAAGTTAGGATAGAGAATGCTGAATTACAGGAACAGTTGCAGATTAAGGACGAAGAGCTTGAAAAGGCGCATGAGCAGAGGAGAAAGTATCGGGAAAGCCTCGGTAAGAGTCAAGAACAGCTAGAAGAAGCTAGAGGTGAGCTGAGGAATACCAAGAAAGAGCTTGAAGAAGTCATGATAGAAAGGGAGATACTCAAGACGCAAGCCGGCATAAAGAGACACAAAGGAGTGTGTGATGACGAGGCTCTGAAGCTGCATATGGGTTCTTTAACTGAAGCTCTTGAGAAAAGGGATGTCTTGATCAAAGAAATGATTGAAAAGCCGAATCACCAGCGTACCCGTATACTTTTTGAGGAGATCAAATACTCAAGTGATAAGCTGAAGGGTGTGGAATTGTCAGACTGATGTTCTTTTCCTTATATTTTGTTGTTAATGGTTACCATCAGGCTTGTTGATGGATCCATTTTTCCTTGTATTGCATTTGCGGTTGAACCTTTCTTAAATGTACTTGAATACTTCGTTGAATGAGTATGAGCAGTTTTATTCAGAATTATTCCTTATCAGATAGCTGCACACAAGCACATGACCACGACACGTCTCTTTATATCACAATTTCTGGTCTTCAGATTTCTGTGGTTGGATTGGAATCAGGGTATAAAGCACCTCGGAAATGACAAACATGGCATTGCATGGCATTGCATATCATTTTGCATTTTTTGTTACTTGCTTTTCAGGTACTCGTTGCAGGGACTCTAACCTTTATTTGGTTTCAGGCAGTATAGCGGAGAGTCATATTCACCAATATTCGACGCGAAGGAATCAAGTAAGAATCATGGATCAAGTGCAAAGTGATTTGGCGGAAATGAGGGCGCGTATGGACCAGTTCATGACCCTCATGACTGGCATGGCGCAAAATCAGGAGAGATTGAGGCTTCTGGTAGAGCGTCCAGACAATGGGCCCGAAGGTGATCAGCATGACAATTCACAGGGACATGGCATTCCTCCTCCCGGTGGCAACCCTCCTCCTGGTGGTAACAATCGGGGTAATGGAAATGGTAGGCATGCTGGTGTTACTCTTGAAGATACTCTGGAAGACCAATTTACTCTGCTGGATGCTGATGTGGGTAATCAAGGGGATCGAAGGTATGATGAGTTAGCAGAGAAGATCAGGGCCATAGAATGCAAGAACTCTATGGGTATTGATGTTACCAGCTTGGGGCTGGTCTCAGGAGTCAGAATTCCCCCTAAATTCAAGCCTCCGACTTTTGATAAGTATCACGGCAATGCGTGTCCCCAAACGCATCTTCAAGCTTACTTTGGGAAGATTTCAGCCCATACGGATGACGAGAAGCTATGGATGCACTATTTTCAGGACAGTCTGGCTGGGGCGTCCTTGACCTGGTATATGAAGTTGAATAGAGCTGCTGTGAAGAATTGGAAAGATCTGGCAGAAGCGTTCCTGAAGCAATACCAGTATAATATTGACATGGCGCCCAACCGCACTCAATTGCAGGGGTTGTCACAAAATGCCAAGGAGAGTTTCAAAGAATATGCACAGAGGTGGAGGGAAATGGCTGCCCAGGTTCAACCTCCCTTGTCAGACAGAGAAATGGCAGATATGTTCATGGGCACCTTGCAAGGGGCCTATCTTGATAGATTAGCTGCTTGTCCGTCAACTGGATTTGCTGATATTGTGATTGCGGGAGAAAGAATAGAAAGTCTGTTAAAGCTTGGAAAGATCCAGGATGTGAGTGGGGCTGGCTCTTCGGGGACGAAGAAACCGTTTGCTAGTAACCAGAAAAGAAGAGAAGGTGATACGAATGCTGTGTTTAGAGGACGAGGCAGAGGGCGTTCTCAAGCTTATTATCAGGTAGATGCTGTAACAATCCCCACACCGTCTGTTCAGAAACAACAATCCCAACAACAAGTTCAACAGCAACAACCTTTTTTCCAGCAAAGGTCTAGACAGAGGGATCGTAAGATGGATCCTCTCCCTATGACTTATGCCGCGCTGTTGCCCCGGCTACTCGAGTTAAAGTTGGTAGAACTCCGTACTATGAAAGCTCCGGTTGCTGGAAACCTGCCACCTAACTTCGATGCTAATGCTCGTTGTGAGTTCCACTCAGGTGCTCAGGGACACTCCATTGAAAAATGCTGGGCTTTCCATCATAAAGTACAAGATTTGATTGATGCTAAAGCCATCAATTTCTCTCCCGCTCCTAATATTACTCAGCATCCCATGCCTGATCATAGTGCAGCAAATGTGTACGCTATTGAAGATGGGAGGAGATTGAATTTGGTGTTAGACGTTCATCAAGTGAAAACTTCTTTGTTGGTTGTAAAAGATCGTTTATTGAAGGGACAGGTGTTCCCGGGCTGTAATCAAGATTGCTCTGAGTGTATGAATCAGGAGAACGGCTGTGATAAGTTGAAGATGGGTTTACAGAATCTGATCGATGAAGGATGTCTACAGTTCGACAGAGTCGTGAAAGACACTGATGAGATATCAACCGTGACCATCTATTACACTCCCGCTGAGATTCAAATGCCGGTCAATGCAGTTCCCGTGGCGAGTGTTGCGCCAGAAGGGCCCAGTCCTGTCACTATCACGGTGCCAGGACCAATTCCGTTCACATCTACGAAAGCTATCCCATGGCACTATGGTGCAGATGTATATTACGAAGGTAAAAAGCAGGAAGTTGAGTCATCAGTCAGCCCAAAGATTGATAACGTAGGGGGTGTAGGGGGCTTTACAAGGAGTGGAAGGTTGTTCGCTCCCCAAACCTTGAGAAGTGATAAGGAGGTAGAAGCTGCAGCAAAGGCTAAGGGTAAACAGGTGGTTGAAAGTGCGCCTACACCTGAAGTAGAGACAAAGATTACTTTTGATAAGGAAATGGAAGAATTTATGAAGATAATCAAGAAAAGCGATTATAAGATTGTGGACCAACTGAATCAGACCCCTTCAAAGATTTCAATCTTGCCACTATTGATGTGCTCTGATGCGCACCGGCAGGCGTTGTTGAAAGTGTTGAAGAGTGCGTACGTGCCACAAGAAATTACTGTTAATCAGCTCGAGGGCGTAATCTCCAATGTTAATGTTAGCCATGGCTTGGGCTTTACAAGTAGAGATTTGACGGTTGAAGGAAGAAACCATAATAAGGCTTTGCATATCACGATGGAGTGTAAGGGCGCAGTGTTATCTCATGTACTGGTAGACACTGGTTCATCACTCAATGTCTTGCCCAAGAAGGCATTAATGAAGCTGGAAGTTGATGGTTTGATCTTAAGGCCTAGTGAATTGGTGGTCAGAGCATTCGATGGGACCAGACGATCTGTGTTTGGTGAGGTGGAATTGCCCGTACAAATTGGACCACAGGTATTCAAATCCACGTTCCATGTAATGGACATACAACCTGCATATAGCTGCCTGTTGGGACGCCCTTGGATTCACGGAGCCGGGGCTGTTACTTCTACTCTACATCAAAAGCTGAAGTATGAGTTTGAAGGGCAGGTTGTGACAGTGTGTAGGGAAGAAGACATCTTTGTGAGTCACTTGTCCACGTTCAAGTACATTGAAATGGATGGGGAAATTCATGAGATGCTGTGCCAATCATTTGAAGCAGTCAATATTGACGATGCACCTGAGTCTTCTTCTGTACCAGTTGGGGCTGGTACCTCCATTTCATCTTACAAACAAGCTGTCGAAGTCGTCAGGGCAGGCAACGCCCAAGGTTGGGGCAGGTTGATAGAGACCCCAATAAAGGAAGACAAATTTGGTATTGGTTATCATCCCTCTACAACTTCAGATGCGGGGAGCAGGGGACCCATTACTTTCAATAGTGGGGGAATTATCTACACAGACCAGTCTTGTGCAGCCACAGAGGATAGTGTTGACAGTGATTGTGACCTGGACAACTGGGTACGCCCTCATGTTCCGGGACAACAAGTGCAGAACTGGTTCGTTGAAGAAGTCATCCGGGTTACTCTTCAGACAGAGTAATTTTTCTTTGTTTTTTCTAACCATAATGCATGTCAAAATCTTGCGCTCTGCCCAAGGCGTATAGATTCATTTGTAGGGCCACCATGGTTGCATTTGCAATGTTTAATCATTAATAAAGGACGTTTTGCAATCAAATTTTGTTCTCTGTCTTTCAGTTTTTATTTTTGCACAAAAAAAAAATAAATAAAATGGCAATGTTTCATTTTCTTTTGTTTTGCTTAAAAATAAATTCTAAAATAAGGCATGAACCCGTTCATGCAGACTTGATCCTCCGGATACCACTGATAACGATTTTGATATGGCCATGTATGACTTTGACAATCCGATTTATCAAGCCGAAGAAGGGGATGAGAAAGATTGTGAACTTTCTGAAGAACTGGCCAGATTGTTGAAACAAGAGGAAAGGGTCATCCAGCCTCATCAGGAGACTGTAGAAATCATCAATATTGGTACCGAGGACGCCAAGAAAGAGATCAGGATTGGTGCCAACTTGCAAGCAGATGTGAAGCAAACTTTGACGGAAATGTTGCGCGAGTATGTTGACATCTTCGCCTGGTCGTATCAAGACATGCCGGGGTTGGATACGGATATTGTCGTGCACAGGCTGCCATTAAGAGAAGAATGTCCGCCAGTCAAGCAGAAACTTCGTCGGACTCACCCCGACATGGCTTTAAAGATTAAGGAGGAAGTCCAGAAGCAGTGGGATGCTGGTTTTCTTGCTGTGACAAAGTATCCTCCATGGGTAGCCAACATCGTGCCAGTGCCGAAGAAAGATGGAAAAGTGAGAATGTGTGTGGATTATCGAGATCTTAATAAAGCTAGCCCGAAAGATGATTTTCCACTACCTCATATTGATGTGCTGGTCGATAATACAGCTCAGTTTTCAGTGTTCTCCTTTATGGACGGTTTCTCCGGGTACAACCAGATCAAGATGGCACCTGAAGATATGGAGAAGACCACGTTCATTACTCCGTGGGGTACATATTGTTATAAAGTAATGCCTTTTGGATTGAAAAACGCAGGGGCAACGTACCAGCGGGCGATGGTGACATTGTTTCATGACTTGATTCATAAGGAGATCAAATGTTATGTAGATGATATGATTGCCAAGTCGAGAACAGAAGAGGAACATCTGGTTAATCTGAAAAAGCTGTTTGAAAGGTTGAGAAAGTTCCGTCTGAGATTAAATCCAAACAAGTGCACGTTTGGGGTGCGTTCTGGAAAGTTACTGGGTTTCATTGTGAGCGAAAGAGGAATCGAGGTTGATCCTGCCAAGGTGAAAGCAATACAAGAAATGCCTGAACCGAGAACAGAAAAAGAGGTTCGTGGTTTCTTGGGTAGATTGAATTACATTGCAAGGTTCATATCTCACCTAACAGCCACGTGTGAGCCAATATTTAAATTGTTAAGGAAAGATCAAACGGTCAGGTGGAATGACGATTGCCAATTGGCATTCGATAAGATAAAAGAATACTTGCAGGAACCTCCGATTCTAATGCCTCCAGTTGAAGGGAGACCGCTGATAATGTATCTGACAGTGCTTGAAGGTTCCATGGGTTGTGTTCTCGGTCAACATGACGAGACAGGTAGGAAGGAGCATGCTATTTACTACCTGAGCAAAAAGTTCAATGATTGTGAGTCCCGATACTCAATGCTTGAAAAGACATGCTGTGCGCTTGCATGGGCCGCTAAGCGATTGAGCCAATATATGATTAGGCACACAACCTTGTTGATTTCAAAAATGGATCCTATCAAGTACATTTTCGAGAAACCAGCATTGACAGGCAGAGTTGCACGGTGGCAAATGGTCTTGACAGAGTATGACATTCAGTACACTTCACAAAAGGCCATCAAAGGAAGTATCTTGTCCGACTATCTTGCGCAACAGCCGATTGATGATTACCAACCCATGAAGTTTGACTTCCCTGATGAGGACATCATGTTTCTCAAAGCTAAAGACTGCGAGGAACCCCTTCCGGAGGAGGGGCCAGACCCTGAATCCAAATGGAGTCTGATGTTTGATGGGGCTGTCAATATGAATGGGTGCGGAGTTGGAGCAGTTCTTATCACGCCGGAAGGTGTTCATATGCCTTTCACTGCACGAATAACTTTCGGATGCACCAACAATGAAGCAGAGTACGAAGCTTGTATAATGGGGATCGAGGAGGCGATTAATCTACGGATTAAAACCCTTGATATATTCGGTGATTCAGCTTTGGTAATCAATCAAGTGAAAGGGAGTTGGTACACGCACCAAACAAATCTAGTGCCGTATAGAGATTATACAAGGAGATTGCTGACGTTTTTCACAACAGTGAAACTGTACCACATTCCTCGAGATGAGAATAGGTTCGCTGATGCCTTGGCCACTTTGTCTTCCATGATCAAAGTGCAAGGACGGAACCATGTACCTAAGATCGAGGTATCCCGCCTTGACAGACCAGCATTTGTGTTTGCGGTCGATGCAGCGTCTGATGACAAGCCATGGTTTTATGACATTAAGTGTTTCTTGAAAAGTCAAGAGTACCCGCCCGGGGCATCGTCCAAAGACAGGAAGACGTTGAGAAGGTTAGCCGGTAGTTTCTTCTTGAACAAAGATGGCGTGCTGTATAAAAGAAATTTTGACACGGTCCTGCTTAGATGTGTGGATAGACATGAAGCAGACTTGTTGATGATTGAAGTGCACGAAGGCTCTTTCGGTACCCATGCCGGAGGGCATGCAATGGCTAAAAAGTTGTTAAGATCGGGATATTATTGGTTGACTATGGAGTCAGATTGTTGCAAATATGCCCGCAAATGCCATAAATGCCAGATCTATGCAGACAAGGTGCATGTGCCTCCAAATCCGTTGAGTATCATGTCGTCGCCTTGGCCGTTTGCCATGTGGGGCATTGATATGATCGGAAAGATTGAGCCTACAGCTTCCAATGGTCATCGTTTCATCTTGGTGGCAATTGATTACTTCACCAAATGGGTTGAAGCCGCATCCTATGCCAATGTTACAAAACAAGTGGTCGCTCGTTTCTTAAAACGGGATATCATTTGCCGATATGGAGTTCCCGAAAGAATCATTACTGATAATGGTTCTAATTTGAACAATAAGATGATGGCTGAGTTATGCCGGGACTTCAAAATCGAACATCACAATTCTTCTCCGTACCGCCCAAAGATGAATGGCGCGGTCGAAGCGGCCAACAAAAATATCAAGAAGATTGTGCAGAAGATGGTTGTCACGTACAAAGATTGGTATGAGATGTTACCATTTGCTTTGCATGGGTATCGAACGTCGGTACGCACGTCCACTGGGGCAACCCCATTCTCACTCGTATATGGTATGGAGGCAGTGCTACCGGTTGAAGTAGAGATTCCGTCCCTCAGAGTCATGATGGATGTTAAGCTAGATGAGGCTGAATGGGTACGAGCCAGATTTGATCAGCTGAGCCTTATTGAGGAAAAGCGATTGGCGGCTGTATGCCATGGGCAATTATACCAGCGCAGAATGAAGCAGGCATTTGACCAAAAGGTGCGTCCTCGGGTTTACAAAGTCGGAGATATGGTACTCAAAAGGATCCTTCCTCCCAATACAGATCACAGGGGCAAATGGACTCCTAACTATGAAGGTCCATTCGTGGTTAAAAAGGTCTTTTCGGGCGGAGCCTTATTGCTTACAACCATGGATGGCGAAGACTTTTCATCCCCTGTCAACTCGGACGTAGTCAAAAAATACTTCGCATGAATAGACCCGCTGGATAATAAGAATAAAAAAAATCCAGGCAAAAAAGGGCATCCCGGCGAACCAAAAACAGAATAAGGTTCGGGCAAAAATTAGGGATATAATTGAAAAAAGATTTGTACACCCGGTAAGTTGAAAACCCGAAAGGGCAACTTAGGCAAAAAAGGGTATCCTGGTGGATCAAAAACCTGAAAGGGCGGTCCACACAAAAGAGGGATTTAAGCGAATGACTATGGTCTGAGTTATCTATCCCCCATTACCGTTTGAACAACTGACGTTCTGAAGGATAGGAATCGGTCTGATCATTCCTCAGAAGGCAAGGTCGGGGAGTTTTGAAGACATACTGGTCATAACAGAATGGAAACTCAGTGGAATTCCGTTTTCACATTGCCATTAGGATAGTTTCTTTTCTCAATTTTCAGCGATCACCTCTTTCCAGGGATTGCTTCCAGATGTAATTGCCTATTCTGGGCTCTCAGTCAATAAATTGAATTTCAATAAAAAGCTTTCTATTTTTGTTTTATTGCTTTGTTTGCAAAAACGTCCTAATTTTTGATAAAACATTGCATTTGAAAACATGGCAGCCTTGCAATAACATGCGCAGAAAAAACATTTGAAATTACTTCGAATGTTGAATACTCCCGGATGGTGGATTCTAGCCACGCAATATTCGGGGCATGTGGGCATATTCTTTTGTTGCAGGTAGCAGGTGCAGATGATTTTAAGCACAAGACCAGCAATAAATCACCCCACGCAAAAGACTGGGGCAATTATGGGTAAGGAGATCGGCGTTCATCGTTCGGTCGACGATTGTTCATAACGGGTCGATATCAGTGAATTAAGTTCAACTGGGTACCGTTGCATCTTATTAAGTCGATTCTCTTATTCAGTCCTTCCAACAGCTACAAGCTTTTCTATGTCGATAACGGTCACAGGTTCCCCAAAAGAGTGGTCTCGTCGACACCGAAACTGATGGTCATTATCCCCAGCGAAGTCACAAGAGTTTGAAGAGGCTAGATCTTCTGTAAAATCCTCTTATGACATCCTCTTCGGGGACGAATTGTTGTTTTGTCCAAGCATGGGGCATGTTTGTTTCCCCAGCATGAAGTGTTGATCATCCCTAGTAGAGTTTGAGGACAGTTGGTCTTCTGTAAAATCCTCTCAAAAGGCATTCCCCAGCACGAGACGTTTTAAAGCAGTTTCCGCCAGCAGAGTTTGTTATAAACTCGTCATCCCTAACGGAATTGTCTAAAGGGAAGCTCGCCTAACATGGGGCATTGTGGTACTTATCCTAAGCTTGACAGTCATATTCTTCAGCAGAATACTGTGGATTTGCTTTGGGTTTCCCCAACAGATCTCTAAGGACTCTTTCCTAGCAAGTTGCAGTGGAATGTTCTAACCAGGATTTGCATATCCCTGGCAGAGTAGCCCTGATACCCAGCAAGATCGTATCTCTGGTCATGGTATCCCCACAGAGGTCAGCATCGAATCTTGTCAGCAACTCCCAGCTGAGTTGTTGTTCTTCCCGCAGAGGTTTATCAGATCGACAGAATCTATTCCTCAACAAGGATGGTACAGCCTTTCCCCAGCCGGGTCAGAAGGTGGATAACCCCTACAAAGGGTCTTGGTTTGGACAGATCCCCAAGCAGAGTTTTTATGACTTCTCTCCCCTAGAAAGACGCCATACAAAGAAATTCTCATCCCCAGCAGAATCGCTGTGACCAGAATTCATTCCCCCAACAGATGAAGTGATTCCTGGCAGATTTATTATTCTTCAAGTCCAATTTATTTTTGGCAAGCTTGACAATTCGAAGCAGACGGATTATTCATTCATTCTCTAGTGGAGAGGTTATCCTTTCAGGAGTCTCCAAAGTCAAATCATTGGTCTTTGTTCCTCAGCAAAGTCGGCAGAGATGTCTGACACGGATGCAGAGTGTAATCCAGTATTGGAATTTTACGAAAGTCCACCCGTAGTGTGGCAAGCCAGTAGTCGTCTGGCATTGTTAAAAGACGTTAGCAAAGTCCAACAGTGGATTGGCAAAAGTCCGTCTTCGGGTGGCAAAAGTCCAACAGTGGATTGGCGAAAGGTCCATCTAAGGGTGGCATATTCCAAAAGTCCAACAGTGGATTGGCAAAAGTCCATCTAAGGGTGGCATATTCTAAAAGTCCAACAGTGGATTGGCAAAAGTCCATCTTCGGGTGGCAAAGCAGCTAAAAGTCCAACAGTGGATTGGCAAAAGTCCGTCTTCGGGTGGCAAAAGTCCAACAGTGGATTGGCGAAAGGTCCATCCAAGGGTGGCATATTCCAAAAGTCCAACAGTGGATTGGCAAAAGTCCGTCTTCGGGTGGCACGAAGCTGCAAAGTCCACCAGTAGTGTGGCAGGCCAGTAGTCGTCTGGAGTTGCATAAAAGACATTATTAAAGTCCACCAGCAGTGTGGCAGGCCAGTAGTCGTCTGGAGTTGCATAAAAGACATTATTAAAGTCCACCAGTAGCGTGGCAAGCCAGTAGTCGTCTGGCGTCGTTCAAAAGACGTTATCAAAGTCCACCAGTAGTGTGGCAGGCCAGTAGTCATCTGGAGTTGCATAAAAGACATTATTAAAGTCCACCAGCAGCGTGGCAAGCCAGTAGCCGTCTGGCGTCGTTCAAAAGACAGATCTCTCCGACGTTTCATCGAAGATTCAATCCAGCAGTCTCGTTGGGTTTATATCCCTTTTATTCTTCATCATCCAGAGCAAATTTTTGGTTATATTTGGTATTCAATCACTATATACCTTGAAAGTCCGAAAGCAATTGCTTTCAGGCATTCAGGTCTACAGCGCTTGAATAGGGGCAGCTGTAATACCCCAAAATTTGCTCTCCCCTTTTGGCATCATAGCATGGCATTATCATTTATCATATCATATCCATCTCATTAACATTACATTGCATTTAACATAGAAAAATGAAGCATGGCATCCTTCTTACCATCAGGGCATGTGATCAGGTGGAAGGTGGACAATCAAGGAATCATTCAAAGCACAAAAGGTCAATCAAGTGCCCTCAAGGCAAGCCAAGAGGTCTTTCATGTCTCATACCATCTCAATTGATCATCCACAACCTCAAGGATAAGAGATACAATGGGAGATTGAAGCATTACATCTTTCACTATGCAAGAGGTTCAAAAACTGAAGGAAAACCCTCAAAAGAGATAGCTCATTGATCCAAAATCATCCTCAAAAGGCATATATCATCATCCTTTAAGAAGGTACACAACATACTCTGAGGAATTTGAAATTGAAGACTGCACATTTTTCTCCTAGGAGGTGGGCACCAAAACTAGGGTTTCCCATTAAATCAGGGAATCTTTGATTTTTTGAACAAAACTTGATGTCATGGTATTCCATATGTCCTTAAGTGTATGTATGTGGAAGATTGCATCTCAATTAGTTTTAGAAGTGGTTCAATTGGAAGAAAGATCAAGAATCAGAGAAATTGGGGTAAAGTCAAATAATCAGAGGAAAAAGTCAACTCTTGACTTTTTGAGCCCAAAATCATGAAATTCATGTTACATATGTCCAATGTACAAAATTTGGTCAAGAAACTCCAAAGGAATCATAAAAAAATCAAGATGTGGAAAGTTGCCATTTTTGGGTGAAGTAGGGTTACTAAAAATAGTAAGTTTTGGCCATTTTGCATCAGAGTTTGAACCAAGGCCATTTAAAATTGAAGCACCAAATGAAAATTCCACTCGGCCACAACAAAAGATCTTGTTTTAAGCTTCAAATCCATGTGTGGAACATCTCCATTGGATAAAAATTGAGTGAGATATGATTGATCAAAGTTTGAGCAAAGTAGGTTCAAAACTAGGTCATGACCAAGATTTTCAGGGCACGCGCGCAGTCATTTTAACAAACAGTTGGTGGGCCAAATGTACACTCATTTTTCTCATGGTTAAAGGCCTCAAATGAAAAACTTTTCAACATCAATATTGTTCCTTGCAATGCCCTCTTCAATGTTCATGTTGGGCAAAATTTCATCTGATCAAGTTATGATGGAGAAATAGTGGCCTCAAGTCATGGTAATCATGCTGAAAATCCAGGTGCCAAGATGCCTTGTCAACCAACCAGTTGCCACGCCCTTCTATCAGTTCCAAATGTGGGTGTTATAAGTCATTTTGCAACTTATTTCAACCCTCATTTCAATTCATTTTTCATACCAAACATGTTCTACTATGTGTCCTCTCTCCAATGACCCCAAGAACTCATCAAATCATCCATTAAGTAGGGAGAATTTCATTGGCAAAGTACCATAATTATCACTGATGCAGTAAATGATGTTAGTAGGCTGTGTACACGATTTGGTTCAGTCATCCTACAAACACTTCATGTACTTTATTTCCTCATTTGAACAAACATCCTTATGACCATACTTATGCATATCAGCCATCATACATTGTGAAGGAAGGTTTTCAAAGGAGAAACTTGTACCATAAGCAATGACATGACATGCTGCATAACATAACCTCATCATCCCAGCTTCACTCTCATCCTCACCACAACTGTCATAAGCTTAACCTCACCATAGCACAGCCATTGATAAATCGTCCCCTAACTAACTTGACTCAGTTAGTTAGGATGGACTCAGCCTAACCCACTCAACTCACTCTAACTCACTCATTTAACCATGAGTTAGCAGATTAAACTCAACATATAAGTTCCAACACTCTCCACAATTTGGAACTAACACTTCATTTTCACTCTTTCTCTCAAACACTCTCACATTCTCTCCATTATCTCTCTCTGATTCTGCACGATTTTTCTTCCTTTCTCAATCATCTTCATCCATTCTGAGCAAGAACATTCAAGAGAAAACTCCATTGTCCAAGCATAACATCATCACAGTTTGGAATTCTGTTTTTGTTCTCAAGATCTCCACATCAAGTAGCATTTATTTTGCTAAGGTTGAAGATCTAGAAGCTCAATACCTCAAGCGTTTCTCTGGTTTTCTCAACACATCAAGTTGCCACACTTTCAGGTTTTAATTCACTCAATCTTAATGCTTCATACCAGTATGATTTAAACTCGTTTTATGTGTTTAGAGCATATTAGAAGCTATGCGTGAGTTCTGGCTAGTTGATAGGCTCTTTAGGAGTTTAGGTGTGATGTTAGGGCAAATTGTTTTGGCTCGGTTTGTGTTATGCGTGCATGATCTATGAAAATTAATTGCATATTCATGATCTACATGAGCTCAGCTTCAGTTTGATGTATATTTTGTGGATTTCTGAAGAGATCAAAGTTGCAGACAGTGGTGGTGTGGCCGGAGAAGGTGACCGGAGGTCACTCTCCGGCCGGTGGACTTTGTGTTAGGGTTTAAGCTCAGTTTGAATCTGGTCCGTTGGATGAATGTGATCTAATGGCCACTATGCTGCCAACACATAAAAATTCATGTGCATGTCACGTGACTTTATTTCTGATTTCACTTAAACGCTATGTGGTGTGGTGCACGGTGGGAACCGTGGTCATTCATGTGTGCATGTTGATCTTGATTACCTTGACCTAGATTTGACCTTGACCTGATCTGATGGTGGTGAATGGTTTGACTTAGTTTGACTGATAATGCATGGTAGTTAGTGTGTGCTACGCGTAATTGGACCTATGACAGATTGCTTTTCGCACCTCCTTTTTAAAAAAAGCCCAAACACTTTGAACTGTTGGTTTACTATATTTGCACCCCACTCTTGTTTTCTATTTCCTTTTATTTTCTTCATTTTATGCACGTTTACTTTTTAATTTTTAAAAATATCAAACATCATCATAAAATTCCACAAAAATTCATGAGCATCATTAAAACATTTAGGAAATTTTCCATGATTTTATTTCTTGATTTTATGACCTTTTTACCCCTGGTCCATAATTTTCTTTGAATTTCCATTTAGATGCATTCTAAGCATGATACATGAATTTGTTTAATTTTGTTCTTGCTCATTACCAACTGTTTTGACATGATTCTTTTTGCATTGATTCACTAATACATTGAAGCATGTTAAATGATTTTTGTTTGTTTTTTTGGATCATTTTATGACATGTTTGATGCTTATCTTTGCACCACTTTGCATGATATTTCAACTTGACCTAATTGCTTTGTTTGAAGTCATTTTGCTTTGAATTTTGATATGCTATTTTGATATGTGATTCATCTCTGATTAGTGAACTCCAATACCATGTTTTCATAATTTTCATGAGGCCATTTGATTTTTTGTTTGATGCATTTCATTTAAAGCATTATAACATGTCATATCATTGTAATCTTTGGTGCATGTTTTCTTTTGTGTATACTTGCATGATCATTTGCATATTTGGTGAACCATTCACTTGACATTATAGGTCATTGGTACATATTATATGTCATCCTTGCATGTTGACTTTCATTTAAACCTTGTGCACCTTTAACATGTTGTGTTTGTACTTGTGTTCTCTTTTGAACTTCCATTTCAATTCTACTTCTTCTATCACTTCTTAAATGTTTTGATGTTTACTTCATAAATACTTGTGAGATGTTGGTGAATCATTTTTCATTTCATGTCAATTCTGGTTGTTGATGTACATGTTCCATTTATGCATGTCCTTTTCATTTCTTTCCATCTTTCATCTATCCCTTCTTCTTGTAACATGTTTAAATGCTAATGGGTGATGATTATTGCTTATTCACTTGCACTTGTATGATGATATTCACTTGTTGTCCATATGTGCCCATTCTGGTTGTGGCTCTAAGATTTGTTTTCTCATTTAATTCTTTTGAGTTTTATGATGCATTACACGTTCTTTTACTTCTTATACTTCTTATACTTGTTTACTAACCATGTAGGGGCTTTGGCAAGTTTCAATTGAGTGTGGATAAGGAATCCACATTCAACTTCTATCCTTTCTCTTTTACAATACCCTTCTATGTTTTGTTAAGCACTTATGTGCTTTCTTTTAATAACTCATCACTTCCCCTTTTTGAATTACAATTCATCTTCTACTTTAGAAGTGAATTGTTTAATTCATTCTTTCTTTAGACTTTAGGTTGAAACCTCACAAACTTTAGGATCACTCCCTTAACTAATCAATTAGGATTGAGTCTTAGTCCATATAGATTTTTACCTTTACCCTCTCTTGAGTCTTTCATCTTCTCATCTCAAAGAAAATTCAAAACATATAATAAAGGTAGGCATTTATTGCATTTAGGCCTTTCATATAAAGAAAAGATTATAAGGGGTCTTCTCTTGTAATCTTAGAATGTGTAGCATATAGCCCATCTTGGGTCAATGTGTTAAACATTTGATCTTGTATGAGGGACTTAAATGCAATACTTGTTGAAGGTGCAAATAATAAACAAAACTTCTTCATTTCTTAATCAACCAAAACACTTAATAAATACAAGTATGCTAGTGTGTTTGAACCTTGACAATTGGAACTAAGTGTGGGGGTCTTCTTCACTCTTAGTGTGCTTTCTTACCCATTCCATCTTGGAATGTGAGAATGTACACATTCCAATGACTAAGATTCAGATACACTGTCATATGCAAATAAATGGAAAAAACTTCTAAAAGACAAAAACAAACAATAACGTCTTTCCTTCGGGAATTCTTTTCTCATCTCATTCATTCTCAACGCACGAACGCGCTTCTACTCGTTCTCTTGCAAGACGGTAACGCACTCGGACCAGCGAGCCTGCAACACCTGAGCTAGAACGTAAGCCGTTCTCTAAAAAACACAAACAATCCATCCCTAGTGAGGGGAACTACGTCGCTCTGATTCTCATGTTCCCGATGAGATACGTAGGCAGTGGGGTAGGGCCCATTCGAGCACTTCTTTTATTTTCCCTACATTTGTTTCCCGTTCCTTTTCTTTTCTTTCTCCTTTCTTTCTTTCAGTTCCTTTTCCAGTATCCTTTCTTTACACCCTTTGATCGAAACAGCAAGCGTGGATCCCATCGGGTACGATGGACGCGTGGGGGTGCTAATACCTTCCCCGTGCGTAACCGACTCCCGAACCCAGTTCTCTTGGTCGTAAGACCATGCTTTTCCTTTCTCTCAGGTTTACGCGGTGTTTCCTTTCCCTCTCTTGGGATAAATACACATTGCTGGCGACTCTGTTTTGGTGCCACTTTCGCGTTTGTACTTGGATGAAAATCCCGGGAGCGACACCCTCATCTTACCTTAGTAGCCTTATAAGAGCATACCCTTATTTCTTGGCCTCATGAGAGCCATGAAATCATAACTAGCCTCAGGTTAGAGTTTCTAAACTCTATGTGGTATTCATCCTAATGAATACTCACTTTCCCTATTGACTAAAACTTCAACATAAGACCATTATAACTTAGATTTAGAGAGTTCTTGAACTCTAGAATGAGCTTATACTCATTCTCCCCTATGAACTTTGACCATAGTCAAAAGTTCATTAATTAGTAGAACTACGCATACTCTGATTCTACTCCCGAGGATAAGTAGGAGCAAAGTGCGATGCTTTGTCGAGTATACTTAGATACTAACCCCTAGGGTTTTCAACCTTTAGCATAGTACCCTTAGCAAGCGAGTTAGATATAACAAGTAAAACAAGAGGCTCCCGTAGAGTACTACAGACGTTTAGGGTGCTAATACCTTCCCTAGGCGTAACCAACCCCCGAACCTTAGATCTCCCCCCTTTAGGTTTTTTTAACGATCTTGAACCTTTCCTTTGGATAAATCAAAGTCGGTTGTAAAAGAAATATGATGCAAGTTAATTAATAGCTTGTTATCCGATTTTCACCGCAACACTGTACCTCGCCATCACGAGCGAAGCAGTCAGTGCAGTCCTTATCCGGGAAACCCCTGACGGGCAGAAGCTGATCTACTTCACCAACAAAGCCCTCTAAGGTCCGAAACTTAGGTACCAGCAAATCGAAAAGGTCGTCATGGCTCTTGTCACCGCGGCCAAAAGACTGCGACATTACTTCTTGGCCCACACGATCGTGGTGAGGACCAAGCAACCCGTGCGACAACTCCTCAGCCGGCCAGACATGGCGGGAAGGATGCTCAGATGGTCGCTTGAACTCGCTGAGTTCGACATACAATACGAGGGGAGGAAGGCCCTGAAAGCCCAGGCGCTGACCGACTTCGTGGCAGAAATGACCCTCCCAGAGCCTTCGACCAGTGGATCCCAAAAGTAGACGATCTACGTCGACGGGGCTTCCAGCTCGAAAGGCAGCAGAGTAGGAATCATCCTCGAAAATGGAGAAGGCATCCTGATCGAAGTCTCCCTCACATTGTCTTTCCCGACGTCGAACAATCAGGCCGAGTACGAGGCTTTCCTCGCCGGGTTACGCTTAGCTGAAGACCTCGGAGCCAAAGAGGTCAAAATATTCACCGACTCCCAGCTCGTGGCCTCCCAGGTATGGGGAGAATACCAGGCCCAGAACGATAGCCTCATCGAATACTTGGCTCTGGTGAAGGAAACGATGAAGAAGTTCTCCTCGGCAGAAGTAAATTGCATCCCGCACGAACACAATACTCGAGCGGACGTGCTATCAAAACTCGTAAGCACAAAGAAGAAAGGCGAGAACATATCCGTCATTCAAGAGGTGCTCTCTCGTCCAAGCATCGAGAATACCATCCATGCGGCTGACGTAAACGCCATTGGAGATAGCCATAGCTGGATGACCCCGGTGTACGAGTACCTCAGCACGGGCAAGCTACCCGACGACTCTAAAGACGCCGGAGTGGTTAGGCGACGCGCCTGCTCCTATACGATTGTCGAAGACAAATTATAACATCGCGGCTTCTCAATCCCTCTTCTTAGGTGCGTCGAGGAGTCCAAGGTCCCCGGTATACTCCAAGAGATCTACGAGGGGATCAATGCATAACACCTCGGCGGACGATCACTAGCCCGTAAAGCGTTACGAGTAGGGTACTATTGGCCTACCATGCAGCAAGACACCAAGGAACGCATCAAGAAGTGCGACAAATGCCAATGACACGGGGACATGCACCTGGCCCCGCCCAGTGAGCTCAAAACGCTCTCGTCCCCGTGGTCGTTTGCATGGTGGGGGATGGATATCCTCGGGCCATTCGTCGTGGGGTCGTACCAAAACAAGTACCTGATCGTCGGCGTTGATTATTTCACAAAGTGGATCGAGGCTGAAGCCCTGGACAAAATCACGGCCCACAACATACTACGTTTCTACAAGAGGAACATACTAGCCCGGTTTGGCGTGTCCCAGGAAATTGTCACCGACAACGAGACATAATTCACTGATAAGAACTTTCAGGAATTCGTCGCAAGGTTAGGCACGAAAAAACACGTCACCTCGGTCGAGCACCCCCAAACTAACGGCCAGGATGAAGCCGCAAACAGGGTGATCCTGCGAGGTCTGAAACAGAGACTGGGCGACGCCAAAAAAAGATGGGTCGAGGAGCTACACAGTGTCCTCTGGGCCTACAAAACAACCCCGCACTCCACTACCGGGGAGACCCCCTTCCGGTTGACCTACAGAATTGAGGCGGTGATCCCTGTGGAAATAAGGGAACCTTCGAGAAGAACGGAGTTTCCCCTCGACGAGGAGACAGACGATGAGGCCCTCCGGGAGAAGCTCGACTTCGTCGAAGAGATAAGGTCGGACGCGTCCCTCCGCGAAGCCTCACTTAAACAGAAGATAACTCTACGTTATAACAACAAAGTTATTAAACGTGATTTTCAGGTAAGCACCCTCGTCTTGCGAAGGAACCAGAAAGATTCGCGGGAGGGAAAGCTCACCGCGAACTGGGAGGGCCCCTACCGCGTCCTTGCGAAAACGGGGACAAGAGCCTACTACCTCGAAAATCTACATGGGGAGGAACTTGCTCGACCATGGAATGCTAAGAAGCTTAAACAGTATTACAGTTAAACACTGCTTGCGACCCATTCGCGTCGCGACTACGGAGGCGCACTAAGGTACAAGTGCGACTCCCCTCGAGACAAAAAGACAAGGGCCCGCGTTGTGTGTGCGCGAGGACCTTTGATCCGACGGGGACACCTCAACCGAGCTCCACCGTTGCCGTACCAGTTAGGCAGGGCACCCAGCTCGCGATGGGAAGCCCACGCCGCAAAGCTAAGACCTCGATTGAGCTCTTAGCCTTGTTGACGGTCAAAACACAGCTCCGACCACTCAACTAGTTCCCTGCACTATCGAGGATCAACAAAGTCGAGCGAAACCCCTAATTACTTTGATAAAAACAGATATATCAAACACATAAACATCACACACAAATAACGAAAGACAGTGCAATAGAATCGGGCAGACACCCATTGTTCAAAAAGTACATACAAATATCACAAGCCCTTGGCGCGCAGGTCGGGCAAAAATCATTACAAAATCACGGCACGCAGGACGAACTAAACAAAGTCAAAAGAAAACGGCACGCAGGCCGACTAAGCAAAAGAAAAGCTAAAATGTGTTGTCCTCAAGCAACTCATCTTCCATAGTTACGTCGTCATCATCTTCCTCGGACGCCGGTGGGATAATCTGACCTTCGACCACATCATGGTAAGGGTCAGTCCCTGTAGTGATGAGGTCGGGGTTCACGATACGTAACTGCTTCACGGCGTTAGAGAAGCCCACCTCGACAGCCTGAAGGACATCCTACCCGGTCTGCCTGAGCCTCGCGATAAAGTCAGCCCGAGAGGTTAGTAGCTTGTCTTCCTCAGTTTCCTCTTCAGCAGGGCGGGCCACCGCCTCCAGCTCGGCGATCCTAGCCAGAAGACTCTTCCTCTCCTCAGCGTCTTCAATTTCCCCTCCAGCTGCCCCTGAAGCTCGACCTGGGCTTCTTTCTGCTTTTTGCACTCAGCGAGGTCCTTGCTCAGTTTCTTCATCTCGGCCTCTACTGACTTGAAGCTATCCTGCAGCTTGGTCAGCTCTGCTGACGGACAGGTCTCGTCGTTCAGGACTAAGGCTATAGCACAAACCCGTATCACCGCGGCCACGTCCTCCACCAAGGCTTTTCTCCTCGAGACCCGGTCAGTCCCTAGGATGGCCTGGGCTTCAGGTGCGCTGATGGCCAGTGAGTTGGCCCCGGAGAAGAAATTTGGCCTCAAATGACAAGGCGGGACCACAAAATTCTCGCTTGGGGGACTCTCATTAAGGTCGACCTCCACCTGCTCGGTGGTCCGCTGCCTTTTCGGGGACCCTTGCGAGTTAGGAGACTAGCTACACTGAGGGGAGCCAAAGGAATCCCCGGATGCCGGGACAGGACCTGGGCGCTGCTGCAGGATCTGTTCGACTCGCCCCTCTCCACTTTTGTTCAACCCTCGAGTAGCTGCCAACCTCTTGATATGCTCCTCTGCGCGCGACATTTTTCCTGCAAAGGAAAAATTGAAACACGTCAGTAAATTAAAGACAAAAATGTACAAAAAAGCCCATCCAAGGAGTTGTTCGCCACCTAACAGCTCGAGGGCATCCTCGTCGGTAAACGTCTCGAGGAGGTCCCTCGTATTAATCAACCAGGGCTCCTCTAAGATCTCCCCGTCGTCGCCACAGATAAACTTTCCGTCCATAGTCACGAGTTACGCGGGCTTAAAACCAGCGATGAACTTGACTATCTCCTCGTGGGCCAGACGGTCATCTTCGCCCAGTGCACCCGGGCTAAATATGTAGTTGTCCGTGCCTTTCTTGAAGTGCGCTTCTGTCTAATGCAAAGGGAACTTCGCCTCGAGGACTTCCACCTTCTGCCCGTCTATTTCTTTAGACACCCAGTTGTACACTGTTTTTGCAGCCTTGAACGAGACAGACTTTACGACATACCACCGGGACTTAAAGTGGCGGACAGAGTCCAAATAAGTCCGGAATAACCTGCTCACTTGCTTGAAAGATACCCAACCATGCCTTCCCTCGATCGTTTGCCTCTGTAGGTGAAATATCCGGAAGAACAAAGGTATGGTCGCCCCGATGCGGAGATGCCAGCAGACGAGCTCGAAGGCGCGAATGAAGGCAAGAGCATTGGGGTGAAGTTGCAAAAGTGCCAGGCGCAGCCAGGTGAACACCTCTTATTGGAAACCACTGAAGGGTAGGCGCCAGCCCGCCTCGTCGAAGGTAAACTCATATAGGGGAAATCTCATCTCCTTGAATGTCGAGCAAATACGGTGGTGCGATAGAGGCCTGTACACCAACCAGTTCTTTGAGGAGCCCTTGAGGCGATCCTAGACAGTGGAAAAGACATCGTCAGAATCTGTGAAGAACTGAGACGCGACGCCCAGAGGCTCCTCGCTAGCCCAGTCCTCTGGTAGCCGTTCCTCGCCACTGGTGATCGGCGCCATCGGGGAGTTGGGCTCGTCATCAGCCTCTATGAATCCCACGGCCATGGTCGCCATTTTACCTAAAAAGCAGAAGGAATTGGTGAATTCGATAGTCCAGATTAAATTCACCCTTCCACCGTAAGTTAAGTGAAAGGGCGAAGAAAGGGTCGGGGAACATGCTAAGAAAACGCCCTGACTAGAGCCGTCCTCAAGGATATCCCATGCTAGGCAAGCATCCCTCTGACCACGGTTACCGAGGGTACTCACACCTTAGACCTCCCCGCGCTGGGGAGACATGAAGTTCGAGGACCCTAGCAGATATCCTTAGGGGGACTATCGTACGTCCCCAAGACCTTCATCAGGTCCACGGCGTCTTCATCCCACGTCCTCAGGGAATTCATCCTATGTCCTCGGGACCTTCATCAGGTCTCTGGGAGATTCATCCTAGTTCCCCGAGGCATTCATAAGAAACCTAAAGAAGCCCCGCCGTTTTCTCCGGAAGCTCCGTGACCTCCCTGGGAACTTCATCAGTCTGCCGGAGAAACCACCATAGAAAGCGTAAAATAAGGAGAAAGAACCAGAAACTTACTTGAAATACGGTGGGGAATCTCCGGTGCGGCGGCATATGGTGAAAGGACGGTGGCGGGAGCTAAAGAAAAGAGAAAAAGTTGCGAGCGGGGAACGTTCAAATGTGCAAATAACACGAACTTAACTCCTATTTATAGGGCTCTCACAGGACTCGAGGCATCCCTAAGCACTTGAGTGCCCTAGGCCTAGCCGCCCTAGGTATTGATGACGAGCGACACGTGGCACTCAGATTCCCATACGCGTCTTTCTGTTTCCCTCTTGTGCCCGCACGAAGAATGCACCCATCTCCGTTCGGCTCCCCGTATCGTCGACCATCATTAGTTCACAGTCCTCGGGATTATTGCCCGCCAGGCGCCCCCTGCTCCTGATCACCTGCGTTGTCCACCAACTCAACGTTATGGACACACTGCCTACTCCACAGATCCTCGACAGAGGGCATAATCCTTAAGTCATTACTCTGACTCTTCGGAGCAACGACTTGGGGGACTCCTGTTCTGGACTGGGCCGGTGCCTGCCCATCCGTCGGGCAGGCCCAACCCAATATTCCGATTTGAGGCCCAATATGGCCCAAGTCACTTCCCTATCGGGCACAATCAATAGCCTTGTTGTCGAGGAGAGACTTCTTGACGCGAGGAGAGGTCACGACTCTCCTCCCCATCTCTCCACGTGTTCCTCCCGTGGGGACACGTCATTAGGTAACTACCCACCTCCGAAAGAGTCGGCCTGCCCACCCTCCGGAGATATCGAGACAGTTACTCCAGGACGAAGACCACGTGCTGGTCTTCACTACGCCACATAAGCCCTGACAGTTATCTGCACTGGGCTTGGTCGCAAGGCCTAAAGCAGATGACCATTGGCCCTGCGTTGGGGGCAGCCTATAAATACCCCCTTTCACTTGAGGGTCAGGTTACATTACATTCTAACTCTCACTCTTACTTCTGTACTTGCTTGCTCCAGTCCTAACTTTGGCATCGGAGTACCTTGCAGGTACACCCCCCCCCCCCCACGTCTCATCACCACCGGAGTAGCGGAGCTCACGACGTTGCTGGTCACTAGTCTACTTTCTGATCAGGTACGATCAGTTTTTTTATAACATATTCTTTCTGTCTTCATTTCTACCTTTTTCTTTCTTATACACACGGCGTATTTTTTATTGTATTAGAATAATCTCCTACTTTTAAATTTTTTTTTAATGTTTTATTAAAGTTGAGTAAAAAGACAATTATTTAAGTATGTTTTTTCTCTATTATTTTTTTTTCATATTATATTATTGTGATTTGATATTTTTGTTTCAATTTTATTATATTTTTAATTTTACCCTTATGATTGTATTAAAATTAAGTAATTAATTACTATTATATTTTTTATGCATTTGATAAAAAAAAATTAGAAAATCAATATTGGCATCTCAACAAGTTAATAAAGTGAAATATGCACCAACACAACAGTAAGAGTCATCTTTGATTTTTTTTTTAAATGTTGATTTGAATAGTCTTCACTTTAATTTTGTAAAGAGGAATCGAATGTCATGTTATCATCCAAATAATAGAGATGAAATTCTGAAAGCTTATTTACAAAAAGACATTTCCAATCAAGGAGACATAATTTTCCACATCTACAATTCAACATGATTTACGTAAGTTCAATCCTGATTTAGATGGTGACACATATTTTGATTCATTTTAGTTTTTATTCAACAATGTGTTTATTATGTAATCTTATATTAATATTAAATATATACGTTTTCATAGATTTCAATCTTTGTTTCAATTTCCAAAATATTTCTCCATTTGCTATTGTAAAACAGATAATGTTTCTGAAATTGGTTCAGTGAACAGTCTCAGGTGCATTCGGAAATGCATTTCTAGATTCACCCCAAATATTTTTAAAAAAATACGAACATAAATTTATTCGGAAATGTATTTTCGTATGCATCCTATTTTCATAGATTTCACCCAACAAAGTAGGGCGTTTTCTGAAGTACATCTCCGGAATTTCCCTTGGGACACGATTGAATTTCTAAGTTTCATATTGGCTTTAAACTTGTATAAAATTGGTCTATTGTCTCAAATTTTTAACAAAGTCACCTTACACCGGAATGAACATATATTGGCATGTCGCATTTGTCTACTTCAAGAGCGTGAATGTTTCACTTGAATTTAAGGTCACTAAGTACACCTCTCTTGCAGATCTGAAATTCGTACTTGAGAATCTTCTAGAATACTTAGACAATTGAAAAGTTATCAAACTAAAGTACCGTTCATCCTCGATTGACAACGAAGGAAATATTTAGTTCAGTAAGTTTGAGCTGAAGACGGATGAAGATTTATGGGTTATATGGAGTACATTTCACCCTTAGAAAACAAAAGGTTTTATCGAGTTGGATGTGAAAATTGCGAGATCCACCAAAGACATTTTGAAGATGTTACAACGTCCTACTTGATGATGAAATGTATTGTTCCTTTTTTATGTATGTCATAACAATTATCAATGTAATGTTTCGATATTTATGTATGTCATAACAATTATCGATGTTAATTTATCTCTGATTGTGCATTTGTCTCATTTCTGTTGGGGGAGTTTTTCACTAGGGAGCATTGAACATTGTGGGACTTCTTTTTTTGAGCAACACCTTTGTAGGAGACACACCACATATTCACACAAAACCTTAAGGTGATAGGTGGGTGGGTTCTCTCACTTATGAATGCTCAAGTCTCCATATTTTTAACCAATGTGAGACTATTACCCATACTACTCACACTTGCTACATTCTCAGCACTCCATCTCAAGTGTGAGTCCACAATGCTCCCCCTCAAGTGGAAGCTCTTCTTACTTCCACAAACTCTTGTACTGTACGAAACGTTTCTTCCTCACCACCCTTGTGGCGCCGTTGACATTCTTCAACGAAACATTTCTTACTCACCACCCTTGTGGCGCCATTTGACTTTCGATACAATTAAGTTAGTCCCTTCCTCGAACCAAAGGCTCATGATATGATGTGTTGGGGGAGTTTTTCACTAGGGAGAATTGAACATTGTGGGACTTCTTTTTTTAGCAACACCTTTGTAGGAGGCACACCACATATTCACCCAAAACCTTAAGGTGATAGGTGGGTGAGTTCTCTCACTTATAAATGCTCAATTCAAGTCTCTATATTTTCAACCAATGTGAGACTATTACACATACTACTCACACTGGCTACATTCTCAATAGTTTCTGCGACTGTTCCTGATTTATTAGGATTCAGAAATACATCTCTGTAAGAGACACATATATGTATTTTCGAATTAAATTTAGTCATAGAATTAGGGTGTAACTCAAAAACAAAAATAATTGTGTGAATGAGGTATATTTGAAAATACATATCCGAATTTTAAAAATATTTTAATTTTTCACTAAAATGGGTAAATAATACTTATAACACATTAAGTAATATCCGAAAAATATACAACAAATATGCTAGAAACTCTAATACCTTTCTATAAAAAAAAAAAAGATCAAATATGCTTTAAATGTTTTGTCTCTCTTACATAAACTAACAAAAATAATGAAATGAGAAAAAAACTATATACGAAATACAAGTACAAAAGGTAAAAAAAAATTAATGAATAAATTTCATATATTTTGTAGTAGAAAAGCAATTTATTAATTGCTTCAAATTCCTTATTCTCTCTATTATCCTACAAATTAATGCTTGGACATGGCACGAGCATAGAAGTTGAAACGCCATAACAATATTTTGGAGCAATATGGTGGAATTCCCTTCAACTTAGTTTCATCTTCTAGAACTACTTGCTTCACAAACTTGATTGAATTCTAAGAAAACCACAACAAAAAGTAGCATCATTATTATGACAAAAAAACAAAATAGCAACAACATTGTTTGGTAGAAAACATAACATGGAGTAGAAAACACTACATAATTAGTACTATTGTTGTATTCAATTAGTTCAACTAATTAATCATGTTGTCATTATACATTACTTAATGCGTAATTTTTCTTGCGTTTGAGTTTTCTTTTTAAAGTAGTTGGGTAAATGTTAACTAGACGCAAGTAAAATTGTAAGAAGTGAAGGAATGATATAAACTAACTTAATTAATTACCTATTTTAGAATGAGATTAAACATGATTATGAAGTGGTTAATTACCTGAGAAGTGTGTTTAACAGATGAAGTTCTACCCCATCTTTCAGGGTCCCAAAGAATGGAACTATTGAATGCAAAACTTGAAATATGAATGGGAGGAGTTATTGTTTCATTGTTCATATTTCTTAAATGCCATCCAATAACTTGTGATGAGTCACATACAGGTCCTTCAAGTATTACTCTTTTTCTGTTTGCAAGTAATAATGCTGTTGGCCATGTCCCAAAGACCCTGCTCAATTGTCACATTAATCATAATTAATATTAAAGCATGCTATTATTTTGTCAAAAAAAAAAAAGAGAAAGATTAAACACATAAATTTTTTTAAAATTGTAAAACTCATCTAGTAATTATAAAATATCATAATCAATGATTTTTATAGATTTAATTAAATTTAAAATAGATTAACGAGCTAATAAATCAGTGGTATTAAACTATATTTTAATATTTAACTTGATATTTTAAAAAATTAAATTATCTATAATATTATATTTCAATTTTAATTTATAATATTAAATTTACTTATGTAAAGAATTAATGTTAATTAATAAACATAAATTATTGAAAATATTAACAAATTTTTAAATTAATTTTAATCACATAATATTATACAATAATGTTAATACTAATACCAAAATGTTATTACTATTTATTTAAAAAGTATTTTTTATGGTATGAAATCTAACCTATTTAATTAAATAGATTTCGTTATATATAATTTCTTTATCTGATATAAGTCTAGGTTTGACATAGACTCGACCAAAATTCGAACATTTCTGTTAGTCCGATTTGTCCTATTTTCACTCCACAGTGTAACCAAATAATCCATAAAATTGAAAATCATCAATTACATTAACTTTTTTGATGAATAATTCTGGCTTTAAATTGTATAAGACTAGTATAACCAATAATTTTTAATTCAATAAATATTTTAAATTTTCAATAATATTCAAAACCAGATTGATTTGTCCCTACAATTAGATTTAGAGGGACTAAGTTGAAGATTCACTAAAATCATCATCATCATCTTTCCTCTTTGGTATACTTAAAGATTTTCTTACTAACCTTTTCTCCATATAATTGAAAAAAAGTTGTTTATTTTTTAAACTTCCCCACTAGCTACATTTAAATTACACCAAACCTATATAACACATAACAAAATAACAATGAAAAAAAATATTCAGAGACAACTAACAAACAATCAATCAATCATCATCATCATGTATTCTGATAAGTTAATTTGATATTTTTAAATTAATTATATGATATAGTTGATTGATGAATTCTTATTAATTAAGAATGCAAAATTAATTTTCACTGTTATCGTTAATCTCAATAATAATATAAACATATAACTAAAAATTAATAATTAGTTAAGCAAATAGAAGGGTTAGAAAACATACTCAATATCTCTAAGCTGTTGAAAGAATTGAAGATCATAAACATTTGAAAGTCCAGCAAAATGAACAATCCCACTCAATCTATGATGTTCAATATGACTAAGTGCTAAATTTCTCTGATGATTCAATTCACTTTCTAAATCCTCAAACTCTTCACTGAAAACAACATGCCTATACATAATACCAGTTTTCCTTAAAATCTCAGACAATTCCGGCGAATCGGTTTTCGCTTCAACGACAATCCAAAGCACCGGTTGATCCACCAGTTTTATAGTATTCGCTAACCTTCTCAGAAAAACATTTTGATAAGGTAGTTTCGTGCTGGTTGGAGTTACTATGATAACAAGTCTTTTCGGCTTTAACTGAGGTAGAGATTTTGCATGCAACTTTGTTTTTTGGCTATGAATTTTCGGCGACGAAGCTATCGAACTTTTGTTACTATTTTTCGTTGACATTTGAGAAGGTTGAGGTGCTGCTGTTACGAATTCTGTTACATTTGAAACTGCGAATGCAACTTCAATTTTGCTAGAAAAAATTAAAGATTTGCCTGATGGAGCTAAACCGGTGAAAAAACCCATAACAAAACATAGAGAAAAATGAAGCATGGCTTTTTTCCATAAATGGGTTTTTTTCTTTGACCTTTCTAGTGAACCCATGTTATGAAAAAATTGACCACAAAATTTTCAGGTTGCAAGAGAATGAAGTGAAGAGAAGGGTTATTTAAAATGTAATGTAAAGTATAAAGTATTGGTGGTAAAGAAAACGTTTGAATTGTTATGAGGCTATGATTGATACTTTCAAACTAAATTATTAGTTTTTGTTTGGAATTGCTTCACTTGGTTGTGACTTGAAGCAAAAGTAATATATAAAAATATGAAAAATAATTGTTTGTGTGAGAGTGAGAGGATGAGTTGCTGTCTTATACCAAATAGCTGTTGAGATGGTACCAATCTACCTTTTATTTAGCACCTGTCTCTTTAACTAATATTAGTGATTATTGCTGATTAGTGATTAGATTTTGGTTTAGTTTATAATTTGTAATTTAGGGTGAATTGGTGTTTTTTGGATCAATTTAGGGTTGACTAGTTTAATTAGAGGAATGTGCATACAAATTTAATTAAAGTTTGACTGTGGAGTTTTTTTGGTAGGATAATTATGAACATAATGAATATTTGGAGTATAGAATTATTGCAAATAGGTGGTTGATAACTGAGAAGTAAGATAATAATGTGGGATTTGGTGATCAAAGTCCATGCATATTAATTTGATTTGAAGTATTGCCCCACCAGTTTTACACCTGCTTCATATTTTTAAAATGTGTGGTTGTGATTGAAAGAAAATAAAAACTATTAATTTAAAAAATTATTTTAAAAAATAATATATATATATATATATATATATATATATATATATATATATATATATATATTTGGAGGGATGCAGATAGTATGTTGGAAAATTCTGAGAAAGATAAGTTAAACTAGGAGGGAGTTCATATTGAAGAGAAAAATGCAAATGTGAGCTCTAACGTGAAGCAATATTTTTATAAGGTTGTAGATGCACTTCACAACAGCTGTGAAAGTGTTGAGGTCATCGGATGTTTCCCTATAATGCACATAATATAAAGCCTTTCGAGGTTAAAACCTTATGGAGAAGCTTCTTTAAGAGCTAAAGTTGATACTATTAAATCATTTCACAAAGGGACTTCATGTGGTAGAGATGGTTTGCGAGCACAATATTTATTAGACGCACTATGTGGAGAAGGTTCAACTGTGTCTAGAGATCTCTTATGTGCGATCACTTTAGTTGTTAACCTATGATTAGGAGGGAGTTGCCCGATGAGCCTGACAGAGTTTGTTGCCTCCGCACCCTTGACGCCATTATTAAATTATGATGGTGGAATACGACCAATTATTGTGGGTTCTATTTGGAGGCGGTTGGTATCCAAGGTTGCCATGTAAGGGGTCGGTAAGGAAGTGACATGATATCTCAATGAATTCTATTTTGGGATCGGGGTATCGAGTGGGGCTGAAGCCATTTTACATATTACCAACAGGGTATTGAGCAAGCGACATGGAAATGGATTTTTGACTATGCTCACGACAGATTTCACAAATGCTTTCAACCTAGTAGATCGATCATCCATATTGTGGGATTTAAGGGTGATATGCCCATATATTTCCTTCGGGGTTGAGTTTCTCTCTGGTCAGGCAGCAAGGTTATACCTTGGGAACGGGCATATTATGTCAGCCATTGATTATATCATTAAGGCTCTCCTTTTTGCCTTTGTGTTACACCCAAGTATTCATTAGATCATCCACAAATGTAAGCTTCTTCTTCAAGCCTAATATATTATGGAACCATTATATGAGATTTGGAGGAGGTGGCTAAAGCCTTTGACATCATTCGGGAGACCAGGCCATGATTACATATTGAATTGAATATTCATAAAATTGAGATCTTTTCATTTTCGTGTGATGGTAGTAAACTTTGTGGAAAGTTAATTCCTTCAGACAATGGAAGGCCAATGTTGGGGATGGAGTTGCTTGGAGGGGTTGTTAGTCGATATGAAAGCTTTATCGAGGGGTTGTCCATGAAGAGAGCGATCAGGGTTGTTGAGTTAATACATTTTCTACCACAACTAAGAGATACTCAAAATGAGTTTCTTCTACTTCGATATTGCATTAGTATCGCCAAACTCTTTTTTGGCCTTAGAATGTGCCAACCTTATAATATGAAGAAAACGATTTTTTGGTTTGATAAAGATTTGTGTAAGGTGGTTAAAAACATTGTTGTTGGTGGAGGTCCTTTCTTCGGAGACCTTTAGTGGATGATGGCTTCTTTACCTATTAGAATTGGGGGATTGGGTTTGTACTCAGAAGTAGAGACTGCCTCATAGGCGTTTGTGGCTTCTAGGGCCCAATCTTGGGTGATACAGGATTGTATATTGAGAGACAATGGAATATGTGGTATGAACCTTGATTTCGATAGAGCTTTGGATGGTCTTAGTGTTATGATTTCAGATTTTGACCTTAGCAGTTGTATTAGCAATGACATTGTCTCTTCTAAAGCACAACATGTTTTGGCGAGTGCCATTTTTAGTAAAAGTGTTCAGAACATAGATGTTAAGTTTGACAAGACCACAATACATAAAAATAGTTTTTGTTGTTTGCAAGCAGCGCATGCTCAAGATTTTCTTTTTGTTATCCCTATTGATGGTATAGGCCAACACATGTCCTCGGTAGAGTATCGTACCATTCTTAAATATCGGCTTATGATTCCCTTATTTCCTGTTGATGAAGTATGTTTTGCTTACTGCAAGGCGTGCATGGGTACATTTGGGGAACACGCCATTCATTGTAAGGAGTTTTTAGGATTCAAATACCAACATGACTTTGTTAAGGATGTCTTATTTGATATAGTCCAGCGTGCAAGGGTATTTACGAAGAAAGAGACACATGTGAATATCTTGATTGACCCACACGAATGAAGATCGACACTTAGGCGAATAAGTGTTCTAGTGTAGAGTGGATATGAGGAAAACATACATGTGTAGACTTGACTTAAGTTTCTCTACTTGTGGGACTTAGGACGAGGTTTTACCTTGCGATTGACACCCATCAAAGTCACTTCAAATAAAGTGGCCAAGTGAAATTCTGGTATCAGATATGTGATGTTAAATGAGATGTCACAACATCAATATCTGTTGTATGAACAAGACAGTAAAAGAACAGCACTTAAAAGCAATAAATAAACACAGAGAATTGTTCACCCAGTTCGGTCTAACAACCTACGTCTGGGGGCTACCAAGCCAGGAAGGAAGTCCACTATTAGTAGTATCAATTCATAGACTCTACAACCAACACGCCAGTTGACAATCTACTCACTTAATCACTACCCAATGACACTTCTATCTAAGACACTCTCAGATATGAGACACCTCTCACTCCCCCTCAACACAGTAGTGATAACCACATACAATACAGAAAGTAGAAGACACACTTCAACGACAATACCTTGATCTTGCTTAAAAGCTTCAACCAAGAACAATACACTCGTGCTTAAAAGCTTTGAGTGGACAAATTACAACTCAACTAAATCAGTCCAATTCAAACATCAAAATAGATGAATGAATGGCTCACAATACACAGACGAAAACACAAACCCTAATACTTGACACTCAGTACAGAATCTCTTGTCTTCGTCGCTTCCAAGTAGGGTTGATACGTCTTTAAATAGAAACAAATTCTTGGGCTTGGGCTCTGTGAACAACACAGAATTGATGCACAATAAAAACATATTTTATCTTCAAATCTTTTCGCCCTAAATATAGAAACAAACGATGCATCTGAATAAATCTTCTCCGAGAATTTCGCCTGCAATCTCACAAACAGAATCTCTCAAAACATAACAATTAACACGCAGCCCTAAAACACATATCAGTCTTGACATGATGTTCTGTCAACAGATGTTAAGACATCAGTCTTGACATCATGCACAAAAGCTGCAAAACCAAACAACACACCACAAGTAGAACGTTAGAAGCACATGTTAAGACATCATACATGACATCTTGAATAAACACATTGTTTTACCAAAATTGCTGCCAATAACAGAACTAACAATCTCCCCCTTTGGCTAATTTTGGCTAAAACAATATCAGCACACATCAGAGATACCTGCAGCAGAAACACACCATAACACATCTAACATTCAGCAGCTACACACCAATCAAAACTCAAACTCCCCTTCAAGCCAAGGGACCAGCAACAGCCAGAAACCCAACTATTTCAACCAACAACTAACATTCTGACATCATACACAGAACTACAACAACAGCAAAGCCAACTACTAAGACACAATATCAAAGCCAACTACTCTCCCCCTTTTTAGCCACATTTGGCCAAAAGAACATCAAGCCCAATGTTCTGACACCTGGTCAAACATGGTTAAGTACCAAAAAAAATAGTTATAACACAGCTTGGAAAGAGCAACAGAGAGAGGTGCACAGACACCAAACAACTTTGACTGACCAGGCGATACAAACAAGGGTTGCCATTTGAAATATAAAAACTACATCAAACTGCTTCTTACGTCAGGCAAAACTGAGAAAGACACATGAGTCAGTCCTCCAAGACAGTTGAACCACACAAGGGTCAGTTGAAGCAAGACCAGAAGAACAAGATCACAACACCAAAGGAGATGAAGTCCAAGGAAAAGACAACAGGTGGATCCTCTACAGGGGCAACAAGGATAGGAAGAAAAACAGAGACAAGGATGAAGACCAACAAGAAGGCTCATGTGCAACTACATGATTCTGAGGATAAAGCAGATGAAGATTGGGTTAATTTCATTAACTCAGGTGGTTGGAATGAATAACTGAATCCAAACATGAAAACTCCTTGCTTGTAGTTTCACAAATATTGTAATATTGAGTATTTCCAGCAATAAAAATGTTCTTATATATTTCCAACCATTCTTATTTTGTCAATTTCACCACATAAGACACCTGCACCAAAAACCACCTTCCTGCACACAAAAAAAATCTATTAATCCTCATATATGCAAACCCCTAATTTGCTTCTTAAATTTTCAAATTGATTTGCATCTAAGGCCTTAGTAAAAATATCAGCTAATTGCATTTCAGTAGCAACATGTTCCAAAGCAACCACTTTATCTTCAACCAGATCTCTTATAAAATGATGATGTATGTCAATATGCTTAGTCCTGCTATGTTGAATTGGGTTCTTGGAGATATTGATTGCACTCAGATTATCACAGTACAATGTCATGACATCTTGCTTGACATTGTATTCAGTTAACATTTGCTTCATCCAAACCAGTTGTGAACAACTACTTTCTGTTGCTATGTACTCAGCCTCAGCAGTAGAAAGAGACACACAGTTATGCTTTTTGCTAAACCACGAGATAAGATTGTTCCCTAAGAAGAAACATCATCCAGAAGTACGTTTTCTATCATCAGCACTCCCTGCCCAATCAGCATCACAATATCCACTCAGTTCAGTGCCTGATCCATGATTGTATAGTATGCCATAGTCACTAGTACCATTCACATATTTCAGAATTCTCTTCACTTGATTCATGTGGCTAACTTTAGGTTCAGATTGATATCTGGCACAAACTCCTACAGCAAAGGAGATATCAGGTCTGCTAGCTGTGAGATACAGTAAGCTTCCAATCATGCTTCTGTATAGGCTTTGATCCACACTCACTCCATGTTCATCCTTGGACAGCTTCAAGTGAGTATGAGCAGGTGTCCTTTTGTGATTAGCATTCTCCAGACCAAACTTCTTAACTAAGTTCTTTGCATACTTGCTCTGAGAGATAAATATGGAGTCTTCCCTTTGTCTAACTTGCAGACCCAAAAAATAGCTGAATTCACCAACAAGTCTCATCTCAAACTCAGACTGCATCTGTTTCACAAAATGTTGAACCATTGCTTCTGACATCCCACCAAACACTATGTCATCAACATATATTTGAGCTATCAACAGTTTTCCTCCTTCCTCTTTGACAAACAATGTCTTGTCAATTCCTCCTTTTCTGTAGCCATTCAGAGACAAGAATTCAGTAAGCCTGTCATACCAAGCTCTAGGTGCTTGCTTTAATCCATAAAGAGCTTTCCTTAGTTTGTAGACATGGTTAGGAAATGTTGGATCAATAAACCCCTTGGGTTGATTTACATAAACTTCTTCATTTAAGTACCCATTCAAGAAGGCACTCTTTACATCCATCTGGAATAACTTGAATTTGAGATTACAAGCCACATCTAAGAGTAACCTTATAGATTCCAGTCTGGCCACAGGAGTAAAAGTCTCATCAAAATCAATTCCTTCTACCTGAGTGTAACCTTGGGCAACCAGTCTAGCCTTATTTCTGGTGACCACTCCTTGTTCATCAGATTTATTCTTGTAAACCCACTTGGTGCCGATCACATTTATTCCATCAGGCCTTGGTACAAGATCCCACACTTCATTCCTCTTGAATTATCCCAGCTCTTCTTGCATGGCATTAATCCAAAATTCATCTTTCAAGGCTTCTTTAACATTTTTGGGCTCAATTTTGGATACAAAGCAAGAATTTGACACAACTTCTCTTGACCTAGTGGTAACTCCTGAGTTTGGATCACCTATAATAAGCTCTTTTGGGTGGTCCTTTTGCACTCTGATGGATGGTTCCTTGTTAGGCTGCTCTGGTTCAGGTTCAGCAGTAGTAGGACTGGGAATTACACTTCTGTCTTCAGCTTCTATTGTTCCAACATCATCCAGGACATCAACAACTTCCTTCATTCCATAGTCATCAACAACCACATTAATAGATTCCATCATGACTCTGGTTCTGGAGTTGAATACCCTATAAGCTCTGCTGTTTGTAGAGTATCCCAAAAAGATTCCCTCATCACTTTTAGGATCCATTTTCCTCCTCTGTTCACGATCTGACAGAATATAACATTTACTTCCAAAGACATGAAAGTACTTCACACTTGGTTTTCTTCCCTTCCACAGCTCATACAAGGTAGCTGAAGTACCTCTTCTCAAAGTAACTCTGTTGTGAATGTAGCAGGCAGTATTCATAGCTTTAGCCCAAAAATGGTAAGGAAGCTTTTTGGCATGAATAATTGCTTTAGCAGATTCTTGAATGGTTCTGTTCTTCCTTTCAACAACCTCATTTTGCTGAGGAGTAATAGGTGAAGAAAACTCATGACTGATGCCTTCAGTAGAGCAATATTCAGCAAACTTGCTATTTTCAAACTCTCTCCCATGATCACTTCTTATTCTGATGACATTGCTCTCCTTTTCTCTTTGGAGACTTTGACAGAGATCTTTAAATACATCAAACACTTCTGTTTTGTCTTTGATAAAATTCATCCAAGTGTACCTGGAATAATCATCCACAACAACATAAGCATATTTCTTCCCACCTAGACTTTCCACCTGCATAGGCCCCATTAAGTCCATATGAAGAAGTTCCAACACTTTAGAAGTATTGGGATGTTGAAGCTTTTGATGTGACATCTTGGTCTGCTTCCCTATCTGACAGTCTCCACACACTCTTCCTTCTTCAATTTTGAGCTCTGGGATTCCTCTTACTGCTTCTGTAGATATGATTCTCTTCATTTCCTTCAGATGTAGATGTCCCAACTTTTGATGTCATACTTTGACTTCATCTTCTTTTGCAAGAAAACATGTGGAGGAACTTGAGTCTTGTGACACCCATAGGTAACAGTTGTCCTTAGACCTAGCACCCTTCATGATAATTTCACCCTTTTCATTTGTGACAATGCACTCAGTTTTTGTAAAATTAACAACTAGTACATCATCAAGTCTAGGCGTACCTTCACAATTCAGCTTTTCCACACCCTTGATTTCTCCTTTGACACCATCACCAAAGGTCGCATGGCCAGAAGAATGAAGTTTAACATCCACCAGCAAATTCTTCACTCCTGTCATGTGTCTTAAACAACCACTGTCAAAATACCAGTCATCTTTAGCAGAGACTCTAAGAGAAGTATGAGCTACCAAGCTGACAGCATCAGTTTTGGAGACCCATAGCTCTTTTTGCTTGATGACTTGATTACCTTTATGAATGACCTGTCTGGGTGCACAATTAGGAGTACTCTTAGGATACCCATGCAGCTTATAACAGAAAGCCTTTATGTGTCCAAAGCTCCCACAATGATGGCATCTCCAGCGCCTGAATTTCTTCCTAGAGGGAGTCCTGTCAGGATGTTTCAACATCTGTTTCAACATCACTGGCTTGGAACTAGGAATAACATCATTTGAAGCAGATCCATTGTTGAACCCTAACCCACTTTTGTCTCCTGCAGTTCTTCCAACATTAAGAATCTTGTCTAGAACATCAGTTCCACTATTCAGCATTCTGATAGACTTGAACATAGATTCAAGTTTAGAGTTCAGCACAAATACATCATCTTCCAGTTTGGCAATGGTTTCCAAATGCTCTGTCTTTTCAGCCTTTAGTTGAGCAATCATCTTCTTCTGCCTCTCCCCTTCTTGATAGGCTTCTTCACTTTTAATGCATAGCTCTCTATAAGAATCAGTAAGTTCATCAACTGTGCTCTCTTCATCCCTAGAATCATCATCAGATATACACCTTCCAGTTAATACCCTAACATGTTTGGCAGTATCTTCATCTTCCTCACTTTCAGTATCAGACCAGGACACAGATAAGCCCTTTTTCTGCTTCTTAAGATATGTAGGGCATTCGGCTCTGATATGACCATAACCCTCACAGTCATGACATTGGATTCCTTTGTCATAATTAGGCTTCTCCTCAGTTCTTGTTTTCTTCATCTGATCACCTGACCTGTTGATGTCAGATGTGATGTTCTTGACATTAGGTTTATAGCTCCTGTCCATTCTTTTCAAAACCCTATTAAACTGTCTTCCCAGCAGAACAATGGCATTGGATAGCTCTACCTGAGTTTCAGGACCACACTTTTTCTCATCATCTTCTGTACTAGACACCAAGGCTATGCTTTTGACCTTCTTTTCAGATCTGTCATTTAACCCTAATTCAAATGTCTGAAGTGAACCAATCAATTCATCTACCCTCATCTGGCTGATGTCTTGAGCTTCCTCTATAGCAGTCACCTTCATATCAAATCTCTTGGGAAGAGATCTGAGAATTTTTCTTACCAGTTTCTCATCAGACATCCTCTCTCCTAGGGCACTAGAAGCATTTGACAGTTCAAGTATATTCATGTGAAAATTATGAATGGTCTCTTCATCTTTCATCCTCAAACTTTCCAACTTTGTTGTTAGCAGGTGAAGTCTTGACATCTTGACCTTGGAAGTTCCTTCATGAGTTATTTTCAGGATATCTCAAGCCTCCTTAGCCACTTCACATGTGTTGACCAGCCTGAAAATGTTCTTGTCAATACCATTAAATAAAGCATTCAAGGCCTTAGAATTCCCAAGAGCGAGTTCATCTTCTTCCTTAGTCCACTCCTCCTCAGGTTTCAGCTTTGACACACCATCTTTTCCCACAATGATAGGATGTTTCCATTCTGTCAGAACAGCCTTCCAAGCCCTGCTGTCTAAAGATTTCAAAAAGGCAACCATGCGAGGTTTCCAATAGTCATAATTTGATCCATCTAGAATAGGGGGTCTATTCACAAATCCACCACTCTCCTTGTCCATTGCACCAGAAAGTAACAGCCCTAGATCTCACCCAGATACAGAGCAGGATGACCTGCTCTGATACCAATTGAAATTCTGGTATCAGATATGTGATGTTAAATGAGATGTCACAACATCAATATCTGTTGTATGAACAAGACAGTAAAAGAACAGCACTTAAAAGCAATAAATAAACACAGAGAATTGTTCACCCAGTTCGGTCTAACAACCTACGTCTGGGGGCTACCAAGCCAGGAAGGAAGTCCACTATTAGTAGTATCAATTCATAGACTCTACAGCTAACACGCCAGTTGACAATCTACTCACTTAATCACTACCCAATGACACTTTTATCTAAGACACTCTCAGATATGAGACACCTCTCACTCCCTCTCAATCACAGCAGTGATAACCACATACAATACAGAAAGTAGAAGACACACTTCAACGACAATACCTTGATCTTGCTTAAAAGCTTCAACCAAGAACAATACACTCGTGCTTAAAAGCTTTGAGTGGACAAATTACAACTCAACTAAATCAGTCCAATTCAAACATCAAAATAGATGAATGAATGGCTCACAATACACAGACGAAAACACAAACCCTAATACTTGACACTCAGTACACAATCTCTTGTCTTCGTCACTTCCAAGTAGGGTTGATACGTCTTTAAATAGAAACAAATTCTTGGGCTTGGGCTCTGTGAACAACACAGAATTGATGCACAATAAAAACAAATTTTATCTTCAAATCTTTTTGCCCTAAATATAGAAACAAACGATGCATCTGAATAAATCTTCTCCAAGAATTTCGCATGCAATCTCACAAACAGAATCTCTCAAAACATAACAATTAACACGCAGCCCTAAAACACATATCAGTCTTGACATGATGTTCTGTCAACAGATGTTAAGACATCAGGCTTGACATCATGCACAAAAGCTGCAATACCAAACAACACACCACAAGCAGAATGTTAGAAGCACATGTTAAGACATCATACATGACATCTTGAACAAACACATTGTTTTACCAAAATTGTTGTCAATAACAGAACTAACACCAAGCATAAGAAAATTATGTTGTGAAATTCAACATACTTCTATACTATTTGTTTTTGACACTTTTGGTTTTTTAGCACCAAAATTAATGAATCTTTTCTTGAGAGTGCAAAAGTTCATGCATAATAATATTGTGTTTCCTAAGAGAATAAATATAATTTTTTAGAAATAGTGACGTAATTTATTGCCGTTTACCTAACTTTTTAGAGTTCCATGACAAATAATAAAAAGGCTAAAATACAGTTTTGGTCCTCCTATTTTTCAAAATTCACAGTTTTGGTCCCCCTGTTTTTTTTTTTAACAGTTTTGGTCCCCCACCCCAATTTTGGCCCAAAAAAAGTAATGAACAGTAACCTGTCCGTACATGTCCGTACATGAACAGTACACGTCCGTACATGAACAGTGAGAGGTGGGGGACCAAAACTGTTAAAAAAAAAAACAGGGGGACCAAAACTGTATTTTAGCCTAATAAAAAAGATGACGATATAAATCAATAGTTTCAGTAAAAATATTGTTTATTTTAATGTCTCATTTCTTTTTGTTAACAAGACTAGTGGGTGGATGGCTCAACCATGGATGTAATTTGGAACACTTATTTACATTTATTTATATATTAAAATGAATAAGTTATTATATCTATAAATCAACAATAAAAAATTATTTAAATAAAAAAACAAGTAGTATTGTAATAACTCTCCAACAACATAAGTGCCCAACACTAGTATTCTCTGTCGTTGAACACTAACTAGAGACTTTCAGGTGCGTTATTTTCAGTAACCATCAATTCATATATTTCCTCCAATTTCGAGTTGTTAAACTATTTTCAAGTCGGTCATTATGCACATACACAGTTTTTCCAACTCCTTGTTGTACACATTTTACGATGCAATTTTGTTGCATAGTAGCTGTTTGACAAATTGCCACCAAGAGATTGTAAGAAATAGCAAGTGACTTTAGCATAGTATAGCACATTTAGTGACATGGTTCATGTTAATATTTCATATATTTACATTGGAAACACTCACTTTCTGCTCATCCTATTACTGTTTTTTGTTATATCCTTGGTCTGAATCAGAAACACTCATTTGTAACCACTTCACTGTCCTAAAACTGAAACCATCTTGCCCTTTAAGGTTTCTTCCGTTGTCGTCAAATATAACAATAGTTTTACCTTTTTTTTAGTTTTCAAAAAACCCATCCATGTCTATGATAATTCAAAGCTTCATTCGATGTATGCATAATTATGTAAGACCTATTCTGCAACCAGCAACTGTCTCCAATATAAGTACAGAGCTACCGACTAATAGTTACATAATATTTCTGTGTAAGCAACAGCAATACAAGGAAGCGCTTGAAGCTTTTGATATTCATCTAAAGAATCCGAATGTCCATCTTGAACCAAGCACGTATACGAGTTTAGTTTTGGCTTGCGCCAACTCTAGATCACTTGAATATGCAACGAAAATCCACGATCACATTTCAAAATCCAGCTTCCAGCCAAGCATAATTCTCCAAAACCATATTATTAACATGTATGGAAAATGTGGTTCTATGAAAGATGCTAGAAAAGTTTTTGACACAATGCAGCTGCGAAATGTGGTCTCTTGGACTTCACTGATCTCTGGATACTCACAGAATGGTCAAGAGAACGATGCCATCATCATGTATATTCAAATGATGCATTCGGGTCAATTTCCGGACCAGTTAACCTTTGGAAGCATAATTAAGGCTTGCTACATTGCCGGGGATATATATTTAGGTAGGCAACTGCATGCTCATGTCATTAAATCATGGTTTGGTCATCACTTGATTTCCCAAAATGCTCTTATTTCAATGTACACAAATTTCGGACAAATCACCCATGCGTCAAATGTATTTACAATGATTTCTACAAAGGATTTAATTTCTTGGGGTTCCATGATTACTGGATATACTCAACAAGGTTATAGGATAGAAGCTTTATATCTTTTCCGAGATATGCTCAGGCAGGGTATTTATCAGCCAAATGAGTTCATATTTGGCAGTGTTTTCAGTACTTGCAGCAACCTTCTTGAACTAGAGTATGGAAAGCAAGTACATGGAATGTGCGCTAAATTTGGTTTAGGCAGAAATGTTTTCGCTGGATGCTCCCTTTGCGACATGTATGCGAAATTTGGTTTTTTACTTTTGGCAAAGACGGCATTCTATCAAATTAAAAGCCCTGATATAGTTTCATGGAATGCAATTATTGCAGCATATGCTGACAGGGGTGATGCTAATGGAGCCATAGATTTTTTCCGACGGATGATACAGACGGGACTGATCCCAGATAGCGTTACTTTTATTTCCTTACTTTGCGCTTGTGGGAGCCCCACCGCATCTAACCAGGGCATGCACATTCATTCTTACATTGTCAAAATCGGTCTCGATAAGGAAGTAACCGTATGCAACTCCTTGTTAACCATGTACACAAAGTGCTCAAATCTATATGATGCATTAAATGTTTTCAGAGATGTAAGCGGAAATGCCAACTTAGTTTCTTGGAATGCAATTCTTTCAGCATGCTTGCAGCACAAGCAAGAAGGAGAGACTTTCAGATTATTTAAACAAATGCTTTTTTCAGAAAATAAGCCTGACAGTATCACTATAACTACTCTATTAGGAACTTGTGCTGAGCTGACATCTTTAGGAGTCGGAAATCAAGTGCATTGCTATAGTATTAAAAGTGGGCTAGTGCTTGATGTTTCGGTGTGTAATGGATTGATTGACATGTATGCAAAATGTGGATCACTAAAACATGCTTGCGACATTTTTGATTCAACGCAGAGCCCAAATATTGTCTCATGGAGTAGTTTAATTGTTGGTTATGCTCAGTTTGGACTTGGACATGAAGCTCTTAATCTCTTCAAAGTTATGACAGATCTTGGCGTTCGGCCTAACGAGGTCACATATCTCGGGGCTCTCAGTGCGTGCAGTCACATTGGATTAGTGGAGGAAGGCTGGCGTTTATATAAATCCATGGAAACAGAATACGGAATTCCACCGACAAGAGAACACTTCTCTTGCATTGTTGATTTGCTTGCCCGCGCCGGATTCTTGCATGAAGCAGAGACTTTTATTCAGAAATCAGAATTTGACCCTGACATTACTACTTGGAAAACTCTACTTGCTGCTTGTAAAACTCATAATAATAAAGTAGACATTGCAGAGAGAGCTGCAGAAAATATACTAAAACTTGATCCTTCCAATTCTGCTGCAATGGTCATGCTTTCTAACATACATGCTTCTGCTGGTAATTGGGAAGATGTTGCTAAACTAAGGAACTTAATGAAACAATTGGGTGTACAAAAGGTACCTGGTCAAAGCTGGATAGAAGTTAAGGATAAGATCCATATATTCTTCTCTGAAGATAGCTCACATCCAGAAAGGAGCAACATTTACACTATGCTTGAAGAGTTATGGCTGCAGGTGTTAGATGATGGCTATGATCCTTGCCAGAGGTTAGATATTAGCCTTTGGTAGTTAAAAAGTTGAAAATTTGTAGTTGAATTGGAGCTACAGCTTTCTGTAACAAAAAGGTTGATACAAAGGTATACTCAGTTAAATTAGTTTCATCTGTCACTTGAAGCTGTCTATCGTACAGTTGTTACCTTCAAAATATGTATTTCGAATATGAGGCTTTAACACAGAAACTATATATGAATCCAAGATAGTTTTGATGCACCACTACAAGAAATTTGTGATGACTTACCCTGAGGGTTGATAACATTGTTAATACTAAAATGTTTCTCTTACAATTTTATGTTTTAGTAATAGTATTTGGTGCTTTTCCCAACTATTAAAAAGGTTTCAAGTCCTAAACTATTTAATGATATTATTTTGAATATACATTTCATTTTATCCAAAAACATCTAATACGAATAGTTAAATCTCTATATATAAAAAATGATCATTTAATAAATTTAACTTATATCTTGAAGAAAAAAAGTTGAAAAAATTAGTTACATTTCCCTAAATTTCTTAATATGTGAAAACAATTTTTTAGATATCGAATGCTAATGATTTAGATACTTTCCCAAATTAGTTTTTAGATGCTGAAATTTTAATGGTAAAATAATATATTAAATATAGAGGGTAAAAGACCCAAACAAGTGTTAGAACAACTATCAATATAAAAGATTAAAGAGAAGCGAAAGTAAATGACAATAAACACGAATGACTTTTATTAATACAGTTCGAACATTGGTGTTTATCTCTACGGTTATAAAGCAACTATAGTTCCCTTAATTTTTTTCTTATGAATTAGGGTTGCAGTGTTACAAGTCATATATATAATACTAAGGTTATGTTTACAATAATACTTTTAAACATAAACTCTAATCCCGAGTTATCCACGACAAACAAGCAGTTGGGCTTAAAACTAGTTTGAAGTTTTCACATAATATAAGTTATACTCAACAATTTTCTCCTTGGAAAAATATCAAACCTCTATGAAGACTTCCTGCATGATTATCACATCTTGACAATTGGAAAGGTACACCCCATACTTAACACTGTGAAACATGTAACAAGTGCAGGCAATGTCTGAACTTGTCACTAATGAGTGGTTTGGTCAACATATTAGTTACATTCCTTGAAGTATGAACTTTTTCAAATGATATCTATCCATATGCAAGTAATTCTTTGATCTTTTGAAATCTCTCATCAATATGTTTGGTCCAAGCGTGATAAACCTCAATGTTTACCAAATAAATGACAGTGAGGCTATCACAATGCAATTGAACTCCACCTTGATCGACACTCAATTCTCTCACCAATCTTGTAATCTGTAAGGCTTCTTTGGTAGCTTCACCTTCCGCCATGTACTCTACTTCAGTTGTCGACATGGCCACTATAGATTGAATCGATGATTTCCAACAAATAGTTTCTTCTGGTAAAGTAAAGACATACCCTATTTTAGACATTTTATCATTCATATCACCAACATATTTTAAATCAACATATCATGCAACTGAAGGACCACTTCACTGCTCGACATGATACCATAACTCGTAGTAACCTTCAAGTAATTAAACCACTTGACTGCTTCCCAATGTTGTTTTCCTGGTTTGGATATAAACTTACAAACTTGACTTGCAGCTTGTGTCAAATCTGGTCTATTGCATACCATAACACAACACTAACATAATGGACCTTTGACATACACACAGCTTTTGCATCTGTCTTTGAAGACTGATCCAGTGAGAACCTTCGAATTACTCATGTAAAACTTGTCTATCACCTTTTCAACATAACTTTTATGAGAGAGCCATAATATTCTAGCACTCATATTCATGTGAATTTCCGTACCAAGAATCTACTTAATAACACCTAAGTCTTTCATCTCAAAATCATTTTCCAACATGATTTTCAATTCATTTACATCATATAAATGATTAATAGCAATCAACATATCATCAACATACAGTAACAGGAAAATAAAAGTGTCATTATCAAAACTTCTAACATAAACATAGCAGTCATACTCACACCTCCTATAGCTTATCTGAAGCATGTATGTATCAAAGCGCTTGTACCATTGCCTTGAAGACTGCTTTAAACCATACAAACACCTTTTCAATTTACAAACTAGTCTTCCATGTCCAATGTCACATAACCCCTCTGTCTACTCCATGTAAATTTTCTCATCTAGATTACCGTAAAGAAATATTGTCTTCACATCCATCTGCTCTAAATGCATGTCTCGGATGGCTATCAATTAAAAGTGCACTCACGGTATCGTATGATATCTCTTGTGTGTTTGGATGTTTTTGTCAATTTGATTATATTTGCTTTAGCTAGTCTAGTTGCGTATTTGTAATTTTCCTTTCATTTAATATTCACGTGCTTGTACGATATTTGTATTGCATTTGTATTATAATCGCTTCAGCTATTGTGATATGTACCACTAAGAACCCTCATTGCTCAATTAAATCTGAGTGTTTTTATTTTTGATCCATGATATTGTTTCCTTTTTTAGCCTAGCAAGTTGCTACTTTGTCATTTCATCAGGTGTGGCTTGAATCACAAGTTAGAACTCTTAAAATATGGATTTTTAGTTGCTTGATTCGAATCAAGTGTAAAACATGATTCGAATAAGAAGTTGTGTAAAAATTGGGAATTACCTCTGAACCATTTGATCTGAATCACAAAATAAACATGATTCGAATCACAGCCTCATGTGATTCAAATCAAGTGTAAAAATTGATTTCAATCAATTGTCCTTATGAAGTCATATTTGGGTTTTGCTCAAATTGATTTGAATAATAGTTTCTTCTTGATTCGAATCAAAGTTTCACAAGACCCATTTTAACAAGTGTGTGAAACATATGGGTGAAACCCATAGAGACAAAGATGTAATTTTGTATTCTCTTCTTAGTGTGTCTATATCCATCACCGTGAATCTTTCTCTTCTTCTCTAGAATAACCTCTTGAGTGTAATCCATGTTAGATTCACTTCTTTTTGTTGCACATTGTTCTTCTGCAATTTTGTTGTTGTTGCTTGTGAATTAGAGAAAGTGGGTTGATTAATCTTGTGTATTCATCATTATTGATCAAGACCGTGATAATAATTAATAACCAAGACTTATTTACCCAAAAATTTGAGAGAACCATGTGTGTGTGTGTGTGTGTGTATGTGTGTGTGTGTTCTTCATTCAGATTTATCTAATTCCTTAACTAACACATTATGTTTGTAGATTGGTTTGTGAGATATTCTGGCACTGTTCATCATCTTCATCCTTATACATTCCAATATTGAGTACCTTCATCTCTAAATATTGAGTTATTAAAGGAGAGCAGTGGTACTTTAGGGTTATTAATGCTTTTTGTGTGAAGTTTGTTGTTTGTAACAGGTGCAAGTATTATTTCTTGAATGCAATTTGGTTTTCTTTGTTATTGATCAAGAAGGGAGTTTTTTGATATATTCCAAGGAAGACTTTGGCGAGATCAAGTATCAATGGTGCGTAAGGCAGAGTTGGAAGTTGTCCTTCTTTGGTGGCATTGGAGAAAGATTGCTCCCAGACAAAGTTGGGAGTTATAGAATATACACTCACTACTATGAAAAACCCATTTAACAACGGTTGGGAATGACATATAATGACGTGGGCGAAGGCGTTGTTATGTAGATTGTCGTTGTAAGTTCGATGTTTCTACAACGGTCTGAAAACCGTTTTTGAAAGGCATGACGCGCGCCATATATCACAACGGTTATGATAATAACCCGTTGTGATACATACACTTAGGTACTGGGTTCGAAACCCATCAGCAGCGAATTATGTAAAACATTAATTACCTATGATCTTGGTTACAATAGATAACCGTTGTTGTAAGTACCTAGAGTTTATTATATTAAATGTAGATTGCTTGTTTTCCAAACACCTCACTAAAGAAATATACATGGAATCAATTTGATGAAGAAGTCTATAATCTGCAAATTAAACTGTTCTTGAAAACCATCTTAAACAAACCAATATTTTCTGATTGCATTCGTCTCATCGTGCATTTCACGCTGTTTTACATATATATTGTGGTTTATTGATCTGACTCCTTCGATATATCGATATCTTCGATTATAGTTAAATTTCCATAAGAACAAGACATTAGATAATCTGCCTCATCATCATCACTTATCATCATAATTTTTATAATCGGAAGTTTTACGATTATAAGTGTTGATGGAGAGGCAGATTAAATAATAATTTGTTGTTAATGAAATTTAACTATAATGGAAGATGGCGATGCATCTAAGGAGCCAAATCATTATACCATAATATATATATTAAACATCGTGAGATGAACAATGAGAGGGATGCAATTCGAAAACATTGATTCATATAAGTTAGTTTTCAAATAAAACTTAATTTGCAGATTATAAGTATCTATGTCAAATTAAATGAATGTATTTTAAGTGAGAGTTAGTGAAACAAACAATCTACATAGAATATAATAAACTCAAACAACATTCTATACCAGATCCAGATATTATAAACTCATATAATACGCTTGCTACCACCAATATCATCACCCTGTATCATCCCCTTAACCTGTAAGGAAACACAACAAACTTAAAAAATGAGCATCCTCAGTTGAAAACAAACCCTAAAACCATAATCCAGTGAAGAGTAAAGAGAGGAACATGAATAACGCACCTTTTAATGAAACTAATCGCGAAACATGAATCAATTATGATGTTCAACTAGTTTGGGAATCAATGAAGAAGAAATATAAGGAGGAAGAAGCTTACACAAAAGCTTCATACTTCTTATATTTATTTTCATTGTTTCTAAAACTAGATGAAGTTTGCTTACACTGTTGTTTCTTCATTTACTAACATCTTGTTCGTGAAGCTATGAAGAAAAAGTATAAGGTGGATGAAGTTTCCATCATAGCTTCATGCTTCTTATACTTTTTTTCCATAGCTACACAAACATTATGAAGTTTCCAAATTATGGTCTTTGTTAAGGTAGTGAAAACGAATCTGAAAAAATGAGAACAATCAACAAAAACAACATGCAACAAACGAGATAATGGGAAATATCTAACAGTAGATGGAAGAAGAAGAATACCTTAATGTATGAAGCACAAGATTCACGGCTAATGGTGAAAAAGAAGAGAAAAAATGGGTTCTAGGGTTTCACTTTGAAGGCAACGACGCTAATGTTAATAAGTGAAAGTTATTTATATATGGGTAAACTATTTCACAACGGTTATCAATACCAACCGTATAGATAGGTATTTATTTATTATAAATATATCACTACGGTTAACCAGAAAAACCATAGTGATAACCCTTTTATCTGTGAATTTTAAAATAAATAAAAACTGTATAGATAGGTATTTATTTATTATATCAACTATATCAACTATTACATTTCATAACAAAGTAAACATTAAACATAAAGGAGACAAGAAAACATAACATCTTGAGATTTCCAGAAAGTATCTCTGATTTCAGTTTGTTCTTCAAATTCTTGTTCTTTTTCTTTAAATCCTCATAGATAACCTTCAAATAGCCCACATCTTCCAACTCTGACTTCATAATGCTCCCATCTTCATTTCCATCTCTTTCTCCCACATCTTCATCCCATATGAACAAATTACATGTTTCATCGCTCCTCCAAAATGGACATCTCCAAAAAAACCTTCCTTTATTTTGTCTCTTCTTGTATTGGTACGAAACCATACGACCATCACAACCACAAAAATTTCCAGATCGAGATTTTACAGCGGAAGAAGACATATAAACACCTTTGGATGATTTTGTCTTCAAATGCGACATTGCAACACCTTAAAGTAGAACACTTTCTTGTTGTTGTTGTCTTCTTCCCGACAATGGTGACGGCGTTGGTGTTAGGGTTGTTTCGTCTTGTTTCTTTTTTTAGTGGATAAATTGATATATACTTGGTGTTTAAAATACATAAAAAGAAGCATCAGTTTGTAACAACGGTTTTAAGAAATAACCGTAGTGATATCCTTATTATTTTTTAGTTAAATATAAATACAACTTAAAAATGGCGCACTTACGTCAAAGAAATAAACTATTTGAGGGCGATGAGGTTCGAACCCATGAAAGCTTGATTGTATCACCACAGTGTTCACAACAACCGTTATTATACCCTTGAAATTTCTAATTAAAATAATGCACGCGCATCCAGTACGCACTATAACAACGGTGTATAGGATGTCGTTGTAAACCTGGCGTTGTTGTTTGGGCGTTTTGTAGTAGTGACTCAGTTAATGGTAATCGCTCACACAAAAAGTCGATGGGATCAGGTGGATCACCACACACGAATACTTGGCGCATGTTATTATGGATAGTGAGGTTATTGGATCAAAATCTTGAGGGATCTTGTTTTTATTAGCATTTTGAGTGTCTGCATCAACAGAGGGAAGTATCGTGTGATAGTTCATTGTAACCAAAATGCTTGTATCAAACTTATAAAAATATTGGAAAATCATGTTTGTTTTCTAGTGGTTAATTAACACCATTGAAGAGTGACGTAGGAAAAGCGAGGACGATCGTCAAACCATTATATATCTTTGTGTATCTTTTCTTCTTCCCTCGACTCCTTAATTTTACTAGAATCCATTAATATTGCTATTGCATATATTTCATAATTGCATTGATTGTATGCCACATTAGATAGACTTTGCTTATAGAGATTTCATGTATAAGTTTAGGTCTGTGGTGTATCAATATTATAGAATTATAATGAATCCAATTACGGCTTGATAGAATATCTATGTGAAGAGTTTTTAAATTGCTTTGTTTAAAGCAGCCTTACTTGTCTTGTGATTGACTTTACATTAGAATATGTATGTGAAAGATTTATTTAACCCCCGTCCCTCTAAACCTCCTTGTATCCATATTCTCACCCAACACCAAGGCTAATATTGTCTTGGTAAAATAATGTCTGACGATCGGAGAAAAAATCTCATCATAGTCATTGCCCTTCTATTGTAACTACCAATTTCATAAAAGACAAACCTTTAACTTTTCCCCTTCTTTTTTGTTTTATTGTTGGTTTTCTCTTGAACATTTAGTTACATCTGATGGCCCTTTTTCCATTAGGAAGTTGAAGAAGCTCCTATGTTTGATTTTTCTTCAAGGACTCCATCTTTTCCACCATTGCACTCATCCACTTTTTTTTTTCTTATCTAGCTATAGTCTCTCGAAAAGTAGAAGGGTCTTAAAAACTAGTAAGAAATGCATAGGTTGCTAGTCTTCATACCCATATCTTTTTGGTGGCTTGGTTGAACGATGCTCTTTGTGAAGTGGCCTCCTGAGGTTTCCCGTGTATGTTTTGTTGCTTGTCAATTTGGTAGTTTGGTCTATTTTCCATAATTTAGTCTACTCACATAGTTGTGCATTCTAGGTTTAAGAACTAAATCTTTTTTACGCATGCATAAATCAAACCATTTGCTTAGAGTCAGCGCAATATGTTTCTAGTCAACTAGTCAGATATTTGTATCAAGAAACACATAATAGCATGATTAAAATTGTGCCAAGTCTCAATTCAAAATAACCCTTCATTTTGTTAAACTTTCAAACATTTGAAGTGTGATTCAAATCATAAGATTGGTTGACCCGAATCAAATTAAATATGAAAAATCAGGAATTTGATTATGTCCACTTGATTCAAATCATGAGATAAGCTGACTCGAATCAATTATAGTTCAGAAAAATAGGTTTTTTCTTTTGTGCGTTTCATTTGAATCATAGGAAATTATGACTTAAATTGTAGAGGTTTTGATTCGAAACACGAAAAAACTTGACTTAAATCAAATCAAGACATAAAATCTTTGAAGTTAGCTCTGCTAAATTGATTGAAATCATGGATTGACTCGAATCATTTAAATTGAATCACACAAAACTTGATTTGAATCATACATATTTATTTTTTGTTTTTTTAATTTTAATTCAAATCATTCACTCTATTGACTCGACTCATGCCATTTGCCATTGACTCAATCAAATGAGTTTTTTCTCTATTTTTTGTATCGGATCTCCAAAACATATATAAATTATTTTTCAAATCTTTTTCATAACATTATATGATTTAGAACACCTAACACACATTATCTCCAAAACCTTCAAAAGCATTTTGAGTTTTGTTTTGATATTTACAACCGAAATTCTTCTTCATCTTCAATCATTAGCCTCTATAATTATTGTTTGAATTGGCTTATCAACCTAGGGTGTGAGATTTGTGTGAGAAGGTTTGTTTATGATTAACGTTTTGTGAAAATTTCTTGAAGGTTTCAGGGTTTGCATTTTTGTATGGTTGTGGCTGAGATTGACAATCTAGTTGTGAAAAAAAAAGCTTCTTTTCTCCAAGATTGTTTCGATAAAGCTATGTGGAAGCTTCTACAAACGAAATTGGAGTTTCTATCACCTTCAAACAAATCAAGGATTAGACAAGGAACCAGTAAGACTGAATAAAGGTCACTGTAAAACGGACGTTTGAAGCAGAATTATTGAGTTTGGAAGGAAGAAGACAAGATCAAGTAAAGATTTTGCAGGATCCAGTTGCAGACGCTATTTACAATCAAAGAGAGTGTTCATATAAACAAATCATGTATTTTCATCATTATTTATATCGTGAATGTATCAAAATACTCTGTGTAAAAATTGTCAAAATCTAGTGCAAGAACAACCAACTTTCAATGGGATACCATTGGAGAGTGGATTAAGCTCAAGTGAGGACGAAGAGCTGAAACACTATAAATCTTTCTCTCTCTCTTTCTTTCTATATATATATATTACATATTTTGTTTATTATTGTATGTTTAGGTTTATTGTTTTTCTTTGAAATTGCATGTCGTTAGGTTTTACTGCATTCGTAGAGATCCTAAACATTATTTCTTTTGATTAAAATAGAAAACTATGATTATAGAATCTTTATTCAATTGAGAGAATTTGATTTACACATCTCGTATAAAACAAACTTAGTACAAATTGAAGCATTGAGTGTATTTAAGTATTCTCATATATTATTATTTTTATTATTCATTTTGTTTTTGGTAATAAATTTGTATTACATGATTAATCCAGTCGCATCTTTTATAAGAAAAACTTTCACTATGCCAAGCGTTTTTTAAAACTCTGATTTCGTATAAGAAAAGTTTTTTAAGACGATCTTTTGGGAATGGTTTATTCAACCTCCCCCTCAAAACCATTCAAACCCATATTCTCCCTAACGTTTGTCACATACAAGAATATAATCTCGTACTCCACCTGAAACTTCAGGTCCGTGGTCAATTTCAGTATCAAAGTCTGGTTCCTCCTGTGGTTTAAACACTACTTGTATATTATTCACTGGTGGAAAATCAACATCCACCTGAATCACATGTTTGATGGATGTTACTCCTTCAGATATTGATACATTTGTTGCAACTGACTACTTCAACATTAATTGCTCATAAAAAATAACATATCTTTTGATTATCATCTTCTTTTTAATTGGATCTTATAACTTGAACATTTTCACACCTTTGGCGAAGACACACTTCTTCGACTTTGGATCAAGTTTGGATCGATCTTCACCGGATATATGCACATAAGTTGGACACCCAAAAATCCTTAAATTTCCAAGATTAATAGGATTACTTTTCCATACCTCCTCTGCAACCTTCCCTTCCGATGAAGCCTATGGTGACCTATTGATAAGATAGCACGCCATGTTAACTACCTCTTCCCAAAAACCTTTTGATAATCCTGCATTTAACAAGAGACATCTTGCCCCTTCAATTAGAGACCTAGTCATTCTCTTTGTCATGCCATTTTTTATGGTGTCTTGCGAACTAAGAAATGTATTTAAATACTATGTTCTTCACACAATCTCTTGAATTTCAAATTAGTATACTGTGTCCCACTATCTGACCATAAATACTTGATTTTTCTTCCTGTTTGATTCTTTACCTATGTCTTCCACTACTTGAATTTGGTAAAGACTTCATATTTCTTCTTCAAGAGATACACTCAAACCTTGCAAGAAAAATCATTTGTGAAAGTCACAAAATACCTGGAACCACCCTTGGAAACCTCTTTGGTAGGGCCTTACACATTTGAATGCACATGGTCTAAAATTCCCTCTATTTGAATGCACATGGTCTAAAATTCCCTCTATCTTGCAACTATGAAAACTCTTCAATAGATTTTTCTTATGAGGTTCCATCATCCCACGCCCACTAAGATGACCCATACCCATATGCCAGAGTTTAGTTGCATCATTATCACACTCAACCGATGCAACGACACCTACAACATGTTGGTGTAAGCCCTTGAGGCCAATACTTTTGGTACTTGTATCGAATTATTTATTAATAATAAAAGGCATTTCTTTATTATGTTTGTTTTTCCAAAGTGATAAATTCCCTAGAATAGCTAGTTCGTTTAATGAAATATTAAGTGTGACTTAATCATGAGATTCCATTAAACATAAAGACACTATTCTTAAAGTATCTGTAGTCGAGCTTTAATGTGAAATGGGATAACATTAAAGCATTAAGACTATTATGTAGATAGACTGATGATCACATCTCATGGATCATGGATAAGGACTTATCAAGTCTTAACATAGGTATGAATATTAGGAGTAATATTTATACTGGATTGACCCACTATGAGAGTACTACATAGAATGTTATGTAAAGTGTCATAAGTTACTCTCATGGTGATAGTGGTGTATACCACCCTTCGACCTGAAACCACTATGGACCCTAGATGTAGAGTCAAGTACGTTATTGCTGATCAAACATTGTCCGTAATTGGATGACTATAAAGACATTTGATGGGTACTTCATAAAGCATGCTGAGGGACATGAGTGACCTAGATGGAATTTTCCCATCCTGCATAACAGGATAAATATCTAAGGGCCCAATATTGAACTGAACAAGGATGACACGGTATATGCCTTGTGTTCAATATAGACATAAGGGCAAAAGGGTAATTATACACACAAGCACTATCACAAAAGGTTTTGTCAGATCACATGACAATTTCGTGACTTGGGTAGCAGTGATGCGTTGCTAGATACCGCTCACTGTTTATTATGTTAAATGCGTGATTTAATATAATTACCAACGCCGCGAAATTCTACAGGGTCACACACATAAGGACAGTTTGATAAGAGGTGGAGTAAATAAGGCACACCGTAAGGTACGGTGTACTTAAGTAAATATGTAACACCGTAAGGTACGGTGCACTTAAGTGGAATACGGATTGTGGTAAGGTACCGCGTGCTTAAGTGATATACGATACATCATAAGATATGGTGTGCGTGCACTTAAGTGGACTTTTTAGCTTGCAGCCCACACAAGTGGTTCTATAAATATAACCCTTGTGTAGAAGCATAAACACTTGATGAAAATTTAGTTCTGAAACCCTAGTCGTATTTTCCTTCTCTCTCTCTTTCTTAAAGCCATCAATCGTAGCAGCTAGCACTGAGACTGAAGGAAGTTGTTCATGTGGACTGAGTAGAGGCGATGTTCATCGTACATCGCTCGTGATCATTCCTTCGATTCAGAATCAAAGGTTTCATCGCCACAAGAGGTAACCATTCTATCACTGATCATGATCTTTCGTAAGGATCGCTAAAGGGAAATTTTAATTTCTGCTGCATTTTTGGATCGCGATTTCCTTTCACAACAGTCTTCCCCAATAGTTTCTAGATGTTAACTGCAATCCTTTTTGCTCTTATAACAATCAATGCACCCTTGCTAACCTTCATAATGTGTTTATCTCCATTAGACTTGTAGGAGAAACCATTTGTCTGTCAAGTACCTTGGGAAATCAAGTTCTTCCTTAATTCTAGAATACATTTAACTTCGTACAATGTTCAAATGCCAACATCGTCCATGGCAATTTTAATTTGTCTCATTCTAGTGATAGTATATGTTTTATCATCACCTAGATATACAACCAGAGTCAAGAATCCACACATTTGTGCACTTGTTGGATGGAACACATTGTATATATGCTTCACTACCAAAATAATCGGTTTGAACCACATTTGCAGAACTGGATGAGTCTTGCTTTCTATTTCGACAATCTCTCTTCCAATGTCTAATTTATTTGCAGCTATAACGCTCAGTTGTTTTCCGATTCCTGAATTTATACCTCTTTTTTCCATAACCTTCATTACCCTTATTTCACCCACAGTCTTGACTCTCTTTCACATACAAATCGCCACCTTAAGTTCATTTCTCTACACTTTATCTCCTTTGAGAATGAGACAAAAGTTTAACAGTAATCACATCAAGACTAATAGTTTCTTTCCCATAGATAAGAGTAGTTACCAAGTGGTTATAAAAACCTTGTAACGAGTAGAGCAAGATAATTGTCTTATGTTCTTCATCAATCTTCACCCAAAGTTTCACCAGATCGATGATTATGTTGTTAAAGACATTGACATGTTGTTGCAAATTAGATCTTTTCTGCATCTTTAGACTATAAAGTCGTTGTTTTGCAAACAATTTGATCATCAGCGTCTTTGACATATATTGAGTCTCTTATTTGTTTTAAACCTCCTTCGGCATCCTCAGGTCCAGGATATGATACATCACCTCGTTTGAAACACATAGGTGAATCAATCTCGCAACATTCTCTTTCACCTATGCCTAATTAGTATCCTCCATGTCGTTCGATTTCGTCTCACACAACGCTTTCTGTAAACTTTGATGAGCCAACTAATCTTTGACCCTCCTTTGCCATAATTCGAAATTATATGTCCCGTCAAACCTTGTTACCTCGAAATTCGCACCATAGTTAATCAACATCTAATACTAACTAATAGAACAACAACCAATAAGAGAAACGAATGTAAAAGACAATGAACACAATTGATCTTTGTTAATGCAGTTCAGCCAATGATATCTACCTCTGCGACTATAGGGCAACTATAATTCCCTTGATTTGTATCTTATGAATTAGAGTTACATTGTTACATGTCATATATACAATAATAAGGTTTAGTTTACAATAATACCTCTAAACCTAAACTTTAATCCTCAATTACCCACAACAAACAGTTTAACCTAAGACCTATTTGAAATTTTCACATAATGAGTCATACTCAACACAAAGTACAGAGAAAAAGCAAATAGTACAAGATGTACTATAAGCAAAATACATTAAAAAAACAGAAAAATACAAATGGGTGAAGAAAAACTACAAGCTCCAAATCAAATAAAAAAGGAGCAAGCTAGATCTCAAGCTAATAACATCACCATCAACAACATATCAAAGAAAAAAAAAGAAAGAAAAAAAAAACAGCGCTCCAAATCGGGTCAAAATCTCTATCCGTTATTGAATCCAAAGGATAGGATTTTAAAGTTTGAATCCAAAGGATAGGATTTTTAAGTCATTTTGAGAAGGTGCAAAACTTTACACTAATGTACCAAAAAAAAATTATTTCCTAACCAAAAAAAAAAAAAATGTTTTCCCTCTACTTCTTTTATGTTTGTCGGAGTACTAAAAAAGATAGTATTATTCCCTTAACTTAATTTTTGAACGACTAAAATAATATTTATTAAATAAAGAAACAAAATAAAACCTTAAATTAAATTAAAGGGAGTTCGAATTAAGCCAACATAAAATGTTCAAATAATTGACATATACTACAGAATTGCATGTATTATAAGTGCATGCCTTGGCATTGGAAGAATTACTGCGATACTGTGTAGAGAGCCATCAAACAATAAAAATCTATTAAATGAAATGGAGTTTCAAAGTATCAAATCAGACATTTTAGGATTAACAAAATTGCTTGTTCAGTACAAAGGAAGGCACAAAAATTCCCATTTATGGGTGTGGCAACTGGCACTAGGGTAATGTATATGATTATATCATGGTTTGAACTTAAATAGGCATTACACAACATTGCCCGCACACCATCCACTCACCCCCTTTTCATCATTTTTAGAGATGGAGAATTATAAATTATAACACTGTTGCATGGTCTTTCAAGAAATGAACACTTCAAGAAATTTCACAGGTCAAAAACTTGTTCCAATTTGTTGTTGTAATAGGCTTAAAGATCCGGTTTAATCGAGATAGAATCCTTTTGGGCCGGTGCTTCCACCACTGCTTTTTCTGTCACTTGTTTTTTTGCAACTTTGTCGGGTTTAGTTGAGATAGAATCTCTTTTGGGTCGGTGCTTCCTCCACTTCTTTTTCTGCAACTCCGTCAACCAGGATGGAACTTCACAGCCTGAGGATGCCATTAGATTAGCTACGTTCTTCAAGAATGGAATATCCTCTTCTGTGTAAAATGTAATTGCTTCGCCACTCCTCCCTGCTCTACCAGATCGACCTATTGAAATATCAACATTTATACTTAGCAAAAAGTAGAATCAACTAATAATTAAAAATTAATGTATTGAAGAATATATAATAAAGAAAATGCTCAATGAGTGAAAATTACAAATCACACCCCCTCTAAATACTTCTCAGATCTTAAACAATGTTAATGTCGTGACACTAACCAATTCTATGGATATATGCCGATGCAGAATCTGGAAAATCATAATTGATGACGCAGTTAATGCCTTTGAAATCCATTCCTCGAGCAACCACATCAGTGGCAATCAAAACCCATGTTTTACAAGCTCTGAAGTTGTCAACTGCATTTTCTCGCTGTATAGAATTCAGGAGATTAGAAAAATCACATCATAGTTACAGGCTACAGCTAAATTAACAAATATGCTTTCGTATTGTAGCACCTATCGCTGATGATCAGAAATTAAAAGTTAAAACATAATTGAATATTAAAACAGGTTGTCTCGTTTAGTAATGATGAGCAGATTAGTCAAGTGCAAAAGCAATTGCACAAACAAGGAATATTATAATTTGACATCTTCACCATCCAAATAGTATGGGTCAGATCTTGGTCATATACTTCATGGGTTTTCTTTTTTTTCTTTTTGCATTTCTTGGCTGTAGGGAATGTTTCAGAGTGCCTTCATACTTTCCAACAAGAAGCTTATTTTGTTCAAAGGGATTGAGAACTACCTCTTCTTGAGACAAATCAGAATGGATGACATCGACTCTAATATTTTCGAATGCAAGTTCACCATACAGCTCCTTGGCTCGCTCCTTGCTTTGGACAAAGACCAAAACTGGAGGATTTAGACTCTTCAAGATATGGAAGGCAAAAAAAATCAAAGTCAACAAATGCAAGCAACTAATATATTAGGAACGTGCAAATAAGAGTGTTGCAATATTAAGTTCTTTCCGCTAGTTTCGAAGGTAAGTGTTACAACAACAAGTGTTATGAGCCCTTACATATTATTACACTGACAATACATTATTTAACACCATACTAACATAAGGTGAATATTAAACTATATGCATGCAGCGCACAATTAACAACAACAAAGCCTTAACCCATTATTTGGGTGGCTATATGGATCAAACGGTGCCATAATGTTCTTTCACATATCATGTTTCTATCAAACTCATTAATCTCTAAATCTTTATTAATAGTTTCTCTTAACAAGGAAGATTAATAATAGGAAATACATATCAATGATAAATTGTAATGATGTTTCCAATTACTTTTCAATAAGCCCTACACTGACCAAGGTTAAGTTGTGTGACAGAACATATTGAAGCAAAAGAAAAACAAACTGACTAATAATGCCTTTTATCTAAAGCATTCATTTTAGTTTCATACCTCTGCAAAACTCTGCCGAATTGCTATAAGTTTTCCTTCTTCACTTCCAGTAAAAACCAACTTCTGCTTAATTGTTTCAGAAGCCATATTCCTGATTCCCATAAAAGCATTAGATGTTATCTTTTACAATAATGTGAAGAGTTAAATAATGCACATGAGCATAATGTTCTATTGTAAATTTTTGTATTGAACTTACTTCCTGCCAACGATTACCCGAACAGCATCATGCATAAGTTCTCGAGCTTTATCTTCAATAAAATCAGGTAAAGTAGCACTGAACAGAGAGCGTATTATTGAGGGATTTGTGCACGCTTTAATAATAGCATCAATCTGCTTGAACATTCCAGGCTCAAATAGCTTATCAGACTCATCAAGAACAAGATACTCAACTCTGCAGCAACCAAAAGAGTTGAAAGAAAAAAAATATATCAACACAACTATTTGGTAATCACATTACATGTCTAGTGTTTACTACTACTGCCTTTGCAGACAAAACGTAGAATGAATACAGCTAAAAGCAGCATGCAAAATTTTAAAATGCAACCAATTAAGTAGTTAAGATTTTACATTACAAACCGACACAAACTGTAGTTGGACCGTGCCCCACTATTTGTTGTCTGTACCCAATCAACTTAATCATTAAATAACATAACAGCCAACTGAGAGGCAAACAAACACTGAATTTGTTTTACCAATATACAACAGATATTTGATTCAACCATCTTATGTGAAAGCATAATCTTTAGAAATAATTGTGCTGCTGAACGTGTGTTTGTTTTCATGTTCAATGGGCTCAAGTGTTATCGATGGCAGATGGGTGGAAGACCATGGCACTATGGCAGAAACCCAAAAGTGCACCATAAAAGGTCATGGCAGCACCATTCTTCACAAATTGGCCACGACAATTCTCAAAAAATCCCCCACTGCAATCCGCCATGGCGTCAACATGGCAGATATTTGACAACAATAATGAACTCCAACCAATTATTCATATGGATTTAGCAATTGCTTGCTTCTCAATAAACACTTGGGAATGTGTTTAGACTTAATTACTTTCTCCTGGGGTGGTAAAATTTGAAACAGCTTAGTTTTCCATGTTGGGTTTATGGTTTGAGTCAACTGAATGATCAACGGGTTACTCGTGTTCATTAATTCCACAGGGTCGGATAAAAAGAAAGGAAAACACATATAGTTACTAGTACCCAATTGCGCATAGTAGTTTGAATGGATTCAACATTAAACGAGCAGCGGCTACAATGACTGTAGTTTGCATATAATCCAAATTAGAAAAAAGGCAGGTCTATCGATCGTTGATCTTTGGATATGACCTTCAACCCTTCGTTATAACTATAAATGTTTCCAGCTTGAACTTGATAACAAAATCAATGAAGTTTATTTGATATTACCATAGGCAGCACATAATCCATTTCTTATTAAAGTAAAGCACAAACTCACATAAGCAGCAGCAAAAAGAATGAAGAATACCAGGAAAAATGTTCCTCAATGTTTTTGTATTTTAGCAGAAGCAATGAAGAATGACAGCAAAAAGAATGCACCAACCCAGGAGATAATCTCAAGATTTAGTATGCAATTGGTCGAAAAAGGACACAGCAAAGTATAGCTCAATATGAGATATTTAAACTACAGCATAAGTGACATAGAGGGAGCAGCTATAGACCATCACCCAGTGTTGTCGATGGCGGATGGCAGTCCATGGCAGAGAGGCAAAATCCCGCCATACAGCCGCTTTGCGGCGCCGTTATTGCGGATTCTGGCGGAAAAATCCGCAATAGCGGCCGATATTTACCAATGCGGCGAGCCCAAAAACCACCATGTAAATCCGCCATAGCGGCCATGGCGGGGCAATTTGATAACACTGCCATCACCACCGGAATTTAAGGTAATCCTTATGGACCAAAATATACATGTAATGATTACTTGATTATTTTTTAGAGAGTAATAAGTTTAAATCAATAAGCCAAATTTTTTTATTATTACACACCTGCTGAGATCAAGCTTTTTCCTCTGGATAGCCAAGCGCAATCGAAAGGGCGTGGATATAAGTATGTCACAAGGAAATTTTGAAAAATCTGAACCTTGTAAAAGATGTTTTGTCATTAACTTGATACGAAACTTTTCCCCTTTGGCAAACTTTTTGCATTCTCGGTATGTTTGACCAGATAATTCACGGCTATGACAGATGATAACAGCTCGAACGCCACCTTTTGAATGAGCCTATAAACACATTTGATTATTGGAACCCATGACACGGGATGTTGGAAACAAAAGACAGCTGGACAAAATATGAGCAATACCTTGAGCTTCATGAGCATGGGACACACAAATGCAAGGGTTTTTCCAGAGCCGGTTGGGGCACAGGCAAAGCATTCACGATCCTATATCATAGCAGTGAAGGAAAATATCAGTAAAAACAATATTGTGATAATATCTCTCTTGCAAACAATATCAAGTTTGCATGAATCAAAACCAAGATCAAACTACAGCAACTATTTTCTGAAGAACATGATGTCCAATGTGATCCATACCTGTAAGAGTACTGGAATAGCCTGCTGTTGGATTGGTGTTGGTTCTCTGAATCCAAGTTCTGCCAGATTCCGCAATAAATAGGACGGACATTTATAACTATAATAAACAGTTCATTTTAAGATTCTGAACCATCAATGCCATGTTCATGTAAATATATAATAATAAGCAGAATATGTAACAACCAGATTCCAGAACAATAATATTAACAGAAAAATAACCTGGTTTTCAACTCATCAAAGCTTTGAAGTGGAGACGGCACATTGTAACCGGAGACATGAATGTTATGACTCTTCCTGAAGATAGCATCACGCTAAAAAGAGATGAAAAATAAAAGTGAATGGTGGGAAAATCATTGCACAAACTTAAGAACATGGAGAGTCCTGTATATTGCACAAAACATAAAGGGCCTAAACCTCGAGTTGCTTATTTTTTTCTTTCTTCAGACGACTGGACTCATCATCATCGGCTTGGACTTTTTCATTTGACTTCAATGTTGAACTTCGGAACACACTGAATCCATCAACAGCTTCTTTTATTTGCTCATAGAAACAAAGCATAAGTGAGATAAAGAACAGTTAATACAAGTGATGATGACATAGAATGTTAAAACATGAGAATGAGAATACCAGAAGAGGTTTTCTTTCGCTTCCTTTTCTTTGAAGACACAGCTTCTATTGTTTCCTTGACTTCTTCATCTTCTGTCACACTCTGAATCTTCGCCAAACTAGTATCGGCAGTTTTTTTCTTTTTTCAAAAAATAAAAATTATCAGTGTCTCGCATAGATTAAGAAATGAAATAGGTAAGCATTGGACTTTTATATTGGGTATAACCCATTCTTACAAACCGACTTTTAAGGTGAGAGATGTCACTCTTTACAAACTCATTTCAAACATTATCTTTATTTTATGTGGGACTAGGGATTTTACCAATACACTCCCCCACGAGTCATGCCCAAAACTATAGAGCTTGATGCATGGATTAAATGGCAGGTGGCCCAAATCGATAGGCTCTAATACCATATTAAGTTTATATATTGGGTTTAACTCATCCTAACAAAACCGACTAGTAATGTAGGGGGTGTCACTCTTTATAAACGCGTTTCAGACTCTATCTTTATTACGTGGGACTTTGGGTTTTTCTCAATAGCAAGAAAATGACTATATTTTATCAAGCCTTGCCGCATAAACATGTCTGAAACCATCTCTCTCATGCACGACTTACTTTTAAAAAACCTAAAAGATTAAAAAAAATCTGAAATCCTCCAAAACAGAAGTCCCTTTCTTTGTGAACTTGTAACTTTAAAACCATGCAGAGAAGATTCATTCCATTACATGCTTCATTTGATTTCTTTATGCTTAGCTCTAGTATCTGCTCTAATGGGCAATATATTAAGAATACAGTGTGCAGTATCATCATTTTCATGAACCGTGAACTTCATTATACAATCAAAGTGTTTCTTAAAAACTTTCAAATGCTAAAAATAGTCTTATCAGAAACTCTTGTAGGCCATAAGGACGGTTTATCAAATAAGCTAGTAGCTGTTGTTAAGTCCTATATGCATACAAAATATCAGGCTACTATGATTGACAAAGGTACAGAAGAGAAAACTGCTCCGAATTTTTATGGTTGAAAATTGAGCAGTGTTGAATATTTAGGTCAAAAAATTGGTTCCAGTTTCTTGAATTCACTTTCAGCGGCGTTTAGTTAGAGAGAGATTGAAATGGTACCTGAAACCTGGCAATATCTGCGCCGAATTTCTTTCTATCAAAACGAATGCCGGCGAACAAAGAGTCGTTGGACATGGTGATGGTGGGGTTTATATGAGAGCTTGCAGTTGCAGTGGCCACCGTTCGTTAACCTGCTGCGGCGAGGACCCGAGCACTTTCCCTTGCAACGATTTTCACTTCTTACACTACTACTTTTCTTTAGTGACAATAACTCGTATTTGTTGGGCCTCGTAGAAAGGGACTTGCTTTTAGTATGCACTAAATTCATTTCTACACCTCCTTTTAGGTTTTTATTGTTTTTTCTAAAGTAAACCTCCATATTTTAGAGGATGATTGAGAAACTTCAAATCTAATTCAGGGGTATAATTTTGTTTATAAAAAAAGGTGTTCCCAATTTTAATATTTGGAATAGTTTACTTTATAAAAATTAAGAGTGTTCAAAATACTTTTATGATGTTATGGAAATTAGTTTTATAATCTACAACATATGTTATAATCGGTTGGGTTCTAAAATTTGAAAATTGAAGAACTCGTAGAAGTAACATTTATAACCTAAACAAATCATTAAATTTAACAGAACTCAACAATATAATGCATCAATAACACCAGTCATATATCAACATAAATTAACAACACTAATTAAACACAATTAATATCATAAATCAGATAAACTACGTATTTATTTAGCTCAATCATGCAATATGAGATTTCATCATATGTCTTCATGGGATGAATAAAATTTGAACAAACATATTTGACTATGTTTATGGTTAACTCTATTAATCTATTGGTACCATATTAATCAATGATAAGTGTCTAAATTAAATGATTTTTTATAATATAATTAAGGCACTTACTGACTTATTTTTGTAAGAAACCACAATAAAAATCTAGTTAGGTTTTAGTTATGAGAATAGTAAAATGATCTTTTTTCCATTCTTTTTAAGGAAAATACACTAGGAATGGCCAAAGATCAAAGTCGGATTGTTATGAAGACTACAACGACGTCGCTAGTGAAATCACCAATGGCCTAGCAAGTAAAAGTCTGGGAGTGTGAAAGGTTTTAAAGCAAAGATTATCGTAAGGATGACTAATAAGTGTGTAATTTACATATTTATCACTATCATATCCACACATTTATTTGCTTACTTAGACACGAAATAACACAAGAAACTTCTAATTTATGTTGAATTAAGAGTTTTCCTGATAAATATGCATTGATCCTATTTTACATCTTTTTGACATTTTAGGTTGAAAGATGGAAAATCATAGCAAAAAGGATCAATTGTCAAGCCAGACAAAGTACCTAACCTAAAGATCTAGAAGTTAAACCAAGCCAAATTTGTATGGCCGATTTGAGCTCGATCAGTGTAACTTGAGGTATAATGTATGGCAGGAAAAAAAGAGCAATTTTTTGGGCGAATGATAGTTTGACAACGAATATGAGAGAGAATTAAAAGGATCAAAAATCATGAAAATATGTTAGGTGAATATTCAACTCACCAATGAATTTATGGGGACTCAAAGGTGGTTTGAGAAGACTTCGACGCTTGGTAAATCTAAAGGAAACTTTGTTTGGCAGTATGCCGAGATTAATCTATCAAATATATATGAAGAATCCTCTTTTTGTACTAAATTGAAGCTAGGTTAGAGTTTATTATGACTGGGTATGTGTTTATTGTTTCTCTGATGTGAACTACACATACACTTCATTTTATACATGTTTGTGTGTATTATAGTCCATGGGAATTGTTTGTTCAATATATACCATCTAATATATATCAATGGGTTGACACATTGCGAATTATAAAATCCAAACCATGCAAAACACCTTTGAATTTGGGTTCGTATTCTAGAATTTGACTTGTGTTTTGCATCAAAATGCATTTTTGGTTGACATTTATTATTTTTTTTTTTAAATAAACAATAAACATAATGGCACATTAAAAAAGTAATATTGTAATCAAAAAATAATATTATAACTCGAAAACAAATAATAGATAATGTCGTGTTTAAATACATAATATCAACATATACATAATATGATAGAACAGAGGTAAGATAGAATATGATGGAGAAAATTATTTTATTAATGAATACGAAAACGAAATTAATTCCAGAGCTGCTGCTCCTCAGTCAGAGAAAATTATTCTCTCGCTGCCCAACCCTAATATGAAAAAACAGAATAATAATAACCCCCTAGCTACTGCCCCATATACTCCTATTTATAAGAGGAATACTACCTACTTTAACTCCTATTTATTTGGGAAATACTAACTAATTTATTGACTGAATACACTCCTATTTATTTGGGGAGTATTCCTATTCTTTCTCACATATACCCTCCACTGTTTAGGCCCAAAATTATCTCTGTTAACCAACACATCCCCATCATCACTTGTGGGGTCTGATCCATTCCTATCATCACCCTCACCTGCAACATTAGCCTTGTCCTCAAGGCGCAAATCAGGGAATTGACTCTTCAACAGCAGTTCCTCTTCCCAGGTAGCATCTCCAACATCCATCCCTTCCCATTGAATCAACCATTCTCTCTTTGCTGTCCACCATCAAACTTGTCCCTCCATGACAAAACCTTAGCCGGAGTAATGTCCCATTTTTCGGACTCTAAACTGATAGGTAACTGAGTTGTAGCAGTATAGTTGCCCACCGCTTTCTTCAATTGCGACACATGAAAGGTAGGATGTATTTTAGATGTAGGTGGCAACTTCAACTTATAAGCAACCTGCCCTATCTTCTTCATGATTTGATAAGGTCCGAAAAATCTAGGGCCCAATTTTTGATGGATTCTCTGCACAACCGATTATTGTCGATGAGGACGTAATTTGAGGAAAACCTAATCACCAACCTCAAATTGCACTGCCTTGCGTCTCTTGTCAGCTTGGTATTTCATGTCCTCCTGGGCTTTGAGTAAATTAGTTTTCAATTGACGCAACGCCTCATCTCTGTCCCTTAACTCCTGCGCTACAGCTTCCACTCTGGTTTCACCTTCCAAAAAATGCACCAACACTGGAGGCTTTCGGCCGTACACCACCTCGAAAGGGGTGAACCCTGTTGACACATGGAATGTGGTATTGTACCACAATTCTGCCCACGGAATCCAGTGTGCCCATGTCTTAGGTTGATATGCAATAAAGCAACGTAGACAGGTCTCTAAACAACGATTAATCACTTCTGTTTGGCCATCCGTTTGGGGATGGTATTCCGAGGACATTTTAAGCACTGTACCTACTAATTTGAACAACTCTTTCCAAAAGATACTCACAAACAAGGGGTCACGATCACTAAGAATAGACTCCGGAATTCCATGTAATCTAACCACTTCCTTAACAAAAATAGCAGCTATTGAGCGAGCGGTAAATGGATGTTTAAGAGGAATGAAATGGCTGTACTTGGAGAGACGGTCAACAACAACCAAGATAGCTTCAAATCCATTACTTTTTGGCAAACAAGTAATGAAATCCATAGATATCTCACTCCACACCAAAACCGGAATAGGAAGAGGTTGTAGTAATCCATTAGGAGTAGTTGCCGCATATTTTTGTCGTTGACAAGTATCACAAGCTTTCAGAAAATCTTGCACCCTCCGCATCATTCCTTGCCAATATAAAGTTCCAGCCATTCTCTTATAAGTGCGTAGGTAGCCGGAGTGACCACCACTCGGAGAAGAATGAAAATCTTTGAGTAATTCCTCAATAAGTGGTGAGCTAGCAGGTATAACTAACCTATTTTTGTAGAATAAGATGCCACCTTTTAAAGCAAAACCAGGTTTAGCATTAGGATCCTTTTGAATTGCTTCCACAATCTTTTTAAGCAAAGGATCATTTGATACTTCTTGTTGCAATTGGCTGCTCTGCTGCCAAATAGGGTAGGATTTAATCGCTTGCAACTCAGCATCCTCGTGTTGTCTAGATAAAGCATCAGCCACTTTATTTTCCACTCCCACCTTGTACACTACCTCAAAGTCAAAACCCAACAACTTAACCATCCATTCTTGCTGATTTGCTGTGGTAATACGTTGTTATAGCAAGTGTTTTAGGCTCTTTTGATCAGAATAAACCACAAACCTTCTTCCTAACAAGTAATGTCGCCAGTGTTGAATAGCTAGCACTAAAGCCATCAACTCTTTATCATAGGCAGATTTGGATAACCTAGATGATTCAAAGGCCTTGCTAAAATATGCAATGGGATGCTTTGATTGCAACAATACTGCACCAACTCCTTTACCTGAGGCATCACATTCAATTTCAAATGGAATCTTGAAATTAGGCAAGGCTAAAACTGGGGCAGTTGTAACAGCTACTTTCAATTTCTCAAAAGCTTCCGCAGCTGCCGCATTCCAGCTAAAACCATCCTTCTTTGTCAATTCTGTCAAGGGTTTAGCAATTTTTCCATAGTTCGCTATAAACTTTCTGTAATAATCGGTCAACCCCAAAAAGCCTCGCACTCCTTTAACATTCTTAGGGATCGGCCATTGTAACACACTGCTAACCTTGGCAAGATCAACAGCAACCCCTGCTTTGGAAATGACATGGCCCAAATATTCCACTTGGTGCTGACCGAAGGTACATTTCTTCCGATTTGCCACAAACTGATACTGCTTCAGAATATTAAGGACCACCTCTAAGTGTTGCAAATGTTCAGCCCAACTACTATTGTATACTAGGATATCATAAAAAAAAAACCAGGACAAACTTCCTTAGAAAGGGCTTGAAAATTGCATTCATCACCGATTGAAAGGTTGCAGGAGCATTGGTGAGGCCAAACGACATTACCAAAAACTCGTAGTGACCCTCGTGAGTCCGAAAAGTCGTTTTATGAATATCTTCTTCCTTCATACGAATTTGATGATAACCCGATTTAAGATCAAGCTTAGAGAAATAACTACAGCCATGTAACTCATCTAACAATTCATCTACAATTGGAATAGGGTACTTGTCCTGAATTGTTGCCTTATTGAGTGCACGGTAATCTACACACATACGCCAAGATTGATCCTTCTTCTTGACCAAAATGACGGGACTAGAGAAAGCGCTGGTGTTGTTTCGAACCACCCCTTGCTGCAATAGGCTCTGAATCTATTTTTCAATTTCATCCTTGTGTAAATGAGGATATCTGTAAGGTCGCACACTTACCGGACCAGCACCCTGTAAAAGTTCAATTGAATGACTAGTGTTTCTTGGCGGAGGAAGGCCTTGAATTTCTTTAAACACAATACTAAAACGGTCCAACAATCCTTCCAACTCCTTAGTCTGTTGATCGGAGACATGCGACACCTGTGACCCTAGCACCTCCATCAAGGTAGGCCATTCACAGCCTGCTATCATTCGAGAAGGAGTGATAATGCTTTGGAAAGTAGTCATCTTATCTTTTACAACCTGACCAAGTAACTTCACCATACTGCCCTTATGGTTGAACACCATAGACATTTCTTTCCAATCCATGGTCACCTTCCCCAAAGTTTCCAGCCACACAACTCCTAAAATCAAATCCACACCTCCTAACTCCAGCACATAAGCATCAAAGCAAATCTGCACCGCTCCCACGTTCAGCTGAACTCCATTGCATCTACCCTTAGTTAGGACACGATGACCATCTCCTAACTTAACACCCAAAGGATTAGAAGGCACCATAGGCAATCCAAGGGCTTCAACCACCTTAGGGGATATAAAATTATGTGTGGCTCCACTGTCAATAAGAACCAAAATAGATGCACCTTGTAAACATCCTTCCAATTTCATCGTCCGGACTTGGTTTGGATTAGTGGATACACCAAACAGTCTCATGGTTTTACATTCTAATTCCTCTTGTGTGAGTTCTTCTTCCGACTCAGCCGCTAACACCACAATCTCTCCTTCATCGTTGACAATTTCATCATCCCCCAAGATAATCAATCATAACTGTTTTGTTGCACATTGATGGAGAGGATCCCATCATTCGTTGCAACGAAAACAGAGTCCTTTCGCTCGACGCTCATTAACCTCTGCACTTGGTAGATGGCGAACACCACGAGATTGACGGCGCGAATTGTCACCTAAATTTGGGCGAGAAGATGCTGTAGAATTGGTAGGACGTGTTGACCCGGTTTGAGATCCAGACCCCGAAACAGTACGCGTTTTGCTCACATTGTTATTAGTCTGGGTCTGAATTGCAGATCCGTTCCCTTCCCCTTCGCGAACAGCCCAATTAGGTTTTTGAGATTTTGTCCAAGAGCCATGACCCGGTTTGTAACGTGCTCCAGAATCCTGACCAGAAGCCACTGCAAACTCCCTTTCAACATCACGAGCCAATTGCATTGCTAGGTAACGGTTACGAGGCTTGAAGGTACGCACACGAGAGCGAATATCATGACGTAAACCACCAATGAAATAACCAAGAAACTGTTGCTCTGGAAAACGACCGCACTGTGAAGAATACAGTTCGAATTCGGCAATGTATTCCTCTATTGATCCTGATTGTTTTAGTTCCTTCAGTTCCTCAAACGGGTTCTCCAAACGCCCACCTCCAAATCGAACCATCATCGCTTCACGGAGGTTCTCCCATGACAGTTCCTCTGTTGAATCATGCCATAGGTTAAACCAATGGATAGTAGGGCCTTCCATGCTTAATTTCGTCAACTGAATACGAACATCCTGCGAAATTCATTGTACCTCAAAGTACGTCTCTGCCCGAGTGATCCATGCAACAGGATCGTCACCGGTAAATGCTGGTAACTCCACCTTCTTCGCAGATAAACGAAACTCATCCAGCGGTGAGGTAACTGTAGCACCGTTTGGCTGCGACACTTCACGATGAGCCATTGCACGTTGAATTTCAGCACCAATGAACTCTCGTAACGCCACAATGCTAGCCTCAACACCTTCCAACCGTTCTTCCACTGCAGAAACACGGTCAGCCATCTTAGGAGCTTTGGGCATCAACAACGGTAGGTCGGACCAATTGATAGAACAGAGGTAAGATAGATTATGATGGAGAAAATTATTTTATTAATGAATACGAAAACGAAATTAATTCCAGAGCTGCTGCTCCTCAGTCAGAGAAAATTATTCTCTCACTGCCCAACCCTAATATGAAAAAACAGAATAATAATAAACCCTAGCTACTGCCCCATATACTCCTATTTATAAGAGGAATACTACCTACTTTAACTCCTATTTATTTGGGAAATACTAACTAATTTATTAACTGAATACACTCCTATTTATTTAGGGAGTATTCCTATTCTTTATCACATATACCCTCCACTGTTTAGGCCCAAAATTATCTCTGTTAACCAACACATCCCCATCATCACTTGTGGGGTCTGATCCATTCCTATCATAATACTACAAATAAATATACATAATTTTGTGTACATATACAAATAAAAAATACATCTTACTTTGTAGCACATGAACTATTCTCATTCCTCCAAAACCTCTTTTGTCACAAGGAATTCTCAACCTTCATTTGAATGCTCTATATAACATCGTAAACTTTAGTACCCGACTTAATAACCTTATGAGATGATAATTCAAAAGTCATGTCTCAAGTTTATGTGCAAACAGGGACCAGATTGTCATGCTCCTCTTCTTTTGCCTCTTGTTCAAGTGATTCATCCTCAATTAGTACCGACGATTTTTCCTCAGTCATTGAAATCGGGTAAGGAAGTGATATCTTAATATAATACCTTATGTATCATGTCGCCATGTCTTAACTATTAGGAACATATGGTCTAGCCACTCAACATACTTATGATCAACATGCTCTTGAGTGATCATGTGTACAACATAGACAAATTGATGTCTTAAAATAGTCTGCATGTTATTGAACAGGGGCAAAACTAGCTCTGAAAAGTACCTAACCATACACAATACACATTTGACCTAACCAAAATAGAATCTAATGTTAATGAGAATTTGTGTGGTACGCTGAGTGTCGTATTTGTTCAATAACTCGTATTTTCACTTCTACACTACTATTTTTTTTAGTGACAATAACTCGCATTTGTTGGACCTCATGTCCCCGTTAAGAAAGGAACTTGCTTTTAGTATTGAACAAAATTCATTTCCACACCTCCTCTTAGGTTTTTATTGTTTTTTTCTAAAGTAAACCTCCATATTTTAGAGGATGATTGAGAAACTTCAAATCTAATTCAGGGGTATAATTTTGCTTATAAAAAAAAGGCGTTCCCAATTTTAATATTTGGAATAATTTACTTTAGAAATTGAGAGTATTCAAAACACTTTTATGATGTTATGGAAATTTAGTGATATAATCTATAACATATGTTATAATCGTTTTTGGATTCTAAACTTTGAAAATTGAAGAACTTGAAGAAGTAACATTTATAACATAAGCAAATCATTAAATTTAATAAATTAAACAACATAATGCATTATTCAACAATAATATATCAACATAAATTAAAAACACTAATTAAACACAAACAATATCATAAATCAAATAAACTAGTTATTTATTTAGCTCGATCATGCACTATCTGATCTCATCATATGTTTGAGACGAATGAAATTTGAACAAATATATTTTACTATGATTATGGTTAACTCTATTGATCTATTGGTATGATATTGATCAATAATAAGTGCCTAACTTAAGTGATTTTCCATAATATAATTAGGGTACTTACTGACTTATTTTATAAGAAAACAAAATAAAAATCCCCTTGTTATTGTATATGTTATATTAGTTAGATTTTAGTCATGAGAATAGTAAAATGATTTTTTTACATTCTTTTTAAGTAAAATACACTAGGAATGGCCAAAGATCAAAGTTAAGTTGTTATGAAGACTACAAGGAAGTCACGAGTGAAATCACTAATGGCCTAACAAGTAAAAGTCACGAAATGTGAAAGGTTTCAAAACAAGGATTCTCGTGAGGATGACTAATAAGTGTGTAATTTACATATTTATCATTATCATATTCACATATTTATTTGCTTACTTAGACACGAAATAACACAAGAAACTTCTAATTTATGCTTAATTAAGAATGTTCCTGATAAATACACATTGATCCTATTTTATATCTTTTTGATCATTTTAGGTTGAAAGTTGGAAAATCATAGTAAAAAAGATCAATTGTCAAGTCAAACAAAGTACCTAACCTAAAGATCTAGAAGTCAAACCAAGCCAAATTTGTTGGGCCGATTTGAGCTCGATCAGTGTAACCTGAGGCATAATGCATGGTAGGAAAAAAAAAGAGCGATTTGTTGGGCGAATGATAGTTCGACAATGAATATGGGGAAGAATTAAAAGGATCAAAAATCATGGAAATCTGTTGGGTGAATATTCAACTCACCCAACAAATTGATGGTGGCTCACAAAGGTGGTTTGAGAAGACTTCGACACTAGGTAAATCTAAAGGAAATTTCGTTTGGCAATATGCCTAGATTAATCTATCAAATATATATATGAGAATCTGATCTTACCTAGATCAGACAGTATCTGGTGGCCAACAACGTCGTCTGGACTTCAGCTCCGGTGAGGTTGAAAGACGGCCGGGGAGGGGGGTGTACCTACAAGGTACTCCGACGCTCAAGTAAGGTGACTGTCAGAGAATAATAGCAAGTACAGAGATGAGAGTAAGAAAGTGTGTGTAACCTGACCCTCTCAAGTGAGAGGGTATTTATAGAGAGCCGGGGCCAACGGTTACTTGCATTGGGCTGGATTGCCAGGCCCAATCCAAGTAACTTCCAGGGCTTACGTGGCGTAGTGAAGACCAGCACGTGGTCTTCGCCCTGGGGTAACCGTTCCTAGATCTCCGGAATTAGGGCAGACCGATTCCATCGGGAGTGGGTGGTTACATGAGAACGTGTCCTCGCGAGGAGGAGTCTTGCGTGTCGGGGATAGTCATGTCCTCGCGGAGGAGGACTCACTTGCGGGCGGAGATGGCTCCTCTCGGGGAGGAGCACATGAGCGTCGAGGAGAGACAAGCTTGGGGAGGCTTAAAGCCTATGCCCGACGGTCCATGTAGTGAGTGTCGTACACACCCGAGGTTAGGCGTGTGCCCGACCCTGAGGAGGTGAGCTTGTGCTCGACAGTGGTCTTGCTATGAGTCCTTATTGGGTCATCCCAGACCTTGTGGGTTGGGCCTGCTCGACTGATGAGCATGCTTCGGCCCAGTCCAGAATAAGATCCCCCCAAGTTGTTGCTCTGAGCATCAGAGTGATGACTTAATGGTTAGCCATGTCGAGGACTCATCGAGGAAGGGATGCTAACGAGGAGCGGTAGGTCAACCGGGGAGAGATAAATCGATCCCTCGGGATAGGTTGACCGAGGATGTGCGACGTTGCGGGGATATGAGAAGTCTGAAGCGAGGCGAATGGGAAGGCGCTCGTTGGGAAATGAAAAGACGCGCGTGGGGAAACGGGTGCCACGTGTCAAACGCCATCATTGCCTAGGGGCGACTAGGCTAGGGTAGCGTACTCCAGTAGTCTAAAACTCTTCGAATTCCGTGAGGATCCTATAAATAAGCCTCACCTCATTTCATTTGCACCATTTGCTCTCCCTTCGCTCAGACTTCCTCTCTCTATTCCTTCGTTGCTTCGCCACCGCGCGCCGCCACCAACTGTCGTGCCGGAACCCTACCGGAAGTGTTTTACAAGTAATTTTTTCTCTTTTCCCTCCTTTCGTTTGCATTTATAGGGTGAATCTTATGGTGAACTGGTGAAGTTCCCATGGAATTCATGAAATATCTGCCGAAAATGGCGGAATTTCATAGTTTAGTCGTTGAATCTCGCGGGAAGGGATGATGAAATCCCCGAGGACACGAAGAATATCCCAGGGTCGTGAGATGAATGTTTCTTAGTTCTTTTGTTGAATGTCCTGGGGAATAATGATGGAATCCCCGGGGAGCCGACGCTTATCTCGGGGATACAGGTCGAATACCCCGGGGTCCCGCCCAATTTCGCTCCCGGCGGGCTCGATGACGGTCGCGGGCTCGCGTTCCCCGATGTTCCCTCCTCGCCCCTTCACTTGATCAGCGGTGGAAGGGGTGGATTTGATATGGGTCATCGAATTCACCATTTCCTTCTGCTTTTCAGGTAGATGGACGTACTGCCCGTGGCTGAGGGATCTTTGGACGTCGACGACCAACCCGACTCTCCAATGGCACCAATCGCTAGGGTCGAGGAACGTTCCCTCGAGGAGTGGGTCAGCGATGAGCCGTTGAACATTGCTTCCCATTTTGTCAACGAGGACGAGGACACTATTTTTTGTACCGTCGAGCATCAAGTGGTGGGTTCCTCAAAGTCGTGGAAGGTGTTCCAACCTCAAGCACACCATCGCATATGCTCGACGTACCGAGGGATGAGGTTCCCTCTTTACGAGTTCATGTTCGACAAGGCGAGGTGGCATCTACCCTTTACAGATTTTCAATGGGTTGTATTCGTTTGGTTGCGCCTGGGGCCTTCGCAACTCCACCCCAACTCCCTCGCTTTTATCCGAGCTTTCGAGCTCGTCTGCAGATACCTCTGAATCGGGGCAACCGTGCCTCTCTTCTTTCGCATCTTCCACCTCCAGCGACAGGCCTCCGATGGAAGACACGGTTGGGTGTCTTTCAAGCAAGTGAGCAGCCTGTTTCACACTTATTTGGATTTCGTTCGTGACTTTAAACACCGGTATTATATCGTGAGGCCGGTCACTCTCGAGGCTATGAATTCGGTGTATTGTCGAGTTTCCCGTGAGGCGGACGGGTAAACGGAGGAGGTCCTCGAGCCGAGATTCCCCTTGTTCTGGACGGAAGAACACTTCAAAAAGGGGACGGACATCTATAAGGTCAGTCCTGGCCGTTTGGACGAGGGGGATCGCCTGGCTTATGAGAGAATAATAGCGTTCGTCAACAGTTTTAATAGGGGCAAGTTCGTGACGATGGACGTGGAATTCGTCCGGGGGGACGATGGGCAGGTGTTGACGAAACGTCGTCTGATTAATACGAGGGCCCTCCTCGAGACGTTCTCCGATGAGGATGCTCTCGAGCTGCTAGGTGGTGCCATCCTCTTCGACTTACTTTTTCTTCGTATATCGACCTCCGGTTTACTGACGTGTTTATTTTCTTTTTGCAGGAAAGATGTCGAGTGCTGAGGAGCGCTTCAAAAAGCTGAAACCTACCCGTGCTGCGAAGAAATGAAGCAAGAGTCGTGTCGAGCAGCTCCGAGTGCAGGAGCCCATTCCCACCCCGACACCCGGGGGTTCCTCTGGCTCTCACCAGGGTAGTGATTCTCTCAGCCCCCAGAGCTCTCCGAAGAGGCAACGACTTGCAAGCACAGTGGACATCGACCCTACCGAGCACGAGAGCCCCCCTGCCATGAGATTTGTGCTCCCGCCTTGTCACACAAGGCCAAACTTCTTTATGGGGAATAATTCGCTATGCGTGGGTGGCCCCGAAGCTCATGCCATCTTAAGCGTCGACAAGGCTTCTCGGCGAAGGATGCTGGTGGAGGATGTGTCAGCTGTGATGCGGGTTTGCGCGGCTGCCTTGGTTCTGAACGACGAGGCGTGCCCCACAAGCGAGCTGAACAAGTTGCGAGAAAGTTTCCAGTCCATCTCGGCCGAAATGGAGAAGGTGGGTAAGGAGATGGCCGACTGTAAAAGCCAGAACCAGGCCCAGGTCGAGCTTCAACAGAAATTGGAGGAAAAGTTGAAGAGTGCCGAGGAGGAGCGGAAACGTCTCGCCGGTGTTGAGGAGGAGAGGGATCGTCTCTTGGCGAGGAACACTGAATTGGAGGAGGCTGTCCGCCCCACTGAGGAGGAAACCGAGGAGGATAGGTTGCTGACTTCGCGGGCAGCGCTGATAGCGAAGCTCCGGGAAGCCGAGGATGGCAATCTCACGGTAGCTGGCATAGGTTTCAAGAACGCCATGGAGCAGCTTCGGGTCCTCAACCCTGACCTTTCGACTGAGGGGATCGACCCCGACTACGAGGTGGTCGACGGTCAGATCGTGCAGCTGATGAGAGTCGATGAGGTTCATGATCCCAAGCAGCCTGAAGGGACCGTCGCTGAGTAGGATTTTCTTCCCCGTTCTGTTCGGCCTGCGAGCCATTTTTATTTATTGGGATATTTCTGCCCGGCCTGCGTGCCAGGGGCTTTTTGACATTTTCGTAATATTTATACAATGGGCTTCTACCCGCTTTAATGCATTCTTGTTTATCTGCTAGTGCGTTGTTTGTATGGTTTTAATTGTGTGTGATGTTATCGCTTTTGTTATACTTTGTTTTTGTCTAAGTAATAAAGACTTTGGGATTTGCTCGACCTTGATAGTTCCTGGCCGCGTGGAGAGCTGGCCGGGTGGTCGGAGACGTATTCCGACCTTCAACGAGGCTAAGAACTCGGTCGAGGTCTAAGCTTCGTGGCATGAACTTCCCATCGCGAGCTGGGTGTTCTGCCTAATTGGTACGACGACGCAAGAGCTCGATCGAGGTGTCCTCGTCGGATCAAAGTGCTCGCGCACACACAACGCAGCCCTTGACCATCATGTTTCATATAGGGGTGTCGCGCTTGTACCTTAGTGTGTCCCCGTGACCGCGATGCTAGTGTGTCGCGGGCAGTGCTTAACTGTAATATTGTTTTAGCTTTTCAGCATTCCATGGCCGAGCAAGTTCTTCCCCGTGCAGATTTTCGAGGAAATAGGCTCCTGTCCCTATTTTTGCGCGGACGCGATACGGGCCCTCCCAGTTCGCGGCGAGTTTACCTTCTCGCGAGTCTTTCTGGTTCCTTCGTATGACGAGGGTGCCTACCTGAAAATCACGTTTGATAACTTCGTCGTTATAACGTAGTGTTATTTTTTGTTTAAGTGAAGCTTCTCGGAGAGAAGCGCCCGAACGTGTCTCCTCGACGAAGTCGAGTTCTTCTCTCAGGGCTTCGTCGTTCGCATCCCAGTCGAGGGGGGCTTCTGTCCTCCTCGAGGGTTCCCTGATTTCCACAGGAATCACCGCTTCCGTTCCGTAAGTCAGACGGAAAGGGGTCTCCCCGGTCGTGGAATGTGGAGTCGTTCGGTAGGCCCAGAGGACGTTGTGTAGTTCCTCGACCCAGCGTTGTTTGGCGTCGCCTAGTCGACGTTTAAGTCCTCGTAGGATCACTCTGTTCGCCGCCTCAGCCTGTCCGTTCGTTTGAGGGTGCTTGACCGACGTGAAGTGCTGCTTCGTGCCTAGCTTGGAGACGAAGTCTTGGAAGTTCTTGTCGGTGAACTATGTTCCATTGTCGGTGACAATAGCCTGAGGCACGCCGAATCGGGTGAGGATGTTTCTTTTGTAAAAACGCAGTATGTTGAAGGCCTTGATTTTGGCCAATGTTTCCACCTCAATCCACTTCGTAAGTAGTCCACCTCGACGATGAGGTATTTATTTTGATATGACCCCTGGACGAAAGGTCCAAGGATATCCATTCCCCACCACGCAAACGGCCACGGGGAGGACAGTGTTTTGAGCTCATTGGGAGGAGCAAGGTGCATGTCCCCGTGCCGTTGGCACCTGTCGTACTTCTTGACGTGTTCCTTGGCGTCCTGTTGCATGGTGGGCCAGTAATACCCTACTCGAAACGCCTTCCGGGCTAACGATCGTCCGCCGAGGTGTTGTGCAGTGATTCCTTCGTGGATTTCCTAGAGTATGCCGGGGACCTTGGTCTCCTCGACGCACCTGAGGAGGGGGATAGAAAATCCTCACCGGTATAGCTTGTCCTCGACTATCGTGTATGAACATGCCCGCCGTTTGACTATTGCGGCTTCCTTGGGATTTTCGGGCAGTTTGCCCGTCGTGAGGTATTCGTACACGGGGGTTATCCAGCAATTGCTGTCACCAATGGCGTTTACGCCCGTCACTGGAGCAGGTTTGTCGATGCTCGGCCGGGAAAGCACCTCTTGTATGACAGATTTGTTCCCGCCTTTCTTCTTTGTGCTTGCCAATTTGGACAAGACATCTGCTCGGGCATTGTGCTCACGGGGGATGTGAGTTACTTCCGCGGAAGTGAACTTTTTCATCTTTTCTTTCACCAGGGCCAAGTATTCTATGAGGTTGTCGTTCTTGGCCTGTACTCTCCTCGGACTTGCGAGGCCACGAGCTGGGAGTCGGTGAAGAGTTTGACCTCCTTGGCGCCGAGGTCCTCGGCCAGCCGAAGTCCGGCGAGGAAGGCCTCGTACTCCGCTTGGTTGTTCGACGTCGGGAAGGATAGTTCGAGGGATACTTCGACGAGGATGCCTTCCTCGTTTTAGAGGATGATGCCCACCCCACTTCCCTTCGGGCTGGATGCTCCGTTGACATAGATCGTCCATTTCTGTGATCCGTTGGTCGAAGGTTCGGGGACGGTCATCTCCGCTATAAAGTCGGCCAATACCTGAGCCTTCAGGGATTTCCTCCATTCGTATTGGATGTCAAACTCGGCAAGTTCGAGCGACCATCTGAGCATCCTCCCCGCCATGTCTGGCGGTCCAAGGAGCCGCCTTATAGGTTGTTCGGTCCTTACGACGATAGTGTGGGCGAGGAAGTAGTGGCGCAACCTCCTGGCCGCCGTGATGAGCACCAGGGCGACTTTCTCTATCTGCTGATACCTAAGCTCAGGGGCCTTTGAGGGCTTTGCTCGTGAAATAAATTGGCTGCTGCCCGTCCGGGGTTTCCCGAATGAGGACGGCACTGACTGCTTCACTCGTGATTGCAAGATACAAGAAGAGTGTCTCCCCGCCCTCAGGCCGTGAGAGGACCGAGGGCTGCGATAAGACTTGTTTTAGGTGGAAGAGCGCCTGCTCGCATTCTTCGCTCCACTCAAACTCCGCTTTTTGTCGAAGAAGTTTGAAAAATGGGAGTGCGTACTGTGCATATTTGGCGACGAAGCGGGAGAGAGCGGTGAGCATCCCGTTCAATGATTGTATCGACTTCTTTGAGTCCAGAGTAGGGATCTCGGAAAAAGCTCTACACTTGTCGGGGTTGGCCTCGATTCCTCGTTCCGTGAGGTAAAATCCGAGGAACTTACCTGCCCGAACGCCGAAGGTGCATTTGTCGGGGTTAAACCTTGAAATTCTGGTACCAGATATGTGATGTTACGTGTGATGTCACAACAACACACTCTGCAATGGACAATGTAAAACAACAAAAGAGAACACAAAGAATTGTTCACCCAGTTCAGTTAAACAACTTACTCTGGGGGCTACCAAGTCAGGAAGGAATTTCACTATCAGTAGAATTAATTTACAGACTCAACAACCCAGTTGATATCTCCTAAACTTAATCTCTACCTAATGAACATTCTACCTAAGAGACCACTTAGGTATGAGAACACTACTCACTTCCTAAAACACCTCAAAGATCACACTTTGAGAAACACAACTTGATTCTACTTCATAGCTTTGATCAAGAACAACTCAAAACAACAACACCAATTCACACTAGAATGGTTTACAACTTATACACGAAGACACAAACGAATCTCAGTCTTTAGCTCTCTTTCTTCTGTACTTTCTTCAAAGGTTTGATGCGCTTTATATAGCAATTTGATTTTGTCTTGGACCTCCTACAATATCTGACCTGATTTGTTATTTAAAACTGGATCTTCAAAACAGATTTTATCTCCCAAAATCTTCTTAAATCTTCAGCCTTTAAACACTCCTACAAATCTGCATCAAATCTGTTTGCAACAGAAAATATCTCCTCCAAGATACTCGCATCCAATAACTCTAACAGCTCTCCCAAATTTCAGCTAATATGCTTAACCCTAAAAATATCTCAAACCTGATGTTTTACTGATCTGCATATCTGATGTCATGACATCGCATGTGACATCAGGCTACAAAACATCAATAACATTAACCCATGTTAAGACTCAATGTTAAGACATCACCCATGTGACATCAACATTGAACAACTTTGTTTTACCAAAATTCTAGCCAATCCAAGAACTAACAATCTCCCCCTTTGGCTAATTTTGGCTAAAACAATCTCTGCAACATCAGAGACTTCAGCAGCGGATAAATTTTTTAACACAAACAGCTCCAAAACAATCTCCCATAAAGCATAACCAGCTGCAAACTCCCCCTCAACACAGAATCATCCTACAGCTAGCTGCACACAACTGCACAAACAAACTCCCCCCTCAACTTCTGTAGCACATCAGAAACAGGACTCACAACCACACCTTGGCTTAGCTAACTCTCCCCCTTTTTAGCCATAATTGGACAAACACCTGCTAACTACCAGTTAGTCCTAATCTAGCTCTTATTGTCAGTCTAAAGTCTGCATACAAGACAAGACAAATCATAGAACATAAAAAGTGCTTAAAAAGCCACAATATTCAAATTACATAATTCAGTGCAGAATCAAAACAGCAAAAAAACTATTGTCTAGCAGAAACAACAAAAGAACTAATCTTCATCAGAGCTAGGGTCATCTTCACCATCATCTTCATCTTCCTCAGAATTGACATCTTCACCATTGACATCATCATTATCATCTTGTTCCAAGGACTGGATCAGCTTCTCAATCTCATTCTTTCTAGTCATGCTGGTACTGATCACAACATCCAGATCCTTATAAGCAGCCTTCAATCCTGCAAGTAAATCAGCCTTGGTACTTTTCTTCTTGTTTCCAGCATCTGATGTTGAGCCAATGTCTGGAACATGACTCCCAACAAACAATTTTGGATGCAGAGATAAAGTAGACTCCCTCTTGCAGGCTGTGTCTGAACTTGTCAATATGCTAGGATGTTGTTTCAGAATTACCCCACAAATAAGAGATGGAAATGCTATAGGCATTTTGATAGCATTAGTGGTGGCATGTTTCACAGTCTGTTCAAAAATATATGATCCATAGTCAAATTTCTTCTTAGTGCCCACAGCATAAATGAACCTTCCTAATCCCACAGCTGTTGTGGTTTTATGATTAGTTGGCACCCAATTTGCAGCTCCAATTCTGTGCAAGATAGCATACTTAACACTAAGTTTGCTAGTTGGCAGTTTTCCTTTCAAGGGCCACACTTTAACTTGACCAGCAGTTATTTCCTTGCAGACATCATTATCAGTGACTTCTAGCTCTGCAAACTCTTCTTCTTTTCTTCCTAGGAAATTGTTGATAACCTTAGGAGAGAATTCAATACATTTGCCTCTCACAAACACTTTCATGAAATCCACACTTCTTTTGTCAGAAATATTCATTGGAATATTGACCATAAATTCCTTAACCAGACTGTCATAACACTTGGAGAACCTACAAACAGTCTTCATCAATCCAGCAACCTTTATCACCTCTATGACTTCTTTAATTTCCATAGCCTCTTTACCAATCTCTCTTTCAAGAGCAAGTCTTCTTTGACAAACAAATTTCCACATGGAAGCACTGCTTGCATAATGGAATGAAATGTTGTCAATAGGAACATCAGGTATCTTGTCAGCAATTCTCTTCAAGATTGACTTTCTCACAGGAGTGATGTCTTAAACATCATCCTCAACATCATACTCTGATTCAGATTCTTCCACAAGCTTCCTCTTCCTGGGATTTGTAGCGAGCGATTTTGGACGCGGTTCTTAAGCGTTGGTCGCTCTCTGCGGTTTGAGCTTTGACTACAGGTCGATTCATTTTTTATCCTATTGTGAGCTGAATAAGGAAGGGAAATAGATGTCTCCAATTAACCCTGCTTGCATACTGAGTTTAAACAGCGGTCTGTTAGGTTACGGATGCTATCAATGTGGGGGGCCTTTGTACTGGTTATTTGTATTTTCGCCAATACTGTTCTCTTTCTTTTTTACCTGGGCATAAGGTTTCTGGCGGGGAATAAGGATTAGGATGTTAGGACTGGTGCTTTTGAATTACTGCTTTTGATTGACGAAGATATGGGATTTGGGTTTTTTGTTGATTGCGCTCGCTAAGATCTTTTCTTTCGATCTTATGCCTACGTATTCCCGTTTACCGAAACAGGGAAATTAGAGCATTCGTAGTTCCTCCTATTCTATGGGAGGAAAAAGGTGTTTTGGTGTCTTGTTCAAAGCCCAAGACATGAAGCGAAAGGTGATTTGTATCTTGTTCGAAGCCCAAGATGTGAAGCTGAAAGGTCTATTTGTGTCTTGTTCAAAGCCCAAGACGTGAAGCTGAATGGTCTATTTGTGTCTTGTTCAAAGCCCAATACGTGAAGCTGAAAGGTCTATTTGTGTCTTGTTCAAAGCCCAAGACATGAAGCTGAAAGGTCTCAACTTTAGAGAGAATTTGTCATCTCTAAAGAGGGGGAGGAGAATTACTTTAACTGGGATACGCGAATCCGAGTAATGCCATAATTTCCGAAGAAAGGGTGTTAACCTGAAGTAGAAGACTTTAACTCAGTGTAGAGCAATGCCATCTTTCCTTAGGAATTTCTCATGCTAAAAGAGGGACAGTGGCATGGATGTAGATGATCCAGAGGCTTTCCGCTTACAGCGATTAGATGAAGGGAAAGGAGTTGTTGATGTTTGTGTACTGCGAACGAGGCACAACTTTGATGCTAAAAGGTCGATTGGATCAACCAGTGGTTTTCTTATACAAATCCTAAGAGGAGGCTAATTTCCGCTAGGAAAATCATTATACAAAGCCTAAGAGGAGGCTATCTTGTGTCTCGTACAAAGCCCGAGAGAGAGGCTAAAGGTTTTTGACCCAGTGGGGCATATCGTTATACAAAGCCTAAGAGGAGGCTATCAAAGAGTTGACTCAGTTGGAGAGTCTTTTATACTCAGTAATAGAGTGTTTTTGTATCTCGTACAAAGCCCGAGAGAGAGGCGAAAAGGTTGTTTTGACTCCACTGGGGAGAATTTTGGTATCTCGTACGAAGCCCGAGATGGAGGCTATTGTAACTGTTTCAGTTGAGTGACAGATCCAATATACTGATTTAAAAGAGAAAATCAGTTCTTATATGAGCAACACTGCACACAGGGATTTGATTTGAGGATCAGGGATATTTCCTTCTCTTTGAGGAAACGGGAAATCCAAAGGGTATTGAGATTATCCGAGTCTGCGGGTTTCCTTCCTATTTAACGAAGGGTGCTTGAGAATGTCTTTGAGACTCAAGGAAGTTAGACTGTCCGTGTCTAGAGTTTTATCTTTTGTACTATGCTTCGAGAAACAGTAGTAGACTCTATGAAAGGACTGTTCTATGAGGATGACTAGGTTCTGTTCCTATACCTCTAGGAGGTCGTCGGGACAATTTGTACGAAGCCCAAGAGGAGGCTGGAAACTTTTAAGAAGCCGACGGGTCCTTGTACGAAGCCCAAGAGGAGGCTATCATTCCCGAAGGAAGAGATCATTATACGAAGCCTAAGAGGAGGCTGTGAATACTTCTAAGAAGCCTGTAGGGTCCTTGAATAATGCCCAAGAGGAGGCCGATGCTTTTAAGAAGCCCGTGGGTCTATCATCTCCTTTCCATTAGGAGAGATAACTCTTTTAAAGATAAAAACCACTGGTAAACGTGCGAGGTTTACTATCCAGCGATTTTTAGCTTTTAAAGAGGGTTCCTTAGTTAAGGTCCAAGATTATGACCGTAGTGGGTACCCAAACCCCGAGACATTCAAGGCAAGCTATCCACAAGGAATAGATCAAGTCAGGAAAGTTCTAGAATTTGGAAGAAACTCAAAGATGCCATTCACGGAGAATACATTCATTTTGGGGAGTAGAGCTTCTTGACGATTCCTAAGGAGGACAGCCGAAGAGAAGACTGTATCTGGTGCTCCTATTGGGGATCTAGGCGTCTATTTCTACGAATAAATGAAACGGCGTCACCTAGTTCTAGACGTAGTTGCCGGGGAAACTCGAAATATCTATACTATTATTACACAGTAGATATGAGTTTATGAAAGGAGACTTACAGTGAGCAGCCCCACAATACAGTTTATAATATGAAAGCAGTAAATGAAAGCGATAACCACTTACTCGGTTGTAGTGCTTCCATGCTGTTTGGTTAGTTGTTCAACAAAGAAAGATTGAAAACAACAGTATATTCAAAATCAAAGGAGAAAGTGCTTTGAAAAAGAAAGATTTGGGGCTTACAGCTCAAGGAGAGGCCCAGGGTTTTATCAGTGAGCGCACTGTTTGACTTTGTACAGAGAGACTTATACAAGTGACTGGGGCCCAAAATGGTTTTCTGTACAAAGAGATGGGTCTTACACTCTCTTAAGAGGCCCAAAAAAAGGTTTAAAGAAAAGAGAGGGGCTTATAACACGAGGGTAGGCCCAGATGGTTTTTATTTTTAAACGGGCGACGATCGCGCCGTTTACTTGTACAGAGGGACTTATACAATGAGTGAGGCCCAAAAAGTTTTTGTACAAGGGGGGATGGGTCTTACACTCTCTCAAGAGACCCAAAAAGGTTTGAGATGAATAAATGGGTCTTACTACTCGAGGGTAGGCCCAGATGATTTTTGAAAAAGCGACGGTCGCGCCGTTTGTTTCTTGACGGTATCGGGACTTATACAATAAGTGAGGCCCAAAGATGATTTGGTCAAAAAAAAGGATTGGGTCTTACACTCTAATAGAGGCCCAAAGTGTTTTGAAAATGATTTATGAGGGTTGAATTAATCCAAAACCCTAATTTGTTTTCAAAATGTATTTAATTGAATAAAAATTCAATTAAAATGATCAAAAATTGTTTAACACATGGAAAACAAATTGTGATCTTGGATTAATGCTTCAAAAATTAAGTATTGACCTACAAAATAATTAGAAAGCATTAAAAGTTGCAAAATCAATGTAGAAAAAATATTTAAAATGCCAAAAACAATAAAAATATTAATTCTTTACAAAAATCTCAATTATATGAAATAAATAATATTTTTGGGTTTTTTTGATAAAATAAAATATTTTAACATTTTTGTGAATTATTAAAAAAAGAATCAACTCAAAATCATTAAAACTCAGAGAGAAATTAATTTTTGAATCAATTAAACAAAATCACAAAATTCAAATATTTGAATTTGAAAAAAAGGCGCCAAGAACAAGCTGAAGAACACGCGCGTGTTCTTGGTTTCTCAGATTTGCATTTTCTATCCAATCTCCATGAATACGTAATCATATCATGCAATCCACATATCATTATGCTCGTCTTAACCTCACGATCATGTCTATGTACTTTAATTTCATTTAAATTAAACATACAACAAGAAATCACGAAGAAACCTCAAGAACCCTAATTTCTGCATGAAGGCTAGGATTTTTTATACACGATTCAAACAATGCAATTAATTGAGGGAAAACATTCCATGCATGATTATGAACATATGGCCAAATTATTGTGCAAGGAAATATGCATAGATTGAGAGATGACCAAGTATGTGCTTACCTCCAAGCCGTGACAGCAAGTTCAAAGTGATTTTTGATTTGGAGGTGTTACAGATGAGTTGTGATGATCTGGACAGCTTTTCTACACCCTATGGATTGTGTTTGGATGGTTGGACTTGATTGAAATTGGCTGGATCATTTTGTGGTACCTCAGCTGCACCTTGTTTGAAAATTTGAGCAACCAGCTGGTGATTTCATGAAATTGATGTTTCAGAAGTTATGTGAGTGTTTGATCAACTCATATGTGATGTATGTGAGGTGTGTGAGTGATTGGTTTGTGCAGAATTGCTCTCAAACTCAAAACCCGATAGCTACCTTGCTAAGAAAGGCATTTTTGCCAAGAGAAAGAGATTTTGAGGAAAGCATCTGTTAGATGGCTTTGGTGTACTTAAACTGACCACAATTGAGCTCTATTTATAGTAGAGCAAGTTTGTTTTGCAAGGAATAGTGCATGGCAGCTGGTAAGTAGGTTTGGCCAATGTTGGCAAATGAAAATCCAAGTCTCCTCTAGCCATTGACTAGAGGTTAGGGCACAGAGCTTTGGTCCCCTTGGTCTTGGATAAGTCTTGACTGATTTCAGATGATAATGGCTCAGTCCATGCCACCTTGATGGTTCCATTGAATGCCTCATTCCAAATTTGAAGTCTTGTCCCTATTTTGGCAACTCTAGGTTCAACATGCTATTCCTTGTTCCTTGGACCTTGGAGGCTTGGCTCAGTGATTGTCCCCTTTAGATTCAATCCTCTGAGGTGTCCAAGTGGATTGGAGCAATTGAAATTGGCTGATTTTGGCAAATCGAGCCAAAATGCAAATTCTACCTTGCCTTGACAGATTTCAGCAAGGCAACTTGCCAATGTTGTATCTCATGATGTAGGTTGAATTTGGCAATGTTCTTGGCCATTTTGGAAAGCTCTTACATGATACAACAACTGTTTGAACAAGTTTGGTTTTGATCTCTTTTGATTCCAAGTGAAAAATCCCCCTACATTTGGCAAAAAGTGAAGGCAAAATCTGACTTAGTGAAAATTTCACTAAGTGTTGGAAAAAGTGACATTTTCACTTTTCAACCACTTTGATCACTCCATAACTCAAAATCCTTAATGAATTGGAATGACTTGTAGTTGAAGTTTTTGTAGGTGATAATGAGGGCTACAAATCCATCTTTGGATGAGAAAAAATGGCCTTGTGGTTTAGGAGTTATGGTCCTCCAAAGTTGGTACCTTTGCCACTTTATTTTTAACTTAGAAAAATTTCTAAGTTTTATGGTTACCCCTTTTACAAGTTATCTCACTTTTCTTGATTTTTCTTGATTAATGATGATTCAAATCATACATTAACATCATTTTAGGGTTAAAAATCCATTTTGGTGAAAAATCTCAAAAAGTCAAAGTTGACTTTTGTGCACAGTTGACTTTTTATCAGATGAATTCCAAACTGTGCAATTCTTCAGGAAATCATGTCCTTGACCTAAATCAAACTTGATGGACATGTTCCATGGGTGTCATAGGGTATATTCAATCATGTATTAGGGTTTGGGAGCATGTCTAGGTCAAAAGTCAAAGTTACAGTTGACTTTTCCCTTAAAACCCTAATTGTGGTGCAGATGAAAATGAGACTTGTTGCTCAAGCTTCTTGGATCAATCCATTGTTCCAAATGGATCAATATGGTGTATTAGAGACCCTCAAATCATCTCTTGAGGTCTTGGCTCATGGTTTGTCCCAAAAGTCAACTTAGGGGTGAATTAGGTCAAGAAACCCTAATTCCTGATTTTTGATGAATGCATCCCCTGAGGCAAAATTGACTTGATGCATGGGTTCATGAGGTTCCATGAAGCATATTAGGTCATGTTTTGGATCATTTCCTTGTGCCCAGATGAAAATTTCCATCTGGAGACCCTGGTCGACCAAAACCCTAATTTGGTGACACTGTCGATCTTGAGACTTGATCCACCTAGAAGGGAGCAGCCTTGTGCTTAATCCTTGAAGTAGGAGTCCTTTTTGATCCATTGTGGATGTTTAAGAGATTAGACAAGTTGAAGATCATGTCATTCCTTGATTGATCCTTTGTCTAAGCACTCAGAGAGGGCTTGAAACCCTAATTTTGATTGTATTGGATGCTCACCCATCTTTGGGGAGACTGATGAAGCATGATGGTTCATCCATATTGTGATGATGATTTTCACAATGATGGGAAATCTAAGTGGTCAAAATTTGGGGTATTACAGATGCCCCTATTTAATCTTCTTGGACCCGAAGGTATGAATGACGAAGGGATTCGAGCATTCGGGGTGCAAGAGGATTAAGTATCGGAATATCCGAAATTTTGATGATGGTTATGAATGGTAGCTTACGCATTCATCTTCTTTAGCTAAGCAATGATGCTTAGAAAAGGTAAACTTCCCCTCGATCCTGGTCTTCAGCCAAGGAACTGGTCTCAGTTTTCTTTTGAGATGAACTTCCCCTCGATCCTGGTTTCCTACCAAGGAACTGGTCTAAGTTGAAATAAACCTCCCCTCGATCCTGGTTTCCTACCAAGGAACTGGTCTTAGTTTCTGATTTAAACTTCCCCTCGTTCTTGGTTTCCTACCAAGGAACTGGTCTTAGTTTCTGATTTAAACTTCCCCTCGATCCTGGTTTCCTACCAAGGAACTGGTCTAAGTTTCTGATTTAAACTTCCCCTCGATCCTGGTTTCCTACCAAGGACCTGGTCTTAGTTTCTTTTATCAATAAACTTTATTGACAAGGGACGCTATTTGTAGCTGTTTTCCTAAAACTTCTCGCCGAATTTTCCTGGGGAGATGCCATTTGAGATGAAAAAGTTTCGATGTCAGACTTGCTGGGGAACCCAGTCGTCTGAGTTGTAGAGTTGTACAAACTTCTCTGTTTGGAGACGTCATTTGTTTCTACTGGGGAAAGTGAGTCTCTTGAGAGACTGTTTTCGTTTGGGATCTTTCATCATACTTTTCTCGGGATCTTCCCGGAGAAACGCCATATGATGGGGTCCAATTTTGAGGTGTCGATGAGCTTTTCATCGACGACTTTTCGGAGAAAAACTGGCGTGCTGCCGAATCTCTGATCACGAGGCTTTCTCTGTGGATTTTCCTTAATCCGGGAAAGCAAGGATATCATCTTCAATGGCGAAGAGTGATGTTTATTGAGAGTTTTCTCTGGCTTTTCAGAGGTTCAAGCTATCAAAGTGGCCAAGTGCCGACTCTGATCTAAAGATACACTGGTGGCGAGATTGTGCAGACGCAACACTTCCCGACGAGGAAAGAACTGACAAACTCGATTGAGAAAACTGTTTATCACTAGGGGACAAGACCGACTCAAGTGATAGTGATGCAATACAAAATGCGAACGCAAATAAAATGCATGAAGTATGTATGTATATGCTGACAAAAGAGACGCGACATACAGACTAATGGATGAACACAATTGGATACTCGGCCATCGCGGGGCGAAGAGGTACCGTTGATTCGAAATAGCAATTCCACCTTGCCTAGGAGAGATAGTCCCGTTGGGAGCTATGTTGACCGGGCTTAGGAGATGAGAACTCGGCCGAGGATGTCAGACGAAACAAGGTCTCTGACATTATTGATCCTTCGTTCAGGCGAACTGGCTTAGAAAGAGTACTTTGATTCTGCACTTTGAAGTTCGCTTACTTCGGGAGAAGCGATCGATGTTCTTCTGATGTTCAACAGTCAAAAGAAATTGCCATCTTTATTTTAAAAGCAGAAAAAGTTTTAACAAGTAAATTCATTTTTGTTTTATTTCAAGAATCGCTGATTAAGTTTAAACAACGTCGTTCTGTAAAGCTAAAACAAGTAAAGAATTACAAACACAAGCACAAGGGCTCAAATTTTATTGATAAGATGGAGATCAGCCAAACGCGTGATTCCAAAGAGTATATACAAAGTTAGAAAATGGTAATTTACAGGGAAAAGGGCTACGTTGAAACATAACGACCACTATCCTTCTACCAACTTTGAATTCGGGGCATCCTGAGCTTTTGTCGAAGATGACCTTTGACTGGAGATTTCCTCCGATAGATGATGTAACTACTGCTGTGGGACTTGCCTCTGTTGAACATAGTTACTTGCCATTATCCCTAACTTTTTCCTGGATTGTACTATGAGATTTCCAATCCATCGGGATGATTCCTTTTTTTTTCATGTCTCTAACTTTTGCCTGGACCGCCCTTTCGGGTTTTCAATCCACCGAGACGTTTTTTTTTTTTTTTTTTTTAGTTTTAGGCGAAGTATTTCTTGACTACATCAACATTCGTGGGGTAGGCAAATTCCTCTCCGTCCATGGTTGCAAGTCTCAAGGCGCCGCCTGAGAAAGCTTTCGTGACCACATAGGGGCCATCATAAATTGGGGTCCATTTGCCCCGAGAATCAGTGAGAAATGATTGTATCTTGTTGAGCACAAGGTCTCCTTTCCTGAAGACACGAGGTCGGACCTTTTTGTCGAACGCCCTCTTCATTCTCTGTTGATACAACTGACCGTGGCATAGTGCCGTGATTCGCTTCTCCTTAATCAGGTTTAGTTCGTCGTGTCGACTTTGACACCATTCAGCTTCAGTGAGCTGAGCTTCCATCAATACCCGGATTGACGGGACCTCTACTTCTATGGGAAACACTGCCTCCATGCCATATACTAGAGAGAAAGGGGTAGCCCCTGTTGAAGTGCGGACAGATGTGCGATAACCATGCAGAGCAAAGGGTAGCATCTCGTGCCAATCTTTATAGGTTACAACCATTTTTTGAACGATCTTCTTAATGTTCTTGTTAGCCGCTTCTACCGCTCCGTTCATCTTGGGTCGGTAGGGAGATGAGTTATGGTGTTCGATCTTGAACTCTGCACACAACTCTTTCATCATCTTATTGTTCAAGTTAGATCCATTATCAGTAATGATCTCGCTTGGAACACCATAACGGCAGATGATATTATTTTTGATAAATCGGACCACCACTTGTCGGGTTACATTGGCGAATGACGCTGCTTCGACCCACTTGGTGAAATAATCAATGGCTACAAGGATGAACCGATGTCCGTTTGAAGCCTTGGGCTCAATCATACCAATCATGTCGATTCCCCATATGGAAAAAGGCCACGGGGAAGAAAGAACTTTGAGATGTGATGGCGGTACATGAATTTTGTCGGAGTATATCTGACACTTGTGACACCTCCTCATGTACTTGTAGCAGTCGGATTCCATGGTCAACCAATAATACCCGGCCCTCAGAATTTTTCTCGCCATTGTGTGTCCGTTGGCATGAGTGCCAAAGGATCCTTCATGAATTTATTTCATGAGCATGTCTGCTTCTGGTCTGTCGACACATCGGAGCAAGACCATGTCAAAATTTCTCTTATAAAGAGTGTCACCGCTCAGGAAGAAGTTTCCAGCCAATCTTCTGAGGTTTTTCCTGTCTTTTCTGAGTGCCCCAGATGGGTACTCTTGTTTCTGAAGGAAGCATTTGATATCGTGATACCAAGGTCTGTCGTCTATGACTGCTTCAATCGCGAAGATGTAAGCGGGCCGTTCAAGGCGCATTATGTCGATCTTAGGTATGTCATTCCATCGACCTACACTAATCATGGAAGAGAGAGTGGCTAATGCATCAGCCATGTGATTCTCATCACGAGGGATGTGATGAAAGTCGACTCTGTTGAAGAAGGGTAACAACCTTCTTGCATAGTCTTTGTAAGGAATCAATCCTGATTGGTATGTGTTCCAATCTCCTTTTATCTGGTTAATAACCAAGGCTGAGTCGCCATATACGTCCAAGTTTTTGATCCTTAAATCAATCGCTTCTTCGAGACCCATAATACATGCTTTGTATTCGGCTTCGTTGTTCGTACATTTGAACGTAAGTCTGGCAGTGAAAGGAATGTGGGAACCCTGAGGGGTAATAATGATTGCCCCAATTCCGTTTCCATAATGATTAACTGCTCCGTCAAAGATGAGTCCCCACTGGGAACCTGGTTCTGGCCCTTCACTGGGTAGCGGTTCATCGCAATCTTTCATCTTTAGATACATGACATCTTCGTCTGGGAAGTCAAACCCAATTGATTCTTGATTGTCAATCGGTTGATGAGCCAAATGATCGGCTAAAATACTTCCCTTAACGGCTTTCTGAGCGTGGTACTCTATGTCATATTCTGATAGTAACATCTGCCAACGGGCAATCCTTCCCGTGAGAGCAGGTTTTTCGAAAACGTACTTGATTGGATCCATTTCGGAGACCAACCAAGTAGTATGACGAATCATGTACTGGCGAAGACGTTTGCCTGCCCAAGCCAAAGCGCAACAAGTTTTCTCAAGCATTGTGTACCGAGTCTCGCAGTCGGTGAATTTCTTGCTTAGGTAGTAAATGGCAAACTCTTTTCGTTTAGTTTTGTCTTGTTGGCCAAGTACACATCCCATTGAGTCCTCTAGGACTGTGAGGTAAATGATCAGTGGTCTTCCTTCCACTGGAGGTGATAGAATCGGCGGATTCAACAGGTATTCCTTGATACTGTCAAAGGCGGTTTGGCAGTCTTCTGACCAAACGCAATCCTGGTTCTTTTTGAGTAATTTGAAAATCGGCGCGCATGTCGCGGTCATATGGAATATGAATCTGGAGATGTAGTTCAAACGTCCCAGGAATCCTCTGACTTGTTTTTCAGTTTTTGGAGAAGGCATTTCTTGAATGGCCTTGACCTTGTCAGGATCAACTTCAATTCCTTTCTGGCTGACGATGAACCCTAGTAATTTCCCTGAACGGACACCGAAGGTGCACTTGTTAGGATTCAAGCGGAGCTTGAATTTTCTTAGACGTTCGAACAATTTTGACAGATGTTCAACGTGCTCATCCTCTGTTCTTGATTTTGCAATCAAATCATCGACATATACCTCGATTTCTTTGTGTATCATGTCATGAAACAGAGTAGTCATGGCCCTTTGATAGGTTGCCCCGACATTCTTCAAACCGAACGACATTACCTTGTAACAAAAGGTACCCTATGGGGTAATGAACGAAGTTTTCTCCATGTCTTTCGGCGCCATTTTGATCTGATTATAGCCCGAGAATCCATCCATGAAGGAGAAAACTTTGAACTTTGCTGTGCTGTCTACCAGCATGTCAATGTGTGGTAAAGGAAAGTCATCCTTTGGACTTGCCTTGTTTAGATCTCTGTAATCAACACACATTCTGACCTTTCCGTCCTTTTTGGGAATGGGTACGATGTTGGCTAACCATTGAGGATATTCAGATGTAGCGAGGAAACCCGCGTCGATCTGTTTCTGTACCTCCTCTTTGATTTTGATGGCCATGTCCGGGTGAGTGCGTCTCAACCTTTGCTTTACTGGCGGACATTCCGATCTCAACGGTAAGTGATGTTCCACGATGCTGGCATCCAACCCTGGCATATCCTGATAGGACCAAGCGAACACATCGGGGAATTCTTTGAGAAGCTTTATCAAACCCTCTCTGGCAGTTGGACTGAGCAATGCTCCGATCCTGATTTCTTTTCTCTCTTTTTCTGAACCCAAGTTTACCGTTTCCAACGGCTCTTTGTCAGGTTCAATGGACCTTTCCTCTTGTCTGAGTAGTCGGGAGATCTCTTCTGGAATTTCATTGTCATTTTCTTCTTCAGCCTCGAATACCGGGAACTCAAAGTTGGAAGAAGGCATCGAATCGTATGTTTCAACGGGGTATAAAACAAGCAATCTGCATGACGTGATGGTTCATGTTTAGAAGAGATAGAGAAAATGCAAGTGTGTGCAGTGTATTTGTTTTTACTGCTTGTTTTTATTATTGAATGTTTTTTAGGATTACCATTTTCTGAAAAAGCAAAAAGAGAAAACAGCAATTAATGCGGAAATTACAGAACGACGTTATTTTATTAATGAACAAGTCGAATCTTGAAACTACAGCCCTATAAAACAAAACTCTGTCGCTTTGGGCAAAGCGAAGAGGGAAATTTACAAAAAGCGAGCCCTATCAAAACATCCGTTTCACCTGGGCAGGGTGAAAGGTTTAAAGATGGCAATTACTTTGACTGATGAACGACCTTCGGAACCTCGACAGCAACCCATTGGCGGCGAACTCCTCGGTGAATCACAAAGTCTGGCACCATCCTTGATTTGTCTTCAGAAATGACGCTGATTTCTGGTGGAGCAGGATCGTTGGAATCTGTCTCCCAAGCAGAATTGTCGTAGGAGGATTCCTCTGTTGCACTTTGCATAGCATTGGTGCTCTCAGCTGTATCTCCCCATCCCGTTGACGGGATATCTTCGAGCCTGATACGAGAGCTTTCGGGAGCGGTGTACTTGACCATAAAGTCGTACTTTCCACTTGGTTGTCCCAAAGTGTCCCAAACTTCTTTGGAACTGGAGAAGTCATCCTTCTTGATGACGTTGACCTCAGGAAAAGCATAGTTGATGAATTCTAGTCCTGCAAACGTTGCGAACTCATCTTCATGTTGAGTAGTTTCTGAATGACCTGAGTGTTGATCCCATCACATGGCGGGGACACAGGTATTCTGCTCAATGATGCTCAGCTGAGTTTCATTACTCAGCTGACTTTCTTGCCCCAAGTTTCTTGGGTAAGGCTGCCACATTGGCAGGCCATCCATCGGGCCATAGTAATTACGGTCAAAGTTGTCTTTCATTAGAGTGTCCTCCTCTAATGAATTTGGCGGAGCACGGCATCCTTCCGGATCACAATCTCCGTAGATCATTTCGACATCTGATCTTGGTATAAATCTCGGACTTTCTGTAGGAAAGTAAAAAGGCATAGGCACCTCTTCCTGAGACATATAGCCGTCCTTGTTAAGGTAGGACTTCCATTCTTCATCTGTGTCAGAGGGATCTTCCTCATTGATAGCATGAACTGTCTGAGACACTGGGTGAAGAAAACCTCCACTGTGGAAGAAGTTTTGACGTGGATGAAGACTTTCATCGTTGGCGGCTGTCTGGGTACAGGTTGCAGAAAAACCAAGACCCTTCTTTGTTTTATTGTCAATAGGAATGACAAGCCGTCCCCATCCTTTTGTATCGGTACTCTCGACCACTTTGATAGCATCTTTGTATGAAGAAATTGAAGTTCCTTCTTTGTACTGATCGTTCTTGCTCACCGATAGTGCTTGGAACTGAGTTCCAATAACCTCCTCAGGTTCCGCACAAGTAGATGATGATAAGTTGCTCACAAGCAAGGCTTGTTCCCCACAAACCGTGACAAGTTGATCGTTCTTGATGAACTTTAGCTTTTGGTGGAGGGTTGAAGTAACCGCTCCAGCCTGATGTATCCAAGGTCTTCCTAATAAACAACTGTATATTGCCCGGATGTCCATGACCTGGAAAGTGATTTGGAAAGTGTGAGGACCAATAGTTATGGGAAGATCAACTTCGCCGATAACTATTTTTCTAGATCCGTCGAATGCTTTGACGACGACCTCGCTGACTCTCATCGGAGGGCCCTTAAATGATAATTGCATCAAGGTGGACTTCGGCATAACATTCAGGGCTGACCCTGTGTCTACCAGTACGTTGGCTAAAGCATCGCCCTGGCAGTTGACTGTAATGTTGAGCGCCATGTTATGACGACGACCCTCTTCAGGTAATTCCTCATCACTAAATCCCAAATTATTGCAGGAAGTGATGTTAGAGACAATGCTATCAAATTATCTGATTGTTACATCCTATTCGACAAAGGCTTGCTCCAAGACTTTCTGTAGAGCCTCTCTGTGTGCTTCTGAACTGAGTAACAGTGATAATACTGAGATCTTTGAAGGAGTCTGTAACAGTTTATCAACGATGTTATATTCACTCCTTTGGATGAGCTTTAGCATCTCATCTTTGTCTTTTAAAAAGTCGGGATTACCAGATTGACTGACTGGCGGATCAGGAATTTCTGCCTGAAGTTCCTTTTCTTTGTTAGCTTCCCCAACCCCTCGGTTGAAGATTCTACCACTCCGTGTTACACGACTGACGTATGCAATATTCACGACGGAGGGTAATGGAATTTCCTTTCCATTCTCAATTGTTGTTGCACCGTATTTGTAAGGGATCGCCTTAGCTGATTCATACGGTAATGGTCCGGGTAGATAGATGACTATGGGAACCTTTTGATTTTTCTGACCGTCATAAGTGATCTCGATCCGTTCCCGGTTGGGAACTCTAGATTCGTCAAGTAGAGGGACGATGGCAAAAACATCACTGATCTGGTGATGACCAGAGATCGTGACAACATCCTCAACTTGATCGGCAAGGTAGTTCGGCGACCAAATAATGGGTCCTGAACCTGGATATGGATGAATTTCTCCATGATCGATCTGACCCTGAAGAGCTGCTCTCACAAGGTAACACCCTTGGTTACTTTCCGAACAGACGCTACAACTGTCATAGTTATGTGGTGGCACCTGGCCACGCCCACTTTGAATACAATGTAAACTCACTAGGTTACCTTCCATTGATCGGACATCCTGACTTTGACGACGAGTAGGATTCCTGTTATTGATACTAATCTGTTGAGTATCTTCGTCCATATAGATTGGCATCCACCAGTGATTTAACAAGTTCTGAAGTGCCTCCTGGACAAGGTTACAACCTCGATCGTTTTCGCAACCCTCTTTACAGTTTTGATAATCATGTGATATTAAGAATCCGAGTCGGACCTGCTCAGCATGTAACTCTACCAGGTTGGTATTCATCACGCGAATGTCAAAGATTTGAACCATGTTGATTTGATAGGAGTTCCTATCATGGTAGTCTTGGATCCATCCAAGATCCATCTGACGCTGGAAGGCCTCTTGTATGAAAGAGCATCCCTGTTTGTTTACCGAGCAAATCAGACAGGAACTGTAATCGTGCCGCGGCAGATTATGATACTGGCTTTGCCTTGAGTGCATCGCCACCAAGTTGACATTCATCACACGGATGTTGTGGTTTTGAATGACGTTAGAATTCGTAGAGACCATGTTAACTCCACGAACTCGGTGTTCTTGGATCCATCTAAGATCCATTTGTTCCTGTAGAGCTGCTTGCACTACCGAACATCCTTGGTTATCTTTAGAGTAGATATCACACTGGTGATAATTATGAGGTGGCACATGGCCATATCCACTCTGTCTACAATGCATCCTGACCAGATTGGTCCCCAATAAGAGTACATCGTGAATTTGATAGACATTGTTAGTCTCTTTCTCAATCAGATTGACTGCAGCCTTCTAATGTTGAGGCAGCGGGTTCGTAAGAACATTAGGGTTCGTATCTTTGAAAGATAAGAGCCCACTCCTAACAAGCTTTTGCACGTCGGATTTGAAATGGAGACAAGTCTCAATGTTATGCCTTGAACCTCCTTGATGATAAGGGCATGTTTGATCCACCTTAAACCAGAAAGGCGGATTTTTCGGAACTGAAAGGGGAGACTTAGTGTGGATGTGCCCCTTGGCTAGCAGTAACGAAAACAGTTCTGCGTACGTTACAGGTATAGGATCAAATCCTGGTGGCCGTGTTGTACGATTGTTGTTATATGGAGGACGAGCCTGCTGAAGAGGCTGTTGTGTCCTTTGTTGGTCAGGTTGGCGCTGCGCAATCTGAGGTTGATACATAGGAACAGGCGCGGGGCCGATAGCAGGAGTAACAGCTGCTACTGGCTGATAACGTCGCCTTTGCTTTCCGAGAGAGATATTCCCAATATCTTGCTCTTTTTTCTTAGGGAGAGCACTACCATATTTTTTAGTACCGCTCGTTGATCTAATGTCTTTTACCAAACGTCCTTCTCAGACGGCTTCCTCAAGACGTACACCCATGCCGGCCATTTCGGTGAAATCACTGGGTGCACTGGCAACCATTCGGTCATAGTAAAATGAGTTTAAGGTCTTTAAGAAGATTTTTGTCATCTCTTTTTCCTCAAGAGGTGGACAAATTTGAGCGGCAATTTCACGCCACCTTTGAGCATACTCCTTAAAGGTTTCCTTTTCCTTTTGCGACATTGATCTGAGTTGATCTCTGTCGGGTGCCATGTTTAAATTGTATTTGTATTGTTGGACGAAGGCAGTGCCAAGATCTCTGAATGTACTGATCGTAGTACGGTTTAAACCCATGTACCATTTGAGTGCGGCACCGGTTAAACTATCCTGGAAGTAGTGAATCAGCAGGTCCTGATTCGCCGTCTGAGCTGACATCCGCCGAGCGTACATCACCAGATGGCTCTGAGAGCAAGAGTTACCCTTGTATTTTTCAAAGTCGGGCACTTGGAACTTGTGCGGGACTTTCACATTTGGGACCAAGCAGAGGTCTGCGGCGTCCTTTCCAAATAGATCCTGACCGCGAATGGCTTGTAGCTCTTTCTGCATTTCCAAGAACTGCTCCTGGAATTTATCCATTCTGTCGAACATAGTTTCCTTCTTACCAGAAGGTGTTGGCGGAATCTGTCCTTCCGGGACAGTGTGCACCACAGGGGGTGGTACCGTGATTACGGCAGTAAGTCTTGGCGTTTCCCGAAGTTTGTAACCTTCAGGAGTCTTCAGTATGCCCCTGGCATCTTCGCTTTCCCGAAGTTTGTAACCTTCAGGCCCAGCGGCTTCTGTTGCGATTCCCTGATCTTCAGTGATCGGCGGAACATATTCTTCCGGGATATAGTTAACAGGCATGCCCCAAGGACGATCTTTCGGCATCTGATACCTAGGATCATACTTTTCTATGATGGGCGTTGAGGTGATCTCCGAGATCACAGTTCTTTGTAGCTGAGCTTCTGCCATGACTTGCATGTCGTTACGAAGCTTTCTCATATCCTCTCTCAGAGTGTCGATCTCTTCTTTCAACTCTCTATTTTCTTCCTCAAGATCATCCATCCTTTTCTGACGATTGGCCCGAGTATTATACGAATGAGACAGTTTGACTCTAGAATCGAGACACAAACGTGAGATTCGTAGGGAAGAAGAATACGCGATGTGAGAATGATGAATGCAATGATTATATTAATTGTTTTTTGGTTTAATCAAAATAAACTTCGACAATTAGATTGTAAATATCAAACGGTGGGGAAACCCCTTTTTATTGAATTCCAAAGGATTACAGAAATGGAAATACAGTAGATTACAAAGTGCAGAAACAGAAACCTAAACTAATGGGTCCCGAGTCCTGTTCTTTGACCGGGGCGCTTGGGCCGTTGTCGGGTTGTCATTCCTTTGCCAAGTGAAAGGAGTGAGCAAATTCCTTTGGTCATCTTGATTCTCTACAGCATGCTGCTCCAAAATTTCAATCAGAGCATCTTTCTCTTTCAGTAATTGATGTATTTTGATGCACTCGACGTCGAGGGTGCGGTACTTGTTCTTCCAAGATCTTCTTTCCTTTTGAACCTTGTTGAGAGTAACCTGAAGCCTTTCAGTTTCCGTCATGAAGTACATGACAATTTCCCTCGGCGGAAGAATTCCGTAACGAGGATAAGGCATCTTTAGCTTGAGAGCTCTAGTTTGTACCCAATGGAGATAAGGCTCCACCGAGACACAGTCCAGTTTTCCCAGAGACTCTCGTCCTTTCTTATGAACATGTTTCCAAGCTTGCACTATTTCCATCTTTAGTGCTCTGTCACTTTCTCCTTCTTTGAAGAAAAGACCTTCCAGATGAACACCCAGTGGGATGTGTCTCATCGGGTATCCAAATTGACGGCGAACCAATACCGGATGGTAGTTGATTCCTCCTTTAGTTCCTATGAGGCGTACGCTGGGGAAGTTTCCACAACGGTCAATGATTCTGATTCCCTCAAAAATCCTATTACACCACTCTATATCAGAGTTGGTGAGAGACATGATCTTCTGCGACCAACGTAAGACACTCTTGCAATCCCAAAAAGTAGCAGACTTGGGCAAGTGAGAGATAAACCATTTGTAGAGCAAAGGTACACAACATGTGATCTCCCCTCCGCTGTACAAATTTCCCAAGTGTATAGAATGATACGCATCCACGAGCAAAGTCGGCACAGGGTTTCCAATGAGAAAAACCTTAATAGCGTTGATATCGACGAAGTTATTGATGTTGGGAAACAAAAATAATCCGTAGGTGAGCAAGACAAAGATGCTTTCAAAAGCAGTCCCGTTCCTTATACTAGCGAAGTATAGAGCCTTTTTTGTCAAGAACTGGGCTGGCAAACCTTGGGTGCCACCCTTAGTGGTCATGTGAGTCCGGACCTCAGACTCGTCCAAATGAATTGCTATTGCAATAGTCTGATTCTTTGGAATTTCTTCCAGTCCAGAAAATGGAGCTCGATCAGTGATATGTAAATCAGTCAGATGAGAATACTCCTCCAGCGTTGGTGATAGCTGGTAATCCGGGAATGTGAAACAATGATAAACCGGATCGTAAAACTGAATGAGCGCATCCATGATCTCCTTAATCACATGGACTCTTAACAGTGGTAGCAAACCACCGTGCTTGGCTCTGAAAGCCTCTGGGTTAACGATCATCCTCGCTAACTTTCTCAAATCCCCTAGTTTTGGAACCTTGAAGGTATACTGGTGAGTTCTCCTTCTACCGAAATCCATTAATGCAATCTTTTTCTCTGATATTTGCAATCACAGTCTTAGTTTAATTTGAAAAACAGAGAGACTAGAAGAGAAATTTTTTTTTTTGAATTAATGTTTTATTAAATGGATGCATGAATGCAGCACACAAAAACATAGAAAAAACATGGGGTAAGAGGGTCGTTGTCATGAAGTCAAGGCTCTACCCATCCCCAAAGGTTTATACTAGGGTGATTTTTGTACCTGTACTCATTATCATCAGCTCCTCCCAGGAAAGCAAAACAACAAGCGGATCGCCAGCGAGTTGTGTGCAATCTTAGAGTAAGTGCCATTCACCGAGAATAGATCACCAGCCTCAAATGAGGGTAGTATCGCGTAACAACTATTTCTGATAGTTTCCGCACTACGAAAGGGTTGGCTTTTCTAGGTGTATACTCAATCTTTCCACATACGACATCACCCGCATTCCCATTAGCAGAAAAATAAACACGTATAGCAATTAGGAAAAGCAGTATATATATTTGTCCTAATCATCCTAGACTTATAAAGCTACGATTCTTAAGTTCCTGACAGAAATGGGTTCCCCGGCGGAAGCCCCAATCTGTGGTTCCCTGCCTAAGAGATGGACCAGCATAGGTCAATCTTTCTCCTCAGCAGAGTTCCCATTTTCCGTGGAAAATGGGGATGATGCCCTAAGGCAGAAAAGGAGACTCCCCAGCAGAGTCGCCATTTTACAAGGAAAACAGACAGAAAGAAAAACAAGGGCCCCACGGTGGGCGCCACTTTTCCTGTTGGCGGCCACCGCCATGAAAATGACTTACCCAAGGTTTAAATTGTAAGGAAGAAAGAACCGGCCCCACGGTGGGCGCCACTTTTTCTGTTGGCGGACACCGCCATGAAAATGACTTACCCAAGGTTTAAATTATAAGGAAGAAAGAACCGGCCCCACGGTGGGCGCCACTTTTTCTGTAGCGAGCGATTTTGGACGCGGTTCTTAAGCGCTGGTCGCTCTCTGCGGTTTGAGCTTTGACTACAGGTCGATTCATTTTTTATCCTATTGTGAGCTGAATAAGGAAGGGAAATAGATGTCTCCAATTAACCCTGCTTGCATATTGAGTTTAAACAGCGGTCTGTTAGGTTACAGATGCTATCAATGTGGGGGGCCTTTGTACTGGTTATTTGTATTTTCGCCAATACTGTTCTCTTTCTTTTTTACCTGGGCAGAAGGTTTCTGGCGGGGAATAAGGATTAGGATGTTAGGACTGGTGCTTTTGAATTACTGCTTTTGATTGACGAAGATATGGGATTTGGGTTTTTTGTTGATTGCGCTCGCTAAGATCTTTTCTTTCGATCTTATGCCTACGTATTCCCGTTTACCGAAACAGGGAAATCAGAGCATTCGTAGTTCCTCCTATTCTATGGGAGGAAAGGGGTGTTTTGGTGTCTTGTTCAAAGCCCAAGACATGAAGCGAAAGGTGATTTGTATCTTGTTCGAAGCCCAAGATGTGAAGCTGAAAGGTCTATTTGTGTCTTGTTCAAAGCCCAAGACGTGAAGCTGAAAGGTCTATTTGTGTCTTGTTCAAAGCCCAAGACGTGAAGCTGAAAGGTCTATTTGTGTCTTGTTCAAAGCCCAAGACGTGAAGCTGAAAGGTCTCAACTTTAGAGAGAATTTGTCATCTCTAAAGAGGGGGAGGAGAATTACTTTAACTGGGATACGCGGATCCGAGTAATGCCATAATTTCCGAAGAAAAGGTTTTAACCTGAAGGAGAAAACTTTAACTCAGTGTAGAGCAATGCCATCTTTCCTTAGGAATTTCTCATGCTAAAAGAGGGACAGTGGCATGGATGTAGATGATCCAGAGGCTTGCCGCTTACAGCGATTAGATGAAGGGAAAATAGTTGTTGATGTTTGTGTACTGCGAACGAGGCACAACTTTGATGCTAAAAGGTCGATTGGATCAACCAGTGGTTTTCTTATACAAAGCCTAAGAGGAGGCTAATTTCCGCTAGGAAAATCCTTATACAAAGCCTAAGAGGAGGCTATCTTGTGTCTCGTACAAAGCCCGAGAGAGAGGCTAAAGGTTTTTGACCCAGTGGGGCATATCGTTATACAAAGCCTAAGAGGAGGCTATCAAAGAGTTGACTCAGTTGGAGAATCTTTTATACTCAGTAATAGAGTGTTTTTGTATCTCGTACAAAGCCTGAGAGAGAGGCGAAAAAGTTGTTTTGACTCCACTGGGGAGAATTTTGGTATCTCGTACGAAGCCCGAGATGGAGGCTATTGTAACTGTTTCAGTTGAGTGACATATCCAATATACTGATTTAAAAGAGAAAATCAGTTCTTATATGAGCAACACTGCACACAGGGATTTGATTTGAGGATCAGGGATATTTCCTTCTCTTTGAGGAAACGGGAAATCCAAAGGGTATTGAGACTATCCGAGTCTGCGGGTTTCCTTCCTATTTAACGAAGGGTGCTTGAGAATGTCTTTGAGACTCAAGAAAGTTAGACTGTCCGTGTCTAGAGTTTTATCTTTTGTACTATGCTTCGAGAAATAGTAGTAGACTCTATGAAAGGACTGTTCTATGAGGATGACTAGGTTCTGTTCCTATACCTCTAGGAGGTCGTCAGGACAATTTGTACGAAGCCCGAGAGGAGGCTGGAAACTTTTAAGAAGCCGACGGGTCCTTGTACGAAGCCCAAGAGGAGGCTATCATTCCCGAAGGAAGAGATCATTATACGAAGCCTAAGAGGAGGCTGTGAATACTTCTAAGAAGCCTGTAGGGTCCTTGAATAATGCCCAAGAGGAGGCCGATGCTTTTAAGAAGCCCGTGGGTCTATCATCTCCTTTCCATTAGGAGAGATAACTCTTTTAAAGATAAAAACCACTGGTAAACGTGCGAGGTTTACTATCCAGCGATTTTTAGCTTTTAAAGAGGGTTCCTTAGTTAAGGTCCAAGATTATGACCGTAGTGGGTACCCAAACCCCGAGACATTCAAGGCAAGCTATCCACAAGGAATAGATCAAGTCAGGAAAGTTCTAAAATTTGGAAGAAACTCAAAGATGCCATTCACGGAGAATACATTCATCTTGGGGAGTAGAGCTTCTTGACGATTCCTAAGGAGGACAGCCGAAGAGAAGACTGTATCTGGTGCTCCTATTGGGGATCTAGGCGTCTATTTCTACGAATAAATGAAACGGCGTCACCTAGTTCTAGACGTAGTTGCCGGGGAAACTCGAAATATCTATACTATTATTACACAGTAGATATGAGTTTATGAAAGGAGACTTACAGTGAGCAGCCCCACAATACAGTTTATAATATGAAAGCAGTAAATGAAAGCGATAACCACTTACTCGGTTGTAGTGCTTCCATGCTGTTTGGTTAGTTGTTCAACAAAGAAAGATTGAAAACAACAGTATATTCAAAATCAAAGGAGAAAGTGCTTTGAAAAAGAAAGATTTGGGGCTTACAGCTCAAGGAGAGGCCCAGGGTTTTATCAGTGAGCGCACTGTTTGACTTTGTACAGAGGGACTTATACAAGTGACTGGGGCCGAAAATGGTTTTCTGTACAAAGAGATGGGTCTTACACTCTCTTAAGAGGCCCAAAAAAAGGTTTAAAGAAAAGAGAGGGGCTTATAACACGAGGGTAGGCCCAGATGGTTTTTATTTTTAAACGGGCGACGATCGCGCCGTTTACTTGTACAGAGGGACTTATACAATGAGTGAGGCCCAAAAAGTTTTTGTACAAGGGGGGATGGGTCTTACACTCTCTCAAGAGGCCCAAAAAGGTTTGAGATGAATAAATGGGTCTTACTACTCGAGGGTAGGCCCAGATGATTTTTGAAAAAGCGACGGTCGCGCCGTTTGTTTCTTGACGGTATCGGGACTTATACAATAAGTGAGGCCCAAAGATGATTTGGTAAAAAAAAAAAGGATTGGGTCTTACACTCTAAGAGAGGCCCAAAGTGTTTTGAAAATGATTTATGAGGGTTGAATTAATCCAAAACCCTAATTTGTTTTCAAAATGTATTTAATTGAATAAAAATTCAATTAAAATGATCAAAAATTGTTTAACACATGGAAAACAAATTGTGATCTTGGATTAATGCTTCAAAAATTAAGTATTGACCTACAAAATAATTAGAAAGCATTAAAAGTTGCAAAATCAATGTAGAAAAAATATTTAAAATGCCAAAAACAATAAAAATATTAATTCTTTACAAAAATATCAATTATATGAAATAAATAATATTTTTGGGTTTTTTTGATAAAATAAAATATTTTAACATTTTTGTGAATTATTAAAAAAAGAATCAACTCAAAATCATTAAAACTCAGAGAGAAATTAATTTTTGAATCAATTAAACAAAATCACAAAATTCAAATATTTAAATTTGAAAAAAAGGCGCCAAGAACAAGCTGAAGAACACGCGCGTGTTCTTGGTTTCTCAGATTTGCGTTTTTTATCCAATCTCCATGAATACGTAATCATATCTTGCAATCCACATATCATTATGCTCGTCTTAACCTCACGATCATGTCTATGTACTTTAATTTCATTTAAATTAAACATACAACAAGAAATCATGAAGAAACCTCAAGAACCCTAATTTCTGCATGAAGGCTAGGATTTTTGATACACGATTCAAACAATGCAATTAATTGAGGGAAAACATTCCATGCATGATTATGAAGATATGGCCAAATTATTGTGCGAGGAAATATGCATAGATTGAGAGATGACCAAGTATGTGCTTACCTCCAAGCCGTGACAGCAAGTTCAAAGTGATTTTTGATTTGGAGGTGTTATAGATGAGTTGTGATGATCTGGACAGCTTCCCTACACCCTATGGATTGTGTTTGGATGGTTGGACTTGATTGAAATTGGCTGGATCATTTTGTGGTACCTCAGCTGCACCTTGTTTGAAAATTTGAGCAACCAGCTGGTGATTTCATGAAATTGATGTTTCAGAAGTTATGTGAGTGTTTGATCAGCTCATATGTGATGTATGTGAGGTGTGTGAGTGATTGGTTTGTGCAGAATTGCTCTCAAACTCAAAACCCGATAGCTACCTTGCTAAGAAAGGCATTTTTGCCAAGAGAAAGAGATTTTGAGGAAAGCATCTGTTAGATGGCTTTGGTGTACTTAAACTGACCACAATTGAGCTCTATTTATAGTAGAGCAAGTTTGTTTTGCAAGGAATAGTGCATGGCAGCTGGTAAGTAGGTTTGGCCAATGTTGGCAAATGAAAATCCAAGTCTCCTCTAGCCATTGACTAGAGGTTAGGGCACAGTGCTTTGGTCCCCTTGGTCTTGGATAAGTCTTGACTGATTTCAGATGAGAATGGCTCAGTCCATGCCACCTTGATGGTTCCATTGAATGCCTCATTCCAAATTTGAAGTCTTGTCCCTATTTTGGCAACTCTAGGTTCAACATGCTATTCCTTGTTCCTTGGACCTTGGAGGCTTGGCTCAGTGATTGTCCCCTTTAGATTCAATCCTCTGAGGTGTCCAAGTGGGTTGGAGCAATTGAAATTGGCTGATTTTGGCAAATCGAGCCAAAATGCATATTCTGCCTTGCCTTGACAGATTTCAGCAAGGCAACTTGCCAATGTTGTATCTCATGATGTAGGTTGAATTTGGCAATGTTCTTGGCCATTTTGGAAAGCTCTTACATGATATAACAACTGTTTGAACAAGTTTGGTTTTGATCTCTTTTGATTCCAACTGAAAAATCCCCCTACATTTGGCAAAAAGTGAAGGCAAATTCTGACTTAGTGAAAATTTCACTAAGTGTTGGAAAAAGTGACATTTTCACTTTTCAGCCACTTTGATCACTCCATAACTCAAAATCCTTAATGAATTGGAATGACTTGTAGTTGAAGTTTTTGTAGGTGATAATGAGGGCTACAAATCCATCTTTGGATGATAAAAAATGGCCTTGTGGTTTAGGAGTTATGGTCCTCCAAAGTTGGTACCTTTGCCACTTTATTTTTAACTTAGAAAAATTTCTAAGTTTTATGGTTACCCCTTTTACAAGTTATCTCACTTTTCTTGATTTTTCTTGATTAATGATGATTCAAATCATACATTAACATCATTTTAGGGTTAAAAATCCATTTTGGTGAAAAATCTCAAAAAGTCAAAGTTGACTTTTGTGCACAGTTGACTTTTTATCAGATGAATTCCAAACTGTGCAATTCTTCAGGAAATCATGTCCTTGACCTAAATCAAACTTGATGGACATGTTCCATGGGTGTCATAGGGTATATTCAATCATGTATTAGGGTTTGGGAGCATGTCTAGGTCAAAAGTCAAAGTTACAGTTGACATTTCCCTTAAAACCCTAATTGTGGTGCAGATGAAAATGAGACTTGTTGCTCAAGCTTCTTGGATCAATCCATTGTTCCAAATGGATCAATATGGTGTATTAGAGACCCTCAAATCATCTCTTTAGGTCTTGGCTCATGGTTTGTCCCAAAAGTCAACTTAGGGGTGAATTAGGTCAAGAAACCCTAATTCCTGATTTTTGATGAATGCATCCCCTGAGGCAAAATTGACTTGATGCATGGGTTCATGAGGTTCCATGAAGCATATTAGGTCATGTTTTGGATCATTGCCTTGTGCCCAGATGAAAATTTCCATCTGGAGACCCTGGTCGACCAAAACCCTAATTTGGTGACACTGTCGATCTTGAGACTTGATCCACCTAGAAGGGAGCAGCCTTGTGCTTAATCCTTGAAGTAGGAGTCCTTTTTGATCCATTGTGGATGTTTAAGAGATTAGACAAGTTGAAGATCATGTCATTCCTTGATTGATCCTTTGTCCAAGCACTCAGAGAGGGCTTGAAACCCTAATTTTGATTGTATTGGATGCTCACCCATCTTTTGGGAGACTGATGAAGCATGATGGTTCATCCATATTGTGATGATGATTTTCACAATGATGGGAAATCTAAGTGGTCAAAATTTGGGGTATTACAGGATTCACATCAACTTTGCTCCATGTTTTTGTAGGACCAACAATAGAAGTCTTTTTCTTTTTTCCTTCAGTTGACTTCTTTGGAGAAGATTCCACATTCTTTCCTTTCCTTGTTTTCAGTCTCTTGGCAAGACTAGGAACAACATTTCCAATCACTTCATCATCAGACAGATCAACAACATTTACCACATCTTCATTCTTCTTTCCACCAGGGCTAGTTTCAGCATTCCTTTCAGGCGATATTCTGACATTTGTTTCAACACCAGCTTCCTCCTGAACACCTTCTTCTTCAACACCTACTTCAGCATCTTCAATGACAGACATAGCCAGTCTGTGAAGATTTGTAGCAGCACTTTCATGTCCTCCTTTTCAACAGGCATTTGTCTAAGGGGAATAGAAATGCCTTCTACAGATAAACCCTTATCCAAAATCTTGGTGGCAATCTGATTAAGACTGCGATCAACATCAAACCTCTCCTCAACAACTTGAGAGGTGGAAGACCTAGATGCAGATTTATCGCTAAAAAGTACACTAGTGACTAGCCTCTTAGTTTCATTATCATTAAATTTAGTTCCAGCCCTTTTGGGTTGAAGTTTAGAAGGTCTTAACTTACCAGATTCAGGAACCATCATGGAGATGGGTTCTATATCCAAAGCTTCTTCTGTAGAGCCCTCTTCTGTAGAAACGCTAGCTTTATCTCGCGATGAACTTTGTGAGGCAGATTTCTTAGATGGAGATGATATATGTTTTGACATTGTTCCTGTGAAGCACTTTAGATTCAGCGATGAATGGCAATTTCTGTTGAAGGAGAAGGAGATGAACAGATTAGGGATATGAAGTTTGATGAAGCGTGAGATGGCTATAATAGGAAATGATTGCCTAAAGTATGGAGCCTGATTTTGTGGGTCACTTAAACGCCAATCAATGATTTTCTCCCTCCAAAATAACTTTCCTTTTAAATTTTTAAAAGGATTCACACCACAAGTTATTGACCCTAATTGACCTTTCAGCATGCTCAGACTTTCACACTTAATGTTATAGTCTGATGTCACAACATCAACCTGAACATCACCAGATAAGCTGACCTCTTGAGGTACCCATTGATAACAATTATCTCTGGATTTGACTCCTTTCATAACTACCTCATTTTCCTCATTAGTTATCAAACACTCATCTTTAGTGTAGTTGACCTTATATCCATCATCACAGAGCTGACTTATGCTAATCAAGTTAGCACTCAACCCTTTGACAAGAAGCACATTGTCAAGATCAGGTCCATCATGACACTTCACTTTTCCAACACCTTTTACCACCCCTTTCTATCCATTTCCAAAAGTAACATCAATTGAGGAGCAAGAATTGACATCCACCAATTGGTTTTTGAATCCAGTCATGTGCTTTGAACATCCACTGTCAAAGTACCATCCATCCTTAGCAGAGTGTCTATCTGAAATATGAGCCAATAGACATGTAACCTCAGCTTTAGGAACCCATTGTTTAACAACCTTGGGCCTGTTATCCTTCTGCCTAGGTTGAGGGACAGACTTGGGATAACCATGAAGCTTGAAGCAAGAAAATTGCATATGGCCAAATTTTCCACAATAGAAGCACCTTACTCTTTCTTCTCTGAAGTTGTTAAACTTCCTGCCCCCTTGATGATGAAACTGCTGTGGCTGCCATCCATAGTACTAGTGCTGTTTTCTTCCATAGTTTGTCTGTCTCCTATAGTGAGGATTCTGTCTCTTAGGCTGTCTTCTATGATGATGTGGCTTCCTTCTTCCATAAAGATGAGGCACAACATTCTTATATTCAACACCATACATATTCCCCTGATGTTAAGACATCTGATGAAACATGTTTTGTTTAAACCTAGAAGCCTGCTTGCTCCTATGGTATTGAGGAGGCATAAACTGCCTAGCTCCATAAGTATGTACCTTCCCTTGATGAGGACCACGAGCATACCTTTTCCCAACATTTTATGGCTGTTGGTGAGCAACCTGCTTGGGTTTAGGATTGTGTCTCTTTTTGTTATGGTGAGACATTGGTTGAGACATGTCCTTTTTGGTTCCTGAAGTACTAGCTTCAGCAGAAACCTTCTCCTCAGCAACAAATCCTAGTCCAGTCTTGTCTCCAGCTACCTTTTCTGCCTGAAGGATCTTATCAAGAGTATCAGATCCACTGTTCAACATTCTCACAGATTTTGTCATTTGATCAAGTTGAGATTTAACCAATAAGACTTCATTTTCAAGATCAGCTCTAACAGTCTCAAGCTGAACAATTTATTTCTTTTGAGTTGCTGATGTTAGAGGAGATGTTCTAAACATTAGGTTTGTAGTTCTTATTCATCCTCTTGAAAACCTTGTTAAACTGTCTTCCTAGCATAGCAATGGCCTGAGACAGCTCCTCCTGAGATTCAGCACCATTCCCTTTCTTCTCTTCTTGAGTATTGGATACCAAGGCTATACTCTTGGCTTTCTTTCCAGGTTCCTCCTCATTCAGCCCTAACTCAAAAGTTTGAAGTGATCCAATAAGCTCATCAACCCTCATTTTGCTGATGTCTTGAGCTTCTTCAATTGCAGTCACCTTCATCTTATACCTCTTGGGAAGGGATCTAAGGATTTTCCTCACCAGCTTTTCTTCAGTCATCTTCTCTCCAAGAGCACTAGAGGCATTAAACAGCTCAAGAATACTCATATGAAAGTCATGAATAGTTTCATCTTCCTTCATCTTTAAACTTTCAAACTTTGATGTCAGAAGTTGAAGTCTTGACATCTTAACCTTTGAAGTTCCTTCATGAGTGGTCTTCAAGATGTCCCAAGCTTCCTTAGCTACTTCACAGGTATTGATCAACCTGAATATGTTCCTATCAACTCCATTGAAGATAGCATTTAAAGCTTTGGAATTCCCAAGGGCAAGCTCATCTTCTTCCTTGGTCCATTCTTCTTCAGGTTTCAGTTTTGAGCTGCCTTCTTTTTCTTTCCCAGCATCATCTTTCTCAACAATAACAGGTGCTTTCCATTCTTTTATGATAGCCTTCCAAGCCCTGCTGTCCAAGGATTTCAAAAAGGTAATCATCCTTGGTTTCCAATAATCATAATTAGAGCCATCCAAAATAGGGAGTCTATTCACAAATCCACCAACTTCCTTGTCCATCTTACCAGAAAGTATCAGTCCTAGATCTCACCCAGATGCAGAGCAGGATGCCTGCTCTGATACCAATTGAAATTCTGGTACCAGATATGTGATGTTACGTGTGATGTCACAACAACACACTCTGCAATAGACAATGTAAAACAACAGAAGAGAACACAAAGAATTGTTCACCCAGTTCAGTTAAACAACTTACTCTGGGGGCTACCAAGTCAGGAAGGAATTTCACTATCAGTAGAATTAATTTACAGACTCAACAACCCAGTTGACATCTCCTAAGCTTAATCTCTACCTAATGAACATTCTACCTAAGAGACCACTTAGGTATGAGAACACTACTCACTTACTAAAACACCTCAAAGATCACACTTTGAGAAACACAACTTGATTCTGCTTCACAGCTTTGATCAAGAACAACTCAAAACAACAACACTAATTCACACTAGAATGGTTTACAACACATACACGAAGACACAAATGACTCTCAGTCTTTAGCTCTCTTTCTTCTGTACTTTCTTCAAAGGTTTGATGCGCTTTATATAGCAATTTGATTTTGTCTTGGACCTCCTACAATATCTGACCTGATTTGTTATTTAAAACTGAATCTTCAAAACAGATTTTATCTCCCAAAATCTTCAGCCTTTAAACACTCCTACAAATCTGCATCAAATTTGTTTGCAACAGAAAATATCTCCTCCAAGATACTCGCATCCAATAACTCTAACAGCTTTCCCAAATTCCAGCTAATACGCTTAACCCTAAAAACATCTCAAACCTGATGTTTTACTGATCTGCATATCTGATGTCATGACATCGCATGTGACATCAGACTACAAAACATCAATAACATTAACCAATGTTAAGACATCACCCATGTGACATCAACATTGAACAACTTTGTTTTACCAAAATTCTAGCCAATCCAAGAACTAACAAACCTCATGCGGCATCTCCTCGCCGTGTCGAACACCTTCTTGAGGTGCGCGGTGTGGTCGACTTCTTCTACGGACTTGACGATCATGTCGTCCATGTAGACCTCGAGCATGTCGTCGATTTTAGCCCGGAAAACCTTATTCATCATCCGTTGGTAGGTCGCACCGGGGTTCTTCAGACCGAAGGGCATTACGTTGTAATAGTAGTTGCCCGACGCGGTCATGAAGGCCGTGTGTTGTTTGTCGACCTTGTCCATGGGAATTTGGTTGTATCCCAAGTAAGCATCCATGAAGGATACTAGTTTGTAACCTGCAGAATTGTCGACCAGCTGGTCGATGTTAGGCAAGGGATAACAGTCTTTCGGGCAAGCCCGGTTAAGATCAGTATAATCAATGCACATCCTCTATTTTCCATTATTCTTTTTAACAAGTACAACGTTGGACAGCCAGGTCGTGTATCTGGCCTCCGAAATAAAATTTGCCTCTAGGAGGTCTTTTACAGCTTTTTCAGCAGCCTCCGCTTTTTCGGGAGACTGCTTACGCCTACGTTGTGCTATGGCCCTAGCGGCCGGATCTACTGCGAGCTGATGGCAAGCCACCTCGGGATCGAGGCCAGGCATCTCGGATGCGCTCCACGCGAAGAGGTCAGCGTTCTCCCTTAGACATGCCTTCAGCTGCTCCTTTGCCAGGTTGGGGATCCCGGTGCCAATCTTCACGTTACGGTTTGGATCGTCCCCGAGGACCACGAGCTCAAAGTCCCCATCTGGGATGGGGCGCGTTGGGTAGAGAGGCCGCCCGTTGTTTTCCGCCTGGAGGTCGAGGTCTTCTGCCCCGTCTTCATCGGGTTTGCCCGGGAACCTGCTGCTGAGTTCGACCGCGTTGACGCGCGGGAGAGGTATCTGTTCGGCGTCCTCGGGTGGCTTGGCCACGGTCTTGGGTTTGACGCCGATGGAACTCATGCCTTTGATGGTGGCGTCGAAGCATCTTCTGGCCGCGTCGATGTCCCCGTGCATTGTCACTACGCGTCCCCTGGTCATGTAGTACTTCATTTTAAGGTGGACCGTTGATGGTACCACCGTAAGTTCAGCCAGGGTGGTCCTCCCGAGGATGCAGTTGTAAAGGGATAGACATTCGACCACCAGGAAACGGATCTTCACCTGTCGGGCAGTGTCTTCGGTCCCGAATGTAACCATCAGCTCCACGTAACCCCATGGTCTGGTGGTGGTTCCGTTGAACCCCTGTAGATCTGAACCGACGTACGGGGTCAGATGCCTTTCGTCGAGCTAAAGGGTTCTGAACAGATGGGCATACATGATATCGACCGAACTTCCCTGGTCGACTAGGATCCTTCGAATGTCAAAGTTCGCCATCTGTGCCCTGACCAGGAGGGGAATAGTGGCGTTTGGCGCTCCCCTGGGGAGTTCCTCGAGGTAGAAAGTGATAGGGTTGGAGTTTCCCCGCACTTTCTCGAGAGTGGTTGTTTTCGCCGACGTTGCGGATTCCAGCTCATCAAATTTCCGCTTGATCGATCCGACGGACAACTTCTCGGGACCACCCCCGGAGATGACCATCGCTTTGGGGAAGCTTTCCCAGGTGCTCCGGGCAGCGACGGGGTCCTCGTGGGGGAAGGTCGCCCACATGTTGCGAATTGCTTCTTGGTCTTCGATGATTGGGGGGACAAAGAAATCTTCGGGTCGAGTGACACTGAGGGCGACCTGAAGCCGACTCTCGTCGGGAGGAGGTGTCGTCTCCTCGACGTTCTGGGCTTCTCGGGAGCTGGGACGAGGAGTGTCATTCTCCTGGGCGTATTTCTTTAGGTGCCCTTCCTTGATCAGAATTTCAATCGCATCTTTGAGATGGATGCAGTCTTCTGTGACATGCCCGTGACTCTGGTAGAACCTACAGTATTTCGACTTATCAACGTTTGATTTGGGGGCAGTGGGCTTCGGAAAGAGGACTCCTCCTTTCACAAATTCTGAGTTCTAGCACTCGGAGAGGATTCGCGCGCGGGACGCGTTGAGCGGGGTGTATTTCGTGAACCGACCAGCTGGTCCGCGCAGTTCACGAGTATCGCGGGGGCAATTGTCTCTCTTTCTTTCTCCTCCTCGTCCGGGAGGAGAGTCTTCTTCTTTGTGGCCGCGGGGGCCTTCTTTGCGTCTCGACTCAAGGGCGATTTGCACTGCCTCCGACTCCTCGAGCTCGATGTACGACTGAGCCCGTTTGAGGAGATCCTCCAGACGGCGGGGTCTGCGGAGGCCCACGGACTTGGCAAAGTCAGATCCAAAACGTATCCCGTGGATAATCAAATACTTCTTCATGTCATCGGTCGTATGGACCTCGGCGGCTTCTCTGTTGAATCTCTCAATGTAGTTTCGGAGAGATTCGTTCTTCCCCTAGAAGATGCTTTCTAGGGCAGCTTCCGTCTTCGGGTGTCGACGAGATGCAGTAAAATGTTTGGTGAAGCATTGTCTTAGTTGCTTCCAGGATGTGATCGACCCGGGTGCCAGACCCTTGTACCAAGTCATGGCGCCCTTCCTCAAAGTGGTGGGGAACAACCTGCACTTGATGGCTCCCCTGACGTTTCTGAAGTTGAGCATGGCTTTGAAACTTTCGACGTGGTCGCCAGGGTTGGACAGGCCATCGTAGTTTCCCAGCTGCGGAGGTTTCTCCATGCCCGCAGGGATTGGGGCGTTCATGATCTCCCACAACAGAGGGGTCCTCTAGTCATCGTCGTCACTTCCTGTCGGGGACATCGAGGGGGGTCGCCGATGCCATGGAGGGGAATTCCTCGAACGATGCCTCGGCCTCTCCTCGGTCTGCTTAGACTTCTTGGTGGTGGTGGAGGCCCTGGGTTCCTTCCGAGGTGGGGAACGAGGGCGTTTCTGGGATATCGTCGGCTAGGGCGCTCAAGACGTGGCCGACGACCCTCGCGCACCGGCGAGGGGGTCCGAGATTCGTCTGAAGGAGTCCTTTGTGGGGAAGGGGAACGTCGAGGCGACGGTGGACGGCGATGTCTTCGCGAGGAAGATCGTCGTGTCCGCCCTTGCTCCAACGCTTTAATTCGGGTATTCTGGTGCGTGATCAGCTTATTGGTCTGATTGATCAAGGCGAACAGGGCCACGGTGCTCGCGTCTGCATTGGATGGAGGAGCAACCGGCTGAAAAATGGCTTGCTGATCGTCTTGGTGAACGGAGTTGTAAGCCACGTCTTGGGAGTCTGGGGAGGCGGTCTGGCCGTCTCTCATGTCGCCTTCTTCGACGTGGAGGGCAGCGGCGTCTTCGCGGTGGTTCCCATTCTTGAGTTGCGCAAGGAAGGTGTCCAGAGCTTTGTTAGCGGACAGATTGTCAGCCATGATGGTGATGAACGAGAGTTGCTTTGGTTTATCAGAGGAAAAATGGGGAAGCAAAGGGTTCCCACAGACGACGCTACTGATCTTACCTGGATCAGACAGTATCTGGTGGCCAACAACATCGTTTGGACTTCAGCTCCGGTGAGGTTGAAAGACGGCGGCGGGGGTGGGGGGGGGGGGTGTACCTGCAAGGTACTCCGACGCTCAAGTAAGGTGACTGTCAGAGAATAATAGCAAGTACAGAGATGAGAGTAAGAAAGTGTGTGTAACCTGACCCTCTCAAGTGACAGGGTATTTATAGAGAGCCCCCAGCGTGGGGCCAACGGTTACTTGCATTGGACTGGATTGCCAGGCCCAATCCAAGTAACTTCCAGGGCTTACGTGGCGTAGTGAAGACCAGCACGTGGTCTTCGCCATGGGGTAACCGTTCCTAGATCTCCGGAATTAGGGCAGACCGATTCCATCGGGAGTGGGTGGTTACATGAGAACGTGTCCTCGCAGGGAGGAGTCTTGCGTGTCGGGGATAGTCATGTCCTCGCGGGGGAGGACTCACTTGCAGGCGGAGATGGCTCCTCTCAGGGAGGATCACATGAGCGTTGAGGAGAGACGAGCTCAGGGAGGCTTAGAGCCTATGCCCGACGGTCCATGTAGTGAGTGTCGTACACACCCGAGGTTAGGCGTGTGCCCGACCCTGAGGAGGTGAGCCTGTGCTTGACAGTGGTCTTGCTAGGAGTCCTTATTGGGCCATCCCAGGCCTTGTGGGTTGGGCCTGCTCGACTGATAAGCATGCTCCGGCCCAGTCCAGAACATAATCCTTTTTTTGCACTAAATTGCAGCTAAGTTAGAGTTCATTATGACTGAGTATGTGCTCATTGTTTCTCCGATGTGAACTACACATACACTTCATTTTATACAAGTTTTTGTGTATTATAGTCCATAGAAATGTTTTGTTCAATATATACCGTCTAATATATATCAGTGGGTTGACACATTTTGGATTATAGAATCCAAACCATGCAAAACACCTTTGAATCTGGGTTCGTATTCTAGAATTTGACTTGTGTTTTGCATCAAAATGCTTTTTTGGTTGATATTTATTATTTTAAACAAAATAAATAAATAATAAACATAATGGCACATTAAAAAGTAATATTATAATAAAAAAATATTATAACTCAAAAAGGTATAATAGATAATGTCGTGTTTAAATACATAATATCAACAAATACCTAATACTACAAATAAATATACATAAGTTTGTGTACATGTACAAATAAAAAACACATCTTACTTTGTAACACATGAACTATTCTCATTCCTCCTAAACCTCTTTTGTCACAAGGAATTCTTAACCTTCATTTGAATGCTCTATACAACATCGTAAACTTTAGTACCCGACTTAATAGCCCCAAGAGATGATAATTCAAAAGTCATGTCTTAAGTTTATGTGTAAACAGGGACCAGACTGCCGTGCTCCTCTTCTTTTGCCTCCTCTTCAAGTGATTTATCCTCATTTAGTACCAGCGATTTTCCTTCAGGCATGGAAATCAGGTAAGGAAGTGATATCTTAATATAATACCTTATAATACTATTTAGGAACATATGGTCTAGCCACTCAATATACTTATGATCAACATTCTCTCGAGTGATCATGTGTCTAACATAGACAAAGGGATGTCTTAGAATAGTCTAAATGTTATTGAACAAAGGCAAAACTAGCTCTGGAAAATACCTAACCATGCATAGTACATATTTCATCTAACCAAAATAGAATCTAATGTTAATGAGAATGTGTGTGGCACGATGAGTGTCGTAGAAGTCGAAGAACACATCTTGTGATAATAGTCAAAATTCATGTTCTCAATACGATTTTGTAGTTGGATGTCTTTTAAGCGAAATGAAAAGGTTGGCATGGCGCTCTATCTTATCATAGTCTTGTTTGTCAATACTGGGAAAATATTTATAGATTCATGCATGCATCAATGTATACTATAATATTGAAGAAAATATTTTTAACAATTAATTATATAATTACATGAATATGTTACTTGAAATAATATCACATATCTTACTAGTTGCCTCATCTTAAATTTGGTCGCAACATTCAACTCTCCCTATACAAGTAAGCCAGTTTAACAGTGCCCCTAATATAGTCATTGATCATGTATAGATCCATGAAATGCTCTAAATAAATGAGGTGCCTATAGGTGGCCCTTTATTTTGTGAAAATGGTCGAGTCCATCAAGTAAGGGATATATATCCTAGTGTTGTACTGCTTGTAAAAGTATTTCTTAACACCTTCATCAGCCTCGTCACTAGCCCTTGTAGCTGCAAGATGTTTTAGAAATAACCCTTCAGGAAGTTGAACCATGCATTACCTCCATGGACCTCATCAACTTCTCATTCAATGTTATGTGGTTATGCTCCGAGTAGATCAACCATTAGATTCAATACTTATGCTTTGTAACTACGGTGTAGTCAAGAAAAAGACTCTTGAGTAGAAAATGTAGAAAACATGACACATTATTTATTGTCATTTTCATATCCTTAATCGGGAGATACAAGTTGCTTGTCTCCTAGTGCCACCCCTGTAAAAAAAGGTTGTTGTTGAACAAGTAACTCCAAGCACAAGAGGGATCTGAATTGTGGTATTCAAAATTCGCAATTAAATTCAAGTTTTGGTTACTTAAAAGTCAAATTATGTTAATATTAAGATTAGAGTGAAAAGCAGCGAAATTCAAAGTCAGTAAAATAAAAGACAGAAAATAAAAGATAAAAGTCTTAGAGATGGCACTAGTGATTTATCCAGGTTCAGCCGAAGATTGACCTATTTCTGTCCCTAAGAGATCTTCTTAAGATTTTGACTATATTCTTGAGCTTTTACAGGTTATGCCCACAAACCTTTGATACAAGCAGATCTAGAGACTTCACAATGGCTTCTCCCTATCCAAAAGAAAGCTTTTTAACAGGCTGAGCTAACGAACCAATTAGAGATTTTCCAGGCTAATCTCAATAACTAAACAGAAATTTTCCAGGCTAAGTGCTAGAATTAAACAGATATTTTTAAACTGGTTAATCTCAAGAACTAAACTCGTTTTCTCTATAATATCGCCCTTTTGAGAGTAATAACAATGGAATGACACCAGTACAAACTCTTCCTCGCAAGCAGTTTTCACTCACAAAGCACAAAGGCGTATTTGGTGAAAAAAATATTTAGAGAGAGGGGGAGAGAGAGAGAGAGAGAGAGAGAACTTCCAAAGAATTAGAGAAATTCATAATTCTGATGTTAAATGAATAGGAGAGGCATCTCTTTTATATAAGACAAGATTTGGCTAAAAAAGGAAATGATCCATGGGTCAATTAACTCATATAATCAATTATGTTCTAAGCCTAATCGATTAGATACCACGAATAATCGATTATTTGAGCCCATTTTGGAATTTTTGGATAGAGAGATGTTATCAATCATTAAGACATTGTCATAATCAATTATATAATTTATTTTGCTTCTTCTAATTGATTAACTTTAGGATATAATCAATTATATAGTTCAAAAAGTTGCTTTTAATGAAGCTGGCAGTTTCCTAATCAATTAGCTAAGGTATAAAAACATTTGTAGGTATTTTGATAGTTAAAATGAGGTTTCAATAGATCTTTTAAGTGTGTGTGTGTGTGTGTGTGTGTGCTCGCATGTGTGTGTGTCTGAGTTGCCTTAGTATCTTAGGAGTTACTCTATTGCTTTCACATGACTCTAGTCACTCAAACAAACACGGGCATGCTAGATTTCACACTTCCTCTCTTTCACAATTCTGAAGTTTTCAAGTTCCTTTGCTAGATACACCAATATCTAAGCACTTCAATGGAACCTTGAGTCTTCTCCTTGATGAGGCTTAAGGTGTCTTCAAGTTAATCACCATCATCAAGGAGTTTCAATATATTAGCATTGAATTTATCAATTATTAGTGTTGTCATCATCAAAACACTTATGAGGTTTGTCATTAATATCATCAACTTCATAACTGTAAGCACATTGATGAGAGTCGTCATTAAGTGATTTTTACTAGTGAATTCAGATGAAAGCATTTAAATAATGAGCAAAAGTCATTCCAATGTGTGAAGAATAGAGAAAAAACTGCAAATAGTTGAAGAATTGGGACTTAGAATAACCATGAAGAAAAAATGAAGAAGTTGTTAAGAAAGAAGCATTTTCAGCATAATTTACATCATGACATCTGTCCATCACACATAGATGTCATGATGTAACCCGGATTGAGACAAAGTTTTTTGCAAAAGAAAGAAAAATGAATGATCTATCCCATGGAATTATTGAGGTGCGATGAATATCATAGTGGCACGATTTTGTGCCACTCTGACACTCGGGAATTGCTATAAATAGGTTTGTTTGGCTACTTTCTTTGGAGGTTCCAATTTTGAGACAGAAAGTGATGACTATGAGCTTTTTGGAACATGGTTTTGAGCGTATTGAATTCATTGAAGAGCTTGTTTTACATATATCTTGATGGAGAATTATTATCAACTCATGGTAATTATAAAATTCTATATGAGTAGCTAAGTTATTCTAGATTAGGTATTTTTTAGATGAACATTTTCTACTTTATTGGATCAAATGATTGTTTGAGATTAATTTGATGCTTTTATGTTATTATCGTTATTTAATTATTCTTGATCTTAATGTTTTTTTATGTATTAACGAATGCATGAATTGATATAAAATGAGTAGGGATTTTGTACCGTTAGTCTACCAATCTAATCTATAGCAATTATTCAACTTAGTAATTAACTAGAAATAGGTAATTATAAGTTGTGACTTTTGAATTAACGAACGTAGAACGCCTAGTTTAACTCTAAATTGGCCTAAGGAATTAGGGAAGTGTTGTATAAATTATTGAGTTATACACCAAAGAATTGAGTGTAGTGGTCGTGTTAATTCTTCGTGCGATAATAACTCAATTTCAGTTGAATTAATACATAGTTCATCAACATGAATAATTAGGGGATTCAATATAAAAAACTGAATCACCTTTCATTATCATATTTTAATCCATTAACTTTCTCGTTCCTTTTTTTGTAACTGAATCATTATTAAAACCCCCTTATTATTACTTTTAATTTGCATTATAATTACCTTGTTTAAATTCGCAATCCCCATGGAGACGAGTTATTTTATTACTTCGACAAAACTAGTACACTTGATAGAATTGTCCATCACACATAGATCCACATTCTCTCCTTTTTTATGATGACAAAACGTCTTTTAGGAAGGTGGTAAAGTAAAAGCAAATAGATAACAATTAGAGTTGTTAAGCTCTCCTGTGTGATTAGAGAGTATACTTCCCTTGAGAGTATTAGAGAGTCAAAACGGTTGGTTTACAGATGCTATTAAAAAGGGGGGGGGGGGGGTCTGTCTTAGGTTATTTGCTTAAAAAAATAGTGTCTGGACTATTTGCGAGGTTTTTGGTAAGATGTTAGGTTTGATGCTTCTTGATTGATGTATGGTGTAACGCCCCAGTTTTTGTTAGATTTATTTAATCGAGTCGATTTAATTATTTTTATTATTATATTATTTTATTCTTGACTTTTATTTGGCAATATATTATTTTTCATCGCGATTATGTTTTATCGCGTTTTGAGAGCGTTTGCGAGATATTTGAGTATAGGGGTATTTTGGTCTTTTGGCTTTGTAACACCCCATTTCTACCCAGTAATTATATTAAAATCAGAGTTATAAAATTTTTGACATAAAACGGGATATCACATTTTCAACCTTAAAATCAACCACGTAATAATTAATCATGAAAGATACATAACGATTCAGGGAAACATAAAACAACAAATGGTCTTCAACTTTATTCAACTTAAGTAAACACAATGCAGCGGATTCACTAACAACTTAGTAGCATCTTTATTCAACATAAAACAACTTCAAATTTAACAACAAAGTATTTTTCAGCAATTTCATTAAAAATTCAGCATGTAGACTAATGAATACAAGACATGCGTCATCCCCCCGAGTGCTACGTATCAGAGCGACAAACACCGACATCAGACTAAGGTAACCGGCTACTCCTCTTGATTACCTGCACGTTGCCAACATAGGGACAACATTCAAACAGAAGGGGTGAATTACCGAAAATTATAAACGGAGTATGATAAATAATATATAGGCAAGAATCATACAAATAATCACCACTTCACACCAACAACCAACAATCAAAATCAACAACAACAAGTAAAAATCAGCAACAACAAATAAAAAAAATCAACAACAACTTAAGAAAATGCAACTTTAATGAGACTCGACAATGTCATGCATGTGGTACCATCGGAGTAAAACTCCCAACTTAATATTGCCAGTTTATCGAGGCATCAAGGCATAAGCCTTCAACTTTCAACTTTCAACATATGCCAATCCAGGCCAACGTGGTGTGAGCAACGCTCCGACATAAAATGCAATGTATGTTTTATGACATGCACAACTCATCAACATAACAACTCAACAACATCCATAACATAATCAACTTAAACAACATAGCAACTTTTACGACATAAACAACGTAGTCAACTTTGGCTATTACGCCTTCAACTTAAAATTCGTCCGTGTATCGGAACGAAACAACAAAATCAGGTGTACCTGTGAATCCACTTTTTCGACATTATTTTAACAAAACAATTCAACAAAAGTCACCTACTAAATTACCCGACTTACCTCGACAATTTTAGTTAAATTCCGGGCAACTAAATTTTCCGCCTAAACCGGCTAAAACTGTACTGTTTCACCTTTATTAATTGCTACTGATTAATTTATTAGTTCAGTTAAACCACTGCTGCAACATATTACTACAATTCCAATTTTCTGTCAAAATTCTGCTTACTGCTATTGTTTCATTTTTTTCTGTCGAAATTCTGCTTACTGCTACTTGTACTTATATCTGTCAAGTTACCACTGCTACTATTTTTCAATAAGTCTGATTCCAAATTGATTATTCTGCCAAAAAAATCTATTACTTTCTACTACATATATTATTAATGTCTATATAGTATTTCTGCTGTGAAATCTATGGCTAACCTTTTGATTGCAGAATATATGGTTTAGTAATGCTTATTTTAGACCATGAGCCTGCTTACAGTAAGTGATTAATTTGGACAACATGATATTGTTTTAGTGTTACTTAATTATAGGGATTGATAGGATGGTATCATGAAGTAACTAGTTTTTGTTTATATGCAATTAGTATTCTAATTAATTTAAACTAAATGCTTCCTCTTTTCTTTTATGGGTAGCTCGGTAGCAGTTTCTCTCCGTTCCCAACTTCTCTCACGTTCTATTCCCTTCCAACCTTGTTTTCCAAATCCCTCGTGTAACTTCTCTCTTTTTTTTTCTCTACTGATACCACAAAACTCCCCAATCTTTCTATTTCTTTTGTTTTATTAAAATACTAATATTCAATTATAATATCTAATGGGCCTAGCATACACCCCCTAATTTACTAATTCCGACACGAAACCAAGCCCACTTAATCGAACACACTCCAACTACGAATAATATTACTACTAATATTATTCCGCGACTTTAATATTATTTCTAATATTATTTCTATGACTTACGGACTTAATATACCGACTTAACGACTTAATTCACCGAAACACCAAAATCAACCGAATAATTCACAAACAATTAGTAAATATCCAATTAAATAAATAATTAAATATTTGGGCGTTACAACTCTCCCCCACTTAGAATATTTTCGTCCTCGAAAATTTACCTGATTCAAACAGCTCGGGATAGGAGTCTCGCATCTTGCTCTCCAATTCCCACGTCATGCTTTCTCCTGTAGCTCCCAACCAGACAACTTTCACCAACGTGATCTCCTTCCCTCTCAAAGTCTTCATTTCACGATCCGCGATTCGTACAGGCTTCGTCTCCACCGTGAGATTATCCCGTACTTGCACATCATCCATATTAACCACATGAGACGGATCTGAAATGTACTTCCGAAGTTGCGACACATGAAACACATCATGCAAATTTGAAAGATTCGGCGGTAACGCCATTCGGTACGCAACTTTCCCAACTCTGTCCAAAATCTGATACGGACCAATAAAACGAGGAGTCAGCTTCTTAGACTTCAAAGCTCTCCCAACACCAGTCACAGGCGTGACTCTCAAAAACACATGATCGACCGCTTGGAATTCCAAATCCTTCTTCCGCTTGTCATGGTAACTTTTCTGTCTACACTGAGAAGCTTTCATCTTCTCTCGGATCAACTTCACCTTCTCGGTAGTTTCTCGAACTAATTCCGGTCCAAGTACTACACTCTCGCCAGATTCATGCCAACACAACGGAGTTCTACACCTCCGACCATACAGCGCTTCAAAAGGTGCCATTCCGATACTAGAATGGTGACTATTATTATAAGTGAACTCGATCAATGGAAGATAAGTATCCCACGAACCTCCCTGTTCAAGAACACAAGCTCTCAACAGATCCTCCAACGACTGAATAGTTCTCTCAGTTTGACCATCTATTTGAGGATGATACGCCGAACTCAACCTCAGCTTAGAACCCAACGCCTCCTTTAGGCTCTTCCAAAACTCCGACGTAAACCTCGGATCTCTATCCGACACAATACACAAAGGAACACTGTGCAACTTCACAATTACACGAATATAAGTCTCTGCCAACTTTGCAATTGGATATGTGATGTTAATAGGTATAAAATGAGCCGACTTCGTAAGCCTATCAACAATCACCCAAATTGAGTCATGTCCTCTTGAAGTCATAGGCAACCCTGTCACAAAATCCATAGAAATGCTATCCCATTTCCATTCTGGAATCTCTAACGGTTGCATCAACCCAGCAGGTTTCTGATGCTCAACCTTCGACTTCTGGCAAGTCAAACATGCATACACAAATTGTGCCACATCTTCTTTCATTTCGGACCACCAAAATATCTTCTTCAAGTCTTGATACATTTTAGTAGCTCCCGGATGAATACTCAGATTACTTCTATGACCCTCTTCAAGAATTTTCTTTTTCATATCTGTATCACCTGGTATACAAATTCGATCATGCAGTCTCAACACACCTCGTGCATCAATCTTAAAGTCACTCTTATCCGATTGACCACACTCATTCATGATGTCCACTAGTTTCACTTCCAGCTTCTGAGCCTCTCGAATACTGTCTAAAAAATCATTGTTAATCTTCAACATACCCAGCATAACACTCTGCGGTGTCACTTCGCAAACCAAACTCATATCTCGAAACTGCTCAATTAATTCCAATTCCTTAATCATCATTGCTGACATATGCAAGGTCTTTCGGCTTAAAGCATCAGCCACAATATTAGATTTGCCCGGATGATAATTCAAATCGAAATCATAATCTTTCAGCAATTCTAACCACCTTCGCTGTCTCATATTCAGCTCCTTCTGATCAAACAAATACTTTAAGCTCTTATGATCACTATAAACTTCAAATCTAGAGCCATAGAGATAATGCCTCCAAATCTTCAGCACAAAAACCACCGCAGCAAGTTCCAAATCGTGCGTAGGATAATTCCTTTCATGAGTTCTCAACTGTCGAGAAGCATAAGCAATTACTTTATTATTCTGCATCAGCACACCTCCTAATCCCATCAGCGAAGCATCACAATAAACCACAAACGGTTCTCCTGGATTCGGTAATGTCAAAACCGGAGCCGACGTCAACCTCTTCTTCAATTCTGTAAAACTCTCTTCGCACTAAACATCCCACACAAAAGCTTTACTTTTACAAGTTAATCTAGTTAACGAAAGTGCCAACTTAGAAAACCCTTCAATAAACCTTCTATAATAACCGACTAGTCCCAGAAAACTTCTAATCTCAGTAGCCGACCTTGGAGTTTCCCATTGCAACACAACATCTACTTTAGAAGGATCTACGACAATACCACTACCTGAAATCACATGACCCAGAAAACTAACTTCTTTCAACCAGAACTCGCACTTGGACAGCTTCGCATACAACTGCTTGTCTTTTAAAACTTCCAACGTTGACCTCAAATGTTCCTTATGCTCTTCTTCTGACTTAGAGTAAATCAGAATATCATCAATGAACACAACCACAAAACGATCCAGATAAGTATGAAAAATGCGGTTCATGTATTCCATGAATACTCCCGGCGCATTAGTAACACCAAAAGGCATCACTGAATACTCATAATGTCTATACCGTGTTCTGAACGTCGTCTTTTGAATATCCTCATCTTTCACTTTAATCTGATGATAGCCCGATCTCAAATCAATCTTGCTAAACACACGAGCACCCACCAACTGATCCATCAAATCATCTATTCTCAGAAGTGGATACTTGTTCTTGATTGTTACTTTATTCAGCTGTCTATAATCAACACAAAGTCTCATACTTCCATCTTTCTTCTTTACCAACAACACTGGAGCTCCCCACAGCGATACACTTGGTCTTATAAACTTCTTCTCAAGTAACTCTTCCAACTGCTTCTTTAATTCAGACAACTCGGATGCCGACATTCTGTATGGTGCCATCGAAACAGATCTAGTACCAGGTACAAGATCAATTGTAAATTCAACCTCTCTCTCTGGCGGCACATCAGGAATTTCATCAGGGAAAAATTCAGGAAATTCATTCACCACTTGCAATTCTTCAATCTTAGCTTTACTCTCAATAGACAACGTTGCCATCAACGAAAACATCTGAGCTTCTTCTTTCATCAATTGCTGTAACTCTCTGAAAGATAACAACCCAACTCCTTCCTCTTCAGGAGTAGAAAACCTCACCGACTTACGATAACAATTTATATGAACATAGTTATACTCTAACCAGTTCATACCTAGGATTACATCCATTCCAGTCAGCGGCAAACAAACCAAATCAACATAAAAGTCTTTATCGAAGATCGATAAAGGACACCTTAAACACACAAGAGAAGTAGTCACCGATCCCTTAGCCGGAGTCTCGACGACCATTTCTCCATTCATAGCAGATAACTTAAGACCCAATCTTTGAACACAATCAACAGAAACAAAACAATGTGTAGCACCAATATCATAATAGTAATTAAAGGAGTACTATTAATGAAACATGTACCTCTGATAAGCCTGTCCTCATTAGCTGTCCGAGTTCCTGCTAACGCGAACACTTTTTCGGTCTGAGCTTTCTTTGGCTTCGGACACTGATTACCAATATGTCCCTCTTCACCACAATTAAAACAGATCATCTCCTTGTGCTTGCAATCAGATATTGCATGCCCAATCTTACCACATCGGAAACACCTCTTCGCCTCAGCAGTACACACAGTACTCTTATGTCCAGCTTTTCCACACTTGAAACAAGTTATGCCAGCACGAGCATCTCCCCTACTAGTCTTCTTGCCCTCAGTCGCTCTCTGTTTACCTTTTCCAGCTGGAGCATCATACGGCTTACCACGGTTCTGTTGTTGCTTGCCTCTTCTATCACTAACAATCTTGTAGTAAGCATTATTGTCCTCTTCATAAATTCTGCAACTATCGACCAAATCAGAAAAGACACGAATCTTCTGATACCCAATAGCTTTCTTGATTTCAGAGCGCAAACCGTTTTCAAACTTAATGAATTTAGAAAACTCAGCATCATCACCGGTATAGTACGGATAAAACTTAGCCAGCTCAACAAACTTCGCAGCATAATCAGTAACCGACATAGTTCCTTGCTTCAGCTCAAGAAACTCAATCTGCTTCTTACCACGGACATCCTCTGGATAATACTTCCTCAGAAATTCCCTTCGGAACACATCCCAAGTGATAACTTCACCTGTAGTCTCCAACCTCTGACGAGTCTCTAGCCACCAGTCATCCGCTTCGACTGCTAGCATATGAGTCCCATAACGAACCTTCTGCGCTGGAGTGCAGTCCATCACACGGAAGATCCTCTCAATCTCTTTCAACCAGTCCAACGCTCCATCAGGATCATACTTGCCCTTGAAGGTAGGTGGATTTTCCCTCTGAAAAGTCGCCAGACTACGAGATCCATCATTCTCGCCAGCATTCGGTAAATTCTGCACAGCCTGAGCCATTGCTTGCATTGCAGCAGCCATTGTAGCATCGTTCCTTCCAGCCATCTCAACTTATCACTACAACACAAACCAAAGTTAGAACCAAATAACAATACTCAATTGTTAAACAACTACGACTCGACACTTGGCCGGACGGACCGACCTGCTCTGATACCACTAATGTAACACCCCATTTCTACCCAGTAATTATATTAAAATCAGAGTTATAAAATTTTCGACATAAAACGGGATATCACATTTTCAACCTTAAAATCAACCACGTAATAATTAATCATGAAAGATACATAACGATTTAGGGAAACATAAAACAACAAATGGTCTTCAACTTTATTCAACTTAAGCAAACACAACGCAGCGGATTCACTAACAACTTAGTAGCATCCTTATTCAACATAAAACAACTTCAAATTTAACAACAAAGTATTTTTCAGAAATTTCATTAAAAATTCAGCATGTAGACTAATGAATAAAAGACATGCGTCATTCCCCCGAGTGCTACGTATCAAAGCGACAAACACCGACATCGGACTAAGGTAACCAGCTACTCCTCTTGAATACCTGCACGTTGCCAACATAGGGACAACATTCAAACAGAAGGGGTGAGTTACCGAAAATTATAAACGGAGTATGATAAATAATATATAGGCAAGAATCATACAAATAATCACCACTTCACACCAACAACCAACAATCAAAATCAACAACAACAAGTAAAAATCAGCAACAACAAATAAAAAAAATCAACAACAACTTAAGAAAATGCAACTTTAATGAGACTTAACAATGTCATGCATGTGGTACCATCGGAGTAAAACTCCCAACTTAATATTGCCAGTTTATCGAGGCATCAAGGCATAAGCCTTCAACTTTTAACTTTCAACATATGCCAATCCAGGCCAACGTGGTGTGAGCAACGCTCCGACATAAAATGCAATGTATGTTTTATGACATGCACAACTCATCAACATAACAACTCAACAACATCCACAACATAATCAACTTAAACAACATAGCAACTTTTACGACATAAATAACGTAGTCAACTTTGGCTATTACGCCTTCAACTTAAAATTCGTCCGTGTATCGGAACGAAACAACAAAATCAGGTGTACCTGCGAATCCACTTTTTCGACATTATTTTAACAAAACAATTCAACAAAAGTCACCTTCTAAATTAACCGACTTACCCCGACAATTTTCGTTAAATTCCGGGCAACTAAATTTTCCGCCTAAACTGGCTAAAACTGTACTGTTTCACCTTTATTAATTGCTACTGATTAATTTATTAGTTTAGTTAAACCACTGCTGCAACATATTACTACAATTCCAATTTTCTGTCAAAATTCTGCTTACTGCTATTGTTTCATTTTTTTCTGTCGAAATTCTGCTTACTGCTACTTGTACTTATATCTGTCAAGTTACCACTGCTACTATTTTTCAATAAGTCTGATTCCAAATTGATTATTCTGCCAAAAAAATCTATTACTTTCTACTACATATATTATTAATGTCTATATAGTATTTCTGCTGTGAAATCTATGGCTAACCTTTTGATTGCAGAATATATGGTTTAGTAATGCTTATTTTAGACCATGAGCCTGCTTACAGTAAGTGATTAATTTGGACAACATGATATTGTTTTAGTGTTACTTAATTATAGGGATTGATAGGATGGTATCATGAAGTAACTAGTTTTTGTTTATATGCAATTAGTATTCTAATTAATTTAAACTAAATGCTTCCTCTTTTCTTTTATGGGTAGCTGACGCCACCCTTATGCATCATTCCCAGTGGCTTGCGCCACTTGCATCTGGGAAAGAGAATAGTGGCTGGCACATAATAATTGGTGGCCCGCGCCACACATCTTATCCCAATTCCTAAGAAACAATTTACTACAACCAATTCACTAAGGAAACCATTCATTAAGGAAACATGATGATAATATTAGTATAGGAATTCAAAGTGCATAATCCCTTTTACATGGGTGGCTTGCGCCACCCTTTATGACAATCACCCTGGCTTGCGCCAGGTCCCATGTGGCTCCCGCCACTTAATTAGTTCTTTCTTCTGGGTGGCCTGCGCCATCCCTCTACGTGTGGTGGGTGGTGGCCAGCGCCACCCCTAAAACCCAGTTTTCTTCCCAATTATCATTTTCCAGAATTCAACACATTCACCACAACTTTCATAAAATCACTCCAACAACAAAATTCAACATTCAACAGTATCGGTTCAATCAGAATTAATACGGAAACAACAACCAACATTAATTTTACACAAGCAGCAACAATTCATCAGACAATCAAGGGAAACATTCATAAAATACCCAACCCTTATACTATTCATCCTAACCCGGTTATAATAATCGAACCCACCCTTACCTTGGATTGAAGGCAGCTCGACGATTGATCGGGTTCCGGAAATTCGACGCCGGTAGCAGTTTCTCTCTCGTTCCCAACTTCTCTCACGTTCTATTCCCTTCCAACCTTGTTTTCCAAATCCCTCGTGTAACTTCTCTCTTTTTTTTTCTCTACTGATACCACAAAACTCCCCAATCTTTCTATTTCTTTTGTTTTATTAAAATACTAATATTCAATTATAATATCTAATGGGCCTAGCATACACCCCCTAATTTACTAATTCCGACACGAAACCAAGCCCACTTAATCGAACACACTCCAACTACGAATAATATTACTACTAATATTATTCCGCGACTTTAATATTATTTCTAATATTATTTCTACGACTTACCGACTTAATATACCGACTTAACGACTTAATTCACCACAACACCAAAATCAACCGAATAATTCACAAACAATTAGTAAATATCCAATTAAATAAATAATTAAATATTTAGGCGTTACAGGCTTGGTTAGATATTATGTTTTTCATAAAAATAGAAATAGAGAGAAAAACAGAGAGAAAGAAAAAGAGAAGAAGGAAAAGAGAAAGAAAAGAAGAAAAGGGGAAAAACTTGGAGAGTAAGGAAACAATCCAACCGACTTTTGAAAACACGATTAATCGGGTAAGGGTGCGAAACTCAATTATCCTATACTTGTGTATGATTATGTATGTATGTATTTGTGTGATATTTGGTTGAAATTGGATATAGAACCAAAACCATTAATATGTTGAGATTGTTAGAATTTGATTCAAATTGTGTCTGAAATCATGTTTTAATGTTCCTAATTGCCGAGACATGTTAGATAGATGTTGTTGTGCATTCAATTGGTAATTTGCTGGTGTTTAGATGAGATTTGGAGATGATTTTGGTTGATTTTCGTAGCAGAAATTCTGCAGGAAAAACTTTGGGCTTCGCTGCCCATACGCGTATCAGGCTTGGTATTACGCATATTGGTTTGGGCAATACGCGTATGGCAAGGGGGAAATGAGGGAAATACGCGTATGGAACACATTTTTCACGGCCTTCTGCTGAATTGCGTAATGGTATGTGTACTTGGTAAGGCATTACGCGTATCAAGTGAGGCATTACGCGTAAGGAGTTTTAGTGGAATTTTGGGGAGAAATCAGTCTCTGCCCATACGTGTAGCACTTTGGGCATTACGTGTATGGAATGGGCGAGCGAGCTGGGCAGTACGCGTGTGGCCTAAGGCAATACGCGTATGACCAGAGAGGGTGCAGAATTTTCCCGATTTCGCGTCCGATGCCGTAACTTTTGATCCGTAACTCGGATCGAGGCGTTCTTGGTACCGTTAGAAAGCTTTTGAGATGTTCTTCCTTATTAAAATAGTTTTGAGATTGGTGGCCGATTTAATTATGTCGATAATTTGGGAATGTGTCGTTTTCTCGACTTTTACCATCTTAACTGTGTGTATTTGATGTGTTATCATGCAATATGCTTTCGATAGATATCGTATGACTTGTGTGCTGTTATATGATGTGAATGTATGTGATGAAATGTTGTGATGATGGTTTGTGGCCTAAGGGCAAGAAAATGCATTGTGTTGTGTTTGATTGTATATGCATGATTATGGATGTGTATATGTGTGCATTTGAATGTCACGAGTCATTGTATGCCAAGCATCATGATATGCATTCTTGTGATGTCGTGTGCCCTAGTGGGTGTGAGTGACGAAACGATTCTAGAGGGAATCCGCTATAATATCGTGTGCCGTATACAAAGAGGTGTGAGCGATGATTATAGACGATCGTGTGTCTTATACAAAGAGGTGTGAGCGATCGGGTCATGTGCCTTATACAAAGAGGTGTGAGCGATCCATAAACGTCGTGTGCCTTATACAAAGAGGTGTGAGCGACGGGGAACATCGTTTGCCCGACGGGGAGTTACACTAAGTAACAAGCGATGATTCCAATAGTTCCTGAGTGAACTAATGATGAGAATGATGGATGGAACGGTACCGTATTGCATTGCATAGAGTCGTTGTGTCGGTCTCTGTGCATTTGCATAAATCATGAATGGATTGATTTTGTGTGGAATTGTGAATGGAATTGGTGAGTTGATATATATATATATATATATATATATATATATATATATATATATATATATATATATCTATGTTGGTGATAAATGTATTGTGCATGAGTGATATGCCTTTGTGACGGATATATGAGACATGATTTATGTTGTTTTGCATTTGAATTCTGGTGTAAGTTGTGGTGAGAGTGTTTTACATGTGTATTTTGTGTTATTATAATTGTATGCAATTATATTATAATTGTGTTTCTCACCCTTCTGCTGTTTTAAATGCTCTATGAGGCATTGCAGATTAGATGCTGGAGGTCTTTTTGTGAAGCTTAGGTCTTCATTCTTTTGTCGGTCGGCTCTGATATGTAGCACCGGGTAGTCGGGGAGATCGTTTGTGATTATGTGTATATGTATATGTTCTTTTTGGGATCGTACATGTATGACTCTGTGTATGACAGACAAACCTTTATGTTATATATATATGAGATTCAGTTGCCGATTTTCCGCTTTTATTCTGTATCTGAATTATGGGTGTTAGGAACTGAGTTCCTCTGTTATGTGCTACCTGATTGTTGATATCTATATGAGCAGGTTGTTGTATTTTGTTTCAATTGATGTGACACCTCCGTCTATGCCATGAATGTTTTGATTATACTCTGATTATTTATTATCGCTTTATTTGCTCGGGGGATAGATTAGGGGTGTTACATTAAGTGGTATCAGAGTCAGTTTGTGTCAGTTTATGTCAGTTCGTGTCAGTCCGTATCGGTCTTTGTGTTTGGGGTGAGCTGTTTATTTAACCATAGTTGCTGTTATTGGATATGAACAGAATATGGTTGGTAGGAATGATGCTGCTCTTGCTGCTGCTATGCAAGCTATGGCTTAGGCTGTGCGGGGTGCACCTAATGCTGGTGGAAATGATGAGTTCAGGAAGAACAAACCACCTGTCTTCAAAGGGAGACATGATCCTGATTGTGCTCAGATTTGGCTTAAGGAGATTTAAAGAATATTTCGAGTGATGGACTGTGCTGAGGAATATAAGGTGAAACTGGGTACTCACATGTTGCAGGAGGAGGCTGATGATTGGTGGGTTAGTGCGCGTCATGTGTGGGAAGCTATAGGTGAAGAGGTCACTTGGACTTTGTTTAGCAGGGAGTTTTTGAGGAAGTATTTTCCTGAAGATGTTAGAGGAAAGAAAGAGATAGAGTTCTTGGAGTTGAAACAAGGTAACATGTCTGTTGTGGATTACACTGCTAAGTTTGTCGAGCTTGTTCAGTTTTATCCACATTATGCTGAAGCAACTGCGGAGTTTTCCAAATGTGTGAAGTTTGAGAATGGATTGCGTCCTGAGATCAAGCAGGAAATTGGTTATAAAAGGATTAGAAAGTTTTCAGATTTGGTGGATTGTTGTAGAATTTATGAGGAGGATAGCAAAGCTCGTTCTACTCACTATAAGAGTGTGAACGAAAGGAAAGGGAAGCAACCGTTTCGTGGTGGTCCTTATGTGTCACCAGCTGACAAGGGTAAGCAAAGGGGTAGTTTTGATAAAAGGCCAAGTGGGGGAGGTATGTCTAATCCTCTGAGATGTTTTAGGTGTGGTGACATAGGACATCGTCAGTTTGAATGTAGAAAGGATATAAGGAAGTGTTCCAATTGTGGAGGTATAGGGCATGTCGCAGCTGATTGTAAGAAGAATGTGGTGAAGTGTTTCAACTGTGGTGAACCTGGTCATGTTAGTACGAAGTGTCCGAAACCAAAGCAAGCTCGAGCTAGAGGGAAAGTATTTGCATTGGCAGGAACTCAGACTACTAGTGCTGACCGTCTGATCAGAGGTACTTGTTTTATTAATAGTATGCCTTTAGTTGCTATTATTGATACCAGAGCGACTCATTCGTTTATTTCGTCTGAGTGCGCGAAGCGTTTGAATCTTTTATTGTCTTCGATGGGTGGAAATATGGTTATTGATACTCCAACAATGGGGTCGATAACTACTTCTTTGGTTTGTTAAAGTTGTCCTTTGACCATTTATGGTAGAGATTTTGAGATGGATTTGGTGTGTCTGCCATTGGAGGGTTTAGATGTGGTTATGGGAATGAATTGGTTGCAGTTCAATCGAGTTCATATTGATTGTTATCATAAGCTGGTAAGATTTCCTTCTCTTGAGGAAGACGAGGAATCGAGTTTCTTATCTACCAAAGAGTTGAAGAAACTTTTGGCGGATGAAGCTCAGTTGTTCGGGTTGTTTGCATCGTTGACAGTGGATAGTCAAGTTGCAATTGATGTGTTTCCAGTTGTGTGTGAACTTCCAAAGGTGTTTCCAGAGGATATTTCAGATGTGCCGCCATAAAGAGAGGTGGAGTTTTCTATAGATCTAGTTCTTGGTACTAGACCTGTATCTATGGCACCATATCGTATGTCGGCATCTGAGTTGGTTGAGTTGAAGAAGGAGTTAAATGAATTGTTAGAAAAGAGGTTTGTGAGGCCGAGTGTATCGCCTTGGGGTGCTCTAGTTCTTTTGGTGAAGAAGAAAGATGAAAGTATGCGATTGTGTATTGATTATCGCCAGCTGAATAAGGTGACAATTAAGAATAAGTATCCTCTTCCGAGAATTAAAGATTTGATGGACCAGTTGGTAGGTGCGTATGTGTTTAGTAAAATTGATTTGAGGTCAGGTTATCATCAGATTAGAGTGAAAGAGGAAGATATTCAAAAGACGGCTTTTAGGACACGATACGGACATTACAAATATTCCGTGATGCCGTTCGGGGTTTCTAATGCACTGGGAGTGTTTATGGAGTATATGAATCGCATTTTCCATGAGCATTTGGATCAATTTGGTGTTGTGTTTATCGATGACATCTTGATTTATTCTAAGTCTCGGGAGGAGCATGCGGAGCATTTGCGTGTTGTGTTGCAAATTTTGAAGGAGAAGACACTTTATGCCAAGTTGTCCAAGTGTGAGTTCTGGTTGTCAGAAGTGAGTTTTCTTGGGCATGTGATTTCAGGTAATGGTATTGCTATGGATCCATCTAAAGTAGATGCAGTTTTACAATGGGAGGCTCCTAGATCTGTTACTAAAATTAGAAGCTTTTTGGGTTTCGCTGGATATTATCGAAGATTCATTGAAGGCTTTTCCAAGTTAGCAATTCCTTTGACCCAGCTGACTTGTAAAGGTAAGGCGTTCATTTGGGATATTCAGTGTGAGGAAAGTTTTAGTGAGCTGAAGAGAAGATTGACTACAGCTCCGATTTTGGTCTTACCGAATACTAATGAACCGTTTGTGGTGTATTGTGATGCGTCTTTGATTGGTTTAGGTGGAGTGTTGATGCAAGAAGGTAAGGTTGTGGCTTATCCTTCGAGGCAATTAAGGATTCATGAGAAGAATTACCCTACTCATGATTTGGAATTATCGGCTGTGGTGTTTGTATTGAAAATTTGGAGGCATTATCTCTATGGTGCAAGATTCGAAGTCTTTAGTGATCATAAGAGTTTGAAATACTTGTTTGATCAGAAAGAGCTGAATATGGGGCAACAGAGATGGTTGGAATTTTTGAAGGACTACGATTTTGGCTTGAATTACCATCCTGGTAAAGCTAATGTGGTAGCCGATGCGTTGAGCCAGAAATCTTTGCATATGTCCGCTTTGATGGTTAAAGAGTGGGAACTTTTGGAGCATTTAGAGATTTGAGTTTGGTGTGTGAGTTGACATCTGATAGCGTGAGGCTTGGAATGTTAAAGGTCACTAATGATTTTCTGTTGACCGTTAGTGAGAAACAGAAGCTGGATGTGAAATTTGTTGATTTGTTGACGGTTGGAGATCAAGGTGTGAATGGTGACTTTAAAGTGGATGATAAGGGTGTTTTGAGATTCCATGGTAGAATTTGTATTCCTGATGATTCGGGCTTGAAAAAGATGATTTTAGAGGAAGGACACCGGAGTAATTTGAGTATACATCCGAGAGCTAATAAGATGTACCAAGATTTGAAGAAGATCTTTTGGTGGTCCGGATTGAAGAGGGATGTGGCTCAGTTTGTTTATGTGTGTTTGACGTGTCAAAAGTCGAAGGTAGAACATCAGAAGCCTAGTGGATTATTGCAACCGTTGGATATTCCCGAGTGGAAATGGGACAACATTTCTATGGATTTTGTGACAAGGTTGCCGAATACACAGAGGGGACATAATGCCATTTGGGTGGTTGTGGATAGGCTGACTAAATCGGCGCATTTCATTCCGATTGACATCAGTTTTTCTTTGGAGAGGTTGGCTGAGATTTATATCCGTGTGATTGTGAAGCTACATGGTGTTCCGTTGTGTATTGTTTCAGATCGAGATCCAAGGTTTACTTCCAGATTTTGGGAAAGTTTGCAAAAGGCGTTAGGTTCCAAGTTGAGATTGAGTTCTGCTTATCATCCTCAGACGGATGGTCAGACCGAGAGAACTATTCAGTCGTTGGAATATTTGTTGAGAGCTTGTGTTCTTGAGCAAGGTGGTGTTTGGGATAGTTATCTTTCGTTGGTGGAATTCACGTATAACAACAGTTTCCATTCAAGTATTGGAATGACACCTTTTGAAGCGTTGTATGGAAGAAGATGTCGAACGTCGTTGTGTTGGCATGAATTTGGTGAGAGTTCGGTGGTTGGACCGAAGTTAATTCAACAAACTACGGAAAAGGTGAAACTTATTCGTGAGAAGATGAAGGCTTCTCAGAGTAGGCAGAAGAGTTATCATGATCAAAGGAGGAAAGATCTTGAGTTTCAAGAAGGCGATCATGTATTTTTGAGAGTTACACCGGTGACGGGTGTTGGGCGTGCATTGAAGTCAAAGAAACTTACTTCTCGGTTTATTGGTCCTTACCAGATATCCGCGAGAGTGGGTGCTGTGGCTTATCGGGTGGCGTTGCCGCCGAATCTTTCGAATTTGCATGATGTGTTCCATGTTTCATAGCTTCGGAAGTATGTTCCGGATCCGTCGCATGTGATTCCAATGGATGAGGTAGAGGTAAGGGAGAACCTTACGGTTGAGGCATTACCGGTGAGGGTTTTGGATCGCGAGTTGAAGCGGTTAAGAGGCAAGGATATTGCGCTTGTGACAGTAGCGTGGGGAGGCACTGCTGAGGCCAATTTGACTTGGGAGTTGGAGAGTCGGATGCGGGAGTCGTATCCGGAGTTGTTCGTCTCAGGTAATATTTTCGAGGACGAAAATCTCTAAGTGGGGGAGAGTTGTAACGCCCCGATTTTTGTTAGATTTATTTAATCGAGTCGATTTAATTATTTTTATTATTATATTATTTTATTCTTGACTTTTATTTGGAAATATATTATTTTTCATCGTGATTATGTTTTATCGCGTTTTGAGAGCGTTTGCGAGATATTTGAGTGTAGGGGTATTTTGGTCTTTTGGCTTGGTTAGATATTATGTTTTTCATAAAAATAGAAATAGAGAGAAAAATAGAGAGCGAAAAAGAGAAGAAGGAAAAGAGAAAGAAAAGAAGAAAAGGGGAAAATCTTGAAGAGTAAGGAAACGATCCAACCGACTTTTGAAAACACGATTAATCGGGTAAGAGTGCGAAACTCGATTATCCTATACTTGTGTATGATTATGTATGTATGTATTTGTGTGATATTTGGTTGAAATTGGATATAGAACCAAAACCATTAATATGTTGAGATTGTTAGAATTTGATTCAAATTGTGTCTGAAATCATGTTTTAATGTTCATAATTGCTGAGACATGTTAGATAGATGTTGTTGTGCATTCAATTGGTAATTTGCTGGTATTTAGATGAGATTTAGAGATGATTTTGGTTGATTTTCGTAGCACAAATTCTGCAGGAAAAATTCTGGGTTTCGCTGCCCTACGCGTATCAGGCTTGGCATTACGCATATTGGTTTGGGCAATACGCGTATGACAAGGGAGAAATGAGGGCAATATGTGTATGGAACACATTTTTCACGGCCTTCTGCTGATTTGCGTAATGGTACGCGTACTTGGCAAGGCATTAGGGGTATCAAGTGAGGCATTACGCGTAAGGAGTTTTAGTGGAATTTTGGGGAGAAATCAGTCTCTACCCATACGCGTAGCACTTTGGGCATTATGCATATGGAATGGGCGAGCGAGCTGGGCAGTACGCATATGGCCTAAGGCAATACGCGTATGACCAGAGAGGGTGCAGAATTTTCCCGATTTCGCGTCCGATGCCGTAACTTTTGATCCGTAACTCGGATCGAGGCGTTCTTGGCATTGTTAGAAAGCTTTTGAGATGTTCTTCCTTATTAAAATAGTTTTGAGATTGGTGGCCGATTTAATTATGTAGGGAATTTGGGAATGTGTCGTTTTGTCGACTTTTACCATCTTAACTGTGTGTATTTGATGTGTTATCATGCAATATGCTTTCGATAGATATCGTAAGACTTGTGTGCTATTATATGATGTGAATGCATATGATGAAATGTTGTGATGATGGTTTGTGGCCTAAGGGCAAGAAAATGCATTGTGTTGTGTTTGATTGTATATGCATGATTGTGGATGTGTATATGTGTGCATTTGAATGTCATGAGTCATTGTATGCCAAGCATCATGATATGCATTCTTGTGATGTCGTGTGCCCTAGTGGGTGTGAGTGACGAAACGATTCCAGAAGGAATCTGCTATAACATCGTGTGCCTTATACAAAGAGGTGTGAGCAATGATTATAGACGATCGTGTGCCTTATACAAAAAGGTGTGAGCGATCGGGTCGTGTGCCTTATACAAAGAGGTGTGAGCGATCCATAAACGTCGTGTGCCTTATACAAAGAGGTGTGAGCGACGGGGAACATCGTTTTCCCGACGGGGAGTTACACTAAGTAACAAGCGATGATTCCAATAGTTCCTGAGTGAACTAATGATGAGAATGATGGATGGAACGGTACCGCATTGCATTGCATAGAGTCGTTGTGTCGGTCTCTGTGCATTTGTATAAATCATGAATGGATTGATTTTGTGTGGAATTGTGAATGGAATTGGTGAGTTGATATATATATATATATATATATATATATATATATATATATATATATATATATATATATATATATATATATATATATATATCTATGTTGGTGATAAATGTATTGTGCATGAGTGATATGCCTTTGTGACGGATATATGAGACATGATTTGTGTTGTTTTGCATTTGAATTATGGTGTAAGTTGTGGTGAGAGTGTTTTACATGTGTATTTTGTGTTATTATAATTGTATGCAATTATATTATAATTGTGTTTCTCACCCTTCTGCTGTTTTAAATGCTCTATGAGGCATTGAAGATTAGATGTTGGAGGTCCTTTTGTGAAGCTTAGGTCTTCACTCTTTTGTCGGTCGGCTCTGATATGTAGCACCGGGTAGTCGGGGAGATCGTTTGTGATTATGTGTATATGTATATGTTCTTTTTGGGATCGTACATGTATGACTCTGTGTATGACAAACAAACCTTTATGTTATATATATATGAGATTCATTTGCAGATTTTCCGCTTTTATTCTGTATCTGAATTATGGGTGTTAGGAACTGAGTTCCTCTGTTATGTGCTACTTGATTGTTGCATATCTATATGAGCAGGTTGTTGTATTTTGTTTCAATTGATGTGACACCTCCGTCTATGCCATGAATGTTTTAATTATACTCTGATTATTTGTTATCGCTTTATTAGCTCGGGGGATAGATTGGGGGTGTTACATATGGAGGTACTGGATTTTGGGTTTTTGATTAGTATGCTCGCTAAGATTTTACAATCTTATGCCTACGTATTCCTGTTTAACGAAACAGGGAAATCAGAGCGATTGTAGTTCCTCCTATTCTATGGGAGGAAAGAGGTGTTTTGGTGTCTTGTTCAAAGCCCAAGACATGAAGCTAAAGGTGGTTTGTATCTTGTTCAAAGCCATAGATATGAAGCTAAAGGTGGTTTGGTTGAGAGAGAATTTGTCATCTCTAAAAAGGAATTATTGATTTTTGATTTGATGCTAAAAGGTTGATTGACTCAACCGGGATTTTCTTTATTCAAAGCCTAAGAGGAGGCGGGAAGTTTGACTTCTCTGGGGAAAATGTTCTTTCTGTCTTGTACAAAGCCCAAGATTGAGGCTAAAAGGGATTTTGACTCTGTTGAGGAGAATGTATCTTGTATAAAGCCCAAGATGGAGGCTGAAAGGGTTTGACTCAACAAGAGAGTACTTTTATCTGTCATGTATAAGGTCCAAGACGGAGGCTAAAAAAGTTTGACTCAACAAGAGAGTTCGAAGATTGATTGACTCAACAAGAGAGTCTGAAGGTTGATTGACTCAACAAGAGAGTCTTTTATACTCAACAAGGGAGTGATATGCTATCTCGTACGAAGCCTGATATTGAGGCTAAAAGGAGATTGACTCAACAAGAGAGTTTTTTATACTCAACAAGAGAGTGTTTTTTTCTATCTCGTACAAAGCCCGAGATTGAGGCCAGAAAGGGATTGACTCAACAAGAGAGTCTTTTACACTCAACGAGAGAGTGTTTTTATATGTCTTGTTCAAAGCCCAAGACGGAGGCTAAAGGTGTTTGGCTCAACAAGAGAGTCTAAAAAGGTTAGCTCCGCTAGGGAGAATCATTTGTACAAAGCCCAAGAGGAGGCTGTCTTAATGCTGAGGATTATTGAGATCCTAAAGCGTGTCCAAGTGTGGGGAACTCTCATGAGAGAGACCGAGTTTCTGCGGGAGATTAATCCAGAGTGATCGGTATTTTTTTCCTACTGTTTGAAAGGAACTTGAGAATGTCTTTGAGACTCAAGAGGTTTAGACTGTCCAAGTTTAGAGTTTTATCTTTTGTATGATGCCCAAGAGGAGGCACGGGCATTAAGGGATGAGTATCAACCCTAAAATGGCTGGAGTTTTGACGTTGGAAAGACTGCTCTAGTAAAGGATGATTAAGTTCTGTCTTATACCTTTACGAGGTCGTCAGGGTCCTTGTATTAAGCCCAAGAGAAGACATGAGAACTTCTAAGAAGCCGAGGGGTCCTTGTACAACGCCCAAGAGGAGGCGGGGATGCTTTTAGGAAGCCCGTGGGTCCCCAAACCAAGAGAAATTCAAGAAATGCAATTCACAGAGAAGAGATCATTCCAGGAAAGTTCGAGAATTTAGAAGAAACTCAAGAGATGCCATTCACGGAGAAAAGATCATCTCTGGGGAGTTAGAGTTTCTTTGAAAATTTCTAAGGGTGACAGTCTGAGAAAAGGTTCACCGAGAATACTGCCTTTCTCTTTGTTCCATATTGTTTAACCCCAAGAGAAGGGAAGATTGTATCTGGAATCCTACGGGGGATCTAGTTTTGTTTGTATTTAAGAGTGACCAACAGGGCTTTACCTAGTTCTAGACGTAGTTGCCGGGGAAAACTCTAAATAACTATACTAGTATTACACAGTGGATATGTGACAAGGATATAAAAGGATGTGAAAGAAGACTTACAGTGAAGCAGCCCCACAGTACAGTTATATACATATGAAAGCAGTAAATGAAAGCGCATAAACACTTACCCGTTGTAGAACTTCCATGATGTTTTGTTAGTTGTTCAACAAAGAAAGTTTTGATAACAACATATATTTGACTTCAAAGTCAAAGGAGAAAGTGCTTTGAAAATATTGTTGGGGCTTACAGCTCAAGGAGAGGCCCAAGTTTTAACGATGATCACACCGTTGTTTTGAAAACTATACAGAGGGACTTATACAATATGTGAGGCCCAAAAAATTTTTATGTAGAAGGGGATGGGTCTTATAGCTCTATTAGAGGCCCAAATATTTATTTTAAATAAAAGAAATGTGACTTACAACACGAGGGTAGGCCCAGGGTTATTGTTAAAAACGCGACGATCGCGCTGTTGTTTTTGAAAATACAGTGAGACTTATACAATGACTGAGACCCAAAAAGTGGTGTATTTACAAAGGGGATGGGTATTACACTCTAATAGAGGCACAAAGAGTTTTTAAATAAAATAAATGGGACTTACAACACGAGGGTAGGCCCAGATGATTTGATTTTTGAACTGGCGATTGCGCCGAGATTTTTCTTTTAACGCAGAGGGACTTATACAATATTTGAGGCCCAAAATTGTTTTGGTTAAAAGGGGAGTGGGTCTTAAACTCTATTAGATGCCCATGAGTGTTTGAAAATGATTGATGAGGGTGGAATCGATCAAAACCCTAATTTCATCATTTTTAAAAGTGAATTCTTAAAGAAAATCAATAAAAAATGATAAAACACCAAATAAGCTTGAATAAACAACTTGTGATTTTTGTTTAAGGTTTGAAAAATGAGGTTTTAACCATAAGATGAATTAAAACTCATTTGGTTTTGATTTTTCAAGATGAATATTCACTTTTAAAATGTTTTAAAACAATTAAAAATGAATTTATTCATAAAAATACCAACTATATTAAATAAATAATATAAATTTGATTTTTTTTTGTAGAATAAAATATTTTAACATTTTTTTGATTTTTTGCAAAAAGAACCAATAAAAAATAATTATAATTAAGGGAGTTATTAATTTTTCAAATCATTAAAAATAATAAGAAAAATAATAGAAAAATGAAAAAAAAAACATTAAAAAGGGGTCTGAGGCGAGGGGGATTCGAACCCTAGACCTCTTGTGTGCAGTGCGCGCCTCCTACCACTGGGGTGGTGATACATCCATGTATCAAAGCCTACCCACAAATATACAAGGCTTGCCTTGTTTTTGGCCTGGCCAAGGCAAGGCAAGGCAAGACAAGGTTTTGGCAAAAAATGTGAAGCTTGTAACTTTCTCATTTCTCCATGGATTGGGACAAAATTTAGGTCTATCCTGCCTAGAATTTCACAAGGAATCCAATGGTGGTGGTTGTTTTTTCAGATGAGGTCCCCATTTTAAAACCCGATAGTGGTTTTGAAATAGGCCTTTATTTGCATTTTCTGTGCTACCTCGTGGTACAGGCATGAATCACATGATGAATTGGTCCAAACACAACATATATAACATGTATGAGATGTGTATGATCAGTGGACTTCAAAGCAATGCATATTTGAAAGAGTTCAAGTTGTGATGCTTACCTTTTTAGGAGCTTTTTGGGCAATCTGTCAAGTGCCTTGTTCCAGAAACAATTTGATGCTTTGGACACCCTCAAATGATCCCTTGGAAGCTTTTAGGATGATTGGAAACAGCTGGAAACCTAAGGAATGGAAACTGGCCCTTTCTTGCAAAAAGGGCAAAAGTGACCAAAATAACAACTCTCTCAAATGGTGTTCCAGATGTGGGGAACCATTTGGGACAGTTCAAGGATGATATTTGGAGTGTGTTTGAGGCTTTATCTGGTTTTGAAAGTGACTAAATCAAGACATGACTTGAAAAGTGCAAAAAAGTCCTATTTTGAGGTTTTGAGAAAGGAGTTTGAGGTTTTGGTGTTACAGGTCACTTGTGAAAGCTTGGACAACTTATATATGACATATTGGATGTGTTTGGATCATGAGCTGTGATGGAATTGCTCTCTAACTCAAAAACTCAAAGTCACCTTGCTAAAGAAGGCATTTTTGCCTAGAGAAAGAGATTTTGAGGAAAGCAAGTGTTGTAGTGCTTTGGTGTACTCAAACTGAGCACAAATGAGCTCTATTTATAGTAGAGCAAGTTTGTTTTGCAAGAAATAATGAATGGAGGTTGTTGCAGACCTTTGGCCAATTGCATCACTTTGGAATCTTAAGTCTCCTATATCCATTAACTAGAGGTTAGAGCACGGGCCTTTGGTTCCCTATTTCAGAGATTATCCTTGTCTCATTCAGTTGGAAATAACTCAGTTCTTGCCACCTTGGTGCATCCTTTAAATGCTCTAAAACAAAATTGGAGTCTTGTCCCCTCTTTAGGGTTTTTTAGGTTTGGCATGCTATATTTAGTTCCAAAGACTTGGGAGGCTTATGGATCAGTGTTTGTCCCTCCTTGGTCTCTCCATGAGGTGTTCAGATGGATAAACTTGTTTTTCATTTGCACAAATTACTCAAATCGAGCAAAATGCATAAATCTGCCTTGTTATGACAGTTGCAGCAAGGCATATTGCCACTGTCATAACTCTTAGCTCAGATGGGATTTGATGGGGTTCTTGACCATTTTGGAAAGCTCTCATATGTTACAACACATGTATGATCATAGTTTGTCTTGACACTTTTTGAATCCAAGTGAAAAATGCCCCTGCATTTTGAAAAAAGTGAAACAGATTCTGACTTAGTGAAAATTTCACTAAGTGTTGGAAAAAGTGACATTTCATGTTTTCAGCCATTTTGATCCAACCATAACTCAAAATCCATGCTAAATTGGAATGAGGTGTAGTTGACACTTTTAAAGTATGCCATGAGAGCTACAAATCCATCTTTGGACCAACCAAAATGGTTGCTTGGATCTCAAGTTATGATCCTTGGAAGTTGGTACCCTAGCCACTTTGTTCCATAACTTAGAAAATTTCTAAGTTTTTTTATGGTTACCCCTTTTACAAGTTATCCCACTTTTCTTGATTTTTCTTGATTAATGATGATTCCAATCACACATTAATATCATTTTAGGGTTAGGGAAGCATAATTGATCAAAAAATCAAAAAGTCAAACTTTAACTTTTGGGCACAATTGACTTTTTATCAGATGAATTCCAAATTGTGCGATCCTCTATGAAATCAAGTCCTTGACCTAAATCAAACTTGATGGATTAATTTCATAGGTGTTATAGGGTGTATTGAATCATGTCCCAGGGTTTGGGAGCATGTCCTAGTCAAAAGTCAAAGGCACAGTTGAATTTTCTCGCGAAACCCTAATTGTGGCTCTAATGAACTTGAAACTTGTGAATCAAGCTTCTTGGATTAATCCATTGTTGCAAATGGATCAATGTAGTGTATTAGGGACCCTAAAATCATGTCTTGAGGTCTTGGCTCATGTTTTGTCCCAAAAGTCAACTTAGGGGTGAATTAGGTCAAGAAACCCTAATTCCTGATTTTTGGTGAATGCATCCCCTGAGGTCAAATTGACTTGATGATTGGGTTTATGAAGTACCTTAGAGTATTTTGGGTTATACTTTGAAGCATTGGCTCATGCCCAGAGGAAAATTTCCACCTGGAGGCCCTGGTCGACCAAAACCCTAATTTGGTGACACTGGCGATCTTGAGGCTTGATCCACTTGGATTGTTGCAACCTTGTGCTTGATTCTTGATATGGGAGTCCTCTTGATCCTTTTTGGATGTTTGAGAGGTTTAGACAAGTTGAAGATCATGTCATTCCTTGATTGATCCTTTGTCTAATAGCTCTGAGAGGGCTTGAAACCCTAAGTTTGATTGTAGTGGATGCTCACCCATCTTTGGGGAGACTGATGAGGCACAAAGGTACATCCATATTATGATGAGGATTTGAAAAATGATGGGAAACCTTAGTGGTCAAAATTTGGGGTATGACACACTGATAATGTCGTAGTAATAAAAAGATCAAACCCACAATGATTGTGCTCAAACAGAACAATAATTTATGCAATATTAACTAAAAGTAGTAAATAGGGGGTTTTGCAAGTTTTAGTGCAAAAAGGTAAATTTAAGAGAAAACAAGGTCACAAAGGTGGTTAGGTTGTGTTTTAGAATCCCTTTATCCCCTTTTGTTGATGTACGATGCCTTGTATGAATTGTCTTATACGTATAATTTTACGGTGAACTAACAAAACTGTTATAGCCAGTCCCCCGCGAAATAACTCACTAACTACTAGAAGATTTTTATCCCTAGTTTGCCAATAGAGGCAGTGTTAGGAGATGAATAGACTGTTAGTTCTCTGTGCCACTACTCGAGGTATCCTACCCATATTCAACTGGCTTAAGTAGAACAATTGCCCTAGGTCCAATACATAGGCTACAAATCAGGAATCCCTATGCATCTAACAACATATTAACAGAGTATATCAAATAATACACATTAAGCAAAAGAAACAATTGAATAAAATTATAAGTGATAAGGTTCATACAAAGTCAAACCTTCATATAATGCCAACAAGGTTGATTAAAGTTCATCACACATAACCTAACCTCTGAGAATTTAACTACATATCGTTAAAATTACAATACTAATTGGTAAAAGATGAATAACACGTGCAATCCCTTAAAGGATTGACCTCCAATGACTTCCAATGCTCTCAAAATCACCCCTTGATGCTAAAAAATCGTGCTCTTGGTGCCAAATTTTTAAACCCTTGCAAAAGTGTAGCAAATCCCCTTTTAAAGCTGTTAGAACGGGTCAAAACGCGTAAGAAAAAGTTGTCATCGCGCGCACGATTGTCCCTTTACTTTCTTATCGTGTGCGCGATGGGGCGCGATGCTGTACGTGATTATTCCAGTAGTTGCATGTTTTTCACCCTTTTTCACCAAAATTTCCAGTAAGCCCATTCTTTCATACTTGGCTCTTTCTCCACTCATTCTTGGGGCATTCTTCATCATTTTAGCCCCTCTTTTACTTGTTTTTGCTTGATTCTTCGACTGATTTTATGTAATGATGGAATGTCATCATACAGCTCCAAGATTAACATCGTAATTACTAAGTAATTGTTTCATCCAGATGATTTGAGAGCAACAACTACTCGCATCAACGTATTCTGCCTCAGTTGTGGATAATGCGACACTTGCTTATTTCTTTCTATACAAGGAGACAAGCTAGTTCCAAAGTAAGTGACACATACCATTTTTACTTTTCCTATCCAGCCTGCACCCAGTAAAATTAGAATTTATGTACCTAACTAAGTCATAATCTACTCATTTTGGGTACTGTTGCGGTGAAAATCGGATAACAAGCTATTAATTAACTTGCATCATTTTCTTTTACAACCGACTTTGATTTATCCAAAGGAAAGGTTCAAGATCGTTAAAAAACCTAAAGGGGGGAGATCTAAGGTTTGGGGGTTGGTTATACAAAGGGAAGGTATTAGCACCCTAACTATCTGTAGTACTCTACAGGAACCTCTTGCTAAGTTTGTGTTATGTTATGTTTGCTTGCTAAGAACACGAAATAGAATTAATCTCGTCCTAATCATGATTTAATCGAGTAATCGATAATCAATGATTCTTGACTTTCATCGACTAAAAAGTAAATGAAACTGAAATAAAGAGAAAGCGGCCTCATATTGATCAAAGTTTTGTTGATTCAATGAAGTCAACCAAACCATGAAGTTTGTTATGTCATCGACCAAAATAAAGATAATGAAACCGGAATGAAAAAAATAAGGATGGTCTCGTCTTAATCAAGATTTAAATCGATAAATCGATAATCTTAGATTTTTGACTTTCATCGATCAATAAAAATAAGTAAAAAATGGTCTCATATTTATCAAGACTTTATTGATTTGAAATAATCAAAGTCAAGATTTGTGCAATGTCATCGGCCTAAAGTAAAGAAAATGGACTCGAAATGAAGAATAAAGTTAGTCTCGTCTTGATCAAGATTTAATCAGAGGATCGATAATCTTTTGATATTCGACTTTCATTGACCAACAAAAATAAAGAAATGAGCCTCATACATATCAAGACTTTTTAGTCATTTTGCATAAATCAACTAAGTCATGATTTTGTAATATCATTGACCCTAAAAATCGAAATAAAGATCGTAAGCGTAAAATAAAAATCAAAACAAAATTCGAAAGAAAAAGTTATGAATTCAAGAAATAACATGACAAATTGAAACTAAAAATTCAAAGTGCTCCTAAAATAAAAACTAGAGAAACAAAATTAAGAAATAAATGGAAAATAAAATAAAAATAGTATGAAATAATAAAAGGGTGGTGATGAAGCATGTTTTTTTGTCTTTTTGAATTTTTATCTTATCTTTTAAACATCATTCATAATAAAACCAAACAAAAATTATAGGATATTACAATACTTTTTCCAGAAAAATATTAACATGCTAATGAACTTGATAACGACATAGATAAATGATCATGGTACTTTGAAAACGGAGAAATAAAAGAGGTGAATGTTACCTAGTGGAGACGGTCCACTGCCTCTTCAATGACACGAGTTATGGAAAAATGAAGACGAGCCTTCTCTCCAGAAAATTTGCAAGAATAATTGAGGGAGAAAATTAAGAGAGTATTCAGCCTTTGTGTGGGGTGAATCTGGTGTGTCCAAAATGAGAGAATGAGAGATCTTATTTATAGTGTGAATAAAGTGGGAGTGTTGATGTGGCAATCCGTGTGACTTTATGAGAATGGTTATTGACCATTGATAATTGAAGTGTAAGAATGTTTTTTGGTCATTGATAAATCCAAGTTGGCAATCCATGTGACTTTATGAGAATGATTCTTGGCCATTGATAAGTGAAGTGTAAGAATGCTTTTTGGCCATTGATAAATCCAAGTTGGCAATCCATGTGAAGTGTTTGTATTGTAGTGGTCCCCACTTACCATGAAGATAAACAAAATAAAAGTAATAATAATAATAATAAAGCTTAGTAATAATAAAACTAATAATAATAAAACTAATAATGATAAAACTAATAATAATAAAATTAATAATAATAAAATTAATAATAATAAAATTAATAATAATAATAATAATAAAAAATAAATAATAATAACAAAACTAAAAATAATAAAAAAGATAATTGAAAATAGTTAGTAAAAAAAAAAGAAATAAAACAAATTAAACTCTAACGAAAAATGCATGATTATTGATATGTTTACTAAAAATGCGAAAACAGAGACCAATGAAAAGGATATGCAAACGATCAGAACCAGAGGGTAAAATTTGGGGTACAACAGTTGCCCCTATTTAAATAACTTTACCAGATGGCACGAGGAATGGAAATCCTTGGTGCATCAAGGTGAAAGGTATTTAAATATAGCAAACCGAAAATTTTGCCCTTAGATGGAATGCAGATGCTAAGGACAAACAGTAGACATGCAAATGCTGACATGCCATGAACTTCTAGTATGATGATATGATAGTGCAAGAATGCAGACAAACAAGACACCAAGGATGAAGGGCAATCCACCACAGGTGAGCTTACTGGGGAAGGATAAGGTTAGCATTCACGAGAAAGACTCACTGGGGATACAGACTGTCCAACGATAGACTCACTGGGGAGACTCTAAGGATGCACCGGGGATAAAAAAATAAAGAGGAAATCCTACAGGCCCTCACTGGGGATGGGAGCCAGAGAGGGTCTCTCCACTAGGGGAAAGTCCAAGGAGATGGACGATAGTTTATAGGTGACCGGACGACACTAGGGAAATAAAAGTACACTCTTTACTGGGCATGGAACCAGAAAGAAGACATGATCTCCCCTGGGGATCAATTTGGGATAAAAGGATAGACACCAACAAAAGATTTTCTGGGATTTTCTTATACTGAAGAGTTCAAACGGGATCTTCAAGAAAAACTAGAAAAGACAGAGAAAGACACATCCGGAAAAACATCAGATGGCAAAAAAAACCAGTCATCCAATAATGGCTGTGAATGAAGGGTACAAATCATAATATCTAATAATGGCTTTAGATGAATGTGAACAGGGACTACATTCAAGAATGACATTGAATGCAAAGAAACCGGTCATCCAATAAAGGCTTTGAATGAAAGGTAAACTCACAATATCTAATAATGGTTTTAGATAAAAGTGAACAAAGACTCGATCTGGTAAAATATCAGAAAGAGACACACATCCGGAAAGGCATCGGATGGTAAAGAAACTAGACATCCAATAATGGCTTTGAATGAGAGGTATGACTCACAATATCTAATAACGGCTTTAGATAAAAGTGAACAAAGACTCGATCTGGTAAAATATCAGAAAGAGAGACACATCCGGAAAGGCATCGGATGGTAGAGAAACCAGTCATCCAATAATGGCTTTGAATGAAAGGTATAACTCACAATATCTAATAATAGCTTTAGATGAATGTGAATAGAGACTCTATCTGAAAAATATCAGAAAGAGAGACACATCCGGATAGGCATCAGATGGTAGAGAAACCGGACATCCAATACTGGCTTTGAATGAAAGGTATAAATCACAATATCTAATAACGGCTTTAGATAAAGTGAACAGAGACTACATTCAAGAATGGCTTTGAATGCAAAGAAACCAGTCATCCAATAATTGCTTTGAACAAAAGGTATAAATCACAATATCTAATAACGGTATCTGGTAAAATATCAGAAAGAGACACACATCCGGAAAGGCATCGGATGGTAAAGAAACCAGACATCCAATAACAACTTTGAATGAAAGGTACAAGTCACAATATCTAATAATGGCTTTAGATAAATGTGAACATGGACTACATTCAAGAATGACATTGAATGCAAAGAAACCAGTCATCCAATAATGGCTTTGAATGAAAGGTATAAATCACTATATCTAATAACGACTTTAGATAAAAAGTAAGCAAATCGAGGTCCAAGACAGCATTAGATAAGGGGGAAGAACTTTCAGGGATGGCACTGAAAGTAAAGGCAAATCACTATATTCAAGAATGGCATCAAATGATAGTGAGAAAGACATCCAGGAATGACACTGAATGCAAAGGAGAAAGCTCGTTCAGGGATCGTACTGAATGAACAGATAAGACTTTCAGGAATGGCACTGAAAGAGATCCAAGCAAATTTGATTGTGGTTACAGAAGGTAGGCAAAACTTCCAGGAATAGCACTGGGAGAAACAAGAGGAATAAGATATCCAGGAATGGCACTGGAGATCACAAGAGACGGACATCCAGGAATGGCACTGGAGTGAAAGAATATAAAGATCCAGGAATAACACTGGAATGAGAGAAGACCAACATCTATCAACAAGATTGATGCACAAGAGAATGACAACATTCAGGAATGGCACTGAATGAAAAGGACAGGTAACGTTTTGGTAAGACGTGGATAACGACACGACCTCGGGAGAAATACAAATGAGGATAAAACACTCATGTTATGCATATGGTATAAATTATGCAGATGATATATGATCAAATGCGAATGCAGATGTCGACGACATGGCTCGACTCTCTGGGAAGACAAAACTGGAAGACTGATTCCTCTACATGGAGATCACTGCCATTCTGCTTGGGACCAGAGATGCTTCTGCTGAACACATCTTTGCCACACTGGTAAACTGTATCCAAATTGATGATCCTTGTAAGAAGGATGAAGAGCTGCTTGGGGATTCTTCAAGTAAACTACCCCAGATTAGCTGATTATTGTAGATGAGCTGATCATTGCTTCAGCTTGATTGATTCTGGAAATGACCGTTTCATGGTGCTCTTAGAAAACTTGCCCCGGTCTGAGTCTTGAAAGATGATTGTTTTACTGTACACTAGGAAGGCTTGCCCCAATATGAGTCTTGAAAGGTTTTCTGGATAAACCAAATCTGAGAAGTCGCCATTAAACCACAAATCTTGAACTGATTCTCAACAGGATATGGAAGGAACTTGCCCCTGATTGGATCACCGACCAAGTTTCTCAAATGTTTGAAAACTCCTTAAGTAGAAAGCTAGTTTGCAAACAAAAGTATTTGTACAAACATGGTAAATGCAGAGTTCATGCAACTTTTGAAATCAATCATTTTTAAAAAAGGTGAAGTATATGAGTCATTAGTCAGAACACAGCGGTTCAAAACATTAAAGTGAAAAGTTTAAGCAAAAGGTGTGATGCCAGAATAGGTGATCTGCAAAGATCTTTTGGAGTCAGTTTACGCAACCTTGCTATAGTATACTTTCAAAATAACCTTGCTTCAGTTAGGTCTTTTGAGGGTTATAACGTGGCCTGGTTCACGGTTTAAGAAACAAAGGATAAAGGCTTAAAGTTTATTTGTACCCACCCAATCTACGTGATGAACTTCAGTCCTATGCTCAGTTAACTCAAACTATGCACTCAAATTCCCATGAGTTAGGAATTGCACTGATGATAGCGATGATGGTTCAAAATTCAATGGACTTGAGATGACGATCACTGCTTCCTTACAACTTTTGGTTGTCATACAAGCTTGTTCTTTCTTCTTTTCTTTTATTTTTTTTGTCTTTTTTTTAGTGACTGCCTGGCTTAAGGATTACAGTGAATCATCATTGGCGTTTGACTTGAAAGACATCTTCGACACTTGCTTGTTGTGTGCGAAGGAACATTTGTGAACTTTGTTGAGAGGCGTCTTGAATGCTGCTCTTGTAATTGAATGCACAACCCAGTTAACTGAGAACTACCCTGCCCTAGGTTAAAATTGCGGGTTTTTATTTGTAAAGAAAGAAACTCCTACTTCTAGGCTCGAAGGGGTTAAAGAGGGGTTAACTTCCTTATTTCTCCAGTGTTTGGGGAACTGAAACAATGCCCTACATCGTCAGCAAAGTTTTGATTTAAAAGCATACCAACAGCAATTATGGGTATAACGTTTTCATCATCCTCCCTCCGATCTTTGCATAATAAAAAAGAAAATGGAAAAGAGATAAAGTATTTATTGAAAAAGAAAGCATGGAGATGTAAATAGCAAACACAAATGAATTGAATCAAAAAGTTGCAAATGCTCATTTCATTAACATGAAAGTATAAACATAGTTGAAAGCAAATAACTATTACAAAATAAAGAAAGTACAAACAACAAGAAACAAGGCCTAGTGACTAATCAAACACAAGGATGAGCTGTCCTGTCTTTAAGAAGTAGCTGAGCCGAAGTCGACTGAGGCTTCACTTGGCGTGCCCTAGAAGAGGGTTACTCTGGACATTGGGATTATCCTTAAAGGAGAGGATTTTGTTTCTCATCAGCTCTTGTACTCTAGCCTTCAATGCAAAGCAACTTTCCAAGTTATGGCCTGCACCACCTTAATGGTATTCACAATGAAGATCAACCCTATAGCCAGCTGGAAGAGGATTTGGAGGAGGAGGCAACGACCTTGTGGTAATCAAACCTTGTTGAACCAAACCAGGATAAAGTTCAGTGTAAGTCATGGGAATAGGATCAAATTGACCCCTATTATGGTACTGGTTCTGTCCTGCAGCCGGACGTTGGAAAGCTTGAGTTGGTCGTGGTGTAGCAACCACAAGAGTAATAGCAGAAACGGTAGGGTGAACAACATACTGAGGTCGGGGACGAGGCCTTCTTGCTTCAACCATGACAGCATTAGTCTGATCTTCCTTCTTCTTCTGAAAGTTCCCGTGGGATTTCTTCACAGCATTAAAAGATTCAACAGCCTTGGATACTTTTCCTTTCTTAAGACCTTCATCTAATCTTTGGCCAATAGTAACCAAATCAGTGAAATTGGAGGAAACACTTCCAACCATCTTCTCCCAATAGAATGGGGACAGGGTATCCATGAACATTCCGGTTAGCTCTTTCTCAGCCAAAGGAGGTTCAACCTGGGAAGCCAGCTCTCTCCAGCGCTGGGCATACTCCTTGAAAGACTCTTTATCATCCTGAGATATGTTTTGCAGTTGACGGCGATCAGGAGCCATGTCGAAGTTATACTTATACTGCTTCATGAAGGCATTGGCAAGGTCTTGGAAGCTATGGATAAAGTTTTTCTCGAGACCCATGTACCATTTGAGTGATGCTCCACTCAAGCTGTCTTGAAAACAGTGGATAAGCAATTTCTGATTCTTGGCATGAGCAGTCATCCTGCGAAGATACATGACCAAATGAGCTCTTGGGCAAGAGCGACCCTTGTACTTCACAAAATCTGGAGTGGTGAACTTAGTAGGTATAACAAGGTCAGATACTAAACACATACTGTCTGCATCCACATTAAAGAAATCAGTACCCTCAACGGCTTTGAGTCTCTTCTCTATGCTCTGAAACTGCTCTCGGACAACTTCAGGTTCAACAAAGTCTTCACAGTCTTCACCCTGAGCACTAGCAGCATTGTACTCATAGAGGGGATCCTCAAAGGGAGCTCGAATAGTCTGAACTATAGGTTGAGGTTCGGCAAAAATAGGAGCTTGAAATACTGGCATAGCATTCTGACCAACCATAGCAGTAGATGCAATCGGTGGAGAGTAGTTGTGTGGCAAACCAAACTCGGGCCAAGTTGAAGGTGGCACTTGAACTAGTGGAGGATTAGCACTAGAAACTTCCTGGATGACTGTCCTTGGGGGAGGCTTTCCCCTAACAATCAAAACTTGAATCATCTCAGTGAGTTTGGTCACGCTTGACTTAAGGTCATCGATTTCCATTCGGACCTCAGCGTTGTGTACCTCTTGCTTTGACATCATTCGTCTGTAGTTAGCTCTAGTCCGGTATTGGTGTCGAGGAATCAACTTGACGACTCACAGATGACACTAGTGGAGACGGTCCACTGGAAATGAGTAGCTGGGTAAACAGACGCATGCAATGAATCATGCAAAGATGAAAAAGATATGCAATGCGATGCAAACAGGATGCAAAAACACATGCAACAGGATCAAGGGTTCGAAATCACAACATGAAGTCTGGGTAAAGAACCAACCACAAGGTGTGTACTAGGGTTCTTGTATCTGCAGAGCAAGGTTCTAAAGAGTTCCCAGAGTCAACAACCCATCTTTCGGATTTTATCAACTTCCCAATTACCCGGTGATCAATAAAATCCTCAAGAGAGTCTCGTCTGAGTGTAGTATCGCGTAGCAATCATTTAGGATTACTCCCTCATAATCATCGCACTACATCCTAAATAGGCCAGGTGGGGAAAAGGGATAACTAAAGGTCATCAGTATCTCTGGCTCCTAGGTCGAAAGTAGTAACGCATTCACGATTGCTCGTTCAACATTTACCACCTCCAAGAGGGCCTCAACTGAGTGTGGACTTCAAGTTCCCTCCTTTGGGATTTCTCCCTCGAAGTTCCCTTGACTATGTCCACGGTTCCTAAACATATGTGTTCTCTCAAGTCCGGGTTAGGACTTATCTCACTCATAGATACCATGATAACCCAAAATAAACAGGATAATAAAGCAAGAACAAAGATACAAGTATATAAGCAAATATGACATACATAAGCATATACAAGTAAATAAGCAAACATGAATAACATAAAAACAAGATTGGCTAAACCCTCTTAGGAAAGGACCAGCAATAGGTCTAACTGATTCCCCAGTGAAGTCGCCATTTCTGTTGCGGTGAAAATTGGATAACAAGCTATTAATTAACTTGCATCATTTTCTTTTACAACCGACTTTGATTTATCCAAAGGAAAGGTTCAAGATCGTTAAAAAACCTAAAGGGGGGAGATCTAAGGTTCGGGGGTTGGTTATACAAAGGGAAGGTATTAGCACCCTAAGTATCTGTAGTACTCTACAGGAACCTCTTGCTAAGTTTGTGTTATGTTATGTTTGCTTGCTAAGAACACGAAATAGAATTAATCTCGTCCTAATCATGATTTAATCGAGTAATCGATAATCAATGATTCTTGACTTTCATCGACTAAAAAGTAAATGAAACTGAAATAAAGAGAAAACAGTCTCATATTGATCAAAGTTTTGTTGATTCATTGAAGTCAACCAAACCATGAAGTTTGTTATGTCATCGACCAAAATAAAGATAATGAAACCGGAATGAAAAAAATAAGGTTGGTCTCGTCTTAATCAAGATTTAAATCGATAAATCGATAATCTTAGATTTTTTACTTTCATCGACCAATAAAAATAAGTAAAAAGTGGCCTCATATTTATCAAGACTTTATTGATTTGAAATAATCAAAGTCAAGATTTGTGCAATGTCATCGGCCTAAAGTAAAGAAAATGAACTCGAAATGAAGAATAAAGTTAGTCCCGTCTTGATCAAGATTTAATCGGAGGATCGTTAATCTTTTGATATTCGACTTTCATTGACCAACAAAAATAAAGAAATGAGCCTCATACATATCAAGACTTTTTAGTCATTTTGCATAAATCAACTAAGTCATGATTTTGTAATATCATTGGCCCTAAAAATCGAAATAAAGATCGTAAACGAAAAATAAAAATCAAAACAAAATTCGAAAGAAAAAGTTATGAATTCAAGAAATAACATGATAAATTGAAACTAAAAATTCAAAGTGCTCCTAAAATAAAAACTAGAGAAACAAAATTAAGAAATAAATGGAAAATAAAATAAAAATAGTATGAAATAATAAAAGAGTGGTGATGAAGCATGTTTTTCGCCTTTTTGAATTTTTATCTTATTTTTTAAACATCATTCATAATAAAACCAAACAAAAATTATAGGATATTACAATACTTTTTCCAGAAAAATATTAACATGCTAATGAACATGATAATGGCATAGATAAATGATCATGGTACTTTGAAAACGGAGAAATAAAAGAGGTGAATGTTACCTAGTGGAGACGGTTCACTTCCTCTTCAATGACACGAGTTATGGAAAAATGAAGACGAGCCTTCGCTCCAGAAAATTTGCAAGAATAATTGAGGGAGAAAATTAAGATAGTATTCAGCCTTTGTGTGGGGTGAATCTGGTGTGTCCAAAATGAGAGAATGAGAGATCTTATTTATGGTGTGAATAAAGTAGGAGTGTTGATGTGGCAATCCGTGTGACTTTATGAGAATGGTTATTGGCCATTGATAATTGAAGTGTAAGAATGCTTTTTGGCCATTGATAAATCCAAGTTGGCAATCCATGTGACTTTATGAGAATGATTCTTGGCCATTGATAAATGAAGTGTAAGAATTCTTTTTGGCCATTGATAAATCCAAGTTGGCAATCCATGTGAAGTGTTTGTATTGTAGTGGTCCCCACTTACCATGAAGATAAACAAAATAAAAGTAATAATAATAATAATAAAGCTTAGTAATAATAAAACTAATAATAATAAATCTAATAATGATAAAACTAATAATAATAAAATTAATAATAATAAAATTAATAATAATAATAATAATAAAAAAAAGAAATAATAATAACAAAACTAAAAATAATAAAAAAGATAATTGAAAATAGTTAGTAAAAAAAAAAAGAAATAAAACAAATTAAACTCTAACGAAAAATGCATGATTATTGATATGTTTACTAAAAATGCGAAAACAGAGACCAATAAAAAGGATATGCAAACGATCAGAACCAGAGGGTAAAATTTGGGGTACAACAGGTACCATAAACCCATTTGTTGTATTCCATTAAGATATTTCATGATGCGTTTGACCACACAAAGATGTGATTCTTTCGGGGATGCTTGAAAGTGATCACAAAGGCATGCATAAAACATGATATCGAGCGATATGCAGTGAGATAGAGAATAGGGTATATCATACCTAGGTACTTGATTTCTTCCGCTGGATTTCTATTTTCATTCTTTTTTAGGTTGCATAACGTAGACATTAAGCTTCATATTATTTTGGACTTTTCCATGTTAAACCTCTTTAATAATTCTTTTCACTATTTGAATTGATTGATAAAATTTTCTTCCTTAATTTTATGGATTTGAAGTCCTGGTAAGTATCAAAGCTCCCCGATCATTGACATTTCGAATTCATTCTGCATCATTTCAAAATTTTCCTTGTATGAGGATTCGTTATTAGCACTAAATATGATATCATCGACATATATCAGAACTAATAAAATGTTGTGTTCGGTTTTCTTGATAAAAATAGTTTTATTGACTTTGTTTTCACGCAAGAATTTGCTTATACGATCGTACCATGCTTTAGGCGTTTGTTTCAGACCATACAAGGCTTTCTTGAGCTCGAAAACATGACAATAAAGGTTGAGTTGATAAAACCAGAAGGTTGATCAACATATATCTCCTTTAGAAAACCACTTTTTACTTCCATTTGAAATAGTTTGAAGTTCATAATGCAGGAAAAAACTAATAGCATCCTTATGGCCTTTAATCTAGCCACATGAGCATATGTTTCATCTAAATTTATTCCTTCCTATTGATTTTAACCTTTGGCAACGAGTCTGGCTTTATTTCTTAAAATATTGCCACCTTTGTCAAACTTGTTGTAAATGACCCATCGGGTACCAATCACTAGATTAATTGAAACTTTGGGAACGAGTTCCCAAACATTGTTTCATTCAAATTGATTTAACTCTTCTTGCATGGCAAGAAACCAATGTTCATCAATGATGGCTTCGTCGATTCCCTTTGGCTCAATTTGTGAAACAAAAGCCACAGAGTTACATAACTTATTAAGGGATCTTCTAGTAGTGCCCCCTAGAGATGTCTCTAGTAACATTTTGATGGGATGGTCTCTTGTCGTCCTCAATTATTTAGAAAAATATTTATGATCTAAAGGAATATCCATGTTTTGATCCTGGACAGGTTCTTCATCCATGACTTGATCCTGATTTTGACCTTGCTTTGTTTCTTAATTTTCCTCCAGATTTATCTTTTCCAAAATACTCGCACAATCGATCACTTCTACTTTTAATGGTTTTAGGTTAGATTCATCAAAAGTAACATGAACTAATTCTTATGTTGTTAGGATTCTTTTGTTAAATACTCTAAAGGCTTTGCTCGAAGTGGAATATCCTATAAATATGTCTTTATCAGTTTTTGCGTCAAATTTCCCGAGGTTGACTTTCCCATTGTTAAGGATAAAACACTTGCATCCAAAATCATGTTAGTGAGAGATATTCAGCTTTATTCCTTTATATAGTTCATAGGGCGCCCACTTTAGAATTTGTTTTATCAAGACACAATTTATGACATAACATGCAATGCTTACTGCATCAACCCATAAATATTTAGGAAGATTGGTCTCATTGAGCATAATTCTTGCAAGATCTTCTAGAGATATATTTTTCCTATCAACTACCCCCATTTATTGGAGAGTCCGTGAAGTGGAAAAGGTGTGCCAAATACCATTCTCGTTATAAAAAAAATTTTGAATTCCACATTTTTTAGTTCTCCACCATGGTCACTTCTAATGGATGTAATGTTTACTCCTTTTTCGTTATGGGTAACCTTGACTAGTTTTTGAAAGGCAAAAAATGAATCTCTTTTATGAGTTTAGAATAATGTTCAGGTGTAGCGAGAATAGTTGTCCACAATTACAAGGGTGTAGACATTTTCACCAAGACTTACAGCTCAGGATGGGCCAAAAAGATCCATGTGAAGCAATTATAAGGGCCAATTTTTAGAAACAATATTTTTTTTACTTTAAAAGAGGCCCTTACTTTCTTGCCTTTTTGACACACATCACATAATCTTTTTTTTCAAAATATAAGGCAGGTAGACTGTCTACGAGATCCTTGTAGAACAACTTGTTTAAGTGCTCCATATGGATTTGAGTTATTCACTTATGCCATAAACAAGATTCATCTTTGTTGCTCAAGAGACATACATCATTTGAAGTAACTTTATTTAACTTTACTATGTAGGTATTTCCTCTTTTTGAGCTCATAAACAGAGTTTTATTTGATTTAGAATTTATAACCCTACAACTAGAAGAATCAAAAGTTAAATTGTTACCTTTGTCACATAATTAACTTATACTAAGTAAATTATGCTTTAGCCCTTTAACCAAGAGAACTTCCCCAATAGTTAGACTGGGAGACTTACCAACGGTGACAAAACCTAGAATTTGTCTTTTATTATCATCTCCATAGGAGACAAATCCTCATTTCTTGGGAAAGAAGGACGAGAATAAGGTTTTGTCACCGGTCATATGCTTTTAGCAACTGATATCAAGGTACCATTTAGCATTCAAGACTATAAAGCACTCATGCAATAAAAGTCTAGGCCTTAAATTTAGGTACCCATCTCATCTTAGGTCTTTTATCGTTAGTTTCATAAACATTCTTTTCATTTGTCTTTATACTAGAAACATAAGCATTTAATGGTGCAGATGAATTTTTTATTTTGCGCTCACAGTGTTTTTTATAAAAGTATGAAGGAGGATGTCTTTTTTTCTCTCATGACTTTTCTTAATAAAACAGAACATGCAATATGACTTTTATTATAGTAGTTGCATTTTAAGTTTTTGCAATGAGAGGTGGATTTAACAATGCAAATGTTACTAAAGTTCTTACTGTTATTTTTTGGTTCATAGCTGAGACCGACTTTACTGTAAGAAGCTTTTTGATTTCCCAACAGAAGATTCAAGTTATCTCTTCCTTTGGTGAACTTGATAAATGTCTTTTGAAAATCGCAAACTTCATTTTTCAAAGTATCACATTTGTGCACTTGTCGGGTTCATCTTCTTCGTTTGAAGTGGAAGAGTTTTGAACTGGATCATTTTGTATATCTCTAAGGATTTCTATTTATTTCTCAATATTTTTATTTTTAAGTTCAAGAGAAGAAATAATATCCTTCGATACAGAGACAATTTGTTCCGATTTGCTTGTTTCTTTTGTTAGTTTCTTACAAATGCGAAAAATATCACGATAAGAAAAATACGAGTTTACCTCATCATATTGATAATTTGTCATTAGATAGATGTTTCTTTTCCTCTTCATCGTCTAATGATTTCTTATTGGTATATTCCTATGTGATGTAAGATTTCTTGGTCTTTTTCTAAGGTTTCTTAGATTTCTTTTTATTTGTTTTTAGCTAAGGGACAATTTGGCCTATTGTGCCCTTTCTTTCCACACTAGTAGCAAGTGGGGATAAATGAAACTTTTTTTTGCATCTTTTTCTTATTTCTCTTTTTGTTATTTTTCGTGATTTAGAAATATTTTGAACTTTTTTACTATAAGATACATGTCGCCATCTGAGTTAGACTCTTCAATTTTGAGTGCTAGAATTTTTCTTTTCTTTTATCTTTCGTCATTTATGGCAAGGCTTTTTAATTCTATTTTGTGTTCCTATAATTTCTCAAACAATGTGTGTGTGTGTGTGTATGTGTATCCATAGTGTCTAGATCCCTATATTTGTAAATCACAGTGACCGTAGGTTGTTAGTTACGGTTTAAGCATCTAAGAGTTTTCACAACTAGTTCTTCATTTGAAAATGTTTTTCCTAGAGCTCTCATATGACTCACGATATGTGTAAATCCCGTTTGCATCTAATTTATGCTCTCTTCAGGTTTCATCTTGAAAATTTCATACCCATGGGTTAATGAGCTCAACCTTGCCTTCTTTACCATTGTAGTTACTTCAGGGTATTTTGGAGGGCGTCCCATATTACTTTTGCAATCTCACAGTGAGAAATTTGCAAAATTCATCAAGACCAAGAGTGGTAGTGATGACCGTTTTTGCTTTCAAACCACATTGCACATTTCCTTTGTCATCTTTGGTCCAATTATTTTCACTACAACACCATCGACATCATGTGTAGAAACACAAAGACTTTCCTTCACAACTTTCCAAATACCACGATTCATCCCTTCTATGGAAAACTCAATTTTATCTTTCCACAAACTATACCATTTTCCATTAAAGGATGTAATTTGTTTAGTAAAGAGATTGAAGTCATTTTCCTCCTAGGATGATTACTCTCTAATATAAGTTAGGCTCTAATGCAATTTATGGAACAAATGACTTTAAGCACAATAGTGGGGTGAATTGTGGTATTCAAAATTCGTGATTAAACTTAAATTTTTGTTACTTAAAAGTCAAATTGCGTTAATATTAAGATTATAGTGAAAAGTAGCAAAAATTAAAGTCAATAAAATAAAGGAAAAAAATAAAAGATAAAGGTTAGATAGATGACAATATCGATTTATCCAGGTTCAGTCGAAAGTTGACCTACTCCTGTCCCCAAGAGATCTTCTTGAGATTTTAACTATAAACTTGAACTTTTACAAGTTATGCCCACGAACCTTTGATACAAGCAAATTTAGAGACTTTACAATGACTTATCCCTAATCAAAAGAAAGTTTTTTCACAAGCTGAACTAAATAACTAATTAGATATTTTTAATGCTAATCTCAATAACCAAATAGAAATTTTTCAGACTAAATTCTAGAACAAAAAAAGAAATTTTCACTAGTTAATCTCAAGAACTAAACTCGATTTATCAAGAATATCGCACTCTTGAGAATAATAACAAAGGAACGACACTAATACAAATTCTTCCTCACAAGCAGTTTTCACTCATAATGCACTAAGGCAACTTTGGTGAAAGAAAATATCTAGAGAGACAGAGAAGAAAGATAAATTGCAAAGAACTAGAGAAATTCGAATTTTGGTGTGAAATGAATAGAAGAGGCGTATCTTTCATATAAAAAAATAATTGACTTTAAAAAGAAAATAATCCATGGGTCAATTAACTCATCTAACTGATTAGGTCCTAAGCCTAATCGATTAGATACAAAAAATAATCGATTATTTTAGCCTATTTTGGAATTGTTAGATATAGTCGTTACCAATCAGTAAGACACTATTATAATCGATTATATAATTGATTTTGCTTCTTCTAATCGATTAGCTTTAGGATCTAATCGATTGAACAATTCAAAAAGTTGCTTTTAATGAAGCTAACAATTTCCTAATCAATTGACAAAGACTTGAAAACAATTTTAGGTGTTTTAATTGTTTAAAGGAGGTTTCGAAATATCATTTAAGTGTGTGTGTGTATGCGTGTGTGTGTGTGTGTGTGTGCGTCTTGATAAGGCTTGAGGTGTCTTCAAGTTAATCATCATCATGAAGGAGTTGGAAAGATGTTACCTTCGACTTTAGCAATTATTAGTGTTGTCGTCATCAAAACACTTCTGAGGTTTGTCAACAAGATCATCAACTTCATATCTACAAGCACATAAATCCACAATTCTCACCAAATAATGATCATCTATGCTAAAACCTATGGTGTCAAGGTCATGGAGATTATTGCCTCGAATGATATTAATGAATTATTGTTCATTTGGAGTAGTCAATTTTAAGACTTTTTTTATCGTTATTTATATATTTCAGTTGTCATCTTAAAACTAAAAAAAAAATATGAATAAATTAGAACTTTCACTCTCCTTCACAACCTTAACCTCCACCACAGTCCCCTGAGGATCAGGTTATGATTTACAAATTTAACTCGATTTATTCAAATTTTACGTTAACGCCCAAGTCCGCTCAAGTCCGGTCGAGACAATGGTTTACTCTTTGTTGTTCCTTGCACAAGTTTAGCATACAGTCTTATCTATAGTTGAAAAATGACAAATACTCCTTCAAGTTTTATATATAAGCAAATTTACAAAACCTTTAAGAAAGTTGTCTAAATGCATTTAAGTCATGCACTATTTCGAAATTTATCCTTGCCTTTTGTTTTGAAAATTTGAAATACATGAGAATAGAAAAATAAAATAAAATACATAAACTAATCAACAAACTTTACACCAATCATGTATTCTAGTAAAATTCATATTATAAAATCTGAATACATGTTAACGTGTTTGGTCGGTTTATAAGATAAAAAAAAAATCAAACATATGTATATTAAGCTATTGTTAACAGTTAGATACACGATGGAATGAAAAACTAAGATTTTGTGGATCATGGACAATTTTTCAAATTCTAAAATTTGAACTGTTTCAAAACACACTATGGATTCTAAAACATAAAGGATATTTTAGAATTTTATAAGAGAAAATTTTTGGATTATGGACAATTTTTCAAATTCTAAAATCTGAACTGTTACAAAATACAATGAACTGTTCCGACATGAATGTAAATTTTTCTAGTAAGAAACTAAAAATGTTACTACAAAAGAAAAACTCATTGAACAATGAGTGGTTCGGTCGGGCCCATTTTTGTAATATAGCGCCATAGATTGGAACCTCTTCATTTGACACATCTATCTGTAGCTCATTTCCATAGCGTGTACCTTAAAACACCACAGAATCTCAAGTAGGTAGCAACTGTCTTGGAGGCCATAATGCCATTTTTGTTTGATATTCCAGCTATATTCACGAGTGCTAGTTAGAAGTAATAATACTAATAGATAGAGTACCTAGAAACTGAAAAGTTTCTGACTTTTATGTTCTCTTGCTAGGGTATTGCTCCTCCCGCAAGGCAAGGGATATACATTCCAAAACCTCTATATTGCATTCAGATTTTGCAAGGTTATTTTTCCAAGTGTCAAAGGGAAAAAAGTGATGTTAATGAATCTTAAACATGAACTTTTTTGTTGGTTGACTCGACAGTACGTAAAGTGATAGTGTTGTGGGGTCTAAACGTTTTACGTTAGATTCATGTTTTACGTGAAAAAATAATTCATGACAGCCCATAATCTGTCGCAACTGTTTGTTCAAATTTTCACAAACCATTCGATATCCTTTTATTCTATTATAATAGTGACTCTTTGCGGTTGTAGAGTTTATTTCTTTATGATGTGTAATTTTCATTCTGTTGATGAGTGTTACATTCCTACAAACAATTTTAAAAGTGGTATATATTCAGATTCATCCGACCGAAAGAGAAAGATGAATAATGTTAGGCGAACTTAAGACGTCAAATAATGTTATGGAGTAGTACTGTTGAATATGATTTTTAGTGTAATTCAACATTCACTTTGGTCAATAATGTCTAGCCTCATCAAAGAAAAAGAAAGCAATCAAATCGTAAATCTCCTTTCAATCGATTGAGTGGATATGATTATTGGGAACACTAGTTTGGTTTTATCTTCATTGTTATGATATACCTTTCTTTCGTGGATCTGAGTTGTCTCAATCCCATGAAGCTGATACTTCATTACAAATACAATGCAATATTCATAATGTTCACATTAAAAAATAATTCAAACTGTTAGTCGAAAACACTTGGCTGCTTGGTCGTGGTTCTGAATTGGAACCAGAAATTTGTAGAGATCGAATGGAACGGAGTTCCAACACAGTGAAGTGAACTTTGGGTACAATAGAGCGGAGATAGACTTATAAGGTTAGCATTTGAATGCTTAAGTCGGCGAATGAATATTTAAAATGGCACGTGTTAGACTTTTAGCGTGGAAGGTTAAAATTGTCACTGTGGGATATGATGCCTCACGTGGTTTGTCGTCCGATCACATCTAACAGTGGAAAATGCGCTAGAAGGTGGAATCGTCTGTCCTCAACTGGGGTTAGGTCCTACCCGTTTCGTGCAATATTTGTTGTTGGGCCTTCCTCCGTGGGCCTAGCGAATAGCCCAGAACAATTACCCCAAAGTCATTGTTAGAGTGATGATGTGTTATGCATGCCTTTAGTCCGACTTCTCGTGAAAGGAAGTGGAAGAGCTTTGATGGAACATCAATAACATTGAGAACATGCACATTAAATATGAGGCTCATTATTGAAATATTTTATAGGATCATTCTAACATGTTGCCCTAGATTCCTATGGTAGGGGCGAGGATACGATTTAAGGTACTCGAGTTCCATTGTGATCTCGAGATAAACTTGACTATTGATTTTTGTCAGTCGACGTTCTTTCATTTTGGGTCATAGATTTGTTTACTTCTTTCATGAGCTCTGGTGACTTCTTGCTTCATCAATTTGTTTCCCTTTTTCATACTTCGCAACTCATTTGATCTCTCGCCTTTTGAGCAATTTTTCATTGTAGTTTTTCCTTCACACCTCCAGTTTTTTTCGGGTACTATTTTTTCCCTCTTGTTTACTGATGTTGCTTCTTGATTTTTCCCTTTAGTAAATGTAAACTTATGAAAAAACCTACAAACATTATAGACATACCCAACGGCGATGACATTAGCGACGCCTCACATTGCATAGAGGTAATAGACTTATAAATACATGGTATCACTCCTGTGGTAGATATTTTTTCGTCTTCCAATCTCACAGTGTCTAGTGATAGTTTCGGGTACAGGGACACTACGCCAAAATTGGCTTTTCACATCGCACCAAAGACAGCGCTTTTTGTACAAAGCGCTGCTATAGGTCTTTAAAAAATTTCGCTAAAAAAAAGTGTTGTAAAAGACAGCCTTTAGAAAGCGCTGTTAAATGCCCTAAATGGAAGCCACCTTAGAATGCACTTTTTGAAAAGCGCTGCTATAGGTTTTACCTTAGAAAACGCTTTAAAAAAGCGCTCTTATAGGTTAACCTTAGAATGCGCTTTCAGAAAGCGCTGCTATAGGTCTTAAATTCTCTTCACTTTAGAAAGTGCTTTCTAAGGAAAGCGCTCTTATAGGTAACACTTAAGAAAGCACTTTTTTAAAAGCGCCCTCTAAGGTCATTTATGAATTAAAATATAAAACACATTTCATATCATTTTCAGAAACTTCTTTTCATTTTCTGCTCTCGACCTTTTCTTTCTGCTGAAACCCTTGCTTTCGTTCATTCTTGCCATTGCCGTCGTCCATTGCCGTCGTGAAGAAGAAGACAAAAACGAAGAAGAGGTAAGTTGTTGTTTCTTACATTGTTGTCGTCATTGTTATTGTTGTTAGGTCGTTCTTACTGTTGTCGTCGTGAAGAAAACGTCCAATAGTTAGGTCGTTCTTGCTGTTGTTGTTTCTTACATTGTTGTCGTTCTGTTGTTGCCGTCGTTCTTCAATATGTTGTTTATTCTCTGGTGTGTATTTGAAGAATATTAAAATGATTGAGATAATGAATGAAAATTGTTTGAAAATGATTGAGATAATGAATGAAAATTGTTTGAAAATTGTTTGAATAGGTCGTTCTGGTGTTTATTCTTCAATATGTGAGTACTGTGTCCACTGGTTTTATTTATTTAACTGCAAAATAAAATAGCAACAACCTTTTCTTACATCATATAATAAACAGAAAAATGTGACAAACTAACTCTCTTTTCAACTATACAAATCATGTTTAGATTAATCATTCTCTTACCTCTATTGTCAATAATACACTATTGTTATGACTATTAAAATAGATAAATTTGAGTTTATATCTAATTGTAGACCTATATCACTATGTGATATTGTTTATAAAATTATATCAAAAGAAATATTTTATACACTATACGTTCCTTTAGATTGATATCTCACATTTTTAGAGAGAAAAATGCATCTGCAGATAAATTAGGCAATGCAATTTTTTGTTGATTATGATATTTGATGGAATTCATTTCCTATTTAAACATGTTCAATTATCGTTTTTACTAGTTGTTTGATGGAATAGGTTTTATGTCCCCATCCTTTTTCCCCTTTTTATTCAATAATTTACCTTTTTTAAAAAACTATATTTATTTAGTAAAAAAACTAAAAAAAAGTGAATACTATCTATAATAATATTTTAAAATATTTATAATATTTTCACAATGATTTTGACAATAGTTTGTTGTTCTTTGGTATAAAATGTGTATCCATTACTTGACAATAGTTTGTTGTTCTTTAGTTTATTTTTTATATGTATAATTATTTGCTTATATGGATTATGGATTTTTATATTTGTCATTTAATTTTTGTTTTTTCTTTCTTACAGGTCAAATGGCTAGTAACCAGGACGACACACGCGAGACACATGATGAAAATGAAGCTCAGAATGAACCTTCGAATGTAGAAAGTGAAATAAAACGTGGAATAACTATTATGAAGTCAATCATCCGTGCTAGAGATAAAGGGATCAAGTTTGATGTACATTGGAGTGATGAGAACCAACTAATTGAGCCTAACGGTTCAATGTTGTCTTCATACATTGGTTCACTTGTCCGTCAGCATATTCCAATTATCAGTGATAATTGGAGGAGTCTAAAGTTGAAAGCTGGTAAAGATAAGATATGGACTGAGTGTAGCGAGCGATTTTGGATGTGGTTGCGAAGCACTACCGCTCTTTGGTATCTACAACATGATTCATTTTTTATCCTATTGAAGCTGATGAAGGAAGGGAAATAGATATCTCAAATTAACCCTGCTTGCAAACTGAGGTTAAACAGTCAAAACTGTTGGTTTACAGATGCTACAAAGATTCGGGGTCTCTATTGGGTTTATTTTGGTAAAAGTAGTGTTCGGTCGATGGGTGGGAGGTTAAGATGTTAGGACGGATGTATGAAAGTATGGGATTTTGGGTTTTTGTTTAGTGTGCTCGCTAAGATTTTTCTTTCAACCTTATGCCTACGTATTCCCGTTTTCCGAAACAGGAAAATCAGAGCGATCGTAGTTCCTCCTATTCTATGGGAGGAAGTGGTGTTTTGGTGTCTTGTTTAAAGCCCAAGACGTGAAGCTAAAGAGTCTATTTGTATCTTGTTCAAAGCCCAAGATATGAAGCTGAAAGGTCTTTTTGTATCTTGTTCAAAGCCCAAGATGTGAAGCTAAAAGGTGTTGTCTTTAGAGAGAATTTGTCATCTCTAAAGAGGGGTTTGTATGTCACAACTGTTTATAAAGGAGAATTACTTTAACCGGGATTTGTGAATCCGGCAATGCCATAATTTCCTTTATAGGGGATTTCCAACCTGAAGGAGAAGACTTTAACTCAGTGTAGAGCAATGCTATCTTTCCTTAGGAATTTCTCATGCTAAAGGAGGGACAGTGGCATGGATGTAAATAATCCAGAGGCTTGCCGCTTACACCGATTAGATGAAGGGAAAGGAGTTGTTGATGTTTGTGTACTGTGAACGAGGCACAACTTTGATGCTAAAAGGTTGATTGGATCAACCAGTGGTTTTCTTATACAAAGCCTAAGAGGAGGCTAATATGTGTCTCGTACAAAGCCCGAGAGAGGCTAAAAGGTTTTGACTCAACAGGATAATCTTTTATACTCAATAAGAGAGTGTTTTTGTATCTCGTACAAAGCCCGAGATGGAGCCTAAAGATGGTGATTGACTCAACGAGGGAGTCTCTTAGTATCTCGTATAAAGCCCGAGATGGAGGCTAAAAGGTTTTGACTCAACAAAAGAGTCTTTTGTATCTCGTACGAAGCCCGACATGGAGGCTAAAATTGTTAGCTCCGCTGGGGAGAATTATTGTACAAAGCCCAAGAGAGAGGCTATGGTGCTGTTTCAGTTGAGTGGCAGGTCCAGTATGCTGATTTAAAGAGAAAATCAGTTCTTATATGAGTAATATTTGCACTCAGGGATTTGATTCGAGGATCAGGGATATTTCCTGTTCTTTAAGGAAGTGGGAAATCCGAAGGGTATTGAGACTGTTCGAGTCTACGGGGTTCCTTCCCACTCTTGAAGGGTGCTTGAGAATGTCTTTGAGACTCAAGGAAATTAGACTGTTCAAGTTTAAAGTTTTATCTTTTGTACTATGCTTTGAGAAATAGTAGTAGACTCTTGGAAAGACTGTTCTATTAAGATGACTGATTTCTGTTCCTATACCTTTAGGAGGTCGTCGGGACAATTTGTACGAAGCCCAAGAGGAGGCTGAAAACTTTTAAGAAGCCAAGTGGTCCTTGTATGAAGCCCAAGAGGAGGCTATCATTCCCGGAGGAAGAATCATTATACGAAGCCTAAGAGGAGGCTGTAAAAAATTCTAAGAAGCCGACGGGTCCTTGTACTAAGCCCAAGAGGAGGCGGGGATGCTTTTAGGAAGCCTGTGGGTCCTTGAACAATGCCCAAGAGGAGGTCGGTGCTTTTAAGAAGCCGCTGGGTCCCCAAACCCCGAGAAGTTCAAGACAGGCCATTCGCGAGGAATAGATCAAGCCAGGAAAGTTCGAGAATTTGGAAGAAACTCAAGAGATGCCATTCACGGAGAAGAGATCATCTCTGGGTAATAGAGTTTCTTGACAAGTGCTTTTAAGAAGCCTGTGGGTCCCCAAATTCCGAGAAGTTCAAGACAGGCTATTCACAGAGAATAGATCAAGCCAGGAAAGTTCAAGAATTTGGAAGAAACTCAAGAGATGCAATTCATAGAGAAGAGATCATCTCTGGGGAATAGAGTTTCTTGACAACTTCTACAAGTGACAGTCTATGAAAGGGTTCACCGAGAATGCTGCCTATCATATCTCCATATTGTTTAACCCCAAGAGGAGGGAAGACTGTGTCTGGTAATCCTATGGGGATCTAGTTTTGACTATTTAAGAGTGATCAACGGGCTTAATGCTAGACGTAGTTGTCGGGGAAACTCTAAATATCTATACTCTTATTACACAGTTGATATGAGTTTATGAAAGAAGACTTACAGCGAAACAGCCCCACAATACAGTTATATATATATGAAAGCGGTAAATGAAAGCATATAAACACTTACTCGGTTGTAGAGCTTCCATGCTGTTTGGTTAGTTGTTCAACAAAGAAATATTGAAAACAACAGTATAATTCAAAATCAAAGGAGAAAGTGCTTTGAAAAAGAAAGATTTAGGGCTTACAACTCAAGGAGAGGCCCATGGTTTTATCAGTGAGCGCACTGTTTGAATTTGTACAGAGGGACTTATACAAGTGACTGAGGCCCAAAAATTGTTTTCTGTACAAAGGGATGAGTCTTACACTCTCTCAAGAGGCCCAAAAAGTTTAAAGAAGAAAGAGTGGGGCTTATAACACGAGGGTAGGCCCAGATGATTTTTCGTTTAAAATGGCGATCGCGCCGAGATTTTCTTTTAACGCGAAGGGGCATATACAATATCTGAGGCCCAAATTTGTTTTTGGTTAAAAGGGGATTGGGTCTTACACTCTAATAGAGATCCAAAAGTTTTGAATGGGTCTTATAGCTCGAGGAGAGGCCCAGCTGATTTTTAAAAGGCGACGATCGTGCCATTTACTTATACAGGGGGACTTATACAATAAGTGAGGCCCAAAATGGTTTGTACAAGGGGGTTTTGGGTCTTACACTCTCTCAAGAGGCCCAAAAGGTTTAAAGAAAAAGAGTGGGGCTTATAACACGAGGGTAGGCCCAGATGATTTTCCGTTTAAAATGGCGATCGCGTCGAGATTTTCTTTTAACGCAAAGGGGCTTATACAACATCTGAGGCCCAAAGTTGTTTTTTCAAGGATGATGATCGCGTCAAACTTTTTAAAATACAACGGGACTTATACAATAGGTGAGACCCATGAAATGTTATTTTACAAAAAGGCTTGGGTCTTACACTCTATTAGAGGCCCAAAAAGTTTTAAAAATGATTTATGAGGGTTGAATTAATCCAAAACCCTAATTTGTTTTCAAAATGTATTTTAATTGAATAAAAATTCAATTAAAATGAACAAAATTGTTTAACATATGGAAAACAAATTGTGATCTTGGATTAATGCTTCAAAAATTAAGTATTGACCTACAAAATAATTAGAAGGCATTAAAAGTTGCAAAATCAAGGTGGAAAAAATATTCAAAATGTCAAGAACAATTAAAATATTAATTCTTTGCAAAAATATCAATTATATGAAATAAATAATATTTTTGGGATTTTTTGGGAAAATAAAATATTTTAACATTTTTGTGAATTATTAAAAAAAGAATCAACTCAAAATCATTAAAACTCAGAGAGAAATTAATTTTTGAATCAATTAAATAAAATCACAAAATTCAAATATTTGAATTTATGAAAATGGCGCCAAGAACATGGATCAAGAACACGCGCGTTTTCTGCCTTGCCCAGATTTGCATTTTCTATCTAATCTCACTGAATACTTGATTATATCATGCAATCCACATACCAATCAACTCGTTTCAACCTCACGATCATGTCTATAGCAATTAATTTCATTTAAATTAAGCATAAAACAAGAAATCACGAAAAATCCTCAAGAACCCTAAATTCTGCATGAAGGCTGAGATTTTTAATACACAATTCAAACAAAGCAATTACTTGAGGGGAAACATTCCATGCATGATTATGAACATTTGGCAAAAGTATTGTGCAAGGGAATATGCATAGATTGAGAGATGACCAAGTTTAGGCTTACCTCTAGGTCGTGACAGCAAGAGCAAATTGATTTCTGAGTTGGAGGTGTTACAGATGAGTTGTGATGATCTGAACAGCTTCCCTACACCATATGGAGTGTGTTTGAATGCTTGGATTTGACTGAAAATGGCTGGATCACTTCATGGCATCTCAACTGCACTTTGGTTAAAACCTTGAGCAATTGACTGGTGATTCTGAGAAATCAGTGTTCCAGATGTTGTTTAAGTGTTTGATCAGCTCACATATGATGTATATGAAGTGTGTGTGTGATTGGTTTCAGTGGAATTGCTCTCTAATGAAAAACCAGATAGTGACTTGCTAAGAAAGGCATTTTTGAGAGTGAGAAGTGGATTTTGAGAAAGGCAAGTGTTGTAGGCCTTTGGTGTACTTAAACTGATCACAATTGAGCTCTATTTATAGTAGAGCAAGTTTGTTTTGCAAGGAATAGTGAATGGCAACTGCTGAGTAGGTTTGGCCAATGTTGGCAAATGAAAATCCAAGTCTCCTCTAGCAATTGACTAGAGGTTAGGGCACAGGCCTCTGGTCCCCTTGGTCTTGGATAAGTCTTGACTGAATTCAGTTGAGAATGGCTCAGTCCATGCCACCTTGATGCTTCCATTGAATGCTCCAATCCAAAATTGGAGTCTTGTCCCTATTTTGGGCAATTCTAGGTTCAACATGCTATTTCTTGTTCCAAGGACTTTGGAGGCTTAGCTCAGTGATTATCCCCTTTAGATTCAATCCTCAGATGTGTCCAAGGTGATGACAAGGCTTGGAATTGGCTGATTTTGGCAAATCTAGCAAAAGTGCAAAAATCTGCCTTGCCTTGGCAGATTTTAGCAAGGCAACTTGCCAATGTCATATCTCATGGCTCAAGTTGAATTTGGTGATGTTCTTGGCCATTTTCGAAAGCTCTTATATGATACGATAACTGTTTGATCATATTTGGTTTTGATACTTTTTGGATCCAAGTGAAAAATCCCCCTACATTTGGAAAAAAGTAAGGCAAAATCTGACTTAGTGTCACCAAATGGAAATACAAGTTGAAGATCATGTCATTCCTTGATTTATCCTTTGTCTAAAAGCTCTGAGAGGGCTTGAAACCCTAATTTTGATAGTATTGAATACTCACCCATCTTTGGGGAGACTGATGAGGCATAAAGGCACACCCATATTGTGATGATGATTTACACAGTAATGGGAAATCTTAGTGGTCAAAATTTGGGGTATGACACTGAGATACAGGTACTTTGATTAACTTATACTAACACACTTTATGTTTATATGTTTATAAGATAAGATAAGTGTTTAATTTACTTATACTAACACACTTTATGTTTATATGTGTATGTTTTTTTGTAGAGGTCCTTTAATATTGATGAAAGTCGGAAAAAATATTGTCTTCAGTTGGCCGGAAAGAGACACAGAGGGTTCCGAGCCTTATCATCAAACAAATATCTTAGGGATGCGGATAAAAATTTTGTTGAAGCTGAACTTCCACAGTTGTATGCGGACGTGATTGAACCCGAAGAATGGAGCACATTTGTAGCCAAACGAAAAACCAAAAAATTCAATGTAATGTTATCTTGTCATGTCTATTAATTATATTATATACTTGTTGCATTAGTTTGTTCTGATATGACTTAAACTTGTTTATCCAGTATTTGAGTGCCATTAATCGCCAAAGAGCATCAAAACCCGCGTATCCATACAGAAAAGGGCGTTTGGGATATGCACGGTTACAGAAAAAATTGGTAAGTATATATTAATGCTATTATTTTATTAATTGTATTATTGTGTTACACTTGATGAATTTATTATTTAACTAAATGTGTAGTTAGAAGAGACGAAAAGTGAAGAATCATCACTTCCGGTACATGTTTTGTGGAAGGAAGCTCGTGTGGGTAAGGATGGAGTTGTTAGGGAAGATGTTCAGCATGTTTATGACGAATGTGTATGTATAACATTATGTCTTTAAGTTAATCGAAATTTTATTAAAATATAATTAATTTGTAATCCCCACTAATAATTTTCGATATGTCAATGAATTTCAAGAGACTCTATCTAAATCCTTAACCACAGGCTAGGAGGATTGCAGGAGCATTCTTAATCGAGTACTAAATGTTCCCGAGTATTCCTGTCGGGTGAGAGGTAAAGGATTTGGTGTGACTCCATCTTCCTTGTATCCAAAGAGAAAAAATCCCAGCAACCGAGAAGTCATGCAATCATTGGAGGAACTAAAGGCGCAAGTCCGTGAATTGCAAAAGGATAAAGAGAGATATGAGGCGGAAAAGCGCGGTTCCGATTTGAAAGATGCTAGTGACAAAGCTAGTATCAATTGTCAAAATAAAATTCCCGAGGTAATTAGCACATATTTATTTTAATTGAATTAACACATTTATTTTAATTGACCTTTATACACATTAACAGTTACATATTTATTATTGCTTCAGGGCATTTCATCTTGCCAGTTGTATTTGTCGTTACCGACTTATCGCATGGTTGGCAAGGGAAAAGTGCATAACCATGTGGGAGAGTTACTTCACCATCAACCGCTCCTTCATGGACATCTGAAAGTGTCGGTTGATATCGCTTTAGATACGGATGCGGTACTACCCATACCTGACTCAGTTTCAGAGGTTACATTGCTGCGAGATGCAATAGGTTCATTTGTTGCATGGCCGTTAGACCTCATTTCCATAGATGATGAGGTATGTTGAAAACCATTACGAATCTCTTATTATTCAAATGTCAAATCTGAACGATTATGAAAATCATTCTGAACCATTACTTACATTTTTTTTACATGGTAATGTTAGACTCCTACAAAACCCGCAGCTAAGAATAAAGGGGTTTTGCGGCAAAACGAGTCTGTTGAAACCCTAATTTTGATAGTATTGAATACTCACCCATCTTTGGGGAGATTGATGAGGCATAAAGGCACACCCATATTGTGATGATGATTTACACAGTAATGTGAAATCTTAGTGGTCAAATTTGGGGTATGACAGATGCCCCTATTTAATCTTCTTGGACCCGAAGGTGTGAATGACGAAGGTATTCGGGCATTCAGGGAGCAAGAGGATTAAATATCGGAATACCCGAAATTTTGATGGTGGTTATGAATGGTAGATCGCATTCATCTTCTTTTGCTAAGCAATGATGCTTAGAAAAGGTAAACTTCCCCTCGATCCTGGTCTTCAGCCAAGGAACTGGTCTCAGTTTTCTTTTGAGATGAACTTCCCCTCGATCCTGGTTTCCTACCAAGGAACTGGTCTTAGTTTCTGAAATAAACTTCCCCTCGATCCTGGTTTCCTACCAAGGAACTGGTCTTAGTTTCTGATATAAACTTCCCCTCGATCCTGGTTTCCTACCAAGGAACTGGTCTTAGTTTCTGATATAAACTTCCCCTCGTTCTTGGTTTCCTACCAAGGAACTGGTCTTAGTTTCTTTTGTCAATAAACTTTCTTGACAAGGGACGATATTCGTAGCGGTTTTCCTCAAACTTCTCGCCGAATCTTCTTGGGGAGATGCCATTTGATGGAAAAAGTTTTGATGCCAGACTTGCTGGGGAACCCAGTCGTCTGAGTTGTAGAGGTGTACAAACTTCTCTGTTGGAGATGCCATTTGTTGACTCTATTTGGGGAATGCGAGTCCCTTGAGAGACTGCTTTCACGCTTAGGGATATTACATCATGCTTTTCTCGGGATCTTCCCGGAGAAATGCCATATGATGGGATCCAATTTTGAGGTGTCGATGACCTTTTCATCAGTGGTTCTTTCGGAGAAAAACTGCCGTATCACCGAATCTCTGATTATGAGGCTTTCTCTCGGGATTTTCCTTAATCCGAGAGAGTAAGGATATCATCTTCAATGGTGAAGAGTGATATCTGTTGAAAGTTTCTCTGGTTTTTCAGAGGCTCAAGTTATCAAAGTGGTCCAGGACCTATCTTCAATTTAGAAATAACTGGAGGCGAGATTGTTCAGATGATTTACTTCCTGATGAGGAAAGAACTGACAACTCGATTGAGAGGACTTTTATCACTAGGGGATAAGGCCGACCAGAGTGATGCAATATGAAATGTGAATGCAAATAATTAATGCATGATGCATGTATGTATATGCTGACAAAACTGACACGACATACAAACTAATAGATGAACAAGACTGGATACTCAGCCACAGTGGGAGATGAAGTACCGTTGGTCCAAAAGTAGCAATTCTACCTTGCTTAGGAGAAGTAGTCCTCGCGGGGAACTATGTTGGTCGGGCTTAGGAGATAAGAACTCGGCCGAGGCGTGTCAGACGAAACAAGGTCTCTGACACAATTGATCCCTTCATTCAGGCGTACTGGGTTAGAAGGAGTACTTTGATTCTGCACTTTGAGGTTCTCTTACTTCTGGAGAAGCGGTTGATGCTCTTTTGATGTTCAACAGTCAAAAGAAATTTCTATATTTATTTTAAAGCAGAAAAAGTTTTACAAGTAAATTCATTTTTGTTTTATTTCAAGAATCGTTGAGCATGTTAAAATGTCGTTCTGTAAAGCTAAAACAAATGGGAATTACAAACAAAAGCACAAGGGCTCAAATTTTATTGATAAGATGGAAATCAGCCAAACGCGTGATTCCAAAGAGTATATACAAAGCTAGCAAATGGTAATTTACAGGGAAAAGGGCTACGTTGAAACATAACGACCACTATCCTTCTACCAACTTTGAATTCGGGGCATCCTGAGCTTCTGTCGAAGATGACCTTGACTGGAGTTTTCCCCCGATGGACGGTGTAACTGTTGCTGCTGAGGGACTTGCCTCTGTTGAACATAGTTACTTGCCATTATCCCTAACTTTTGCCTGGATTGTACTGTGATGTTTCTAATCCACCAGGATGATTTTTTTTTTTATTTTGTCTCTAACTTTTGCCTGGACCGCCCTTTCGGGTTTTCAATCCACCGAGACATTTTTTTAGGCGAAGTATTTCTTGACTACATCAACATTCATGGGGTAGGAAAATTCCTCTCAGTCCATGGTTGCAAGTCTCAAGGCGCTGCCTAAGAAAGCTTTCGTGACCACATAGGGGCCATCATAATTCGGAGTCCATTTGCCTCGCGAATCAGTGAGAAATGATTGTATTTTTTTTAGCACAAGGTCTCCTTTCCTGAAGACGCGAGGTCGGACCTTTTTGTCGAACACCCTCTTCATTCTTTGTTGATACAACTGACCGTGGCATAGAGCTGTGATTCGCCTTTCTTCGATCAGATTCAGTTCGTCGTGTCGACTTTGACACCATTCAGCTTCTGTCAGCTTAGCTTCCATCAATACCCGGATTGATGGGATTTCTACTTCTATGGGGAGCACTGCTTCCATGCCATATACTAGAGAGAAAGGGGTTACCCCTGTTGAAGTGCGGACAGATGTTCGATAACCGTGAAGAGCAAAGGGTAGCATCTCGTGCCAGTCTTTGTAGGTTACAACCATCTTCTGAACAATCTTCTTGATGTTCTTGTTAGCCGCTTCTACCGCTCCGTTCATCTTGGGTCGGTAGGGAGATGAGTTATGTGTTCGATCTTGAACTCTGCGCACAACTTTTTCATCATCTTATTGTTCAAGTTAGATCCATTATCAGTAATGATCTGGTTTGGAACACCATAACGACAGATGATATTGTTTTTGATAAATCGGACCACCACTTGTCGGGTTACATTAGCGTATGACGCTGCTTCGACCCACTTGGTGAAATAGTCAATGGTGACCAGGATGAACTGATGTCCGTTTAAAGCTTTAGGTTCGATCATGCCGATCATATCGATTCCCCATATGGAGAAAGGCCATGGGGAAGAGAGAACTTTGAGATGCGTTGGCGGTACATGAATTTTGTTGGAGTATATCTGACACTTATGACACCTCCTCATGTACTTGTAGCAGTCATATTCCATTGTCAACCAATAGTACCCTGCTCTTAGAATTTTTCTCGCCATTGTATGTTCGTTGGCATGAGTGCCAAAGGATGCTTTGTGAATTTCTTTTATCAGCATGTCTGCTTCTGGTCTGTCTACGCATCGGAACAATACCATGTCAAAATTTCTCTTATAGAGTGCATCACCGCTCAGGAAGAAGCTGTTTGCTAGTCTTCTGAGGGTTTTTCTGTCCTTCCTTAGTGCCCCAGGTGGGTACTCTTGTTTTTGAAGGAAGCATTTGATATCGTGATACCAAGGTTTGTCGTCTATGACTGCTTCAATCGTGAAGATGTAAGCGGGCCGTTCTAGGCGCATTATGTCGATCTTAGGTAGGTCGTTCCATTGACCTACACTAATCATGGAAGAGAGGGTGGCTAAAGTGTCAGCCATGTGATTCTCATCACGAGGGATGTGATGAAACTCGACTCTGTTGAAGAAAGGTAACAACCTTCTTGCATAGTCTTTGTAAGGAATCAATCATGATTGGTATGTGTTCCAATCTCCTTTTATCTGATTGATAACCAAGGCTGAGTCGCCGTATACGTCCAAGTTCTTGATCCTCAAATCAATCGCTTCTTCGAGACCCATAATACAAGCTTCGTATTCGGCCTCGTTGTTTGTATACTTGAACATAAGTCGAGCGGTGAAAGGATTGTGGGTACCCTGAGGGGTAACAATTATTGCCCCAATTCCATTTCCATAATGATTAACTGCTCTATCAAAGATTAGTCCCCACTGGGAACCTGGTTCTGGCCCTTCACTGGGTAGCGGTTCATCGCAATCTTTCATTTTGAGATACATGACATCTTCGTCTGGGAAGTCAAACCAGATTGATTCTTGATCGTCAATCGGTTGATGAGCCAAATGATCGGCTAAAATACTTACTTTAACGGCTTTCTGAGCATGGTACTCTATGTCATATTCTGATAGCAACATCTGCCAACGGGCAATCCTTCCCGTGAGAGCAGGTTTTTCGAAGACGTACTTGATTGGATCCATTTCGGAGATTAACCAAGTAGTGTGACGAATCATGTACTAGCGTAGACGTTTGGCTGCCCAAGCCAAAGCACAGCAAGTTTTCTCGAGCATCGTGTACCGAGTTTCACAGTCGGTGAACTTCTTGCTTAGATAGTAAATGGCAGACTCTTTCCGTTTAGTTTCGTCTTGTTGGCCAAGTACACACCCCATTGAGTCTTCCAAGACTGTGAGGTAGATAATCAGTGGTCTTCCTTCCACTGGAGGTGATAGAATTGGAGGATTCAACAGATATTCCTTAATACTGTCGAAGGCAGTTTGACAATCTTCTGTCCAAACGCAATCCTGGTTCTTTTTGAGTAGTTTGAAAATCGGCGCACATGTGGCAGTCATGAGGAATATGAATCTGGAGATGTAGTTCAAACGTCCCAGGAATCCTCTGACTTTTTTTTTTCAGTTTTTGGGGAAGGCATTTCTCGAATGGCCTTGACCTTGTCAGGATCAACCTCAATTCCTTTCTGGCTGACGATGAACCCTAAGAGTTTCCTTGAACGGACACCAAAGGTGCATTTGTTGGGATTCAAGCGGAGTTTGTACTTTCTCAGTCGCTCGAATAGCTTTGACAGGTGGGTCACATGCTCCTCCTCTGTCTTAGATTTTGCAATCATATCATCGACATATACCTCAATTTCCTTGTGTATCATGTCATGAAACAGAGTAGTCATGGCCCTTTGATAGGTTGCCCTGGCGTTCTTTAAACCGAATGACATTACCTTGTAACAAAAGGTACCCCATGGGGTAATGAATGAAGTTTTCTCCATGTCTTTCAGCGCCATTTTGATTTGATTATAGCCCGAGAATCCATCCATGAAGGAGAAAACTTTGAACTTTGTTGTACTGTCTACTAGCATGTCAATGTGTGGTAAAGGAAAGTCGTCCTTTGGACTTGCCTTGTTCAGATCCCTGTAGTCGACACACATTCTGACCTTTCCGTCCTTTTTCGGAACATGTACTATGTTGGCTAACCATTGAGGATATTCAGATGTAGCGAGGAAACCTGCGTCAATCTGTTTATGTACCTCCTCTTTGATTTTGATGGCCATGTCCGGATGAGTGCATCTCAACCTTTGCTTTACTGGCGGACATTCCGATCTTAACGGCAAGTGATGTTCCACGATGCTGGTATCCAACCCTGGCATATCCTGATAGGACCAAGCAAATACATCGGGGAATTCTTTGAGAAGCTTTATCAAACTCTCTTTGGCAGTTGGACTAAGCAGTGCCCCAATCCTGATTTCTTTTCTCTCTTCTTCCGAACCCAAGTTTACCGTTGTGAGGTTCAATGGACCTTTCCTCTTGTCTGAGTAGTCGGGAGATCTCTTCTGGAATTTCATTGTCATCTTCTTCTTCAGCCCCAAATACCGGGAACTCAAAGTTGGGAGAAGGCATTGGATCGTATGTTTCAACGGGGTTTAAAACAAGCAATCTGCATGACGTGATGATTTGTGTTTAGAAGAGATAGAGAGAATGCAAAAGTGTGTGCAGTGTATTTTTTTTATTACTGCTTGTTTTTATTTGAATTGTTTTTTAGGATTACCATTTTCTGAGAAAAAAGCAAAAAGAGAAAACAACAATTAATGCGGAAATTACAGAACGACGTTATTTTATTAATGAACAAGTCGATCCTTGAAACTACAGCCCTATAAAACAAAACTCTGTCGCTTTGGGCGAAGCGAAGAGGGAAAATTTACAGAAAGCGAGCCCTATCAAAACATTTGTTTCACCTGGGCAGGGTGAAAGGTTAAAGATGGCAATTACTTTGACTGGTGAATGACCTTCGGAACATCGACAACAACCCATTGGCGGCGAACTCCTCGGTGAATCACAAAGTCTGGCACCTTCCTAGATTTGTCTTTAGAAATGACGCTGATTTCTGGTGGAACAGGATCATTGGAATCTGTCTCCCAGGCAGAGTTGTCGTAGGAGAATTCCTCTGTTGCATTTTGCATAGCATTGGTGCTCTCAGCTGTATCTCCCCATCTAGTTGGCTGGATATCTTCGAGCCTGATACAAGAGCTTTCGGGAGCGGTGTACTTGACCATGAAGTCATATTTTCCACTCGGTTGTCCCAGGGTATCCCACACTTCTTTGGAACTGGAGGAGTCATCCCTCTCGATGACGTTGACCTCGGGAAAAGCATAGTTGATGAATTCAAGTCCTGCAAACATTGCAAATTCATCGTCATGTTGAGTAGTTTCTGAATGACCTGAGTGTTAATCCCATGACATGGTGGGGACACGGGTATTCTGTTCAATGATGCTCAGCTGAGTTTCATTACTCGGCTGAATTTCTGGCCTCAAGTCTCCTGGGTAAGGCTGCCACATTGGCAGGCCATCCATCGGGCCATAGTAATTACGATCAAAATTGTCTTTCATCAGAGTGTCCTCCCCTAATGAATTTGGCAGAGCACGACATCCTTCCAGATCACAACCTCCGTATATCATTTCGACATCTGACCGTGGTATAAATCTCGAACTCTGTGCGGGATAGCAAAATGGCATAGGCACCTCTTCCTGAGACATATAACCGTCCTCGTTAAGATAGGACTTCCATTCTTCATCTGTGTCAGAGGGATCCTCCTCATTGATAGCATGAATTGCCTGAGGCACTGGGTGAAGGAACCCTCCACTATGGAAGAAGTTCTGAATGGTATGAAGACTTTCATGGTTAGCAGTTGTCCGGGTATAAGTTGCAGAAAAACCAAGACCCTTCTTTGTTGTATTGCTAGTAGGAATGACAAGCTGTCCCCATCCTGTCATATCGGTACTCTCGACTGCTTTAATAGCATCTTTGTGTGAGGAAATCGAAGTTCCTCCTCCGGATTGATCGTCCTTGTGTAACGAAAGCGCTTGGAACTGGGCTCCGATTATCCCTTCTGGTTCCACATAAGTGGATGACGATGAATTGCTGACGAGCAAGGCCTATTCCCCACAGACTATGATGAGTTGGCTGTTTTGGACGAACTTTAGCTTTTGGTGGAGGGTTGAAGTGACCGCTCCAGCCTGATGTATCCAAGGTCTTCCTAATAAACAACTGTACGTTGCCCGGATGTCCATGACCTGGAAGGTGACTTGGAAAGTGTGAGGACCAATAGTTATGGGAAGGTCAACTTCGCCGATAACCGTTTTTCTGGATCTGTCGAACGCTTTGACGACGACCTCGCTGGTTCTCATCGGAGGGCCTTTGAATGATAATTGCATCAAAGTGGACTTCGGCATAACATTCAGGGCTGACCCTGTGTCTACCAGTACGCTGGCTAAAGCATCGTCTTGGCAGTTGACTGTGATATTGAGTGCCATGTTATGACGGCGACCCTCTTCTGGTAATTCCTCATCACTAAATCCCAAATTATTGTAAGAAGTGATGTTAGAGACAATACTATCGAACTGTCTGATTGTTACATTCTGTTCCATAAAGGCTTGCTCCAAGGCTTTCTGTAGAGCCTCCCTGTGCGCTTCTGAACTGAGTAACAGTGATAATATCGAGATCTTTGAAGGAGTCTGTAATAGCTGATCAACAATGTTGTATTCACTCCTTTGGATGAGCTTCAGCATCTCATCATTGTTTTTGGAAAGGTCGGGATTACTGGATTGACCGACTGGTGGATTAGGAGCTTCTGTCTGAAGTTCCTTTTCTTTGTTAGACTCTCCCTCTATCAGGTTGACTGCAGCTTTCTCATGTTGAGGCAGCAGGTTCGTAAGAACATTGGGATTCATATTTTTGAAAGATAAGAGCTCGCTCCTAACAAGCTTTTGCATGTCAGACTTGAAATTGAGACAGTTCTCTATGTTATGCCCTGATCCTCCTTGATGATAAGGGCATGTCTGATCCACCTTAAACCAAAAAGGCGGATTTTCCGGCACTGTAAGAGGAGACTTAGTTTGGATGTGCCCCTTAGCCAGTAGTAACGGAAATAGTTCTGCGTACAACATGGGTATAGGATCAAACCCTGGTGGCCGTGTTGTACGGTTGTTATTGTATGGAGGACGAGCCTACTGAAAAGGCTGTTGTGTCCTTTGCTGATTAGGATGGCTTTGCGAAACCTGAGGTTGACACGTAGGAATAGGCGCAGGGCTGATAGCAGGAGTTACAGCTGCTACCGGTTGATAACGTCGCCTTTGCTTTCCGAGAGAGATATTCCCAATATCTTGCTCTTTTTTCTTAGGGAGAGCACTACCGTATCGTTTTGTACTACTCGATGATCCAACGTCTTTTATTAGACGTCCTTCTCGGACGACTTCCTCAAGACGAACTCCCATGCCCACCATCTCGGTGAAATCACTGGGCGCACTGGCAACCATTCTATCATAATAAAATGAGCTTAAGGTCTTTAAGAAGATCTTTGTCATCTCTTTTTCCTCAAGAGGTGGACAGATCTGAGCGACAATTTTGCGCCATCTCTGAGCGTACTCCTTAAAGGTTTCCTTATCCTTTTGTGACATTGATCTGAGTTGATCTCTATTCGGTGCCATGTCCAAATTGTATTTGTATTGTTGGACGAAGGCAATACCAAGATCTCTGAATGTACTGATCGTAGTATGGTTTAAACCCATGTACCATTTGAGTGCGACACTGGTTAAACTATCCTGAAAGTAGTGAATCAGTAAGTCCTGATTCTCCATCTGAGCTGACATTTGCCGAGCGTACATCACCAGATGGCTCTGAGGGCAAGAGTTACCCTTGTACTTTTCAAAGTCGGGCACTTGAAATTTGTGCGAAACTTTCACATTGGGGACCAGACAAAGGTCTGCGGCGTCCTTTCTGAATAAATCCTGACCACGGATGGCTTGCAGTTCCTTCTGCATTTCTAGGAATTGTTCCTGGAATTCATCCATTCTATCGAACATAGTTTCCTTCTTACCAGAAGGTATCGGTGGAATCTGTCCTTCCGGGACAGTGTGCACCACATGGGGTGGTACTGTGACTACAGCAGTGAATCTTGGCGTTTCAGAAGTTTGTAACCTTCAGGAGTCTTCAGTATGCCCCTGGCATCTTCGCTTTCCCAAAGTTTGTAACCTTCAGGCCCAGCGGTTTCTATTGTGACTCCCTGATCTTTAGTGATCGGCTGAATATATCCTTCCGGGATATAGCTAACAGGCATGCCCCAAGGACGATCTTTCGGCATTTGATACCTAGGATCATACTTCTCCACTATAGGCATTGAGGTGATCTCTGAGATCACAGTTCTTTGTAGCTGAGCTTCTGCCATGGCTTGCATGTCGTTACGAAGCTTTCTCATATCCTCTCTCAGAGCGTCGATCTCTTCTTTCAACTCTCTGTTTTCTTCCTCAAGATCATCCATCTTTTTCTGATGATTGGCCCAAGTATTATACGAATGAGACAGTTTGACTCTAGAACCGAGACATAAACGTGAGATTCGTAGGTAAGAAGAATACGCGATGTGAGAATGATGAATGTAATGATTATATTAATTATTTTTTTGGTTTAATCAAAATAAACTTCGACAATTAGATTGCAAATATCAAACAGTGGGGAAACCCCTTTTTATTGAATTCAAAGGATTACAGAAATGGAAATATAGTAGATTACAAGGTGCATAAATATAAATCTAGGCTAATGGGTCCCGAGTCCTCTCTGAAGAGAAATCGGGTGCTGACTCTGGTATTTTCCTTTTCTTTGACCGGGGCTCTTGGGCCGTTGTCGGGTTGTCATTCCTTTGCCAGGTGAAAGGAGCGAGCAAATTCCTTTGGTCATCTTGATTCTCTACAGCATGTTGCTCCAAAATTTCAATCAGAGCATCCTTTTCTTTCAGTAGTTGCTGTATTTTGATGCACTCCACGTTGAAGGTGCGGTACTTGTTCTTCCAAGACCTCCTCTCCCGTTGAACTTTGTTGAGAGTAACCTGAAGCTTTTCAGTCTCAGTCATGAAGTACATGACAGACTCCCTCGGTGGAAGAACTCCATCACGAGGATAAGGCATCTTTAGCTTGAGAGCTCTAGTTTGTACCCAGTGGAGATAAGGCTCCACCGAGACACATTTCGGTTTTCCTAGAGACTCCCGTCCTTTCTTATGAACATGTTTCCAAGCATGTACTATTTCCGTCTTTAGTGCTCTGTCACTTTCTCCTTCCTTGAAGAAAAGACCTTCCAGATGAACCCCCCGTGGGACGTGTCTCATCGGGTATCCAAATTGACGAAGAACGAGAACTGGATGGTAATTGATTCCTCCCTTAGTTCCTATAAGGGGTACGTTGGGGAAGTTTCCACAACGGTCAATGATCCTGATTCCGTCATAAATCTTATTACACCAATCAATGTCAGAGTTGGTGAGAGACATGATTTTCTGCGACCAACGTAAGGCACTCTTGTGATCCCAAAAAGCAGCAGACTTAGGCAAATGAGAGATAAACCATTTATAAAGCAGAGGTACACAGCATGTGATCTCCCCTTCGCTGTACAAATTTCCCAAGTGCACAGAATGATACGCATCTGCGAGCAAAGTTGGTACAGGGTTTCCAATGAGAAAAACCTTAATGGAGTTGATATCGACGAAGTTATTAATGTTAGGCAACAAAAATAACCCGTAGGTGAGTAAAACAAAGATGTTTTCAAAAGCAGTCACGTTCCCAATACTGGCGAAGTACAGGGCTTTCTTTGTCAAGAACTGGGCTGGCAAACCTTGTATGCCACCCTTAGTGGTCATGTGAGTCCTGACCTCAGACTCGTCCAAATCAATTGCTTTCGCAATGGTCTGATTCTTTGGAATTTCTTCCAGTCCAGAAAATGGAGCTTAATCTGTAATATGTAGATCAATCAGATGAGAATATTCCTCCAGCGCTGGTGCTAGCTGGTAATCCGGGAATGTGAAACAATGATAGACCGGATCGTAGAATTGAATGAGCGCATCCATGATTCCCTCAATCACATGGACTCTTAGCAGAGATAGCAAACCTCCGTACTTGGCTCTGAAAGCCTCTTGGTTTGTGATCATCCTCGCCAAACCTCTTAAATCCTCTAGTTTTGGAATCCTGAAGGTGTACTTATGAGTTCTCCTTCTACCGAAATCCATTAGCAATCCTTTTCTCTGATATTTGCAATCGCAGTCTTAGTTTAATTTAAAAAACAGAGAGACTAGAAGAGAAATTTTTTGAATGTTTTAATGTTTTTTTAAATGAATGCATGAATGCAGCACACAAAAACATAGAAAAAACATGGGGTCAAAGGGTCGTTGTCATGAAGTCAAGGCTCTACCCATCCCCAAAGGTTTATACTAGGGTGATTTTTTGTAACTGTACTCAAAATCATCAGCTCCTCCCAGGATAACAAACAGCAAGCGGATCGCCAACGAGCTGTATGAAATCTTAGAGTAAATGCTATTCATCGAGAATAGATCATCAGCCTCAAATGAGGGTAGTATCGCATGACAACTATTTCCGATAGCTTCCGCACTACAAAAGGGTTGGCTCCTCAGCTTCTCAGACATCACAATCGGCCCATTGCCTATGAGAGGGAATGAGTTGCATTGGGAAGCCTCCATTGAGGTTGATGGTCGACCTCGTAGCCATCACGTATCTTAAGTGTATACTCAATCTTTCCACATGCGGCATCACACGCATTCCCATTAGCAGAAAAATAAACACAGATATCAATTAGGAAAAGCAATATATATATTTGTCCTAATGTCCTAGACCTTTAAAAGCTATGAATCTTAAGTTCCTGACAGAAAATGGTTTCCCGACGGAGTCACCATCCCGTGGTTTCATTCCAAATTAAAGGGTTTTTTGACCTAAGATCCTAGTGAAGTCAACAAAGAGTTCTATCCCCGAAAGAAAGAAAGACCGGCCTCACGGGGCGCCACTTTTAAAGTTTCCACCTAATAGATGGGAAGAGAACAAGATCTCGCTACAAAGGTGAGACAGATCCTAATGACACGTCCCCAGCAGAGTCGCCATTTTTCTGTAGCGAGCGATTTTGGATGTGGTTGCGAAGCACTACCGCTCTTTGGTATCTACAGCTCGATTCATTTTTTATCCTATTGAAGCTGATGAAGGAAGGGAAATAGATATCTCAAATTAACCCTGCTTGCAAACTGAGGTTAAACAGTCAAAACTGTTGGTTTACAGATGCTACAAAGATTCAGGGTCTCTATTGGGTTTATTTTGTTAAAAGTAGTGTTCGGTCGATGGGTGGGAGGTTAAGATGTTAGGACGGATGTATGAAAGTATGGGATTTTTGGTTTTTGTTTAGTGTGCTCGCTAAGATTTTTCTTTCAACCTTATACCTACGTATTCCCGTTTTCCGAAACAGGGAAATCAGAGCGATCGTAGTTCCTCCTATTCTATGGGAGGAAGTGGTGTTTTGGTGTCTTGTTCAAAGCCCAAGACGTGAAGCTAAAGAGTCTATTTGTATCTTGTTCAAAGCCCAAGATATGAAGCTGAAAGGTCTTTTTGTATCTTGTTCAAAGCCCAAGATGTGAAGCTAAAAGGTGTTGTCTTTAGAGAGAATTTGTCATCTCTAAAGAGGGGTTTGTATGCCACAACTGTTTATAAAGGAGAATTACTTTAACCGGGATTTGTGAATCCGGCAATGCCATAATTTCCTTTATAGGGGATTTCCAACCTGAAGGAGAAGACTTTAACTCAGTGTAGAGCAATGCTATCTTTCCTTAGGAACTTCTCATGCTAAAGGAGGGACAGTGGCATGGATGTAAATAATCCAGAGGCTTGCCGCTTACAGCGATTAGATGAAGGGAAAGGAGTTGTTGATGTTTGTGCACTGTGAACGAGGCACGACTTTGATGTTAAAAGGTTGATTGGATCAACCAGTGGTTTTCTTATACAAAGCCTAAGAGGAGGCTAACATGTGTCTCGTACAAAGCCCGAGAGAGAGGCTAAAAGGTTTTGACTCAACAGGATAATCTTTTATACTCAACAAGAGAGTGTTTTTATATCTCGTACGAAGCCCGATATGGAGGCTAAAGATGGTGATTGACTCAACGAGGGAGTCTCTTAGTATCTCGTATAAAGCCCGAGATGGAGGCTAAAAGGTTTTGACTCAACAAGAGAGTCTTTTGTATCTCGTACGAAGCCCGAGATGGAGGCTAAAATTGTTAGCTCCGCTGGGGAGATTCATTGTACAAAGCCCAAGAGAGAGGCTATGGTGCTGTTTCAGTTGAGTGACAGGTCCAGTATGCTAATTTAAAGAGAAAATCAGTTCTTATATGAGTAATGTTTGCACTCAGGGATTTGATTCGAGGATCAGAGATATTAACTGTTCTTTAAGGAAGTGGGAAATCCGAAGGGTATTGAGACTGTCTGAGTCTACGGGGTTCCTTCCTACTCTTGAAGGGTGCTTGAGAATGTCTTTGAGACTCAAGGAAATTAGACTGTCCAAGTCTAAAGTTTCATCTTTTGTACTATGCTTTGAGAAACAGTAGTAGACTCTTGGAAAGACTGTTCTATTAAGATGATTGATTTCTGTTCCTATACCTTTAGGAGGTCGTCGGGACAATTTGTACGAAGCCCAAGAGGAGGCTGGAAACTTTTAAGAAGCCGAGTGGTCCTTGTATGAAGCCCAAGAGGAGACTATCATTCCTGGAGGAAGAATCATTATACGAAGCCTAAGAGGAGGCTGTAAAAACTTCTAAGAAGCTGACGGGTCCTTGTACTAAGCCCAAGAGGAGGCGGGGATGCTTTTAGAAAGCCTGTGGGTCCTTGAACAATGCCCAAGAGGAGGCCGATGCTTTTAAGAAGCCGTTGGGTCCCCAAACCTCGAGAAGTTCAAGACAGGCCATTCGCGAGGAATAGATCAAGCCAGGAAAGTTCGAGAATTTGGAAGAAACTCAAGAGATGCCATTCACGGAGAAGAGATCATCTCTGGGGAATAGAGTTTCTTGACAAGTGCTTTTAAGAAGCCTGTGGGTCCCCAAATCCTGAGAAGTTCAAGATAGGCTATTCATAGAGAATAGATCAAGCCAGGAAAGTTCGAGAATTCGGAAGAAACTCAAGAGATTCAATTCACGGAGAAGAGATCATCTCTGGGGAATAGAGTTTCTTGACAACTTCTACGAGTGACAGTCTATGAAAGGGTTCACCGAGAATGCTGCCTTTCATATCTCCATATTCTTTAACCCCAAGAGGAGGGAAGACTGTGTCTGGTAATCCTATGGGGATCTAGTTTTGACTATTTAAGAGTGATCAACGGGCTTAATGCTAGTCGTAGTTACCGGGAAAACTCTAAATATCTATACTATTATTACACAATTGATATGAGTTTATGAAAGAAGACTTACAGCGAAACAACCCCACAATACAGTTATATGTATATGAAAGCGGTAAATGAAAGCATATAAACACTTACTCGGTTGTAGAGCTTCCATGCTGTTTGGTTAGTTGTTCAACAAAGAAAGATTGAAAACAACAGTATAATTCAAAATCAAAGGAGAAAGTACTTTGAAAAAGAAAGATTTGGGGCTTACAGCTCAAGGAGAGGCCCAGGGTTTTATCAGTGAGCGCATTGTTTGAATTTGTACAGAGGGACTTATACAAGTGACTGAGGCCCAAAAATTGTTTTCTGTACAAAGGGATGGGTCTTACACTCTCTCAAGAGGCCCAAAAAGTTTAAAGAAGAAAGAGTGGGGCTTATAACACAAGGGTAGGCCCAGATGATTTTTCGTTTAAAATGGTGATCGCGCTGAGATTTTCTTTTAACGCGAAGGGGCTTATACAATATCTTAGGCCCAAATTTGTTTTTGGTTAAAAGGGGATTGGGTCTTACACTCTAATAGAGGCCCAAAAGTTTTGAATAGGTCTTATAGCTCGAGGAGAGGCCCAGCTGATTTTTAAAAGGCGACGATCGCGCCGTTTACTTGTACAAGGGGACTTATACAATAAGTGAGGCCCAAAATGGTTTGTACAAGGGGGTTTTGGGTCTTACACTCTCTCAAGAGGCCCAAAAGGTTTAAAGAAAAAGAGTGGGGCTTATAACACGAGGGTAGGCCCAGATGATTTTCCGTTTAAAATGGCGATCACGCCGAGATTTTCTTTTAACACAAAGGGGCTTATACAACATCTGAGGCCCAAAGTTGTTTTTTCAACGGATGATGATCGCGTCGAACTTTTTGAAATACAACGGGACTTATACAATAGGTGAGGCCCATGAAAGGTTATTTTACAAAAAGGCTTGGGTCTTACACTCTATTAGAGGCCCAAAAAGTTTTGAAAATGATTAATGAGGGTTGAATTAATCCAAAACCCTAATTTGTTTTCAAAATGTATTTTAATTGAATAAAAATTCAATTAAAATGATCAAAATTGTTTAACATATGGAAAACAAATTGTGATCTTGGATTAATGCTTCAAAAATTAAGTATTGACCTACAAAATAATTAGAAGGCATTAAAAGTTGCAAAATCAAGGTGGAAAAAATATTCAAAATGTCAAGAACAATTAAAATATTAATTCTTTGCAAAAATATCAATTATATGAAATAAATAATATTTTTGGGATATTTTGGGAAAATAAATATTTTAACATTTTTGTGAATTATTAAAAAAAGAATCAACTCAAAATCATTAAAACTCAGTGAGAAATTAATTTTTGAATCAATTAAATAAAATCACAATACTCAAATATTTGAATTTATGAAAATGGCGCCAAGAACATGGACCAAGAACACGTGCGTTTTCTGCCTTGCCCAGATTTGCATTTTCTATCCAATCTCTCTGAATACTTGATTATATCATGCAATCCACATACCAATCAACTCGTTTCAACCTCACGATCATGTCTATGGCAATTAATTTCATTTAAATTAAGCATAAAACAAGAAATCACGAAAAATCCTCAAGAACCCTAAATTCTGCATGAAGGCTGGGATTTTTAATACACAATTCAAAAAAAGCAATTACTTGAGGGGAAACATTCCATGCATGATTATGAACGTTTGGCAAAAGTATTGTGCGAGGAAATATGCATAGATTGAGAGATGACCAAGTTTAGGCTTACCTCTGAGTTGGAGGTCTTACAGATGAGTTGTGATGATCTGAACAGCTTCCCTACACCCTATGGAGTGTGTTTGAATGCTTGGACTTGACTGAAAATGGCTGGATCACTTTATGGCATCTCAACTGCACTTTGGTTAAAACCTTGAGCAATTGACTGGTGATTCTGCGAAATCAGTGTTCCAGATGTTGTTTAAGTGTTTGATCAGCTCACATATGATGTATATGAGGTGTGTGTGTGATTGGTTTGAGTGGAATTGCTCTCTAATGAAAAACCCGATAGTGACTTGCTAAGAAAGGCATTTTTGAGAGTGAGAAGTGGATTTTTAGAAAGGCAAGTGTTGTAGGGTTTTGGTGTACTTAAACTGATCACAATTGAGCTCTATTTATAGTAGAGAAAGTTTGTTTTGCAAGGAATAGTGAATGGCAACTGCTGAGTAGGTTTGGCCAATGTTGGCAAATGAAAATCCAAGTCTCCTCTAGTCAATGCTAGAGGTTAGGGCACAGGCTGCTGGTCCCCTTAGTCTTGGATAAGTCTTGACTGAATTCAGTTGAGAATGGCCCAGTCCATGCCACCTTGATGCTTCCATTGAATGCTCCAATCCAAAATTGGAGTCTTGTCCCTATTTTGGGCAATTCTAGGTTCAACATGCTATTTCTTGTTCCAAGGACTTTGGAGGCTTGACTCAGTGATTGTCCCCTTTAGATTCAATCATCAGATGTGTCCAAGATGATGACAAGGCTTGGAATTGGCTGATTTTGGCAAATCGAGAAAAAGTGCAAAAATCTGCCTTGCCTTGGAGATTTCAGCAAGGCAACTTGCCAATGTCATATCTCATGGCTCAAGTTGAATTTGGTGATGTTCTTGGTCATTTTGGAAAGCTCTTATATGATACAACAACTATTTGATCATATTTGGTTTTGATACTTTTTGGATCCAAGTGAAAAACCCCCCTACATTTGGAAAAAAGTAAGGCAAAATCTGACTTTGTGAAATTTTCACTAAGTGTTGGAACAAAGTGACTTTTCTTGATTTTGATCACTCCATAACTCAAAATCCATGAGGAATTTGGACATAGGTCAGTATGAAGCTTTTGTATAGGGCAATGAGAGCTACAAATCAAGCTTTGGATGGAAAAAAATGGCTTTGTGGTTTAGGAGTTATGATCCTCCAAAGTTGGTACCTTTGTCACTTTTTTCCATAACTTAGAAAATTTTCTAAGTTTTTATGGTTACCCCTTTTACAAGTTATCCCATTTTCTTTGATTTTTCTTGATGAATGGTGATTCAAATCATACATAAACATCATTTTAGGGTTAAAAATCCATTTTTGTGAAAAATCTCAAAAAGTCAAAGTTGACTTTTGTGCACAGTTGACTTTTTATCCGATGAATTCCAAACTGTGCAATTCTTCAGGAAATCATGTCCTTGACCTAAATCAAACTTGATGGACATGTTCTATGGGTGTTATAGGGTATATTGAATCATGTCTTAGGGTTTGGGAGCATGTCCTGGTCAAAAGTCAAAGTTACAGTTGACTTTCCCGCGAAACCCTAACTGTGGTTCAGATGAAATTGAAACTTGTTGCTCAAGCTTCTTGGATCAATCCATTGTTACAAATGGATCAATATGGCATATTGGAGATCCTCAAATCCTCTCTTGAGGTCATGGTTCATAATTGGTCCCAAAAGTCAACTTAGGGGTGAATTAAGTCAAGAAACCCTAATTCCTGATTTTTGATGAATGCATCCCCTGAGGCAAAATTGACTGGATGATTGAGTTCATGAGATCCCATGGAGCATATTAGGTTATGTTTTGGATCTTTGGCTCAGGCCCAGAGGAAAATTTCCATCTGGAGGCACTGGTCGATCAAAACCCTAATTTGGTGACACTGGCGATCTTGAGGCTTGATCCACCTAGAAGGGAGCATCCTTATGCTTAATCCTTGAAGTGTGAGTCCTTTTTGATCCTTTGTGTATGTTTGAGGGTGTAGACAAGTTGAAGATCATGTCATTCCTTGATTGATCCTTTGTCTAAAAGCTCTGAGAGGGCTTGAAACCCTAATTTTGATAGTATTGAATACTCACCCATCTTTGGGGAGACTGATGAGGCATAAAGGCACACCCATATTGTGATGATGATTTACACAGTAATGGGAAATCTTAGTGGTCAAAATTTGGGGTATGACACTGAGATACAGGTACTTTGATTTACTTATACTAACACACTTTATGTTTATATGTTTATAAGATAAGATAAGTCTTTAATTTACTTATACTAACACACTTTATGTTTATATGTGTATGTTTTTTTGTAGAGGTCCTTTAATATTGATGAAAGCCGGAAAAAATATTGTCTTCAGTTGGCCAGAAAGAGACATAGAGGGTTCCGAGCCTTATCATCAAACAAATATCTTAGGGATGCGGATAAAATTTTTGTTGAAGCAGAACTTCCACAGTTGTATGCGAACGTGATTGAACCCGAAGAATGGAGCACGTTTGTATCCAAACGGAAAACCGAAAAATTCAATGTAATGTTATCTTGTCATGTCTATTAATTATATTATATACTTGTTGCATTATTTTGTTCTGATATGACTTAAACTTGTTTATCCAGGATTTGAGTGCCATTAATCGCCAAAGAGCATCAAAACCCGCGTATCCATACAGAAAAGGGCGTTTGGGATATGCACGGTTACAACAAAAATTGGTAAGTATATATTAATGCTATGATTTTATTAATTGTATTATTGTGTTACACTTGATGAATTTATTATTTAACTAAATGTGTAGTTAGAAGAGACGAAAAATGAAGAATCATCACTTCCGGTACATGTTTTGTGGAAGGAAGCTCGTGTGGGTAAGGATGGAGTTGTTAGGGAAGATGTTCAGCATGTTTATGACGAATGTGTAAGTATAACATTATGTCTTTAAGTTAATCAAAATTTTATTAAAATATAATTAATTTGTAATCCCCACTAATAATTTTCGATATGTCAATGAATTTCAGGAGACTCTATCTAAATCCTTAACCACAGGCTAGGAGGATTGCAGGAGCATTCTTAATCGAGTAGTAAATGTTCCCGAGTATTCCGGTCGGGTGAGAGGTAAAGGATTTGGTGTGACTCCATCTTTCTTGTATCCAAAGAGAAAAAATCCCAGCAACCAAGAAGTCATGCAATCATTGGAGGAACTAAAGGCGCAAGTCCGTGAATTGCAAAAGGATAAAGAGAGATATGAGAAGGAAAAGCGCGGTTCCGGTTTGAAAGATGCTAGTGACAAAGGTAGTATCAATTGTCAAAATAAAATTCCCGAGGTAATTAGCACATATTTATTTTAATTAAATTAACACGTTTATTTTAATTGACCTTTATACACATTAACAGTTACATATTTATTATTGCTTCAGGGCATTTCATCTTGCCAGCTGTATTTGCCGTTACCGACTTATCGCATGGTTGGCAAGGGAAAAGTGCATAACCATGTGGGAGAGTTACTTCAGCATCAACCGCTCCCTCATGGACATCTGAAAGTGTCGGTTGATATGGCTTTAGATACGGATGCGGTACTACCCATACCTGACTCGGTTTCAGAGGTTACATTGCTGCGAGATGCAATAGGTTCGTTTGTTGCATGGCCGTTAGACCTCATTTACATAGATGATGAGGTATGTTGAAAACCATTACGAATCTCTTAGTATTCAAATGTCAAATCTGAACGATTATGAAAATCATTCTGAACCATTACTTACATTTTTTTACATGGTAATGTTAGACTCCTACAAAACCCGTAGCTAAGAATAAAGGGGTTTTGCGGCAAAACGAGTCTGTTGAATCACAAAGAGAGGTACATTTTAAGTGTTATTCTATTACCCGAATTCAAAAGTTTCATGATTTTCTACTTTACCTAACTTATATGATTGTTAGGTTCCTGCTCAAGCTTCACAACAGGTCAACAAGAAAAAAGCTCCTACTAGGACCGTGCAGGTAAAAAGAGCTCCTCCTCGCTTTCAGTCGTGTCTAAAAACACTTATGGCAATGTCAGGTTTGATGGATGGTGCTATTCGTAAAAAAGACATGGACGAAGGTGTTTTTGGTTTTCCTTATTCCGAGATAATCGGAAGAGAGGACATGGAGCAGATTTTCAAGCATATTGAATTAGGCATCGGTGTTATGCATTCATACATCTGGTACTCCGATCAATCTATTATTTATTTAGTTGAACAATTTATTTACACATTTCAATGAAAATAGTCTAATGTTTATTATGTTTTTATTTAAGGTGCTTGTATGAAAAATTGATGCGGGGGACGGAATTGTCAAACAGATTCCGTTTCTTCTCTTGCACCCTTGTCAATGCACCGACAATTGGTATGAATGCACTTTCAGTAAGAGACCACTCAACTGAGAGATTTATGGCCAGCAAGTCAGAAAGTTTGTTTCTTTTACCGTATAATACTGGAAACGGGTAAGATTTTATTCTAATTTCATTCTAATCTTTAATTTATATCTTTTGCATAGAAATTATCCATCTAAACTTTTGTTATATTTTACAGTGGACACTGGTTGTTGGTTTCCATTAATCCTACAAGAGAAGTGGTCTATTATCTGAATTCATTGGATACTGATTGGTCAACATATCAGGATATGAAGGACGTGGTTGATACGTAAGTGAGATTGTTCGAAATATTCGTGTGTATTTGTATATTTAATTATTTCTGTGAGATTGTTCTAAATTTACGTTTTTCTTTTATAGAGCAATACTCGTATACCGAGCACAAAGAGAATCTCGAGTAGCATGGGCTAAAGCGACCAACGTTACATGGGTCAAAGTGGAGGTATATTAATTTTCACAATGTTGCTTATTAGTGATGCTACTTGATAGCACAAAACAACTATATATTAATTCTTATTTGTTTGTCTATGTGTAGTGCCCTCGTCAGCGTAATGGCATAGACTGCGGGTATTTCGTTTTGAGGTTTATGAGAGAAATCCTTCAAATGGATCGATTAGAGATTCCTATTACGGTATGCATGGATTTATAACTTAGGATTTATTTTAATATTTATCGGATATGTCATATAATTTATTATTTTTAACTAAATCATGCATATTTTGTTTTGTTATGTAGTACATTGATGAATACGCGTGTTCTCATTACACGAAGGATAAATTAAAAGAAATTAAGGAGGAATTGTGCGAATACCTTATTGAAAAAAGAATCCTATATATATATATATATATATATATATATATATAAGGTATAGGATTATGGGATTATTTGAATGTATAGTTTTGTGAATGGTTTATTTTATGGGATAGAATAGTTTTGTGAATGGTTTATGTTATTTATGTGATTTATGTGATTTATGGGATTATGTGAATATATAGTTTTGTGAATGGTTTATTTTATGGGATAGTATAGTTTTGTGAATGGTTTATGTTATTTATGTGATTTATGTTATTTATGGGTTTATGTGATTTACGTTATTTATGTGATTTTGAAATGTAATTGTATAGTTTTGTGAATGGTTAATGTAAATGACTTGAATTATAATGGAAATGGTTTATGTGGTTTATGTGATTTATGGGATTAGTGGAAATGGTTAATGAACCATACTAGAAATTGTTAATGGAAATGTGAAATATACAGGTTTATTGAAATGGCTTGAATTATACAGGTTTCTGCATAAAAAAATGGTTAAAATGGGATTTTTTTAAAAAATCATTAAAATTATACGTAGAGAAAAGACAGCGCTTTCTAGAAAAAGCGCTGTCTATAGTTCACAACAGAAAGCGCTTTTCCTAAAAAGCGCCCTCTAAAGGTATAGAAAATTTGATAACTAAAGTTATAGGCATGCATTAGACAGCGCTTTAAAAAGCGCTGTCTAAAAGGGGCCTTTAGAAAGCGTTTTTCCTAAAAAGCGCCCTCTAAAGGTATAGAAAAATTGATAACTAAAATTATAGGCATACATTAGACAGCGCTTTAAAACGCGCTGTCTAAAGGGGGCCTTTAGACAACGCTTTTTCTTGAAAAAGCGCCCTCTAAAGATATAGAAAAATTGATAACTAAAATTATAGGCATACATTAGACAACGCTTTTTCTTGAAAAAGCACCCTCTAATGTATACTTTAGAGAGTACTTTTTCATAAATAAAAAGTGTTGTCTTTACCTACGACATCGCTACCTTAGGCAGCGCTTTTAAGCGCTGTCTAATGTCTTGTTTGACGTAGTGGGAGGATTCTATCGAATGTGGTAGTGAACCTGTGAATTGCTAGTTTGTTGGAAATGTAGGTTATCTTATACGAGCAATTAGAGGGGTGATCATGTATCATCTCATTATCAGAGAAGACACACTTAGTCTTTTTTCTTATACGTTACACGTGACATATTCTGAGTTTTTTCAGGCATATTATCTGAGGGTTGGTTCCTAAATTAAAACCTTTAGTATTTGAATGGCCTGAAACCTAGTTGGAAGGGAATCGGGGAACGTCTTGATTTTCTGGGTCATTCCAGAGCTTATGACATACATTTTCTTTTTGTTGGAAACGAGGCGGAGATTGTTCGAAATGACCAACAAGGTCTTGATTTGCCCGCTGACCTCGTTCACTACTTTTGGGTGGACGTGGATTGGGTAGGGAAGGCTTTTGTTTTCAACAGTTCTCAAAGTTAATAGGCCTATTCCAAATTATGATTTCTTATAGAAAGTGAGCCTTCACATCCTGACTCACTTGGTTCAGAGCCAGCCACATGTTGGAATATGTCCCCAAAAGGTTGAACTCGAGACTACTTCTTTCGGACTTCGAACAAGCATTCATTTTCATCGTATACTCTGACCCTGAAAGAAGAGTTATTGAAGGAAGATTTTTCCATTTTTTAGTAGAGTTTGGGTTATGAAGATCGAGTTGACCCCTCATATGTGTCGCTTATGTAATAGAAGAGGCGATATATCGATACACAGTCGGTGTTAGAAACGACAAATATGTAGGAAAGGAAAATGCTTTTTGATGAGAGAGGGGAAGTCATCTTTTGTTTGTCTTTACTTCTCTTCTTAATATTTGATATGGCCATTAAATTAGTTTATCTTACTGAGGTTAGTTCATGACATCATGAAGAGGAAGAAAACACACGCGATGAAGAATAATCCTCCGCCTCCCATACCAAACCCAACTCCAAATGTTTCAGAGGGGGGAGTAAGTTTGGAGGGGGACAATGCCCCAAATGCTGAGGACATGCCCCTGCCCAAGCCAGAAAGGAAAATAGGTTGCACAAGAAGTGTACATCTTCAAAGGGTTAAAGCAAAAGATTTTGTGATAGGTTGAAGCTCTGCGACGGTGAATCCTCCAAGAGGGATCGCAACAAAGGCACAGTCCTGGAAGCGAATCCTGTCAAGAGGTCTAAACCAAGATAGCCTGCCCCCAAGAATTTTATTATAGGAGGCAACTAAAGTGTCCTTCCTACTTACTCCCTTCACGAATTCTTCATGACCAGGGGGCTCATAGAATCAAGGAAGTGAAGTGTTGCTTCTCAGAAAGGGATTATGGTTATATTCAGAACCCTGTCTGACACTGCTAAGTAGGAATTGATGGGAAATAGCTTTCTAGATGCACCGAGGTGCTTCTCTAATGGTTAAATTGAATGGTGGTTAGGGTGAACTTCATGGAAAGTTGGAATTAAAGACGATGTGATATTATTATCACTCTTAAGAAGTTTTGTGCCAACTTTTGTGATTCGACAGTGTGATGTCGTTTCCTTTAATGAGGGAGTTTTCTTAAGATATCTTCCGATAATTTTTCAGGTAAAACACTTGATAGAGATTAAATCGGGAAACTTTGATTATATACTCTACCAAGTGGTATTGTATATGCTTAGTGAATATTATTTTATCACTATCATTCTTTGTTTGAGATAAATTTAAAATTCTAAACAAGGTTGTCATACAAAAATGAGATATTTAGAAAAGAGGCTCAAGTTTGATCAGAAATAGGTGCAAAAAGAAAATGGAGGCAAGCCCAATGCCATCCTAGGCCCAAAATTTCAAAAAAATATAACAAAAAAGGGTTGCGTAATCTATTACCCTAAAGGTTTAATCGATTAGGCGCTTTTTTAAATTCAAAATTTGCACCTTATAATTGATAAACCCTAATGTCTTAATATACTCTGACCTTAATAAGTGTGTGTAACCATCAATAAAATCATCAATGTTAATTATAATAATTGATTTAATCGATTATGAGGCCAAGTAATTAATTAATGAAGACCTATAAATTGTAAACCTCTCCTCACCCTTTTTCATCTCATCTGGCATTCTCTTTTTCTCCTTCTTGCTCTCTAGTTGTTTTATTTTTGCAATCTTGTATGAGTTCTATCCTTGTCCTTCATCTATCATCATGTCAACAAAATCAGTTATAACATATTGAATCCCTTCTTTTCAAACGTATTTTTTAGAAGATTTCTCACCCTTGGAGCAAGAAAACAGATGAAGTAGGGAGTATGCTACCAGAGAGATCTTATCTTAATATTTTATAGACGTGTGTGTTTTTAAAGACTGTGATTTCTTCAAGATGTTTGAAGGAACAAATATGAGAAGCTTAATCTGCAATGCACAAAGGAAGATCTATCTAACTCTAATAAGGGCATTCTTCACTAACCTCAAATATGCAAATGACGTTATTACATCTAAAGTTTGAAATCATCATATTTCTCTATCTCTTGAAGAATTTTCCAAGATAGCAATTTCTTATGGGAAGTGTGCTCTCAAACATTCGTCTTATGGTAAACCACATTCTCGCCTCAAGAAAATATAACTTAGGAATTTGTCAAACACTGATGTTGTCGTAACTTGCTTATTGGTTAACAAAGTTAAGACAAACTAGGCCAGCATAATGATCCATCAAATGATTGCGTGCCAGAGAAATGGAATTATGTGGTTACCATGTGGCCATTTGATATTCAAAGTCTTGGATTACATTAGCTTCAATGTTGAGGATGAGGAGTCTGAGTAAAACTCCGTCAGGGTAGGAAACTGTGTAGTAGCGGCAAACATGGTTTAAGATCAATGAAGGAGTGTTGACTCAGAAGCCTCCCAAAGTCAAAGAATAACTCAAAGTAAAACTCAGTAGCAAGTGCCTCAGCAGGAAGAACCTTCAACTCTGGAGGATTTCGATTATGAAATCTCTCAAACTCCTCTGACGAAAGCTCTCCTCCAATCTCTCATCAAAGAGAAAAAAATAGCCAACAAGAAGATCATCTTTCTAGCACGTCATCTTGCTCAGATATTGTAACACCCCAAATTTTTATTTGAATTTTATTTTAATTAATAATCTGATTTTGTGTATGTTATGATTGTATTATTATTAGATTTATTATTTAGTTATTATCAAGGATAAGAATTTTGGGAATTAATGAGAAAAATTATAATTATATAGAGTTAGTGGAAGAAGGAAGTTGGAAAAGTAAAAAAAAAATAGCAAGGGAAGTCAAAGAAATAAAAATCAGAATTTTATTAAGGGAAATGAATGGAAATACATGAGATTAATTATTAGAATTTTAATTAGAAAATAAAAAGGGAGAATTAGAGAGAAAAATGAGATCTACGTGTTCTTTCGCAAGAAAACGGAGAAAAAGCCCTAACACTCAAAAGTATCTTATTCTCCAAAATTCAAAAAGAAAGTCTAATTCACCAAAAGGATAACATTAGAGATTATGCAAGAGAGGATTTTCACCATTGTTATGAGCTTTGCAAAGAAATTCTTCACTAACAAGGTAAGTAAGGGGGATTGCTCTATAACTTTGGTATTTTAGCATTTAGGGTAGCGAGATTTCCCTTGAACCCTGAATTGTATGAATTTCCATGTGAATTCCCCTATGAGATGATGAATCATAGACCATAGGTTATTAATCTATTTCTTAGCACCAATGGTCTTGTTAAATTGTAGAATTTTGATGTGGTATTTCCTTGAATCTTATGTTTTAATGGTGATATTATGTGTTGATTAAATAATGATGTATTGTGATAAATTTGTGATGTTAATTTGATATTTAAGTGATGTTGTGATGTGTTATATTATATAATTCCGTGCTAGTTCGGTGTTTTTTTGGAGTTTTTTGTTGAGTAAACATGTTGGGGAAGAGTTTGTATTGAAGAAAAATAACAAATATGCATAATTCTGGATTTTAGCTATGGGTCAGCCGTAGCTGTTTGTTGTTTTTAGTATGTGTCAGAATTGAAAATAACATAATTCGAGTTTTGTAACTCATATTAAAACGTGGTCAGATGCTTTTGAAAGCTAATGCATAGACCTATCATATGGTAAATGTTTCAAGATACTTATATGTATGAATTATGGTGTAAGTAATAAATAATTGTGTAATGTTGCATGATATTTTTGGACACAAGTCCAATGTTTTAACAAGATGCTTGTTATGAATCAAGTTGTGAATGGTGAACGATTTTGTGAATACCCTTAGAACATGAGTCCAGTGTTTGGTAAAATATTTGTAAAGCCTAATGTGGTAATTAAAATAAATATGTGATAAATTATGAAGCCTTAACATGGTGATTATGTTGGAGGTTCAATGAGAACCAATGTAAAACCCTAATGTGGCGATTATGTTAGAGGTTCAATGAGAATCAGTGTAAAGCCCGATGTTATATTAAATGTGTTGTAAACCTTGTGGAAACCCTAATTTAGTAATCAGGGTTAAAGTATTTCAATATGGTTTGGAGGTTAGGATGAGATTCACTTTTGTTTAATCATCATGCATCATATATGAATCAGAGTAGGTATTGTCTAGAGAGAATGTGTAGTACGACGTAGCTCGCATGTACTCCTAGGAACTGCATGTCTAAAGGTGTCTAGAAAAGTGTTGTAGTACGGGCATAGCTCGTATGTACTTCTAGAAGTATAGTTTAGCGAAGAGTGTTGTAATGCGTACGTAGCTCACATATATTTCTAGACACCGCGTGTCTACGTACATATATGAATGTGTTTTAGTGTAGGAATAGGTAATCTATCCTCATAAACTATTAGAACTCCTAAAAATAAGCTTTGGATTCAGTGGTTCCACATTACTAGAGTAGATGAGTAGTGCATTTCATAAGCATTCATTATATCTTGTGTATTGTTGTATGATTCTATGTAATATTATAAGGATTGTGTAAATGTTATGTATTGTGTTTATGCTTCCCATTGCTGTTATTATACCATGTACTTTATATAATGTATTCTCACCCCTTTATTTTTATGTTTTCCAATATGGACCCATATGCATAGTATTCTTAGGATGAGACTAAAGAGCAGTCGTTTGCAGTGCCTTGTGGAAGATGGTGTAGAATACCACTTCATTAGTTTTCCTTTATGCTTATATTTTGCTGAACTTTTAAGTCAGCTAGTTGGTTTCAGGGTCGGGATTCATATCTGGGCATTATTATGTTCTTTGTTATGTTTTGATCAAAGTACTCATTTATGAGAATTTTCCATGTTATCTATGTTAATATGATACCCTTTTGAATTTATAATTACTTATTATGCAACTTATGTTATATTATAAAAAATATTATTGGGCTTTAGGGTGTCACGGATGCCGCTGCCATCAGAGTTGTTCAGCGACGATGATGAGGACACATAGTAGTTTTTACTTGTTTACATGCAAGTTTTCTTTGTCTACTGCTTTGTATTCTTTCTGTATTTCCCTTGCATATATATATATATATATATATATATATATATATATATATATATATATATATATATATATATATATATATATATATATATATATATATATATATTTTCCTTTGTAATCCTATTTTTTTCTTTATATATTTTATAATGCCAAAGATAGAAAAATATTCGCTAATGAGGAGTAAGGTATACTCTTTATATTTGTTAGAGGGAGTTTATCCACTCCAATCCTTTATCTTTGTTTCTCTGTTTGTCCACCTTCTTGAGAGATGTATTGTCATCATGAAAAAGGGAGAGAGTATGAATTTATATGCTTGGTACAATGTTTGCAACAGTGATGTGATCTCAATTGTTTTGAAGATGACAACACTATGATGTGAAGTCTTCATCAAAAGTTATGATCAAGATGAAAACATTTAAGATTGATGTATTCATCTTCTTCGCCTTGTGTGTTCATCTCCTCTTGTTTGATACTTGAAGAAACTCCATATATCATGTCAAGAGTATCCCACATTTCCTTGGCAAATTACACTGATGAACATAGTAAAATTTATTATTATCTAGAGACATTGTTATAAATCTCTTGGTTTAAAAATATATCTCAAACCTTCTCTTTTCCTCTTTGGTCCACTGGGAATCAAATTTATCAACTACTTCATCATTTACACGATGAGTAGGGATAAATCGACCATTGATTATTGTTTCCCGCAACTCATGATTTATACTTTGAAGTAAAATTCTAAACCTAGATTTCTAAATATCAAATCTACTATTATTGAAAAGTGGTGGTGTGTTTAGAAAATATCTCTTATCAGAAGTCATCTTCCTTATGAGATGATTAGTCCTTAAACAGGAGTTACGCTTTGATACCACTTATTGGACGTGTGACTTCACACACAAAAGGTGGATGAATTTATGGTTCAGAAAAATTTGTTGTGAAAATCATTTGGAATTAAAATGAGAGTTCAAAATCATTTTAAAATTATTTTAATATTAAGCAGTGGAAAATTAAAATTATAGAATGTAAATTGCGGAAAGTAAAGAGTTGAGGGAAAAGATAGAACACTGAGAGTTGTAGAGGTTCGGTCAAACAAGGAAAAAGAACTACTCCTTTCCCCAATAATTTATATTGATAGTATCCAATAAACTTGAGAGCTTTTAGTCGGTTACACTCACGAACCCCCTTATACAAGGAAAAATGAAGTTTAATGTTAACTTCCAACCAAACAACAAGCTATGGAATGAAGCAGTGGTTCTTTCTTCCAAATGGAGGATCAAAGAGGTCAGTCTCCTTTGTTAGAACAAGATTTGTTCATGACATATTCTCTTTTAGTTTTGGTGATAACAAAAGTATTGAAAGAATAATGGTTTATTTGATGTGTGTTTTATTTATGCAGGTTCGTGTTCTTGTACATAAATAATCACAATCTGTTTTACTTAGACACACTTGGGAGTTGCTTCATTGCTAGCTTCTGGTGGCAGAATATGAAGAATGTTTGCTGGTGTGGCTTGGCGTAGACTCTGGTGCTGAAGGTCTAGTATTTAGACGAGTCACTACACTTGGCAATTGTATATCAGGAATCTGGTACTACTCAGAGTTGGTGATAAAGCTAGAAGTCGTCTGTACTACAGAAACAAATTATACTGTCTTATCAGTTTGTCAGTCAGATTGCAAGGCTCAAGAAAAGCTGACATGCTTTATGGATGACTACTTCTAACGGCTCTATAAGTATGAGAACCTCTTGAAGACTCAAAGGTTAAACGTGTTACACACTGGATTCAGAATCTGTTGTACATCCATCTTCAACGTCTCTTGTACTATGAGGCAAAGACAAAGACACTTGATCAAGTTACTTCCTCAACGGCTAGTTTTCTCCAAAAGCTATAAATATGGCTGAAGGTTCTTAAGGAAAAAAAGAATAAGGATTCTCCAGACCAAGGAGTAGCAAGATCAAGCAATTATCAACTCTATTGTAATATGCAGATTTTCTATTTGTAGGTTGTAATTGTAAAAGCATTAAGATTTATTAAACATTGTATATCTTAGAAATCTTAAGTGCTTTAGGTCTTTGTTATGGTGATTTCCCGTACCTCTGATACTTGTATCACATACACCTTGTTCTCTATCCTGCTGGGCATGTTCAGTAGTTTAGATCAAAGTCTCTTTCTATGTGCTTGAGCAAAAGTCTTGTCTCATTGGGATTCAAGCAACAAGTCTTAATTCAAGATGCTTAAGCTATGTAAGTCTCTTGTTATGTGCTTGAGTTGTAAGAGTCTTAATCAGCAAGGCTGATTGAGCAGAAGTCTTGAGCCCAGATGCTTAAGCCACATAAGTCTCATTGCTTAAGTGCTTGAGCTATGAAAGTCTTATTCAGCTAGACTGATTAAGCAAAGGGAAAGTCTCTGTATGAGGGGCATGAGCAGAAAGTCTCAAGTGCTGCTTGAGCAAGGAAGTCTCAGTCTGGATGGCCAGAAGAGCAGGTGGCTCGGTTAGGGGATGTGAGTAAGGAAGTCTCATTTTGGATGCCCAGAAGAGCAGGTGGCTCAGTCAGAGGATGTGAGCAAATGTCTTAGACATGTGCTCTAAGCAAGAAAGTCTTAGACAGTTGGTCTGATCAATGTAAAAGACTTATGCAGAAGCATAATTGATTGTAATCATGAAGTGGTTATAATGAAAATATCTTGTACGGCAAGGGGACTGGAGTACTCTCAGTTAGGGGAGGAACCAGGATAAATCTTTTGTGTCTTTTGCTGTTATTTGTTTACTTCTATTATATCTGCTGCCAATGATTTAAACAGAATCTGAACACCAGTTCTGATTCTGAAACTCTGATCAGAAGTTAAATTCAAAAAAACACGAAACACAATTCAACCCCCCTTCTTGTGTACTTTTCACACCTTCAATTGGTATCAGAGCCATGGTCTATGCTTAACACTTAACAGTGGCGCAGATAATGATCCAATAAGAAAAGTATAATTCTTCTTCAAGATGGAATCAAGTGCCACATGAAAAATATCATACGACTTTTCCTACCATATTCAAAGGATGATTCCACTGAATGTAAATGATGGAAAAGCTAAACATATTTTTAACTCATTGGTCTTGATAAAGGGTTGCTGAAGGTCTATAAAATATCCTTGAAAGAGGTATTACTATAGAAGTTGATGGTGTAAAGATTATCATCTTGAAAATCTCTTTCACCAGCTCAGAAGATGCATATTGAATATCTTCAGAGGTAGTTGCATTCTGGTAGATTCTCTATCTCACTTCTGAGTATATCAACATCATTGATGTGTATGATGCTTGGACAATCTTTGAATTCTTGTGCTTGGATTTGTGGGGATAAATTTTTGAAGCTTGAACAATTACACCTCATCTAATCTTTTCAAGCAAATTCTGAGAAGATTGCTCTGAGACTTAAATCTAAGATCACAATTATTCAGGATGTTTACATATTGAATCTACTTTGTTCTGAAGGTTTGTCTTGCAATCCTCAAAAGAAAGAAATGAAGTTAGATGATGAAAAACTATTCAACAGATCACCTTCTCAATTTAGCTCAAGTTATTTGGAATGACCAATGATAAGAAACTTAGGTTTCTTATCAGAAGAACTCCCATACTGGCTAAATGGATTGTGATATTTGTTGATATAAGAGTAACTTCATAAGCTTCTAAAATACTTGCATTTTAACTGATTTCCCATATCTCAAAGCAAGAAGAAACACTACCAGAACCTAATATCAGATGCTCTTCAATGTCTAAACTTTTGAAGCTGGTATTAGTGCAGGATACAGATGAAAAGAAACATCTGTGTTCTGAAATAAAAATCAAGTATTGAAGAGCAAGAGATGTTGTCCAATCTATCTTGTTTCAAAATATTTGATAATATGGAGTCTGTTCCTTAAGGTGATATCTTAGGAAACTCCATTGCTTCTTGATTGAGGATCATCATGGAAGTTGTATTAAAATACATTTCTATGAGAAGACTTCATTTTTTCTTTGAGCTCTTTCAGCTGTACTAAGATAGTACTTTGATTTGCTTTATGTCAATTTATGATAGTTAACACCATTTGGTTCTGAGCTTATCATTAATTTCAAAGTCAAAAGATTTAACCCTAGACAATGAGATTAGTAACTCTGCTTAGAACAAGATTCTGTTCGTATCATATCTCATTTTAGACTTATACTCTAGAGTGGTTTATGATTTTATTATCAGGAAGAGACATAAGGTAAAGAAGAGTTTGTTTGTACTTACATGTATGGTCGTATAGAAATACGAGTATCATAATATATCTATTACAGATATCAAGGAAAGAAGTAGAGGCATCTTACATAAGGTTGTTTACAACATTTATTGGAGGAAGAGCCAACAACCTAGATTTAAGTATTGGTGGTACTGGATTTGGTGAGAGTAGTGGAATCAATGGTTAGACACCCATTGAATTAGAATCCACTCAAAGCTGTGTTCAGACTCTATTGGTCAAGTCTGAATACTGAATCGAGTCTGGCCAACAAAAAAAAGGGTATGCTTGTTCTTCTCTAGTTTATCTTTTGATTCAATGAAACATTTGAATAGATGTAAATACAAAGTTTCTGTTAGACTTCTAGAGAAGTTCTTTTGAAAATAAGAACTTCATAAATCCTTAAGAGGAAACTCTGTTGTGTTTGTCTATACTAAATGTCTTACTAAGCCAGATGATGATCTTATTTATGGAAACAATTTCTTCACCTTCTGTGACGTTACTGATGTGTGTTAGCTGTCTAGAATTTAATTCAATATTCATCTATCACTTATGACTCTTGTTTCAAGATAAAGTGCTAGTTCTGAATAGAATCGTAGAGTATTGTAATTGACATATGATATCTCTATCTTAGTCTAGATCTACTAGACTCTGATGGATGATAGCTTCTGAAAGTTGTCAGTTTCTGAGATTCAGAAGAAGATTCTTTTTTTCTAACATAACAGTTTAAGTAAAAAGTTTTTGAAAAACTTTGATAATGCTTAAATTTTCATAAAGGTGAAATTTATCTTGTGGAATTGAAACATTTGATGGATAAGAACCTCTGGGTAATGATTTTTTCTCTTTTGGTACTCGTTGTTACTATTCCCTGTCTTGTGTAACATCATTGTGTCCTTTTTCTGACAAGATTCTTATTCTTGTAGGATTCTTGTTCAATTATTTTTCTTCTTCTTCTTCTTCTTCTTCTTCTTCTTCTTTTTCATCTTCTTCTTCTTCTTCTTATTCTTCTTCTTCTTCTTCTTCTTTTCTTCCTAATTGTGTGTTGATCAAACCAAATCTGAGATGAGTTCCTCGGTTCATTCTTCTTTAAATCAGCTGGTTGTCATCAATGAAAAGTTATGGATTTTGATGAGTTGCTTAAGATTGGTTTCAACTTCTGGAAGACTGTGTCTAAACAAGGTTGAAATGGATACTTTGAGATGCTCTGTGGTTTCACTTATCCAAGTTTTTTCAAAGATTTTTGGATTAATGCCTCCATTGTTGAGCTGAATTCTGAGTATGTTATTCTGTCTAGATTAAGTGGTGTTTCTATTACAGTAACCTCTAAAGCGATTGCGAATGTGATCAATTATGAGGAGATTGGAGAAATGCCAGGAACTCTTGTTTGGGAACACTATCTTTCTACTTGGCGTATCTTTGTAGATCCATATAATACATCAGAGGTCTCAAATCTTCTTCCTGATTTTGTTGTTTGGAATCAGATTCTGAATTCAAACTTACTTCCCAAGGATAAAGATTTAGACCTTGTGAACCCTATTGAAAAAGACCTGCTTCTACTTCTTTATTCAGATTCGAAGATTGATCTTCCTCAAGTTATGTTTGACCATCTGAAAAGGTCTATTTCTTCTTTTCAAAAGGGAAAGACCTTCTCCAGTCCTTATGGACGAGTTATTTCTGAGATACTTGTTTCGCAGGGGGTTAACATAAGTTATGAGGCTAGTTCTTCTAATATTTGGAAAGATAAGTTTGAAGCTATCTATGAAATATTCTGATGATAGATTTCTGCATAGTTATGCTTTGTATTCTGTTGAAATATCTGTATTAAGCTTCTTATTAATAAATTCAGAGTTTGGTCATGCTTGTGTTCAGTTTTAAGCTATTGAATATTTATTCTATGTTGTTCATGAGAATCTAAAATAAATAGGTAAAAGTACTCAATGTTTACAACTTATTTCATTAATGGAAAGGAAGCTATTACAAGACAATTAGATGATTCTTATCTGTTGGATTGGCCCTAAGGATCCACCTAGGATTATCTGACATGTCCAGACTATCTAAGTAATCTTGTCATTCTTCCTTAGCAAACTCCGTAATCTACTTTCTCAGCTGGTGTCTGCGTCTGGACCCAGAAGATCTTCTTCTGGTTGTCTTTACAAAAAATGTTGTTGAGGAGAGAACTTATGAAGATGTCTGCTTACTTGCAGATCCTTCAGCTGCTGCTTTGCCATGGTTTTCTTGAGTTGATGCATTCACTAATGCTGCCTTCCAGAAATCTCTCTTTGGAACCCAAATTTTCTTTTGCTTGTACATCTTGGTGTTTTAGGGATTAAGTGATGATGGAAGAAAGTTTACTTGAGTCCTTTTTATAGACGTGATATTTACATGGTCTTGAGTTTAAAATTATTTAGGTATTGGTTAAATCTTATCATTACTCTAATAATAACTCTTGGAAATGTTATCTAGCAGTCTAACCTATTTAAGATTCTCTGAACATCTATGAGTTAATGTTTGATTAGTTTTACTAATGTTTTTGTTGTCAGTTTCACTTTGCTAATGCTCCTTCAGAAAATCTCAAGGTTAACTGGATGATTGTTGCATACTATGTAAATAAATAATTTGCTCAAAACATCTTTCATTAATCTTGTCAATGGATTACAAAATATTCCTAAAAGGAAAATGGATGGACCTAGAAACAGATGGTTCTATGTCATTCATTTTCTACAAAATTAGTCGCTACCATAATCAGTATCTGGTTTTTATTTTACAATATCTTCCATTTCTGGCTCTGGAACCGCAAGTTGGTCAAACATCTTGTTGAGCTGCTTCCTTCTTGTTCTCTTCCTAATCTTTCTTCGTGGTCTCTTAGCAGCTTCTGAAGGATCCTTCTTGTAGGGCCATTTTGGAGCTGCTGATGTTGCCTCATCTGAAATGGGTTTTGTAAGAAGCACAGAGTTAGTAGTGGATGATGCAGAAATAGCTTGTTTCTAACGTTTTTTAATTTTTTGTCTTGTTGAATGCTTTGAGATCTCTGTTACCACAGATTTCTTGTTGCTCTCACTTGATGACTCCATTACTCTTGAAGATGTTGTTTAAAATGAACTAGGTGTTGGTCCTTTTTATTTTAGTTTCTAGGTATCCTAATCATTGGAATACGATCTCTTGCTTGATTCTTGAGACTGTTTTTTTACCAATAACTGGTTTGCACAATCCTCAATGACCCTTGCTACTTGATTACTTTTCTTTTTTGGAAACTGATCAAGTAATGATGATCTGAATTGCATTAATTAGTGGAAATTATTTTCCTTTCCTTCTTTTCTTCTTTTTCCTTCTTTTATTTCTTTCTTTTTGATGTGATAAAAGATGGAGAAATAATAGTGAGTATTTAAGTGGAAACTGAACCCATTTAGTGCCCATTCAGTTGTACATATTGGTCATTTATTTTCTTGTTATTTACTTTCTGTTTTGGTTACCTAGCCCAAGGCATATTTTAACTTCCTTGTACATAGAACTAAGTAAGAGCTTACAAACCTCAGACTTAGTCTATGAGAACCAGAAGGAGCTTACAAACCTCGTATTCGGGTGTTTCTAAAGGAAGTTAAAAGGGCAACATATTTTAACTTTCTTGTACATAGTGCTCAGTAAGAGCTTACAAACCTCAGACTTAACATATCATACTCAGAATGAGCTTACAAACCTCGCATTCTGATGTTGCTAAAGAAAGTTAAGATATTGTTATTTTGGTTTTCTTAAATATGGAACTAATGGGGAGCTTACAAACCTCAACCTTGGAACTGTTTGACTCAGGGGGAGCTTACAAACCTCAGACCCTGATGTTACTAAGAACACTCATTTATTTTTTCTAAAAATCAGTTCTTAGTGTTAGAGTTAATAGAACTTAGCTTTGGACTATCAGACTTAGCGGGAGCTTACAAACCTTATACCCTAATGTTGCAGAGAAAATTAAATACCCAACATTGTCCTTTAAATACTTGTGTTTGTCATCACCAAAAAGGGGGAGATTGTTAGAACAATGGTTTATTTAACGTGTGTTTTATTTATACAGCTTCTTGTTCTTGTACATAAATAATCAAAATCGGTTTTACTTAGGCACACTTGGGAGTTGCTTCATTGCCAGCTTCTGGTGGCTGAATCTGAAGAACGTTTGCCGGTGTTTCTTGGCGCAGACTCTGGTGTTGAAGGTCCAATATTTAGACGAGTCACTACACTTGGAAATTTTATATCAGAAACTGGTACCACTCAGAGTTGGTGATAAAGTTGGAAGTCGTCCGTACTGTAGAAAGCAAACTGTAATGTCTTATCAGTTTGTCAGTATGATTGCAAGGCTCGAGAAAAGTTGACATGCTTTATGGATGAATACTTCTAACGGCTCTACCAGTACGAGAACCTCTTGAAGACTCAAAGGTTAAACGTGTTACACACTGGATTCAGAATCTGTTGTGCATCCATCTTCAAAGTCTCTTGTACTATGGGGCAAAGACAAAGACACTTGATCAACTTACTTCCTCAACGACTAGTTTTCTTCAAAGGCTATAAATATGACTGAAGGTTCTTACTAAAAATAAGAATAAGGATTCTCCAAACGAAAGAGTAGCAAGATCAAGCAATTATCAACTCTATTGTAATATGAAAATTTTCTGTTTGTAGGTTGTAATTGTAAAAGCCTTAAGATTTCTTAAACATTGTATATCTTAGAAATCTTAAGTGCTTTAGGTCTTTGTTATGGTGATTTCCCATACCTCTGATACTTGTATCATGTACACCTTGTTCTCTATCTTGTTGGGTATATTCAATAGTATAGATCAAATTTTCTTGCTATGTGCTTGAGCAAAAGTCTTGTCTCATTGGGATTCAAGCAATAAGTCTTAAGACAAGATGCTTGAACTATGTAAGTCTCCTGCTATGTGCTTGAGCTGTAAGAGTCTTAATTAACAAGGCTGATTATGCAGAAGTCTTGAGCCCTGATGCTTAAGCTACATAAGTCTCATTGCTTACGTGCTTGAGCTGTGAAATTCTTATTCAGCTAGGCTGATTGAGCAAAGGGAAATTCTTCGTCTGAGGGGCGTGAGCAGGAAGTCTCAAGTTCTGCTTGAGCAAGGAAGTCTCAGTCTGGATGGCCAGAAGAGCAGGTGACTCGATCAGAGGATGTGAGCAAGGAAGTCTCATTCTGGACGGCCAGAAGAGCAGGTAGCTTGGTCAGAGGATGTGATCAGAAGTCTTAGACATGTGCTCTAAGCAAGAAAGTCTCAGACAGTTGGTCTGAGCAAGTGCAAAAGACTTATGCAGAAGCATAAGCGATTGTAATCATGAAGTGATTATAATGAAAATCTCTTATGAGGCAAGGGGACTGGAGTACTCTCAGTCAGGGGAGGAACCAGGATAAATCTTTTGTGTCTTCTGTTGTTATTTTTTTTACTTCTATTATATCCGTTGCCAATGAATTAAAATAGAATCTGAACACCAGTTCTGATTCTGAAACTCTGATCAGAAGTTAAATTAAAGAAAGCGCGAAACACAATTCAACCCCCCTTCTTGTGTACTTTTCACACCTTCTTCCTTTCCATGAGAATCTTGGAGTGGTTAGTTTTGAAGCTTATAAACAAACCTTGTAAGCTTTTAACACCAGGTTGGGCTCACGAATCTTAAACCTTGGTTTTATATTAGGCTAAACAATAACATGTGAGATTTTAATTTAAGGATAATATCAAACCTAATTAAGCTTTTAATATCGGGCTAAGCTTTAACCTAAACTTGCTTTTACCCCAAGCTAACCAAGTACCTATGAAATCTTTTATCACGAGTTGAGCTTTCGAACCTAAACAATGGTTTGATCACACAATCCTTAAACCAAAGCATTTAAAGGGTTTAGCTTCTAACCCAAATAAACATTCCCTAATAGGATACAAATGTTTAAAAAATGTATAAAATAAACCTCCTTGGTTGGCTTACACATCTACCCGTCTAGAATTATAACTTCTAACGGGCAAAACAGACTTTCTTGAAAAGCACCTTGGTTGAAATCTTAGTGAGAGAAAGTAAAAGAAAATTTTAGAGAGAGATAGAGAAGTATGAAATGAAACTCGGTTCTAGATGATTTGAAATGAGGGAAGGGACCTCTATTTATAGGCAAGAGGTTGACTAAAAAAGGAAATTATTTTTAATGCATTTTATGACTTGCCAATCAATTGGCAACATGTTCCAATTGATTGGCTCCCTCCATTCTAATCGATTACCAAGTTTAAAATGTAAAGATAAGATACCTTTCCAATTCCCATTATTAAGACAATGTCATAATCATTTAGGGCGTATTTTCGAACTCTCCCAATCGATTGGGATAAGGTGCCAATCGATTGGCAAAGACAAAAAATTTCCTAGAGCTTTTCAGACAACTTCCAACTCATTTGACACGACTTCAAGACATATTTGAAATTTTTTCTTTTGAATAATCAGTTTAAAAAATATTTTTGTATGTGTGTGATTTAGTCATGCACTTTTACGATAACGCCCTTATGTTTTACAAAGTATTCACCCAGACTAATCAAGGTAGGGGTTTCTTGTAATTCAAGACTTTGTCAGAGAATTTTTTTCTTGTAGCCACTTGATTGAATTTACTTGAGAGGAGGATTGAGTTGAATTCCATTTGGTTTCCATCATTGGATAGTCAAAGTCCAACAAACCCTAATTATTTGGTTTGAATCTTTAACTATTTAACTGCCTATGCTTGACTTGTCAGAAGACATTAGTTGTCATTAATAGACATTAGTTGTCATCATCAAAATTTGTTGTTCTTGTTAAAAGCATATCACCTGCAAAACATAGTTCCACAATTAATATAATTGCTTTTGATACTGTAATAAGTTAAGAAACTTTGCGCATAAATGTGAAAAATTCAGAAACTTTAATTCACCTTTCTTAGGTTGCATCTATTAGTTACATTTGGCATCAGAGCAAGAGTTGTGTGACTTTATATTAGATCTGGGACAAATGGATTCCACTAACCATTCTTAAAATAAGGTTCTATCATTAATAGACCACTGATAAGTGCAAAATGTATCTATTTTTGTATATAAGTTTTGTTGCACTTATCGATACTTTTTTGTTAATATCGTTCGAATAAACCCCGATTTGTTTATAAATACGTTTACTTTACATTTTAGTGTATATATTGCGTATCATGTAAATATCAGAGTTTAATTGATTTTCTCTCATTTTTACAGGTATTCAATCAAGGATATCTTGCCATATTCATAAAGAGCATTTAATAAGCTTTCCAGCGCTTCAGACCGTGCGTAAATCAGAGTTACAGTGCAGAAGTTGTGGTCCAAATAAGAGTTGGTTTGTTGTCATGTTCGCTTTGCGAGTGTGCCAGCGAATGTTCGCTTTGTGAATGGCTGGCGAGTTCCCAACGAAGGCTCCCAGAATAGGACAGGGGAGAAAGAGACCAAAGTTCGCTTTGCAAACTGTGCAGTGAGCATTTGCTTTGCGAATAAAACGTTCGCACTGCGAACTTCTGGAATTTTGCAGAGGCAGTTTAGCATTTCAGAGGCACTTAAGTGCCAATTTTAGGTATTCGCTTTGCGAATAGATCGTTCGCTTTGCGAACTGGTCGGATTTTGTAATTCTATAAGTTCATTTTTATTCATTTTTTAGGTGATGTTTTGGGGTATTTGTTCCCAATTCATCAAACCTTCATTCTTTGTTAGTTTAGAGCTTAGAAAAGCATCAATGGAGGTTGCAACTCGATGATTGAGGGTGGATGATTCTTGGATCGTGATTGACACCGCGAGAGATTTTGATTCCTCTTCTCTCTTCCCTTTGTAGCCAAATCTTTTTGTTGCTTGCCACTTTATCGCTTCAACAAAATGGCGCCGTTGCCGGGGATTGGTTTTGATATTGAATCGCATTGTGACAGTTTCTTTGTTTTTGAGTTTTGTATATATCGTATATATATATATATATTTTCTATTTCCATTATGTTTGTTCAAGTGTTGTATACATTTTGTTCCCGTAACGTTTTTTCAAGTGTTTGGTTAGGGCACTTGCTTTTGGTTTGCACGGTGAGGCATCACCATGGCATGAAGGAAGGAAGTTGCTAGCTAAGCACAGTAAAGGCATCGAGCTTACGACGTAAAACAAGCATGTTGTATTATTTTCTTTTGTTGTGGGTTAGTTTAGGTAGTGTGGTGAACTTTCATTAAACAAGTTGTACTCGTATTTTTCATGAAATTCTCAAATCTTCACTTTACAACTTGTTTAATCCAATTTCACCCGGTCTTTTGGTTTGTTTATATGAATAGTTTGTGCGTTTTCCTTTGAGCTTGTCTTGAGTTATTTGAGGATGCTTGGTGATGTTCCAATTTTGATCGTTTCAACTTGCGGATGTATGGTAATGATATTGTTAAGTTTTGTACACGTCCAAGGTATGTGTTTATCACTTTCTAGACTTTAGCATATTCATGATACTTAGGATTTTTGCAAACTTCCATGCCATTCATTCTTTTGTATACTTGTTCTTGTTATGAATCACTTTAGTTCCCACCCTTTTTGTGAGGTAGCTTTCCATTGTTCATATATGCGCGGAGTACCAATATTCTTGTTCTAACTGGATTTTATTATGCTTAATCTTTTGTTTGTGTTGATTATATGAAAGCATGAAAAGGATCAAGGCATTTTGTTTCATTTTGAGCACAACTACCTAGCCAAATAGTCATTCACCTTGTGAGTGTGTGATCATTCGTAACCCCTTTGAGCTTTTTTATCCATGTTTTATTTGAACTTAATGCTTGTCTATGAGTATTTAGTTCACTTATTTTTGAATGGATTTTGTTTTTTCTTGAACCCTCAACTTTGTGTTGTTGTATGAATTTTTTCCTTGCCTTACAAAGTAGGGAGTATTAACATGATGATGTGGTTGAATTCAAGTTGGGGAGAGAATGATTGTTTACTCATTGGTTGGTTTCTATGAGGATGAAAAAGAAAAGAAAAAAGAGAAAAATATGAAAAAGAAAAGAAAAGAAAAAAAGAAAGAAAAAGAAAATCCTTGAGAAAGGAAACAAAAAGAGTTCAAATAATTGTGCTAAATAAGTATTGTATTTTGTGTAACATTTGGGATTTTGGAAGAAGTTTATTGGAATTTTGTGTTTGAGTCTTTGTGAGTTTACACTCCCTTAGGTTTAGGCAAGTTTTTGTTTCAATTACCTTTAGAAATTGCCTCTTGTTTGTTTACCCGACCACGCTACAACCTTGAAAGTCCTTGTGATTCTTGCCTTCGTATGTTCAATGTGAATTTTTGGATGTTTGCATAATTTAGTCTATTGTTTGCATGATTGTTGTATGAGTGATAAGTACCTCATTTTGTGTTTTTCATCTATCGATGATTATTTTTGCTAGGTGTGATTCACATTTAAACTTGTATTGTTTTAGGATGTTTGGCATGATTTTTGTATTTTGCATTTGTTTCGTGACTATGTTATCGTCGTAATTTACTGGTAAGTATTTACTTTGTGTGTATCGTTTTTCATTTGAACCATACATTTGTTTCCGTTTTTCAAAACCTATTGATTCGTGATTCTTTGGTTATTGTTTTTGTGTTTTTAAGTTTGCTTGATTCTTGTTTGAGGACAAACAAGTTTAAGTTGGGGAGAGTTTGATAAGTGCAAAATGTAACTAGTTTTTATATAAGTTTTGTTGCGCTTATCGATACTTTTTGGTTAATATCGTTCGAATAAACCCCGATTTGTTTATAAATACGTTTACTTTACATTTTAGTGTATATATTGCGTATCGTGTTAATATCACTGATTTTAATTAATTTTCTCTCATTTTTACAGGTATTCAATCAAGGATATCTTTCCATATTCATAAAGAGCATTTAATAAGCTTTCCAGTGCTTCCGACCGTGCGTAAATCAGAGTTACCGTGCAGAAGTTGTGGTCCAAATAAGAGCTGGTTTGCTGTCATGTTCGCTTTGCGAGTGTGCCAGCGAATGTTCGCTTTTCGAGTGTACCAGCGAATGTTCGCTTTGCGAATGGCTGGCGAGTTCCCAACGAAGGCTCCTAAAATTGGACAGGGGAGAAAGAGACCAAAGTTCGCTTTGCGAACTGTGCAGCGAGCATTCGCTTTGCGAATAAAATGTTTGCACTGCGAACTTCTGGAATTTTGCAGAGGCAGTTTAGCATTTCAGAGGCACTTAAGTGCCAATTTTAGGTATTCTCTTTGCGAATAGATCGTTCGCTTTGCGAACTGGTCAGATTTTGTAATTCTATAAGTTCATTTTCAGTCATATTTTAGGTGATGTTTTGGGGTATTTGTTCCCAATTCATCAAACCTTCATTCTTTGTTAGTTTAGAGATTCGAAAAGCATCAATGGAGGTTGCAACTCGACGATTGGGGGTGGATGATTCTTGGATGGTGATTGACACCGCGAGAGATTTTGATTCCTCTTCTCTCTTCCCTTTGTAGTTTCCATTTGTTGTGAGTTTGTATGTAAGTTTACCTTGATTATATGTATATTTATTGCTCATGGTGTTGTATAAAACTCATTTTACAAATTAATGTTGATTAATGATTTCTTTATTTGGTTTTGAGTTGCGGTAGACATATCCCCTTTGAAGCCGGATTTAGGATGAACATCTATTAGGTTCTAGACTCTAGAGATAGATTTAGGCTTAATATTCACTTGAGTATCGATTCTTAATGCTTCCGTGTGGTCGAGTTGCGTGAGACATCACCTTCGAGGCGATGTAGTTGTTCTCTCAACTTTGCGTTAGACATAACCTTTGTTGTGAGCGATACGTGATGATGTTGACGAGTGATTTAGGTTGCGTACAACTGAGTAGTAAGTTTGAGTATTTGATAGGGTAGATGAAATGTAAACTCGAGAGTTCTCTTCTCTCCAAAGAATAAATTCTTTTTATTTTCATAAGTTTTAATTCTCGCATTTAATTTAAACCCATTTTAAACCCAAACTCTTTAACATTTAAATTGTCGAATGACATTCTTTCCCTCGAACCGATCTCTGTGGACACGATAAATTTTCGGAAAAATACTTCCAAATCTTTTTGTTGCTTGCCGCTTTACCGCTTCAACAACCACCTAGTTTCACCGGTGAATGTTACGATTTTTTTAAAATTAGAATGCGGATGTTCCTTGCCACAAGGTGTAGAAGCTTGGAGAGTATTAAAAAGGGTCCCTTCATTCCTAGTACAACTATTGAGGGTGTAAATCAACCAAAGCCTAGAGATGCACATAATAATGATGATAACAAAAAAGTTATATATGATAAGAAGGCTAAAAACATTATAGCACCCTCCTTAGGTATGGACGAATTCTTTAAGGTGTTTGATAACGCAAAAATGTATCATTTATTTTGAATCGATTCTCATTCAATTTAATGTCGTTTTACTTTTTTTTCATATTATTATGTTGTATTATGTTTGTGTTTCAAGTATTTGTCGAATAAGAGTGTCCATGCAAGAAAACTGGGAAAAGAGCAAAGAAATGAAGAAAAAGTGTAAAATTTGTCATTTTCTGGTACATGGCGTTCGCCATGGCCCTAATGGCGTTCACCATGAACCCAATCCACGTAATAAGTAAATTAAAGCTAATAGCGTTCGCCATTAGCCTAATGGCAGTCACCATGAGCATAATGGCGGTCGCCATTTAGTTCAGAAACGTGAAAGTAACCGCCCACTACAGCACTACTTTGGAGGTTTCTCCCACTTTCTCCATGACTCATACATGACCTTTGGAAGTTCGAAAAACGAAATTCCTCCTATAAATAGACCTTGGATTCACAAATTTTGGCATCCAGGTTTTGTACGCGGAAGCGCTGGTCGTAGTTTTAGGCAGAAATCACCATTGTAAAAAGGGGTAGTTTTCTCACATCGAGAAACTACTCCGCCATTAGTGTTTACGCCTGTAATCTGTGTAAATTGCTTGGATCAACAATATTGCCTTCAATTTAATTTCAGTTTTTATCTCAGGTTTATTTACTTTTACCGCAATTTATTTTCCTGCTTTTATTTTCTGCAATTTACATTTACGCTTTATCTTTCTACCATTGTTATCATTTCAAGCTTTTACCCTTTTTCTTCAAGCACCGCTTTAAATTATTTTAAACCACTTATTATGTCTTTAGTTAATTCAAAAACCCAAAATTGTTTATTTTTTTTCGCAATCATGTCCGACTAAATTATTTTGAGTCCGGTATGTAAGGATCGTCGTTCCGACGGGACTCGGTAATGAAATTAGGTGTAAACCTTTGATTAAATTTTGTTTTGGATTTAGTTTCCAAGTTTAAGTCTTAATGTTTTGTCACGAGAGTGAAAAGCCAATTAAGGTTCGAGCCGATGGCGCGAGAGTGTGAGGATTGAACCAGATAGTGGAAACTGGGCATCGATCCTAAAAACGGCGAGAGCAATTTAGGTATCGATTAGGATCTAATTAGTTTTCAAAATACACTTCTTAATTAACATGGGCGAGCGAGAGAAAAATCTCATGGTTAGGGAGTGTGGCTTTAGTAAATAGTGTGAGAGTGTGAGATAAAGTCTTCAAACAGATATTTTCTACGAAACGTAGTTTAACTATAACTTGCCTACAATTTACAGAGTCCCTAAGGAACACATAATCCATATTCTAGCCTCTATTTCTTGATATATTTCTTAATCCTTAATTTAGTTTTAATTCTTGTTTTAGTTTCCCCATATCCATATCTCATTAACCTTACCTTTACATCACAACAATAGATAACGGTAGGTTGGCATTGGTCTTTGTGGGTTCGACAATCTTTTATATTACTTCGATATTTTCGTGCACTTGCGGACACATCAGTGTCAAATTTCCAAACCGCTAAGGAAATATGGGAAACCTTGGAAATCACACAAAGAAATGGAAGAAGTAAAACAATATAGAATAAACACAAACACACACACACACACACACACACACACACACTCTCTCTCTCTCTCTCTCTCAAGAATATGAGATGTTTAGAATGCTACAAGGAGAAAAGATTCTAGTTTTGCAACAAAAAAAAAAGTTCAACCATTTGATAAACCATTTAACAGTTCTTGGAAAGACCTTCACCAACAATGAATTAGATTTAAAGGTTCTTAGATCCTTAACAAGGGCATGTAAACTGAAAGTGACAACAATTTGAGAAAGAAAAGTCTATCCAAGATTACATTGGTAACATTATTTGAAAATTTGCAAGAATGTGAGATGGAACTTGATCGATTAGAAATGCATTAAGGACATGAACATAAAGTTAGGTCCCTTGCTTTAAAGGCTAAAGTCAAAGTGTATGATAGTGATCAAGAAGAAAAATTTCAATTTGATAGTGAAAAAGATTATGAAGATATATAAGTACTTGTTAAAAATTTTGAATTTTTTTAAAAATAGACAAAACAATGAAAATTGGTCAAAGAAAGAAGTTTAATGAAGAATCAACTTTAAGACAAAAGGTAACTTGCTTTGAATGTGGAAAACAAGTACATATTAATAGTGATTCCCATTTTCTCCAAAAGAAGAACAAGTTCAACTTCAAGAATGATAAAATCCAAGAAGGGCATATATCACTTGGGGAGACAATAATGTGGGTATAAATCCTAAAAAATGAAGAACAAGCACATATATCTTTCAATGTTTCACATCACTCTGATGATGATGATGAGGTTAATAGTTTTGACTCAAGTGATAAACATTTTTATGATGAATTACAAGATGTCTTTAATTATTTGTATGGTGAATTTTTAAATCTTTCTAGATTATGTGTTAAGCAAAAGAAAATGATTTCATCTATAGAAAGTAAATCTAATAACATGCAAGTAGAATTGGACAATGTTAAAACAATTTCATCATGTAATAAATGTATATCTCTTGAAGCAAAGATTGTTGAATTAAACATAGTGATATGCAAATATGAAAAATGCCAATTTGGTTTGAAAAGTATTCTAAGCAAGGAAAGATATACAAACGATAGAGATGGACTAAGAAGGTGCAAGATAAATTTCAATCAAAAATGACTTGTGTGATAAATACTTTCAATTCTTCTAAAAGAAATAAGTATTTCAATAAATATTCATATTTTTATTGTAATTGTAAGGGACACACCCCTAGCTAATACATGCTATATGAGAAGGTTTGGTGTACCAAGTGGAAAGTATATTTGAGTTGTGAAAAGAACTAACCAAAAAGTATCCAAAGAGTTTTAAGTACCTAGAAAGAAATATTAATTTTTTTGCAGGTATGCTTGGAAATCATATGTTACCATTGTAATATAAAAATCGGTTGTTGTTCGAGACACAAGGGTACCATTTGATATGGTAAGGTAAATTTTCGCTTTGAAGATGAATTGAAAAGTTTGAAATTTTCAATTAGCATTGTGAAGAAGAAGAGATGTATGTCATTATATCATTTTATCCATTGATTTAATTACCATGATGTAACTTTCCCCGTGGATTAGTTATTGTATTATTTCCCTTTCCATTATGTTACCTTTGATTATCCTATGGGGATAAATGTTAGGGTAAGTTTGTTCTTGTTCTATTCATGATATGTTTAAAGGGGGGAAGTCTCAAATTACAAAAGTCAGGAGGAAATATACAAGATAGGGGGAATTTCTAATTGATGTAGAAATTACAATATTCATAAATATTAAAGCAACTCGTTGAAGAACAAGAAAATTTGAAAGGATGTTTGTCATCATAAAAAACGGGGATATTGTGAATAAAAATCTCTCAGTGACCTTGGCTAGGGTTTAGATGAAGGCAAATGCATCAACAAAAGAAGAAAAAGATAAAGTCAACAATGATCAACAAATTAAGAAGAAAAACATGAAAACAATGAAAGATAAAGATGAATACAATTGATATGGCAAAGATCAACAGTGAAAAGAATTAAGATTGTGTTTATCTTTGATATATCATCCTTCATATTATATGGTACTTAAAAGCTCTAAAATCATTATACAAATATAAGCTAAAATATTTTCAAAGTTACATGATCGAAACATGTGAACCACACCTTTTCAAAGCTATTTTTCAAATAAAACAATGTTGTTATTTATTAAATATTTTTGGTAATCGATTAACATTATTCAAATATGATTATTTTTTAATGTTGGAAGCATGTAATCAATAACAACATCATGGTAATCGATTACAACCTAAAACCGTGACTTTCTAAATTTATATACTAGTTCATTGTTCCTCTTCAAAGTATTATTTTAGTTCATAGAGGTTTCTAAGTGTGTATAAATGATGGTTTAACATTGAAAACAAAATTAGAAATTTTAGGTTCTCATTTACACAATTCAAAGATAATTTTCAAATATCATTCATTTTCAAAATGGTTTGAAACTTTGTAAACTTTCATAAACCATAAAAAGTTTCAAAACCAAAATAGATTTCGAACAATTAAGTGATATACAATTGAATTATGATATTTATAAGAATAAAAATCAAAGTTTGGATTTTGATTATCATATAGCCTACTACTACATTCTTCATTTCACAACAAATGTTTGAGTGCTTGTGTTTTTCATCATAGTAGTTGGTGATTGTGAAAAAGGTTATTTGAGTCGGGGTGATTCAAATTCAACCATAAGGTTTGGTGTTTGTTGTATCAATAAGTGAGTGGTTTGATTTCTTTGTTGGGTGATAGGTGTTCTTTAGAGTTCTTGGTGTTAGACTTGATGTACTATTTAGTTGATAAGGGCAACTAGTATAAATCTTTGCGTTCTTTACTTTATGCACTTTAAAAATATGCATTTTATCTTCTTCCTAAGTAACATTAATATAATTGCTTCTGATACTTTAACATGCTAAGAAACTTAGTGCATAAACGAGAAAATTTTAGCAACCCTAATTCACCCCCTCGCTCTTAGGTCGCATCTAATAGTTACAGATATTAGAGTAATTCTTAAATTACTAAGGCAATGTACACACTCACCTAAAAGTGTTTTAACCTCTCTAAATTTGCTAAAGCAACTTAAAACCTTTAGAGGAATCATCAAGGTGTTTGTGGGATTGATCAAGGATGTTCCTAAATATTTAGGAAGCTTATATACCTGCCTAATCAATTAAACTCCTTATCCAATCGATTAGAGAAAAACATATAAGTTCTTGACTGATTAAGACACTAGCCTTTTGGGAATTAGGGTTGTCATATTTTGAAGCTCATAATCGATTAACCCTATGGTATAATCAATTATGACATTTAAAGGCATATATATGGATCTTTTTTCTTTTTGAGCCAAGATTTTCTCCTATAAATAGAGGGCTTCTCCTCACTTTCAAAACACACAAGAAAATATATTTCTATATAATTATCTATCTCTTATAATAAATTATCTCACCACCATAATATTTTTACCTTAAAGTTATCACCCATCACTGAACTTACTACTTATTCTTTGGCCATAACCTACCCTAACCCCAGTTGGAGATAAGCTATCAATAATGATCTTAAGTTTCTTAGTGACGCCAATAAGATGGTCATAGGTTTTAAATGTATTTTAATGTTAATGTTTTAGCAAAGGGCACTATAGCAAGGTACATGGCGCACCTTGATGACAAAAGTGTAAATCAAACTGAAGGATTATATTATCATGAAACATTAAGTCCAATCTTAAAGATGACAACCATTAGACTTTTTCTCTATATTGCTTCGTCTCAAAATTGGTTCTTACACTAACTTGATATCAATACAACCTTCTTACGTTGTGATTTGTACGAGAGGCCTATAGGAAATGTCCTCATAGATTAAATATTTCTAACAAAAACCTTGTTTGTAAGCTCAACAAATCTATATATGGCCTAAAGCAGGCTAGTAGGCAATGAAACCACAAGCTAACCTCATCCATTCTTAACTTAAGTTCTAATTAGTCTAAATTTGACTATTCCTTATTTACCAATAAATATGAGTCTTCCTTTACTATAATACTCGTAACTAACCTGTGCGTTCGCACGGGCTGGTATGTTTGATGGTTTTAGTTAATGGATGTGTTATTGTTAATACAATTGAAAAAAGAGAAGTTGAAATTCTAAATATAGATTTAATAGAAAAAAATTGTTGTTAAGATAAGTATAAGATATTTTGATAGGGTGGTTAAATAGAAAAAAAAGTGTGAGATATATGATTTTGATGTTTGATTGAAATTAAAATAAAAAAACTGTTGTTGTATTTTAAAAATATAGAAATTGTTAAAAAGGATGTTAGAGACTTTACAACATAAGTGATGATTAATGCTTATAAAAAAAAAGTGGTGATTAATAAATTAAAATGTGTCATGAATAATGTATTATTTGTTGAAAAGAATTGAAAATAGAGGTAATATAAATTATAAAAAAAATGGAGAATTTGTTAAAATTGAAATATAATAAATTTAAAAGGAAGAAATGGTAATCATTAAATGATATTAATAGGAAATTTGAAAAATTAATGGGCCGTATAATCCAACAAAAAGAGTATTGAAGAAAAAAGTTTTTTTGTCAAATTGGGTAGGTTTTAGATGGGTATCAGATGGGCCCAATAACATTAAAGTAGAAAAGCGTTTGGTTCATTTTGACATGTTAAATCAGTTGGAAACTGAAAAAGAACGCATTACAGAAGAAGAACAATGTTTTCAGTACCAATCTATATCTCAAGCGGGTAATGTTTTCAAACTTGAAACTCAAGTTAAATGTTATTTGTTCACACTTTTAGAACACTGCTTATACCTTTTGTAATGTATTTGATGAATTTCATGCAGCTCATCATCCGAATCCGAAAGAGATGAAGAGTTTATTCAAGCTACTTTGAAAGCGATATACAATGAAGCCAATGCTGGAAATAATGGGAAAACAGTTACTGGAAGGAAGAAGAAGATCCAAAGGGGAAATTGGCAAAATGCGAACAGTTCACATGAAGCAGGATCGTCTCAATCGAAAGTAGCTGGAGAAAGTTATAGAGAAGTTGTGATTGATGCAAAACTGATAAGGAGGTATTTCATTTGAATAGATCATTGCATGCGAAATATGACAATATTTTTTGTGCCCAGCTACAGTGTTTCACAATGGTTACAAGTTTTTTTTTAAAGTAACACATAATCCACGAATTCCAATTTGTTACAAACTTAAATACGCTATTGCATGTCTATATAGAAATTTCCATTTGAGGTATTGGTTTGAAAATTGATTATATTACCTAATTTGTTACAAACGCGTAACTATTGTTGCATTGAATTAACTGCAAATTTTATAATGTATTTCAGCCAAATGCAGGCAGGAGAACTTTGGAGTTTTTTTAAAAGACTCACCGCCGCCACAGAAGTCTTTGAAAGTCGGCGGTGCTTCCAAGTCAAGGGTTGATAGAGAAGGTTTAAACATCAAAGATGTTAAAGGAAAAACCAGAAAAGGGTAAAGTATTTGAATGATTTAGAATTTATGATTTACAAAATGCTATGTATGTTTTGCCGTATGTAATGAAATTTGTTGTTTTAAAAGTATTTCAAATTCATCATTTGTCATTATTGAGAATGTATTGTGTAATATTTGTTTGTCTTAAGTGATGTTCAAAGAATTTTGTAGTAATGAATTATGGGAAATTTTTCATTGTCATGTCATTGAATGACATAGATAATTAGTAGCAAGGTCTTTGTTAATGATCTTCATATATAAATGTAATGCAGGAAGGAGGTTGATGGAGCTGGCAAAGAAATGTCACCACCACGAAAGGGTTTGAGGTTTGAAACAATATCTCATTCCAAGTTAGTTGGCCAATGTTCGAGCATTGCAGAAGTCTTTGAAAAACGAAGAGAGAGGTAATTTATTTTTATTTTACTCATGAGAAATGTGTGGTTAAATTTGGGTCTGGTTGTTGGCATATTGATCGCGACTTTCTGAGTCTAACGGTTACTAACTGCAAGTGCACAACCTATCGCGTAGTAATAAAGATATCGATCCCACAGAGACCTGATAATCAACCTAGTGCTACGGTTTGTTACTGTGTTTAGCTAAGGCGAAGATGTTTTGGTTTTAAGTTTAAAAAGGGAAACTAAAGGGAATATTTTTGGAATAAACTAGTTAATATTATAATATCGGTACGTAACTTAGTATACCATCGTGGATTCAATAAAACCTAAGCGTATAAAAATAAGTCACATTATATTTCTGTAGAAAATATCAGTTTAAAAGCCTTCACCTCACACTCTCATGGATCTTGCTTCGAACTATATTCCTAAATCATAATGTCTACTCTCGCTAGCCCATTTGAGTTTAAAAATACTTTTTGAAAACTAATACAGTCTAATTAACTTTAAAGCGCCCTCGCTGTTTTTAAAATCAATGCCCGATTTCAGCTATCCGGTTAAAATCTCACACTCTCGTGGATCTTGATCCTAACCTTTACTACCTTTTTACTCTCGTAACAAAAGTCCAGTTTTAATTAAGAAATCGGGGCCAGAAAATTAGTTGTTTATGGTTTTAGCTTAGAATTATTGAATCCATTCCAGTTAACTTAATTACATACCGATAAATCAGATTTAGCTAGACATATTAATTAAAACAAACATGCATAAAAATAAATTGCGAAACAGTAAATTAAACATTGCAATGAGAAAGGATAATGCTATTATTACGATAATGAATAAAAACCTGATAAATTTGCAATAAGTTGATTCTCGCAATTCCTCCACAAGTCGGTAGGCTTTTGCTCGATGTATCGAAATAACGAATGATGAAGGCAAGATTGAAAACAAAATCCTAACTATGGTGCAATAGCTCCTCAATGTGAGAAACTATCACTAATTCAAGTAATGGTAAACAAGGAATAGGAAGCGGGAAACAAACAAGGAATGCAAGGAAAGTAAAAGTTCAGAAATAAATTTTGTAGCAATTTGGGTAAATTCTCTATATGGTGTGTGTGTTGCTCTTCAATCCATGTTGTATTTATAGCCAGAGTATTGCCTTAACGTTGGAGGAAATATAGGAGCACAACCTTTGGTGGTTGAGAAGTCTAAGGGAGACTGGCTCAAGTGAGTTGAAACTGAAGTTGAGAGAATGTAGGAGAAAGTGCTGATCGTGCGTATGCATTGGTCTGCTTTGTCCACGTCTGCGTTTCTAAACGTAATAACCACTTTGGTGCGCGTGACGGTCGTGATGACTATGTGACGAGCGTGTTGCGCTTGACGGTCGTGGTGAGTGTGTGACGGTCGTCACACACACCACTTTTCATTTTTTGCTCTTTTTCTTGACATTTCTTCCTGTTTTCTACTCTTTTCTTCATGTTTCTCTACTTTGCTCCTTTTTAGCTTGGACAATGAAATACCTGTGAAAACACTAGAATACTTGCGGGATAATCGGAACTTGGGCTGAAATAACGTAATTATTAGTCGTAAATCAAGGCAAATATATGATACAGTTTCGTGTTATCAAACTCCCCTACACTTGAATCTTTGCTTGTCCTCAAGCAATTAGTCAGTAAGAATGTCGAACAAGTTTTATCAACCGCACACACATGACATACCTTTTGTTTTGAAAATGTTTTATAAGGCATTTTTGTTAAGATGACGGATACTCAAGTAAAACAATAAAGATACATTAGTGACACAAGCAACAAGCATAATCATAGACCCCCCATCTATACAAGTCAGTTCTAATCATTCTATTATAGCTCAACCTAAAGTTTTTCGTATCTATTTCACCGGGTTTCATTCTAGGGCAATCACATTAAGCCCTTTGCTTTTACACGTACGTAGTGGAGTAGCCGGTTAGTGACTTTGATCCTTTTTAGCACGGGGTCTGGTACACAAGTGTGGTAACCCTTTATACATATATCCTAATCGTAGGTTGTGGGGGATCGAACCGTAGTTCGCCCTATGATAAGTGCAAAATGTACCTATTTTTGTATATAAGTTTTGTTGCACTTATCATTACTTTGTGTTAAAATTGGTTGAATAAACCCCGCATTGTTCGTAAATACGTTTACTTTACGTTTTCAGTGTATAGTGCGGTACCATGTAAATATCATTGAGTTTAATTGATTTTCATTTATTTTTACAGGTGTTCCACCAATGGGATTTTTCCATACTCATAAATAGCATTGAATAAGCTTTCCAACGCTTCAAACCGTGCGTCAATCGGAGTTACGGTTCATGAGTTATGATCAAAACAAATTCTGGTTTGCTGTCATGTTCGCAATGCGAACCCCCGTGGCGAGCGCTCGCTGGCGCACTCGCACTGCGAACCCGGGGGCGAATGAATAGTGCCTAGAAGTGTGAAAAACACTATTTTTGACGTTGCAAAGGCGGTTTATGTTCGCAGTGCGAACGGGGACTCGCAGTGCGAACCTAGGCAGTAACTTTTGCCTATTTTAATCATTTTTCATCATTTTTTAGGTTATGGTTTTGGGGATTCTTGCTCCAACTCCATCAAACTTCATTTTTTCAGTAGATTAGCTTAGAAAACAACATGTAAGCTTGCATGTGGATGATCCGAGGTGGATTTCTCATCGATCGGCTCCGACAATCTGTGAAGTGTTTGGTTCATTTCTTTTCTTCTTTGTGTTTTTCTTCTATGTTGGGTTTTGTATATGTATTGACTACGATCTCATGTATATTTTTCGCCCATGGAGTTGTATAAAACTTGCTTTACAAATCTCTATTGGTGATTGTCTCTGATTTTTGCTTTATGCGCGGGGTTTGAGTTGCGTTAGAGATAATCCTCGCAAACTTCGATTAGGGATGATTGTCTGTTAGTTTCTAGATTCTAGAGATAGATTTAGGGCTAGCAATCTTCAATAGGCGTCGAAACTTAATGCCTCTGTGCCTTGAGCTAGCGTACGAAAGTATCGGCAATGGTAACACGGTTGTTCTCTCAACTTTGCGTTAGACATAACCTGTGTTGTGAGCGATGTTGGGTGATATTGAGGAGTATTGTAGGTTGAGTATAACTGGTCGGTAAGTTTAAGTTTGTGAGGAGTCGACTATGTGCATGTCGGATAAGTTTGTCTTGCTGAAAAGTGAATTTGTTTTTATGTTTTAATGTTTACTTTTCTGTTTTCATATTTTAAATCATTTTAATCCAAACTCATTAACGCGAGAGACTGTCAAACGACATTCTTTCCCTCAAACCGATCTCTGTGGACACGACATAAATCCCGAAGGGAATTCTTCTGAAAATAAATATTTTTGCTTGCTTGCCCTATTCTGCATTCAACAAAATGGCGCCGTTGCCGGGGATTGGTTTTGATATTGAATCGCATTGCGATAGTTTCTTTGTTTTTGAGTTTTGTAAATATCGTATATATTGTATATTTTCACTTGTTATACTGATACTTGTAGATTAACGTTTGTTTAAGTGTTTGGTTAGGACGCTTGCTTTTGGTTGCGCGGTGAGACATCACCATGGCATGAATGAAGGAAGTTTCTAATTAAGCACCGTAAAGGCGTCGAGCTTACGACGTAAAACAAGCATGTTTTATAGTTTTTCTTTTCGAATGTTTTTGGTTGTTGTTTGCTCACAAATTTTGATTGACTTATTTGAGGATGCTTTTGTAATTTTCCAAGTTGGTTCGTTTCAACTTGCAGATGTTTGGTAATGATATTGTTAAGTTTTGTACACGTTTGAGGCATGTATTTATCGCTTTCTATACTTTAGCATATTCATGATACGTAGGCATTTTACAAACTTCCATGCCATCCATTCTTTTGTATACTTGTTCTATTGTGAATCACTTTAGTTCCCAACCTTTTTGTGAGGTGGCTTTCCATTGTTCATATATGCGCGGAGAACCAACATTCTTGTTCTAACTGGATTTTATTATGTTGAATCTTTTATTTGTGTTGATTATATAAATGCATGAAAAGGATCAAGGCAATTGTTTCATTTTGAGTACAACCACCTTAGCCAAATAGTCAATTCACCTTGTGAGTGTGTGAGAATTCGTAACCCCTTTGAGCTTTTTTATCCATGTTTTTATTTGAACTTAATGCTTGTCTATGAGTATTTAGTTCACTTATTTTTGAATGGATTTTGTTTTTTCTTGGACCTCAACTTTGTGTTGTTGTATGGATTTTTTCCTTGCCTTAGAACGTAGGGAGTATTCACATGATGGTGCGGTTGAATTCAATTTGGGGAGAGGATGATTGTATACTCATTGGTTGAATTCTATGAGGATTGAAAAAGAAAAGAAAAAAGAGAAAAATATGATAAAGAAAAGAAAAGAAAAAAGTTAAAAAGAAGAAAAAGAAAAATCCTTGAAAAAGGAAACAAAAAGAGTTTCAATAATTGTGCTAAATAAGTATTGTGTGTTGTGTAGCACTTGGGATTGTGGAAGAAGTTGGTTGAAATTTTGTGTGTGAATCTTTGTGAGTTTTCACTCCCTTGGGTTTAGGCAAGTTTTTGTTTCAATTACCTTTAGAAATTGCCCCTTGTTTGTTTACCCGACCACGTTACAACCTTGAAAGTCCTTGTGATTCTTGCCTTTGTATTTTCAATGTGAATTTGTGGATGTATGTATAATTTAGTATTTTGTTTGCATGAGTGTTGTGTGAGTGTAAAGTACCTTATTGTGTGTTTTTCATCTACCGATGATTGTTTTTACTAGGTGGGATTCACATTGGAACTTGTGTTGTTTTAGGATGTTTGGCATGACTTTTGTACTTTTCTTTTCTTTCGTGACTATGTTATCGTTGCAGTTTAGTGGTAAGTATTTACTTTTTGTGTGTACCGTTTTCATTTGAACCATTCATTCGTTTCTGTTTTTCAAAACCTGTTGATTCGTCATTCTTTGGATATTGCTTGTGCATGTTCAAGTTTGTTTGATTCTTGTTTGTGGACAAACAATTATGTAAGTTGGGGAGAGTTTGATAAGTGCAAAATGTACCTATTTTTGTATATAAGTTTTGTTGCACTTATCATTACTTTGTGTTAAAATTGGTTGAATAAACCCCGCTTTGTTCGTAAATACGTTTACTTTACGTTTTCGGTGTATAGTGCGGTACCGTGTAAATATCATTGAGTTTAATTGATTTTCATTTATTTTTACAGGTGTTCCACCAATGGGATTTTTCCATATTCATAAAGAGCATTGAATAAGTTTTCCAACGCTTCAAACCGTGCGTCAATCGGAGTTACGGTTCATGAGTTATGATCAAAACAAATTCTGGTTTGCTGTCATGTTCGCAATGCGAACCCCCGTGGCGAGCGCTCGCTGGCACACTCGCACTGCGAACCCGGGGGCGAATGAATAGTGCCCAGAAGTGTGAAAAACAATGATTTTGACGTTGCAAAGGTTGTTTATGTTCGCAGTGCGAACGGGGACTCGCAGTGCGAACCTGGGCAGTAACTTTTGCCTATTTTAGTCATTTTTCATCATTTTTTAGGTTATGGTTTTGGGGATTCTTGCTCCAACTCCATCAAACTTCATTTTTTCAGTAGATTAGATTAGAAAACAACATGTAAGCTTGCATGTGGATGATCCGAGGTGGATTTCTCATCAATCGGCTCCGACAATCCGTGAAGTGTTTGGTTCATTTCTTTTCTTCTTTGTGTTTTTCTTCTATGTTGGGTTTTGTATATGTATTGACTATGATCTCATGTATATTTGTCGCCCATGGAGTTGTATAAAACTTGCTTTACAAATCTCTATTGGTGATTGTCTCTGATTTTTGCTTTATGCGCGGGGTTTGAGTTGCGTTAGAGATAATCCTCGCAAACTTCGATTAAGGATGATTGTCTGTTAGTTTCTAGATTCTAGAGATAGATTTAGGGCTAGCAATCTTCAATAGGCGTCGAAACTTAATGCCTCCGTGCCTTGAGCTAGCGTACGAAAGTTTCGGCAATGGTAACACGGTTGTTCTCTCAACTTTGCGTTAGACATAACCTGTGTTGTGAGCGATGCTGGGTGATATTGAGGAGTATTGTAGGTTGAGTATAACTGGTCGGTAAGTTTAAGTTTGTGAGGAGTCGATTATGTGCATGCCGGATAAGTTTGTCTTGCAGAAAAGTGAATTTGTTTTTATGTTTTAATGTTTACTTTTCTGTTTTCATGTTTTAAATCATTTTAATCCAAACTCATTAACGCGAGAGACTGTCGAACGACATTCTTTCCCTCGAACCGATCTCTGTGGACACGACATAAATCCCGGAGGGAATTCTTCAGAAAATAAATATTTTTGCTTGCTTGCCCTATTCTGCATTCAACGCCCTACCGAGTTCAGGACCAGATTCCTCTGAACCAACCAACAATGGATTCTTTCTTTTCTTTTGTAATACTTTTGCAACCATGGGTTCGGTGTATTTTTCAATTTTTCACAACAGCGAAGAATAAGAAAGCTATTTAATAATTCGGAATCAAACACTTATCTTCATCGGCTCTCCACGTGGTTTGTGTTTAAGACGGTGCTGACTGCTAATATAAACTACTTGGGGTTACTTTAGAACTAGAACTGATGGTATCGGTATAATGGGTATTGAAACTGATCTCGCATATGCAAGAGGTCTAAGGTGTCAAATCGGTATCAATCTTGTTAATTTTTTCTCGATTTCCTAACATAGCCTATGTTTCGGTATGTTAAGTTGTGCAATGATCATAAAATTTTTTGTTATAGCTGAATAAAGTGGGGAAATTTTGAAATGTACGAAAATTTCATATAAATGCTTCTTTATTCGAAAGGAAATGCGGAAAGGGAATACATTAGGGAAAATAAAAGGTACCTCTCCCACACTATATCAGACATTGTCCTCAATGTTTCGATATAAACGCGAAAAGAAACTACAAAAAGAGAAAAAACTAAAACAAAAATAGAATCTAAATCTAATGAGGTCCACATCCTCTGCCTCGGGTGCGAGCGTGTCCATTCTGGGCTACATGATCTGGGATGCCTACGTGATGGATATAATCATGCAGGTCTTGCACGCGTAGCGTCAGGGCACCCATCTCTTCTATCATACCATCGATCCGTTGTCCTTGGTGGACTTGCCCCTGTTGGATTTGTCGCATTAGGCTCATCATCTCATTGTGCTGCCTCTGTTGTTGATCCTCTCTTTGGGAAACCAATTGGTTTTGTAGCCATATGCCCCTTATGATTTCTTCATTAGTGACGGGGTCTTGTTCTGGAGTGGCGCGACGACGACGTCTGGTGGATGTTGAGGCATCTTAGGTAGGAGGTGGTGGGTTTTCATGAGGTGGCTGATCCATCTCTTGCTCCATTTCATCGACTGCTTCATTATCTTGGTTTTCTTGAGCAGCCACATTAGGCTCAGGAGCACGGAGATCAAAAACCCAATTTTCTTGTCTTTGAGGGTCGATGCGGTCTCTGCATGGCATGATGATGCTCCTGATTATTCCGGTACGGACCACTGGGTGGTATCGTCCATCCGCCCTTGCTTTAATAAGGTGGAAGGAGTGATAATACTCTGTATCCAGGGACTCAGGTGGTATGGAAGGTAGATTAGTGAGGTTACCTTCCAGACCAAGGCCGAGTGCAATAGAAGTTACAACACCTCCGAAGTAGAAAGGTTTAGAACCTCTAGCACAGTTGGCGTGGATGTGAGATAGTAGGAACGGAGCTGCATTAATTGGTTCAGGATGGAGCACACAGTGAAGGAAAAAGAGCTCCTTGGATTTTACTTTGTGGTTGCTGTCCCTCGCGAAGATTGTGTGTCCTAAAACTCTGTGGAAATATCGTATTGCTGGGTTATGAATATAAGTAGCGTTGAGGCTGTCCCAGCTCGAAGCAGCTACACCTGTAAGTCGATTCCAAAGGTCGAAAGCTTCTTGGAACTAGGCATCGTTAGGCAAACGGCAATGGACATTCTCGCCATGGTGGAATCCAAGCATTTGGGCAAGTTGGTTTTGGCCCACCGAATACTCAGAGCCAAACATGCAGAATCTAGCTACACCAGAAAGTTGGTTTGTTTCTCCCAGAGGCGTAACATAAGCAAATGAGCTCAGAAATTCCAGAGTCAGAGCTTCATAGGTAGGCTACCCTTGTGTGCAGAGCTACCATAGACCGGCATTTTGGAGCATCCAGCGTACACCTTCTAGCATGCCCAACTCTTCAAGGCTGGCAATGTGGACGTACCGTGTCGGCTGGAAAGAGTGTTGGTAGAAGCTAACGTAACTCGCTCTTTAGCGGTCACCGGCTTCTCCCTCTCTTAATGTAACAGTGGAAAGGTCAGGAGCTTGTCTTGTGCGTCTGGCCATGGTGCATGCAAAGTGCAATAGGTTTAATGGAGGAAGTGGGTATGAGTAAGAGTTGTTTTGTGAGAATGAGAGTGTTTCGTGAGGTTTAAATAAGAGGGTTTGGAAATATGAAGTGTTGGAGTGAAATTTGGATTCAATGTGAGGGGTTTATGGAAAGTAATGTGAGTGGGACAGTTAAGGAGAGTGAAAGGATAATGGGTCGTTTGAAAAGAATTTAAAGAGAAGAGAAAATGAAGAGAAAAGGGTCTCTGTTATAAACAGAGAGCGCGTTAAAACAAGTATGATGCTCGTCACGAACCCGTCACGGTCGTAAGCCGTGTGACGATCGTGACAAGGGCGTTACGCCCGTCATGCTCACAAAATCTGCTATTCTCACAGAGGCTAAATAAAAGCTGGCATATTATATATATTGGATATGGAAATTATAAATAGCAGTAAAATATGAGATAAACATTAGAATGCATATAAAATGACTGAAACAATTTAAAATAAGCAGGAACATTATATCATCAACTCAACCACGAGCAATAAACACGAATTGAATACTTTATTTAGAATATGAAATTCATAACAATGTACCCAAAATAAAATTGCAGTAGAGTATTAAAGTTGAAATTGAACTGAAATAAACTTGTTCCTTGACATTAAAAAGAAATAGACGGTAAAGTAAATGGTTCTAAAACATTAAAAGAAAAGCAATTAAATGGAAAAAATGCAGTGTGACAGAATTAGCCACGTTGCTTCTTCAAAGATTCCACAGCTTGGTTTAGATGATCAAACTGCTCCACTGTGATGTCCATTAAGTTAATGACATCGAGGCGCATAGTCTTGAGTTCATCCTTTACCGCAGCAATCTCAGTTTTGAACCCATCCATAGTGCCAAGGATGGTTGTCAAAATTCCAGCATATGCACTAGTGTCAGGCTCAGTAAAATTATGGTAGTTCGGAGGGGTTTCAGGGTCGGTTTCGGCTTCAGAGATAATATCATCATAATACTCATAATCCTGTGGTGTCTCAGGAGGTGATAATGGAGTGTTCTTAAGTTCACTCAACTCATAGAGCCAATTATTACGGCTATGGACATTTGTTCACTCATGGTTCGGTAAAGTGAATAGGTGGACAACCTTATTAGCAATTAAGTAGTTAAAGGGAGCAGGTCCTAAGTTTCCAATGATGTGTCGGTTAAAACAGAATTCCAAGTTCATAGGACGAATGGTACCTAAGGGTGTAAGTTTGTTAAGCGGGTACCTAAGTCCAATGGCGTCCGCAATCATAGTAACTAGGCCTCATATTATGATTGGGGTATTAGGTTCTTGTGCAATGCAAATAAAGGTTTCCATCATGAAGGTGACTGCATTAACATGGCGGCCTTGGGAAGCACAGTATAAGATGAATAGTTCATCCTTTGACACTAAAGTATTGTTCTCTTCTATTCCAAATAAGGTGTGGGCTAGAATGTTGTGAAAGTAGCGAATGGCAGGGTTGTGTATTTCATCCGAATGCATGTCATTCGGCTCGGGGTGGTTATTTCCAGTTAGACTACCCCAAAAGTAATTCAGTTCGACATCCATGAGTTCTTCTTGGGTGGTTGTAAAGACAAATGGGCCACTAGGAAATCCTAAAAGGTCAGCTAAGTCTCTACGGTTATAAGTGTAATCAATACCAAACAACCTAAAACTAATCAGCCCCTTATTAGATCCGAAACCATGATCAGGTAGGTAAACTAGGGAGCTAAGAAACTCAAGTGTGAGCTCACGGTAGGTAACAAATCTCTTTCTAGTAGCAGCATTCTCCCAACCCAATTGGCTGAATAAAAACAAAACACTATCGTGGATACCTAGGCTGTCCATGGTAGGTCCATCATAATACAAAGTCATTGCCATGCTTTTCTTGGCCAAAACTTCAAATCTCTCTCTCTCTGAGCTCTACCTCTGAACACAGTTTCCATAAAATCTACTTGTTGCATGATGAATACTAGTGTAGAAAATCAAATCAGAGAGAAAAGGAGAAGGTAGAAAGACTTTAAAATCATGTAGCATGTAATTATAAGATCAGCAAAGCAGTTTCCATAAATTTTTAAAATTTTTGAGAAATGAAAATAAATAAAAATGAAAAAGTAATGAAAATAACATTAAGAAAGTAAAGGGAAATGAAAAGAAATAAAAATAGACTTAAGAAAAATGTAAAGAAATTTAAAAAAGAAATAAAAATAAAAGAAAGTTAAAAGGAAAGGAAAACAATCTCGTGGGTTGCCTCCCACTAAGCGTTGTTTTTAACGTCGTAAGCCTGACAAAAGCTTAGTGATAATTCAGTTATAGGGATGAGCAGGCAGCTCTAAAAGTCTTAGACTATTCAAATAGTCTCTGTTTGCAATATTATGATAATGTTTTAAGCGTTGCCCGTTTACTATGAATGGTTCACTATTTCTTCCTTTTATTTCTATCGCTCCACTTTGAAAAACTTTAGAAATTTCAAAGGGTCCGGACCACCTAGATATAATTTTTCCTGGAAAAAGCTTAAGTCTCGAGTTAAATAGGAGCACGACATCTCCCACACTAAATTCTTTTCTAGATAAGCGTTTATCGTGCCATCTCTTAGTTCTTTCTTTATATATGCGGACGTTCTCATAAGCATCTAGTCTTAGTTCTTCTAATTCGTGCAAATCTAAGATTCATTTTTCTCCTGCGGTAGCGTAATTTAAATTGAGGTTTTTAATAGCCCAATAGGCTTTGTGCTCTATTTCTACCGGCAGATGACAAGATTTTCCATAGACTAACTTAAATGGAGTGGTTCCTATGGGGGTTTTGTAAGCGGCTCTGTAAGCCCATAAAGCTTCATTAAGTTTAGTTGACCAATCCTTCCTAGAGGTAGCGACAGTCTTTTCTAAAATTTGTTTTATTTCTCTATTCGAAACCTCGACTTGTCCACTGGTTTGTGGATGATATGGTGTCGCCACACGATGTTTGACTCCGTATTTTGACAGCAGCTTATCGAATATTTTAGATATAAAACGGGAGCCACCGTCACTATTGACGAGTCTTGGCACACCAAATCTAGGAAAGATTATGTTCTTAAAGAGCTTTATCACTACTCGTGTGTCATTTGTAGGAGAAGCTACAGCCTCGATCCATTTGGAAACGTAATCGACAGCTACGAGTATGTACTAGTTACCAAAAGAAGACGGAAATGGTCCCATGAAATCTATTCCCCACACGTCAAAGACTTCTACTTCTAGAATGCCCTTTTGAGGCATCTCATCGCGTCTAGAGACGTTACCAGTGCATTGACACTGGTCGCAATTTATAACTGCGATATGGACGTCTTTCCATAAAGTAGGCCAAAAGAGGCCAGCTTGCAAAATCTTAGCACAAGTCTTTGAAGTGCTTGCGTGCCCACCATAGGGCGCGGAATGACAATGAGAAATTATGTCTTCCACCTCATCTTCGGGTACACAATGATGGAAAATACCATCGACGCCCCTCTTGAAGAGAAGTGGTTCGTCCCAATAATAGTGTTTAAGGTCGTGGAAGAATTTCTTCTTTTGTTGATAGGTTAGATCAGGTGGTAGTACTCCAGCTGCTAGATAGTTGACAAAGTCAGCATACCATGGCAGCGTGGTCTTAGTGTAAATAGATTCTACCACTTCATTAGTTTCTGTATCAGTATAAGTTAGGGATTGTTCTATTGTATTGCTTTCTAACTGGGCTAAGAGTCTTTCATAAGGGAAATCGTCATTAATAGGTACTTGGTCTGGTTGGAAGTTTTCCATTCTCGACAGGTGGTCAGCTACTACATTTTCAGTGCCTTTCTTGTCCTTGATTTCCAAGTCGAATTCTTGTAGGAGTAGAATCCACCTCAGAAGTTTCGGTTTGGCGTCCTTCTTGCTTAATAGCTGTTGCACCCCAAAATTTTCCCTCCTTACTTTATTACTAACTGGCTTATGTTTCATTTCATTTTTTGCATTATCATGTATGCATATCATTAGCATGGGGTCAAGGTGCTTGAGGCAGTTCAAGAAGGTCCTACCTGGTCTATCACATCACCAAGAGTTCACAAGTGGCAAGAGAGTTCAAATGGATCACTCTCTCCTAACCAGTGCAGGAATTAGGGTTTTGAGATTTTTGGGTTTATTGCTCCAATGGCCAAGCTCCTTGGGTTTTTATCATCACCAAATGGCATATCTTATCTTTGTTGGAGAGGATACACATCATATTCAGAGGAATTTGGATTTGGAGACTGTGTTATTTCCTCCTAGACTGAGGGTACCAAAACTAGGGTTTGCCATAAAGTCAGTTTATTTCTGATTTTTTGGGCAAGCCTAGATTCCATGGTATTCCTTGGGTCCCTAGGTACCTAGGGATGGGAGGTTGTCCATCAATTTGATCCAGGAGGACTTCAATTGGCCAATGGATTGGGAATCAGGTGAATTGGGTAAAAGTCAACAGTGAGAGGAGAAGTCAACTGTGGAATTGTGAGGTTCTCTTCAAGGATTTCAAGGTCTCACATCCTCATATGGTCTTCAAGGGTCAACTTTCATACCATTTATCAGGAATCAGGAGTTGGTGCAAAAGTTACTAAATATGGAAATTACCTATAATTTGAAAGTTTCCTTTTTGGGCAAGTTCCTGCACTGCATTCAACTTGACTTTTCATCATCAAGAATGCTTCAAATGAATTTTTCTCCAACATGAAAGTTGAAGATATTTTTCTCCTCTTTCCAACAAGTACTAGTGGGTCTCCATATCATTTTTGAAACTCAGGTTATGGTCAAAATAAGGCAAAGTGGTTTTTAGGGTTCCATTTTCATAACTTTGGGCATAATGTCCTATAATCAATTCCATTGCTTCATGCCACATTCTAATATCAAAGAACATTCCTTGAGGATTATTTTGGGCCCAAGGATCATGAAATTCCATGGTTTATTCTTCACTTATTTTCCATTATTCAAAATTACCAAAATGTTGAAAACTCATTAACCAATACATCTCAAAGCCCAAATCCCATACAGGTGTGATTAGCAACTGAAATGTGAGGGATCCATCATGGAATTATTAAGTGTACACGCATGGAGGGAGGTGTAACTCACATTATGCAATTTTCTAAAAATCACCCAAACTCATTAAACAAAGAATTGCCCAAGCCCAAACCATTATCAGTGAGAAACCCTAGAGTATTTAAACTCATCCATGCACTGGTTAGGGGAGATGACACGTGACATTTGGAGGAGTGGAGAGCTTGAACCCTAAAGCATCTCATATTCATATCTCTCAATCTACAAGGAGTTTTCAAGAAATTCTTTCGCCAACAGAACCTTTGTGATCTCTAGAGTACGAACCAATCGCCCTTTGAAGCCAAAAGCAAGGATTAGGAGTGCACCATCTCAGGTTAGCCATTCTTTTGACCATCATAAAACTCAATTTTTAAGTATGCATAATGTTGTGTAATTGTCACTGATGAATCTGATGTAGTTTTTGTAGTGTTTGGACGTGTGGATTGATCATACTGCGAGTTTAAAGTTTTGGACCCAATCATTGTTTCAATCGTTTTTCATTATGCATTGATTATTTGCGAATTTGGATTGGATATTATTAACCCTTGAAAAAATCTGGTCAAAATGGTATAGGCCTTTGTGTTTTCTGGGCATTTTTTGGAATTGCAGGCACCGTGGGTGGCGGCCGGAGGTAGGGCTCCGGTGACCTGGGGAATTTCCGGCCGGTGAAGGTTTGAATGAGGAAGATGAAATCGTGACCGTTCATGGTCACGATCCAACGACCAGAAGCTTGCCACGTTTTTCTTCTTTTATTTTTATTTTTATTTTTACTTTGTGATCAGGTGTTTACTACCCCATGAGTTTTACCGTGTGCTTCCAATAATGTTTTTTTATTTTGTTTACTTTTTATATATGTTGACCAAACGTGGCCCGTCTGATGGATCGTGAGGACCAAATAACGCCAACACATTAAAATCCCACGTGCCTATCACATGGGAATATATGGTAAGCTGAAGGTTTGCGTGCTCGCGCGTGCATGTTTGTTATGGTATGCATGCAAATCATGGCCATTGATCTATACTACTTTGCATTTTGGTTGACTAACTCATGAAGCGTTGGATTAATCCTAGGGTGAAGGCTGAGTCAATTTTTTTACTAGGGTGCATGGTAGTCTTTTTTATTTTATTTTTTCGCTGATGGACTGGACTTATTATTCGCACCCCCATCCCTTAGCCCATTAAAATTTCCAACACATTTTTCTTACTAAACGCACCCCTTGCATTTTTATTTCATTTTATTTCTATTTTAATTATTATATCTCATTTTCAATTTTTAAAAATAGTTAATTACATTTAAAAATTACCATAAAATTCATGCATACTTTTTATCATTTTATAAAATTTTACAAATTTTATTTTTTTATTTTTATTTTATTTTTTATCATCTAAATTAATTATTTAATTATTTTCTTTTTGCATTACTCATATCATGCATACCTGAATTTGTTTATTTTATTTCTCTGCATCCATAAAATATTTTCAATCCGTTCCTTTTGCATTCATTCACCAACATTCTGAGATGCATTAAAATATTTTTCTATCATTTTTAAAACTATTTCATATTGCATTTTGGTCCTTCCCTTTGGCACACTGAACCCTACTTCTCACCTGAGCTTTGCCTAATTGTTTAAGTGACTAACATCTTGATTTTTTTTGCAGGAGTTTTTGGTATTTGGTTAGTTTCTGGTTGAGTAGCTTTGATATTTAATTTGGTGATTTTAGAAATTGTTTTACTATTTGTTTAATGGCTCTTTGTGTGAGACTTTCTTGTATGCGCATCCTTGATCTTGTCTGATTATCTGTTTGAAAAGGCACTTGTGCCATTGCCTTGGGGTTGTTTATTTGACTTCTTAATTCATGTTTGGATTGTTATCACTATTATATGCCCTTGTTTGGTTTCCAGTTGCTTTGATATTATTTATGTCCGTTTGGTACTAATCTTTTATGCAGGGATTGAGGTAAGTTCTTTGAGGGTATGGATAAGTCATCCATGTCCCCCCTACTCTTTCCTTCTCTCATCTTTTCCCTTTAGGTTTAGGTTGTCATCAAACCTCACTAACCGTAGGTCACCCATGCATGATAACTTTAGGACTCTTAGCCCCCCTTAGAGTTTCCCTTGTGTCTTCTCACTTCTCATCTCAAACTTTTTGAAAACACTTAATAATTATAAAGTGTATTGCGCACGAGCCTTAAGCGTGGGGAATGAGAAATGAGGGGCTTCCTCTCATCTTTATAGAGTGCTTAGCGAGCGTCCTGTCTTGGGACGATGCGTTAAGTATTCTCCCCTGTGCCCTAGACTTTGGTGCAATGCAAGTTATAAACTAACTTAAGCCACTTCTGTCTTAAAAAAATACAAACCAACTTCAAACCTTTTTGTCCTTCGGGATCGTCAAACTAAAGGCTATTTTCAAAAAGGGCACGTTACTTTCCGTATGAGTCGCAAACAGGCATCGACCCTAACTGCCGGACGCGAACTTAACGTCGCTCATAAAAAACACAAAAAGAACTTGGTCCGAACTACGCTGACTCTGAATTCCCCATTACCCAAAGGGGGTACGTAGGCCTAGGACATCGACGTCCTACCGAGTCTGTCTTTGTTCTCCCCTCCTCCGTTTTAGTACAGCCCTAGATGATAGGATAACTCACCCTTAGAATAGACAACGAGCGTGGATCCCATCGAGTACGATGGACGCGTGGGGTGCTAGCACCTTCCCCTCGCGTAACCGACTCCCGAACCCAGGTTATGGTTGCGATGACCATTCCTTTCCCTCTTCCTTAGGTTTATGCAGTGTTCCCTTTCCCTCTCTTGGGATAAATTTACACGGCTGGCGGCTCTGTTTTTCCGCGCCACTCTCGCGTTTGTACCTGGATGAAAATCCCGGGAGCGACAGCTGGCGACTCTGCTGGGGACAGGTTGACCTATGCTGGTCCATCCCTAAGCGAGTCAATCCTAGCGCTTGCTTATCTTTGTTCTATTTGGGTGTCTTTGTGTTTGTTTTGTTTTATTTGTTGTATTTTATTTTTACCGCATTTTCTGCATTGCATTTCATTTTTATTACTGTCATACTGCTGTGTTGTGCTGGCTGTTTTTGTTTTGCAGGTTGGGTGGGTCTGAGAGATAATCCCAATACCCAGGCTTGAGTATACCCTAGGACTAGAGTGGAAAGTAGTGGGACCTACGTGCCAGCTTGGTACGCTTGTGTGTTCACGAAATTCACAACCAGACGAGGCTATCTTGGGACGCATTCTGACGTGTGTGTCTTGCGCATGTTAGGGTGTTGATCTAGAGAGCTGTCGACTCTGGTGACCGATCATCGAGGACCTTAGTGGAAACATCCCTCTTTAGTGGTGACAGTGGCAGACCACATCCTGTGGCAAACCCATTCGCACCCGAGGGCCCGCTTTGGAACTCGCATAGGATGGCCCCTATCTTTTGAAGAGAATCAGTGGAGGCACTCCTCGATTGAAGATAGTACTGTACCCCGAGGGATGAATGTACTATTGTTTCTCGACCTCAGTGCCAAAGCTGAGGACCTTCCTCTTTGGAGAATCAGTTGAGGCCTCCTCGATTGATGATGATGCCAAACCATAAATGGTGAACGTATCATCGTTTCTCGACCTGAGAGCCCGGGATACTGAACATCCTAGTACCCACACGTGAGAAGGGATGGGTGTTTGCAGGTTTGCAGGTAACCGAAACCTTCAACCTACCCTGTTTTTCTGGATTTCTCATCAATGTCCGATTATTTGGGTTCTTGGTTATCTCAGTGGTTCGGAATTCTGGTTTTCTGGGTTGTGGTTCTCGTTCAGCTAACAGCACAGCACATCCAACAGTGTTGCCTTGACCCCATGTTTGCATGAGCATATCATTTTTCTTGCATCCTAACATGTTTGACATTTTTCAGGGCTTGCATCTTACTCTTGATTCCGGTTTTCTGAGGTTACCTTGGCATGGATGTCCCGAGAAAGAAGACCGTTGCCTATTCGTTCCCAGATCCGACCTTGACATTGATTCACAAATTGATTAATATGGCTGGTCCCGGAGTTCGTACAGAGTTCAATGGAGGGTATGGGAGACTTCTGAAGTTTGTCTACAATATCTCTAAGTATGAGAAGGATGCCATTCATACACTTCTTCAGTTTTACGATCCGTCTCTGCGGTGCTTCACTTTCCCAGACTACATCTTGGCCCCAACGTTGGAGGAGTTCTCATTTATTTTGGGAATCCCCATCAGGCATGACATAGTATTCTTTTCTGAAGAACACCCCGGGGTAAAAGAAATGGCTGTTGCTCTTCATATTGGTGAATCCGTTCTGAGCAGTAATATTGAGGAAAAACAAGGAGCTAAGGGTTTCTTATTGAAGTTCTTATTTGATCAAGCTTGCATACATGTTAAAGAGAAGAATTGGATTGCTTTCCAAGCTATTCTGGCTATGTGCATCTATGGGATTGTCCTGTTTCCCAATGTTCCTGATCTGGTGGATATGCATGCTGTAAGAATCTTTATTTCAAAGAATCCTATACCTACCTTGCTAGGTGATGTGTATCATTCAGTTCACTACAAGAATGAAAATAGGCGGGGAAAAACTGTGAGTTGTTGTGCACCGCTCTTATCTACTTGGTTTCTGAGCCATCTCCCTGAAACTGGAACCTTTATTGATACGAAAGATTCTCTGAAGTGGTCAAAGAGGTTAATGGGCTTGACTGCTGACAACATTGTTTGGTTCAATCATGACTTGCTATGAATGGAGATTATTTGCAAGTGCGGAGAATTCCCTAATGTACCCTTGATAGGGAGAAGAGGTGGAATTAACTATAATTCTTCCCTTGTTATCAGCCAGTTTGGTTATCCTTTGAGAGGTCCACCTGAAGAGAGAGATATCAAAGAGTCCTTATTCTTCAATGGTATTGAGGATCAAGAGATGATGAGGAAGATTGTGAATGCTTGGAAACAGGTGACCAAGAAGGGTAAAACTTCATTCGGGAAATGTAATAATCGGGCATTTCCTTCCTATAAAGAGTGGATTAAGAAGAGAGCAGAAGAGGAGCTTCCTCCCTTCCCGGTGGAACCACCTTTGTATCCTTTACTGATTGAGCCTCCTACCACAGTTGAGATAGAGAAGTTTAACAAGTTGTGGGCTGAAAAGGAAAAGCTGCGAGAAGAAAACAGGGAGCTACTAAGAGAGATTCATCAGTTAAAACATGAGCGGGGTGAAGCTGTTCATACTGCCAAGTTGAAGACAGAGCTTCTTGCTAAGGCAGAAAAAGAGCTAGCTGACATGGTCACATCCAGAAAAAGGATGAAAGAAGCTTTGGATGGTATCAGTAAGGTTCTCGAGTCTAAGAAGGAGGAATTAGACAAGGCTTTGTTGAAAATTCACAGGTTCAATGATCACCAAGAAACTGCAATGGCTGAGAATAAGAGAAAGGAAGACGATTATTTAGCTCAAATTGATCAGTTGAAGCTGACACTCAAGAAAAAATACGCTGAGATCCTGTCAGGGGTATTCAAGAGACAAGTAGTCGAGGGTCGACTCAATGAAGCAATAGCCTCCATAGAGGAACTGAAGGTCCAAGCTGAAGTGAAGAAACCTAGACATGAGGGTCCTAGCATGGATGGTGTTTCTGGAGAAGACGCTTGGGAGTTGCATTACCGATACTTGGAAGGGATCATGCATAGGAGAGACATCCTCATTCAAGAGCTAATTCAGAGACCGAAGCATCCCGACACCAGAAAGTTGTTCAAGGAGATTCAAGACTGGAGCAGAAAGCATAATGGATGGGGGGGATTGACACTTGTGGATTTTGATGACATGCTGTAGTTTTCTATTTTCTTTCATTATTCGGACCACCGCCCGACTTGTTGGTTGGGATCTATGATTATCGTGTTCAGACTTGTTATCTTGGATTTGTGATTGTTGACATTTGGTTTTCCTCTGGTTTTCTTAATATATGAGCAGAAGTTCCGTTCTATCTGTTGTTAAACTGGAATCAAGGGGTGGATCGCCCTGCGAATTTTTTTAAACATGTTCATTTGCATTTGCATATTCATAATCATTTTGCATAATCATTGTGCATAACAGGTGTTCAAGGCTGGTTATTCTTATTTCGATATGGTTTTCCTCAGAATTGCAGACTTAACTCCTCAAGCCATTCAAGAGTTGATCATGGAGAAAGTTCAAGCTGAGTTGAGGGAAATGCAAGGCCAGATGGGGCAGCTTATGGGGAATATGTAAACTCTCATGCAAGACCAGAAGATGCTGAGGGAGGAGGTCAGTCAGATGAAGACTCAGATGGGTTTGGTCATGGAAATCTTGAAAACAGTGCTAAAGAAGGAAAACAGACATGTGCTCGCTTCCACAATAGAGGTCCTTGCCCCTCCCATCTCTTTGGGATTCGATCGTGGATTGCCTCGTGAATCCTTTCCACAAGCTGAAGTTCCAGGACTTTCCCAACCGCAACCAGACCGTGTCTCCCAAGATAAGCCTAAGAATAAAAAGTGCACACAGAGACAGGAGAAGTATGAAAGAGTTTTTCATCCGCCCCCTATGACATATTCTCAACTATTACAGCATCTCCTTCAGTTGCAACTGGTACAGAAAAGGACTTTGGCTCCTCTCACTGGTAATCCTCCACCAGGCTATGATGCAAGAGCCCATTGTGATTTCCATTCTGGGGCACCAGGGCATACTATGGAGAAATGTAGGGCATTTCAGCACACTGTCCAAGATCTGATTGATTCGAGGAAAATTGAATTCACACCAAGCGGCGTAAGCATACAAGGTGGTCCCACTCTAGCTGTTGAAAAAGAAGTGGGTATCCCCGTTGCTTCTCCCAAAGCCACATCAGGTCAGGGGCATTTCTTGGTCTTAGAATCCCCACATCCGCAAATGCTGCCTACGCCTCGACCAAGCCTGAAGAGAAAAGTTCCTGAAAAGATTATGCGCTTGAGTCAGCATCAACAACAGAAGTATCAGCGTCAGAATCAGCATAGGCCGTGCAACAACTTGGAAAGAAGGAATGCTCCTCTTCATCCAGTTCCCATGTAGTACAGTCAACTCTTACCACACCTGGTTCGAAACTCATTGGTGGAGCCTAAGACTCTGAAGCCTGTTCTAGAACCATACCCTCCGGGGTACAATCCCCATGTGCAATGTGGATATCATGGAGGATCTATGGGGCACTCTAGCGAAGATTGCAAAGCCTTCCAAGCCAAAGTGCAACAATTGATTGACAAAGGGTACATATCGTTTCCAGAAGGAGACTTGGTTGTGCATGTCGACCTCTCATCTGTTTGAAGACTTCAAGGGTCGTCTCCTAAAGTCAGTAGTCCGAGCGAAGTCAAGTCTTCTCAACAACGGCAGTCATCAGTTTCTTTACTGCATTTTCATTTGTAGTTTTTCAGCATCGTATGCATGTAAGACTTGTTTTTTTTTAATGATGATATTAATGCAATGAGTATGTTTTTCTTGAAGTAATCCATTCGTGTTCACTCTTAAATATGCACTGTAATACCAATTTTCTTGTTTAGAACTCTTGAGGGAGGATGATGAGACGAAAATGCAGAATCGTTGGTTGTATGTTCGAGGATAGAACCCTGTTGAGGATGTACAGGAATTGTTTCAAACCCCTAAACACTGGAGATATAAGGGAGATAGACCCTCGTTAACCCATTTGAGCCTTGAAGTAGGAGCTTCTTTCGTACGAAAAAACCCTCATACTTAACCCAGGGACAGGGTAGACGTCAGTTAGTTTGACCAAGCGTTCAAATTTCAAGGAGAGTATGCATCTGAGGAACCATTACCTTCTATCCCACCGGCAAGAGATGTGAAACCCCGATAGTTATCCGTCAACAACTAAGGAGTGAGGCAGTCACGACCCTTTCAAGCAAATAAGACAACCAGCGTCACACGCTTTGTTCAAAAGGGAAATAAAAAAAAGGAGAGAAAGCCCGCTAAGTCGAAACTTGACTTAGGTAAAAGTTAGGGCATCCCGCTGGACTTCAAAATTGAAAAACTCAAAAGAGCCAGTCCAGGTAAAATTAGGGATCGAAAAAGCAAAAGAAAGAGCGATAAGCATTACAAAAGAAAATCCTCGATAAGAACAAATTTGTGTGATTACAGACACAAAAGATAAAAAGGGGTGACTGTCATTAGTGGCATAGGTTCCTTAAAGATCATAAACCTTTTGGAGAGATTAGCGTTTGGGTCAAATTAACTGAACATAGGACTGAAGAACATCACGAAGAGTGGGTGGGCACCAATAATTTTTGAGCCATAAATCCTTTTTCTGAAACCGTGAACCGGACCACGTTACAACCCTAAAAAGTCCTAATTGAAACAGGGTTTATTTCGAAGGCGTACTTCAACAGGATAGCATTCCTGACTCCTATAAGTTGTGCTAATAAGATTTGTTGGTATTGCATGTGCACATTGTTTTTCCCCATTCAAAAATCAGTGCCGCATCCCAGCTAGTGATTCGTCACGAGGCTTGGCGACACATTTTCAACAAAACTTCAAGGTTAACATATTTGTTGCATTAGAATTGTCATTCTCATAAATAACTTGTTCTGTTTGCATATATGTGCCTAAGCATCAATGCAGCTTACACAGTGAAAGTCGGTCAAGAAGCTTGATCCTGCCATGTTGGGATGCTTGGAAATTCTGAAGCACAATCATATCAAAGGGCAGGCTGCCATGAGACTCAGTGTAGAGTGGGCTCTCCCCGGTAAATCATGTTAAGATGCAGCCAAGCTGGGGCAGTCACGTCGAGAAATCTCTCCGAAATTTAGTTATTCTGGGGCATTCATTCTAAGATCAAGGGCAAAGTCACTTCAAAGATCATATTGGGACAGGCCACCTCTAGAGCGTGGGAGGTTGTCCGCTCCCGAAAATGGTTAATTGAAAACACCCCTTCAAAGTTCAGGATATGGGGACAGAGTACTTTCGAGTCATTACAATCCCTTTCGAGGTAATGTACTTCATGGACTATGAAGCCTGGGGAAGTTATGTCAAGATTTGATAAATCTCTCCAAGAGTTTGAAGACCCTGGGGCAGTGCGAACGCCCGATCTTCTATAAAATCCTCTTGAGATGATTTCTTCCATTAGACCGGGTGGTCTGGGGCCTGTGAAAAGTTCAAAGAGTCGTTTATGACCATAAAGACAAGTCAGGCTGCAGGGCAACAGGATTGTACTTCCCCAGCAGTTGGCTCTCCCCAACATTGAGATTGCACTTTCCTCAGCAGAGCAGACTTTCCCCAGCAGAAGACCTGGAAAATATTTTCTCTGGATCAAGACGTTATTTCCCCACAAAATCAGGGTTTTCACTTCCCCTATCCAGTCAGGAAGCGTGCTTTCACCGACAATGTCATATTCTAATCCACACCAAGATGGGAGTAAAGTCATTCTCCCCATCAGCAGGCTAAGATCAGCAGTATCCCCAAGCAGGATGGTATTACAGACAGTTTTCCCCAAGCAGGATGGTGTTATGGGCTGGCATCCCCCAGCAGGTTCTGAGCACGATTGGTTATTGGCAATCCTCAATAACAGACTTTCGGCTCCGTTATCGGCTTTCTTTCTCAACTCCCCCAGCAGAGGAGGAATCTCAGGTTCAGGACATGTGTAATCCCCGGCAGAGTGCATATGCTTTTGGATTTCATCCCCGGTAGAAGTTGTGGATCCAAAGTGTCGGTCGGTGTGATTCTTCTCAGCAGAGTTCCTGGATTCAGAGGACAATTTATTTTTGTCATCCCCGGTTGAATTAGTCTTTCCTCTCCGGCATTTATTTTGCTGAAGGGACCCCTTTTGCATATCATAAGCATTTGCATTGCATCCTTAAACGCGTAGCATTTCTATTTTGTATGGAGCATTATGCCACTATTCAAACATTTGCATTTGAAGCATAAGCCAGGTTTGGTACTTTCTTTGCCGGTTCTCTTTCTCAGCAGAGATGGCACAACTCAGGAGATTTTGGAGGGGTGCGTTCCTCATACTTGTGCTCCCTGGCAGAGTCTTTTATTTAGACTTCTCCTTCCCCAACGGAGTCATCTTGCCTATGGATTTTGAGTCGGTTGTGAGTTTGCCTTTTTTTGGCCCTTCTCTTTTGTGAAATCCCGTTCTCACCTGTTAGTCAGTTCTTGCTTGACATATCTCTTTCGTCAGTTTCCCTTTATCAGCAGGGATGGCATTTATTTTGCTAGTTTCTCTTTATCAGCAGAGATAGCAATCTATTGAAGATTTTCTTTTGTTAGTTTCCTTTTATCAGCAGGGATGGCATTTATTTTGCTAGTTTCTCTTTATCAGCAGAGATAGCAATCTTTTGAAGATTTTCTTTCGTCAGTTTCCCTTTATCAGCAGGGATGGCATTTATTTTGCTAGTTTCTCTTTATCAGCAGAGATAGCAATCTTTTGAAGATTTTCTTTTGTCAGTTTCCCTTTATCAGCAGGGATGTAATTTATTTTGCTAGTTTCTCATTATCAGCAGAGGTAGCAAGCTTTTGAAGATTTTCTTTTGTCAGTTTCCCTTTATCAGCAGGGATGGCATTTATTTTGCTAGTTTCTCTTTATCAGCAGAGGTAGCAAGCTTTTGAAGATTTTCTTTTGTCAGTTTCCCTTTATCAGCAGGGATGGCATTTATTTTGCTAGTTTCTCTTTATCAGCAGAGATAACAACCCTTTGAAGATTTTCTCTCGTCAGTTTCCCTTTATCAGCAGGGATGGCATTTATTTTGCTAGTTTCTCTTTATCAGCAGAGATAGCAAGCTTTTGAAGATTTTCTTTTGTCAGTTTCCCTTTATCAGCAGGGATGGCATTTATTTTGCTAGTTTCTCTTTATCAGAAGAGATAGCAACCCTTTGAAGATTTTCTCACGTCAGTTTCCCTTTATCAGCAGGGAGGGCATTTATTTTGCTAGTTTCTCTTTATCAGCAGAGATAGCAAGCTTTTGAAGATTTTCTTTTGTTAGTTTCCTTTTATCAGCAGGGATGGCATTTATTTTGCTAGTTTCTCTTTATCAGCAGAGATAGCAATCTTTTGAAGATTTTCTTTTGTCAGTTTCCCTTTTATCAGCAGGGATGGCATTTAGTTTGCTAGTTTCTCTTTTTCAGCAGAGATAGCAATCTTTTGAAGATTTTCTTTCGTCAGTTTCCCTTTATCAGCAGGGATGGCATTTATTTTGCTAGTTTCTCTTTATCAGCAGAGATAGCAAGCTTTTGAAGATTTTCTTTTGTTAGTTTCCTTTTATCAGCAGGGATGGCATTTATTTTGCTAGTTTCTCTTTATCAGCAGAGATAGCAATCTTTTGAAGATTTTCTTTCGTCAGTTTCCCTTTATCAGCAGGGATGGCATTTATTTTGCTAGTTTCTCTTTATCAGCAGAGATAGCAATCTTTTGAAGATTTTCTTTTGTCAGTTTCCCTTTATCAGCAGGGATGTAATTTATTTTGCTAGTTTCTCATTATCAGCAGAGGTAGCAAGCTTTTGAAGATTTTCTTTTGTCAGTTTCCCTTTATCAGCAGGGATGGCATTTATTTTGCTAGTTTCTCTTTATCAGCAGAGGTAGCAAGCTTTTGAAGATTTTCTTTTGTCAGTTTCCCTTTATCAGCAGGGATGGCATTTATTTTGCTAGTTTCTCTTTATCAGCAGAGATAACAACCCTTTGAAGATTTTCTCTCGTCAGTTTCCCTTTATCAGCAGGGATGGCATTTATTTTGCTAGTTTCTCTTTATCAGCAGAGATAGCAAGCTTTTGAAGATTTTCTTTTGTCAGTTTCCCTTTATCAGCAGGGATGGCATTTATTTTGCTAGTTTCTCTTTATCAGCAGAGATAGCAACCCTTTGAAGATTTTCTCACGTCAGTTTCCCTTTATCAGCAGGGATGGCATTTATTTTGCTAGTTTCTCTTTATCAGCAGAGATAGCAAGCTTTTGAAGATTTTCTTTTGTTAGTTTCCTTTTATCAGCAGGGATGGCATTTATTTTGCTAGTTTCTCTTTATCAGCAGAGATAGCAATCTTTTGAAGATTTTCTTTTGTCAGTTTCCCTTTTATCAGCAGGGATGGCATTTAGTTTGCTAGTTTCTCTTTTTCAGCAGAGATAGCAATCTTTTGAAGATTTTCTTTCGTCAGTTTCCCTTTATCAGCAGGGATGGCATTTATTTTGCTAGTTTCTCTTTATCAGTAGAGATAGCAACCCTTTGAAGATTTTCTCTCGTCAGTTTCCCTTTATCAGCAAGGATGGCATTTATTTTGCTAATTTCTCTTTATCAGCAGAGATAGCAAGCTTTTGAAGATTTTCTTTTGTCAGTTTCCCTTTATCAGCAGGGATGGCATTTATTTTGCTAGTTTCTCTTAATCAGCAGAGATAGCAAGCTTTTGAAGATTTTCTTTTGTCAGTTTCCCTTTATCAGCAGGGATGGCATTTATTTTGCTAGTTTCTCTTTATCTGCAGAGATAGCAACCCTTTGAAGATTTTCTCTCGTCAGTTTCCCTTTATCAGCAGGGATGGCATTTATTTTGCTAGTTTCTCTTTATCAGCAGAGATAGCAAGCTTTTGAAGATTTTCTTTTGTCGGTTTCCCTTTATCAGCAGGGATGGCATTTATTTTGCTAGTTTCTCTTTATCAGCAGAGATACCAACCCTTTAAAGATTTTCTCACGTCAGTTTCCCTTTATCAGCAGGGATGGCATTTATTTTGCTAGTTTCTCTTTATCAGCAGAGATAGCAAGCTTTTGAAGATTTTCTTTTGTTAGTTTCCCTTTATCAGCAGGGATGGCATTTATTTTGCTAGTTTCTCTTTATCAGCAGAGATAGCAATCTTTTGAAGATTTTCTTTTGTCAGTTTCCCTTTATCAGCAGGGATGGCATTTAGTTTGCTAGTTTCTCTTTATCAGCAGAGATAGCAATCTTTTGAAGATTTTCTTTCGTCAGTTTCCCTTTATCAGCAGGGATGGCATTTATTTTGCTAGTTTCTCTTTATCAGTAGAGATAGCAACCCTTTGAAGATTTTCTCTCGTCAGTTTCCCTTTATCAGCAGGGATGGCATTTATTTTGCTAGTTTCTCTTTATCAGCAGAGATAGCAAGCTTTTGAAGATTTTCTTTTGTCAGTTTCCCTTTATCAGCAGGGATGGCATTTATTTTGCTAGTTTCTCTTTATCAGCAGAGATAACAAGCTTTTGAAGATTTTCTTTTGTCAGTTTCCCTTTATCAGCAGGGATGGCATTTATTTTGCTAGTTTCTCTTTATCAGCAGAGATAGCAAGCTTTTGAAGATTTTCTTTTCTCAGTTTCCCTTTATCAGCAGGGATGGCATTTATTTTGCTAGTTTCTCTTTATCAGCAGAGATAGCAACCCTTTGAAGATTTTCTCTCGTCAGTTTCCCTTTATCAGCAGGGATGGCATTTATTTTGCTAGTTTCTCTTTATCAGCAGAGATAACAAGCTTTTGAAGATTTTCTTTTGTTAGTTTCCCTTTATCAGCAGGGATGGCATTTATTTTGCTAGTTTCTCTTTATCAGCAGAGATAGCAATCTTTTGAAGATTTTCTTTTGTCAGTTTCCCTTTATCAGCAGGGATGGCATTTAGTTTGCTAGTTTCTCTTTATCAGCAGAGATAGCAATCTTTTGAAGATTTTCTTTCGTCAGTTTCCCTTTATCAGCAGGGATGGCATTTATTTTGCTAGTTTCTCTTTATCAGTAGAGATAGCAACCCTTTGAAGATTTTCTCTCGTCAGTTTCCCTTTATCAGCAGGGATGGCATTTATTTTGCTAGTTTCTCTTTATCAGCAGAGATAGCAAGCTTTTGAAGATTTTCTTTTGTCAGTTTCCCTTTATCAGCAGGGATGGCATTTATTTTGCTAGTTTCTCTTTATCAGCAGAGATGGCAATCTTTTGAAGATTTTCTTTTGTCAGTTTCCCTTTATCAGCAGGGATGGCATTTATTTTGCTAGTTTCTCTTTATCAGCAGAGATAGCAAGCTTTTGAAGATTTTCTTTTGTCAGTTTCCCTTTATCAGCAGGGATGGCATTTATTTTGCTAGTTTCTCTTTATCAGTAGAGATATCAACCCTTTGAAGATTTTCTCTCGTCAGTTTCCCTTTATCAGCAGGGATGGCATTTATTTTGCTAGTTTCTCTTTATCAGCAGAGATAGCAAGCTTTTGAAGATTTTCTTTTGTCAGTTTCCCTTTATCAGCAGGGATGGCATTTATTTTGCTAGTTTCTCTTTATCAGCAGAGATAGTAATCTTTTGAAGATTTTCTTTTATCAGTTTCCCTTTATCAGCAGGGATGGCATTTATTTTGCTAGTTTCTCTTTATCAGCAGAGATAGCAATCTTTTGAAGATTTTCTTTCGTCAGTTTCCCTTTATCAGCAGGGATGGCATTTATTTTGCTAGTTTCTCTTTATCAGCAGAGATAACATTCTTTTGAAGATTTCTTTCGGCAGTTCCCGTTATCAGCAGGGGTGGAATTTTTCGAGGTTCCTTTGTCAGTTCTCTTTATCAGCATAGATGACATAACCTGGGAGAGTTTGTTTCACTTTAAACCCAGTATAGCTAGCACCCAACCGTGTGGTGGCAGCACAGCATTTATGGCTAATTCTCCAATGGAGGATCGCAAATTTCTGGGTTCTTTGGTATTCAATCTCTGTGCATCCTGATTATCTGAAAGTCATCGCTATCATATCCTCAGGACCAAGTCGATTGAATAGGGGCAGTTGTTGCACCCCAAAATTTACCCTCCTTACTTTATTACTAACTGGCTTATGTTTCATTTAATTTTTTGCATTATCATGTATGCATATCATTAGCATGGGGTCAAGGTGCTTGAGGCAGTTCAAGAAGGTCCTACCTGGTCTATCACATCACCAAGAGTTCACAAGTGGCAAGAGAGTTCAAATGGATCACTCTCTCCTAACCAGTGCAGGAATTAGGTTTTTGAGATTTTTGGGTTTATTGCTCCAATGGGAAAGCCCCTTGGGTTTTTATCATCACCAAATGGCATATCTTATCTTTATTGGAGAGGATACACATCATATTCAGAGGAATTTTGATTTGGAGACTGTGATATTTCCTCCTAGACTGAGGGTACCAAAATTAGGGTTTGCCATAAAGTCAGTTTATTTCTGATTTTTTGGGCAAGACTAGATTCCATGGTATTCCTTGGGTCCCTAGGTACCTAGGGATGGGAGGTTGTCCATCAATTTGATCCAGGAGGATTTCAATTGGCCAATGGATTGGGAATTAGGTGAATTGGGTAAAAGTCAACAGTGAGAGGAGAAGTCAACTGTGGAATTGTGAGGTTCTCTTCAAGGATTTCAAGGTCCTACATCCTCATATGGTCTTCAAGGGTCAACTTTCATACCATTTATCAGGAATCAGGAGTTGGTGCAAAAGTTACTAAATATGGAAATGACCTATAATTTGAAAGTTTCCTTTTTGGGCAAGTTCCTGCACTGCATTCAACTTGACTTTTCATCATCAAGAAAGCTTCAAATGAATTTTTCTCCAACATAAAAGTTGAATATCTTTTTCTCCTCTTTCCAACAAGTACTAGTGGGTCTCCATATCATTTGTGAAACTCAGGTTATGGTCAAAATAAGGAAAAGTAGTTTTTAGGGTTCCATTTTCACAACTTTGGGCATAATGTCCTATAATCAATTCCATTGCTTCATGCCACATTCTAATATCAAAGAACATTCCTTGAGGGTTATTTTGGGCCCAAGGATCATGAAATTCCATGGTTTATTCTTCACTTATTTTCCATTATTCAAAATTACCAAAATGTTGAAAACTCATTAACCAATACATCTCAAAGCCCAAATGCCATACAGGTGTGATTAACAACTGAAATGTGAGGGATCCATCATGGAATTCTTAAGTGTACACGCATGGAGGGAGGTGTAACTCACATTATGCAATTTTCTAAAAATCACCCAAACTCATTAAACAAAGAATTGCCCAAGCCCAAACCATTATCAGTGAGAAACCCTAGAGTATTTAAACTCATCCATGCACTGGTTAGGGGAGATGACACGTGACATTTGGAGGAGTGGAGAGCTTGAACCCTAAAGCATCTCATATTCATATCTCTCAATCTACAAGGAGTTTTCAAGAAATTTTTTCGCCAACAGAACCCTTGTGATCTCTAGAGTACGAACCAATCTCCCTTTGAAGCCAAAAGCAAGGATTAGGAGTGCACCATCTCAGGTTAGCCATTCTTTTGACCATCATAAAACTCAATTTTTAAGTATGCATAATGTTGTGTGATTGTCACTGATGAATCTGATGTAGTTTTTGTTGTGTTTGGACGTGTGGATTGATCATACCACGAGTTTAAAGTTTTGGACCCAATCATTGTTTCAATCGTTTTTCATTATGCATTGATTATTTGCGAATTTGGATTGGATATTATTAACCCTTGCGAAAATCTGGTCAAAATGGTATAGGCCTTTGTGTTTTCTGGGCACTTTTTGGAATTGCAGGCACCGTGGGTGGCGGCCGGAGCTACGGCTCCGGCGACCTGGGGAATTTCGGGCCGGTGAAGGTTTGAACGAGGAAGATGAAATCGTGACCATGAACGGTCACGATTCAACGACCAGAAGCTTGCCACGTTTTTCTTCTTTTATTTTTTTTTCTGATTTTTACTTTGTGATCAGGTGTTTATTACCCCATGAGTCTTACCGTGTGCTTCCAATAATGTTTTTTTATTTTGTTTACTTTTTATATATGTTGACCAAAAGTGGCCCGTCTGATGGATCGTGTGGACCAAATAACGCCAACACATTAAAATCCCACGTGCCTATCACATGGGAATATATGGTAAGCTGAAGGTTTGTGTGCTCGCGCGTGCATGTTTGTTATGGTATGCATGCAAATCATGGCCATTGATCTATACTACTTTGCATTTTGGTTGACTAACTCATGAAGCGTTGGATTAATCCTAGGGTGAAGGCTGAGTCAATTTTTTTACTAGGGTGCATGGTAGTCTTTTTTATTTTATTTTTTCGCTGATGGACTGGACTTATTATTCGCACCCCCATCCCTTAGCCCATTAAAATTTCCAACACATTTTTCTTACTAAACGCACCCCTTGCATTTTTATTTCATTTTATTTCTATTTTAATTATTATATCTCATTTTCAATTTTTAAAAATAGTTAATTACATTTAAAAATTACCATAAAATTCATGCATACTTTTTATCATTTTATAAAATTTTACAAATTTTATTTTTTTATTTTTATTTTATTTTTTATCATCTAAATTAATTATTTAATTATTTTCTTTTTGCATTACTCATATCATGCATACCTGAATTTGTTTATTTTATTTCTCTGCATCCATAAAATATTTTCAATCCGTTCCTTTTGCATTCATTCACCAACATTCTGAGATGCATTAAAATATTTTTCTATCATTTTTAAAACTATTTCATATTGCATTTTGGTCCTTCCCTTTGGCACACTGAACCCTACTTCTCACCTGAGCTTTGCCTAATTGTTTAAGTGACTAACATCTTGATTTTTTTTGCAGGAGTTTTTGGTATTTGGTTAGTTTCTGGTTGAGTAGCTTTGATATTTAATTTGGTGATTTTAGAAATTGTTTTACTATTTGTTTAATGGCTCTTTGTGTGAGACTTTCTTGTATGCGCATCCTTGATCTTGTCTGATTATCTGTTTGAAAAGGCACTTGTGCCATTGCCTTGGGGTTGTTTATTTGACTTCTTAATTCATGTTTGGATTGTTATCACTATTATATGCCCTTGTTTGGTTTCCAGTTGCTTTGATATTATTTATGTCCGTTTGGTACTAATCTTTTATGCAGGGATTGAGGTAAGTTCTTTGAGGGTATGGATAAGTCATCCATGTCCCCCCTACTCTTTCCTTCTCTCATCTTTTCCCTTTAGGTTTAGGTTGTCATCAAACCTCACTAACCGTAGGTCACCCATGCATGATAACTTTAGGACTCTTAGCCCCCCTTAGAGTTTCCCTTGTGTCTTCTCACTTCTCATCTCAAACTTTTTGAAAACACTTAATAATTATAAAGTGTATTGCACACGAGCCTTAAGCGTGGGGAATGAGAAATGAGGGGCTTCCTCTCATCTTTCTAGAGTGCTTAGCGAGCGTCCTGTCTTGGGATGATGCGTTATGTATTCGCCCCTGTGCCCTAGACTTTGGTGCAATGCAAGTTATGAACTAACTTAAGCCACTTCTGTCTTAAAAAAATACAAACCAACTTCAAACCTTTTTATCCTTTGGGATCGTCAAACTAAAGGCTATTTTCAAAAAGGGCACGTTACTTTCCATCTGAGTCGCAAACAGGCATCGACCCTAACTGCCGGACGCGAACTTAACGTCGCTCATAAAAAACACAAAAAGAACTTGGTCCGAACTACGTTGACTCTGAATTCCCCATTGCACAAAGGGGGTACGTAGGCCTAGGACGTCGACGTCCTACCGAGTCTGTCTTTGTTCTCCCCTCCTCCGTTTTAGTACAACCCTAGATGATAGGATAACTCACCCTTAGAATAGACAACGAGCGTGGATCCCATCGAGTACGATGGACGCGTGGGGTGCTAGCACCTTCCCCTCGCGTAACCGACTCCCGAACCCAGGTTATGGTTGCGATGACCATTCCTTTCCCTCTTCCTTAGGTTTATGCGGTGTTCCCTTTCCCTCTCTTGGGATAAATTTACATGGCTGGCGACTCTATTTTTCCGCGCCACTCTCGCGTTTGTACCTGGATGAAAATCCCGGGAGCGACAATAGGTACCTGATTGCGGCGTGATCGGTGTAGGTGATTATTTTTGCTCCTACTAGGTAAGAACAAAATTTATCTAATGCGAACACGACAGCTAAGAGTTCCTTTTCTGTGGTAGCGTAGTTCATTTGTGCATGATCCAAGGTTCTACTGGCATAATAGTTTGCGTGAAGCTTTTTGGTTTTTCTTTGTCCTAGAACTGCACCTACAGCATAGTCACTAGCGTCGCACATGATTTCGAATGGTTTATTCCAATTTGGGGGTTGCATAATGGGTGCTGATATTAAAGCTTTCTTGAGTGTTTGAAATGTTTCATCAAAGATGAATTCAGCATCTTTCATTAACAGCTCAGTTAGGGGTTTGGTTATCTTAGAGAAATCTTTAATGAAATGTCGGTAAAAACTGGCGTGTCCTAAGAAACTTCTATTTTCTCTAACGGTTTTTGGTGGCTGGAGATTTCCTATAACTTCTATTTTTGCTTTGTCGACTTCGATTCCTCTGTCGGATACTATATGTCCTAGCACGATTCCTTGCCGGACCATGAAATGGCATTTTTCCCAATTCAGCACTAAGTTGACTTTTACACATCGTTCGAGCACCATTTCGAGGTTTGATAGACATCCTTCAAAACTTTCCCCACAGACAGAGAAATCGTCCATAAAGACTTCCATTATACCATCTAAGAAGTCAGAGAAGATGGACATCATGCATCTCTGAAATGTTACGGGTGCGTTACATAATCCGAAAGGCATTCGCCGGTAGGCAAAAGTTCCATAGGGACATGTGAAAGTAGTCTTTTCTTGGTCGTCAGGATGGATAGGAATTTGGAAGAATCCTGAATATCCGTCTAAATAGCAAAAATGGGAGTGTTTAGCCAGACGTTCAAGCATTTGATCTATGAAGGGTAAAGGGAAATGATCTTTACGAGTGGCTTTGTTTAGTTTTCTATAATCGACATTCTCCATCCGGTTTGAGTACGTTGTGCTACAGATTCGCCTTTTTCATTATTGATGATTGTAACACCTCCTTTCTTGGGTACCACGTGAATTGGGCTAACCCATTCACTATCTGATATTGGGTATATGATTCCTGCTTCTAATAGCTTTTGTACTTCTCTCTTAACGACATCACTCAGAATGGGATTGATTCTCCTTTGATGTTCTCTAGAGGTTTTACAGTCTTCCTCAAGCATGATGCGATGCATACAGATAAAGGGACTTATTCCTTTAAAGTCTGAGATGTTATAGCCTAAAGCAATCGGGTACTTTTTTAGGACATGCAATAATTTCTCGGTTTCTATTTGTCCTAAGTCTGCGTTGACTATAACTGGTCGTTCGAGTTCTGTATCTAGGAATTCATACCTTAGATCTTTGGGTAATGTTTTCAGTTCTACAGCTGGTTTCTTTGGGCAAGGCATAGGGTCAGGAGTGAGTGTGATACATTCACTTAGATTATTATCTTGGTATTCACCATGCCAATTATCATCTTCAAAAATTGGTGGCATCGAAATTCGCAGCACTTCAGAACACGTGTTTTGGTGTTTTTCCATTTCTTTAACGCATTCATCAATTATATCTAAGAAACAGCACGAATCTTCTATAGCAGGTGCTTTGAAGAATTGTGAGAGGATGAATTCTACTTTTTCTTCACCAACCTCGAAAGTCAGTTTTCCTTTTGTCACATCTATGATGGCTCCGGCAGTAGCTAGGAAAGGTCTTCCTAAAATGATAGGGATGTTTGAGTCTTCTTGGATGTCCATGATTATGAAATCTGTAGGAATATAGAATTGTCCTATACGTACTGGAACATTTTCTAGCATTCCTAGAGGAAATTTCACTGATCTATCAGCTAGTTGTACAGACATTCTTGTTGGTCTCAGTTCTCCCATGTTGAGCCTTTTACAAATAGATAAGGGCATTAAACTGATGTTGGCTCCTAAATCACACAGAGCTTTGTCTATGACAAACTTTCCAATCACACATGGTATAGAGAAACTACCAGGATCTTTTAGCTTAGGAGGCATGTTGTTTTGGATTATAGCGCTACACTCTGCAGTAAGCATAACAGTTTCAGTATCCTCGAGCTTTTTCTTATTAGTTAATATTTCTTTTAGGAACTTAGCGTATGAGGGCATTTGTGTGATTGCTTCTGTAAAAGGTATTGTGACATTTAATTATTTCAGAAGTTCAACAAATTTCTTAAATTGGCCTATGTTTTTAGATTTAGCGAATCTTTGGGGATACGGGATAAGTGGTTTATAAGGCGGCGGAGGCACATATGGTTCTTCTTTCTCTTCGGCCTCTTTGCCATTATCTTCCTTCTCGTTTTCCTTTGGTTCGCCTTCCTTTTCAGACTCCTTACTGGGCTTTTGGTACATGGCTGGATTTTCGATTCTTGGGTCAGTGGGTCCTTCTAGTTCTGTTCCACTCCGAAGTGTTATAGCGTTTGCATGTCCCTTCGGATTAATCTGAGTTTGACCTGGAAGGTTTCCAGCTGGGGTAGCGGTAGCTGCTTTTTGTTGAGCCACTTGTGAGATTTGGGTTTCTAACATTTTGTTATGAGTGGCTAGAGCATCAACCTTGTTGGCTAATTGTTTGATCTGCTCACCGGTGTGAACATTCTGGTTAAGGAACTCCTTGTTCTGTTGAGCTTGTGCAACAATGAAGTTCTCCATCATAATTTCAAGGTTTGACTTCCTAGGAATGTTGGGAACGTTAGCAGCAGGTTTTTGATATCTTGGTGGCACAACAGGCGCTTGGCCAGGTGCATACAAAGCGTTATTATTCTTGTACGAAAAGTTTGGATGGTTCTTCCAACCAAGATTGTAGGTATTTGCATATGGGTTTCCTTGAGCATAATTCACTTGATCAGTGAAGACTCTTGCTAAAATTTGGCATTCGGGGGCAGCATGTCCAGGTACTCCACATAATTCGCAGTTTAGAGCTACGGCAGCCACGGTGGTTGCGGGTGTTATGGTCAAGTTGTCTATCTTTTGAGCAAGGGCATCTACCTTAGCGTGGACATGATCAAGACTACTAACTTCGTACATTCCACCTTTTGTTTGAGCTTTCTCCACTGGCGTTCGTTCACCTCCCCATTGGTAATGGTTTTGAGCCATGCTTTCGATGAGTTGATAGGCTTCGGTATAAGGTTTGTCCATAAGTGTACCACCAGTGGCGGCATCTATTGTCATTCTTGTATTGTACAAGAGACCATTGTAAAACGTATAAATGACTAACCAATCCTCAAGACCGTGATGCGGACACATCCTCATCATATCTTTGTATATTTCCCATGCATCGTAAAGGGACTCAGTATCTTTTTGTCGAAATCCATTAATTTGGGCTCTCAGCATAGCTGTTTTGCTTGGTGGGAAATATCGTGCTAAGAACACCTTTTTCAACTCATCCCACGTAGTGACGGAGTTTGATGGCAAGGATTGCAACCAAGCCCAAGCTCTGTCTCTTAGTGAGAAAGGAAAAAGACGTAGTCTTATCGCGTCTGCAGTTACACCGTTTGTCTTCACTATGTCTGCGTACTGCACAAATTTGGTCAAATGTTCATTAGGATTGTCCGTTGGATTTCTAGAAAATTGATGTTGTACAGCTGATAGCAATGAGGGTTTCAACTCGAAATCGTTCTGGTTGATAGCGGGGGCAGCAATGCTGTTGTGTGGTTCTTGCTCAGATCGGGTAGCATAATACTTAAGAGGACGGTTTTGTGGTCCTTTGGCCATGTTTCGTTCTTTGACTGGTTCAGGAGTATGAGCGAGAAGATCGGGAATATTAAACTTGTGTTGATACTCAAGTATTCTGCGTCTCAAATGTAAGAAACGCTCTAATTCGGCGATTGGTGGTTGTAAGTCTTCACTTTGTGAGCGAGTACTTGGCATACAATCGAGAATAAGGGAAATAAAATTTGTTGCCTTAGTCTATACTGGGCAACAAAGAATCGCACTATTGACTAAATCAAAATCCCCAGCAACGGCGCCAAAAACTTGGTCGCGACTTTTTTAGTCTAACGGTTACTAACTGTAAGTGTACAGCCTATCGGGTAGTAATAAAGATATCGATCCCACAGAGACTTGATAATCAACCTAGTGCTACGGTTTGTTACTGTGTTTAGCTAAGGCGAAGATGTTTTGGTTTTAACTTCAAAAAGGGAAACTAAAGGGAATATTTTTGGAATAAACTAGTTAATATTAGAATATCGGTACGTAACTTAGTATACCATCATGGATTCAATAAAACCTAAGCGTATAAAAATAAGTCACATTATATTTCTGTAGAAAATATCAGTTTAAAAGCCCTCACCTCACACTCTCGTGGATCTTGCTTCGGACTATATTCCTAAATCATAATGTCTGCTCTCGCTAGCCCATTTGAGTTTAAAACACTTTTTGAAAACTAATACAGTCTAATTAACTTTAAAGCGTTCTCGCTGTTTTTAAAGCCAATGTCCGATTTCAGCTATCCGGTTAAAATCTCACACTCTCATGGATCTTGATCCTAACCTTTACTACCTTTTTACTCTCGTAACAAAAGTCCAGTTTTAAACAGAAAATAAGTTGTTTATGGTTTTAGCTTAGAATTATTGAATCCATTCCAGTTAACTTAATTACATACCAATAAATCGGATTTAGCTAGACATATTAATTAAAACAAACATGCATAAAAATAAATTGCGAAACAGTAAATTAAACAATGCAATGAGAAACGATAATTCTATTATTACGATAATGAATAAAAACCTGATAAATTTGCAATAAGTTAATTCTTGCAATTCCTCCACAAGTCGGTAGGCTTTTGCTCGATGTATCGGAATAACGAATGATGAAGGCAAGATTAAAAACAAAATCCTAACTATGGTGCAATAGCTCCTCAATGTGAGAAACTATCACTAATTCAAGTAATGGTAAACAAGGAATAGGAAGCGGGAAACAAACAAGGAATGCAAGGAAAGTAAAAGTTCGGAAATAAATTCTGCAGCAATTCGGGTAAATTCTCTATATGGTGTGTGTGTTGCTCTTCAATCCATGTTGTATTTATAGCCAAAGTATTGCCTTAACGTTGGAGGAAATATATGAGCACAACCTTTGGTGGTTGAGAAGTCTAAGGGAGACTGGCTCAAGTGAGTTGAAACTGAAGTTGAGAGAATGTAGGAGAAAGTGCTGATCGTGCGTGTGCATTGGTCTGCTTTGTCCACGTCTGCGTTTCTGAACGTAATAACCACTTTGGTGCGTGTGACGGTCGTGATGACTGTGTGACGAGCGTGGTGCGCTTTTGGATTGCGTGACGGTCGTGGTGAGTGTGTGACGGTCGTCACACACACAACTTTTCATTTTCTGCTCTTTTTCTTGACATTTCTTCCTGTTTTCTACTCTTTTCTTCATGTTTCTCTACTTTGCTCCTTTTTAGCTTGGACAATGAAATACCTGTGAAAACACTAGAATACTTGCGGGATAATCGGAACTTGGGCTGAAATAACGTAATTATTAGTCGTAAATCAAGGCAAATATATGATACAATTTCGTGTTATCACATATGTATATCATCATTGTGTTACAATATGATTGGGCAACACTATGTGATGCAGAAATACGTACTTTTAGTTCTTAACTAAATGGTGCTAAAATGTAGTATATAAATTATTGTTATGCAGGCAAGATAACCTCAGACCAGCTGAAAAATAAGAACTGAGGGACGTCCATATTAGATTGATGAAAGCGTTCAAGGATCCCAACATTAATAAGCATAGTAGTTCTTCTGAAAATGAATATGCAGAACATTCAGATGATGAATATTTTTGGGAGAAAGAAATCACGGATGGCGACATTGCTAAAACCCAAGTTTTGGTAAGTTATAATAAATAAGAAATTAATTTTTTATATTTGTTATACGAACCATTGCAAATTTAAAGTTTTGTTTCAATGTTGATAGCATTTCCCAAGAGAAGTTACGAAAAAGTATCTCTACTGGAATTAAACTGCAATAGAGTTTATTGATGATGACACTGGCAAGAGCTGTTACGGGGAAGTGCATTGTGCAAAAATAAACCAAAAGATCTTTAAGAAATAAAAGTATATCGGAAATGGGTGGTACCAATACGTGAAAGCTAAGAAGCTTCAAAAAAGGAGATAAGCTTGGATTTTCCATAAACTATCCTCCATTCGAGATGTATGCGTTATTGCTTAATCGTTGATCAAGACTTGTGATAAACTATTTCAGTTGTTGTGTTTTGGAAAATATTATGGTGTATTTTGTGTATTATGTTTACAGTACTTGTTTTAATTGTCATGCTGGTTATGGAAAATGACTATGTATCAAGTATGTAATTTGTTTATCATTTTGTGTATTGGATATGTGTGAAGAATGAAATATAATATTCATTTTGTTAATGATTAATGGTTATGCTGAATATGATGTACTTGGTATAACAATGCAAATTAGGATATCTTTTTAGTAATGTTATGCAGTAAAGTTGAATGATTTGGCTTCAATACAAAAGCTCATGTCGTGGGGTGGGGTTTAAGATGTTAACCATTGTAACAGAAGTATTTGATATAATATTGAAAAGTAAGTATACTGAAGAGTAGAAATGGGAAGACGTTAAAATACAACGTTATACATCATTTCATTGTATTCGTGTAAGAAAAAGCTGCCCCATATGTTTTAAAACAAATATTTCAAAACAATAATGTAGACATAAATTTCAAAAGCTTGATATATATACTACTGATCATAAAGGTTATAATAATGTGATTGCTTTAAAAACCCAAATCTGTATACTACTGATCATAAAGGTTCAATACACAATTGCCAAAATATAGTATTAAACACATATGCTATTGAAGACTTCATATTTAATTTACAAAAAACTTATAAAAAATAATACACAAAATAGAGAGCTTTGTTACATTTTTTTTATCCTGCATGAAAACAATGGCCACTGCAATGTCCACAGCGCTGTAAAAGTAAAAATGACACAAAATGTTTGATGCTTAATGAATGGATAGTAATTGAAAAATAACCAAGTTATATTAATTCAACGCATAAGGTTAAGATGTGTTGTACCTCTAGATATTATGAAAGACCTCTTTATAATCAAGATTTGTTATTGATTGCTTGGCATTAATTTGTTCATCATGCACCAAAATCTTGATTCCTTTCTTAGAGGTCACCCTTGAAATAGTAACATATATTTGACCGTGGCTAAAAACATCACGAGGCAAATATAAACCCACCCAATCAAGAGATTGACCTTGTGATTTGTTGATCGTCATAGCATATGAGACAATAATTAGAAATTATCTTCTATTCAATTTAAATGGCCAAGGAGACTGTGATGGTGACATATCCATTCGTGGTATGTAAATGATATTCTCGTGACCTTTACCACCCATTATTCTTGCTTCAAGTACATGATTCCCCATTTTAGTGACAACTAAACATGTTCCATTACACAAACCTTTTGATTGATCAAGATTCCGCATTAACATTATTGGAGTTCCAATCTTCAATTTAATGTGATGTCTGGGTAATCCTGAAGTTCTTAGAGTGCTGAGAAATTCAGGACTTAATAGTTCTATTACATCAATGTCAAGTATTTCAGATCGCTCAATTGAGTTAAAGCTATAGTAGTCTCTTGTCTCACCTAAAAGGAAAGAAAGGAAGATTTATAAGTCCATTTTCATAATTTAAAGCTTGAGTTAATTAGTAGAAGGAAAAACAGAAATTGTAAAAGGAAAAGGAAAAATTAAAAGATGTACCTGGCATTAGAGCAAAAATATGATCATTGATTTGATCTACAGTTTCAATTGTTGCTGCTAGAATAGCTCGACTTTTGAGATAATCATATGAATGGTAGTTATCCAAAAAGGTCGGATATGTACTATGCACTATTTCCTCTATTGGATCATCAAAATCTGATATTAAAATTTTAGAAGGTATATCAAATTCCGCATATCCATCATTTGGTTCTGATATTTTCCCTCACCAAGATTCAGCAACCATTTTGAAAAAAGTTTAATTTCAATACATTTCATTGGAGTTTTACCACTTTGAAGTCTCATATTTTTTGTAAGTGTAAGTACTTCACATTCGTTCCAAATGTATGAGGCATTTAAAGAACTGTGTACAATATCTGAACGAGTTCCTCTTGGTACAACATGGAGAATTTGTCTAAAATCACCTCCAAAAACAATGACTTTGCCACCAAAGATGGAATCCAAATTTGGATGATTGTCCATAGTGTCTCTTAGTGTTCTATCAAGAGCCTCAAAATCATGTTTATGAGCCATTGAAGCCTCATCCCAAATTATCAACTGCGTTTGTCTCAGTATTTCAACAAGATCATCTTTCGGTTCAATATTGCAAAGAGAATTTTCTAAAGTAGGTACAGGAATCTTGAACTTTGAATGAGTCGTTCTCCTGCCAGGGAGCAATAATGCAGCAATACCACTCGATGCAACCGTTATAACTATTTGATGCCTTGATCTCAAATAACTTGTAAGAGTTTTCCAGATAAATGTTTTTCCGGTTCCACCATGTCCATGCAAGAAGAAGACTCCACCCTTTTGTTCGGTTACAGCTTTGATAATTTTGGAAAAAATCAAGTTTTATTCATCTAAAAATAAATAATTACAGACTATTAGGCTCACATTAAATATTGTTTCAATTAAATTGCATGTACAACATATATAAGAAAATTTAATATAAATATGGAATTATAGAATATGACATGAAAACAATTGCGTACTAAGGTAGAATATTATTTGAAACGTGGAATGTATAATAGGTCCAATAATTAGGCAGTAACAGTGCTTCATTTTGGTTCTGTAATGAATAGTATAGTTTTGCACATTGGTAAAATCATAGGTACAAAACTGTATAAAAAAGTAAAGTTGACAAGTTTTATTGTGATTGATGCAAACAATTGTATGGATATAATACTGTACTCAATACCTGCCAGTGATGCATACAAAGTTGCAAATTCGGCTTTAAGAGCAGTATTATTATAATTCTGTTCGTCGTAAATCAATTGATTACCAAGTTGTTCCAAAACATACCCATTTGAATATGGAATCGATTTGAAATCCTTCAAAGTACGTCGATTTCCTTGAAAAATCTTTTCAATTTCAAGTAATGTCAAATTCTAAATTTCTTCATCATTTAATATCAGACCTATTGTAACGAAAATATTAGCAGTTGCTGCAGTAATTTAATTGGTACCTAATGATACATGAATGTAAATAAGTAATGAATAATTTAAGGTAGGTGAAAGTTGTACCTGAATTGCAAGATAAAATTCGCAGTTCATGCAAAATCCCATCTGATAGCCAGGTCCAAGTATTATTCCATACATGACATGGTCTATTGATGGCAGCCGACAACAACATAATGACAAATAATTTTCTCAAGAATCCACCCGAACCCTATTCACTTGCTTCCTTTATAGCAAAAATATATTCCTTATCATCTTCAAGGAACCCCATTGCAAAGCATGCATCTCTGAAGCTAAAGTATTGTGTACCACCTACTTTACGAATGTTCTCGTAAGTCGTTGGTCCTTTTACAACTGTTAGCATCATTCGTAAATAGAATAACTCCCCTGTTGTAGGTGGTACCCAAATCAACCGGCCAATTGTAAAACCTTTTTTCCTTGATTTCCAACATCTATTTCTCTTATCATAAACAAACTTAGATACAAATTGGCCATATGTGAGGCTTCTTACTTCTTCAAACTTTTCATTTGCAATCAACCATGCAGTAAACATAGACTCGGTTACACTTGCTTTTTCAATTACATTTTCCATTGTTGCATGGTCGATAAAAAAACATCTTTCTCTCCAATTAAATGGTAAAACATTCGTTCCACAGCTGGTTTCCATGCATAAATTTTGAAAGAGAAAATTCTCCAACATGCCTCACTTGGTGAGACGTAACGACAATCAAGATATTGTTGAATTTCATCTATAGCCCCACCCGAATTAGAATTTCCTCCTTTGGCTTGAACAATTGATGCAGTAATTCTATCACAGCCCTTATGAATATACTTCAATAAGTACTTTATGGCGGAACATTGGTTGCACCATTCCATATTAATGTGTGCTTTAAACTTCAACAACAAACTTGTGTTGTATGGCACCACATGTCTATTGTCTAGAGTAACTCCATTTTTTAGAACTGTTTGGGTGTTTGACCTTCTTCTATATTGAGGGTAACCATATTTGTCAACAATTGTTGTCTCATTGAACTTTTTTGGATATAATTTTGAACATTTTCTATTTTTCATGTATGGTGATGACATCCGTGACAATCCACTTGGACCATGAATCATATGTTGTTTCACCAAATTATAAAGCCTTGGATGTAATTCAGGGTCAGGTATTTCACAGGAAATGATCTTGTCAATATTGGAAGGGTTCGGATACTTACTCTGAGGGTGCAAAAATATGAGAATGTGTGCATGTGGTAGCCCTCTCTTTTGAAACTCAATTGTATATACGACTGTTATGGAAGGAAAAAGTATTAGTAGTGCGCCAAAAAAATAGTAACATGTATTTAATGGTAAAAAGTAACATTAATGAAAACATGGTTCTATTAAGATAACATGGAAGTTCGGTTGTAAAATTGGTAACATGTATTTAATGTGTACGACATAGTTTTGTAAAGACTCATACATACGTTGTAATGCAAACGCTTTGATGCTGTCCACTTGCAGCAGTAATAAACGTGTAAGTGCCATATGTAAAGTTAGTAACTTTTTATTAATTAAATACTTGCTATGGAAAATCAATTACAGTAGCTGATATGATTGGATCGTATGCAAAACTACAAAATGGAAAGTCATGTATTAAAATATCTCACTTGACAGGTTGTATAGTTACAATGCATACAATGAAATTGGTAAAATTTATGACAATAATATAAAACTTACATGCTAACACTCTTCCAAAAATATGCCTGTGTGTAATATCAACCATCAATTAATCAAACTTAATTTTGAACACCCTTGAGATAATATCCAGACGATCACGAGGCTTTAAATTATATTTTGCACACTCTCTAGTGATTTCTGGCCAATTAGGATTACAAGTGAATGTCAAAAACAAATCAGGGAACTCAATCATACTTGAGATTGCCATACCATCGAAATATAATTAATCCATATATCTTTTGCTTCCAACAAATGAAGACGGCAAGACAACTCTTCTTCCATTTTCACATTTGTGTTTTGATCCAGGTTGCTCTCATTCTCTTTTAACTTGTGATATTTTCCAACTCTCAATTTAGACTGATTTTTCCTTAACCAATTAAGCCTCTCAGATTCTATCATTGTGTATCCATCAACCAAAAATTGATGAAATAACCTTCTTGATGTAAGAATTGTTTTAGCTTCACATTTTCTTTGTTGCAATCTATATGAAATTCATTCCATTATTGTTTGAAGGTTTCTTTTATTGACCTCAACTTTACCTTTGTAAGCATGCATAACATTATCCCTGTATCTGTCTTCCCCATATGGCAATATCAAAGGATATTGAAATGCAAGGTAGCTAGGATGAAACTCATTAATTCTTTGCAAGTTGCCACCGCGCTCTTGAATGATGATATCTCGCTTAGTACCAGAGTTAATATCACAAACTATAAGGGCAACAACTTCTAGAATTGTTGGTTTGTTGTAAACTCGACCATCTGTTTGACGGCCAGAGATGAGCCTAAGTTTTAAATTTTTGATGTTTGGATTTTTAAGCATATCACGTGCCATTCTGAAAGCTTTGGCATGAACATTATTATGATCCAACATTTCCCTCAACTTGGTTACTATGGTCCTGTCAATTTTTTTGTTGTCCCCGTAATATAAATAACAATTGTTAACTTTAGATTTAGAAAAGTCTAACATGTGACTATTTATAAAAGCTATGTTTATGGTAGTCACCTAAAACATTCCATACGGTTGTCAATTTCATTGTCGGTGTCGAATTTATACAACTGTGCATATTTTGGTGGCTGCCCAATCTCGGGCAGCAACGTCCTGATTCTATGGCATGCCTGCCCATGAAGCCTTAAAGTAGGGGGCCACCACCCTTGCTGAATTTGGTATCAAATTTCATACCAGGTGATGTAAAAAAAACATTGCATTATACATCCTTGTGTTAGACTGATAATTTTTTCCATCCACAGTTGTACTGTCAAATAAGAGCTTTTTAAGTATGAGTGGTAGGTCATCAATCATTGGTAGTTTGACCTTCCCTCCATGACAGCAGCGTGAAAATTTGGGGCACGTGGTAATTCTTGACTTAGACATTCTCGCACCATACCACATGCAAGCAAAACAATATTGACACCCCCAAACCGAATCACCAATATCTAAAAACTTTGTTGAAGCATTATATGTTAAATATAACAATCCAAAACAAAAGTGTACAATGTTGATAAATCTTTTACTTCTATATATGGATGAAAGACATTGATAGAGAAACAACTGTAAAATGACTAACCTTGAAGGTGGTCATCCACTACGTAATCATCAGCACATTCGACGTCACTGTCAGAATCATCATTTTCTAAATCATCAGAACTGGAATCCAAGTCATGTGTTGGAAGTGTGTAGTTTCCTTAGTGATCATTAGAATGTTGTGAAATGGTGTTATTGTTGAATGAAGTTGTAGGAAAAACTTGTTCATTCCTAGTAGATTGGGGTGGTGTATTATGTTGTTCATGGAACTCAAAAGTTGTAGCATGAAACTGGTGTAAAAGGCTAACACCAACTAGCATAACAAATGAATTGGTTTTATGTCTACATTGACGTTTTGAAGGCTGGGTATTATTAAGAAAACCAGTAGAATCATTCAGAGGTGTTTCTTTTGATATTGATTGTGTTTGATATGATTGTGTGCTCGACTGTCCTGTAGGAGACATATTTTCTTTACCATTTGTATTAGATTATTCTTTCTTGTTCATCAATGATAATTTACGTTTCTTCCTAGCTGCTGCTACATCTTTCTTAGTGGAATCCATGTTTGATTATTAACTAAAAGCTATAGACATATGACTTCAAATCCATGAAGAGAAATGTAGAGCAATGTTATTATTTATTTTGGAAAAAAGATCTTTAAAATGAATTAGCAGAGGAGGCGATAATATTTCCCTCTAAAAGTCAAAATGGTAATTTCAGTGAAATAAATAATGTTAAAGAAGTGTTGTACTTTATTGGAAATAATGTTTTCACTTTTGAATTTATTTAATTGTACAATTTGAGTTTAGTTTACTACACTTTACAAATTGCCTTATGATCACGTGTACATTGTATGATGTGTCAGTGTGTGTGCTAAACTTGGGCAATACGATTTATATTAAATGTTTAAATAAATGTGGTGCATACTCAGTTAAATTATGTTGAATGATAAAACAAATTTAATGTAGTCTATTGTAGTTTGGCTTACTCTAATGAGTTGGTTGAGTAGTTATTGGATATTTATGACAACATATGTCTTGTTACGACAAATGGCATATGTGTGGTGAGGTAGGATAACTTTAAACATTATAAAAAGGAAGACCTGTGAGTATAAGCTTATGCTTTTCATGAAAAGTGACAAAATGGCCTCCAAGAAGCTTATTGAAGTCCCGAGATCTAGGTAAATTATTATAACATAATTTTCATTTAAAGTTTGTTTAAATAATGTGTTAATAGTTCTTTGTTTGTTATAGTCCATATGACAAAAGGGAAAGTCAGGTTAAGGACATTAAGTTGAGCATGTCCATGACAACATGGCCAAAGAAATTAAAATGGGAGAGGACAATGTATGCCACGTGGAAGAAGATCAAAATGATGAAGAGGATACTGAGGTTGTTGAGGAGGAAGATGAGTTTGATTTTGATGAGGACGACGATAGTGATGAAGAGGTAGATGAGGATGATTTTGAAGATGATGATGAAGATGATGAGCAGGACGATGAAAATGAGGATGAAGATGATAAAGAGGATGAAGATGATGACGTGTATTGGGAAATGGAAATAACATCAACAAAGAATGCACAGAGAAATGTCCTGGTAATTGACCCTTATAATATTTTTGTGATGTGTTTGTTATGTAGCTTGTCGTATATACATGCAAACATATGGTAATTTATTGCTTCGAAATTTTTTTAGAATTTCCCATGCAAGGCAGCCAAAGCACATCAACGTTATAGTCAAGGTGAAATAACTATAACTGATATGGAAAGTTATGTTTTTTATGGCAGTGAATTGCACTCTGCAAAAAGAAACAAAGATGAAAAGTTTTTAGGAAAAGCGTAGTACAATTTTGCAAGGAAGAAAAATTCAAGAAAAGTGATGTGTTGTGTTTGACTTTTGATCCATTGTCCAAGTTTTTTTATGTGAAGAAGAAATAGAATTCCATTTTCAACATAAACTGAAAGTTGGTTGTTATATTAGCTTTTATTAATGTAATGATGGTGCTATTGTATGTGTTGTTTGAATGATGGTGTATTTTATGTCTTAAATGTAATGTAATGTTTGAAGTATGTTTTAGTTATATTATGTAATGTAATGTTTGAATTATGATGTATTTTCTGTCTTAATTTACTCTTATAATGTTCAGATGAATGAAAGATTCTGCTTATGCTTACTATTTAGAGGAAATCTAAATTATACGAAGGATAATTTTAGAGAAATGCAATGTTTATTAGTTTCAATGTGATTAGTGGGTCAACGAATCATCTCCTATTTATACTGGATAATATGGGTGTTTGTATTATAACTCTTTTTTATATTAAATTCTTGTTTATTTTTTTTATTTCTCTTCCTTTCGTACTAAAAAGCTTTTTCCAATAAAATATTATGTTATGCAAATCTTAAATCCACAATAATTATACAGTCAATATTTTGGTAGCAACTTATTTTTATACTAATGTTTCAAAGTATGTTAATTAGTAACAGAAAATGTAAATATAAGATATTGAGAATTCAAAGTTTAGCAATTAAGTTGGTTAATATGAAGTAGTAGTTAGACGAAAAACATAAAAAAATTCATAAATATTGAGTGTATATTATTAATCTCAATGTGAATTGAATTGAAATGATATCAGTGATGTAGAGTGACGTGCTAAGGCTATGACAAAGAGTAGAAATACAGCTTTTATGGGGGGCACACATTTTACTCAGTGGTATTTTTCATGTAGGACGCATAAATAAAGGAGAAAGTTGGTCTTGGAAAGTGTAAATAACAAAAGGTTTGAAAAGACAAAAATTGAAAACAATGGAAAATGAAAATATTAGTTAAAGTGTGCAAAAGTAAACATCATTGTCTGTTGCTGATGTCTTTACGTGTGAAGTATTGTTTTTAGCTCGTGCGTCCAAAACAATATATATTAGTTAAATAATGCAAAACACTACTTGCTGATGTACTATCCATGAAGCCTTCTGTCAGCCAATTTTGTTACTCAACTTATTCATAACATCACTCACTTTAGAATTAATTAACAGGAGCAACTTGCTCATCCTTCTTCTCAGTTGGAAACTCATCCTCTAATATGTCATACAGGTCGTCTGGCATATAAAAAACAACAATATCATACAAGATGAACATTCTAGATATTTTACCTTGAGCATCCTTAGGATTGACGAGAGAAGAAATACCTCTGAACTTACCATCAACCTTTCCTCTAATCGATTTGCCTTTCATACAAACTCCATGAGCTTTCATAACCACAACATATTTTTCAAGCATTTTATTTTACATATTCTTTGGAATGCCATGTTTATTCAACCATTTACTTGTTCCTATCATGCTTTCAGGTTGACTCCATAAATTTGCAGAGAAAATTGTAGATTCAGAGATTAGTTTGATGTGCGGAAGCAAAATCAGAAAAATGTGGTCTTTTTGAAAAATTAAGCAAAATAACTCATTGTCACAGTATAATATCATGTCATCTTGTGTCACATCTTTGAGAATTTGGTTACTCCATAATGGTTGAGAGAAACTACTTCTAGCACCAATATATACTGCTTCTTGTTCATCTTTAGAGTTTGACATGAGTAACAATAGGTGCACATATTTTCCTACCATTTTCCATCCTAAATTTCTTCACAATGTTTCTATCATACTTACTTTGGGAATCAAATATACCATATTTCAATTGTTTCAATTGAAAATCAAGAAAGTGGATAAGTTCACCTACCATGCCCATCTCGAATTTAACTTGCATCTATTGAACAAAATGATCTAACAGCTTACTTGACATCCTTCGAAACACAATGTCGTCAACATAAATCTGAACTATCATAGATATTTCATTGTCTTTCACAATGACACCCTTCATGCTATTAACATCATTATTAACATTCTGATTGACTTCCACTTTCAAGTACTTATTAAGGAAGACATTTTTCACATCAATTTGGTAGAATTTGAATTTAAGGAGATAAAATAATCCAAGTAACAACCTAATAGCTTCAAGGAGGATAATAGTAGCATAAGCTTCATAAAAGTCAACCCCTTCGATTTGATCATAGTCTTAAGATATAGGTTGTGTCGTCTTTCTAGTAACAATCTCATTACTTTTCTTGTTCATGGGCATCTCTATGTCATTCAAGCTATTGTTAAAATCTTTCTCCACATCTTCTACTGCAGGAGCATTCTTTATTTTTTGTGCAGATTCTCTTTTGACCACAAAATTTTTCAACAACAACTTTCTTTACTTCAGCTGGTTGTAAGTCGTTCCCTATATTGTCAGCAACAACTAGCTCAACATTATGACTAGTGAGATCAGAATCTTCATCTTAATGGGGAGTCACTTCAATTTTAAAATCATTAACAAAGACTTTAATTTATTTCATCATAGATTGTGTGTGCTTGTTAAATAATGTATACACACTGCTATTATGGAACATCCCAAAAATATGCCTTCATCACTACCTGCCACTTCTTCACCCAATGTCTCAATATCTTTCCCAACATCTTGAACATCATCTTGATAAGTTAGTGTGCTAACAACTTTTACATTCATTATTTGATTAAGGCTTTCAATCATAACTTCTATGGTGGTGGATGTAACTTATCAAATAATGAATCTAAAAGTTGTTAGTACACTAACTTATCAAGGGTGGTACATTAGAAATATTTTCCACCAACAGCCATATCAGACTCATCAAAATATGGAATATTGGGGAGAACAATGTCTAAGACATTTTTCGCGATAAACATTTTATAGCTAAAATTTAACATATAAAGAGGAACACCTTTTTCATCTTCAGAAAACACAATATCATGTTTTGATTAATCAAAAACCCATAAATCAGATAAGGAAAACCAATAAGAAGTTCTATTGCATAGTGCATTACTTTCACCATTTCTTGCAAGGTATGATTTTTCCTTTCAACAATCCTAACTTGACGAGGTGATAAGGGAGTAAAAACTCATGAGCAACCCATTCAATAGTGCATAACAAGTAGAAGTTGATCTCTCAAAGTTTCTACCAATATCGCTTTTAAGATGAGTGATATTGCCTATTTATTCCTCTTTTTTTTACATTGTAAGTAATGGAAAAGGTCTTCAAAAATAGTGAAGGTATTAGACTTCCAAGAGTGCACTCAAACCTATAATATTCATCATCATAGACAAAGACATATTTATTTTCTCCAAGGCTATCATCTTGCATGGTTCACATAAGATCTATATGATGTAATTCAGGAACACGAGTAAGATGTTGGGACATCTTATGTGACATCTTGGTTTGCCTTCCAACTTGACAATTATCATAAATCCTACCTTATTCAATTTTGAGATTAGATATACATATGACATCTTTCTCTGCAATAAGGATCCTCGTACTCCCAAGCTTTTTGTGCCATAACTTATTTTATGGATCTATAATGTCATCCATGATGTCAGTCACATGATCTTCAACATGTTGCTCTATAGTGTCAACAACAGTCATATTCCTCTTTATGGATGTCTTTATCTTAGCGCTATGTTTATTATTTTTCTCAACACTTTTACAAGTATGACAATTATGAGATGATCTAGTACCCATCATTATTTGTTATATATGTTTGTTAGTGACAACACATTTAGAACGATTGAAATTTACGCACAATTCTTGATCACACATCTGGCTAATGCTAATTAGTTTAGCAATTAATCCTAAAACCAAAAGAACATCTTCTAAACTTGTGAGGCCAAGATAATCTAGTTTCCTTTTGCCCACATTCTTGCCTTTTGCACCATCACCAAAAGTAACATAGCTATTAGAATAAGGATTTACCTTTTTCAAGTAGTTTTTCTCTCTAGTCACGTGTCTGGAGCAACCACTATCAAAGTACCAATATTCACGAGAGGAAGCTCTTAGGGAGTTGTGAGCAATGTGGCTTGTTGTTTCCTCCTTAACTTTACAAACTTGTTGGAAATGATTATTTCGCGATCTATTCTTGATTGGATTTAGTGGATAATAATGATAAGGTCTACCGTGAAGTTTGTAGAAAAAAGGGTCAAACATGACTGTGTTTTCCACAATAATGACACACCCAAGATCTTTTACGGTAATGATGTCGAACAAGATGTTGTGACATGTAGTTTGACATATTGAACTCAATCTTTGTGACAGGAGGAACAAACTTTGGTTTAGTTTTTAAGGAGCTATAATCAAAACCAATCCTTTCACGTTTATAGCACTCTTGCCAACTTTTAAAATTTCATGAAGAGTTTAAGAACCACAATTTAACATACGAATAAATTTAGCCATACCTTCAAGTTTGGATATTAGGTGGTCAACTTCTTTTTTTAACTCTGTGATAGTTGTAAGAAGAATTTCGATGTCTTAAAGTAGATCACTGATTTAAATTATTTGTTTCCCACTGAATATGCATTCTTCTTTCCACTAAAGATACAACTTCCTGAAGGCTTCAACAACATCTTCATTTGAGATATATTCGTCACTAGATTCCCCATCATCGTGCACAAGTTGCTTAGATCTAACACTTTCTGTAAAGGCCACCACACTTTTAGCCATTTTTCCTTCACTATAATCTTCTGATTGGTTTTCAAAATCTTTATAATTGACTTTAGCTATATTTGTAGGATTCTTAGTACCATCAAGAATCGTTAAATGATCCTCCTTTTTTTCATTCTCCATCTTGAATAGAATAAGAACCCTGGAACACACCCAAATAGAATCAGGTGTGTGCTCTGATGCCAATTGAAATTATGTTATGCAGATGGAAAGATATGAGACACAATTTCTGGAACAATGTGTATGCCAAGATAATTATGTAGCAGACTTAATAAAAGTAAAAAAAGAATAGCACATGAATTAGTAACACTAACACAGTTCGGTGCAAAATAACCTACGTCTGGAAGACATTAATCCAATGAAAGGAAATTTATAACGCTCAGACTGCTTTCAGGATTATCGACTGACCCCACAAATCAACACGGGTCTTTTCAATATGCTATATCCTCACTCACGCTTTCCGAGAAACTTCTCAGAAGGACACCCTTCCCAAATACTACTCAAGTCAAGCACACTTAACCATGGATTTCTTATGGAATGGGCTACCGAAAAGAAGATGCATCTTGTTGGTATAGGTAGTACCAATTAATCCTTATAAGCCTTCCTTCAACCATGCAGTCGCATACATGCACAGCCTCAGGATCCCTTTCAATATGATGTGAATTTGGTTTTTCCCTAGAAGCTGTTAGACGAAGGCAATTGATCTAGAATGGGGGTTGAATAGATCACTTCTTTTTAAATGTGAGTCGGCGCTTTTGTTTTTAAAAATATTTTGCGGAAGCGGCCGAGGATAATTTGTCTACACGAACCGAGTTACTAAGAGGATCGGATATACGTAAGCCAAATCGAACGAAAGGCTCGAAGAAAAAAAATTAGAATTGCAACTTAACAATTAATCAATTTTCCAAAAGCACTTAATAAGGTGCAATCTCCAATGAGCAGTCAAAAATTAAACCAAACTTGACAATATATCAAATACCTTGTATGCGTTCAATGTATCGAGCACTTGGAGTGCATAAAACTCCAAGCTAAACCTTCTATGATAGTTGATGCAGAATTTTCACTAAGCACAATCCAAAAATGATTGTGCAATGGTTTTCAAATTAATTTTCTGCACAAAACTATACTAGAATTTTTATCGATCAATTGAACGATTACAAGCGTAAACAGTTCGAAATATAAATGAGATAAGGAAAAGGAAACGACACCAGGTTTGTTTAGGCAGTTCCCATTTCGTCCTCGCTTCGGGTACGTCTGCCCCCAATTCTAAAAACTAGAATTGAGATATCTATAACTTGTTTGAAAATGTTTTTACAAGAGAAAACTTAGCTATCCCACACTCAAGAAAACTTCGTTGATGCAGATACTTTGTCTTCTCTTCCCTTGATTCGAGTCGAATCAAGTGCCTCGAACTTGTTGGAAGAACCTCTGTTTACCGTTACTAGATTGCAAGAACACTCAGGTCTTCAATCACCTTCACTCGACTGATTCTGATCCACACACAGTTTAATCCTCAAACCTTGTTGCACATTCCTCCTGTTAACGCTACTAGATCGACAAAACCTCCCGTTCTTCGATCACTTTTGCTCGGCTGAATTCAATGCACACAAGATCTGATCCAAAAACCCCCAAATCCAATTGATCTTGGAGGACAAAACCCTAGAGGTTTTATTCAAGAACAAACCCACTGAAACACTCACCCCAAACCAAGATACAACTCTATACTTTGGACGCTATCACTTCATGATGCAGAAAATCAACAAAAATGATTATATGTATTTGTTGCAAAAGGTGCAAGATGAAGATGAAAGTGATGAGAGAAAAAGTTTCAATGTATTTCTTTCACTTGTTCTTATTCATTTTAAAAAAATGAGGAACTATCTATATATATGATGCAAGGACCAACAAAAAATAATAACAGCATTTTGAACAAAGAGAAAAACAAAAATTTGATCACTTACAGCGAGCGGTCGACCGCTCCTTGAAGAGGGTCAGCCTGCGCTGACCGTGGAGGAATCTGTGCAAGTTGGGAGACCATGCGTCGACCGCTACAGGGACCATGCATCAACGCATGGCTGCGAAAAATGCACAATAAGAAATCCAGAAGTGTGTGTCGACCTCAAGGTAGGTGTGCACTTACCCGAGCGAGACACACACATTTTCCACATATTGTGAGTCGATCGGACCCAATCTTAGGTCGACTCAAACTTCAAAAATAATCAAAAATTAGTTTTTCGACACAGTTTTAACTATATAGGCACAGTTTATACATTCCTAATACTAGTATAATAATCACCCATATTTAGTGGATATGCAAGACTCCACCATGTATTTAGACTCATGATTATGCAATGCAAAATTGGAATGTCGACGCCAATGAGATGACCCCGTCCAAATTACAAACTACTAACCCTCACATACATTTTGACATCAATAAAATAAAGTTCAAATGAGAGACACCTTGCCATCACAGAAGCTGCTAGGAATGTCTCATTGTCATGCCTCGTGTATCGACAACCACTCCCTCTCCCTCGGGTGTTACATGTAACCACTCTCCGCCCTCTTCGGCCTCGGGTGTTACATCTCCACCAGCTTCCACTTGGTTCGTCCCCGAACCACATTGTACAAGGAGAGGTATACTCTGATAGAGTAACAGGAAAAGGATGTTACTTCATCCTAAATACTTCATAAATCATAAAACAACATATATTGTACAACAGAAACTTATTTAGAAACACCATAAAACATGTCTGAATAGAATTGAATCAATACATCATAATCAAAATCTCATAATAGTTGATTACAAACAAATCAAAGTAATGCAAATGAACAACCTTATCCCCAGTGTCACAGACTCGATCAATCTCTTTTTCCATTTTTCTTATTTTTTTTCATTCTCATTCAATCCTTAGACGTTATTAACTTAATTCACGATTATATTAAAAACTAACGTACAAAAAACTAACGTTAGATACTTATTATTATTATTATTATTATTATTATTATTATTATTATCATTAAATCCCAATAAACCAAATTCTCTAACCTTTCATCTCCCACTTACTCTCACACCTCAATGTAATCGTTAAAATATACTCCCTCCGTCTCACAATAGGTGTCCTCTTTCATTTTTTTATTTGTCTCAAATTATTTGTCCCTTTAGAATACCAATGTAATATTTATTATTTCTTTCCACTAACTTACCCTTATTTATTGTATTTTAATTCATTTAACTACTCCACTATCTATTATTAATAAGGTTATTTTAGTAAATGACACTCGTTTTATCATTTAAATCAACACAATTAATCATTATCTTAAAAAGTGTGAAAATCTCAAAGAGGACACCTATTGTGAGACGGAGGGAGTATCTAACTGTAATCTTAATTTTACTATTATTATTACTAGCGTCCAAACGGGCACTCCCGTGCCCGTTTGTCCGCTTTTTTTAATGCGCACAGCAGAGAAAAATAAACGTGTGTATATTATATATGAGGTTTTTATTGTACTTTACATTAAAAATAATTATTTTTAGACATCCTTGAGTAGACTTAAAATCAAGATGATAAATATACATTTTAAAAACAGTTTAGTGAATTAACTATATATACTAATGCTATTATTATTTTAATAATACGTTTTCGCAATTATTAGAATTAAACTAATTTAGATAAAAAAAAATGTTGTATAAACATGCTAATAATATTACTACATTTTGAAAATGCTAAACAAATATATTCTAAATTATATTCAATAACTGAAGCATACAAAGTATTATTTATACTGTAATTAATAATGTTCTTTAAGAGGAAGGCCGAACATAAAATCTTTATCAGGAGAATTTTCGTTTTCCCTGCAATTGTTTTGGGTAGTATTGAAAAAATATAAGACTCTCACATTAGAATTGTTTATAAGAAAAAATAATGAAAATAATAGTAATTAGTGTAATATAGTATTTTTCTATCTTGTAAAGATTCGAATCAATTCTTCATACATTCCTTTATAAATGTGTTCTTGAGTTTTAAAAAACTACAAATACATCACTAAATGTCATATCAACAAAGAAATACATTCAAAACATGTGACTTTCTTGAATATAATGTGGTGTGCTGTGGCATAAATAAATGTATACCTGGAGAATTGAGATACTTTGTTTTAGTTCAGATCTGGTAGAACAACTCTGACTTATTTCCGAATTATGTGGATTTCTGGTAAAAAAGGGAAACAATTGACTTAGTGAATACATATGATTTTATTTACACACCAATAATAAATGTGAAATTCATGCATTCAAAAATATTCTAGGGATAAATATGTTGGAATATTTTAATAATTTAGTAATATATTAATATTTCAATAATTATGTGGCCAAATATATTTATTTAATTATATTAGCTATTTTATTAAATAAAGTGCCTTAAATAAATTATGTGATCAAATAATGTTAAAAGGCTATTTAGATTTTATTTAGGAATTATTTAATTAATTAATTAATTAAATAATTGGTATGGGCTCAAATATGAGTGGAGGTCAGGATGGCCAATTTGGGAATAATGGGAACCCTAATTGGCCATCACACTATATATATATATATATAGGCTATGGTCCCCAATATACCGTACAACAAGCAAATCATCTCTTCTCCCCATCTGAAGAGAATTTGAGGCATAAGGAGTACCGGTTCAGGAAGAACCACAAAAGCCATCAACTCCTGAGTTTTAGGATTACCGACAAAGGGACTTTTTTTAGGATTACCAACAAAGGGATTTTTTTCAGGATTACCGACAAAGAGATTTTTCCAATGGATCCAGGTATTCCTAAAATAAATTTATCGATCCTTTAATTTTATACATGCTTGATTTCTGCGTCTAAATTATATATTATAATTTCTTGAGCATGTATGTTTTGATTAATCGTTATTAATCTAATTCCAACAAATGGTATCAGAGCTTAGGTTGTGATTAAATTATTAATTATTAATGATATATTATTATGTCAATTTTTTTTTTGAATATATTGTTTAAGTTTTTTATTGTTATCATAAGGGGGAAAATTGTTTACTGTAAGGTGGTTTTTTAGACAACAGAATGATGAGGGTTCCCTTCCCCTTTCCCCTCTCATCAGCGCCAAGGGTTTTGGAATGTTAATCCTATTTTTTCTTATTGATCGTGTTTTACTATATTTTGTATTCTTTGTCTTCTGTGCGTTTGTATTTAAGCCAAATGGGGGTTTTCCTTAACCCCTATGGCCTTATTTATGGTAATATCTCAAACGTGTTAGAGGTTGTTATAATATTAGTTATATATACACGTATCATTGTGAATTTGGTATAAAAAGTTGATATGGTTGTTTTTGGATAATATTATTATCTGTAACCAAATGGGATTTGGGAAAATCTCATTTCGTTACTGTTTGTTGAATTGATAATGTTTAACTATATCAATTTTTTATTTTATGGATCCAACTTAATTTTTTTAATTGTGAAGAAAATTTAAATACTAATTTTATTTTATTAAGATTTTTTTTCTTTCGAGTGTTAATTTAATTTAGAATTTTTTTAACACCCTTCGAGTACAACCGGTTTATTATACCGGTATGTACATGACATAAACACAATTATGTGTTTTTCCAGACTTAATTATGCGAGTATTTTTGTTGCATAATTAGGATAGTTTGATAATCATTTGATTATTAAGCGATCATAGTAAACATACAATTTGGACATTACATTTGCAGGTAATGTTTATGTGATTTTAAAGACATTCTCTTTTAATTTATTAAATTAAAATTGTCTAATAATTTTGATTGGGTTAGTTGAAACAACAAATTGCAAAAGTAACCTCTGTTATTTAAATTTGATTCAATTAAAATTATAAAAGATGTAGTGTGTAGTTATTCATGCGAACTGTTATGGTCGGCCAAAAGGAAGACACAGTTTGGCCGAATAATTGCATACCTGTGATGGTAAATATGTAGTAATTATTAAGTTTATCCATGTGGTTGATGATTGATGTCAAAGACGTCCATTAACTGACAGGACTTATTACTAATATTTGATCATTGCGTGAGAGTACCGCTTACAATTAATTCTTGCAATCAAAGATTGGGAATTGATGGTGTTCTTGGTATCTTGTTTAGGTCTTATTTAATCTGCATATAAATAATATTGTGCATGTCTATTTGACATGCCTACTAAGGTTATATGCTTACTGTTCTTTTCAATCGATCCAGTTGTCGCTGCTACCGCTCCAAATTTTGCTGCTCACATGAACTTTATCCCTATGGTGAGTGAGATGAACTTCAAGTCTTGGAGAGAATATGTTGGGATCATTCTTGGATGTAGGACTTAGACTTATCCCTAAGGGAAGAGCGTCCCACAACAATTGTTGAGAACCCAAAAGAAACCTGCATGAAATTTTTCTCAAAATAAGAAGGCAAAGGAACAACCTAAAGAGACCACTTGCTTCTTTTGCAAAAAGGTTGGACACATGAAGAAAGAGTGTTCCAAGTATGCCGCGTGGCGTGAATAGAAGGGGTTTCCTGTGGAGCCGTCTGCCAAGTGATGCTGAAAGATTCATCTATGTAGGCGATGGCAATAAAGTTGCAGTAAAGGCTATAGGGACTTTTAGATTATTATTAAAGATTGGTTTTCATTTGGATTTGACTGAGACTTTTGTTGCACTGTCTATTAGACGGAATTTGTTTTCTATTTCTATTTTGGACAAATCAGGTTATACGTGTTCATTTGGAAATAATAAATTTAGCCTCTCATATGATTCAAATGTTGTTGGTTACGGTTCTTTGAATGATAATCTTGATATTGAATTTCCTTACGACAAAATAATGCAAATAGAGTCACATGGTACAAAATGAAAATTATATGAGAATTCCGCCACTTTATGGCATAAGCGATTAGGACATATATCTAAACAAAGAATTCAAAGTCTTATGTCGGACTGTATTCATAGATCTCTTGATTTGTCAGACTTTCAAGTCTGCATTCAGTGTATCAAGGGTAAGCAGACAAACAAGAGGAATTTCCATGCTGAAAGAGCTAAGGATGTCTTAGAACTAATTCATACCGATATATGTGGTCCTTTCCCTACAGGTTCTTGGAATGGACAACTGTATTTTATTATGTTCATAGATGATTACTCGAGGTATGGCTACTTGTATTTGATTCATGAGAAATCTCAATCTTTGGATGTGTTCAAGTCATTCAAATCTGAAGTCGAACTTCAACTTGGAAAGAAAATAAAAGCTATCAAATCTGACCGTGGTGGTGAGTACTATGGTCGGTATGATGGATCAGGGGAACAACGTCCAGGACCCTTTGTGCTTTTCCTCGATGAGTGTGGAATTTTTCTGCAATACACAATGTCAGGAAAACCCAGCATGAATGGAGTTACAGAATGACAAAACCAGACTCTTAAGGACATGGTAAGAAGTATGATTAGTCATTTTTCTATTCCAGAGTCCTTTTGGGGAGAAGCATTAAAGACCGCAATTTATATTCTTAATAGAGTACCTAGTAAAGTAGTAGCTAAGACCCCTTATGAGCTCTGGACTGGGAAAAAGCCCAGCATTAGACACTTGCACATTTGGGGATGTCCAGCTGAAGCGAGGCCTTATAAGCCTCATGAAGGTAAGTTAGATGCAAAGACAGTTAGCTGTTATTTTATTGTATACGTTGAACGCTCTTGTGGGTACAAGTTTTACAGTCCAATCACTAGAACAATTTTTGAAACGGGAAATGCAAGATTCCTTGAGGATGTAGAGTTTGGAGGGGAAGGAAGCATAAAGAGTGTTGTCTTTGATGAAGAAACTGTTTCTCACAATGATCAAGTCTTTGTACCTATCTTTGTTCCAGAAATAGATCCTGAAATAAACAATGATGTTATCCCTAACATCTCTCAAGAACAAGACAATACTGAGTTTCTTCCTCAAGCACCACCTATAGTTCAAACTCAACAACCGCAAGAGCCGCCATTAAGAAGATCCACTAGAGAGAGGAAGAGTGCAATTTCAGATGATTATGTTATATTTCTTCAGGAACGTGAGGATGGCATTGGTTTGACTGAGGAAGATCCTATCAACTTTAGTCAAGCTATGCGGAGTCCAAACTCTCTTAAGTGGGTTGATGCCATGAAGGATGAGATGAAGTCAATGGCTGACAATGATGTTTGGGATCTCGTTAAATTACCTGAAGGAATGAAACCCATTGGTTGTAAATGGATATTTAAAACCAAAAGGGATTCAAAGGGTAACATTAAGAGATATAAAGCTCGTCTTGTCGCAAAAGGCTTTACTCAAAAGGAAGGAATTGATTATAAAGATACTTTCTCTTCAGTTTCTTCGAAGGACTCTCTTAGGATCATGATGGCATTGGTAGCTCATTTTGATTTAGAGTTGCATCAGATGGATGTAAAGACTGTGTTTCTAATGGAAACATTGAAGAGACAATATATATGATGCAACCAGAAAACTTTATGTCAGGAGACCCAAAGTTTATGGTTTGCAAACTCAAGAAATCCATATATGGCCTTAAACAGGCTTCCCGTCAATGGTATTACAAATTCCATCAAGTAATATCCTCATTTGGTTTTGAGGCTAATCCGGTTGATAACTGTGTATACCAAAAGTTCAGTGGGAGTAAATTCATTTTCTTGGTACTATATATAGATGATATCCTTTTGGTAAGCAACAATATAGGATTATTACACGAAACCAAGAGATTTATCACAAATAAATTTGAGATGAAAGATCTTGGGGACGCCTCCTTTGTCTTAGGAATTCAAATACTTAGAGACTGTTCTCGAGGTATTTTAGGATTGTCACAAAGGAGCTATATTGATACAGTTCTGGATAGATTCTCCATGAAAGATAGTAAACCAGGAGACACACCCGTTGCTAAAGGAGACAAGTTTTGTCTCAAACAGTGCCCCACTACGGATCTTGAAAAGCAAGAGATGCATAAGGTTCCATATGCTTTAGCAATGGGAAGTCTTATGTATGCACAAGTTTGCACCCATCCCGACTTAGCATTCATTGTAGGAGTTCTTGGTAGGTATCTAAGCAACCCTGGTAAACAGCACTGGATAGCAGTAAAGCGTGTAATGCGCTACCTGAAGAGAACAAGAGACTTCGTGCTCACGTATCGTAAGTCAGATAACTTGGAGATCATTGGGTATTCTGACTCAGATTTTGTCGGATGCCCTGATAGCAGACGTTCCACATCTGGTTACATCTTTCTCTTGGCTGGAGGAGCCGTCTCCTGGAAGTCTTCCAAACAGACTTTAGTGGCTCCTTCCACCATGGCAGCAGAGTTTGTGGCTTGCTTTGAGGCATCAAATCATGCAATTTGGCTGTGGAACTTTGTCACAAGCCTACGCATTGTTGGGAGCATTGAAAGGCCCTTGAAGGTTTATTGTGACAATAGTACAGCTGTGCTCTACTCTAACAACAATATGAGTTCTACAAAATCAAAATTTATTGATATTAAGTATCTTGTTGTGAAAGAAAGAGTTCAGGAGAAACAAATTTTGATATAACATATAGGGACAGACTTAATGCTAGCTGATCCACTAACCAAAGGTTTAGCACCTAAGGCTTTTCATTGGCATGTTGCTCATATGGGTCTTGGCTTTGAGATTGCCTTAGATTAGTGGGAGTTTTTTCCTTAATTTACTATGTTTTATCCTTTGGTTTTATTTTGGTACAAAATTTATGTTATGTTTAATTTTCTGCAGAAAAAAAAAACTTATGAGGTACTATTGTTATAACAATATCAAGTTTTTTTTTGTTATGTACAAATATTGTAATTTTGAATTGCACCTAAGGAACTCCAGTTTGATCTCACTAAAGACTCCAGTAGGACCAATTGGAAATATGCATGATTCAGAGATCACATTGCATGAAATTTCCATGCCACTCATCCATATCGATCTATGTCATCAAGTACATTGATGTGGTGGTCGTCGGGGTTCCGTCATGTTATATGTTAGTGACGACAGCCGCGATGGTCCCATTATTGATGTATGAGGTGGACCAGATTGTAAAGTTGAAATCTAAAGATAAATAGCATTCAGATGCGCTCCTAAAGAATTATGATATAATTATTAAGATATATTGGCCAAGTGGGAGATTGTTGGAATATTTTAATAATTTAGTAATATATTAATATTCTAATAATTATGTGGCCAAATATATTTATTTAATTATATTAGTTATTTTATCAAATAAAGTGCCTTAAATAAATTATGTGATCAAATAATGTTAAAAGACTATTTAGATTTTATTTAGAAATTATTTAATTAATTAATTAAATAATTGGTATGGGCTCAAATATGAGTGGATGTCAGGATGGTCCATTTGGGAATAATGGGAACCCTAATTGGCCATCACACTATATATAGGCTATGGTCCCCAATATACCGTACAACAAGTAAATCATCTCTTCTCCCCGTCTGAAGAGAATTTGAGGCATAAGGTGTACCGGTTGAGGAAGAACCACAAAAGCTATCAACTCCTGAGTTTTAGGATTACCGACAAAGGGAATGTTTTTAGGATTACCGACAAAGGGACTTTTCTCAGGATTACCGACAAAGAGATTTTTCCAATGGATCAAGGTATTCCTAAAATCAATTTATCGATCCTTTAATTTTATACATGCTTGATTTCCGCGTCTAAATTATATATTATAATTTCTTGAGCATGTATGTTTTGATTAATCGTTAATAATCTAATTCCAACAAAATATTCTTAAATGAATAAAATAAGAACCTCTCCGTCCTTTGAGATATTATTTCTTTTTTTACCATTTTCCAAAGTTGTGTTTTATCTGTTATCACTGTGGAGCCCCAACCGACAGAGTAAATTTTTAGACGTTTGACCTAATAAGGATTATGTAAGTGTTAGTGAAAGAGTGATGAAAATGTAACAAACAGATTTTTTTATACATATTACGATAAAGGTAAATACACCTTATTGTCGAGTTTGCAGATTGATGAAATTGTTTGTTCATCCTTCCATGTGTTCCATTTATCTTCAAAGTCTCCTATCTAAAATTTATTACATATAATTATAAGAATGGTGAGAATTAATATGACCTAATCGATTGAGTATAATATAATAATAAAATCATAAAAGAAATTATTAATTATAACTTACTTTTATGTCGAAGTAATTTTCAACATTCTTCTGCCTCAACTCCTTACATAATTGGAAGACTTCATTGTGTTCTAGTTTGGCTATATATCAAAGAAAAATAACATTATATTTAGTTATCATATAAAAAATACAATATAATCTTGGTATTTCATGAAACTAAAACGGGAATCAATGTGTGAGCATCTTTTTTATGTACTTAATGATACCTAAAAACTAAGTTTTGCCTATATATTTTTAGGAAAAAAAAGTAGAGGTTAAATAGTATTTGTTAATCTGGAATTTTTCAAATTGTATAATGAATAAAATTCATGAAATTGACCGTATGGAAAAGTTAAATTTTTAATAATTTAATATAAATTAGTAAGCTGAAGGAATAAAATACATGAAATTTTGGAAAATCCAATTTGATTTTCATATATTCACACACCATCCAATTTTTTAATTTGTATTTAACTATTCACATAATGCATATAGAAAGGGGATCATAGGTAATACTCTCTCATCTTCCACTTCCTTGTTTCTCTTCTTCTTTCCCTTATTCCTCTATCTTTTCATAGTTTTTCTTCTCTTTTTCTCTTATGTTTGCGTTAATTCAAATAAATAACAAAATAAAACTAATAAATAAAAAATAAATAAATAATTTAATCTCTACTTTATCTCTCTGTTTTCGATATTGAAAAAGAATAGAAAACTTACTAAGTCAGTATAGAAGTTATCAAACAATTCACTATAAAGAAGAAAAAAATGTATTATAGTGGTCACACTTAAAAAACAATAGTTACTGGATGATATCCAAGTGCATTCAAAATTGATTCTTTTCCACATTGTCATTTTTCCATTTTTTTTCCATACGCCCAATTCTCTTTGCAGACAAAGAAAAAATCATATGAATAAATAAATAATTAAAAAAAAGTATATGGTGGAGAGAGGGAATGAGAAAGAAGATAAATGGTAAAACATTGAACAACGTCTCTTCAGTGCAGGTGGTGGTATCTTCTTTCTCTATGTAAGCATCAATTTATTAAACAAATTATTGTAAGCAATTTGTCAAACAAATAATGCAAAAAGAAACAATAAGAAAAATTGAAGAGAAAAAGATGGAAGAAACAAACAATAATAAATTGAAGAAGTGAGACAATATTATTGTAATGAATTTAAAACATAGAAGGAGCATACCCCTTTTGAATTTTTCTCACTTGTTGTGGTTGTTTTTTTCCTGTACCATTCTACTTTTTATTGATTATGAATTTATAATATATTGTTTTTTGTTGTGGTATGCAGTTACCATCCAAGATGAAGAGCAGTTTTTGCATGACTAATTCATCATAATTGAAAGAAGTTTTCAGAGTAATTGAAAGAAGTTTTCCATTTTGTGGACAAACAAATGTAATATGAGAGTATATTTGAATTAAAACTTTTTTCCATAGGCTCTGCTAGGGCTTCGATATTTCTTCTCTTTTGAGGAGTGTTGAATGTCTTTTGGTTCAATCGGTCTTTCTTGCTGGATATAGAACAGTATGGCTAACACGAGTTTTTAAGATTTATCATTAAACGAAGAAGGGGAAGAAGAGGGATTTTGTTTTGATGTAGAAGAAGAAGGAGAGGATGGGGTGGATCTAAGATGGTGCCTTATTGGCCAATTCTTGGGAGACAAACCTATCCATGTGAAATCAATGAAAGTGAGGATAGCAGATATGTGGAGACCAGTTAAAGGAGTTATCATCAAGCAAGCTATAGAGGGATTGTTTTTATTCCATTTCTCGCACAATCTCGACATGGAAGCAGCAGTGAAAGGTGGTCCATGGACTTACGACAATCATCTTCTTATTCTTGAGAGAGTTAAGGTTGGAATACAGATCGAGAGCATTTCTCTATTCCATGTGGATTTCTGGGTGCAAGTCCACAATCTTCCCGCAGGCCTCATGCTCGAAAAAGTGGGTAGAACCATATCTAATTTTATCGGTGAATTCGTGGAATATGATAAGAATAATAACACAAGCTTCTGGCGTCAATACATGAGAATCAGAGTGAAGTTGGATGTTAGGCAACCATTGAAACAACAAACGTGTGTTAAAAATAAAAGAGGGGAATGGTGCACAGTCAAATTCAAATATGAGAAACTCAGCGTATTTTGCTTTGTATGTGGATTATTGGGTCATTCGGAGAAAAGGTGTGACATACTATTTGTTAAGGAGATAGATGACGGAGTCCGAGGATGGTCTAATGAACTAAGGGCAGAACAAAGGCGGTCCGGTGGAGGTCAAACTTCAAGGTGGTTGAAAGAGGAGTTGAATGGCAGCAATGTTATTTTCAAAAATCCAGGTAGTGTTGAGATGCGTGGTGCTTACGCTGGAGATGCAGCGGTTGAAAATTCACAAGACAGCAGCAGGCAAACAAATACTTTAACATTATTTAATGAGAATAATAAAGGTAATCAAGGCGATATTATTCTTAATAACCAGTTGTCTCCACACATTCAATGCGAACACAATAATGGAGAAATGATTGACAACGTTTCTTTGTCTACCACGTTAAATTCTCCGAGCCAGCATGTCCTTAATCCTATCGGCCATCAATTTAATTCTCAACAATATCTCAATAAATCTGAGACGACAAAGTATCAGGTGCATTTAAAGTCATTTAACCCACATGCCTTGTCTATGAATCCTACCAACATTATCCCAGCTACTATCACATTGCCAAATATCTCACTCACTGATTTATCCTACGACAAAATTCCTCAGCAAACTAACCTTGAAAATTTTCAATACCCCTTTTCAGATTCCCACGTCCCCACATCCCATGCAGGAGCATTCAATCCATATAACCCCCAAACTTTCAAACTGACTAAAAAATCTGAGGCTAACCTTTCTGCTACGTCATCTGGCCTTAACCCCAAAACCTTCAAATTCAAATCAAAGTCCACTCTCAATAAAACATCACAAAACAAGCAGACAACTTTGAAAACAATACCTATTACTAAAAGCAATCATGAACTGTTAAGTAACAATATTCAATCTAGCAGCTCCATTGTCCTAAATTCACAGAATGCTAGTTTGGAAATGGTAAGGGAAGATGATCAAAAAGAGAAGAAGCGAAGGAGGGAAGCTGTGGAGAGGGCTGAAGAGATGGTTGATAATTTAAATCAGCATTTTTTAACTGCAAGTCCTGGCAACCGGGACTGCTGGGACTCATGAAAATCCTTAGCTGGAATTGCCAGGGATTGAGCAACCCGCATGCAGTTCCGAAGTTACGTAAGCTGGCTCAGCAGTATCGACCGGATGTCATATTTTTATCAGAAATATTATCAAAAACTAGGAAGGTGGAAAGTATTTGTGTGTTGCTGAAGTTTGAAGCGTGTTTTGTCGTGGATGTGGAGGGGAGAAGCGGAGGATTAGCAATTTTGTGGAGAGAGTCTTCTCAATGTAGTATTCTCAATTTCAGTCGTAACTTCATCAATCTTTCAATTAAAGATGTTAAGAAGGGGATTGGCGGTTAACTTGCTATTACGGTTACCCGGAGAGGAATAGACGAAGACAAGCATGGGATTTCATTCGCGATATTCACAACATGTCAAATATGCTATGGTGTATCATCGGGGATTTTAATGATCATCTCTCACAACAGGACAAACATGGAATTCATTCTAATCCGAATTGGTTGTGCGAGGGCTTTCGGCAGGTGGTTAGTGATTGTGAACTCGTCGACATCCCGATTGAGGGACACCATTTTACTTGGATTAAAAGTAGAGGTACGGACCAGGTTGTAGAGGAGCGGCTGGATCGTGCAATGGCTACTTCGAATTGGTTGTCATTGTTTCCATCGGTAAAGTTAACTAATCTAATTGCAGCGCATTCGGACCACAGTCCGATTCTGCTCTAGTGCGAAGGTGTTTTTCATGTGCAACAAACTCATTCTTTCAGATTTGAGAACTATTGGTTGGAAGAGGAAGGCATACAGAATGTTGTCCAAACCGGTTGGTCGTGAGGGATTAACGAAGATGTCATACAGCGCATTGAAAATTGTGCTGCTGAATTACAGAGGTGGGATAGATTACAGTTCCGGAAGCGAAGAGAAGAGGTTAAGAGGTTGTAGAATGTAATGGAAATCGGTAGGCGACATCTCGATAAGGATTCTATGGCGGTTTTCATCGAAGCTCAAAAAGATTACACTAAGCTGCTTATTAAGGAGGATGATTATTGGAAATAACGTGCAAAAATGCACTGGTTACGTGACGGAGATCGTAATACCAAGTTTTTTCATATGTCAGACACAACTCGTAAGAAATTCCAGAAAATTTCTATGTTGCAGCAGGATGAAGGAATAGAAGTGACAGATCAGTCTGGTATGTGTGATATTGCGAGAAGGTACTTCGAAGAGTTGTTTGCTACTAAGGCTGGTAATCAAGAGGCAGTGTTTTCCCTTATCCAGCCAGTAATAACAGAGGAAGTGAATAATAGACTGACAACCCCTTTACTTATGGATGAATTGTATAATTCCTTGAGGGAAATGCATCCTGATAAATCGCTGGGTCCGGATGGTTTTAATCCTGCGTTTTATCAGAACTTCTGGGATTTGTGTGGAAGAGATATTTTCATAGCAGTAAAGAATTGGTTGGATAGAGGCTTTTTCCCGCAGGCTCTGAATGATACAAATGTTCGTTTAATTCCTAAGATATCTAACCCGCATAATATGAAGGACTTTCGTCCTATCTCATTATGTAATGTAATTTATAAGCTTGTGTCTAAAGCACTAGCTAATATATTGAAGATGACGTTGGATTCTTGTGTATCGGAGGAACAATCGGCTTTTGTGGAGAGTCGCTCTATACTTGATAACGCGATGATTTCTATAGAAGTTATACATGCTCTTAAGAGAAAGACTAAAGTCATAAAGGCTCACTTGGCTCTTAAAGTGGATATCATTAAGGCGTATGATAGAGTGGATTGGAGTTTTCTCCGTGGTATGTTGTACAGAATGGGATTTGCGGAAAGATGGATTCACTGGATGATGATGTGCGTCTCCTCGGTGCACTATACTATTCTTGTCAATTCAGATAAAGTGGGACCGATTGAACCAGGGCGTGGATTGAGGCAAGGGACCCCCTGTCTCCTTACCTATTCATTCTTGTATCAGAAGGTCTTACAACTCTTATTAGGGGAGCAGTGGCGAGAGGCGATATTCATGGGATCCAAATTTGTAGAGGGGCACCTACTGTGTCCCACCTTCTTTTTGTTGATGATTGTTTTTTGTTTTGCAGGGCTAACCTTACTGAAGTTAGACATCTTATGGATTTGATTAGTATCTATGTTGAGGCCTCGGGGCAGGAGATTAATTTGAATAAATCTGAGGTGTTTTTTAGCAGGAATATGAGCAACCCGGCCAAGGAAGACCTTGCCAGCATTATGGGAGTGCGTCACGTATTGGGTACTGGAAAGTATTTGGGTTTGTCCTCTATGATAGGTAGAAGTAGGAAGGAAACTTTCTCTTATATTAAAGATCGCATTTGGAATAAAATTAACTCTTGGAGAGGTAGAGCTTTATCAAAAGCAGGGAGGGAAGTTATGATCAAATCGGTGCTCCAAGGTATTCCGTCATATGTTATGAGCCTGTTTATCCTACCATACGCGATTTGTAGTGAAATTGAGAAGTTGTTGAATTCTTTTTGGTGGAGTGGAGGGAGCAATAATAAGGGTATTCACTGGATGGCATGGGATAAGTTGGCGTGTCCGAAGAAGGAAGGAGGAAAGGGTTTTAGAGATTTCCGAGCTTTCAATATGGCTATGGTTGCTAAGCAAGGATGGAACATGGTGTCCAAACCTCAAGCCCTTGTGTCCAGAATCTTCAAAGCTAGGTACTACCCTAGAACTACTTTCTTTGACGCTAATATTGGTTACAATCCTAGTTTTGTGTGGAGGAGTATTTGGAAGTCGAAGGAGGTCTTATCTATGGGTTGTAGGTGGAGTATTGGAGATGGTAGTCACATCAGGGTTATGCAGGAGCCTTGGATCAGGGGAAAGAGGGAAGGGTGTTTGAGTGGTCCCCAAAAACAACGGGCATATGATATTTCAGTCAGAAATCTTATTCTTCCTAATGTGAAATAGTGGGACTTACGAATTATTAGAGATTTGTTTAGTTGTGCAGAGGCCGAGGATATTTTACAGGTGCCTCTTTTGGAGGAGGTGAAAGAGGATAAGATTATTTGAAAGGAAGAACCTAATGGAGTCTATAGTGTGCGTTCTGGATATAGGTTGTGGAGAAGCCTGCGGAAAAGGAATGAGAACCGGAGAGAAGAGGAGAATTGGACTAGTCTTTGGAATATTATAGCTCCTCCTAGGATTAAACATCTCATGTGGAGAATTTGTAAGGAGTATCTACCTACGCGGTCTAGACTTCGTCAACACCAAGTCCATTGTTCAGATACTTGTCAGTTTTGTGATAATAATCTTGAAGATGACTGGCATGTTTTTTTTTGTTGTAATGAGACTAATCAGTGTTGGAGGGCAGCAAGTTTGTCTTCTATCATAGATGCTCGATTATATGCTTTCCATAATGTTAAATCTCTTCTTTTTTATATTTGTAGCAAGGAAGATAGGAAAGTAGCTAGTAGATTTTCTTTTATGCTTGACGAAATTTGGAAGAATATGAATAATCTCATTTGGAATAATGAGCAAGAGGCAGCCTCGAAATTGGGATGGGTAGCTTTTCATAAGTGGCAAGATTGGTATACGGCCCATGAAAGTCGTAAACCCATAGGCACCCTACAGCTTTCTTCGTCTTGGATTCCGCCTAGGGAAGGTTGGCTAAAATGTAATGTGGATGCAGCATTTAATAATCAGAGAAGTACTTCTAATAGGGGTTGGTGTTTGCGTGACCATAATGGGATGTTTATTACAGCATGTGTGGCTTGGGATCCTGGAACTATGTCTGTCGTTGAAGCCGAAGCCATGGCTCTCAAAGAAGCTATTCATGAGTCCAGTGTCAAGCAGCGGAGTAATGTGGTTTTCGAGTGTGATTCTCAGATAGTCGTTCAAGCCATTCATTCTTCTTATAAAGGCAATTCAGAGTTTTATGTCATTCTTGATTCATAAAAGCCATATTAGATACAAATCCAAACTTTGAGGTAAAGTTTATTAGGCGTCAAGCGAATATGGTTGCCCACTCTATTGCTAGGGCGGCCAATTCATGGCCTAGGCGTAATGTGTTTAATTCTGCTCCTCTTTGTATTGAACAATTTCTTATTAATGATATGCGTTAAGTTTGTTTTGATTAAAAAAAACTTATTTGAAAATGAGTGAAAATTTATTGGTTTTGGTGTTATAAATGATGAAAGTTATTAACTTTTAAATCATTCCTATAAATAACTAATGGAAGTTACTAACACTATTTTTTTCTAATTTTTTTATTTATAAAAAGAAATAAAGGATATTTTAGGAACTAAAATAAGCCACTCCTTGCATGAATAACAACGCAAAAATATTATTTTATTTGGAAGGCACGACAATAAATAAAATAATAAATAGTGGTTATGGAATTTAAGAAATTGATGATTGAAGGAAAGGAATTTAATGTTCATTTGCAGAAATTATTTGATAGTATCATCAATTTTAAAAAAATTATTGTGTCATTGATAGTATCTTCATCAAATTTAATTAATTCAGGTTATATATTGAAAAGAAAAATATTTTATTTTATTTCTTTTCAAAATAACGATAATGGATGGGATGAAAATCAATTTTATAGATGCTATTTTTTAATTTAGTAATTAATAGATAAATATATATTAAAGTATCATAAAAAAAATTTAAAAAAATTATATATTAATTCAAAAGATTATACATACATAAATAATTAGTTATTCAAATAAGATGTTGAGTACTATTTTAAACGATTGAAACATTTATTATGATCACTATGTCAAATTTTTTTTTATGTTTAGTACTACCTCTGGTCCTTTTTATAAGGAACATTTCATTTTTTTAAATTCATTAAATAATTAATGTATCTGATCTATAGTGCAGATCAGATACATTAATTATTTATTGATTCTAAAAAGGTGAAGTGTTCTTTATAAAAATAACTTAAAAGAGTAGTAGTATTCTGCAATTATAATCTGGGCTACTGTTTTTCATTTATGCACAGAATTTTGGAGTACTCTTCATGGCATATCCCGTGAGTGATATCAAAATCCTTTTTTATAAAAGCGGACAATATTAGAATTAAATTAATTTAGATAAAAAAATATGTTGTCTAAACATGCTAATAATATTATTACATTTTAAAGTTAATAAATAATGCTATTCACCCTTACATTTTGTCTAAGCATTATTCCTTCATGCCTTGACTTTAGATAACAACATCTCTTTTATAATGCTAATAATGAATTAGATAACTACTAAAATTATTAAATTAATTATTACGTCTATATTTATCATTTATTAAAATAATTATAAATATAATTAGAATAGAGTAGTGACTTTAGATAATTTAATTAATTTAATACCCTTTGGAATAATGCTATTCACCCTTACATTTGTTAATTTTGATTTAAAAATAGGTTCTCTAAACATGCTAATACTTTTTCATTATGTCAAACGCTAGTGATATGAAGTTAATAAACGTTTATTTTGTTGTGATTATAATGTAAAATAATGGGTTAAATAGTGTTTACCCTCTGTCATATAGGCGTGTTTTGGTTTACCCCCCTTAAAGAAAAAAAAAATTTATTCCCCCCTCAACTTTCTCAGATTCCATTTACAAAGACCCTGATGCACCTATGGGTCCAAGATTCTGTGACGTGGTGTGTTGACCTTGCTGACTGGGTATGAGTTGACTGCCACGTGTGATTTATAATTTGGTTAAAGTAGTTATTCTTCTTCATAGTGATAGCTCTTCTTCTTCTTCATTCGTGAGAGTAGTTCTTCTTCTTCGTTCCTGAAAGTTGCTCTTCTTCTTCTTCTTTGTTCATCTGGAAAAACCCTAAACCTAAATGGATAGAAGTCAAAGTGTTGATAGCAGCAATTCTTGTGAAAATCCAACCGGTCCTATGTGTGGCTGTCGTCGTCCGATGAAGATGTTGGTGGCGAAGACCATACAAAACCGCAATAGGAGGTTTTGGAAGTGTCGAAACACAGGGGTGAGTGGAATTCTTCGAAACACTGTTTGTTATCGTTTTTGGTTAATGCTTCATTAATGTTGTTGGTTTTTACAGATGGGTGGTAGCTGTGAGCTTTTTATTTGGGATGATGAATTAGACAACTACATGAATGGCTTGTCAAATAATGGTAGTTGTTGCAAAAATTGTGATGTGGTACATTTGAAGTTGGATATGACTGCAAATAAGCTTCAAAAAGCCAAGTTGAAGATAGCTGTTTTGAAGAAGAAAAATTTCCAACTGAAATTGGCCATTTGGGTGTCTTTGATTATGTTTGCAGTAGTTTACAAGACCATGTATTTGTAGCTGTCCTGTATTGGTCTGAATTTATGCTATTGTACTGTCATTAGTATGTGCTATAGGATTTTAGTTGTTTGAATCAGTGTATGAAGAATTTTATGTAATGAATTGGTTGCAGCCATGTACTAAGAAGTTTATGTAATGAATTCTTGAGTTAAATTAGTAAAGCTTCATTTTTAAAGTCATTCATCACAATGTGTACAAATTGTTTTCTCAAAACATAGGAATTTCATGTCATTCAAAATTGGCCATAACAAAGTGGCATTGTCAATACAAAAAGGCATAAGCCATAACAAAATGATGTTGTCATTACATAAAGGCCATAACAAAGTGGCATTGTCATTACTTAAAGGTTCCAAAATAACTAATAACTAAGTCCTAGATTGCAACCATCAAAATAGCCCTGAAACTACTTCCTCATTTTCCTCTTGCCTCTATAAGAACCACCTTCTTCTTGTGTTAAAACCCCTCCCTCTTATTCTGGTACACAGATAGGCTGGTTAGAATTTGAACCAGGTCATATGATTGGTTTCTGAAACCACTTCAGCTTGATTCTTTCACCTGGCCTCTTCTTGATTGACATTATCTTTTTCCCCTTCTTAACTTTACCCTTGGCAGCAGGTGCAATTCCTTGAATCACCTCACTTTGACTTGCAGCAGGTGGCTGTGTCTGAGTTGCATCAGGTATGCTTGAAATAAGCTCATCAGAAATGTCACCAAAATAGTCACCTGGTTGATCTGCAGCACCTGCAACTGTTTCATTTTCTGGTACCGTGGGAGCATCACCTGGCTCTGGGGCAACATTTGGTTCAGGGACAACATCACTTTGCTCTGCTGCAGCATTAGATTCCTTGACCTTTTTTTGCAAAACAAGACAGATACCAGACATATACCATATCAGACAGCATGACATTATGGGGCCACTTGTCTAGTTTTAGGGTAGATGTGGAGCACCTATTCATTAGATACTTTCTTATCCACTCACACATAGACAAAATAGGCTTGTCCCCAGCAGCTAAGATTGTGGCATTAAAAGATTCAGCTATATTGTTCATAAGAATATCACATTTAGGGTAGAAAGAGAAAGCATGCTTACACCAACTTTTTGGAGGAATTCCCATTAACCAAGCCCATGCTTTAGGATCAACTTGTTTCAGCTCAGTTATCTTTTGCAACCACCCTTGGTAGTAAGTTGATTTTGCAGCCCCCATCATCAGATCTCTAATTAAACTGCCACTACCAAATTTTTTTTTGAAATTTGAATAAAGATGCCTTAGACATAGCCTATGTTCAATTGTTTCAAACATTTCCTCAAAAACAGCTACCAAACCCTGCATCATGAATAGATATCAGTAAACAAAAACATGTTACTATTATTAAGAAAAAAAAACGGACAGATAAACTTACCTTTTGTTGATCAGAGATAAAAATATATCTCTTGTCTTGTCCAATATCAGCCATTAACAACTCAAGAAACCATCTCCAGCTGTCCTTTGTTTCTGTCTCAACAAGTCCAAAGGCCAAGGGAAAGTATTGATCATTAGGATCCCTTCCCACAGCAATCAATAACTGACCTCCATACTTTGTTTTCAGATGACAGCCATCCACTCCCACAAAAGGTCTACAACCATTAATGAACCCCCTCTTTACAACCATCAAAGCAGAAATAGAAAGCACCAAACCTTGGTTGAATGGAAGCACTTGGTCTCTCCACTGTGATACTTAGAGTGTTGTCAGGGTTCACTCTATGTAACTCAGCCGCATATCTTCTCAAATTTGCATACTGTTTGTCAGCATCTCCCTCTAAGATCTTATTTGCTATGAGTTTAGCCTTCCATGCCCTCCCCACAGTGATTCCCACAGAATAGTTTTATCGCATATCCTGAACAATGTCATAGATCTTAACATTTTCTGATGTTTGCATCTTCTTCAATACAGCCTTAGCCACCCACCTAGAGTTAGCAGATTTGTTATCCAAAACCCTAGCACATGTATGTTTGTCCACTATGGTTTTAATAGCAAAAGTGTGCTTGTGGCCCACTTTAGAGCAAAGTACTAAAAAACTACACTTGGCCCTACACTCAACCCTAACTCTATATGACTCATTTTTAATGAAAGTTATCTCCCTCCCATTTAATACGGACCACTCACGTATTGCTTCTCTAAAATCATCTAGGGTATTAAATTCCATACCCCACTCAAATTTAAAATTCATATTCAAATGCTTCTTCCTAAACTTTTCAAACCTTGGCCCTTTCTCATCATCACTTATATCAGGATCAGAGCTATCAAGCTCATCACTCACATACTCATCATCCTCCTCCCATTTCTTCTTATTGGATCCACTAATAAATCCACCAATTGAGGGTGATGCATTAATAGGTACAGTGACATCAATACCTTTAAAGCCATCAAGATTTGCAGTTGCTCGTTCATCCTCACTATCATCTAGTCTTTCCACTGCCTCTTCATCACAAACCTCCAGTTCGACAATCTCATTGACACACCTAGGAGACCTTACTGAGTCTCTTATATCAACTACATCATGCTCAACAAACATTTCCCCTTCTACTTGGGTTGTACAAGCATATGCTGCAAAATCGTAGCAGTCATCATCATTCTTAAGCTGGAAAAAATTTTCATCGATTTCAATAATCTTTGTCCATGTTCTATAACTCCCTAAAACATAACCCCACCCGATCACCAACCTATGAACACAATCCATTCTCCATTTATCAATTTCTAACCCAGACACTAATGTGGATACACCTCCCCTATAAATGGTAACCCCATCACTTAACTTTACAAATTCACCTCCATGGTGAAATACGGAGTTGAAAACTTGAATCTTCTGAAAATCAAAACAAACGAACTAAATAACCTAACAAACCCCTAAAATATCAGAAACGACATTGAAAGGTTTGAAAAAATACGAACCTTGTCAGCTTGAGCATGAGAAACACCATCGCCTTCCTTGTGCTTCTCAGGTTCCACACATTGGTTGACGATGGTGGCTTCATTCGGTTTACGGCTTTTCTTTGATTTCTTGCCTTGTTTCGATTGCTTACGGCTATTCTTCTTCATCGTGAAGCTGGAACTCTTCGTCTTCCTTCCTATTTCTGGTTCTGAATAAACCCTAGATATTCAAGGGGGTAGAAGTAGAAATGACTTTTCAAAAATATTTTCATATTAATATAACTTAACTTATCACACGTGGCAGTCAACTCAAGGTCAACACGCCACGTCACAGAATCTTGGACCCATGGGTGCATCAGGGTCTTTGTAAATGGAATCTGGGAAAGTTGAGGGGGGAATAAAAAAAAATTTCTTAAGGGGGAGAAAACCAAAACACGCCTATATGGCAGGGGGGTAAACACTATTTAACCCTAAAATAATTCTTTAAATAACTAACTATTGTTAATTGTGTACACTATTCAAATCTAAAATGGGGGAATTAGTTATTTTTTCTTTGTGTAACTTCTAAGTAGTTTTGAAGGGCAAAAGAGAAAAAAAAAATATGCTACACCAAAAAGATGTTTTGCCCTTATATATTGTTATAGATGTTATAGATTATAGATTATTGATAGAATTATACTTACCACAATCATTGTCATCAATATTTCTTGTTAATAGTTTTGCTTCGTTGTTATCAGTTTGTTGGAAAATTGGGTATGTAAAATTTTGATCTGTAAATTAATTTTGAATTAATAGACCACCCAATTATTTTTGCAAAATTAATTAATATTTTTTAAATATAATGTATTAAAGTATAACCTATAACATAAATTAAAGTTTCTAATCTGGGGATGGAATGCTACTAGCATGTGTGGTACTCGGTCCAGCTTCACTGTCATGAGCTCTTGAATAAAACCGAGAAGTAAGATTGACATTCGTCAAGTCTTGAAATGGCATCATGGTTCTCATATTAGAAGTATTAGATGTTTGAACTTGTTTTTCTTTGTCTTTATTTTGTCTGTAAGTCGAACGCCTTCTAGCTAATTCTTGTTGTCTTTGCTCAACACTCATTTGCTGTCTTCGATCTCTTGCATTTTGTGCTCGTCTTTCTCTTTGATGTTCTCTTAAATCTTGATTACTGATATTTTCCATTATATTATTTTATCTGTAAAATTAAATGTAGTATTTAAAAAAATTATAATACAAAAATGAATGTGTCGTGTACTATAGATATGGTATGACATTATCCTAACCCATGTATTAACTTTAATGATTTTATCAATGAATCAAAAAATAAATATGTCTATATACAACACATATTTTCATACAACTATATATATATATAATCTATTATAAAATTCACTAACAAATAATATAACAAATACGATATTCAAACATAACTCAAAATAGATATTAACCGCAAACAACAATTCTAAAAAAAATATTTTTTTAATCAAATACCTTTTTAAAATAATAAACAACCATTGACCAAAAACCAAATGAGAGACAAATCACTATGTACCATCCAATTAAGTAATAAAGAGTGAAGATGACTATGTACCATCCAAATGAGAGACAGATCACTATGTACCATCCAATTACATATGTATACATAATACAGAGTGAAGCACTACATAATCAAGAAAATAGTGGCTATTCAAATTACATATGTATACATAATAAAATAATATTTTTGCGTTGTTACTCAAATATTGTTTTCTGTACCATTCTCCAAGTGCATGCAATTACGGAAGGTTTTAGAGATTTCCAAAAGTAATTTACAACAATAATAGAAAGGTGCATGTAATGCATTTGTTGAAACGAAAATGATTGATTACCAGATTGCAGTTGGCACGTTCAAAGTCGAGAATTTTGATGGCGACGATCTCGTTGAAAGGAACACAAATAGCACGATGAACGGAAGCACTAATGTAACACTCTAAACTCCGCAACAAATAATAACAAAATATCAGAGTAAAATCAAACATACAACATTTAAGATGCTAATGTCAACATTACACCTGCTCATACATACGACATGTAACTCCTAAATATCACAATTAAAACATTTTTAATTAATCTTCACTACAGCAGCGGAATTTCAACGAAAATATAACAATGTTAACGCCACATAATCCTCATCAAGTAAATAAAGTGATAACAAATAATAAAGTAAACAACGACAAGCATTCCGAAACCCAGTGTTACAATCAGAGCATACGTGACTCAACGAAATAAAAAAGAAGACTTCGTCTTCACTACACTCCAGCTTCGCACTAAACTTGATCATCTGCACGTTACCCACATAAAGGTAACATTCAAATAGAAGGGGTGAGATTCTCAAATCAATCATAAGAAAATGCATAAGATAAGTATGAAAGAACATAATCCACATATAGTTCACCCTATCATCACAACATCAACGAAACTACCATTTTCCACATACAATAGATAATCATATGATTCACAATACAATACAATGTGATGCAATGCAATGAGACCCACGACTCGACTCAATGCATGCGGTACCAGTTCGATCCCTTTTTCATGATTATAATTCCCGTCGGAATTTCCATAATAGTCGCTCACACCCCACATGGGCACGCGGCATCCGTGATCTCTCACACCCCACATGGGCACATGATCACCTCAACAACAACAACAACAACAACACAATTCTTTATCAAAGAATCCCGATAAGACGCTCACACCCCACATGGGCACACGACTTATCGCACAACAGATGCAACATGGCATGCATATAACGACAACATACGACGATAACGAAATGCATATGACTAACAATGCGTCAATACATCATACTACAACTATCCAACACGCAGCATAAGCCTGCCAACACATACAACGACAGCAATCCACAACCACAACATGCATACACGCAACCGAATTCATCATTTCAACTCATGACACATAATAACATACACAAAAACCCAATTAACGCGTCGAATGGTTGGAATTCTGGTACTGAAATTAATTTTAACAAAAATTATATGAAACCATATTTCCAACGCTTCGAACAGCGACTGAAACGGACCTACGGATCAAAAGATACAAATTTTTAAAGTTTTAGAAAGTTCGGTTCGTCTCAGCTCTGTTCGCCTGATGCTCGCCCAGAGAAGCACCAGCGAAACCACTTTCACCTGGAGAAATCCCCCTTCGCCTGGCGAATTCCCTTTTTGCCTCATGCTCGCCTGGCGGAGCAGAGGCGAATTTCCTTCGCCCATACAAATTCCAGAAACCCTTATTTTTCACCCTTCGCTCGCCTCTCAATTCGCCTGCCGACCATCAAGCGAAGTCACTTTCGCCTGGAGAATTTTCCTTTCGCCTGGCGAATCTGCGGGAATTAGCAATCCTGCGATTGCGATTCTGCACAACTCAGACCCCAATCCTTTTCCAATTCCACTCACAGTCAGTCCAAAAACACACATATAACCACATATAAACACACGCATAAGTAGGAAATACAGAAGTCACAATTCAACTGATAATTTATGCATTCTTTCTCCTATCAAAAATTTTGACACGCGAAAACCCCAATTTCAATTCAACACAACAACACATAGGGATGATCCTAAAGATTTATCTACCCTCATACAAATATTATGCAACCCTTAGAGATTAAAGAACCCCACCCTTACCTCAGATGAAGATTCTTCAGATGCTCTCTAAGCCCTAGCTCTGCTTCCCTTTCCTTTCCTCTTTTTCTCAGAATATGATCGATCACCACAATGATTCTCTCCTTTCCCATTTCCTCCTTTTTCCAACTATAACCCTTAGACCCCTAATATGTTTTTCCATCTTTACCCTTACTAATCCTCATGAATGGACCACCTTGTCCTTATCATCTCTCCACTCATCTTATCCAATTTTAATTAAATAAAATAATTAAACTAATTATTTTAAATCTAATTAATTCCAACTAAATTATTTAAATTAATAATTATTTACTAACCACACCACATATCTCTATCCCATTGGCCACACACCCTTCGATACCTTATTTTCTATAATTCTAAGGTCTCTACTCCATACTAAGGAAAACCAACCTCAACCAAAACACACATAATCATACACAAATACACAACATCATACAATTTTAATTACGAAAAATAATTAAAATAAATCAGGGTGTTACAGCTCTCCCCCACTTAGAATATTTTCGTTCTCAAAAATTTACCTCATGCGAACAACTCCGGAAACGACCCTCGCATCCTGCTCTCTAACCCCTAAATCATAAAAGGCAGCACCACGAATATCACAAAACCACAAACTACCTCATCAATAACATCAACAAGATGCAGTGCTCATGCAATGCACTCGACGACCAACTCAAGACGTAAAGAATAACCGAGTTACGCACTCACATGTTCACTCTTGAACCAGAACACAACACAATCGTTACAATCACTACGATAACACTCCCCTAATTCCCCATCCCAGGAATTAGCTACTCGCACTCGGATCACCACCATAGGAAACGAGGCAACCACAGAGATAAGAATATAAAGTTCCACGACACAACGTCGTCCTAACCACTTCAACATAGTCGGAATACTAACCTCGTGGTCACACAATCATCAAGACAACAATTCTACGATTCACCAATCGAACATGTAACTAGTAATACATGATTAATATTTAAAACTTTCACCATATCATTTCCATTCCTGCAGGTCCTAACGTTCAACCTTTGAACTCCTACCGTTCACGCACGCATATTCGAACTGCGCTACATCACGCTTATGTTGCGCACTCTGATTACTCGCAACTATCAAATCTATCAATTTTACATCCAACTTCTTACTCTCTCTAATATTCACCAGGAAGTCATCATTCACCTTTTATATACCCAACCTCTCACTCTACTGAGTCAGCTCACACACCAGATATAAGTCTTTGGACTGCTACTCAATTCTAATTCTCTGACTATCAAAGCAGACATATGAAAAGACTTTCGACCTAACTCATCAGGCACGTCATTAACTTTACCAATAGGATAATTCGAGCCAAGGTCGTGACTCATCAAGAATTCTAACCATCCGCATTGTCTCATACTCTATTCCTTCTGACCACACAGGTGTTCTACACTCTTGTGATTACTAAACACTTCGAATCTAGATCCATAAAAATAATACCTCCGGATCCTCAACACAAATGCAATCGTAGCCAATCCCAAATCTTGAACAGGATTGACCCTTTCATGAATCCTCATTTGTCGTAAGGCATAAGCTACGACTTCACCATCTTACATTAGTACACTGTTTAAACTCGTCACAAACACATCCCAATACCCCACAAACGGTTTATTAGGCTCGGGCAGAATCAAAACTGGAGTTGTAGTCAACATTTACTTCAACTCTCTAAAACTTTTCTCACAACGAACATCCCCCAAACAAATGACTTACCCTTCGCGAGTCAACTGAGATAACGGAAATGCTAACTTGGAAGAGTCTTCCGTAACCCGCGGTAATAACCTATTGAGTCCAAAAATCCTCTAATCTCCTTAACCAACTTCGGAGCTTTCTCATTGTAGAACTGCATCTACTTTGGATGGATCCACGACAACACCCTTATCTGAAATAACATAACCAAGAAAACTCATCCTTATCAACCAAAAATCACGCTTTGATAACTTAGCATAAAACTTCATCTCTTTCAATACTTGTAACTCAATTCTCAAATACTCTACACGTTCTTCTTCTGATTTTATAATAGATTAGAATATCCCCAACGAACACCACTTAGAACTTATCCGATTAAGTATGGAAGATATGATTCGTAATCCCCACACACACCCCAAGCACATTATAAGCACCGAACAACATCATCCTATATTGTAATACTCCAAACCGAGTTCCAAAGATTCCAAGTCATATATTCTTGAAAGTGGACACTTATCCTTAAGCACTTTGGAGAGTTATCAATCTGCATAAAAACACACTTATCCACTGGAATGCCTACCCATCAAATAGTACACAAATCTCATTTATGTCCATCAGTAGAATAATCTCCCTATCAACAAACAACCGTTTAGTATCGAATCAACACTCTCCAATGATAGAGATGCATGATTAATACTACCACAACCATAACATACGCAACCTTTAAAATTCATTCTGAGTTCGAAACAATTTATCCAAAACAGCTTAACAACCTCTGGTTCTGGTTACCACATTCCATATCAATTCTTCTTACGGGGTTTCGACCCACTCAAGGTTTCTGTTCACACGAGATTTTCAACCCATAACAAAGTAATACCATCAAGAAACTTCAAATCATCCCTTTCTCTACTAACAATACCGAAGCTCTCCAAGGCGACACCCTTGGTCTCACAAATCTTCTTTCTAGTAAATCTTTTAACTGCTCTTTCAGTTCTACTAATTCTAACGCCGAGATCATGTATGATGCCATAGAATATGGTACCAGGGATAAGATCAACAGAGAATTCCACCTCTATCTTTAGCGGCGCATCCAATATGTCATCCAGAAACACGTCTGAAACTCACGCACAACTGGCAGTTCATCGTGTGACTTCACTGCTAATCTCCAGGACACCATCATCGCAAACATGGAAAACATCTAAGCATCATCTCTTGAGAGTTCTTCTACTTACTTAGCAGGTATAACCCTAACTCTTCACTTTCGTCAAAGTTAGGTTCACTCTTTGCTCTCTAAGAAGCAATCATCAACGATACCAGATCATTTCCTCTTAGAGACATCCCAACTTACCGATGTACAAAACCTCAAATCTGCCTCATCTTCAGATATATAAGAATCTACATCAGCTCATCAAAACCATCTGTAAGCACTTTGCGTAACCTCGAACAATTCACTGAATATATTATCTAAGCCAACAAGATACGTCTATTCTATCCCGCATAATCCCATCTACTATCAACAAGAGATTAAGGGTGATCAGTTCCTCAATTTGTTAATAGACTGCCGACCATCATGATGGGGCATAAACCATCTTTAACAAACTATAATAGTGTTCCTTGCATCTTGTGCACAAGCTATCTAAGGCACAATCCTTAGTTGACATAAGCATTCTTTATGTATTTCCTTCAGTTTCAGAAATAACACCCTCTTACAACTCCTACATTCTTGAAATCAGCAGCACACTACCTTACTTATCCAAACGATTGGTAAACACAGGGTTTAGCTCCTACCAATGTGTCTCAAGAATAACATCATCTTGTTCCAACTGAAGACAAACTGTGTCCATCCTTAGGAAACACGTCAGGATGCTCCACACATCACTGACATCTCTAGCCAAAACAACGTCTTCCCCCTCACAAGGAGGCAAACAACGAGGATACCTGACCGTCTTCCCTCGAGGATCACACCATTATCAAACAGGTGAACAATCTAACACTGCACTCCCTCATGCAGTAACATGATATCCGATCTCTCCAACAACGGGAACAACATTGTCCCAATCAACAATTGCACTCTTGCAATCAACGACACACTAAGCCAACACTCCACACCTGAAGCATCTTGGAGAAACACAAGCTTCTCCCCCACTTGTCTCACTCTCATCTTGCAGACATGGGATTAGAAAATAAGAAAGCGCTGATAGTGTTTCACACCGATATCACATACTAAGGAACAAACAACTTCGACAGTATTCAACTATTACACCACAACGACTCGACGACTTGGCCGGATGGACCGACCTGCTCTGATACCACTATGTAACACTCTAAACCCCCGCAACAAATAATAACAAAATATCAGAGTAAAATCAAACATACAACGTTTAGGATGCTACTGTCAACATTACACCTGCTCATGCATACGACATGTAACACATAATTATCATAATTAAAACATTTTTAATTAATCTTCACTACGGCAGTGGAGTTTCAACGAAAATATAACAATTTTAACGCCACATAATCCTTATCAGGTAAATAGAGTGATAACAAATAATAAAGTAAACAACGACAAGCGTTTCGAAACCCAGTGTTACAATCAGAGCAGGCGCGACTCAACAAAATAAAAGAGAAGTGAAATTCTGGCCTATGCAGACAGCAGATGTCCTAACACATGTCAAGACATTGTGCTACATAATCATTTAAACTCAGAGGCGTAACAGCAGACTGATACCTTGAATATCAGAACTGTACAATCACAGATGTCACGACATCTGATCCAACATGTCAATCAAGACTGAACTGAAAAAGCAGAATGATAAACAACACAAAATATGATGACCCATTTCGGTGCAACTCACCTACATCTGGGGGATACCAATCCAGGAAGAAGTAATCACTATCAGTAGTATAGTTTTATGTAAACAACCTCAAGTTTACAGAAATCACCGACGCTAACCTATCACTACCCAATGAAGACTTTATCATTAGAAGTCACATCTAAATTATAAGAGAACCCCTCTCACTTCCTAAATCACAACCTGTGATTATCTAACAGTTACTACATCATAATTGTATCTACCCTATAGAAAGACACCCCTTCCAATACACAATTCAGTCAAGAATCCTTGACTAACAAGTTAACTGGATTTGCTTCAAAGCTTCATCCAAGAATACTCACGATTCATTGCCTACGGGCTTCTGAATCTGTACAAGTTCTTATGTCTACCACACTGCATCAAATTGATACAGAGGGAAACTTACAAGAGAAACCTATGACTCTCAAGCCTAAACCTTACTTTATAAAATAGGATTCTTAAGTCTATGTCGTCCTCCCTCTCTTTTTTGTCTAGGCCTTGGTCTTCTTTTATATTTTTCTGCTGAGTTGGGCTTCATAACTTTGATCCTTGATCCACTGCCAATCACCTTGAATCTTGGAACATATTCAAAACCAAAACCTGTTGTAACATTCATGATGTCGGATCTTCATGTTGTGACATTTTACTTGACATCTTTAGTCTGGGGATGAAAACCTCCATGTTAAAACATCTTTCACAGCATTTATGTTTTACCAAAATTTAGTCAAACACTCAGAGCTTTCAATCTCCCCCTTTTGACAAATTTTGGCTAAAACATTTTCTTCAGCCTGATGGTGCATGTAGTGGAAAGTACTTGAAACAAGTGCTCAGGAAGAGGAAGAAGATAAGATCTAGTTACCCCCTTCATTCCCTTGTGATACCGGATACATAGAGGATGTAACTCAGATCACAAGACACAACTTGCTCCCTAACTCTGATCACAAAACACAAATATGCATATACCAAGAATGTCGAGGCATTGATCGGTAAAATAGCAAGTGTACTATTTTTACCGATGTAGTAATAGTTGGGGTTATCCCCAAAATCGATCTCTCGAAGACTGCGTGTAATTATAAGTGCAGATGCTATTTCAATTAAACAAAAATGCCTTTAGGGTTTGTTTGTTTTGCAAATTATAATAATAATTAAGAAAATAAGCAGAATGAATAAAATGACTTAAGCAAATATGAGAAGCTATGCTAGGAGAAGTGTATAAATTGCCCTGCCATAAACCCAATTATTATTCAAAGAGATGTGCCTCAAACCTTAGCTTACCCAATCTTATGAGTGTTTTTCCTTAATTCCTTAACAGAAAAACCTTTCATATTCTCCCTTGACCCTAATTCCTTAGCAATCTCAGAATAACATCAAGCAATAGTTCTGACAAGATTATTTTAGGTTATTACGGGGTATTCTCATTCCTAAGCAATATCTACCGCAATATTATTTTACAAAAGCATTAGGGTGGTTTGTTCGACCTAATCCTAACCGTGAATCAAATTCAATTGGTCCGATCGAATAAGCATTAAGAACATTGTAAAATAAAAGCTTAAAGAAAAAAGGCATAATCTCATAGAATAAATCAAAATAGGTTCATTACATTGCAATTTAGGGACACCCCCTAGCATTGGGGGGTTTAGCTATTCATAATGTTAAAAAGAAATACAATACGAAAAGTAGACATTACAATAGTAATCGGATGATTTTGATCTTCAATTGTTAGTACTCCTGAAGAATCTCCCTCTCCGGATCACTTGATCGCATGAAAACTCAATGTAAAATTATTCGTCAAAGAAAAAGTGTTTTTCTCATCTCAAAAACTAGCTTAAGTAATTCCCAATCAAACATAATAGTATGGAATACCCAGAATGCCCCTTCAGGACACTTAATCTAACAAAGTCATAAAAATTGAAATTCGCTCCGCACAAGCCAACACGGGTCGTGTCAGCTGACTCTGCAGGCCGTGTTGGCCCTCTGCCCCAAGGAAAATACAAGTTTTTGCTCCAGACCTCCTGACACGGGCACCCGTGTCAGGCCCCTGTCTTCAATTGCAAATGGCGTATTGCTCCAGACCTGCTGACACGGGTCATTTTGGCTGACACGGGCACCCGTGTCAGCTCCCTGTCTCCATCTCAAAACTCCTTTCTTGGCTATTCTCCTGACACGGCCCGTGTCAGGTAACACTGGGGCCCGTGTCAGACCACTGCTACTATGCGAAATTGCTTCCGGAGCTCCCCGATATCTCCATTCCTCGCATAAGTCATCCAGGGCTTCCCACTATGATCTGGAAATACTTAAAAACAACAAAACACGCGTAAAGTGCAACAAAATCATAAAAACTAATGAAAGAAACAATAATAGGCAGTTGAAGCAAAAAGTAGAAATAAGGGGAAAAACAACAATAAGAACCAACAATATGTTACCGATTGTGCTATTTCGTGCTGAATAATAGACAAAAGACAAGAGGAAATGGTGACCAATCACAACCTCAAACTTATATCATTGCTTGTCCTCAAGCAATGCTCAAGATATCAATTAAGTCACCCCCAAATTTCTTAACAGCCACAGTACCGAAGAGATCTTTCGCAACTCTCTTTCACTTTCCTTTCAACCTTTCCTTCTTACCCGACTGATGACGATCAACTACACTTTCACATCAAAGTACCTCTTTACCTATAAGTTTTTCACACTCTCACCAAATCTCTCGGGTTAAAGTGTTTACACTCAATAATCATAGCATGCAAAGTTAACTCATAAGCTTGAATAACATCTATTTTCATATCATACGCACACAACACACACTTTTTTAGGGCTTTTACGATTGTAATGGGGCTTAGGGACAAGGTGGGACAAACAAACAAAAAGGGGAACAACGAGTGGTTTTTGGCTCAGAATCAGTGTCGTTATTCTTATCATTGTGTTATTTGTTCTGTTTCACAATCACGGGTATCGGGCACCATTTTACTAGGATTCTTTAGTTTCTACTCAATTGTTTCTTTGAGCTTACTTTTGTAATTCTTCAAACTAAATCCTCCTCTAGGTAAGTGCTTTGTTCAATTTTTTTTCTTTTTGTACTTACCTAGTTCATATAGGTATCCCAACCCCAAACTTAGAATTGTTCACAGATCAAAAATCAACAACACTTATCTGAGCAAGGTGAGGGAGTGTTCGGGCTCATGGTTTAATTATGCGGTTAATAAACAAACAAAGAAAAAATGGCTCGAGGGGGGTTAATGAAGGATAACATAAAAAGGGATGGTTGGAAAGGCTCGGGGTTTAAATAAACAAGTGCCTCAGTGCGAATTTGTGTGCATTGAAATTCCAACAGATAAGTACGCAAACTAAGAGTGACAGAGACATACCTGAAGAACCCTCATGATGATAATGTGTTTGGCTTTTTATGATCCTCGCCATGTTTGGTATAACTTACATGTTCCAAAGTACCTTGCGTGTGATGTAGCTTCATCTCAGTCTCGGGTGCATAGTACTCTCGTATCAGTCTGCTGTCTGAAAGTTGCGTCTGATCATTCACTTCAGCAGTACCAACTTTTGGGGATTTCCTGGAGAGTAAGTATGGGTTGCGTCTTTTCCTCCACTAACTACAAGCCTCGTCAATCACCCAGCACAAATACCTCTAATCTGCAAAATACGGAAACACAATACTAAACCAAATAAAAATAACAGAAAGAAAACAACAAATTGAAAACTGAAAGCCTACAAATAACCCCCCCCCCCCCCACACACACACACACACTTGAACCAAACATTGGCCTCAATGTTTTAGAACAAGAATAAGAGGGCACTCACAAAGATCCTAACTCAGGATGCTGACGGTAATTCCACAACACTGCTACATCATCGTATGCGCAGGTAGGATCCGGATTATTTCCTGCAACCAAAACAAACACAAACAGAAAATAAAAAGTAATTAATTAGACAAGCATGGGTTTCCTCCCACGTAGCACTTCGTTTAACGTCGCATGGCTCGACGGGTTACTCCCCAATGCTATGAGGGGTACTTCAGCTTACACGTTTTGTTGCTTTTGTTGCTTGACCTTTCCGCAACAGAGCACCAGTCAGATTCAGGACTACGAGCTACATTGTGATTCAACTCACATCCAACTTCCACATTCTTCCTTTGATTTTTTTCTCTTTTTCTTTGATGCTTCTTCTTGTTGTTGACTTCTTGACTGGATGTTGGAGTCTTGCTAGGTGCAATAGATGACTTAGATGCTGCAACCTGATGGATTATTCCAGAGACTTTTTCAAGAAGTGGTTTTGAGCTTTTGCTTTTTCCCACTGTTCGGATCATTCCAACTGTGGGGTGAATACTTTCCTCTTGACCTTGTTTCTCGAGTTCCAACACTTTCAAGGTTGCTTCTTCTTCAAAATATTTCAAGGTTAAAGGACTAGCCTCAATATCCACACTGCACCGACTAGTCATCAAGAATGGTCGACCGAGTATGATGGTCGTCTCCTCATCCTCAGGTAGATCAATAATCTCAAAGTCTACTGGATATATGAAGTTATCAATAGTCACAAGCACATCTTCTGCTAAGCCATATGACCGCTTGGTTGTGAGGTCAGCAAACTTCAGATTTGTTCCCGTTTCACTTCTTTTCTTTATACCCAGCTTTTTGAAAATTGAGAGGGGCATGAGACTCACGCTAGCACCCGAATCAATCAAGAATCTCTTAAAAGTCCTGTCCTTTATGGTACAGGGGATTGATACAAAACCATGATCTTTCTGTTTGATTGGAATTCTCCTACCTTGTGATTCCCCACTACTCTCCTCAATTAGACTCTTTACCTTCTCTTCACTAGGCTTCTTTTTTCCAATGACCTCCTTCATGAATTTCTTGTATAGAGGCAATTGTTCAAGTGCTTCAAAGAAGGGCATATTAATCTCTAACTTTTTGAATAATGAGCTGAATTTCTCAAAGTCTTTTTCTTGTGTCTCCTTCTTTTTCACTCTTGAGGGATACGGTAACTTGATCTTAGGTTTAACCGCTTCTTTTCTTTTCTCTTCGGTTGGCCCGACTTCTTCTTCTGCAACTTCCTGGCATTTTGTGGTAACAACATTGACATTCTCATGATTCTTCAGATTAGGGATTGTGGCGCTTGGGAGGGCGCCTGGTGTATGAGAACTTGCTAATTGTTGTACTATCTGGCTCATTTGAACCTCCAGATTCTTTATGGAGGTTGTGGTATTCCTATAGCTATTCTGGGTCTCTTCCTGAAATTGCATGTTATGAGTTGCCATCTTCTCAATGGCAATCTCCCATTGTGCTTTTGGGGGGCCTGTTGCTGCTGTGGGTATTGTTGTTGATTCTGATTTTTCCATGAGAAGTTAGGATGATTCTTTCAACCTGGATTATAAGTTTGAACGTAGGGATTATTCTGCTTCAGGAATTTTATCTCTTCAATTTGTTGCGGAGTCGCAACACAATGTGCAATGTAATGGGGTCCACTACAGATCTCACAATTCATGGGATGACCAGTTTGAACTTGTGCCACACTTTGAGTAGCCACTTTCATAGCCTTTAACCCTCTTTCAACTTTCACAGCAATCTGATCTTCCACCTTCACAACCTGATTATTCAACTTCAAGTCAATCACACCCTCATATTTACTCACATTTCGATCATATAACTCCAAATGTTCATTGCCAGCAATAGCTTCAATAATTTTCTTGATACCACTCGCAGTGGTGAAGTTGGATGATCCACCAGCAGCTGTATCAATAAGTTGCTTAGTTTTCATTCGGAGGTCATTGACGAACACCTGCATCTGCTCAGTTTGATCCATGTTGTGAGTCGGACAGGCTATCAAAACCTTCTTGAACCTCTTGTATGCGTCTCCGAGAGATTCTCCATCCTTCTGTTTAAATTTCACAATATCATATCTTTTTCGGATATAAACAGAGGCCGAAAAATACTCATTCAGAAATGCCTTCTCCATCTCTTCCCAAGTGGTAATACTCCCAGCAGGTAACGAGTAGAACCACTCTTCAGCCTCTTCCGCCAGAGTGAAAGGAAACATTCTTAACTTCTTTGCTTCCTCCGCGTGCCCCTTAATCTTGAGAGTGGTGCTCATAGTCAAAAATCTTTGCAGATGTTTGTTCGCATCTTCATTAACCTTTCCGATGAAAGGGCTCCTCTCAAGTTGAGTAATGGTGTTAGGATGCAGCTGGAAATTTGGCACATTCACCAGTTGGTTTACAATGGTCAACCTACCAGCCGGTGCATTTGCCCCACCGTAATCGCCCAGAAGTCTCTCTGCTGGTTAATTTTCAGCCATAATCACAGTATCTCTGTCTGCCTCTGAACCTGTTTCTGAACCTGAATCTGATTGTTCTGAGTGAACAAAAACTTTTTCTTCTTCGGGTGTTTGGACTGACGGCTCTGCTTCTGAAGCTGCCAGTCTTACTTGTCTACGCCTTGCGTGTAAATTTCTTTCGATTTCTGTGTCAAAATTAAAATTTGCTGAGGGTTTTCCTCGCATAATAATGTTAGACGCAGATTAGTAGTAACAGTAATATTCCAAAAGTTATAAAATAAAAATAAAAAATAAAAATAACAGAAAAATAAAATTTTAGTCACAGAGTGACAAAATTTCAATTGAATTAACACACAAACTTATAATTTGGCAGTCCCCCGCAACGGCGCCAAAAACTGGATCGGTAAAATAGCAAGTGTATTATTTTTACCGATGTAGTAATAGTTGGGGTTATCCCCAGAATCGATCTCTCGAGGACTGTGTGTAATTATAAGTGCAGATGCTATTTCAATTAAACAAAAATGCCTTTAGGGTTTGTTTGTTTTGCAAATTATAATAACAATTAAGAAAATAAGCAGAATGAATAAAATGACTTAAGCAAATATGAGAAGCTATGCTAGGAGAAGTGTATAAATTGCTCTGCAATAAACCCAATTATTATTCAAAGAGACATGCCTCAAACCTTAGCTTACCCAATCTTATGAGTGTTTTTCCTTAATTCCTTAACAGAAAAACCTTTGATATTCTCCCTTGACCCTAATTCCTTAGCAATCTCAGAATAACATCAAGCAATAGTTCTGACAAGATTATTTTAGGTTATTACGGGGTATTCTCATTCCTAAGCAATATCTACTGCAATATTATTTTACAAAAGCATTAGGGTGGCTTGTCCAACCTAATCCTAACCGTGAATCAAATTCAATTGGTCCGATCGAATAAGCATTAAGAACATTGTAAAATAAAAGCTTAAACGAAAAAGGCATAAACTCATAGAATAAATCAAAATAGGTTCATTACATTGCAATTTAGGGACACCCCCTAGCATTGGGGGGTTTAGCTATTCATAATGTTAAAAATACAATACGAAAAGTAGACATTACAATAATAATCGGATGATTTTGATCTTCAATTGTTAGTACTCCTGAAGAATCTCCCTCTCCGGATCACTTGATCGCATGAAAACTCAATGTAAAATTATTCGTCAAAGCAAAAGTGTTTTTCTCCTCTCAAAAACTAGCTTAAGTAATTCCCAATCAAACATAATAGTATGGAATACCCAGAATGCCCCTTCAGGACACTTAATCTAACAAAGTTATAAAAATTGAAATTCGCTCCGCACAAGCCAACATGGACTGTGTCAACTGACACTGCAGGTCGTGTTGGCCCTCTGCCCCAAGGAAAATACAAGTTTTTGCTCCAGACCTCCTGACACGGGCGGTGTCGGCTGACACGGGTACCCGTGTCAGGCCCCTGCCTTCAATTGCAAATGGCGTGTTGCTCCAGACCTGCTGACACGGGTCGTGTCAGCTGACACGGGCACCCGTGTCAGCTCTCTGTCTCCATCTCAAAACTCATTTCTTGGCTATTATCCTGACACGGCCCATGTCAGGTAACACTGGGGCCCATGTCAGTCCACTGCTACTTTGAGAAATTGCTTACAGAGCTCCCCGATACCTCCATTCCTCGTATAAGTCATCCGGGGCTTCCCACTATGATCTGGAAATACTTAAAAACAACAAAACACGCGTAAAGTGCAACAAAATCATAAAAGCTAACGAAAGAAATGATAATAGACAGTTGAAGCAAAAAGTAGAAATAAGGTGAAAAACAACAAAAAGAACCAACAATGTGTTACCGATTGTGTTGTTTCGTGCCGAATAATAGACGAAAGACAAGAGGAAATGGTGACCGATCAGGCATCCTTTGAGACATTTTACAGATCAGTAGCACAAATACACATACACCATACACATCTCAGCAGTAACAAGCCATTCTCCTCCTTTTTAGCCAAAAATTGACAAAAATGGCCCATGCACATCCAGACCCAAATAATGCTTACCCACACACAAACAAAACTCATTTTATCTTACTCTAAGTAAGATGTTCTAGCTCGATCTTCCTTAAATATGAAGAAGTTATGTGGGTAGAGAAAATCCAGACAAAAGACTAGTCAAGGAGTGCAATAACTGCTGGTCAAGTTAGTTTTGAGAGATTCCACTTTTTCTGACTTGTCCTTGAAACTACTTCTGAACAGTGTTCTGATGCCTATCCTGCATTTGTCAGGTTTATGGTCCCCACCGCTAGGATTTGCTTAGTCCAGATTTAGTAGCAATGGTTACAACAGAATTTGTTTACCTACCTTTCCATTCGCAGAAAACCAATTTCTCCCAGATAGCAACCAAGACACAAAAAAAAACTTGTACTAGTAGTGCAATGTCATGATATCTCGTCTGACATCTCAATCCCAGTTAAGGCCATCTATCAAAAACTGCTTGAGGCCACAAACAATCTTGATAGGAAATCTGCACCACTGCAACAAAACCATCTTAGATCAAGGAGCAACTCCCCCTATCTAAGATAACCAGTGCTCCTCCAGAGAACACCTAGTTGATGAATGGAAAACATAAGACGCATCTTCATATCTTCAAGAGCGCATCCTCAGTTCAAGCCACTTGTTGAACACAATCATCAACTCTCTTATTACTTCTTCTGACAAGAACCAATAATCACTCACACATGATCACCATCATGCTACCCGTTAGGAAATATATAAGGATCATAATCCTACCATAACAAACTCTTGGCTTAAAATCAAAGTCCCATTGACCCCCCTCTTCCTGCAACCATCTACACACCACACAAACTCCTCTTAAATTCTCATGTATAGACCTCCAGTTGCTTGAGGTACAAACCAATTGAATCATAATGCTTCACATTCCTCAAAGAGACGCACAGGGCCCCTTAGTTTGTTATAACGATGTCAGATATCGTATGCATGCTCCAGAACTTCACAGCTGCCAAACTGATCCACTACTAGCATGACTTGCAGCCAGGGGCAGTATCCCCTTCGCAAGATTTTCCACTGACCTTACCAAGGCCAGCAACTGAGATAGACACCCCACAATCCAAGACAGATATTCCTTATCACTCTCCCGTATGATAACCTAGAATACTTCTAATTTTCTCGTGAATATCCACTTCTGAACGCATCAGAAACCAGACCTTCATGCAATTAACCCATGATCCACTCCAGTCTTCTCCACACCATCCTCCCAAGGCAGTTTTTCTACTTCATCATTCTTCCGTATGACAAGATAGATACTCCTTAGACATGATGTAGCCAACAAGTTCCTAGACCAGAAATTAAGAATCCTCCACCAAGGATAACCAACCCAAAGATGTTCTAACATCAGTCAAGACATCTTCCACACATCATAGACACCACACACCATGGTTCTTGATATGTTCCACCACTGGACTTACTATCAGCATAGTAATCCACACTGAAGATCTTCACACAACACTGCGCCACCAGCTTGAACAAAGAAAGCTTCAGAAACCCAGAGAGAAATAAACTCCCATCCACCAAAAGAAGGTATATTTCCATCCTCAACCCAGAACTTCTGCCACAAGCTCCAAGAGAACCAGAACCTCCTTGCGTTTTCAACTAACTACTCTTTTGCACAAGTACAATCAGTTTCAAGCATCCTGCTTGAATACACACAATGAAACCAACCAAATGCCACCTTTTGATTGATATCACTCTCCTTTAGAACTCCCACAAGATACACTGATCCACCAATGAAATCAGATCTTCAAGTCACATGAACAACTTGCCCCATAGCAAGACATCTTGGATTCACCAAGCCTCTTAGTCATGTAACATCTTCCCATCCACAGCTCCCGTAAACTGCATGAGATAGACCTTTTTAAAGCATCCATAACTTCCATTCTCCTGTAGATCACCTTATCTTAAGCTGATGTGCCACATCATCAGCTGAGACTTCTGATGTTAAGCTAGATGTCAGAACATTCTGATACGACATCCAACTGTTGAATTCAGCTCCTCCTTCTGCCACTTAGAAGAACTTCCTCCCTTTGCAGAACAAGAGTTCCATGCTCTCATAGACTTGATTCAACACCAAGTTTGAGTAGATAACCTCCATCCTGCTTTAAAACTCCAAATACTTCACACCTGCCTTGTTTGAACCTTCAGAAAATAAGTAGTCCAAGACTACACCATAGCCATACCAAAGAATGCCACTTTCTTTAGTAGAGCAGACTGTAGAAAGTCAGAGATAACTGCCACTTAACTTTGACTTCCAAGAAGAGAAAGATCCATGCTCCAAAGTACCTAGATCAGAAATAAACTGATCCAAGCTGTAACCATCAAGATTATGATGTCTTCATCTTCATCTTCAACAGCATCAACGCCCAGACCAGTCTCTTGCCAAGAAACTCTCCAGAGAACACATGCTTCTGTCACACCTGACTGAAGCCACTTCTTAGGTCACCACCTAAGCCTAAAACAGATGTTAAAGCGTATGCAGTATCCCTCCCATGATTCTGTATAAACTCTGATGATGAGATGTTCCAACATCTTGTTGAACATCAGCAATCTTGACTTTCAAGGATAATCAATTAAATACTTGTAGACTCCACAAATAGCAATTGATCTTACATCCTTGTGAAATAACCCTTCTTCATTGTTGTAGCTAAGCTCCACCAGATCACTTAATGAACACTTATCAAGTGTTCAATCTTTTGCAAGTATCTTCTTTGAAGAACAATGTTGAGAAACAAAGGCTACCACCCTTGACTCAAGTAACTAAGATTCTCTCTGAACAAATCTTATTTACCTCAACAATTCTGAACGCTCCAATCAGGTTAGATCCACTCTTAGGGTCAAGAGAGATGAATCCTTCCTTGTTGTTTTTGGATGGTGAAAATAAATCACCTCCACTTTCTTCAGATTGTGTTTCAAAGAAACACCTTATAGTTAGAAGAATAACTAGAAGACTCCAGATGCACGACTGAGATGTCATTCTGAGTGGACTTGAGAGAATTCTCAAGTATCTTTGACAACCCAGCCGATCAATAATTTATCAAACTCCCAGAGCTAGAAGTTGATAAACTTAACTCAACTCCTCTCATCTTCAACTGACTCCAAACTGCACCAGGAAACCAAGCTTCCAAGTACCAAGTCACTATAACAGATATCTACCAATAGCTCCCTTCACTCCATCGCTCCCGACTTTGGAATAAAAGAATGCAGATATCTTCACATATAGAGACTGACGATTGAGATCTTCCACCAACTTTCTTCAGTAACAACTCCGGAATCCCATAATTCTAGAGCTCTTCCATCAGAAACACATGCAGCGGAACCACCAAGAAATAGATCCTGCTTGCCCTAATAAGATGTCAGAACATCTTATAAGACACACCAACAAGAGAACTAGCCACTTCACCTGTAGTTGTTGTAGAACCTCCTCAGCAACATGAACAACCTCCGGGTTGCTCCCTTCTATCCAGAACATCCATCTCATCCATTAATACCCTTGAGTATATCTGAGTTAATTAATCTGATCTTCAAAACTCCTCTTTGTTTAAACGCCAAAAAGTATCTCCTAAAGATCTCATCCAGAACTAGACAGGATGTCCGCTCTGATACCAATTGAAATTCTGGCCTATGGAGACAGCAGATGTCCTAACACATGTCAAGACATTGTGCTACATAATCATTTAAACTCAGAGGCGCAACAGCAGACTGATACGTTGAATATCAAAACTGCACAATCATAGATGTCACGACATCTGATCCAACATGTCAATCAAGACTGAACTGAAAAAACAGAATGATAAACAACACAGAATATGATGACCCAGTTCGGTGCAACTCGCCTACATCTGGGGGATACCAATCCAGGAAGAAGTAATCACTATCAGTAGTATAGTTTTATGTAAACAACCTCAGGTTTACAGAAAGCACCCACGCTAACCTATCACTACCCAATGAAGACTTTATTTTCCGTTTCAAATCTTCTCTGATCCTTCCTTTGTTGGCCATATCTTCGCTGGCCACTTCAGCTTCGGTGATGGGCGCTTTGAGATACCTTCATTTGTTAAATTTTCTCTTTTCTGAAACAACTCATAATGTTTCCCGTTTCTGGAGGAAGTGCCTAAAAAAAGTGTTAGAAAAATACAGTGTGGTATCGATGTCACCACCAGCAGCGACATTCGCAGGAATGTCCGTGGGCACCTAGAAGAAGCTGAGACGAGACAAGCAATACATTTCTTTATTTCCTGCAAACACAAATAATAAAAGTAAAACATTAAATTAAGAATCTCGTGGGTTGCCTCCCACGCAGCGCTTTGTTTAACGTCGATAGCCCGACGGCTAATGATCTTCAATTTCCATGGCCACTTATCAAGTCATCTCACATATCCCTCACCTTTTCTTTTCTTCCTTCTGTGGGGTGGTTCATTCTTTTGAACTTGTGGTGGTGGTTCTGGAACTATCCTAAGTATCGGCTTTTCAAGTTTAGGCTTAGTTCTTTCATCCACCACCTCAAAGTCTAACCTTACCCTCTTAACAGTAATGATATCCCTAGTTTCACGGTCCTCTAATTTTCTCTTTTTATGCAGGACCTCAGACAAAGGTGTATCGGTGTGTATATTTTCCAATTCCTCCACATATGTTTTGGATTTGGAGTCTACCTTAACTTCTACAAACCTTTGCGGGAAAGGAATTGGTGGGGTATAGGGAGGTGGAACAATAATAGATGCTTCCTTCTCTACCTCTTCGACAACCTCCTTTTCGGGTGGCGTCAGTGGATTTTTCTCAATCTCTACGCTTTTCTCACCATAACTCTCCTCAAATTCATTATCACTCTCCTTAGGATTTTCTATTGGTTCTTCACTACTGGTTGTTACAACATCCGCATGTCTCTCAGGGGAGGGTCCTATAGGTGTCTGGGCAAGCAGAGAGATTTGAGTCTCCAATGCCTCAGTGTGAGTCGTGAGGGACTCGACCACAGTGTTCATCTGCCTAAAGGTTTCATAAGTATCGAGATGTTGTTTTCTAAACTCTTCATTCTGGAGAGTTTGTGTCTCCACAAAGCATTCCATCATGGATTCAAGCCTAGAGTTAGTTGTTGTTTCAATAAAATCCTCCATTACTGTTTCGAGGTTGGAATTATGGAATTCTTGCGGTTCCTTAAAATACTGGCAAGGGTAATCGTAGAGGGAATTTGGGTGAGAGTAAGTTATTGTCGCATTGAAATCCTCCATTAATAATTCAAGGTCGGGATTATAGGATTCTTGTGGTTCCTCAAAGTATTGGGAGTGGTAATTGTAAAGGAAATCTGGGTGATACATAGTTTTTTTTTCAAGAGTGCCTTAGTCTATACGGTACAACAACGAAATAACAATATTGACCGTTGGTCCCCGACAACGGCGCCAAAAACTCGATGCTCTGCAAGTGCACGGATTTATCGAAGTAATATAAAAGATTGTCGAACCCACAAAGACCAATGTCAACCTACTGTAATCTATCGTTGCTTTATAAAGCTAAGGCTATGATTAATATGGTACGAATGGAAATATAAACGCTAATTACTAAAGGTTTGAAAATAACGATAAAAGGAGCTCGAAATATGGATTCCGTGTTCCTAAGGGACTTGTAGAATACGGGTACTGATTATGACTATATGCCTATTCTGTAGAATATACCGACTTAAAGGCTCCGCCTCACGCTCTCGCGGTTTTAACTAAAGTCATATCTCTTAACCCCAAGATTTTGCTCTCGCTCGCCCGGTAACTAAGAAACACTATTTGAAAGCCAACAATATCCTAATCAACATCTAAAGCGCTCTCGCTGTATTTAGATATGATGCCTAATTTCTACTATTCAGTTCGCTCCTCACGCTCTCGCGAATCTCGGTTCAAACCTTTATATGCTTCTCACTCTCATGACAAAGCAATGTTAAATAACTTCTCACTCTCATGACAAAGCTACTTAAATTATGCATAGAAATTATAACCAAAACGACATACAATCGCGATTTCGTACTTAATACATTTACGGAGTCCCGTCGGTAACGACGGTTCTCATACGTCGGACTCAAGACAAATTAACTAGACATGCAATTAAATGAAAATAAACTAAACATGGTAAATACAATCAAGGACATCATGCTTAAACAGTTATAGAATACGATAACAATAATAATAAAGCGATAAATAAAGAACCTGTAAATGCGGGAAAATAAATGGAACTAAACTCGAGTGCGAAAATAGCGGCAAGATTTGTATTGATTCTTCAGTAATACAGCATTACAAGGAAATAGAAAATACAAAGTTGCAGTAATTCCTCAGTGTGAGTAATTGCCGCTTTGAACGGTAAATTTATGCTTAATTCTAAGACGCGATTCGGCAGCGTTTCCGCACAACTTCCGGGTCCCTCAACTACCCTCCAAAGGGGTCTATAAATAGAGAAATCTTGGCTCCAAAACTTCAGGTTCGAGTTTGAATTTGAACTGAACAAAACTGCCAAACTGCTGCAGGAAAACTGCTCCCGCCACAAACGGCGAACGCCGTATGCATCATGGCGACCGTCGTATGGGACATGGCGAACGCCTTTCTCCTCTGTAGGGGCAAATGGCGAGCGCCATTCAGTTGGGGAGGCCAAAACTTGCATTTTTGTTGTTTTTCTTCACTCTTCGGCTCTGTTTTCGCTCTTTTTTCCATACTTGCCGATTAAACACCTGTCGACATAAAAACAAAGGAAAACATAATAAATCAAAGCAAATAGTATGAAAGACTCGATAAAACGGTACTAAAAGTGCGCGTAATGAGTCGAAAAATACGATACGAATTCGAGTTATCAGTTTAATTCATCCACAATGAGTTGTGTGGGGAAACACGAGAAAAACATGAGAAAGAGAGAGAGAAAGAGAGAGAGAGAGATAGAGAGAGAGAGAGAGAACAAGATTCAAGTGAGACCGCATAGGAGGAGGAGAGACAGAGAACCGAGTCGCTTTAAGACTGACATAAACTCATCGACTAACAAAGGAATCACAACATGATATGTAAACAACCTACTTGAGGACATCAATGCGAAAGAGATGGAGAGATCGTTCGCTAGATGGGGAAATGTAGTGGATATTTACGTCACAAAAAGAATAAATAAGTAGGGAAAGTTCTTTGGGTTTGTAAGATATGAAGGAGTGGAGGATCAAGAATGGCTAGAGAACCAACTCAGGAATATATGGTTTGGGTCGTATAAATCTTGGGTGAATATCTCAAAATTTGAAAGAAAACGATTGCATGGAGTTAGGGACACGATGGTAAGTCGAGAGACACATACATACAAGAAAAAAAAGGTGAAAAGAAATAGAGATAACACCATCATACACAGAGATGGGATCCAAGAAGGAAAAAGGAAGGAAGGGAAATTGTATGTAGATGTAATCAGAAACAACAGAAGTCATGATACTAGATCAGAAGCTTGTTACAAGATTCACAATGAGCAAAAGGAAAACCATAAGAAAGAATCACAATAGTGGGTCAGATTATCACTCACAGTAAGTGAAAAAGAAAATCAATGGGCAAAAAGAGGATACGTGGGATGCGTACATAACATAGAAGATATTCAAAATCTGCAATAATGGATGACTGAAGAAGGCATCACCTCAATCCAAGTCATCCCTATCGGCGGAGAAAAAAGTATTTCTAAAGGCAGATGAAGAGGATTTCAAAGAATTAGTGAAGGATTCAAATCAAGTGTTCAATAAGTTGTTCAGTGTGGTTAGAGCTTGGGAAACCAGAGACGTATCTACAATAAGATTCATTTGGTGTTGTATATATGGGGTTCCGATGCATGCTTGGGGGAAAAACATTCTCAATTCTTACTATGTCTTTTAGGAGGCTTATAAAACTTGATGTCGCAACTAAAAACATGTTGCGATTTGATGTAGCTCAAGTATGGGTTCGAACTCCGATATTAGAATTCATAAACAAGATAAAGAAAATCCAGATAAATCAGGAAAACTCCACAATCCGAATAACAGAAGAACTTTGCGATTGTGCTTCATTACAAGATGAGATGAACATATAAGAAATCTCAGAAGAGGTTGAAGAATATGATACACAAAATTCCGATGACACCTTCATTCCTCTGTCAGTTACTTCCATGGAAGACGTAGAGGTGAGAAAGATATTAGAGGAGAAATTTTGGCGCATTTTACAAGAAGAAGAGAAGAATAATCATGAGGAAAGAGAGGCGCTTGAGAATTTAAACTTAGCAAGGAAAATGACAGACAAGAGAACATGTAATAATGAATTTTGGGAGCTTGGGGATGGTTCGAAAGTGATAGCCAATGGTGAAGCAGGGAAAAAAAGTATGGTAAGAAGTAAAGAGGGGAAGGAGTCAGAGAATAGGGTGGTTGTGTTGTCAAAAGATAAAAAAGATATGAGAGGAAAGGAGTTATCAAGCTCATGTAACAATGAAGAGAGAGATAAGAGTACTGAAAAAGAAATATTAAATTCATTGAAAAATAGAGAAGTAATGCGTGGAAAGAATTCATGTGGGTCCAAAGCATCAAAAATGGTATAACAAACCCCTCATGTATTAGAGCGGTACAACGAGTTGGGCCAAAAGGTCATCAAAAGCCCATTTGAAAAAGCAATCCAAAATCATGACATAGGAGGCAAAAGGGATGGAACAGTTCAAGAAAATAAAAGTATTCAGCTTGTAGTCCAAAATATCAACGCTAAGGAAAAGATAGTCACATCACATAATCCAAAGTGCGATAAAGTTCCTCTATCCCCAACTACAATCGAAAACTATGGCCCAGTCATTTTGACAGAAAAATAAGGTGTAATTAAAGGAGTTGGAAGAAATTGCCGAAGTAGCTCCACAACATGCAAAGATTCGGAGACGGTAAGCAAGGATCAAATCACAAGCAAGACCTCATAGACATATATGAAGGTGTGAGAAAGACACAAGAAATGGGGGTTTGAATTGTGTATTTACTCTTTTGTAACTTTTCGCATCTTGTTAAAGAGACGCTCAAGAACCTTCAATGTTTGTTGAGAGATTCTGATCTCTTAACTATAGAGCATGAGAACCGGATAGGTTCTGATCATAAGATACGATACTCAGAACTTGCAGTGTGGAAACTTATCAGAGATAGACTGCAAGGTTCTGACTTTGCTTAAGATGAGGTTCTGATATTCAATGCAGAAACATAAATAGAGATACTAAGCAAGAGAGTAAAGGACACACGATATATCCTGGTTCACCACGCAGGCTAATCCAGTCCACCCTCCTCAGGTGATTTCGCCTTGAACATAAGGACTTAATCCACTATAACCAAATCATGATTACACTTGCACGGGCAACACCGGTGACTAACCATTTGCACAGTCGCACTGTGACTAACAACTTGCATAGCTGCACTGTGACTAACAACCCAATGAACCGTTCAGGGATCTAATAGGATATAACGTTCATTGACCGAGCAGTCCCACTGCTGGGATTTCACAGCTAGACGTTCAGGGATTCATCACAATGAATATAACGTTACTGACCATATTTCAGGATTTTCCACAATGACCCTCAGCCATTGTCATCTCAAGTATCTGATCACCTCGTGATCTACTCAAGGGCCTCAACTCACAGCTGAACCGTTCAGGGATCCATTCAGGATATAACGTTCACTGGAAGAGTCTCAATTCCTTTAGTTGAATTGGCAAACTGGAGATTACAAATTGTGCTTCTTAATAAGCAAGTTTCTCCTAGGTTTAAGTACAAAGAACACACACATGTGTTTAAGCAAGATTTGAGCAATAACTCCTTGCTTTCCTAAGAAACTACAGAGATGTATAATGATTTGACAGTTGTTGACATCTTGTAGATCTTCTTCTTCTTCGTCTTCTGGTTGAGCAAGCTTTGAGCAGTAACTCCTTGCTTCAGATCTTCAATGTAGTCCAGACGAGAAGGTAGGTTGATGACTTGGTAGATCTTCAATGTTGTCTTCTTTATCAACAACTTCTGTTCTTGATTGTTGTTGTTGTGTTGATTTGTCTTATTGAGTTTCAACAACAATTGCCATTAGTGAAGTAATGATAGCTCTGAATATGTTAAGTGTTACAACGAGAACTCATCGCTGTTGCTATCTTCACAATGACTTGGTCAATTTTGTAGATGAACATTCAGTTCATGATTCTACAAGTGATCGACACCTCAGAAGCAAAAACTCTTTCCATTAAATAGCCAGTGGAAATATAGCCGTTTGAGAATACTGTTGGCTGTTTGGAAAATAGACGTTGTGATATAATGAGTTGTACTGACTCATCTCCTTTTTGCAGAGTGAGAAGTGATCGGACATCTTTTCTTGGACAGTGTGTACATTTAACTCACAACGGTAATATTTAGATTTTAAAACGTTAGTGGCTTCTGATGTTAATTTGATGAAGCATGAGTAGAGTCTTCATAGCAGAATGTCTGATGCTTCAAGTTTTCAGTCGATTGAAGAAGTCCATTATGAATCAGTCTTCAGAACTTCAGCACTTGGTCTTTAAGAACGTTATTCTTTTCTGCTTCAAGTCTTCCGAATCTTCAGAACCTGTCTTCAGAGTCTTCAGAACTTAATATTTGAAACCTTGATCTTCATAACCTATAAGTCTTCAGATTCTTTCTGCACTTGGTCTTCAGCGCCTTCAACCATCAGAACTTCAAGTCATAGGAGTCTTTCGTACTTTGGTTCTTTCAGAGTGTACTTATTCAGAAGCTTCGCTATCTTCAGAATCTCAATCACTTTCAGAGAGCATCCACAAGAGCATTGCAACATCAATCTTGGCATCCTTGGATCTGGCTGATCATGACTAGATAAAGAAGCGTTCTTGCTTCTCGCGACTTTAGTAACACATAGTACATCTAGCTGGTGCATGTTGATTCTGATGTCTTTAGTTATTATGATCTGCACACAACACACGTTAGACCATAAAATGGTTCTTTCACAAATACTTATTGTTATCATCAAAACATAGATTGACTTGTAGAGACAATTCTTGCTCTCACAGTATACAAGGTAATCACCAAAGCAAACAAATTCAGAGTTTGGAACAGCAGCTCCCCCTGAATGAGTTATCCTCAAAGTTTTATCTGAGATCATCTAGGATTTTATATAATCCAAAGATATACAGAGTAACAACTTGAGTTGTCAGAACAGAAATAGAAAAGAGTTACTTCTCTATCTTGTCTTTAGGAAAACGAAGAGTCTTTAGCATCTAGACTAGTTCATCAGAACTTCCATCTTCAAATCTTTAGAACTCAGTTTTCTTTGTTGTCGTATCGGAGCATATTATCTTCAGAGACATCTGAAGCATTTCTACTTTTCAGCAGATTCCATTAAGCATAGGATCAGAATAGCTCTTGACTGATAGTCATAGCCTTGCTATCTATCAGAGACAGACATTGTCTTTAAAGGAAACTCCCCCTGAGTTTCAAACTATATGAATATTTTTTTACTTTATATTTTCATCTTCTGGGTAGTCTCCCCCTAATTACCATAAGTCATATATTGGGATCTTCAGAATCGAGATTCAGAGTTGTAAGATTTTAATCACCAATGTGGAACATGACTTTTCAGAGTTTGACTTTTGAACACAGGTCTTCTTCTCAGAACCTTGTTATTGTCACACTCAGTGGTTTATCAAATCTTGATTTCTGATCAGATACCAATTGAAGGTTTAATTAAAGTGATCAATCAATGCTTGATTATGAATCTGGTACTCATGATTTAATTTGATCTGATATCACGTGATGTGATGAGTCTTATTCCAGAGTATGTTGAGTTTGATACCAAGTGAAGAATTTTTTCTCATACCACTTGAGAGGCATTTCATTAGTGTGCTGATATTGATACCAATGAAGGTATTTTGACAGTAATCCACAGCTTTATTCTGATTGATGAGTCTGATACTAATCTTTGTGTACTGAGTCTGATACCAATTATTGATTTCGTCTGATACCAAATCATTTTCATTTCAATTGGTTCCTAGTAAACATCAGAACAGCTTCTTTCTTGGATCTTCAATCCAGATCTTCAGACAGCTCTTGGCTTCTGATTTGCACAGTTCCTCTGAGTAAGCATCTTGAGAATGTGTACTTTTTCTTGACTGCTTTCAGAGTTTTCTTACTTCTTCTGATTCTTAGACAGCTTCTATTATATGATCGGAGTTCTTCATTCTTAGCCTGTTCCTATTCTTAGAATGCCTAGTGAACTTGTTCAGAGTTCCTCGGATAAACATCAAACAACAAATGTTAGTAGCAACGTATTTTATATGAGTATGTATTTTGTTTGAGTTCTGCATTCTTTCAGATTTCCCTCTTTCAATCAAAATCAAAATCATTATATTTCTCCCCCTTTTTGACATCATCAAAAAGCATCAGGGCATGTGAGCATTTAAGCATATATTTCTTATATTCAATTGCCTACATATTAAAGCTTTATTTCTCCTAGCTGAGTATATTGAATATTTGATATGATAAGAAGCATAGAGTCATAGAGTAAAAGAACATCATTTACACATTTAGAAGTGTTAAGACTCATTTTAGTGAAACACATCTATAATCAGCATGTATTTGATTGAAGGTTAATAGATGGAATCAACTGATTACCAATTGAAGGATTAAAGCATCTGGAACTGTTGGTTATAACATTTAAGCATTTAAGCATATATCTTTCAATCAAGTATATAATGATACCAATTGAAGGTGATACTAATTGAAGGTCGTGAAGCTGGTGTTCAGGCATTTTAAAAACACTTAGGTTTATTTTACTAATTTTTCGTTATGGCTTAATTCATCTGAAGGACAATAAAAAATAAACTGCATCTAAACATAGAGGTTCATAGATTAATTTAAAGTGTAAGAAAAACATAGATTGCATTAGATAAAGATTGTATTTCGGACGGATTTCATCAATACATACAGATCTAGACGAAACTAATTTGAGAACTTTTAGAGTCACGTATTTCTGTGTTATGAAGGATTGAGATATTCCTCAATAGTTTATCAGTCGAACGACTGTATGCGTATTTCAAGAGAATTGAACGGCTGTGAAATTTCTAGGACGAAATAAGGGAGTAGCCTTTTGTACGCAATTCCTGGATGGGATAAATTAATGAGTTTCTTCCATTATGATTTCTAATACTGGTTGAATTATCTAAAGGACTTTATGAGAAAGAGTGAAGGAGTTAAGTTTGAAAATTTTTCATATGAGACTAGTAACACATTTTCATTAATTCAAGGGTGATTGTACATTAAACACTAAAAGACTGAAATTTTCACAACATAGCAACTGCTAGAAGATCATCATGACTTTGATTATCGTAATCCTCAGTACTGTCCATATTTTCACAACTGATTTCAACATGAGAAGTGCCAGGTTCAAGCCTGATAATTAAATCCCATGCCTTTTCTTGTAGAAGTATTTCCGATATTATTCTTCCGTACGGAATGAAGGCCTGCACTTTGTTTCTAGAGACTTTGATAGAATGTTTCATATGGTTAAAAATGGTTTTAGGGAGATCTATTATAACATGATGTGTTAGAAGAAAGATAAGGATTCTGTCGTTGTGCGTTAAGATATTCTCAGGAGCCATACGAGGACGAAGGTTAGTCAAGGAGAATTTGAACCATGTTTTTGGAAAAGGGAGAAGCCTCTCAGGGTTATTTGGTTCGTAAGGGACTGAGTCGTCAAATAAAATTTTGCACTGGTCCACCAAACTTAGGTTTGATTGATAGTCATCAATAGTAGCTCCGGAGGAGACACATCCAGTGATTTTCTCTATCGAGGAGACAGAGACGGCAATGGGTTGAAGGTAGACTTCCGACCAGATAGTTTTTCCGCCGTTGCTAACTCTAGCATATTTCCAGAACTCTTTGACAAGGTTTGGATAGACGGGACCATATAGGAGAGCGTAATAGCCATGCCAGAACTGGGCTTGCATGCTTATGAGTATCTCCAAACCATTGTCTCCGGGATGAGCAAGGTTGAGTTTCTTCTCAGGAATAAGGTGAAGATTTTCTTTGTTTCCAAGGAAGGTTGGTCCACTCCTTTGAGAGTTCATTGTTCTAGTGAGGGGATAGTATTGAGAAAGTAAGAATGGATTTAGATGTAGATCTGGGGAGAGAGACAATCCTAGCATTTATAGAATGATTAGGATGAATGATCTTAGTGTAACGGATCTGATTTACTATTTTCTAGATATGTTATGATTAGTTGAGTATACAGACGGATGTAATCGTGTGTGAGAAGGAATCAGAGTATTTACTTCTTTATTGGGAAGAGTGAAAGGTTAGTAGCTACTTTGCATTCATATATCATAAGATTTGATATATTTATGATGATTTCGTGAGCCGCGAAAAAGTTTTAATGATAGTGACAAGACATTTTATGTTTAATTAGAAATTTTAATTTTAATAAACTGATAGTATTCGGAGAGACCCCTTTTTAGTACGACTTTGTGAACTAGAACAATAGCAGAAATAACCATTTCGACAGAAAAGAGATTTGAGCTAGTTACAAAGTTCAGACAGAATTTGAACAGTTTCCTAGCTATCAAAGGTTTCATAATTAATCTTCAACAAGCAGTTTTCTGGAAGGATATCAGACTCATCTTCCTCAATTCTTCCTTTGATCATATCAATGATCCCATCCCTGAAGAAAATCTCGGACAAAACTCTTCCATAAGGGATGTAGGACTTTGCGAGATTTCTGGATTCAGAGATAGTCTTCCAGAGACAGTTGAAGATGGTGTATGGTAAATTTATTCGAAAATTATTCATAAGAAGGTAAATAAACTCATGGTCATGAAACCTGATTTTGTCAGTACTTTCTCCTCTGGGAAGAAAATTTTTCAGCATAAGTTTGTACCAAGCTTTGGGAATAGGTAAAAGATTTTCAGGATTGTAAGGAATGTATCTGGAGGTTAGATCATGAAGGGAGGCAAAACTTTTAGCAGGAAAGAATTTGTGTATGTCAAAATTAACATGAATTCCAACATCCTCACATCCAGTTGCAAGGATTACTGAGAATAGGTTGATGACAATTGGGATATCAACAACATAGGAGGTGATGCATTTGTTTTCAATATCAAGATCAGCATTTTTCCAGAAATCTTTGACCAGGTTTACATAGATAAGTTTTTCTAGCATCATGGAGTACCTGGTCCATTGTTGAGTATATAAGATATCTGCTATACTACAAGCAGTGCCTCTTGAGAGTGAAGGAGTAATGAATGAGGGTCGTTTCTCAGGAATGAGTTCAAGAAGATTTATATTACCGAGAAAGGTTAGTGGAGGCATGATAATGGATGGATAAAGAGGCTTAGAGCTTTAGGGTTTTGAGTGTAAGATGTATGAAAAAGGAGACATGATTTTATAGAATAAGTAGGTAAACTTATGCCTAGTCTAGGGAAGATATAGGTTAGTGTTGTATTTTCAAAAGATTCGCATTTATTATGATGTTATTTGGATGTAATTTTGTTAAAGGATTTTTCTTTTCTCTAGCTAAATTTTACTAACAGATAATTTTTTTGAGCAAAATTTTCTTAAAGGGGTATGTAATGAGTCCTAAACATTTAACTAGTCATAACAATTTATAAAAGTATTTTACGGGTTTTCAGATTATAAGAGATACAGAAAGTGTACCTTAGGGATACTTAACTTTTGAAGAGAATCTTTTAGCTAAGCCTTTTCGTGAAAGTATTCCTTTATGACTTCTGAATCTTTGAGTATCTTTCTGATTCTGCCTATTTTCGAGTAAGCTGCAGATGTTTCTTGGGTTCTTCAAGATAAGCGTGTGTTCTGACTTCTGAGGAAAATGAATATTTTCTTGGACTGTGATCTTGGTTGAATTACAACTTTCTCTCTTTTCATGTTCAACCTTGTCCATCAACTCTCTAGGTTATAATAACCGAGATTAAGACTGATCAGAGTGACCACTTCATTAGAACTTAGCCAATTACATGCAATCCTTTCGGTAAGGCGTTGTAATGAATGTTCTGAAAGAAATTTGACACTCATATGCTTGGGAGCATTACTTTGGTGACCAATAAATTCTATTTGATGACCCCATTCCTACGCATCAGATTGCATCTGTTTTTAATTGCTTCTCACTTCTCACTTCCTTGATCCATTGAACCTGTTTGGTTCCGGTACAGTTCTTAAGTTATGGATCTGAATCTTTAAATGACAAACTTTGAGAATTGGTTAAGTTCTCCTTTCATAGCCTGAATTCAGTTTGTGTTTGTGAGAATTTGTTTTCTTCGAAAGATGGTTGATTTCACAAGATAAGTGAGAACCTTTGAGAGGTTATACAACGGAGAGTTAACATATCAGCTTCTGACTTTGTTCCTCAAGGTTGTTTCAGAACTTGTTCAGAATCAAAACATCATCACGCACCCCATGTGTACATTACTAGACATGGTTTGCATGAAACTTCTTGTTCTCATAATGTTGATCAACTTATTTGGGGTTGGTCACACATATCTATGAGTTAACTGATTTCTTCAAAAGAACATCATTAACGTCATCTTTTAAGACATCAGTTAGAGAACCTAGATGTCTGGAATAATAACTTCTAATTTCATGGCTCAAGTGGTTCTGAGGACACTTGATCAGATTATCAACATTTGATTCCATTAGGATAATCTCAAGTTGTTAGAGATTGATTTCTGAATCAATTAAGGCTTAAGAGTTCGATCAGAATCTTTTCTAATAATTTGAATTTTCAGATTCTGGCTTTAACAGATTTCACTCTGAAATTCAAAGTCTTAGAGCAGCAATCTTTCTTCTTTACATGAAGAGATTCAGAATGAGTTTTAAACGAGAAAGTCAAGGGTGGACCTAATCCATTTCTTGAAAACATCTCAAAAACTCATAAAGAACTAATCTTCAGCAAACAAGATTTCTTGCTTTCTGATGATTCATCTTTTAAGCATATACATGGTTTTATCCACACATATTTTCCAGAACAGATACAGTTTCTTGTCTGATGAATTTATCTTATTAGCTGATTCTTCGCTTTTAATGAGACTTCATCTAGAATCAGTGAATTGCTCATGAAGTAATCAGATTGATTACAATTTTGTACACAGTCAACTGCTGAACTGTTACAGAAATTGTAAGTGGATTTCAATCTCACCCAGAGTACTTCTACGCGCCACATCTAGATCTTTTTCTGACACTGTTAAGTGTTTGATGTAAATCAATAACAGAATCGGAGCTTTGATACCAATTGAAGGTGCGAGAAAGACACAAGAAAGGGGGGTTTGAATTGTGTATTTACTCTTTTGTAACTTTTCACATCTTGTTAAAGAGACGGTCAAGAACCTTCAATGTTCGTTGAGAGATTCTGATCTCTTAACTATGGAGCATGAGAACCGGATAGGTTCTGATCATAAGATACGATACTCATAACTTGCAGTACGGAAGCTTATCAGAGATAGACTGCAAGGTTCTGACTTTGCTTAACATGAGGTTCTGATATTCAATGCAGAAACATAAATAGAGATACTAAGCAAGAGAGTAAAGGACACACGATATATCCTGGTTCACCACGCGGGCTAATCCAGCCCACCCTCCTCAGGTGATTTTGCCTTGAACACAAGGACTTAATCCACTATAACCAAATCATGATTACACTTGCACGGGAAACGTCGGTGACTAACCATTTGCACAGCCGCACTGTGACTAACAACTTGCACAACCGCACTGTGACTAACAACCTAATGAACCGTTCAGGGATCTAACAGGATATAACGTTCATTGACCGAGCAGACCCACTGCTAGGATTTCACAACTAGACGTTCAGGGATTCAACACAATGAATATAACGCTACTGACCATATTTCAGGATTTTCCACAATGACCCTCAGCCATTGTCATCTCAAGTATCTGATCACCTCGTGATCTACTCAAGGGCCTCAACTCACAGCTGAACCGTTCAGGGATCCATTCAGGATATAACATTCAATGGAGGAGTCTCAATTCCTTTAGTTGAATTTTCAAACTGGAGATTACAAATTGTGCTTCTTAATAAGCAAGTTTCTCCTAGGTTTAAGTACAAAGAACATACACATGAGTTCAAGCAAGATTTGAGCAACAACTCCTTGCTTTCCTAAGAAACTATAGAGATGTATAATGATTTGACAGTTGTTGACATCTTGTAGATCTTCTTCTTCGTCTTCTGGTTGAGCAAGCTTTGAGCAGCAAATCCTTGCTTCAGATCTTCAATGTAGTCCAGAAGAGAAGGTAGGTTGATGACTTGACAGATCTTCAATGTTGTCTTCTTCATCAACAACTTCTGTTCTTGATTGTTGTTGTTGTGTTGATTTGTCTTCTTGAGTTTCAACAACAATTTCCATTAGTGAAGTAATGATAGCTCTGAATATGTTAAGTGTTACAACGAGAACTCATCGTTGTTGTTATCTTCACAATGACTTGGTCAATTTTGAAGATGAACATTCAGTTTATGATTCTACAAGTGATCGACACCTCAGAAGCAAAAACTCTTTCCATTAAATAGCCAGTGGAAATATAGCCATTTGAGAATACTGTTGGTTGTTTGGAAAAGAGATGTTGTGATATAATGAGTTGTACTGACACATCTCTTTTTTGCAGAGTGAGAAGTGATCGGACATCTTTTCTTGGGCAGTGTGTACATTTAACTCACAACGGTAATATTTAGACTTCAAAATGTTAGTGGCTTCTGATGTTAATTTGATGAAGCATGAGTAGAGTCTTCATAGCAGAATGTATGATGCTTCAAGTCTTCAGTCGATTGAAGAAGTCCATTAGGAATCAGTCTTCAGAACTTCAGCACTTGGTTTTTAAGAACGTTATTCTTTTCTGCTTCAAGTCTTCCGAATCTTCAGAACCTGTCTTCAGAGTCTTCAGAACTTGATATTTGAAACCTTGATCTTCAGAACCCATAAGTCTTCAGATTCTTTCTGCACTTGGTCTTCAGCGCCTTCAGCCATCAGAACTTCAAGTCATTGGAGTCTTCTGGACTTTGGTTCTTTCAGAGTGTACTTCTTCAGAAGCTTCGCTATATTCAGAATCTCAATCACTTTCAGAGAGTATCCACAAGAGCATTGCAACAGCAATCTTGGCATCCTTGGATCTGGCTGATCATGACTAGATAAAGAAGCGTTCTTGCTTCTCGCGACTTTAGTTACACATAGTAACTTCGTATATATATATATATATATATATATATATATATATATATATATATATATATATATATATATATATATATATATATATATATATATATATATATTCAATCATAGTACATATAGCTAGTGCATGTTGATTCTGATGTCTTTAGTTATTATGATCTGCACACAACACACGTTAGACCATAAAATGGTTTTTTCACAAATACTTATTGTTATCATCAAAACATAGATTGACTTGTAGAGACAATTCTTGCTCTCACAATATAAAGATAAAATAAGAAGAAGAAGATCAGAAATTTTAAAATCAAAGAAGAAAGATAGAAGAAAGGGGAACAAGGTGATGTCAAAGTGTAATTGCAGTCAAAGAAGTAGGGCTCAAAATAAGGTATGCTCTAATCCTAATTTGAATCTTGTTGGTAGTGAGTCAGAAAGAAATAGTTGGGTTATGCTACATGGAAATGCTATAGAAGTGGATAAAGATGTTTGGGATTTAGGAAAAGAAATTGGGTTTATTCATATGGGAGAGGAAGGAGAAATAGTGCAAGAAATGGTAGTAGGGGTAAAAAAAGGGATGAAATTGAATAAGTTTTCAAGGTTTAATCACTTTCGAGGTCTAAAAAATTTGTATATATGAAGATCATCAGCTATAATGTCAGAGGTTTAGGAGGTGTGGCAAAGAAAAAGGAGGTTCTTAACATTATTAAAGCTCATAATCCATCATTTGTGTGTATCCAATAAACCAAGATGGAAGCCTTGGATAAAATGGTGTGTGCTCAGTGTGGGGTTCAAATGATTTTAAATTTGCTAACAAACCTTCAGAAGAGAGATTGGGTGGGAATTTGACTATTTAGGATAACAGTAAATTCATTGTCCGAAATGTAATGAATTTAGATCATGTAGTGTGGGTGGAAGGGGTTTGGAGTGAAGAGAAGAGAAAACTAAACATTATCAATGTGTTTGCACCTTGTAATAGTAGAAGAAAATGAGATCTATGGGCTAATTTAAAAGCAAGAATATCGAAGAAAAGCGGAGAATGTGTCTCTGTTCTTGGCAATTTTAACGCGGTCGGGGATGTTAAGGAGAGAAGAGGTTCAAATAAAAACAACAGATGGGAGGATATGGAAGGATTTGATAAATTCATTTCAAATTTAGATCTCCTAGGCAGGAAGTTCACTTGGTATAGATTGGGGGGGGGGGGGCAATCATGAGTCGCATTGATATATTTTTGATTTTAGAAGAGTGGGGTAGAAGGTGGCCTAACTGCTCTCAAAGGGCTTTAAATAAGGGGATGTCAAACCACTATTAAATATTGTTGTGTGAATCCGTGCAAGATTGGGGTTCGAGGCCGTTTTGAATGTTAGGTTGTTGGAACCAAATGGAAGGATATCACAAATTTATCAAATATAATGGCTAAGTTTAAAGGTGGAAGGATGGGGTATGTTTGTTCTTAAGAAAAAACTCAAGATGATGAAGGCTAAATTAAGAGAATGGCACAAATCGCATACTCAAAATCTGGATGGGAAAATTTACAAAAGAAGAATTTAATAAGTTGGAATTAAAAAGAAAAATTGAGATGTTGTCACCGACAAAAGAGATTCGAAAATGAGAAGTCTCGGCAGAACCACACATACTATCGAGTCTTAACTGCAGTATCCAGTACCAACGATCTCGGAATAGGTGGTTGAGTGAAGGAGATGCAAACTCAAAATACTTTCATGGATGCATAAACAAAAAAAGAAAAGAGAACGAGATTTAGGTTTTAGAAGTGGAAGGCAAATCAATGAAAGAATTAGAGGAAATAAAAATGGCAATACATGATCATTTTAAAAACATTTTTTTGAGCAAGAGGGGAGGGCTTCACCTTGATAATATAGAGTTTGCAAAACTAGATGAATCATATAAGGTTTGTTTAACTGGGAATTTTCAGAAGAGGAAGTGCGTGTTACGATTTGGGATTGAGAAAGTCCTAAAAGTCCAGGCCCAGGCGAAATCAACTTCGGATTTATAAAAGAATTTTGGGAATTAATAAAAAGTGATTTTTTGAGGATGATGACAGAATTCCATACAAATGGGAAGATGGTTAGAGGAGCAAATATTTCATTTTTGGAATTTATTCCTAAGAGAAAAAACCCATTAAAGGTATCCAATTACAGGCCAATATCACTTGTTGGATGCATCTATAAGGTAATTTCCAAGGTTTTGGCAAACAAGTTGAAAAAGGAGATTAATTAAATTATTTCAAAAACACAATCAGGTTTTATCACTGGCAAATAGATTCTGGATGGGATTTTAGCGGCGAACAAAATTGTTGATGAGGCAAGGAGAAACAAGAAAGAAGTGGTTTTATTTAAGGTGGATTTCGAAAAGGCGTATGACTCCGTAGATTGGGATTTCTTAGTATATTTGATGGAAAAAATGGGCTTTCTTATGAAATGGCGTAATTGGATTTTAGAGTGTTTAAGCTCCTCGTCATTATCGGTGTTGGTAAATGAAAGTCTGACAAACGAGTTCAAGATGGGATGGGGCCTTAGACAAAGGGACCCATTATCCCAGTTTCTTTTCCTAATTGTTGCAAAAACTTTCAATGTGATGTTGAAAAAGGCAATAGATGTGGGGAAATTTAAAAGATGCAAATTTGATGAAGGCGGTGAGAGGTTTTCACATCTGTAATACGCGGATGACACCCTAATCATTTGTGAGAAATCGTGGTCAAATATTTGAACTATTAAGAGGTTAATCATGTTGTTTGAAGTGATGTCCAGGCTAAAAGCCAGTCTTCTCAAGAGTAAGCATGTGGGGATCAATGTCCCTCAAAATTGGTTATCAGAGGTAGCGAATATCATTAAGTGTGGCATGAGCTCTTTACCTATCTTGTATCTTAGTATTCCAATTGGCGCAAATGCCAAACGGTTGGAGACTTGGGCTGCTGTGATAAATATTGTGAAAAATATGTTGTCTAGTTGGAAGAACAAACATCTTTCCATTAGAGGTCAAATTGTAATTCTAAAATCAGTGATATATGAGATTCTGGTTTACTTTCTCTTTTCTTCAAGGCTCCGGCGGGTATATTTCATAAATTAGAATCCATTTTCAAACAATTCTTATGGGGAGGGTGTGAGATTGGGAGGAAAATAAATTAGGTTAAATGGGATAAGGTTTGTAGGACAATCTATGAAGGGGGTTGGGAATTAGAAGGTTAATGATCTTTAATTTGTCTTTATTGGGAAAATGGAAATGGAGAATTAGAACAGAAAAGAATGGTATATGATTTTCGACCTTAGCAAATAGATATGGTTTGAACTTGAAGAGTTTTAACTTGGGGGCAAGAGGTAGCTCAGGATGGTGGAAAGAAGCGTGCTCCCTGGATTTAGGAAGGATGGAAAATTCAAGTGAATATTCTGTAAAGGATGTTTACAATAGTCTTTTACCCGGATGCTTAGATGAGATTAGAAGGTCGTGGTTGATGATTTGGAATAAAGAGATCCTATCAAAAGTTTCTTGTTTGGTTTGGAGGCTGGTTCAAAATAGGATAGCTACACATGATAATATAAATAGGAGGGGCATAACGAGACAAGGGCGGGAAAGATGTGTAGGAGATTGTGGGAGTGAGAAGTTGGTATCTTATCTTTTTTTCGAGTGTCGATGTTTTGCAGGTGTTTGGAGTAGCTTATGTAATTGGCGTGAAGTATCAATAGTTTTACATAACAACGGATGGCAACACATGTTACAGTTTAAAAATCTGCTCGGAGGTGGAAAATCAATTTCTTTGAAACTTCGAGTGTTGAGGTGCGCGTGCATATAAAAGTCTAGGAACAATAAAACATTTCGCAATGAAGAAATTCAGATTTTAAACGTGATTGAGGAAGCAAATTTTTTCTCATGGAAATGGCTGAAGTTAAAATCAAAGTTGATTATTGATGATTTTGTTATGTGGTGTTTGAATCCCAAGGCCTGTTTGGGTTCTGAGACTGCCTGATTTTTAGTGTGTCGAATCAATTGTTTCGAGGCAAATAGTTGTTCTGGAGTGTATTTCAGGTTTCTGGTTCTGTCTGTTTTTCAGGTTTATCAGCGTTGGCGGGTTTTTGCGCATACGGGGTTTTCCCTATTCTAGTTGCGCAGCTGCAAAATCAGTGGCTACTGCAGATCATTGTGGCGTCTTCTTGCAGTTCCATTCTTTGGCGGTTTAGTGCATTCATTTTCGGCTTTTCCATCATCGTAGTTTTTTTTTCGGTTATTTGGAGTTGTTCTGCTATCAATCTCTTTCTTGGAGTTGTGTTCTGTTCATCTTGGTAGTTCCCCTCGTGTGGTTTTGGTTAGAGGACAAGGGCCTGGTTATGTGCATTGTGTTTGGAGTTTTTAATCTTGATTTGTTCTTATATTTTTGCTTGGAGTATTGTTGTTTAGTGTTATGTTGGTTCTGGTATTTTGGTTGCACTACTGCGATTGTTTCATTTTGTAGTTCCAACAATGTTTTTGATTAGTAAACTTTTGTTCTTTGTTGTGGATGGCTTTTGTTATGCCTTAATCTAATTAATGCAATTGGTGGTTTTGATGTTTCAAAAGAATAAATAATAACAAAATGACATTTTGTGACGGTTTAAAAACGCTGCTAAATGTTTGAAATAGAAAAATAAAACACGGAAATTGCAATCACTTACGTGAGATATCTGTTAAGGTCTCTCAGAATAGACAACACCTTCTTCTTTATAAGGCTTTCGGTTGACAACTTAATAGAAAATAATATTTTAATTGTATTTTTTTCCTTCAATTTAGTTTGTCGTATAGTTTCCCTTTCAATTTGGCTGTTGAAAGGGATTTAGGAATTTTTTATTTATAGATTTAGTCTAAGTTTGGGTTCGTGTTTAGAGCATTAAAAATTAATTTTGGATATGTAGAATTAGTTTGCACATGTTTGATTTTTTTATAATTGATTTTATTTGATGTTAGAATTTGTATATTTTGAATTTAAATATAATTTTTATATTGAAATTTATTAAATTCAATTAATTTTTGTAAAAATTAATTCAAATATAAATCATTTTACCTTCAACTCACTTTTAATCCGAATGAAATTTACAAAATTAATATCTTTTGATGTTAGAATTTATATCTTTTGAATTTAAATATAATTTTTACACTGAAATTTATTAAATTCAATTCACTTTTGCAAAAATTTATTCAAACATAAATCTCTCTACCTTCAACTTGTTTTTAATCTGAATCAATTTTATAAAATTAATGAACTCAAAATCAATTTTCATTGTTACAAAATAGAATAAAAAAGCCCATATATAGGGATATAAAAAAAAAGAGTAGGGATGATGGGGCAAATATATTACTTGATGGTTTAAAAATAAAAATTGAAATTAAAAATTAAAAATTGAATTTTAAAACGCAAAATAAAAATGAATTTTAAAAGTTTAAAACTTAAATTATAAAACTAACTTTAATTAAGTTGTATTTTTTACCTTTGTAGATTGAGAAAATGAAATATGCTATAAAAATGTAATATATTTTAATACTGTCAACGAGAAATATATGTATATCGTCAAATCACACATTCAATTTTAAAATATTAATATAACATTAAGAATTTAAAAATTTAGATTGATTATATATGTAATATTACTTTAGAGAATATATGCATTCCTTTTAAACTCTTGTGAATTTCTATACAAACTGAAATTAATAAATAAATCATTTTAACTCCATATTAGCCAAAAAAAATTATTTTAAAAATTGACAACACTTCGAACAGGGTTTTAAATAATTCCTCTAATTATATTTATTAAAAAAATTGTTTTTTAAATTTATTAAATAAATAATGTATTTACACAAAATATTGATCAAATAAATGAATGATTGAATGAATCTAAACAAACAAATTTATTGTTATAAATAGAACCATAATATTCATTTTAAACAAAATCCATCATGAACAGTGAACTCTTCTAAGTTAACAAGACATTAGTTATGGTGTGTTAGTACTTACTGCATCGAGCCACAGCAGTAGATTTGTTGTGTGCTGGAACAACAGGGCATGATGACAAAGAAGATCCGTAAAAACATGGAGAGACAAGACTGTCATAGGAGAGATCCAAATCCAACTACTTAACTTAAGACTGCTCTAGTTCGCGCAGGATGCATCTGTCTAATCACCTTTTATACAGCTCTATGATGATATCTTTTTAATTAATATAACTATAAATAAATGCTCTTTCTATTTTTAGGGTATGCTTTGCGGAGTGGTAGAGCGATTTTGTTAAAAGTCATTTGAAACATAAAAACTTGTGTGATTTGATTTAGTTGTTTTTTAGAAATAAAATCAAATAAAAATAAATCAAATCAATACAATTTGATTTAGTTCGATTAATTTGATTTTTTTTAAATTATTAAACCATACATATACATATAAATAAAAATATGATTTTATATTTAATTATTTATATATTATCAAATAATAATAAAACATATTATATTTGGACGATAACTTCTCATTTAATATATAAAAATCAGATTAAACAAACGTGAAATAAATAAACCTAAAACAATAACATAAAATAATATCATAAACATTATATCGAAACAAATCAAATAGAGGAGATGAGAGATTAGTAAAGAGGAAAAACAAAGGACAAAAGAGATGAGAGATTAGAGAAGAATATATTCAATTAAAATGAAATTGGAAAAAAGAACATTAACATAAAAATGAGAAGGTGAAAAAGAAATAATATAAGAAAGTAGAGATTAGAGAATAAGAGGTAAGATGTATCTGACAAAGAAGACACGATTTTAATATGAGAGATTTGAGAAGACTGAAACTGAAATCCAAGTGTGAGGAAGAGAAAATCATTCGTAATGGTAAGACCAATGCATCATAGCTTTATGTTTGGGTTGGATGTGAGTTAAGTGAGTTTTGGGTTGTAACATAATGCAGTTTGATTCGGTGTGGTTTGATTTGAAAAATACATACCATAAACCGAACCGTGCTATTTTGTTAAAATATGACTCAAACACATTTTAATCAAATGCGTTTTTTGTTGTTGTAATTTTCAATTTGATTTGGTTCGGTTTGCGGTTTTCTATTGGATTGATTCAATTTTGAACACTCTTAGTGCTCCACCAGTGGCGAAGCCAGAAATTTTTTGAAGTCTGGGCAAAAATTTAAAGACCGCAAATTCACATTGTATATAATATATAAATAGTTATCAATCAAAATAAAAGATCTTTAATTTAATTGGTCTTGACTGAATTTTAAAACTAACATAGTCATATCCAACTTAAAGTTGATTCTAACATGGAACATCATTTCATGTGATTCAGTTAACAACATAATTTTATTTGCTAACTACTGTAACTACAAACTAAATTTAAAAAACAAATTCTTAGTTAACATAAATTGAACCATATAATTTATATAAAGTGAACATAAATTGAAGTATTGAACCTCATGTAACATAAAGTAAAACAATCAATAACAACAATTCAACACCATAAAATAATTCAACAACATGAAGCTAAAGAATTGAAGCAAAAATAGGCGAGAAATTGGTTAAAGCATTCTATCGAACACCTAATATATTTTTTATATTATTTAAAGATAAAATTTATTCTTTTCTTCTTCTTTTTTACAACACTGTACATGTTTTTAAAATTTTAGTAGCTGCTACTTTTATGTTAATTTTTATTTCTCCTAAGTATTCATTTTTTATTTTTGGTTAATTTGGTTATAAAATGCAACTTTATTCTTTATTTCAATTCTTGCACTTATTGTAATGTAGTTGAATATAAATATTATAATATCAAAAAAATTGATGTAATGTATGCTTAATTGCATAAAAAAGGTAAAAAAAAATTCATGATTTTATTTGTGAAAAATTGTTTAATTTATGGCGGTCAAAACTGCCATTATCAACGACCAAAAACCACCATTTATTCAATGTATATTATGGCATTTTTTGTGGCGGTCAATTTTATTCAAAATTGCCATGTTTTTCTGATTTTCGTTAATTGTGGCGGTTTCAACCGCCATAAAAGCACTATTTAACCGCCATAATTTTCATAATTTTTTATAAAAGAAGGCAAAATTTTGGGCCCAGCCTTAAAATCGTCCATGTGCTCCACACCTATGAAAATTCAAAATTGCTCTTAATATGTTTGGATAGGCATCTCCTAACGCACCTACAATCATACAAATTTTTATATTGCTAATATCAACCCTTTTTTGAACAAAATATGTTTCAGAGAGGCATATATGTATGTTATTTGACTATATCTGAAGATATATCTCCAAAATACCATATGTACTCGATTGTTTTATTTTTATTCACTAAATTTAATATTTTGTAGACACATATTTTAGGTCAACATATTTTAGGTATATTAGACCATGAATAAAGAAAATGAATATATTAATTGATTCAAACATAATACATAATTAAGCAAAAATCATACAATTATCAAAATGTATCGACCATATATAAATTGTTCCAAAAATACAAAATAATCTATTAGACGTATCTCTCTCTACATTTAACTTTTTATCGTTAACTTTATCTTTCGTTCACTTGCTTCTTCATTTACCAAATCATCCATTTTTCATTATTTTTGACAATTATGTTCAAAATTTATAAAATTTATAATTTTTTCCATACTTTTGAAATTCAAATTCTCTCTAACTTTTCGCACACTTTTAAATTATCATTTAAGTATTTTAATAAAATTTTATTGTAAAAATCATTTTTAATTGTATATTACTAAATTTACACTTATGAGTTTGAATTTACTTGGTTTTTAGTTTTTATGATATATTTAATCAATTTTATTTATTTATCATCACTAAAAATAATAATTAGTCTATTTTTAAATTTTAATAAAATTGACAACATTTCTCTTTTTTTCTTTCTTTATCCATCTCACGGTTTTTTTTATGATTATTTAATACAATTTAATTTATATAATTATTATTTATTTGACAATTAAGTAACTCGTTTCAAATTTTATGTGAATTTCGATATATTTTAGATTTAATTGTAATAAAATTAACAATAAATAATGTTAACAATCCAACAATTGCCTTTATTTGAGAGAAATAATTCTTATTTTTAAATCGTAATTGAAGAGAGTCTATCATATTTCAACTCATAAATCACTATCAACATAATAGCTATTTTATTTTAATCAACAATTGTCGTTGTTTGAAAGGCAAAACTTTTATTTTTAAATAACAATTATTTTTTCTTTCACTATCTCACGAGTCCCTTTTTTATTCTTTTTATATTGTTATTTAATATAATTGAGTTTATATGATTAGTATTTATTTTATAATTAAATAATTTATTTTAAATTTAAATGCGCATCTAAATATATTTTATATTATATCAAATAAATTTATCCGTGCAAATACACTATATTTATCTGTAAATCAATGGATACTTTTTTTCTAGAGATATTTATTTCAGCTTAAATTAAAATTTTAAGAAATGTTATTTTGACACAAAAATTATACTTACACAATATTTTATTATTATTATTTAAAAGAAAAATATAATTATTTTATTATTATTTAAATTAAAGGATATTGATGATCAATTAATTTTATAATTTTATTAATCAATATTTTACATTTTATTAATCAATTTTATTTTACTAATAAAAATTATTTTTAATATCTGAACGTTTATTAACTAACTTCATTAATGCATTAACAAAATTTTTTATTTATTTTTAATTAACTTTATTTTATTACTAAAAATTATTTTTAATATCTAAACGTATATTAACCAACTTCATCAATTTATTAATCAATTTTTTACTTTTTATTAAGCAACTTTTTTATTTTATTATTAAAAACTATTTTTAATTTCTAAGCGTCTATTATCCAATTTCATCACTTTATTAACCAACTTATATATTTTATTAACCAATTTTTATTTTATTATTAAAAATCATTATTTACTATTCACAAATGCTATTTCTTATAAATATATTTTAAATTAAAAAAAATACTGCTCATCATATAAATAAAATAAATAATATATACGGTGTCAAACACAACACATCTATTTTAAAAAACAACAAGTGACCTCGAGAGCAAGGAAGCTCAGCTCTCAGCCTCGAAATTTGAAATAAGAAAATAATAACAACTGTCAAGATTTTTATTTACTTTTACTAAATAAACATAGATTTAAAAGTATATTATAGTGAAAAATATAGTATTATTTGAAAGTAAAAGTAAAGCGTATTCACCCACCCACCCCCATCCGTGCAATGCAAAGATGAAAAATAAAATAAAAAAGTCCACAGCAAAACAACAAAAATAGGAACAAGTCTTTTCCAGAAACAAACCAAACCAGCCAAACCACACCATCTCTCTCTCTCTCAAATATCTCTCACACCACACCAGACCCAAAACTCTCACACAACCCCAAAAACATGAAAATACCTTCAAAAACCATTTCAAGTCCAGCTCGCACAGACAAATTCCCACCACCATTAATGCGATTCTTAAGAACCAATGCATCAAGTAGAAGCAGAAGATCAAGGTCAAGCCCCATGTTCGTTCTCCGCAAGAAAAACAACAACACCACCACCATTGAAACAACTCAAGAACCTTCCTCCCCTAAAGTCACTTGCATGGGTCAAGTCAGAGCCAAACGCTCCTCCAAATCAAAAGCAAAATCAAAATCGAAACAAAAACAACCCTCCCCCACTCCCACTCATCATTGCTCCTGGAATAAAAAGCCCAACTCATGCCGTTGTCGGCCCGTGTGGCCCAAATGGGCTTTCTTCCGTAGAAAATCACCTAAACCAAAACAACCAGACGAGTTTGTTTCTATTTCTATTTCTAATAGTAATATTAACAAAGAGATTGTTAGTGTTGATAGTTATAATCAAATTCAAAATCGCAATGCTTTCGCTTCAACTTCAAATTCTTGTTCTCCTCCCAAGAACGCTCTACTGTTAACCCGGTGTAGATCCGCTCCGTACAGATCTTCGTCTCTTGCGAGTAGGTTTTGGAGTTCACCTTTGAGGAACGAAGAAACGGAGTCTACCTCCGACAACGAGAAATCAAGTTCGCATTCGCTGAATAGAGACTCCGTTTCTGATAAAGAGGATTCGATAGGTACTGAAACTGGAAGAATCGGCTCAATTAGGGATTTGGAAAATGTTGAAGAGTTGTTGTTGAAGGGAAGCGTAAAAAAGGAAGAAGATGAGGATTCTGCGGTGGCGCGTCCTGTTGTACTGACTCGGTGCAAATCGGAACCGGCGAGAGTAGATTACAGAATTGACCCTGAGATAAATAATTTGTGGAAAAAGACAAGGTTGGGTTTTGCTGTTACTTCTTCTCCTCTCCACATACTTTCTGATTAATTAATTATTATTATTATCACTACTTTATCTACTTAATTTTTTTTTCATTATTATTATTACAAAATCAGTTGAATATAATAATTAGTTTTATTTTTCTCTGTGTTAACATAATTGCTTACTTTATACACTTGAAGGTACGATTTTCTTTAATATTTATTAATTCTGGTAACGTAAAAAGTAGTACGTTAAAAAAAAGTAGCAGACGATGCTTACAGTTTACATTTAAAATTTCAGATATATTTGTACTAAAATAATCAAAATAATAATTCCTTTTTTTAACAAAGAAAAGTCATTTTATAATCTCTTTTAACAATCTTGTGCATCTTTAGTGTAGTATGATTTATAAAATCAGACTAGTATCAATCACATAATTAACATAACAATGTGATTTTGTTTACTCCTTAGTGGAGTATACTTTTTTAAATATAGAATAACTTGTTGTAAATGTAAAGATGTACTAAGAAATATATTAGTACATTTTATATATTTGTTTTGCAGGTAGATGTTTTAAAAATATATGTCTATATATTTTATATAAAGGTGTTTAATTTTGGGGTTTTATCTATTAAAATACTAAGTAGTACTATTAGTTAGGAGAATTTTTTTTATAATAATAATAATAATAATAATAATAATAATAATAATAATAATAATAATAATTTAAAATGGAACATGCATTTATATTTAGGAACAATTTGTTTATAAAAAAGAATTATGTTTCTTTTTACCAAAATAATATAGACTTATTATTAAATATGTTTAAGGATTAAATATATTTTAGTTCATGAAATTATATAATTGTTTGGTTTTAATTCTTACAAAAAAAATATTTTTTGTTTGTCTTAGTCTTTATAAATATATCACTATTTACTTTAAATTATTGATATTTTATTTTAGTTTTTGGAAATTCATTCATATTAAAATTGGTCATTGGAATATTAATTTTAGTGTTTATTTTAAAAAATTAAACTCATATTTTGAAATTTCAAATATTAATTCTAACACAAATAAATTATACAAAATTAAAAAAGTTTTTCAAGAATTAAAATTTAAAAAATTATATATATATATATATATATATATATATATATATATATATATATATATATATATATGTATGAAGTGCCAAGGAGTATAACAATTAATTTCATATTTACAAATTTTTGAAGAGTTAAATAAGTAATATCCTTGAAAATAATCCAACATTTAAGTTTGGTCCCTGTAAATATTTTCTTCAAGGTTTGGTCCCCCGTTTCTAACTGTAGTCCCTCCCGTTAGTTTTCACTAACGGAGGATGACATGGCGTGCCATGTGTGCTAACATTCCTTGCCAACTGTGTATAATTTCTTTGACCATTCAAAATATTTAATTGTTTGGCGTTTCAGTTGCGACTTCTCTACAGCATATTCTCTGTTTTGTTTTTTCTTCCTAATCCTCATTCACTATCTTTCATTCTTCACCACTGCAACTTGAGCCAACCACAAAAACCATTCTCATTTCAAACAATTCAACGCCGCCACGACAAAACAACAATTAAGATCTGATTAACGGTTTGATTTCAATTTGGTTTGACGCGACATCTCCAGATTCCATCTTCTGGAACATACTTTCATCCACAAGGGAAGTTGTTCATCCGTGTAGCTCTTCAACAACAACAAATCACAACTTTGTTTCGGCATAATTCGACGGTTTCGTAACAGTCATTGCTACTAGCGGATTTTCTGGATGATGTCGATACTGTTATGGGACCACCGAGCAACAAATCTCCATTCAACTAGCAGTAGCAGCTGTGGTATGCTTGTATCGATGCAAATACGTATTGATGTTATAGGAAGTAACTCTTGGTAATTGATGTCGTGTCGAATTTCATGGTTGTATCTTACTGATTGTATCATGCACATGGTTGCTGTTGTTGTTGCATACAATAAATCGTTTATTGAAGATGCTTCAGGAATTTGGGTGCATATATTTTTGTGCTGAACAAATACACACATATATCATTGATGTCTTGGATCTAACCGTGGGAGACAATTGACTTTGACTCAGCAGGTCCCAAAACCGCGCAACACATCCTACAACTATCATCACCACCGTGCTACTCCCTCCGTCCTCAATACTGCAACTTCACAACCCAATTCATCTTCAATAACCTTAAAGCTACCACCACCCATCACATGCGTTCTCGCCGCGAATCCATCATCACCGTCTTAGTCTGAGTATAGTTGGTGGTAAAACGAAGAAGAAGGTGGAAAAGAGGGATTGAGGTTGTGATGCACGGTTGATTTGGGTGTTTGGAGGGCGGCAGGAAATAAAAGGCAGATTAAGGTGCAGAGGTTGAGTGGGAGAGGTAGGTTCAGAGGGTTTTGAAGGTCAAAATAAAGAATTTGTCACACATGGCACGCCAGGTCATCCACCGTTAGTCAAAACTAACGGGAGAGACTACAATTAGAAACGGAAAACTTTAGGGGGACCAAACCTTGAAGAAAATATTTTTAGGGACTAAACTTGAATGTTGGGTTATTTTCAGGGACCTATTACTTATTTAACCCATTTTTGAATGAAGTTCTGATGAAGTGACATGGAGGCAAGGCCGATAATGGGTAATGGGTAGGGTTTGGATACTACTTGTTCAATATTAGTAATATGAAAAAAATATTTGTGAATTTCTTAATGCATCTTTAATACTTTTTAAATACCATGCGAAATTATTTAAATGCTTTAATTTTCGTAGATGTATTTTTTGACGCATTAAATTCTGAATGAATGTTGAAATATTTCGAAGATGCCACTCAGAAACATTCAGTATATCTCACTCAGAAGCCATTTACATTTGAATTGTATCAGAGATGTATCTCCGTGAATATTCCGCAAATACATCTCTGAAACGTATCAGAACAGGTATTTCATGTTATATGTTGTTTATATGTGTTCAGATATATAGATATACATAATTCTAGATGGAACAAAAATGCTATACAAAAATAAAATACCAATAAATGTTAAAAATGTCATACAATTTAGATCAATAAAGTAGTAAGACCGTCAAAACAAAATACAGATCATAGTACTACAACTATATAATAAGAGACTACTGCGTGTCTGACAACCTCTTCTGTCTCGTCTACCTCCTCGGCCATCAATCCCCGTGTCCTCCGACGATGTCTCTTGGAGTAGGTTGCACCATATACGAATGTGACACCAGGAAGAACCATCTGATGTACCCTTCAACGTAGCTTCAGTGCTCTCAGCTATGGTAGCTTGTGCCTCCTTCGATACCAGATGACTCATAGTCATCAAACATGTCCTCTATCTGTCTACGTGTCAAGGCATGAGGAACAGAGACAACAAGGTGTCTCAGAATGGTATAAGTGTAGCTAAACTGCCGCATGACACGCTCAGGCAGATGAGGAGCAGTGAGACGCGATTCACATGCCAACCATTCAGAGTGTAGCACTATCACGTCAAGTGGCCACGTCTGACGGTGATCAACATAGTTGTTAAAGTGCATGTCCTCAGTAACCAAATGGTCAAGATAGACTCTGAAAGGCTCAAACATCGTGTTCCCTCTGAGCGGGATAAAAACAGTAGCATGCGACAAATCCTCAGTGTACTCAGGCACACTCGCCCAAGCAGAGATGCGTGGGAAGTGCTGGAGGATCCAAGCATGAAATGAAAATATTTGGAACACACGAATCATCGGTAATGGCTTTGCAAATATGAAATGAAAATTAAAAAAAACATTCAAAGACCAATAATTATTATCGTCAGTAGTGTCACGCTGCCTGTGACAAACTCCGTCTTCAACATACAACCTTCTCTCAACTTCGAATACAAGTAGACCAAGCAAGCCGCCCCCAGTTGTACTCATGGATCCGCTCGAGATCCACGAAGTACCGTAGGTAGACGACGTTTGTATAAGTGGCACTCTTGTCCATAAAAATTAAAGTCCCAACTAAATAAAACATGTATGCTCTTAATGCATGCGATCTGTGGAGCGACACCTGTTCACCATCACCATCAGCCTCCTGTACTCTAATGATCTCATCATCATATATCGTCTTCAGGAATTCAAATCTAGCACGAGCACCCCTGGTCTTATCCAACTCCTTCTTCGCTTCCCCTGGATCAGCCCCAAGATACTCTAACATCATCTCGGGTGCCTCGTCTTTGGTAATCTTCCCATGATCTAGGAATCTCCCCTGATCGAAAGATGTAGCAAACATGAGATATCGTTGAGTGCGAAAGACATCTCACAATGCGGGAGATGAAACAAAGAGGTCTCAGAGTGTCGTCTCTCCACGAATGCATTAAGTATCCCGTGGTGAACCGTAGTGTAACCGATCATGCACAAGTCCTTCAGGCCAAATAAGGACAGAACTGACTGAAACCAAACTTCCTCCTGCTGAGGCAATACAACAATGTTCCTCCCGTGGTTAACAAACTTTTGGGGATTACGCTCCTGAAATTTGTTAGGGATAACCAAAGTCAGAAATTAAAAATAACGTAAAAATAAATAAAGAATCCAACTAATGCTACCTCTCTGTCCCATATATGTCTGACAGTATGGTCTGGATACAGAGGCAGTATGACAATTAAAAAAAATTATTGCAGGAAATTCCGGAGATGCATCTTCGGATTTGTGGAAACTAAAACGTTAAAAAATTTCGGAGATGCATCTCCGAAATTTCCTGTAGAAAATTAAACGTTGAACAATTTCGGAGATGCATCTTTAGAATTTCATGCAACTCAGAAGTTGCGTCAATGGCGTAATATACCACATGCAAGCTTATGCCAAATTATTTTGATCATCGTTTTCAACCAGCAAACAACTAATACACTATGTCTAAACTATCTTAAATGTGATTTATACTCATTTCTAACCCTAATCATTGATTTATACTCATTTACACCAAAACTCAAACATTTATCGAAAACTCGAAAAACTTACAAGAAATTGATGTTTTTGATGAAGTTGGATGATGTTACTGATGAAGATTGATGTTTCATTGAGCCTTGTTGGCTTGAGGCTTGTTGAATGAAATTTGACTTGGTGTAGCTTGAGGGAGATTGAGTTGAGTTTGAGTACAAAGGAAAAATGAAGAAGGAGAAGAGTCTGGCGCGACTTAACCTCCAAATTGTTTCGGAGATGCATCTCCGGAATATTTTAACGTTAACTGACCTTTTGGTGCTCCTGGAGATGCATCTTCGAAATATTTTAGCTTTAACTGACCTTATGGTGCCTCCGAAGATGCATCTCCGAAAACATGGGGCATTTGTGGAAATTCGTGTGGTGCAGTAGAAACACATATGACGCGTTAAGAAATTCTCAAAAATCTTCGTATTCGAGCTATTTTTGCTTGAGCGCTAACTTTAACACTCGTATCTGAGATATTTTCAATTGAGCGCTAACTTTAACATCTATATCCAAACCCAATAGATATGTAAGTATCTTTATTCAGTTATTTATAATTTTATTAAAATATTAATCAATTATAAAATATCATATCATTTTAAGTTTGTAACAACATTAAAAAAATTTTCAAATAAACTATTGTTGAATCATAAAATAAACAAATATTTAAATTATTTTAAGTTTAACATTGATGTTTTTTTTAAATTGATAGAAACACAATTTATATAATAATATAAACTAAAATAGATAAATATATGTGTGCGGGTATGAGGCAAATTAGACTAAGGTGTTCATATATGTCAGAACTTGGAATCACAAGATTGGTGAATAATGGAGAAAATTGGAGTATGGAGAGAGAGAGAGAGAGAGAGAGAGAGAGAGAGAGAGAGAGAGAGAGAGAGAGAGAGAGAGAGATAGAGATAGATAGAGAGAGAGAGAGAGAGAGAGAGAGAGAGAGAGAGAGAGAGAGAGAGAGAGAGAGAGAGAGGTAATTTTGCATTAACATTGATGAAGATGCTTCCACGGCATAATGTAACATAATAATTGAGATACATGTCACATAAGCAAATAACTGAAAAACTAGAGAACCCGGACTTGTAATCGGTACACTAAACACCTAATCGCTTACAGCTGCTACAAAAATAATTCCTTTCAGTGGTAACTAGTTACGCCCACGATGCAACACCAGTTTCTTCAACTCAAAAGTGATTTTTGCCTTGCTGTAACCGGTTACACCCTTGTGTTAACCAGTTACATCACTTAAATGATCAAATTTCATTTACCACACCACCTTAATTCAAGTGCTCTAAGTCTTCCATGACCATGCTCATCTTCAAACTTTTGAACACATAATTTATGACTCCCTTAGCCAACAAATCATCCACTTGGTCTTCACTTCTACAATATCTCAATCTTAATCTTCCTTCACTAACAAGCTCCCTCAAGTAGTGAAACCTCATCTCAATGTGCTTGCTCTTCCCATGTGCAATTGGATTCTAGCAAGATTAATCGCGGAAACGTTATCAACCAAGAGTGTAACAACCTCGCCCTTATTGTTGTCCAACTTCTTCAATAAATTCATTAGTCATACGGCTTGGCACACGCATAACGAAATAACAATGTACTCGGCCTCACAAGACGAGAGTGCAACTACCGGTTCCTTCTTTGAACACCATGAGATTGGTGTTTCGCCGAACATAAAGATGTATCCAGTTGTAGACTTTCGATCATCTTTATCTCCGCACCAATTGGAATCAGTAAAATCAAGCAAATTTCATTTTCTGCTCCTATCCGCCACAGGAAAGAGATTTCTTCAGCCAATCGATCCTTTGAAATATCTTAGGATCCTCTTTATTGCTGCCAAGTGAGATACCTTCAGTCTCTCCATGAATCTACTCACAATACCGACATTAAACGCCAAGTTTGGCCGCGTATTGCACAAGTAACACAAGGATCCAATCAGCCTCCTATACTGAGTTGGATTAACATTTTGTTCATCCTCATTCTTTGAAAATTGTAGCCTCCGTTCATCAGGAGTAATGATAGCATTACAATGCTCCATTTCAAACTTCTTCAATATCTAAAGCGCATACATTTTATAGTGCATGACCAGTCCCCTTTTGGATTCTTGGAACTCAATGCCAAGGAAGTATGTCATGAGATCAAGGTCGGTCATCTCAAATTCTTTCATAAGTTCAATCTTGAACTTAGAAATACACATTTCATTGGTTCCAGTTATCAATAAGTTGTTGCAACAAGATTTGTTCATACCCTTAAAAGGTTTTGGTGATAACAAAGTATTTAAAGAACAATAAATTTTACTAATGGTTGTTCGAATGTGCATGATCAAAAGACATTAACCTTAATATAAATCAAGTTAATCACTCATAAGAACCATTAAAGATAAGAAAAACTGTTTTGAATTGGAAGGATCCGAACCAAGCTGTCAGACTCTGAAGAGTCAACTCAAGTCTTTCAGATGCTGAACCTAAGCTTACTTGGAATACAAAGACCAGAAAAGCTTTGAAGACTAGAATCGTTTGAAGTAATCAGACTATATTATAAAGGAATGACTCTGCATCTTCTGAACAAGCTTCATCCGCAATTCTAAAGATACTGCTTCAAAGGAATCTGTCTTCTTCAAGTCATCAACACTGAAAGTGTTCATCCAGACTAGTTCTAATCAAGACTTTGATGAAGGAAAGCTCAGAACTTGTGAACTCTAGACTCTGAAGTCTCATTCCAACCAGGTTATGAAGACATACTTTAGCTTCAAACCATGCTTTATCTAATTCTATAAAAAGCTTCTGATTCAGAAAGCTAAGAATATAGACAACAATGACTCTGAACAAGCTTCAACAAACGTCTGTAAGAAGCCTCCAGTCATAAGTTATCTAAAGAAGATCACATGACACCTGCACAATACTTTATGTTTAATCAGCAAAAAGTAATGTTGTTAGGATCTTCTCTCTCATATTGTTCTTAACTATTCCATGTTCCTCTCAATGTCTTTATGCTAGTTGAGTTTTTAGCCCACTTTATTGTACACTAGCTAAAGACCTTCAACGACTACTTTTACCATGGGTAGTTTCAATCTTCAACATATCTATTCTCAGCATCTATTTAAAGAAGAAGATTGAAAACATTCACTAGCTCCAGCTCTTGATCTCAACGAGAGAAAATGAATGCGAGTTGAAGAATGTGTAACCGTGTTCACAAGAATGTGATACCAGTTCACATAAATGAGTTGAGAGAAACTGTGTTACACAGAAAACACAGACGAGAGAAACACACTAAAAAAGAAAATATAACTAGAAGGGTTAAATGTGTAAGAGTAAATTGAGACATATTAACATATGTTTTGAAGAAAGAATATGTGAATATGATCAACAGAACAAAAAGGTACAACAAAATGGAAATCTGTGCAAGGAAATAAGAAGAATGAAAACTTCATTCTTCTACACTCAAGAGCAAACAATTTAAATTCTGCTCAAGAGTGTAAACCTTTATGTATCTGCTTATCTAAGAAGCACACATGTAAACACAAGGTTAACACCAGATCCCTCTGTTTAGATAATCTGATGACTCTAGCCTCTGTGCTCAGAGTAAGTCTTTTTCTGATGATTGAGCATTGAAGTTTCATGCTTACGCGTAGAGCAAGAAGTCTTGATCAGTATGATTGAGCATTGAAGTCTCATGCTTGCGGGCAGAGCATAAAGTCTTGATCTGGATAGATTGAGCAGGAGGTCATGAACAGGGTGTTTAGGAAAATAAGTCTCATGCTTGAGGGCTTGAGCAGGAAGTCTCGATCTAGTGTGATTGAGCAGGAAGTCTTGAACAGTGGGTGTAAGCAAGAAGTCTTGAGCTGCTGGCTTAAGCAATTGTAATCTGATTGATTATAGTTAAAAGCTCTTGTGCTGCAAGGGGATTGACTTACTCTCAGTTGAGAGGAACTAGGATATATTATGTGTCTCTTTATTTACTTCTGCATTTATATTCTGCTGTACAACAAACTATGAAGTTAGACTTTGATCTGATTCAGTCTCTTACTTGTATCAGAATCTGAGCTTGATACCTTAGGTTCTGAAACAGGGTTAAGAAAAGGAAGTAAACTTTTCAATGCCATTAATCACTCTGTTATCAGACTCTAAACGTGGTTCATAGTCTGATGTTTCAAAATCAAAAGTGAAAAGAGATATTTGGGAATACATATTCAATCCCCTTTTTCTTGTGTATTTTTCTCACCTTCAGTTGTTATCAAAGTTCGGCTGTGATTTGTCACTTAATAATGAAACAGAAAAGATCTGGTGAGAAAAATTACTCAGCCAAGAGCTTCCGCTTGAATGAAGTTTCCTTCATTAGATCAAAGAATGGAAACTACAGAAAGATGAGTTGAAGAAGGTCATGCTAGTGTTATGCTGAATGCTTAAACATAAGTATATGGCCTTGAAGGAACTCTTGAATAACCAAAGAAGGAGTTCTTTCAAATTTCTGTGGATCAAGAAACTTGTTTATGCTTTAAGTCCCTTGTTTTGTGAGTATGAAAGGATTTTTAATCTTTAAGACTGACTCGTGGGACAATTGTACTTGTTTAAAGAAATCAAGAAACCATTTTCTGCTTTAAGTCATTTGCTTTTAGAGTATGGAAGGATTCTTTAACCCTTAAGACTGACTCGTGGGGAAATGTGCTTGTTGCAGGAATCAAGGTTTAATCTTAATTTGCTTAAGGAAAGATGTCCACTCACATCATTGGTTGTGATGATAATCTGTGGGACACTCTTGAAGATAACATTGACTAGAAGATCAATGGTGTTGGTATGGTAATAGATCTTGAGGAATTTTCCTGTAAGATGCAACTTCAAGGTTACAACCATTCATGAGGCTAAAGACCTGAATACTCTAGACCTTGAAAGGTTAATATGTAACCTTTAGAGCCTTGAAATGTAACTGAATGTTAATGAACCTGTGTTGAAACCTAGATCTCCTGCCTTGAGGTCTAATGCTGAAAGATCTGGTGATAAACACTTCTAGACCCTCAAGTGTCAGAAAAACTAGAAGAAGCTTCTGATGGAGAAGATTCTAATGAGGACTCTGACGATGAGGAAATGGATTTTATCATCAAGAAATGGCAGAGAGAAACAAGAGATTCTCTGGTAGAAGTGCTAACTTCAGAGGTTCTAGTTCCAGAAACAATTGTCCTGATCTATAAAAGGAGAAATTTAGACAGAAAAGCTGAAAAAAGCAAATCTTACACTGATGGCTCATACACTCTCTGATTCTGAATCTGAATCATGTTCTGACTCAGAATCTGATGAGGCTGTTAAGAAACAGCTTGATTTTTCTTAAAGATGATTTGAAATTTTCCAAAAGAAATTATTGAATCATTGGAAAGAAATCTAGTTGCCCAAGCTAAAAAGGGATTCCAAGGAACCTTTAAATGAGAAAGTTATGGCTCTCCAAGATTTCTTGACAATGAGTTTTAACATAACTTAGCTTGCTTTCATGATCTATGGAGTAAGCAAGAGCAAAGGAGATGGTGTGGGTTTTCATAAGAAAACATCTTGATTTCAAAACCTTGAAATTGAGAAAACCTCATAACCATCTTCTCAAGCTATGCTGATAAAAGGTTTAAAGACCTTGGTGCATCTGCTGCTAAGTGTAACATAATTTTGAATGCCCCAGAATCAATGACAGAGAAGTAAAAGGTTTTAACTGGAATAAAATCTAAAACTTCAAAGTTAGTAGTTTCTGAAGAAATTATACACTATTATCCTTAGATCAAAAGGTGAAAGGAATCCTAAACCTAAGACATCTGGATCCTAGTTTATAAAAGATTTAGAAACTAAGATAAAAGGTGAAGCATTTGTTCTGGAGCCTAGATGATGGACATCTACAACCTACAACTAGAGAAAAGCATGGGTTCCAGATCCTAACTTAAGGAAAAGAAGGATATCATCTCCTGTCTTCTGATTCCAAGTTGCTGCTGTATATGAATTTGCTTCAACAACAGGTAATCTTTAAGACTGGTTATTTTTAGAAAGAATCTGCAAAGGATATTCAAAGTCTGCGCAAAGTTATGTCAATCATTCTCATTCTTTAGACAACTTATGTGCATGATAAGTTATTTGAAATTGGTCTATGTATATGATATGTCTGTGCATAACCAGTTTGGATAACTTACTCGTGTAAGGATTTTCAAACCTATGAAAAGAATATTTATACCCTTTGGATAAATATTATGACTATTTGAGTATGTTATTATTCCTGATGTTTAAACGCTTGCTTCTGATAAAGAGTATCAAAGACTATTATTGATAAGAAGTAGGCTCATCAAAAACCTAGAACAGTTTCTGATAATGAGTGGCTTCTGAAAAGTTTCAGACTCAGAGACTTCTCAAAGGAATAAAAAATCTCAAATAGCATTTAAGTGAAAAATATTTTTGATATTTGTCTTGCTTAAAAAATTCACGGGTTTGAAAATTTATCATGCATACTCTACAGTTGTATGTGCAAAACCTATGGAGTAATGCTGCTTTACCCTCTCAATGTTCTGTGGGCTTTCTCTTGTCATTTCTTACTTTTTGTTGTACTTGTTTAATTGTTTTTTTATTGTTTGTTTTCTAAAGATAAAATTTGAGTGGTTCTAAAGCAAAGACGGTTGTCTTGAATCTTTCTGACAAATCATTTTTGATGTCTTTAGAAACATCTTTCTGTTTGTTTGTATCTTTTCTTTTTGCATCTTTCCTTGTCTGAGATGCATTCTTGTTCTAATCTTGGTATGGAAAACCAGTTAGATATCATCATTGAAGGACTAGTTGATTTTTGAGGAGATGATGGCTCATGGTCTTGATCTTCAAAGCACTGTCTCTCATAACGGTTGGGAGAATTTCTTTGACATGTTTTATGGTCCTTTTTACCCTAACCTGGTCAAGGAATGTTAGGTTAATGCTTCTATCCAAGATCTGCATCTAGAATATGCCATTCTTTTTGAAGTATCTGGTGTCCTTATCACCATCACCCCCACATCTATTGCCAATTCAATAAATTGTGAGGAAGAAGGAGTAGTTATGGATATGATTTTTTGGGATTCTTATTTACCCTCTCATCTCATCTTTAAAAATATCTCCGACCTATCCAAGGTTTCAAATCTCAATCCAAAGGTATTAGTCTGGTATCACCTGTTGATCTTAAATCTCTTGCCAAAGAACAAGGATATGACTTCTTTGGATATTGATGAAAAAGATTTTATGTTACTTCTCAACTCAGATCTGAAGATTAACCTCCCTTAAGTTATGTTTAAATATCTGAAAAAAAACTCTCACTTCCTTTGAAGAGGGAAAGTCAAGCTTCATTCCTTATGGAAGGGTTCTTTCTGAACATTTCATTCAACAAGGAGTTGATGTTAAAAAACAAGTCTGGGGTGAAAAGTTGAAGCTTACAGAAGCTTTGAAAGTTGTTGACCCTTTCAAGGTCAAAGTTGTCTTTGTGGATGAACCTTCTTCTTCTTAGTTGTTTTTATGTTACTTTTATTTTTGGTTTTATCTCTGTAGTTCATTTGTTCATTTTAGTAAAATGTTTCTCTTATGCATATTTTGTCTTGTTTTGTTTATCTTACTAATTGATTAATAAGCATAACCACAATTGAAGGAATTAGAAAGGTAGTTTATGATTACTAAAGAGAAAGGAAAACTTTATTCATCAGCAATATTACAAAATCTATTCCTGAACACTATTACATGGGATTTTAGTCCTTATCTTCTTGATCTTCTGATCCCTTGTAAGTCTCCAGAAACGTCTTGTACTCTTCATCCCTCTGAGAGTCTCGATAAGCTTTCTAATCTGCACCACACTCTTCATCTTCTGTTGGAACTTTGCTCTTTTCAGCAACTTTAACAAAGGCAAAGTCTTGGATAGGAAGTCTGAGCAATGAAGTCTTAGACATGAGCTTTAAGCAAAGGCAAAGTCTTGGATATGAGGTCTGATCAAAGAAGTCTTTGACATGAGCTCTAAGCAAAGGCAAAGTATTGGACATGAGGTATGGGCAAAGAAGTCTTAGACATGAGATCTAAGCAAAGGTAAAGTCTTAGACACGAGCTATAAGCAAGGTAAAGTCTTAGACACGAGCTCTAAGCAAGGTAAAGTCTTAGACATGAGCTCTAAGCAAGGTAAACTCTTAGACACAAGCTCTAAGCAAGGTAAAGTCTTAGACATGAGCTCTAAACAAGGTAAAGTCTTAGACACGAGCTCTAAGCAAGGAAAAGTCTTAGGCAGGTGGTCTAAGCAAAAGAAGCCTCAATCAAGAGCTGATTGAGCAGGTAAAGTCTTAGACACGAGCTCTAAGCAAGGAAAAGTCTTAGGCAGGTGGTCTAAGCAAGAGAAGCCTCAATCAGGAGTTGATTGAGCAGGTGAAGTCTTAGATACGAGTTCTAAGCAAAAGATTGTTTTAATCAGGATCTGGTTAAACAAAATTGGTTCAGACTGTAAGTCAATGTTGTAAAAAGTCTTATGTTTAAATACATAAGCAAGTGTACTCAAGCATTGATTATAGTATAAATCTCTTGCTAAGCAAGGCGAATGAAGTACTCTCAGTTGGGAGAGAAACCATTATAAATTTGCTGTGTTTGTGTGTTGTTTACTTTGTGTCTGGCTTCAGTTCCGTTGCATTCGTGATCTGGTCCTGAACGTTTATTCAGAATCATATCTCTCTTTTGAACCTTGGAAGAAGAGAAAAACATATATGCTTTTTTGCAACACAATTTAACCCATCTCTTCTTGTGTATTTTCCCACCTTCAATTGGCATCAGAGCTTGGTCTGTGCATAACACTTCATAGTGGTGCAGACAAAGATCTTGTGGCAGATTGTACTTTTCATTTCAGTATGAATTCAAGAGAATTTGTTAAACTTAGTTATCTACCTGAACAACGTGTCTCAAGATCAAATGATGCTACGTAAAGACCTTGGGTTAAACTTACTGGCTACTGGACCTATCACAAGCTCCTCGTCAAAACTAACTTCAGTTCCAGGATCAGAGATCTATCCAGATAAGTTCTAATTTATCTTTTTATCTTTTTGGGTATCTATATTTCTATTCTGATAAATTCTCTCTCAGATCCTTCTAAACCTATGTCTTAGATATTTGTTCTCTCTGTATAATTATATTTCTTCCTAGCACTCTTATAGAAAGTATTTTTCTTAAGAATCTTAATCTGAACATTTGTCACAAATTGTCTTTGTTAAAATTCTTGATAAAGAAAAGTCTTGTTCCAAGATGATCTCTGAAAATTTTGCTAATTCAGATTCTTACGAAAAGAAGTGTTATGTTGATTGTCTTCTTTCTTACTTTTGGATGAAATTTTCGTGACACATGTATCTTACTTTACACATGTATAAACCGTTCTCCTTACGCTTGTTACTTGAATTTGAAAAGAATTTAATTTTGCTCTTTTCCTACGTGCTTAATTATCATTAATGTCTTTTTATCTATTTCAACACCCTCTCAACACACACAACCTCTTTCACTCTTCTCTTGTGCCCTAACTGAAAAAACCCTAGAAAAACCCTTTACCTTTCCTATGGCATCTTCGTCTGACAATTCTTTAAACATTGGTTCCATGCAAAGCCTTAAGATTAAAACAAAGATTTCTTCTCTAAATCAGGATGATCTTAAGCTTCTTATTGAGCAAATTATCGATTTCGAGAGCTTTTCTGCAAACGGTTGTAGCCTGAAAAATTACTTCGAGTCTCAGGGTTGGATGAACTACTTTAAAATGTTGAATGGACCTACTTATCCATCGTTGGTTAAGGATTTCATGGTCAGAGCTGAAGTATATGATGAGTTCTGTTCTCAGACTGAAGAAAGAATTGCTATAGCAAACAACAAGAAATTGAAAGGAAAAACCAGAACTAAAATGGGTTTTAAGGAGTTCAAGTGCACATAAATTAGATCTGCTGTAATGGGTCTGGATGTTACCATTACTCAAGAACACATTGCTAAGTTAACTAGACCTGAAAACAAAGGGTTGATGATTCACAAAAGAAAGGATGGAGGATCTTATGATAAAGAAATTAAGGATGTTTTGTTCAAAAAGAAAAGCGACTTCGGTAAAGTGAAGAACATGCATCTGGAGCATAAACTACTGTTCAAAATTCTTATTGGCTATTTAATTCCTCGAGAAGGAAGTTCTGATCAAATTTCCTGGGATCACAAGTTGTTTCTCTGGTTTCTTACAACTTATCAAAGATTAAATCTTTCGGGTTACATCTTTCATCAATTGTGCGAATCTATCAAAGACTACTCCAAGAAACTCAAAAGAACATTACCCTATTCAAGGTTACTTTCTAAGCTATTCTATCAAGGCAAACTAATCAACCTGCTAACCGAATATAAAGCCGCTCAGGATCTGGATGAAGTGTATAGAAGCGTATTATCTGCATCTGTTCTAGCTCACATGAAAGATAGACTGAAGAAGGACATTATAACAATTGATAATCCTATCAGAATCAGAAAAGAAAAGAATAGGAAGTTTTTGAATAACTTTCCTGCTATGACCAAGGAAGATCCTCATGAAGTCATCAGAATGCTTATAGAAAAAGCTAATAAGAAATGTGGAGTAGTCATTACTTAGAAACATATTAATCAGCTTCCCGATAGATCTCAGGACGTGTACAACTCAAAAAGAAAGAGAAAAGGAATGGTAATCACCTATGATGATGAAGAGGAGGAAGAAGAAACGGAAGTACAAAGACTTGTCAGAAAGAAACTAATGGGAGATTCCTAGAAAGTTGTACAGCATAAGGATGAAAGATTTGTTCAGAAAACGGAGGAACATTTCAAAACAAAAGAAAATCTGCAACAAGAAGTTGATAAGTCAAGAGGAGAAGGATCAGACTATAACTCAGATAAGGAAACTAATGCATCCAAGAAAAGGAAATTATCCAGCTTAAGTCAATTAAAGGAAACAGAAAGGGAAGCAAAAAGGGCTCAGGTCTTGGTAGAGGCTGGCAATTTCTTCACTGCTGTCATCAATTCCTATTCTGCACTCATAACAGAAGAAATGATTAAAAAGAATCATATCAAGAAAGCCACTGAGTTTAAAGAATCACATGAGGAAATTTTGAGAAAGCAGCTCGGAAGTAAACTGGAATATGTTGTTAACTCACCTGAAGTTATCCAGTTAACTCAAAAATTCCTAAATAGCTGCAAGAAGACTGCCACTATTGAAAATAGGGCCGAAACAAGCAAAGATATGAACTCTGAAGCAGATGATGTAGAGGAATATTCTAAAGTGAAAGAAGACTTCAGAAGTCCTGTGAATAAGAATTCATATGACTCTAGTAGTGACACAAATACGATAGATGAATTCATCTCACCTGCCACTGGATCAGGTACTGAGGCTGAACCTCAAATGGATTCCTATCTAAACATTTTACTGAGAAAGTCTCCTACACCCTCACCCCCTGAATCCAATCATACCTCCACATTGTCCATTATTCCTCTAAACACCGACTTCTCCCTATTGAAAACCTCTACAACAACACCAAAACAAATCAACGAATCTCTCAACCAAACTATCCAAGATATTGATGCTTACATTCAAACTGATCATTCTTTATCAATTCCTGATGAAACAGGGAGTGGTTTGGATGCCAAGCCTCTCAACATTGCCTCACCTTCTAGCAGTTCTACCAAAACCATCTCAGATCATCATGCCCAAGAACTGATAGATTCATGCCCTAGAAAACAATACCACAGATGAATTTATTCCTGAAAAACATAAAACCACTTCTTATCATATGACCAATCATCAACCTTTACCTAATCACATACTTTCTAGGTTAGAAGTGTTCAAGACTGGACTGTTTGATGAAGCAAAAATGCTTGTGGAAGAAGGATTTCCAGCCACTGACTCTATAGTATTCAATGACAAATGGGAAAGATTCAGAAGAATTGTCAATCAGATCATTGAAGAACTTAGAGATTTCTATTCTAAGGAAGTTGGTGTGTCTAGTCAAAAGCAACTAAAGAGTCTTGAAGATAAAGTAATTGGAATTGCTGAACGACAAGAGGATATGAGAAATCAGATGACTACCAATCAACTCTCAGTGAATGCTAAGTTTAAATCTTTGGTTGAAAAGCAAGAAGAATTCAGTTCCGACCTGAAGGCTATCATAGAATTATTGAAGAAACCTTAGGCCTTGGATTTAGAACCTACTTACATATTTTCTGTGTTTCTGTGTTCAGTTAAAACTTGTTGTTTGAACTAATTTTTAATTATTGTTTATCGTATAATGAATTCCTATGACTGTTCTCCTATGATTATTCTATTTTCGTCTGTTATGCCTCTTTAACATCTCTGAATGTACTATATGATTTGCTCTTGCTGGTGAAGTTAAGTTTTGAACTGATTCAAAAGAAAAATTTCATTAATAATCACTAATAGATAATAAAGATTCAAAGAAATGTTTTATACCGTCACTTTTTCTCCGCGCGCCTTCAGCATATAATATACTTCTGTGTTTCCATAATATTTAGCATCAGCAGCTGCCTGCAAAGTGCGGAATTATAAATTCATACATCACACATTCATAAATAAAAAGTTAAAATCAACTTCAAAATTTCTTCCGTCTCTCATTATCTTATCTAAATAGTATATATTTAAATTGTGGTCACCAATTGCAATTGCCAAACAAAGGTTCAAAAGGTAATGGAGAAGAACTAAACACACAGTGGCGGAACTAAACATTGTACCCTGTTTGCATAACAATATAGAAGAACTAAACACACAGTGGAAGACAATTCTAATTTAACTCTGTTCAACCTACAACAACTGACAGTAAATCAGATACTGTAGCAACAAAAACGTCATACACAACTACCAACATACACAGTAACAACAATAACCCAACTATAACCTGCAATCCCAAAGATCCCATCCTGCAACTGAACTAAACCTGCAACGAATATCGAACATTTAAACAACAGCAAGCGCAAATATCAATAACTGAGTAAATGTTTTGCACCGGTAACACATCTGCAACAAATCGCTAAAGCAACAACACAACTCCATCACCCTGAAAATCAAATCCGCAACAACACCTTCAAATAACTGGAAATGTATAATGAAACGAACCTTCTAATGAACGAAGACTTAAAACAACAAAATATCATTAATACTATACAAGTGATGATAGTCAAATGAAAACCTCTAATGTCAGAACAATATGATAGACAAGTGAAAGAAGAATAACACACCTCAAATAATCATATACTCATCTCTCCATGAGTTTTAGTAATGGATTGCCTATTTTTTTTATCCACCTATCAAATAACAATCCACAAATTAATAATCATTAAAATAGATCTACAATTCTAATAATTAAATAAACTCAAAACATGAAAAATAAATGAGACGAAACCATAATACACAAACAGAAATTCAATCATAATAAATTAGTTTCACATAAAATGAAAAGAAATATAACATTACAAACAGAGACATAATGTTGGAGTAAGGTATTACCAACTCTCCATACATTCTGCAGAACTATCTCTTTACCTCAAAGATAATCAAAATGGAGCAATAGTTAGAGTGTCTGGATAACCAAATTTTTTAAAAAGGTAGCTATGAAAAATACAATTGTCAGCTCTTCAAATCACACAGAGAAATATAATAATCTATCATTTGCAGCAATTAAAAACTCTCCCAAAAGCAACACAGTTTCAGATACCTTTACCAAACCCTAAACCGGATTCAGATAAAAAAGTCTCACAAAACCCTTGCAGATCTCATTCTTTTCAAATCAGAAACTCTCACAAAATCAACATTTTTCTGAAACCCTAAAATGGATTCAGATATCTTGAGGCTAGAAGAAAGATCCAGTATTGATAGTCAAAATAGAAATTTGAAAAACGATATAAAATAACATAGATTTATATAAGCGTAGAGAAAGGAAGAAAATGTTAATCCCAATCGTTCTTCCATGGAATGGAAGTGATGACCTCTTTTCATGGCTTACCACAATCGTTCTTCCATCGCGTAGAGGAAGGAAGAAGAAAAAACAGAGAAAAATGGCGAAGGGGGAAAGAGACAGAGAGAACACAGAGAAAAAGAGGGTTTTGGGTGAAAGAGAGAACAAAGAGAGAGAGAAAAAGGGGAAAAGGGTGTGACGAGAAGGAGAAGAAAATGAGAGAGGGGGGAAAGTCTAATGAAAAAGAGGGGGAAAGGTTTGAAGAAATGATGCCATGTGTACAAAACCAAAATCCTGATTGGACAATGAATTTTCAGTTAGTCAATTACTAAAAAGGGCAACAGGTAGTATATAGTGGAATTAAATGAAAGGGTAGATTAGACAGATTCTAAATAGCTTTCAATCTTAGTTAGGAAGTTGATACAGTATTTGGAATGAGTTAATCGACTCGGTCGGTGTTTGATGAGGAATGGGCAGCTATAGTTAAAGCTCGCTTGTCAACTGACCACTACACAGACCTGCATTTCTTTTTCATTTTCAACAAACGTTTTTTAGACGTTCATTAACTTTTCTTACTGAATTCTGCTGCAAATAGCCTTTCACGTGGTAGTTTTCTTGTTTGTTTCCGTAATAATCAAATCTATGCTAATTCACTTTGATTAAATAAATGCAAGAACACTGTTCATACTAAGATTTGAAAACTTTTATTTTAAAATAATGATATATAGGCGGAAAAGTAGAGATGTGATAAACAATTCAATGATAAAGGGAAACAGAGGTGTAAAATTAATATGGGAAAGAAAGTAATATTATTATGCTGAAGGCAGTGAGACAGCATAACACCTCATACAAAGGTATCCTTGGATGCTATTAGTAGATTTTAGAAGAGACAAAAACAACTTTAAAAGTATAAAACTTAATTTTGATTTGTTTAGTTCATCAAAAGAAGCATTGCTTATGTTTCTAAAATTAAATTTATTTAAAATTAAATTTGTAGATTTTTTTTACAAAATACTAAAATTTATTGTTTAGATCATTTTTACATGAATTTAAATTAGCTTATAATTTAAAAGAAGGAAACTACTCCGATAGAAAAGGAATTTTGAAATTTACTGTTTATCTATTTTGTTCATCTTCTTCCTCTTCTTTCTTTCATCATGCACGACTCACATTTTCACACCTTGTTTCTAGAAACAGTTGCGGTTTCATATTATTCAAAATCAACATTGCTGTCAAAAAAGCTCCACAACTAAAGACTTTTGCTCAAGGTGTCAACAACGTTTGCAACATTGCATTGAGTCAGTAGTCAGTTCCATGTATCAAAGGAGATAGAATAGCCATTTCTATCTCTAAAGGTGAATACCAAATCAGTATTAAGGTGGGCAAGCACAATCTTTATGGAAGAATCATTTGGCCCAAGGGTTCTACTCCCCTTATAATCGTTAACTTGCGTGCCAAGTTATCTAAACATTGGACATCCATTGGGAAATGGGGAATAACATCTATAGGCAAGAGTTTCTTTGAGTTCTTTTTTTCATAACAAAAAGATGTCTGAAGTGTTAGGTCAGTTAGCTCATGGAGTCTGAATCCTAGAACTCTGAAACTGTTTTCATGGACCACATATTTTGTGCCTTCAACCATCAACCAAACTTCATCCGAGGTTTGGATTCAAATTCACGTTTTATGCCAAGAGTATTGGAGGCCAAAGATTTTATTTGTTGTTGCAAGTAGCATTGGGTCTCCAATTTGTGTTATGCATCCAAAAAACAATCACTTGACAAGGCCTTTGGACACTATGTTAGAGTGCTGGTGGACTTGGATCTGCTCAAGGAGTTGAGAAACAAAGTGTTGGTAGAGAGAATGAGTCTTGTATTCTTTGTGGAGGTGGAGTATGAGAGGCTCCTTGACTTTTGTACTTACTGCAACTCTATTGGACATAATTTAGACAATTGCAAAAGGAAAACTTTTCAGGATCAAAACATACAAAAAACTAAATCAAAAGAGGAACCAAAAAAGGTCTATATGGAAAACAAAAAAGGATTGAGGTAGTTGACCTATCTAGTAAGGAACAAGTAGTTGACCTACCGAGCAAGAAACATGTTAATGCATGGGAAAAAAGTGGCTCGAACAAGTAACTTACACCTATAAATCAAGACCCTGAGAAGATAGTGTCATCTAGTGACTCATACTTTGACTCTGAGTTTGTTGATGCCACCCTCCAGGACAAAAGGGTTCAAGAAACACAGTTGGATATGGAGCCAACTATGGTTCAAGAATTTTTGAAGAACTCATGGGCTAACATGGTTGATCGGGATGAAGAACAAGACAATGAGGGCTTTCAAGTGGTTACTTCAAGGGAAAAAATAGTAAGCAAGCTTCTAAAAACAAATCCATCACTAGGTTCAACCCTAGTCCTTCCAACCCTTCCTTATGAAGTGCATTTTCCAGAACATAAGAGGCATTATTAATGCCTCTTCCAGACTGGCCCTCAAAAGGCTTATTTTTATCAATAAACCAGATATGGTGATTCTTCCATAATCTCGGATGGATTTGAGTAGATTCCTTAAGAAGTGGCTTAAAATATAGACCTAAAAATGTTTGCTTTGAATGATAGACATGATCTTCTCCATAATCTTTGGTGTCTTTGCAAATTGGACCTCAATCTAGCTGTTCTAAAGTGTGATGATCAACATGTTTCCTTCACCATCACTTATAATACTCAAACCTTTGGTTTCTCAATTGTTTATGCCTCTATCAGCTGCATCACTAGAAAAAACCTATGAAATAACGGTCTGATTTCAACCATTTCATTCACCTCCCTTACTAAAAAAAAGACTTGATAAGGTGATTTGTACCTTCAGGTGGATTGACATGTGCACTTCAGTTTCTCGCCACACTATTATCAAAAACAAATTTGACCACTTCACTCTCCTTTTAAACTTCATGGATAATGATAAAAAGTATGTCTCTCAATTAAAGTTCATGCATGTGTGGACATTGCATAAAGACTGCCAGGATATCATTGCTCAATCTTGGAATACAAAAACATTGGTTGCCCCATGTACATCCTTGATGAGAAATTTACGTTACTCAAAGAAAAACTCAAGGATTAGAACAAAAGTTATTTTGGGAATATTCATGAAAATGTCAAGAAAGTTGAAGGAAATCTTGCCAACATTCAGAAGTGTATTGATGATCAAGACTACTCAGACTTGCTTCAAAACCAAGAAAAAGAAGCTCAGCTAAAACTGGATGAAGCTTTAAACATGGAGGAAGCGTTTTGGAAGAAGAAGGCCAGAATTAATTGGTGTGTCAATGAGGATAGGAATACTAAGTTCTGTCAAAGATATGCTAAAATCAAAAGGGATGCCGATTTAATCAATTCTATGAAGATTGAGAATGTTGTAACAATTGATGTGGCTATTATTGAAAATCATATAGTTATCCATTATAAAAATCCTTTTAACAAGCATGATGTTTTGTAGGATAATGGCTTAGTTGATGAAACAATTACAAGTTTGGTTTCTAAACTAGCTAACAATTAATCACTCTTATCCATTCTCATCTTGAAATAAAGGATGCAGTGATGAACCTCAAAAGAGACAATACCCTTGGTCCAAATAAATTTGGAGCAATTTTCTTCCAGCTTTATTGAGACATCATTGGTCATGATGTTATAAAAGGTGTCACACAATTTTTCAAGGATGATTGGATATTGCCTCATTATAACTCCAACACAATTGTACTAATTCCAAAAGCTAAAGAGGCTAACATAATAGAGCATTATAGACCTCTTGCCCTAACCAACTTCAAACATAAGATAATAACAAAAATTTTGGCTGATAAACTAGCTTCCTTGCTTCCTCATATCATCTCTCCTGAACAAAATGGGTTCATAAATGGTAGAAAGATCGATGATTGTATTGGTTTGGCTTTTGAAGCTACCATTCTTCTGAACAAAAAGGCTTTTAATGGAAATGTGGCCCTTAAATTTGACATTTCAAAGGCCTTTGACACTTTTCATTGGCCATTTCTTCTAAGGGTCTTGGAAAACTTTGGTTTTTACACTAAATTTTATAAGTGGATCAATGTCATCCTCAAATCTGCCCATCCACCTGTTGGTATCAATGGCAAGCAAGTTCGATACTTCACTTGTAATAATGGTGTGAGGCAGGGTGATCCTCTATCACTTATTTTTGGTTTGGATGAGGAAGTCTTAAGCATGGGTTATTTCTAAACTGGTGGCTAGTGGAGAGATCAAACTTATTAGTGGTGCAAGAAATTTCCATGTACCTTCCCACACTTTTTTTCTAGATGATATAATGGTCTTCTGCAAAGGGGATGTCTAATCTACAAGAGCCATTGCTCTTCTTCTAAAGAGATATACCGAGTTTTCTGGTTAACTTTGCAACACATCCAAATCTTTAATCTATGCTGGTGCCATGTAGCAAAGCATACAAAACACTTTGGCTTCAATTCTTGGTTTCTCACTTGCTTATCCTCCTTTTATATATCTTGATGTCCCTATTTTTAGAGGAAGACCAAAAGCCAAGTACTTTCACTTCATAGCTGCTAACAAGATAAAACTTAAGCCATCTAATTGGAAAGCCTCCCTCCTTTCTATAGATGGAAATCTTCAGCTTGTCAAGTTTGTGGCTCATAGCATGACCCTGCATTCCATTAAGAATTATGTCTTGCCAGTGAAATTGCTTAAAGATATTGAGATATGAATCATGAATTTCATGTGGAATTGTCACGTGGACAAAGAGAAAGCTTATTACTGTGGCATGGCACAAGTTTTGTAAACCAATTAGGGAGGTAAACCTTGGCTTGAGATCCTTAAGCATGCTAAAAAAGGCTTGTAACCCGAAGCAATGTTGAGACTTCCTTAATTATAGTAGTAGTTGTCAGATCTCCCAAAAGCTAGACTATTAGAAAATGGTAGACCAATCTTGAACAACATTTCTTCTTCTATTTGTATTGGTATGAAGGGTCAATTCTAAACAATTATCGAAAATTCTCCTTGGCTCATTGGAAGTGGCATAGAGGCTAAGTTTTGGATTAAGAGTTTATGTGGTCTTCCTCTTGTAACTAGATACAAGTTTCCTACTGTATTTCATAAACATCAGAAAGCAAAGATTGCCAGCTTTATTTTTTACAAGACCTAGTGTTTGCCCCAAAATCTCATGTTAGCTTATCCTGATCTGATGGCTAACATTAGTCAGTGCGCTATCCCTTTAGAGGATAAACTTGATGCTAGGAATTGGAACCACTCTGAAAATGGAAATCTTTCTCTGAAATTGGCTTATGATTTCTGACATGGGCACTCCAACGCAATTTCTTGGAGCAAGTTACTTTGGCGTTATAGTATCCCTCCCTATAAGTCTATTCTTCTTTGGAGAATCATCCATAATTCCATGCCCATTGAAGAGAACTGACATACCAGAGGTCACATTTTTCCATTTCATTGCAGTCTTTGCGTTAATTAAAAAGAAACAACTGAGCATATTTTCTTCCACTGTAAGTTTGCTTCCAACATTTGGAATGGCTTCTAACATCTTCAAATTGCATTTTACCACCTAGAGTATATCTGATTACTGGAAAGTCATTGACAGGGGCTGATCAACTCAATGTATAGAAGTTATAATTGTTGGAATTCAATTTTGTTTGGCTGAGATTTGGTTAGCTAGTAACAAATTCATGTTTGAAAACATCGCTACAACCTCGAAAAACTACATCAAAACTATTGTTATCTCTGTTAGACTGGTTTGCAACAACTCTAAGGAATCTGCTGGAGCCTCCATGCTCGAGTTCACCATCCTAAAGTCCCTCAACATCATCATGCATATGCCCAAGCTAAAAAGATACATTAATGTCCTTTGGCAACCTCCATCATTGGGATGAATCAAAGGCAACATTGATGGTGTGGCCATGGGAGTTCCTCCTAAATATGCTTATGGAGCTATATTCATAAATGATAAGAGTGAGCACATTGGCAGTTTTCCTTACTTCATAGGAGATGAAAATGCATTGATTCCTAATTTCATTGGCGTGATTATGGCCATGGAGGTGGTTATTGACAAACAGTGGGACACAATTTGGATTGAAAAGGATTCCTTGATTGTGGTTAAGGCTATATCCAATAAAAATCTTGTCCCTTGGTCTATCAAGAACCGTTGGTTGAATCGCATTCATAAATTGGAAAATTTTAAACTTATGATCACTCACATGTATAGAGAAGAAACATGCGCTCAGACATCCTTGTTAGCATTGGATTGAACAATAGAAGTGCAAGTTGGTATTGTTAGAACAAGATTTTGGTTCTGCATATAATCTCTAGTTTTGATGATAAAAATGCATATATTTTATATGTAACAATTTTGTAGTCTAATATTTTTTGAAGTCTGCAGATATATAATTTGATCTGATTGTGAATAATTCTCTAAGAATATCATCATAATCAATTCTGGCATGCCTCAAGAAACTACTTCGACCGTATCTGAAGAAACATCAGCAGTTCTGATGAATGCTAAATGTCTCTGAAAAAGAAAGTCGTGTGCTTCTCAGATAAAGTTCGCTTCCAACTCTAGAGTCAAGGTTCTGGGCTCTCAAGACCTGTCCATTCTCTGCTGATAATCAAGCTTCTGGCTCTGACATAATCATTCTAAGAAGACTTAAGTGAAGACAATTTCTGACTCTGAAGACTCTGATACTTTTTGGCACCTTTATCCAAACTTAATATCTTCTGGACTCATCGTCACTTCACATCAGAAGAATTTCATCAGACGATAAGATCAAGACAAAACTTGCGCTGAAAGTATTCATACAATAGTACAATTCAAAATCAGAAATAACTGATTCTGTGTCAAAGATATTAAGGAATGATTGTAAAACTTTACTACTCCTGTCTCCCACAATCTTTAGATTACTGTTATGGCAGCTGGCACTGATAGTGACATTTCTACCTTCCAACATTCTACCATTGAGCCTATATAAAGGAGTCACTACTTTATTGCAAAATCAATGAACAACCTTGCAAGAGTGAAAACGCAAAGTCTCAAAAATTCTATCAAGAGAGTATTCTCAAACACAAAGAGTTGTTGCTCATATTTGTGTATACAGATTGTTCTTTACTTTGTTTCATTCGCTTATCAGAAGCACTATTGTAAACACTTTCTATTGTAATCTCTTTGAAATTATTTTTCCTCAAGTGACTAAGTGTTAGTCTGTATACTTGAGAGGGCTAAGGTGTTTTCTAACACTTAGACGAACTTTTGTAATCTTTCAAGATTAGTGGATTAAGTCCTTATTGAAGGTGAAATCACCTTGGTCGGGTGGACAAGACGTAGCCTCATTATAGGCGAACTTGTATAAACCAAACGTGCCACTCTCTTTCTTAGTTTGTATATCTTGTTGTTTGTGTTAAGCCTTTTTTGTCAAAAAGTTTTGAAAACCCCAATTCAAACCCCTTTCTTGTGTTTTTCTCTACCTTTAATTGGTATCAGAACTTCGACTCTGTTATTGATTTATCAATCAAACAATTAACCATGTAGAGTGATCCAGTGTGAGAAAAACTCCATGGCTACTACCAACACAAACGAGAGAGATAATTACAATGCTAAGCCTCTTGTCTTTGATAGAGAAAAAATCGAATACTGGAAAGATATAATATAAAGTTTATTTCTAGGCTATGATGCAGATCTTTGGGACATTGTCACAAATGGCTATGAATTACCTGTTACTGTGATTGGTATCCACATTCCCAGAAACAGAATGAATGATGAACAAAAGCGTGAGTTCAAGAATCACCACAAAGCCAAAATTATTCTTCTCAACGCTATCTATTATAATGAATATGAAAAGATTACTAACACAAATACAACAAAGGATATTTTTGACTCGTTGAGAATGACACATGAAGGCAATACTCAAGTCAAGGAAACTAAGGCTCTGGCCTTAATCCTGAAATATGAGGCCTTCAAAATTGAAGACGACGAAACTGTTGAGACTATGTTCTCAAGATTTCAAACCTTAGTAGCAGGACTTAAAGTTCTGGACAAAGGTTACTCTACAGAAGACCATGTCAAAAAGATCATAAGAAGCCTCCCCAAGAAGTGGAGATCAATGGTTACTGCGCTAAAGCTATCCAAAGATCTGAACAACATAAGCCTTGAAGAGTTGGTTAGCTCACTCTGAAGTTATGAAATAGAGTTAGAGGAAGATGAGCCTCAGAAAAAGGGAAATTTTTTTGCTCTAAAATCTAGATTAGAAAGAAACAAGTCAAGAAAAAAACAAAGCTTTCCAAATTGAGGAATTAGAAGTAGAAGATTCCGACGATGAAGATTTTGATGACAAAGAAAAATGTCCGTTTTCTCCAGAAGAATCAAACAACTCTGGAAGAAAAGACAAACAACTTCTAAAGGTCCAGAAACAGAGGAGATCATCCAAATTCATCTTCAAAAGGAAGAACAAGCAAGGAAGTAACATGCTACGAATGCAAGGAGCCCAGACACTACAGAAATGTATGTCCAAAGCTTAAGAAAGAAATCTCCAGAAAAGAAAGCTTCAAGAGGAATGTGTTCAGGGGCAAGAAGAAAGGTCTCATGGCAACATAGGATGACTCTGACTCTGAAGTACCAGAATCTGATTCTGAAGAGGAACATGTCAATGTAGCACTCATGGCTACCACTGTAAGAACAAGATTGAGTTCTACATCTAGCCTTGAGTTTTGATGATAACTGCACATGGTATCTAAGAGAATAATTCTGTACAATATGGTTTCTGTCTAGTGTGTGACCGTTGTCAATATGATTCTGACTCTGATAAGAAGGCGTGTGACATTATCAGACTTTGATCTAAACACTCTGGAAAGAAAACATATGATGTGTACAAGATAAAGTCAAGATTCAGAAATAATTCTTATGCAACGGTTCTAAGGAACGTTAGTAACGAGGTTTCAGATTGAGACTTAGAAGGTTTTACAAGAAATGTGCTTTCTATTGTTATAACTCTGAAGATTTTGAAGACTGTGGTTCTGATGATTACACAAAGAATGACTCTTCTACAACACGCTTCATCAAGTTAATACCTGAAGCCTCTGAAGATGCTAGAAGATTGAAGATCAGAATAGTTTTGAGTTGAATATAATAGTACTAAAACTATGTGACCTCTACCTCGATAAGGTGGCGCAAGGAGAGCTTTTCAGTACCATGATGTTGACCATTCCTTCACATGCCCATTGAGACTTTGCTGTTAGAATATGTTTCCAAGACTTCCCTTCAACGGATATATTTTCTCAAGCTCTATAAATTGAAGATATGGAAGCTTAAAGAAATGCTGGTGGCTGCGGTGATGCTATGGAAGAGCCAACAGGCCCGTGAATACCACAAACTGGTATGAAGTGAAAATGGCTGAAATGCTAAAGCCATGAAAGCTGCTGCTATGTGTTGAAGAAGAAAACATGTGTGCAACGTCACAACAATGCAAGCAAGCTATGAAGATAATGCAATTTAAAGCTTGAAGAAGATATGAAAATAAGTCTTTATGGCTCAACAAAGAAAAAGCTAAAACCGTTGTATGTATGTGTGTACAACGGTGCAACATGCTAAAACCATGTATAACATCAGAAACATAATAACTTAGTTGATCTTGATGGTTAAGCTGGAAGAAGCATTACCTTCTCAAGAAAGGAGTACATCAGAAAGAAGCTTAAAGCTCATGAAAAGAAGCCATAGAGCTCAATAATAAAGCTTTTAAGCAATACCGAACTAGTGTGTTTTATAATCTCTTAGAGATTTATCATTAGATAGTTTTGTAATAGAAAGCAAGGAGTTGCTACTTAAGAACTTTCTAGAAACACTTAGGTGTTCTTGTACTTCATTTGTGTAATCACCTTGTAAGAAGCATTAAGTGTACACATGTAAAATCCTTTTTCTAAAGGTGGCGTAAATCCTTGTTGAAGGTAGCTTGAGAAATCCTTTATCTAAAGGTGGCGTAAATCCTTGTTGAAGGTAGCTTGAGAAATCCTGTCTAAGGTGGTGTAAATCCTTGTTGAAGGTAGCATGGAATTCCTTGGAAGGTAATGATTTCCTAGAGCGGCTAAGTTGTTAGCCAAGTTGCTTGAGAGGGCCAAGTCATTTTCTAATGGCTTGAAGGTTGATTCCTTGAGAGGCTAGTGAGAGCCAGGATTCTCAAGAAGGCAATGGAAGATATCCATTGTGATTGTAATCGTTGATGATTATTGGATTAAGTCCTTGTCTGAGGCAAAATCACCTTGGTGGGTGGACTGGATTAGCTTCGTTAACAGTGAACCAGGATAAAAATAATTGTGTCATTTCTTTTTATTGTCATTGTTAGATTTATCTTTCTAATTTCGCAAAAAGGGACAAAATGTGAAACCCAATTCAAACCCCATTTTCTCGTGTTTCTCAATCTTCAACCACATCTAAAGGAAACACAACTGAAACAGAGTCTGACTCAGAAGATGTACTTTATGAATTTTCTCATGCTGATTTAGAATTATGTCTGTCAGAATCTCTGAATAGGTATCAGAAACTTCAACGCAAATTCAAGGACCTGAAAAAGGCTCATGAATATGAAGTTGAAGAGTGTATTAAGCTAGAGAAAGAAGTTTCTGAGCAAAAAGACAACAATTTTACTTTGGAAAAAGAAAGTGCCTTTCTTAACAAAAAATGTTTAAAACTTGAATAAACTCTTTCTAAAGCTCATCTATCTTCTGAAACCATATTATATAAATATGATAAGGCATTTCAGAAATTCTTGAACAATAACATAGACAGAAGCAGAATGGCTTCCATGATCTATGGTGTTAGTCACAATGGGAAGAGAGGAATTGGTTATGATTCTGACAATGATTACCAGATCCCACTTTAAGATAACAAACCTAAATCTCCATTCTTTTATCATTATACACTAGCACAGACACAAAAGTTCAATGTTGCATGAAAACCTAAGGTTGTTAGAGACTCTGGGAAAACTAATCCAAAAGAATCCAAAAAATTATGGGTACCAAAAGATAAAATTGTATATGTTGCAGATACCCTATGCAGCAGAGTTAAAACACCAGTCATGGTACCTAGACTCTGGATGCTCGCGACATATGACGAAAAGAAAGCATATGTTCCAAAACCTGGAACTTAAAGATGTTGGATACGTAGGTTTTGGAGGAAACCAGAAATGAAGAATTAAAGGATCTGGAAAATTTGGTTCTGGAGAAAAGGCAAAAGACTCAGAGGAAAAAGACTCAAAGGATGCTGATAAAGATACATCAGAAGCAACTGAATGTCCAGTAGTCCAGAAAAAGAAAAGGCATAAACAAACCGTCTCTGAAGAATTGATCCTGGGAGACAAACCTGAACCTATCAGGACAAGATCCACATTCAAACAAACTGAGGAAATGCTCTTGGGATTGGTGTCTCTGACAGAACAACCTCTTGTAAAGAAGCACTTCAGGAAAATGAATGGATTATGGCAATGCAAGAAGAGCTAAATTAGTTCTCCAGAAATGATGTTTGGGATCTGGTGCTCAAGCTCAAGGGGACTCATGTCATTGGAACCAAGTGGGTGTTTAAAAACAAATTGAATGAGAAATGAGAAGTTATCAGAAACAAAGCACGACTGATTGCACAAGGTTAGAATCTATCTATCTTCTAATCTCTTTTGCTGTTAATAATGGTATAACCTTATATCAAATAGATGTCAAAAACGTGTTTCTAAATGGATACATTTATGAAGAAGTATATGTTCACCAACCTCCAAGTTTTGAAAACATCAAGTTTCCAGAACATGTTTTTAAACTTAAAAAGTCATTGTATGGTCTGAAATAAGCTCCTAGAGCTTGGTATGATAGACTAAGTTCTTTTCTTTTAGAAAATGACTTTACCAGAGGCCAGGTAGACGCTACTCTTTTCTCTAAATCATGAGTAGGATAGTTTCACTCATGACCCCTCAGCTGTCGTGAAGCATAAGCTACAAACTTTCCTTCTTGCATTAACACACCATCTAAACTCATCAAAGATGCATCACAATACACCACAAACGGTTCATCTAGTTTAGGTAGAATCAAAACTGGAGCTGTAGTCAAGATTTTCTTCAGCTTAATAAAAATCTTATCACAGTGAATATCCCACACAAAAGCTTTACATTTGCAAGTCAACTGAGTCAACAGAAGTGCTAACTTAGAAAAGCCTTCAATAAACCTGCGATAATAACCAGCCAAGCCCAAGAAGCTTCTAATCTCTGTAACCGACTTCGGAGCCTCCCATTGTAGAACTGCAACTACTTTGGATGGATCCACAGCAATACCATCGCCTAAAATAACATGACCAAGAAAGCTCACCTCTTTCAACCAGAATTCACACTTCGACAATTTAGCATAAAGCTTCTTCTCTTTCAATACTTGCAATATAATCCGCAAATGCTCGACATGTTCCTCTTCTGATTTAGAATAGATCAGAATGTCATCAATAAAAACCACCAGAAATCAATCTAAGTAAGTATGAAAGATTTGATTCATATACTCCATAAATACTCCAGGTGCATTAGAAACGCTGAACGACATTACCAAATACTCATAATGTCAATACCGAGTCCTGAAAGCCATATTCTGAATATCTTCATTCTTTACTCGAATTTGATGATAACCCAGCTGTAATACCCCAAAATTTGCCCTCTCATTTCTCATATCATTTAGCATGTGCTTTCATTTCATTGCATTGCATTCAAGCATAGAAAAATAAAACATAAAGCATTGCATTGCATCTTGCATAAGGGCATGAGATCAGTTGATTCTCAAAGGTGTTGATCATCCAAAGCAAGGGAACAAGAGCCAAGGGTATTCAAACAAGCCTCAAGGGTCTTTTATGTCATATATCATCTCAATTGATCCCACAAGGCATTGGAAGAGGAGAATTCATCAAGAAGATTGGGCTGTGCATCATCTCCTACACAAGACAGTCAAAAATTGGGATCTGACCCTCAAATGGGCAAGCTCTTTGAATTTTTATCACCTCCAAATGTCATATCTCATCTTTGTTAGATAGGATATACATCATATTCAGAGGAATTTGGATTTGGAGGATATGCTATTTCCTCCTAACCAGAGGGTGCCAAAATTAGGGTTTGACCTAAAATCAGTTTATCTCTGATATTTTGGGCAAGACTTGATCTCATGGTATTCCTTATGTTCCTAAGTGTATAGGGATGGAAAATTGCCCATCAATTGGTGTCAGAAGGGTCTCAATTGATCAGTTGCTTGATAATCAAGAAATTGGGGAAAAAGTCAACTGTGCAGTGAAAAAAGTCAACTCCTGACTTTTTAAGGTCAAATTCATGAAATTCAAGTTATATATGTTCATTGGACAAGATTTGATCAAGAAATGGTGGAAGAATCTTGAAAAATCAAGAAATCACAAAACTGCCAAAAATAGAAACTTTAGGGTTTCCAAAAATGGCAAGTTTGAACCATTTTGCACCACACTTTGAGGCTCTCTTTCTCCATGATAAAAGTCCCAAACCCCAGGCCCAAGTTGAGCCAATTAAAGTTCATGTTCTAAGCTTCAAATCCATATAATGAACTCTTCCATTGGATCAAAATTGAGGGAGTTATGATCAATCAAAGTTTGACAAAACTAGGTCAAAAACCAAGTCATGACCAGCAAGACCAGGCCCATGTGCCATAATTTTGTCAAACACTTGGTGTGCCAAATGTCTAGCCATTTTTCTCCATCAAGAAAGATTCAAATGGAAAACTTTCCAACATCAAAGTTGTTCCTTTCCATTCCCTCTACAATGTTCATGTTGGACATTTTTTAATTTGAGCAAGTTATGAGATGGTTATGATGGTCCCAAGTTGATGGTGTTATGCTGAAAATTTTACAAGTCATTGCCATGCCATGTCTCATCCTACCACGCCCATGTACCAACTTTGGAGCTCAATGTTCTAAGCCATTTTACATCATCTTACCAACCTCTATTCAACATGATTTTCATACCAATCTTGTTCCCTTATGTCCTCTCTTTCTAATGGCACGAATATCTCATCATTCCATCCACTATGCATGAAGAATTCCACCCTCAAACATCATTGGTTTCATTGGAATTTTGCTGCCAAAGTTAAAATGTTATGGCATGGATGTTGCTCAGTTTGCACGCATATCTCTACACACCATCCATTCCTTTTACCTCATTTGTACAAACACATCCCAATACACATACATGATACACCATTCAACATACATCAAAGAGGAAAAAGCAAAACTTGCGCAGCAAGTTTCTGCTACATCAGTGCCATCACCACCATTCCTTCTCAACCTCACCATACCCCATCATGAACTCACACACACCATAGCTGAACCTTCTCACTCGCCCCTAACTAACTTGACTCAGTTAGTTAGGGTGCACTCACTTAACTCAACTCACTAACTCATTTAACCATTAGAGTTAACTTCAACGTCAAGTATATATTCAAAAACACACTCACAATTTCATTTTCAACTTCATTTTCTCATTCTGACTAAAAAACACTCTCAAATTCTCTCTGCTCTCACTCTCTGATCTCACACGATTTCATCCTTTTCATCAATCATCTTCATCATTCATCATCATCAATGGCTTGTCTCTGATCAAGAACAAGAGAGAACCAGTTTAATTCTTCACTTGCAGCTTCGGTTTAGTTGGAATCTCGTTCTATTTTCTTCAATATTTCAAGTTCCCAAAGCCTTTATTTGGCCACATCAAAGCTCCAGATCAAGTGCAGCTCTCTGGTTTTTCCTTTGGATCCAAGACTCTTCACATTTCAGGTTCCTTGTTCTCAACTCTTTTCCACTGAATATAGCTTGTTTTCATGGTGTTTAGAGCTTATTAGAAGCTATGTGTGAGTCCTGGCTAGTTGATAGGCTCTTTAGGAGCTTAGTTGTGATTTAGGGCAAAATGTATTGGTTCGGTTTGTTGTGTACGTGCATGATCTTTGGAAAATAATTGCATATTCATGATCTCTTTCACTTCCTCTTCATTTTGATATGTGGTTTGGTGATTTCTGGAATACTTGAAGGTTGCAGACGGTGGAGAGTGGCCGGAGAAGATGGTCGGAAGTCCTTCTCCGGCCGGTGAGGTTTAATGCTAGGGTTTTTTCTATTTTATATCATGGTTGTTGGATCGTTTTCATCGTGTGGTTCATGTATCTCCAGCACATAAATGAAGGAGTGTCTCCTTCACGTGCCTCTTCTTTCACTCTGAATGCTTGTGTGTGAATGCGTTCATGTTTGTTATTGTATGCGTGCATCATGAGACGTTAGATCTATTTGATTGCCTGATTATCCTGCGTTGATCTGATCCTGTGGCTATTATGTTGCCTGCGCATTAAAAAAAACATGTGACATGCGCGTGTGTTCCTCCCAGAAATTAATGTGTGTGTGTGCGTAATAATTGGTGTGTGCATGCGTTGTGGACCATTGGATTAGTTTACCTTTCATGTTGATCTGATGTTGACTAGATGTGTGGCCTTGATTGAATCCTCATATGACTGCATGTACACGCCATCACACACAAACTCACACATAGTTGGACTGGGTTGGTAATTGATATTCACACCCTTCTTTTTAAAAGCCCAAACACTTTAGACATGAAAATTGCTCACTCTGCATCCCCTCCCTATTTCTTTCATATTTTTTATTTTCCTTTTCCATATCTGTTTGGTTTTCTGATTTTAAAAATAGCAAATAAACTCTAAAAATATCAAATAAATTCATGTGTGTCCTTTATACATATAAATAATTTTCTTTAATTTTTAATTCTGACTCTGTGAATTTTTGCATATTATTGCATAATTTTCTTCCAATTTCCTTTTGAATGATGTTCTTCATTGACACTTAAACTTGTACATTTTCTTTCTCCCATCTCACACAACATTTTTAACTCATTATTTTTGTATTTGTTAAATAACACATAAAATAATATAAATGAGTTTTATTTTGATTTTTAAAGACATTTTATCATGTGTTTAGGAGTTCTTCTTTGAGCACTTTTGTGGTGTGTTTCAATGTGATCTTGTGCAATCTTTTGGCCATGTTTTCTCTTGAATTTTGCTATGAGCTTTGAGGTATGTTTGTGCTTCTAACTTGGCTTGGTTAGGGTTTGTTTTTCCAAATTTTATCATGTGCTTTGATACTTGTTGATGCCTTGCATTTGAAGTTACTTGTATGTACATTCTTCTTCTTCCTTCTAACATGTTTTGATGAGGCACTTGTGCCATCCTTTTATGATTGTCTTGTGAGATATTATAGGTCATTTGTATGATATTATAGGTCACCTTTTTTTCATTATAAGCCACTTTGGTTTTCATTTGCATTTGACATGAATTTGTGCATTCTAATTTGAACTTTGACATGCTTTCATCTCTCACTTCCTCTTATGCTCTATGGGACTCATGTATGCATTTTTGTATGCCATCTTATACATTAAATTTACATCTCATTAATAGTATGCTACTTCCCATGTGTATTCTTTAACCATTTCACATGTTAGGCAATTGTAATATGGCATTTTGTGTACTTAATTGAAACATGTTTCTTCTCCTTACTTCTTCTTCATCTTACTTCTCCTTCTTGTATCCTTTTATGCATGATTTGTATAACGATCCATGTGCATCTTAAGACATTGATAAATGATATATGATTCTGGCTTGGATCTTTTGTGAAGCATTAATGCATTATCACTTTGCATTCCCACTCATTCTTCATCTATTTCTTCCATGATGCACTTCTTTGATGTTTAGGACCTTTGATTGTGCATAGTTTATGTGTGGTTGATATCTTAACATTAGAGAACATCCTCATAGTTTAGGTTCTGACTTTGATTGATTTTAATCTCTTAGGATCTTTATCCATTAATTTTTAATGTGTTTGATCTTTACTTGGTATCTTTTTCTTATTTCACTACTTGTAAGTATGTTTTGCACTAACCTTTTCATGTAGGTGCAAATGGTAAGTAAGTGTGTGGATATGCTTCTACATACACTTCTTTCTTTCATTATCTATTATTTCTTTTAATAATTCAACTTGTGCTCATGGCAAGCATTTATATGCTTTCCTTGAACAACTTCTTCTCCATCCCTCTCTAAGATCAGCTTAACTTCCATCTTGGAAGTAAGTTGCTTCTTTTGCTCTTCTTCTCCTTTCTTTTAGGATTAGGTTTTTTAAACCACATTAACCATAGGAACATCCATGTATGATAACATTAGGGTGAGTCTTAGTTTCCCTCATTAGTTTTCACCTTTTGTTCCATTTGAGTCTCTTCTTCTCATCTCAAAACAAAAGTAAAAAACACTTAATAAAGGTTAAACGTGTATTGTGCATGAGCCTTAAATGTGGGAAGTGAATAATGGGGGGGGTGGTCTCCCTTCGTTCTTCTAGAGTACTTAGTGTACGTCCGGTTGGGGACGATACGCGACGTATTCGTTCCTATGTTGTAGACTTGGGTGCAATGCAAGTTACAAACAACTTCAAAAACACTTCTTTCTAAAAAATATTCAAACAAACTCTTTCCTCATCTCATCCACTCCTTCCTTAAGGATGCGTCATTTCCATTCTACCGCAAACAGGTAACGCCTAAGTCTCCCTACAGCGAGCTGCAACACCTAACTGCTAGGACGCGAAAGTTGACGTTTCCACTAAAATACACAAACAAAACAACCCTTGTTGAGGGGAACTACGTCGCTCTGATTCTCATGTTCCCGATGAGATACGTAGGCAGTGGGGTAGGGCCCATGCGAGCACTTCTTTTATTTTCCCTACATTTGTTTCTCTTTCTCTCTCTTTTCCTTCTTCTTTCCAGTAGCAGTTCCTTTTCCAGTATCTTTTCCTTACCCCCTTTGATCGAAGCAGCAAGCGTGGATCCCATCGGGTACGATGGACGCGTGGGGGTGCTAATACCTTCCTCTCGCGTAACCGACTCCGGAACCCAGTTCTCTTGGTCGTAAGACCATGCTCTTTCCTTTCCCCTAGGTTTATGCAGTGTTTCCTTTCCCTCTTTTGGGATAAATACACATTGATGGCGACTCTGTTTCGGTGCCACTTTCGCGTTTGTACTAGGATGAAAATCCCGGGAGCGACACCGGCCTCAAGTCAATTTTACTAAACACACGTGCACCCACCAACTGATCCATAAAGTCATCTATTCTCGGAAGTGGATACTTATTCTTAATTGTTACTTTATTCAACTGCCTGTAATCCACATACAACCTCATACTACCGTCTTTCTTCTTTACTAACAACATCGGAGCTCCCCAAGGCGATATATTTGGTCTCACAAATTTCTTTTCCAACAACTCTTCTAACTGCTTTTTCAACTCTGCTAATTCAGACGCTGACATCCTGTATGGTGTCATAGAAACATGTCTGGTACCAGGGTCAAGATCAATAACAAACTCTGCCTCTCTCTCTGGCGGCACACCCGAAATATAATCTAGAAATACATTTGGAAATTCTCGCACCACCTGCAACTCATCAATCACAATTTGACTCTCCATAGATAAGGATGCAAACAACGCAAGTGTAACACCCCATTTAATTATTTAGTCATTTTGTAATTATTTTGTGTGATTGTTTGGCATTGTCCTTGTTGAGGGTATATGTGTGAAGGGTGAGGGTAAGAACTTAGAATTAAGTGGGAATATTTCATTATCATTATTAACATGAATATTATTATTATTATTATTATTATTATTATTATTATTATTATTATTATTATTATTATTATATGAAAACATTTGTTCGTCATAATAAGGGTAATAATTTCAATATTATTATAAATACAAGGAAATAAAACATTATTAGAATTGTTATTGGGACTATTATTATTATTAAGATACTTAAAGAAATAAAACATAATTAGAAGCGATTAGTGGAGAGGTTGGATGACCAAATTCTGATACGTGAAAAGAGAAAGAACAAGGGAGAACTAGAGCAAGAAGTGAGTCCACCATTTTTTGAAGGATCAAAGCTCAGAATTAAGGTAATGGGGGAGAATGGGGTCAATAATGGTGATTATAACATGAGAAGGTAGTGAGGGCTCCTTTCCCTCTTAGGATTCTGTACATTTTCGTCTTCTTGATCTGTTGTATGATTGTGTGATTGTTGCTGCAATTTCGTATTTGAGTAATGTCTGATATGAGTTCGTGTTGTATGCAGATGTTGCTGTTAAATTCGTATAAAATGTATGCTATTGTTGTGTTAACCATGAAACCAGATCTGGAAATTTTGAGGTTTTAGGGGGGTTAACGAAAATAGGTTTCAATGACAGAAAATGTTGACAAATGATGAAATAATGAAGTAGAATTAGGACTTTGAAATTGTACTGGGTTAAAGATGATTTTGGGTCTGAATTAGGAGCTTGGAAGTGCTCTAATTGTGGAAAATTCACACTGATGCGAAATCTGGGATTTTTTATGATTGATTGGTCATACGCGTATGAGGAAACACTCCCAGGGGCATACGCACCCCGTCCCCAGAGCCAGTACGACCCTCTGCTGAAATGCGTATGGTACGCGTACGAGGAGTGGCTATACACATAGGGGAAGTTTTGAGGAGTTTTGAGAGAGAATCACTCTCTGGTGATACGCGTATAACCCAAAGTAATACGCGTATGAGGCCTGGGCAGATGAGCCTTACGCGTGCGGTACGCAGGCCTGGGGTGAGGGAAGTGAGTCCATACGCGTATGGGCATGGTCATACGCGTATGGGCAGGGTTGTGGTGAAAATTTTCAGTTTTTGCGATTTCTGTTCTGATTTCGCGTGTAATGCAATTTCTCTTGATCCGTAAGACTAAAATGGTATAGTTGGACATATCGGAAACTAGTAATAACATTAAATAGGATAAAACGTGGGATTTTATGAGAATGTTCGGTTGAGACGTGTGGGGCGTTGTGAGCCTAGATTGTCGTGTGTGGATGGTCTTGGGCTGTAGTGGTAATTCCTGAGGGAACTACGGTGAGTACGTGGCTCATGTGGGATCATTGAGGATCGTGAATTATGCTTGAATAATTATTATATCGTAAATAATTTTGTGTCATGCATTCATGTCATGTTATATGGACATGAGCTAGGTGGGAATCCATGATGGGTGCCTAGTCTCGTCCGGACTCTATGTGGGAGTCGAGTGGAGATAAGTTGTAGTTCAGAGGAACTTATACGACTTATCTGGGTTCCGACGAGAATCGGGTTCTAGGGTGAACCCTAAGTGATTGTGATGGTACCGCATGCATTGTGTCGTGTCAGTTGAGTCGCATTGCATATATATATATATATATGAATGTGGGCTGATTATGCCGAATGATGGTGTGGCACTTGTATGTGCGTTGTAATTGTATGATTTGGTGTGATTTATGTGTTAACTACTCCTTAGCATGTGTTTTTCACCGCGTATTATTGAATGTAGTTCTCACCCCTTTTCTGTTTGTGTGTATGTCCTCCTTGGGGAGTACAGATGACCAGGTACCTGAGTAGTGCTTGGAGCATGTGTTGCTATTTGATCGAGTCTTAGGAGTCACTCTGATACGTAACATGGGAAGGACGGGGATTTCATTATGTTTTTATGTTATTTATTCTTGGTCGTTTGTTGCATATCGTGACTTGTTTATTTGCTGTTCAACCACGTATTACATGGAGATTTGATGTAATTAGAGTTTAATATTAAACCATTTGAATTAATTCTGCTGTTTAATCAGAGCATTGGTTTTTATTAATGAATAAGATATGAAGTGATTTGATACTTCATGATGATTATTTTTGGTAATGTGGCATCCTACGTGTATTAGCTCTGATTTATTTCCGCAATATTTTCGTATTTTTGATTTTTATACGAATAAGTAGAGTAGGGTGTTACAATTGGTATCAGAGCAGGTTGGTCCGTCCGGCCAATGTTATAGTAGAGTATGACTATAGAGTGTATATAGTCGTGTGTTTCTTCTAACTTGTGTTTCCTTTGGTGTTGAGAAGTATTATTGGTATGAATGATGTTACGATTGCTGTTGCACTACAAGCTATTGTGCAGGCGGTGCAGAGTACCAATCGGAATGATGAGGATGTCGAGTTCCGCAATTTGGAAAAGTTCCGAAATAACAAGCCACCTAAGTTCGAGGGTAGACACGAACTGGATGTGGCGCAGAAGTGGATGAAGGATATTGAGAAGATCTTCAGAGTCATGGGATGCACTGAAGCTCAGAAGTTGCAATTTGGCACGCACATGCTGAATGGAGAAGCTGAAGACTGGTGGGATAACACCTGTCAAAGGCTAGAAGGTACAGGTGGTCCTATTACTTGGACGGTGTTCAAGGATGAGTTTCTGGAGCAGTATTTTCCAGAGGATGTCTGTGGCAAGAAAGAATTGAATTCCTGGAATTGAAGCAGGGAAACTCGACAGTCGCAGAATATGCGGCTAAGTTCGAGGAACTGGTGAAATATTGTCCTCATTACAATACTGATGTTGTTATGGGTTCGAAGTGTATCAAGTTTGAGAACAGGCTGCATCCCGAGATCAAACAAGGTATCGGTTATCAGAAGATTAGATACTTTCCTGAGTTGATGAACAAGTTTCGAATTTATGATGAAGACAACAGGGCTCGGGTTGCTCACTACAAGGCCCTGAGTGACAAAAAGGGTAATCAGAGACATGGGAGTACGCCTTACAGTTCTCCGGTCGATACAGGGAAGCAGAAAGATGTTGTTGGCAAGAAGCCAAGTGGGGGAGGAAATTTTTCCAACCCTATCAAGTGTTTTAGATGTGGTGGCGCAGGTCACCGTGCTAATGAATACCATAATAAAGTGAAAAAATGTTTCAAATGCAGGAAGCTAGATCATGTTGTGGCAGATTGTAGGACCAATATACCTACCTGTTACAACTGGGGTGAACAGGGTCACATCAGCACCCATTGTTAGAAGCTGAAGAAGTCGTAAACCGGGGGAAAGGTATTCGCATTGGTGGGGGCTCAGCCTACCAGTGAGGATCGTTTGGTCAGAGGTACTTGTTACATTCATAACACTCCTTTGATTGCTATCATTGATATGGGTGCGACCCACTCGTTTATTTCTGTTGATTGCGTGAAGAAACTAGGACTTGTGTCGTCTACTTTGAGTAAAGGGATGGTGATTGATACTTCATCTATTGGATCGATAACTACATCGTTAGTGTTCCTGAACTGTCCTGTGTCGATCTTTGGTATAGATTTCGGAGTGGATTTGATTTGCTTACCACTCAGTGAACTGGATGTTATTTTAGGGATGAATTGGATAGAGATCAATTATGTCTAAATTGATTGTTATAGGAAGAGGTTGTTATTTCTTACCCCAGAGGAAGAAGAGTTGGTTAGTTTTATATCTACCAAGGAATTGAGAACCTTGTTAGAAGATGAAGCTAGAATGTTCGTAGTGTTTGCCTCATTTTCTGTTGAAGGCAAAAACATCGATCAATGAATTACCTGTAGTGAAAGAGTTCTCTGAAGTGTTTTCGGATGATATTTCAGAGTTGCCTCCACAACGAGAGGTGGAATTTGCAATTGATCTTGTTTCTGGTACCAGACCTATATCTATGGCACTGTACAAAATGTCAGCATCAGAATTGGCGGAGTTGAAATCTCAACTCAGAGAATTGCTTGATAAGAAATTTATTAGACCTAGTGTGTCGCTATGGGGAGCTCCATTGTTGGTTAAGAAGAAGGACAGTAGTATGATATTGTGTATTGATTATCGTCAACTGAATAAAGTGACCATCAAGAACAAACATCCGCTTCCAAGAATTGATGATTTAAGGGATTAACTCGTGGGAGCCCGTGTTTTTAGTAAAATTGATTTGAGGTCAGGATACCATCAGATTCAGGTGAAAGAGGATGATATTCAGAAGACGGCTTTCAGGACTCGGTATGGACATTATGAATATGTTGTGATGCCGTTCGAAGTGTCCAATGCGTCGGGCGTATTCATGGAGTACATGAATCGTATCTTCCATTCTTATTTGGATCCTTTTGTGGTAGTTTTTATTGATGATATTTTGATTTATTCCAAGTCAGAAAGAGACCATGCAGAACATCTGAGGATTGCATTGCAAGTGTTGAAAGATAATAAGTTATTTACGAAACTTTCGAAATGTGAGTTATAACTGCATGAAGTGAGTTTTCTGGGATATTTTATTTCTGGTGATGGCATATCAGTGGATCCATCCAAAGTGAGTGTTGTACTTCAGTGGGAACCTCCAAAATCAGTGACGGAAATTAAGAGTTTATTGGGTTTGGCGGGTTATTACCGCAGGTTTATTGAAGGATTTTCTAATTTGGCCCTTCCTTTGACTTAGTTGACTAGAAAAGGTCAAGCCTTTGTGTGGGATATCTTGTGTGAAGAGAGTTTTCGGGAATTGAAGAAAAGGTTGACTACAGCGCCAATACTGATTCTACCCAAGCCAGATGAACCTTTTGTGATGTATTGTGATGCGTCTAAAATGGGATTAGGCGGAGTGTTGATGCATGATGGTAAGGTCGTGGCTTATGCCTCACGACAACTGAGAGTACATGAAAGGAATTATCCTACTCATGATCTTGAGTTAGCTGCAGTGGTTTTTGTGTTGAAGATTTGGAGGCATTACCTGTACGGATCGAGGTTTGAAGTGTTTAGTGATCATAAAAGTTTGAAATATTTATTTGACCAGAAAGAGATGAATATGAGATAGAGAAGATGGTTGGAATTCTTGAAGAAATATGATTTAAACTTGAGTTACCATCCCGGTAAAGCTAACGTCGTGGCGGATGCTTTGAGTCGAAAGACGATTCATATGTCGACATTGATGATTAAGGAGTTGGATTTAATTGAGCAGTTTAGAGACTTGAGCATGGTTTGTGAATTGACTCCTGAGAGTGTGATGTTAGGTATGCTGAAGGTTAATAATGAGTTCCTTAGGTAGATTAGAGAGAGTCAGAAACTTGATTTGAAACAGGTGGATTTGATGATCGCAGGAGGGTCGGATGTAGAAGGTGACTTTAAAGTAGATGATTTTGGTGTGTTGAGATTTAGAGGCATAATTTTTGTGCTGGATAATCCTGAATTGAGAAAATTGATCTTAGAGGAAAGCCACAAGAGTAGCTTGAGTATTCATCCAGGAGCTACGAAAATGTATCAGGATCTTAAGAAATTGTTTTGGTGGCCAAGTATGAAGAAAGACATAGCTCAGTTTGTGTATGCTTATTTGACTTGCCAGAAGTCAAAAGTGGATCATCAGAAACCTTTCGGTTTGATGCAACCAATGGAAATACCCGAGTAGAAGTGGGATAGTATCGCGATGGATTTTGTGATTGGGTTTCCGAATACGACAAGAGGCTTTGATGCCATTTGGGTGATTATGGATAGACTGACGAAATCGACACATTTTATACCAATTAACATCAGTTTTCCATTGGCAAAGTTAGCAAAGATTTATATCAGATCAATAGTGAAGCTGCACGGGGTTCCGTCGAGCATTATGTTTGACAGAGACCGGAGGTATACTTTCGGATTTTGGAAGAGCTTACAAGAAGCATTGGGTTCTAGTTTGAAGTTGAGTTCTGCTTCTCATCCACAGACAGATAGACAGTCTGAGAGGACTATTCATTCGTCAGAAGACTTGTTGAGAGCTTATATACTCGAGCATGGAGGTGATTGGGATACTCATTTACCGTTGATTGAATTTACTTACAATAACAGTTACCATTCTAGTATCGGAATGGCTCCTTTTGAAGCATTATATGGTAAGAGGTGTAGGACACCTCTATGTTGGTTGAGTCAGGCGAGAGTATTGTACTCGGACCCGAGATTGTGCAACAGACTACTGAGATAATTCAGATGATTAGAGAGAAGATGAAGCATCCCAGAGTAGTCAGAAGAGCTATCATGATAATAGGAGGAAAGACTTGAATTCAGCGAAGGCGACCATATGTTTCTAAGAGTCAATCCTGTGACTGGTGTTGGCCGTGTGCTAAAATCGAAGAAGTTGGATCCTAAGTTCATTGGACCGTATCAGATTTTGCAGAGAATTGAGACTGTTGCTTATAGAGTGGCGCCGCCACTTGAACTTTCGAATTTGCATGACGTGTTTCATGTGTCACAACTTCGGAAGTACATTACTGACCCATCCCACGTGCTTCAAAGATATGAAGTACAGATTTGGGATAATCTTATCGTGGAGGCGATGCCGATAAGGATCGAGGATCGCAAGATAAAATAGCTAAGAGGCAAAGACATTCCTTTAGTGAGAGTAGCTTAGGGAGGAGCTGTTGGAGGGAGTGTGATATGGGAATTGGAGAACAAGATGCGAGATTCGTATCCGAAATTGTTCTCATCAGGTATACTTTCAAGGATGAAAATATTTTAAGTGGGGGAGAGTTGTAACACCCTATTTAATTATTTAGTCGTTTTGTAATTATTTTGTGTGATTGTTTGACATTGTCCTTGTTGAGGGTATGTGTGTGCAGGGTGAGGGTGAGAGCTTAGAATTAAGTGGGAATATTTCATTATCATTATTAACATGAATATTATTATTATATGGAAATATTTGTTCCTAATAATAAGGGTAATAATATTAATATTATTATAAATACACGGAAATAAAACATTATTAGAATTATTATTGAGACTATTATTATTATTAAGATAATTAAAGAAATAAAACATAATTAGGATGGATTAGTGGAGAGGTTAGAGGATCAGTTTCTGATACGTGAAAAGAGAAAGAACAAGGGAGAACTAAGGCAAGAAGTGATTCCACCATTTTTGAAGGATCAAAGCTCAGAATTAAGGTAAGGGGGAGAATGGGGTCAATAATGGTGATTATAACATGAGAGGGTAGTGATGGCTCCTTTCCCTCTTAGGATTATGTACATTTTCATCTTCTTGATCTGTTGCATGATTGTGTGATTATTGCTGCAATTTCGTATTTGAGTAATGTCTAATGTGAATTCGTGTTGTATGCTGATGTTGCTGTGAAATTCGTATAGAATGTATGCTATTGCTGTGTTAACTATGAAATCAGATCTGGAAATTTTGGGGTTTTAGGGGGGTTAACGAAAATAGGTTTAATGACAGAAAATGTTGACAAATTGATGAAATAATGAAGCAGAATTAGGACATTGAAATTGTACTGGGTTAAAGATAATTTTGGGTCTGAATTAGGAGCTTGGAAGTGCTCTAATGGGGGGAAATTCACACTGATGTGAAATCTGGTATTTTTGATGATTGACTGGTCATACGCGTATGGGGGAAGGCCATACGCATATGAGGGGACACTCCAGTGGCATACGCGTAGCATACGTACCCCGTCCCCAGAGCCAGCACGACCCTCTGCTGAAATCCGTATGGGACGCATACGAGGAGTGGCCATATGCGTATGGGGAGGGCGATACATGTAGGGGAAGTTTTGAGGAGTTTTGAGAGAGAAATCACTCTCTGGTGATATGCGTACAACCCAAGGCAATACACGTATGAGTCCTGGGCAGATGAGCCCTACGCGTACGGTACGCAGACCTGGGGCGAGGGAAGTGAGTCCATACGTGTTATACTCCAAATTTTACCCTTTAGATGTCATAACATCTTGTAATCGCATTTAGGGTTCAATCATCTATGCATTGTTAACTAACCACAATATCTTGCTAGTTTGTTTCTTTTCTGTGAAAGCTAGGGTTGGCAGAAGGAAGAGGACAAGATCAACAAGCTAAGCTCTCACATGTTTCAAGGTCTCCTAAGACACTCTTTGGCTCCATACAACCATCATAAGTGTTCACTAGTTGATTAAGATTGGTATGTGAAGTCATTTGTTCAAGAAAGCCAACTGAGGTTCCAAGGTTCAACCATTTGGTCTTGAAGGCTAATCATGAAGCTCTCAAATCATATGCCATGATATCATGAGATTGGATCAAGAGAAATCAAAAGGAGACCATCAGATCAAGAGTTGTGAAATTAGGGTTTTTACCTGAAGAAGTACAAGGGAATCTTGGTGTGATCAGTCAATGCCTTGATAGGTTCATCAATTAATTGAGCTTACATATACTCAAGAGACCTTATTCATCAAGTAATCAAGTATGTTTGGCTCCTATCACAAATGCAATGAGCCACAAGCTCATCAGGCCCCAGATTAGGGTTTTTGTCAAGAAAGTAAACTATTGCCTTTGATTTTGATCAAGGCCTGATCCCAAGCCTTGGGAGATGATTCCACATGTTCATAAACATCCTTAGAGGCCATCTATTGGTATTTGAAGAGATTGAGAAAGCAAGATCATAAAAGATCATCAAGTGGGATTCCTGAAGAAACTAGGGTCTTGACTGAAAAGTCAAACCTTTGACTTTTGACATTTTGATCCAAATGAAGTGTTCAAGCCATATTCCATCAAGACATGTTTGATTGTTGAGTTAGATCATGTGAAGTTAACATTTGAGAGGTTTCTTGCAAAAAGGGCAAGGTTTGGTTCTTGAAATTTTCTAAGAGTGGAAGAATTCACTCCTTGTACAAACTTTGAAGAGTCATAACTTTCAAACCACACATGCAATTTTAGTAACTCAAAGCTCAAATGGAAGCTCTCACCATGAACTTCAAAGTGTATTAGAGGGTCCTTCTCCAAAAAAGGCTTGGTTTTTAAGTTATGAGACTTGGAAGCCAAAATACATTTATGACTTAGTGAAAATTTACTCAATTTTACCCTAGTTTTCACACAACTTCATGGCCATTTTTCTCATAGTTCCAAGCTTTAAAATTAAAATTCTTGGACATGAAAGTTGTTCCTTTTTCTTCAAGCTTTCCAAGCATATGTAAACTCCTCATTTGGATTATTCAATCTCAAGTTATGTTGCTTCAAAGTTTGGTGTTTCAATGTTGGAAGAATCTCTAACTTAGAATTGTTTTCTAAGTCTCTTTTGACAGCTTATTGGACACAACTTCGTGGCATTTTTTCTCAAGGTTCCAATCTTCAAAACCAAAGGTCTTCCACATGATAGTTTCTCTATGATCTTCCTACTTTACATTGAGCCAAAAATCTCAAGAATTAGTGAAGTATTCTCCAAGTTATGGTGCACTAAAGTAGTCATGTTGCAATGTTGTTTTATAACTTAGAGAAATGCTGGTTTTGTTTCTTTGTGATCACAAACTTTGCCACAAATTTTCATGTGTGCCTAGACTTTATCTCAACCTTTCACCAACATCAAAGTTACTCTATTACCTGCCATCTTTCAAGAGGAAAAAGAACCATTCCATTTGGTTCATTGGACAAGAAGTTATCGTGTGACAAAGTAAAGGTCATGGTTTTGTTTTCACTACACAAATGCCTTCATATTGAACCAAAATCTGAACCAAAATCCTTTGCCTTGCCAAGTATATCCTACTAATCTTCTTTTCAGTTCCCCAACATGTACTTTACCATAAAATCCGTGAAAGTGAAGCCACCAAAGTACCATCTGATATGTACTTGAAGTTGACATACAAAAGTTGCCATGATTTAAAACTATGGACCATTGTGTAAACTTTTCTTGCACCACAACCCTTTTGGTTCTTGTTTTTTTTCTTCTGACTTGAACCCTAATACAAGCAATAGACAAGATGCACTTGGCTCAAGATTGATGAGAAGAGAGGCCATGCGTGTAGGTTCCAAGTCTATCTACTTTTCTCTCTTAGACAAAGCAAGAAACCAATGTGTCCTCAAGACAATAACCAACCTGTTCTGGCTATAAAAGGAGGTCCAACCCTTGTTTCCAAACACACAGAACATCAACACACCAACATTTCAGAAGAGAAAAGAGAGAGCTCGTGAGAGAACAAGAACAACCAAAGTTTGCAAACTTCCTCATTGGCTTGCCTATCACCATTTTGTCACAAAAGAGTTGGAGTCTTGCATATCATCACCATTGAAGGGAAGAGACTGAACTTGTTAGATTCCCAAGCTCCTAAGTTGAAGAAGCTGTGGATTGTCTCCACTTGGTAAGGTTTCTTTCCATGTCTTCATGCACTCATATTTAAGTTTAAATGATGCTGAATGATATCATGTTGTCCATATTTTGCACCTGCATTGACTTGAGATATTAGCATGGCCAGTTGGTTTGAGTTTATGATTGTTTCTCATGGTTCAGTTGTGTGTCTCTGCATGAAATGCATAGATTTTGCTCCCATTTTCTCTTTGTTTAAGTTTCTATTTTGAGATGTTTAGAGTATAATGTTGTTCTATCCTATGAATACTACACCATGCTGTTTTATTTCATTGATTTTGGCTGAGACATGAGTTTGGAATTGGCAAGGAAAGATGAAAAGAAACCAGACTCGACACCAGTTTTCACGTAGGGTTCATGAGTTGTTTAGGTTTTGCATGAAGAAGATGATGTGCTGGCAGTGTGGGATAGGCTGGGTTTATGTTTTGTCATTTAGTCACTTAAGTGGTATTGACCACTTCCCTTTAGAGTGTCTTAGGGCACATTAGGAGGATGTTTTGAGGTTGAGTGTTGACCTTGAATGAGGTATTTTGGTTTGGTTTTAGTGGCTCTTGTTTGACCCTTGACTTAGACTCGATGCCTTTTGGTGTTTCACATTGAAGTTTGACTTGGAGATGGCTATCTTGCTTATCTTTGCATGATACTTCACACACACATTCTTAAATGTTTAAACTTGAGTTTAGACTTTGGTTTTAGATTTGTCTACCCATTTTCCTAATTTTGAGCACATCAATAATGTACTCCTCCTTTCACCTTTGTTTTTAACCTAGTTTGACCTAGTTCTTTTGTAGCACTCTTTGTATTGTCTTGTATTTTGAACTTGTGTTTATACATGGTTAAATAAGGATGTCTCACCACTGCCCTCTTGGTTCAAGGTTGCATATTTGATCATTTGTTCATGATTAAGTTGTTGTACACCATTTCATTATGTTTTGTCATACTTAATCTTGCTTATACCTAAGGATGATTCATATGGATGTTTATCTTGACATTTTGATGTTATATATGTGATTTGTGCTTGATTGATGCTATTGGCCTTCTTGGATGTTTATCCTACTTGAGTCCTTTGACTCCCTTTTATCACTCTTACTTTAATTCCCCTTTTAACACTTGTCTTCACAAGTAGTTGTTGTCCCTTTCTTCCAAAGGAAAGTCTCTCTATTGACCTCAAAGTCATAGATAGCTCATTACACTCTCAGCCTCATTAGAGCCATCTTACCTTCTTGGCCTCATTAGAGACATCTTCCACCCTTGGTCTCATTAGAGCCATCCCTTATCGTCATTAGGATCAACCCTTGGTCTCATTAGAGTCATTTTCCCTCCTTGGCCTCATTAGAGCCCTATCAAACCTTTGGCCTCATTAGAGCCACTTACCTTTTGCACCTTAAGATTCACCTAGAGTTTTCAACTCTATTTGAGCATCACCATCATGATGTTCCTTTGGTCTCTTTAGAGCCACTTATACCTTAAACTTAGAACTAGGATAGAGTTCTTAAACTCTATGTGATTCTCATCACCATGAGTATTCACTTACCCTTTACAACTTAGACTTAGAGAGTTCTTTAACTCTACATGAGTATCATGCTCATTCCCCTTGGAACTTTGACCATAGTCAATGGTTCCTCAACCCCTAGTTAGGTGAACTACGAATGCTCTGATTCCATTCCTGTCAGGATACGTATGCACGAGATGTTATGTCTTGGCGAGCATACTTAGTGTACACACCCTTAGGTCTTTACCTTTACCTTTGGTCTTTACCATAGGTCTTTATCTTTACCTTAGCAGATGCCTTAGCAAGCAAACATAACATAGCACAAATACAAACAAGAGGTTCCTGTAGAGTACTTAGATATCTAGGATGCTAACACATTCCCTAGGTATAACCAACCCCGAACCTTAAATCTCTTAGCCGTGTCTTCACATAGCACAATTAGGGTTTTCTTAGATCTTTACCCTTTCCTTTGGATAAATCAAAGCTCGCTGGTGAATTTCAAAGAAGTGTGATTCAAGTTAATTAATAGCTTGATATCCGATTCTCACCACAACAGAAATGGCGACTTCACTGGGGACACAAAAGAAGGTTAAGCCCACCTTGCTTGTGTTTGTTTTATTTATGTTTTGCTTCCTTGTATATATGTACATATCTATATATCTGTATCTGTTTGGGTTCTTCTGTTTGGCAGGGTGCTACTTTTGAGTGGTGATATAAGTCCTAACTCGGACTTGAGAGTACACATATGATAGGATTGTGGTGTAATCAATAGTCGGCTGTTGGGAGTAGTCCTAACAAGTTTGGCATATGATGACCATGCTCAGTTGAGGCCCATTTGGGATTATTGATGTCTGATGTGAGTAGTCACATTGAGGTTACTCTTTCCGACCTGGGAGTTCGTGAGACTGAGGACCGTAGTTACCTTTACCCCCACTTGGCCTTTTTAGGACGTAGTCCGATGGCTATGAGGGAGTAGTCCCAAATGGTTGATACGTGATACTACACTCAGACGAGTTTATCTTGAGAAAATTATTAACCCACGTGTGTAGTCACGTAGGCTGATAATATCCGAAATATTTATCAATGACTCTGGGAACTTTTAGAACCCTGTTCTACAGTTGGTAAACTCATAGTATACACCTCATGGGATGGGTAGACCATGGCTCCACACATGTGACTCCTAAACCTAGGACTTGTGTGTTTTGATATGTGTACATATGTTTGTGTTTGTGAGTTTTGTGCATTGCATACATCTCATTGCATCCATTGTTGGTTTTAAGGAACTCAGTCGGCGTTTCCTTTCTAAATCATAGGTATCATGGATCTTGAGAAAAGGAACACTAAGAAGTACAATTTCAAGAGGCCCAATTTGGTAGAGTTGAAAAAGCTAGCAGCCTTGGTATATTGCCCTGAAGAATTCAGAAAGCATTATGGAAGGTTGATTGGTATTCTCAGAACCAAGATGGAAGATGGTGTTCTTGACACGTTGGTGCAGTTTTATGACCCTCTCTACCATTGCTTCACCTTTCCCGATTACCAACTTGTTCCGACCTTAGAGGACTATTCTTATTGGTTTGGTTTACCTGTAAAGGAGCAAGAGCCTTTCAGTGGTCAAGAGAAGATTCCTTCTCCAAAGGAAATTGCTAATGCTATCCACTTGGAGATGTCAGAAGTCAAGCCTCACCTCACCACCAAGAATGGGATCAAGGGTCTACCTTTCAAGTTCTTGTTTGATAAAGCCTTCTACCTAGCTAAGATGAGCAGTGTGGATTCCTTTGAGGTAGTTTGTGCTTTGCTTGTCTATGGCTTGGTCTTGTTTGCTAATGTTGAGGAGTTTGTTGATATCAACGCCATTCGGATCTTCATCAGTGGGAATCTTGTACCTATATTGCTTGGTGATACTTATCACTCTATCTATCATAAGACTCTCCAAGGAAAGGGTACCATTTCATGTTGTGGGCCTTTACTCTACAAGTGGTTTGTGACGCATTTGCCTTGAACATCACACTTCAAAGATAATCCTGACAAGCTTTGTTGGTCTCAAAGAATCATATCTCTCACCCATAATGATATCTTTTGGTATGACTCAGCTTATGATAAGGGAGTCATCATTGATAGTTGTGGCCCATTCCCCAACGTGCCACACCTCGGTATCAGAGGTGGGATTAGCTACAACACATCCTTGCTAGACGTCAGTTTGGATTCCCAATGAAAGAAAAGCCTAAGAGCATCCTTAAGTCCGGTTTCTTTTATCTCAACGAGGAAGCCAGTGCAGAAACCAAAGATAGAGTTTTGCATGCTTGGGAAAATCTCCATAAGAGAACTAATAATGATCTAGGAAAGAGAAACTGTGTGGCTTTGGAACCATTCCTTCAATGGGTTCTATCTCGAGCTCGTGATCTTAAGATGCCATACCTCCCCGAGAGACCTTCACAACCTACTGTTGCATCTTCATCTATCATTCCTATTAAGCGTATGGAAGAGTATCAAGAAATTTTGGCAAGGATGAAACTTGAGAGAGACACGTGGGAAGGGAAGTACCACGCCATCTATGCTGAATAGGTAGAGATGAAGAAACAGATGAAAGAGAAGGATGATTTGATTGAATGGCTTGAGAGACGTGTGATTGAAAGGCCTGTGGCGCAAGAAAATTTATTTTTCTCTAGCGTGAAACCCACTTATAGTACTCACGAGTATTCAAGCATTCCTCCGACATCTGGCGCTTGGAAAGGGATTGTTGACAAGTTAATTCTGGAGAATGACAAGCTAAAGAGGTAGAAGAGAATGCATGGAGTAGAGCACCTATAGATAGGGTTACTTTTTAGGCCTAGCTATTGTCTTTATCTCTTTGTATTTTGAGCTTTTTGAATGTACTTTGAAAGTTATAACTTTTCTCAATATTTAATGAAGTAGAAGCTTATTTTGAAATTTTCTCTCTTGAGTCCCTTAAAACCAACTGCATTCGCATTGCATCTTGCATTTTCGCTAAACCTATCAAGGAACTAAATTTGCTTTGCAGACTTTGTAGAGATGGATTTTGGAAAGAAAGGAACTTAGTCGTACACCTTCATGGTTCCCAATGTTGAGCAGCTAAGGGAGCTAAGAGGATTAATTGAAGACCCACTAGCTTTCTCAGAAAAGTATGGAAGAATTCTCCCATTGTTGGAACTTCGAAGGGTTGAAGGACTGCTAGAGACTTTGGTTCAACTCTACCATCCTCTTTATCACTGCTTTGTGTTTCCCGATTACCAGCTGACGCTGACCTTGGAGGAATACTTTGCCTTGATGGGTCTCCCTGTCAATGATTCTCCTCCATTCTATGGAATAGAAGACGAGCTCAGTGCGAAGGACATTGCAAGAGTAACAAGGCTAAGGCTGTCTGACATTCAAGCCCACATGACCATCAAGGGGGGACTTTCTGGATTACCCGCTCCGTTCTTGTTCGAGAAAGATCGTTACTATGCTGATAGGAAGAATACTGTACTCTTTGAGTCCACCTTTGCTTTGATAGCTTATGGACTGTTTCTGTTTCCCAACGCTAAAGACTTCGTCGACGTCAATGCTATCCAGATCTTTATGCTAAGGAATCTAGTTCCTACTCTATTGGCTGATACTTATCATGCCATTCACTCAAGAAACATGCGAGATGGGGGACATATCATCTGTTGTGTTGCTCTCCTTTATAGGTGGTTTATTTTGCACCTACCAAGGATCGCAACCTTTTGGGATGTGGAGGACAGTACAATCTGGTCCAAAAGGCTTATAAAGCTATCCCATGCCGACATTGAGTGGTACAACCCGATCTATGGAGGGATTTTTATGATTCACAGCTGTGGGGATTTCCCCAATGTACCTCTTATGGGCAGAAGAGGATGTATCAACTACAACCCCATTCTCGCTCGCCGACAACTAGGCCACCCAATGGAGGAGATACCTGATTTTAACGATCTGAGAAGGCTGTTTCTTGAAGAAGGAGAGAATCTTGATTTCATGGTCAAAGTTGAACGTGCTTGGTGTTGCATCAGCAGACAAAGGTGAACTGCATTGGGGGGTCCTGACTGTAGCGTCACCGAAGCTTGTTTGGAATGGTCTCGTGAAAGAGCTCTTGTGATGAGGATGCCTTATCCACATCATAAGTCGCCTACAAGTGAAGAGTTGAAGCTGAAGAAAGCATTGGAAGAGCTGACCCTCGAGAAAACGAGGATGCAAGAGAAAATCGACGAACTCATGATGGAGCTCAATGGAGGGGAAGGACCATCTGCAAGTGGATTAGATTCCTAGTTTCCTTTTATGCTGTATTTTCTATCTGCTTATGTAATGAACTTTGAAGGTGTACCGCCTATGTGTTGTAATATTTGAAAATTTGCTATATAAGAGCTTGTTTTAAGAAGTATCCTATTATCTACAATGTTTGCAATCTTTAGTTCCTTGATAGTTTTGCTTGCATTTACATCCTTTCATGTCATAACATGTGCATTCTTTCCTGTCCTGTCTCATTCTGTCATCTTCTCTTTAGAACCGTCACACCGAGTCTTCGACGCCGATACAACACACGAGCCCAAGCTCGTCAGAGAATGTCTGAACAAGACTTTGAAATGGATAGAGTCAACAATGAGTTGAATGATCTACGAGGAAGTATGGGGCAGATTATGGAAGCCTTACAGGTTATTAAAGCAAAGATGGATACTCAGACCACTGTGGTCTCTAAAATTGTTACTCCAACCGTGGAGCCTGCTACAAATGCCAACACTGCTACTGTACCATCATTTGGTATGCCTTATGGTTTTGTACCTCCGCCAATTCCTACCACCACTCAACAGGCTGTTCCCATGGGAAATGAGAATCCCCAAGTTATCCCAACTTTTGCTCCACCAACGGTGCAGACTCAGGTACATCCTATTTTCCATAACCCGCAACCAATCTATGACTACCCCGAAGGGTCCGAGGAGGGGGACGAATGCCAAGAGAGATTGAAAGAAAGTGTGGAAACTATACAAAGGAAAATAAGGGCGATGGAAGGAAGCAATGTCTTTAGTACTGATGCTAGAGATATGTGCTTGGTTTCTGGCTTGGTGATTCCACCAAATTGTAAAACTCCAAACTTCGACTTGTACTCAGGCGCGACATGCCCAAAGTCGCACTTGATCATGTACTACTGAAGAATGACAGCGTACATGGATAACGACAAGTTAATGATCCATTGTTTCCAGGATAGTTTGAAGGGAGCCTCCGCTAAGTGGTACATGAGCTTGGACCAATATAGAATCCATAATTTTCAAGACTTGTCGGATGCTATTGTGAAGCATTATAAGAACAATATGGATTTGGCTCCGGACCGAATGTAGCTTTTGAGCATGTCTCAAAACAACTCTGAGTCTTTCAAAGAATACGCCCAACGCTGGAGGGAGACGGCTTCCCAAGTAGAGCCTCCGTTGTCTGAAAAGGAACTGGTTGACTGGTTCGTGGACACCGTGAAACCAAAATTTTATGAAAGAATGATTAGCAGTGTTAGCGCCAACTTTGTTGACATCGTTACCGTGGGTGTAAAAGTAGAAGCTGGTTTAAAGAGTGGAAAGGTGACCAGTTCTTCGAACAATTCAAGCGGTACCAACAACAAGAAACCTCCAAGCAACTTCCATAAAAAGAAGGAGGGGGAAACCAATGCCGTTATGACAGGTAGGAAAAAGAATTCAGTTTGGAAACAACCAATGTATCAACAATAGTCAAACTCGAATTTTGCTCAACAACCAATCTATCTAATGCAGTTTGCCCCACAACATTATGTGGCAGCTGTAACCCCAACTTTTAATCACCAGTCCGCGCAGCAGGCGCCGATATACCAACAAAATCCCAATTTTCAGCAAGCACCTAGTGCTCCAACCTTCCAACAACAACAACAGAGGCCACAAGCTTCTCAATCAAACGCTCCCTACAGAACAAAAGGGGTGTAACACCTCAAAATTTGCCCTCTTACTTTTAGCACTAACTGGCTGATGCTTCATTTCATTTGCATCCTCATTTCTGCATTTGCATGGTTCTTCTGGGCATGGGATCAAGGTATTTTCCAGCAGCTCATGGCGTCATTAGTTCCAGTATCATTTTCCACAATGTTCAGAGCCAAGCAAATAGTTTTCAAAGTCTTTTTGAGCATTTATTTTGCTTACTAGATGCTTTGATAATCAGAAGCTCCGGTAGCCATTTTTTATCAGCGATTCAGCACCAGACAGTTGTTTTCAGCAATTTATTCCGAGTGCGAAACACATTTCACAGCATATTTCAAGAGTGTATCAGTGGTGATATCCAATTGCAAGCTTCAGAGGTCTAATGTAGCTCAGAACAGGTGGAACCAAGCCATTCTCCAAGTTTCCCTCCAAAAAGCGCAAGAATTCAAATTTTCCTTGGTTAACCGATTAACACTTTGGTTAACCGATTAACCAAGGCGAATTTTGCCCAAACAACTCATTTTTCAGCACTGCATCTTTCTAATTCAAATTTTAATCACCAAGTTTGATTTTTGCACCAGTGGAAGGATCTAGAGAAAATGATTTTCCATCCAAATTCAAATTCTTCCCACTCTAATTCCTCATTCCCTTTCCTAATCCATTTTTCACTCCCATTTCCACTCACTAAACCTCACTCCAAACCCAAACTTAACTCCTAACCTAGGGGTTATTTAAACCAATTCATTCCAAACCACTAAAACCCTAGATCATTTTTCACTCTCATTTTTCAGAATTTGTTCTCAATTCTCTCTCACTTTTTCATTCTCCATCTTCATCTTCAACCTCTCACCAAAGCTCCATATTCATAGATTCACAAATTCTTCATTGGAATTTGTGAATTCTTGAGCTAAACCTCCATCACATCATCATTCTTGGTTCAATTCTGTTGTAGCAACTGGTTTGGATCTTGGATTAAACTGTTGGAATCACTTTTGGAACAACTTTTGCTTATTTGAAGTGTTCTTGCTTGGATCTTCTATTGTTCTTGATAAAGCTTCATAGATCTCTGGATTTCTGGCTTTGATTCATCAATTTTCGTTTGCAACACTCACCAAAGCAAATCTCAGCTTTGTAGGTTGGTTTTTATTAGATCTATACTTGATTTAGCTTATTTACAACTTATCCAATGTAGATTTTTGGTTGTTCTTGATTTTGATCCATTTTGCTTGAATGTGATTCTTGATGTTGATGATTATTGGATCTAATTGATGTTTGATTATTGATACTGGATGTAATTTTCGTGTATTGTTGATTACATGATCATTGGAGATGATTGCATAAGTGATTTTGCTACTGGAAGTGATTTTTCAAACTAATTTTCTGCTACTGGTACAGTGTTAATCGGTTAACACATTGGTTAACCGATTAACCAGTGTATTTTTGCTGTTTTCTACTGATCTTGGAGCTGTTAATCGGTTAACACATTGGTTAACCGATTAACACTGTTGCAGAGTGAATTTTTTATGTATTTTTTAACATGTTTCGATCCCGTTTCAATTATAATCTTCATGGATTGATATAATACATGTTTAAGGACTGTTTGGATGCTGTTGCACCTCACACCATTGCATGCACACAATTTTCCGACACGCGACTCTTGGATTTTCGCCGTTTATGATCATGTTTGCGTTGTTGCATTCTTGATGCGATGAACACATAGCACACACTCCTTGAGCATGCTAATTATGAATTAATGTTTGTGTTGCTGGAATTGTGTTATGCATGCTTGTTGGCTTTCTATTCCTTGAGGTGCATACTTGTTTCAACTTGTTCACATGCTTAATATTATGCATCCTTTCATGATGTACATTTGTCCATGATGTCTTCAAGTTTATTCAACATGATGTATGATGTGTTTGTGATCATGATTAATTGAGGAATGCATGATGTTGGATACACGTTTGCTATGCCATGATTGAATTGTATTCAAATGCATTGCATGCTGCCCTATTTCTACTACTGACTATGTGCATAGGTGCTGTTGTATGAGCTGCTGTTTGGCCTTTTACACCTATTTTTGAGCTGAATGTGAGCTGTTGAATGCTGTTTAGTGTGTTGGCTAGAATTTACTACTGTATTGGTACAGATGCGCTGTTGTAGCTGCTGTTCTTGTTCATTCGTATCTCTCATTTCTTCTACTTCTCTTTCTCTCTTATGTGTTGGATTACATGATATAATGCTTGATTGTGTAGAACTTTTTCACATCCCTTTGGGATCCTAGCTCATCCTTAATTTTTTATTAAGGTGAGGTAGGATAAGCATTAGATAGTGCTATCCCTCTCTCTTCTTTAGACTTAGGTTGTTCTTGAACCCCCCCTTAGGGCCATCTTTTGCATGACAACTTTAGGATATAATTCCCCTTAGTTTTTTCTTTTCCTTGAGTCTTCTCTTCTCATCTCATAATCCTTCTAAAACACTTAATAAAGGTTAACATGTATTGAGCATGAGCCTTGTATATGGGAAGTGAAGGATGAGGGGTCTCCCTTCATTCTTTTAGGATGCTTAGTGTATGTCCTGTTGGGGATGATATGCGACGTATTTGTTCATATGTTGTAGATTTAGGTGCAATGCAAGTTATGAACTAACTTCAATCCATTTCTGTCTAAAAAACACAAAACAAACTCAAACCTTTTTCATACTTCGGGATTGTTAAGTTTCAAACTATTTTTAGAAAAGGGCACGTTACTTCCGTCTCGTCGCTAACAGGCATCGACCCTAACTGCCGGACGCGAACTTAACGTCACTCATAAAAAACACAGACTTGGTTAAGTCGAACTATGATCGCTCTGATTTCCTCCTTCTGGTTAGATTAAGGATACGTAGGCACAAGGCGGCGATGTCTTGGCGAGCAACCTCCCCCTAGTTTGTGTCCGAACTACGTTGACTCTGACTTTCCCATTGCATGAGGGAATACGTAGGCCTAGGACTCCGATGACGTCCTATCGAGTCACTTCTTTTCCTTTTCTTCCCTGTTTCTTCGTTCTTTCTCGTACCTGTTCCTTTTCCTTTCCAGTAGCAGCGGAGCTCCAGATGACGACACCCTTTAATCGAGACAACAAGTGTGGATCCCATCGAGTACGATGGACGCATGGGGGTGCTAATACCTTCCCCTCGCGTAACCGCCTCCCTTACCCGTTTCTCTTGGTCGCGATGACCATGCTTTTTCCTTCCCTCAGGTTTACATAGTGTTTCCTTTCCCTCTCTTGGGGTAAATACACATTTCTGGCGACTCTGTTTCCGCGCCACTTTCGCGTTTATACTTGGATGAAAATCCTGGGAGCGACAGCTGGCGACTCTGCTGGGGACAGATTGACCTCTTACTGGTTCATCCTCTTTGCGAGTCAATCCTAGCACTTGGTTGTTTATTTTCATTGGGTATTTATTGTGGTGCTTTATTTTGTTGTATATTACAGTATTACTGTATTACTGTTTTACTATTTTGTTGGATTTACCGCATTTATGGCATTGCATTTCATTACTATGCTGGACTGTGCTGTGCTGTACTGGATTTTCTGTTTGGCAGGTTGGGATTTTTGAGAGATAAGCCCACTACCCAGGCTTAAGCATACACGTAGGTATTAGCGTGGGCAGGCGTGACGCTCCCGTGGTGTTGGCCACGTCGGGTGTTCACGAGACCTACAGCCAGACGAGGTTCTATCGGGAGATATCTGCTACTGTATGTTGATACAGGCCAGTAGTTATTCTCTTGAGGAATTGTCGACTCTGGTGACCATTCCCGAGGACTCAGTAACGGTGCTCCTCCTGAGATGTGATAATGGCAGACCAGAAATGGCAAACCCATTACACATTCTCGATCCGATGACCCAATGCTGGGAACTTGCTATAGGATATCCTTTTTGAGGGAAATCAGTTGAGGCCTCCTCGATTGATGATGATGCCAAACTAGAAATGGTGAACGTATCATCATTTCTCGACCTGAGAGCCCGTGATATTGAGGATCCTCGCCTTTCTAGTACCCACATGTGAGAGGGGTGGGTTGTTTACAGGTTTGCAGGTAACCTTGACCTTCCACTTACCTGGTACTTTGGATTTCTCATCAGCACAGATTTATCAGTGTGGTTACTCTGTTGTTCTGGGTATTTGCACAGAGCCTTGAAATTGTTCAGCCAGTACAGTATAATAGTGTCCAGTTTATGGGGATGCCTTGATCCCATGCCTTGCATTGCATCATCATTTTTTAACATTCATATTTTTCATTTCCAGGTAGTACTCGATCTTTTGATTCCAGTCAGAGGGCAGTCGTAGGGATAGACACTAAGAGGGGTAAGAAGAATATTATCACCTACAAGTTCCCGAATCTCACCCTTGGTCAGTTGGCCAGTTTACAGGATATGGCTGGTCCGAAAGTCTTGGGATTGTTCAAAGAGAAATATGGGTGGATCTTATCTCTGGTACAGAACCTCAGTAAGTATGAGTATAATGGCTTGCACACCCTGATGCAGTTCTATGATCTCTCCCTGAGGTGCTTTGTGATGCCTGATATGTATTGGTTCCTACCCTGGAAGAGTATTCACATATCCTGAGGATTTCTGTTAAGGAAGGTTCTCCCTTTTGTGGTTCCACAGTAAATCTTGACTTCAAAGCAGTGGCTGAGGCTCTTTATTTGAGCAAATCAACTTTAGAAGCTGACATTACCAGCAAGGGAAAGTCCCATGGCTATCACTTAGCGTATTTGGTAAAGAAGGCTCAAGAAGCAACTAAGGAGAAGAGGTGGACAACTTTCAATGCAATACTGGCCCTCTGTATATATGGCATTGTACTATTTCCTAATGAATATGAGTTTGTTGATACGGATGCCATACAGATATTTACAGCTCAGAATCCGGTTCCAACCTTGTTGGGAGATCTTCACTATGCCTTATACAACAGAAATGAGAAGAGACGAGGTGGAGTGGTTATTTGTTGTGCATCTCTTTTCTACAAGTGGTTTGCAAATCGTCTGCCTCGGTCAGGTGCCTTTGTGGATACTAAGACCTCCTTGGAGTGGAGCAAGCGTCTGATGGGTCTAGTTGCTAAAGATATTCTTTGGGTGGATCAAGGATTGCTTGGCCAAGACATATTGCACAGATGTGGTGAATACCCTAATGTACCACTGATAGGGAGAAAAGGGGGTATCAATTACAACCCTTATTTAGCTATCAAGCAGTTTGGGTATGCTTTAAAAGAACCCCCGACTGAGAAAGAGTTGAAAGAGTCTTTGTATTTTTATGTGGCTGATGGTTTAGCTATTGCGCAGAAAGCTTCCGAAGCATGGCTCAGCAGACAGAAGAAAGGAAAAGTCGTCTTGGGTAAGCCTAACAATCAAGCCTTCTCTCCGTATACAGAATGGGTAAAACAGAGGGTAGAGGAGTTCTACTTGCGTTTTGATCGGGCACCTCTCTTGTATCCTGAAGTTGTGGAGGAAAGACTCACTGTACCCATCGAAGAATTCAACAAGCAATGAGTCTTGGTATATGAATTGAGGGTAAAGAATGCTGATATGAGTAGTCAATTGCAAGGGGCCTAAAATGACAACCGGGAATTGAAATGGCAAGTTCAAGAGCTGACAAGGCGTCTGGAAGAAAAGGAGAGAGATCTCACTGACAGAGCCCAGCATTTCAGGAAAGCCAGCATGATAGCAGAATCATCAGGCAAAGCACACAGGAAAATCAAGAAGACCTTGACTGAGACAGAAGACAAGCTCGACACATACCAGAAGATGTGGGAGGAGACCAAGATTGAAAATGGGGAGTTGAAAGAAGAGCTGCAGAAGGTGAAAGAAAGGGGAAAGCATTTCTTCAACAAATGGAGAGAAGCTCAGAAAGAAAGTGAAGAGCTCAAGTTGCAGGTTGAGGTTAAGAAATCAAAGCGCGAAGGCAATAATTTTGAAGAGCAGATCTCCAGGTTGAATCAAGAGATTGAGAAGAGAAACAGATTGATCAAAGGGCTGATGGAGCAACCTACACATCCAGACACTGTGAATCTTCTCGAGGAAGTGGAAGCTAGTTTGTTTGAAATTGAGTTGTAATGAGCTTATTGTATATTGTGATTACCATCAGGATTGTTGTTAGAATCCCCTTTGATTATGTCAGACCTGTATGAATTCTTATGATTACGATAATGAAATTTGGTTCAACCATTTGTGCCTCGGCAATTCTCAAAGGGTTTTGTCTCCTTGATTATGATTCTGCAATATCTATGTGGTCGGATTTATTTTCCGATATTGTGTCCAATCCCATGCCCGGTTTCAAAAACTGGAATCAAAGTAGATACGCCCTGGAAATGGTTAATATGATGTTTGCATTTTGCATTCGCATTTTCATAACATATCATTTTTACATAACAGGTACTCGTCCCAGAATTTTCCTAACCTTTATTTGGTTGTAGGCAGAATAGTTGATTTCAACGTTCATCGTTACGCGACTCGACAAAATCAAGCCAGAATCATGGAACAGATGCAGGCAGAACTTACTGAACTGAGGACCCGCATGGAGTAATTCATGAACCTCATGCAGGGTGTAGGCCAGGGGCAGCAAGATTTGAGAGTTGCAGTTCAAAGGCTGGAAGTGGAAACCCCTGTTGGTGATAATAATAATCCTCCTGGCAAAGCGACAGTTGATCCTCCTGGCGGAGCGGCAGTTAATCCTCCCGGCGGAGCTCCTGGTGGCTTTGGCCATATTAATCATCAACATGTGGAAGACCATCAAGATGATCAGTTCTCTGTGCTGAATGCTGACATGGGGGTTCATAGTGATGGTAATGACAGAAGTTATGAGGAGCTGGCTGAGAAGGTAAGAGCCATGGAATGTTAAAACTCCATGGGAATTGATGTTGCTGACATGGGGTTGGTGCAAGGGGTGAGGATCCCTCAAAAGTTTAAACCTCTGACCTTCGACAAGTATAATGGCAGTACTTGTCCCAAGACTCACATTCAGGCATATTTCAGGAAGATTTCTGCATATTCTGACAATGAAAAGCTGTGGATGTACTTCTTTCAGGACATTCTGTCAGGAGCCTCATTGGAATGGTACATGAAGCTGGAAAGAGCCTATATCAAAAACTGGAAGGACTTGGACGATGCTTTCTTGAAACAGTATCAGTATAACATTGACATGGCCCTCAATCCTACCCAACAGCAGAATATGACACAGGATCCAAAAGAAGGTTTCAAACAATACGCCCAGAGGTGGCGTGAGCTAGCTGCTCGAGTACAACCCCCGCTGATGGAAAGGGAAATGGCTGATATGTTTATGAACACTTTACAGGGCCCATATCTGGATCGCTTGGCTGGATGTCCATCAACTAGTTTCTCTGACATTGTGATAGCAGGAGAGAGGATTGAGAATCTTTTGAAATCAGGAAAAATTCAAGATGGAAGTGGGGCAGGCTCTTCCAATGCAAAAAGGCTTTTCGGGAATGGCTTAAGGAAACGTGAAGGTGAGACTAGTACTGCCTATGGATAAGGGGGAAAAGGTAAAGGACGTCAGGGCTCATACCATCAAGCAGCAGCTATAACTATTCCAGTTCCAGCCGCCGAATCTCAGGCACAATCTCAAAGACAATACCAACCGATGCAGAGAATGAGTGATCGCCACTTTGACACTTTACCTATGACATATGCCCAGATGTTGCAGAATTTGCTCCGCTTAAAGTTGGTACAGTTGAGAGCTCTGGCACAACCAGCAGGCAAGCTGCCTTATGGCTATGATGCAAATGTGAAGTGTGAATTCCATTCGGGTGCGCCCGGCCACCATATAGAGAACTGCAAAGCTTTTAAGCACGTAGTTCAGGACCTGGTTGATTCGAAAGCTATCAACTTCGGTCCTAATCCTAATGTGATTCAAAACCCCATGCCCCCACATGGCAGACCAAAGGTCAATGCAATAGAGGAAGACAGAGGCTTGAACTTGGTGACAGATGTTAATCATGTCAGAACACCTTTGGCGGTGGTGAAAGGACGTTTGTTGAAAGGGGGCGTGTTCCCTGGTTATTTGGAAAATTGTTCAGAATGTTTGATTGCAATGAATGGTTGTGATGAATTGAGGAAGGGCCTTCAGATTATGATAGATGAGGGTCGTTTACAGTTTGATCAGATCGGAAAGAAGGACGATGCGGTCTCGATAATTACTATCTACTTTACTCCAGCAGAGATTCCCGTGCATGCACCAGTACAGATCCACGTGCCTGAGCAGTTAGCCCCTGTGACTATAACTATTCCGGGTCCTATGCCATACGATAGTAAAAAGGCAATCCCGTGGCATTACGGAGCTGATGTTTATTATCAAGGGCAGAAGCAGGAAGTAGAGACTCCCAAGGAAACTGGCTCAAGTGTGGGGAATGTAGGGGGAATGGGTGGTTTTACCTGAAGTGGAAGGCTCTTTGCTCTGCAAACACTCCGAAATGATGACGCTGAAGCTTTGGCGAAAGCCAAGGGAAATCAGGTAGTAAACAAAGAGCCCGTGCAGAGGGCAGAGCCCGGTAATTCCTTTGAAAAAGACGTTAAGGAGTTTATGAGGATTATCCGAAGGAGTGACTACAAAATAGTGGATCACCTGCATCAAACACCCTCCAAAATTTCCATCTTGTCATTACTGTTATGTTCCGAGGCACATCGTAACGCTTTGCTGAAGATTCTAAATATGGCGTATGTTCCACAGGAAATATCAGTGAATCAACTTAAGGGCGTTATTGCCAATGTCAATGCCAGCAACGGGTTGTGGTTTACTGATTTTGATCTAACGCCAGAGGGAAGAAATCATAACAAAGCTCTCCACATCTCCATGGAATGCAAAGGGACAGTCTTGTCCCATGTGTTGGTGGATACCAGCTCGTCCTTGAATGTACCGCCGAAGAAAGCTTTGGAAAAATTGGATGTTGAAGGGGTTGTGCTCCGACCATGTGATTTAGTTGTGCGCGCTTTTGATGGCTCCAAAAGATCAGTTTTCAGGGAGGTAGAGTTGCCTGTGAAGATTGGACCCCAGGTGTTTAATACGGTTTTCTATGTGATGGATATCCAGCCGGCTTATAGCTGATTGCTAGAGCGCCCATGGATACATGCTGCAGGGGCCGTTTCGTCAACACTCCACTAGAAGATAAAGTTTGTCATGGATGGTCAGGTTGTCACAGTATGCGGAGAAGAGGATATATTTGTCAGTCATCTGTCATCATTCAAATATGTGGAGATGGACGGCGAGATTCATGAAACTCTTTGTCAGGCATTCAAAACAGTGAGTATTGAAAATGACCCTCCTTCCAGTGAAACAAAAACAGTGACTTCCATGGCTTCTTACAAGCAGGCTCTTGAAGTGGTACAGTCAGGCCGTGCTGAGGGTTAGGGTTAGTTGATTGAGTTGCTTTTCAAAGAAGACAAATGCAGAATTGGTTATCAGCCTCCTCGAACTTCTCTGCCAAAAGGCCAAGAGCATTAGGGACCTGTCATTTTTTCTAGTGGGGGGATCATTAATCATGGCCAAGTCTTTGCTACAACTGAAGACGAGGGGGATAACGACTATGATATGGACAATTGGGTGTGCCCATGTATCCTGGGGCAGAAGCTGAACAACTAGTTCTATGAAGACCTCATCCAAGTCACTCTGCAGAAAGAGTAATTTTCTTTGTTTTTTCATGTTGCATGTAAAATCCTATGCCCTGCCCAAGGCTTAGTGATTTCTTTGTTGGGCCACATTTGTTTCATATGCAAGTTTATCATCAATAAAAGGACATTTTTGTATTCAAAAAATTGTGTTCCCTGTCTTTCATTTTACACTTTTCATTTTACTTTAAATAAAAATGGCAATGTTTTTCTTTCTTCATAGTTTGTTTTCTTTCTTTTCAAAAAGACTCTTTCTAAAATAAAGCATGAACCATCATTCATGCAGAAATAATCCTCCAGATTCTGTTGATAACTATCCTGCTATGGTTCAATATGACTTTGATAATCCAATTTACCAAGCTGAAGAGGGGGTGAAGAAGACTGTGAACTTCCCGAAGAATTGGCCAGATTATTGAAACAGGAGGAAAGAGCTATTCAGCCTCATCAAGAGTCAATATAAGTCATCAACCTTGGCACCGAGGACATGAGAAAAGAGGTCAAAATAGGGGCAAGCCTAGAAGAGAATGTGAAGAGAGGGCTGATTGAGATGCTACGGGAATATGTCGATATCTTCGCCTGGTCCTATCAAGATATGCCGGGGTTGGATACAGACATTGTTGTGCACAGGTTGCCTCTTAAAGAAGGTTGTTCTCCCGTCAAACAGAAGCTCTGAAGAACTAAACCAGAAATGGCAATTAAAATCAAAGAAGAAGTACAGAAGCAGTTGGATGCAGGCTTCTTGGCTGTCACCAGCTATCCACCATGGGTTGTGAATGTTGTACCGATACTTAAGAAAGATGGCAAGGTCCGGATGTGTGTTGACTATCGTGATTTAAATTGAGCAAGTCCGAAAGATGACTTTCCGTTACCTCACATTGATGTGCTTGTAGATAATACAACTCAATTCTCAGTATTTTCCTTTATGTATGGTTTTTCCGGCTATAATCAGATTAAGATGGCACCGGAAGACATGGAGAAAACAACGTTTATTACCCCATGGGGCACGTTCTGTTATAAATTGATGCCTTTTGGTTTGAAGAACGCAGGGGCAACTTATCAGCGTGCTATGGTGACACTCTTCCACGACATGATTCACAAGGAGATTGAGGTTTATGTGGATGATATGATTTCCAAATCACAAACTGAAGAGGAACACCTGGTGAATTTGAAAAAACTCTTTGAATGGCTGAGACGATTCAGATTGAGACTGAACCCGAATAAGTGTACTTTCGGTGTGAGATCTGGTAAGTTACTGGGCTTTATTGTCAGTGAGAGGGGAATCGAGGTTGATCCAGCAAAAGTAAAAGCTATCCAAGATATGCCCGAGCCAAGAACAGAAAAGCAAGTCCGTGGGTTCTTAGGGAGATTGAACTAAATTGCTAGATTCATCTTTCATCTTACCACCACTTGCGAGCCAATTTTCAAATTGCTACGAAAAGATCAATCAATACGGTGGAATAATGATTGCCAAAGGGCATTTGACAAAATAAAAGAGTATTTGGAAAAGCCTACGATTCTTGTGCCTTCAGTTCCAGGGAGACCACTGATAATGTATCTATCTGTACGTGAAAATTCAATGGGTTGTGTTCTCGATCAACACGACGAGACAAGTAGGAAAGAACATGCCATTTACTACCTGAGCAAGAAGTTCACAGATTGCGAGTCTAGATACTCAATGCTTGAGAATACATGTTGTGCACTTGCATGGGCTGCTAAGCATTTAAGATAATATATGCTGACTCACACAACTCTATTGATATCAAAGATGGATCCAGTCAAGTACATTTTTGAAAAGCCAGCTCTCACCGGAAGGGTCGCTCGTTGGCAGATGCTTCTGACCGAATATGATATACAATATACTTCCCAAAAGGCCATCAAAGGTAGTGTTTTATCTGACTATCTCGCCGAGCAGCCGATTGATGATTATCAGCCAATGAAGTTTGAATTCCTTGATGAAGACATCATGTATCTGAAGATGAAAGATTGTGAAGAGCCACCGGTTGATGAAGGACCTGATCCTGATGACAAGTGGAAACTGATGTTTGATGGGGCTGTTAATGTAAATGGTAGTGGTGTTAGGGAAGTTCTCATAACTCCAAAGGGTTCTCATATACCTTTCACTGCCAGACTAACTTTTGATGTCACCAACAATGAAGCCGAATATGAAGCCTGCATCATGAGTATGAAGAAGCCATTGATTTAAGGGTCAAGACTCTTGATGTATTTGGGGACTCTGCTCTAGTGATCAATCAGGCCAACGGAGATTGGCACACCCATCAATCGAATTTGATCCCTTACAGAGATTATACGAGAAGACTGTTGACTTTCTTCAAAATAGTAAAACTGTATCATGTACCTCGTGATGAAAATCAGATGGCAGACGCTTTGGCAACATTATCTTCTATGATTCAAGTGAATTGGTGGAATCATATACCCAAAATTGATGTGATGAGGCTTGACAGACCTGCTCATGTGTTCGCAGCCGATATAGTGACTGATGATAAGCCTTGGTACCATGATATCAAGCATTTCTTGAAGAGTCAAGAGTATTCGGCTGGGGCATCCAACAATGATAAGAAGACTCTAAGGAGGTTGGCGGGCAGTTTCTTCTTGAATGGGGATGGTGTATTGTACAAGAGAAATTTTGACATGGTCTTGCTAAGATGCGTGGATAGACACGAAGCAGACATGTTGATGCAAGAAATGCACGAAGGTTCTTTTGGTACCCATGCTGGTGGACATGCCATGGCAAAAAAATTGTTGCGAGCCGATTATTACTGGATGACCATGGAATCTGATTGTTTTAAATATGCCCGAAAATGCCACAAGTGCCAGATTTATGCTGATAAAGTGCATGTGTCACCAAATCCTTTAAATGTGATGAGTTCTCCTTGGCCCTTTGCCATGTGGGGCATTGACATAATTGGGAAGATTGAGCCCACCGCCTCTAATGGACATCGTTTTATTCTAGTGGCCATTGATTACTTCACCAAGTGGGTGGAGGCTGCTTCGTTTGCAAATGTCACCAAGCAGGTGGTTGCCCGGTTTATCAAGAAAGAGATTATTTGTCGATACGGGGTGCCCGAGAGGATAATCACTGACAATGGTTCTAATCTCAATAATAAAATGATGCAAGAGTTGTGCCAGAGCTTCAAAATTGAACATCACAATTCTTCTCCGTACCGCCCAAAGATGAATGGTGCCGTTGAGGCAGCCAATAAAAACATCAAGAAGATTGTGAAAACGATGGTCGTGACATATAAGGATTGGCATGAGATGTTGCCTTTCGCTTTACATGGGTACCGTACATCAGTACGTACGTCTACTGGGGCAACCCCGTTCTCTCTTGTGTATGGTATAGAAGCAGTCTTACCGGTTAAAGTTGAGATTCCTTCTCTGAGGTTCATGATGGATGTCAAGCTTGAAGAGGCTGAATGGGTTCGAATGAGGTTTAACGAATTGAGTCTCATAGAAGAGAGGAGGTTGGAAGCAGTATGCCATGGACAACTGTATCAGAGAAGGATGAAGCGGGTATTCGATCAGAAAGTGCGTCCTCAGAATTATTAGACGGGTGACTTGGTGTTGAAAAGGATTCTTCCTCCTAATACAGATCACAGGGGCAAATGGACTCCAAATTATGAAGGTCCATATGATGGCAAGAAGGTTTTCTCAGGCGGAGCCTTGATGCTTACAACTATGGACGGTGAGGATTTTCCGTCGCCTGTGAACTCATACGCATCAAAAAATACTTCGCATAAATGGACCCACTGGACAGTAAAAAGAGAGTCCAAGCAAAAAAGGGCATCCCGGCGAATCATAAAAAAAAAAAGAGGTTCGGGCAAAAATTAGGGATAAAATAAAAAAAATGGAGTACACCCGGTAAGTTGAAAACCCGAAAGGGCAACTTAGGCAAAAATGGGTATCCCGGTGGATTGAAAACCCGCAAAGGGCGATCCAGGCAAAAGAGGGATTTAAAAGCGAAAGGCTTCGATCTGAGTAATCTGTATCCCGTTTCGTTTCAACAAGAGGCATTCCGAAGGATAGGAATCGGTCCAATCGTCCCCCTCGGAAAGCAAAGCACTTGGAGAGGCTTGAAGACATATGAACCATAGCAGGGTTGAAACCCAATGGATTTCCATTTCCACATTGCCATTAAGATAGTTCTTTTCTCTTTTAGGCAATTACCTCTTTCTAGGAATTGCCTCCTGATGTAAACACCTACTTTCGGGCTTTTCAATCAATAAAGTTTTCGTTATTCAGAATATATGTCTCTTTTGTTTCCTTTACAGTCTGTTTTGTTTGCAAAAACGTCCGAATTTTTTGATAAACACTGCATTTGAAAACATTGAGGTTTTACGATAACGTGCGCGAAAAAGAAAACAATTAAAATTGCTTTGAATGCCAGGTGCTCTTAGGTGGTGAATTCAAAACCCATGATACCCTGGGAGCATGTGTGTGCACCCTTTTGTTTGCAGGTGTTAATGTTCCCTGGTTAGCCCATCAATAACGTGTGATGTCTTCAGTTTCTTTTCCAGCAAGACTCAAATTATAATTCTCCCCAAGCAGAAATGGGTCTCTCATCAGGAAGGTTCTTCCTGGAGGTTGTCATCCCCAGCAGGAGTTTTGGTTGATTTCAGTCCCCTAGCAAGCGTTCCTTTCCCCAGCAGAAATATGGTTGATCTCAGTCCCTCAGCAGGTATTTCCTTCCTCCGCAAGAGTTCGTTTGATCTCAATTCCTAAGTAGCCAGGCCAGAAGGTTATCATTTCCCCAACGAAGTTCTATGGTTATGGTTCTTTCCCAAACAGAGTGATTCAGATGATGCCTCCCCAGCAAAGTTATCATTTCTTATAACAACCTCAACAAGTTTGTCAGGTCAGAGCCCAGATCAGGAGATCAGGTCAATTTGTCTCCCCAGTACGGTTTGCAACCACGAAGTCAATCCAGCTTGTTATCCCCAGCGGAGTTGCCTCCTTTTCCTCAACATTTATTTTGCTAAGGAACCTTTTTGCATCTTGCATGTAGTATGCATTGCATCCTCGAAAACGTGTAGTATTTCCATTTGAGATGGAGCATTACGCCATAGAAAAATTAAAACATATGCATGTGAAGCATACGCCAGTTTTGATGTCTCGTGCGAGAGCCCAAAACTATTTCTCTTCAATCACATCGATAAAGCAAAAAGAATGCCTCATTCATTCCCCACTAGACATTTCAAAGTAGTACAAGGGTTTCACTACTTTCCTCCCCAACAGAGTCTTATTCCTCGGTTGGTAGATCTTTTAATCATACCTCTCAACTGTACATTACCGGAACTATTCCCGATAGGATTCCTTTAGCCGTTCCCGATGGGCAAGCCAGAACCATTCCCGATAGGATTCCTTTAGCCGTTCCCGACAGGAGACCTTTGAGTTTTAGACCTAGCCATTCCAGACAGGCCCATTTACCATTCCCGATAGGTGACACATAGGTTTTTAACTTTAGCTGTTCCTGACAGGTACCCTTTAAGTTTTAGACCTAGCCGTTCCCGATTGGCCCATCCACCGTTCCCGACAGGTAACCATAGGTTTTAAACTTTAGCCATTCCCGACAGGAACCCTTTAAGTTTTAGACCTAGCCGTTCCCGACAGGCCCATTTACCGTTCTTGACAGGTAACCCATAGGTTTTAAACTTCAGCCGTTCCCGACGGGCGACCTTTGAGTTCAAGCTTAACCGTTCGCGACAGGCGCACCTTAACCGTTCCCGACAGGCACAATCTAGACTCCAACCGTTCCCGACAGGCCTTCTTTGGATTCCACTTGTTCTAAAACTCTTTTCCACAAATACCTCTCCATCATCACAACCGCTTTGTTTGTCATATATCTTTTCCCTTCCACCCACAGAGTGCAAATTTTCTGGTTATTTTTGTATTCAATCCCTATGTACCTTGAATTCCTGACAGCCGTTCGCTCTCATCCTTTTAGGTCCACAGTTGATTGAATAGGGGCAGTTGTAACACCTCAAAATTTTCCCTCTTACTTTTAGCACTAACTGGCTGATGCTTCATTTCATTTGCATCCTCATTTCTGCATTTGCATGGTTCTTTTGGGCATGGGATCAAGGTATTTTCCAGCAGCTCATGGCATCATTAGTTCTAGTATCATTTTCCACAATGTTCAGAGCCAAGCAGATAGCTTTCAAATTCTTTTTGAGCATTTATTTTGCTTACTAGATGATTTGATAATCAGAAGCTCCGACAACCATTTTTTATCAGCGATTCAGCACCAGACAGTTATTTTCAGCAATTTATTCCAAGTGCGAAACACATTTCATAGCATATTTCAAGAGTGTATCAGTGGTGATATCCAATTGCAAGCTTCAGAGGTCTAATGTAGCTCAGAACAGGTGGAACCAAGCCATTCTCCAAGTTTCCCTCCAAAACGCGCAAGAATTCAAATTTTCCTTGGTTAACCGATTAACACTTTGGTTAACCGATTAACCGAGGCGAATTTTGCCCAAACATCTCATTTTTCAGCACTGCATCTTTCTAATTCAATTTTAATCCCCAAGTTTGATTTTTGCACCAGTGGAAGGATCTAGAGAAAATGATTTTCCATCCAAATTCAAATTCTTCCCACTCTAATTCCTCATTCCCTTTCCTAATCCACTGTTCACTCCCATTTCCACCCACTAAACCTCACTCCAAACCCAAACTTAACTCCTAACCTAGGGGTTATTTAAACCAATTCATTCCAAACCTCTAAAACCCTAGATCATTTTTCACTCTCATTTTTCAGAATTTGCTCTCAATTCTCTCTCACTTTTTCATTCTCCATCTTCATCTTCAACCTCTCACCAAAGCTCCATATTCATAGATTCACAAATTCTTCATTGGAATTTGTGAATTCTTGAGCTAAACCTCCATCACATCATCATTCTTGGTTCAATTCTGCTGTAGCAACTGGTTTGGATCTTGGATTAAGCTGTTGGAATCACTTTTGGAACAACTTTTGCTTATTTGAAGTGTTCTTGCTTAGATCTTCAATTGTTCTTGATAAAGCTTCATAGATCTCTAGATTTCTGGCTTTGATTCATCAATTTTCGTTTGCAACGCTCACCAAAGCAAATCTCAACTTTGTAGGTTGGTTTTCCTTAGATCTATACTTGATTTAGCTTATTTGCAACTTATGCAATGTAGATCTTTGGTTGTTGTTGATTTTGATCCATTTTGCTTGATTGTGATTCTTGTTGTTGATGATTATTGGATCTAATTGATGTTTGATTATTGATACTGGATGTAATTTTTGTGCATTGTTGATTACATGATCATTGGAGATGATTGCATAAGTGATTTTGCTGCTGGAAGTGATTTTTCAAACTAATTTTCTGCTACTGGTATAGTGTTAATCGGTTAACACATTGGTTAACCGATTAACCATTGTATTTTTGCTATTTTCTGCTGATTTTGGAGCTGTTAATCGGCTAACACATTGGTTAACCGATTAACACTGTTGCAGAGTGAATTTTTTGTGTATTTTTGAGCATGTTTCGATCCCGTTTCATTTCTAATCTTCATGGATTGATATGATACTTGTTTAAGGACTGTTTGGATGCTGTTGCACCTCACACCGTTGCATGCACACAATTTTCTGACACGCGAATCTTGGATTTTCGCCGTTTATGATCATGTTTGCGTTGTTGCGTTCTTGATGCGATTAACACATAGCACACACTCCTTGAGCATGCTAATTGTGAATTAATTTTTGTATTGCTGGAATTGTGTTATGCATGCTTGTTTGCTTTCTATTCCTTGAGGTGCATACTTGTTTCAACTTGTTCACATGCTTAATGTTATGCATCCTTTCATGATGTACATTTGTCCATGATGTCTTCAAGTTTATTCAACATGATGTATGATGTGTTTGTAATCATGATTAATTGAGGAACGCATGATGTTGGATACACGTTTGCTATGCCATGATTGAATTGTATTAAAATGCATTGCATGCTACCCTATTTCTACTGCTGACTATGTGCATAAGTGCTGTTGTATGAGCTGCTGTTTGGCGTTTTACACCTATTTTTGTGCTGAATATGAGCTGTTGAATGTTGTTTAGTGTGTTGGCTAGAATTTACTGCTGTATTGGTACATATGTGTTGTTGTAGCTACTGTTCTTGTTCATTCGTATCTCTCATTTCTTCTACTTCTCTTTCTCTCTTATGTGTTGGATTACATGATATAATGCTTGATTGTGTAGAACTTTTTCACATCCATTTGGGATCCTAGCTCATCCTTAATTTTTGATTAAGGTGAGGTAGGATAAGCATTAGATAGTGCTATCCCTCTCTCTTCTTTAGGCCTAGGTTGTTCTTGAACCCCCCTTAGGGCCATCTTTTGCATGACAACTTTAGGATAGAATTCCCCTTAGTGTTTTCGTTTCCTTGAGTCTTCTCTTCTCACCTCATAATCCTTCTAAAACACTTAATAAAGGTTAACATGTATTGTGCATGAGCCTTGTATATGGGAAGTGATGGATGGGGGTCTCCCTTCATTCTTCGAGGATGCTTAGTGTACGTCCTGTTGGGAACGATATGCGACGTATTCGTTCCTATGTTGTAGACTTAGGTGTAATACAAGTTATGAACTAACTTCAATCCATTTCTATCTAAAAAACACAAAACAAACTCAAACCTTTTTCATCCTTCGGGATTGTTAAGTTTCAAACTATTTTCAGAAAAGGGCACGTTACTTCCGTCTCGTCGCAAACAGGCATCGACCCTAACTGCCGGACGCGAACTTAACGTCGCTCATTAAAAACACAGACCTGTTTAAGTCGAACTACGACCGCTCTGATTTCCTCCTTCTAGTTAGATTGAGGATACGTAGGCACAAGACGACGATGTCTTGGCGAGCAACCTCCCCCTAGTTCGTGTCCGAACTACGTTGACTATGACTTTCCCATTGCACGAGGGAATACGTAGGCCTAGGACTCCGATGACGTCCTATCGAGTAACTTCTTTTCCTTTTCTTCCCCGTTTCTTCGTTCTTTCTCATTCCTGTTCCTTTTCCTTTCCAGTAGCAGCGGAGCTCCAGATGACGACACCCTTTGATCGAGACAACAAGCATGGATCCCATCGAGTAAGATGGACGCGCGGGGGTGCTAATACCTTCCCCTCGCGTAACCGACTCCCTTACCCGTTTCTCTTGGTCGCGATGACCATGCTTTTTCCTTCCCTCAGGTTTACGCAGTGTTTCCTTTCCTTCTCTTGGGATAAATACACATTGTTGGCGACTCTGTTTCCGCGCCACTTTTGCGTTTGTTCTTGGATGAAAATTCCTGGAGCGACAAGGGGTAAAGCCTTCATTCCCGCCCATTCCAATGACTTACACAGAGCTTTATCCCTCTTTGGTCCAACAAGGTTTGATTATTACTAGACCTTTGGGCCCACATACAGAAAAGTCCATGCCGTTCCATAACCCTAATGCCCACTGTGCGTTCCATCAAGGCGCTGTCGGTCATGACCTAGAAGGATGCCTTGCGTTGAAACATGTTGTGAAGGGTTTAATGGAAAAGAAGATTCCTTCTTTTACAGATAATCAACCAAATGTGAAGAATAACCTGTTGCCTACCCATGGGACTACAAATGCTATTGAAGATGAGAATAATGAGGTATTGATAATGGATGCATCAAAGATTAAAACTCCTGTCAGGATTTTCCATGCAAAATTGTTTGAAGCTGGGCTGGTGAAAGTTTGCCATGATAACTGTGAAGAGTGTGATGCCAGTATCAGAGGATGCAAATTGGTTCAAAATGATATTTAAAGTTTGATTGATGAAGGTTTTCTGCAAGTAATCAGTAAAGTGAAAAAAGAGGAAATTGCGGTAATTGAGCCCATATTCAACTTATCAGAATCAAAAGAGAAAATGCCCGTTTTCAACGTGCCGAAGTCTGGTTCCATGGTCCCTATTTTTAATAAACCAAAACCAGTATTCAATACATCAGAATCTATTGTTGCATCTGCTGCTAATCAGTCAAGGCCGAGAAACATCAGACAGTCTGTTCCGTTCTGTTTTAGAAATTCCAAAGTTGTGTCGTGGAGGTATGAATATACTGTGGTTAATAAAGGATCTGAAGAGGTGGTTCCAAGGAAAGAGATGGGAACTACTAGTGAAGAAATAACCAATATAGCTGGGTCTGGGAAGATGACCCGAAGTGGTCGAATTTATACTCCTCTCTTCAAAGTGACTGTGCCTAAAGAAACTGTTGTTCCTGTGCGTGCCAAGGATAAGGAAAAGGAAGTGGTTACAAGTGAAGAAGATGCCGAGTTTCTGAGGATCATCAAAAGAAGTGATTACAAGGTGGTGGATCAGCTTCACCAAACTCCCTCTAAAATCTCAATCTTGTCTTTGCTGTTGAATTCACCTACTCATCGAGCTGCCTTGCAAAAGATATTGGCCCAAGCGCATGTTGCTCGAGATATTACTGCCGGTTAATTTGACAGTGTCATTGCAGATACCACTGCCTACAATACTTTCAGCTTCAGCAACAAAGAGTTACCCCGAGAAGGTCGAAATCACAATCTTGCTTTACATGTATAAGTAAAATGCCAAGAAGACACTTTGGCAAGAGTTCTTGTGGACACAAGCTCCTCTTTGAATGTTTTACCAAAAAGGACTCTTGAAAAGTTGGCTTACAAGGGAGCTGAAATGAAGCCTACCTCTCTAATTGTCAAAGCTTTTGATGGCTCAAGAAGATCTGTAATGGGTGAAATTGAGTTACAAATTCTGATTGGTCCGCATGTTTTCAACATCATTTTTCAAGTGTTGGATATTAATCCTGCCTACAGTTTCCTACTTGGAAGGCCTTGGATCCATGGAGCTGGCGCTGTAACTTCAACATTGCACCAAAACATGAAGTTTGTGGTTAATGAGAAACTGGTTATCGTACACGGTGAAAAAGACTTGATGGTCAGCAATCTGTCTTCCTTCCACTACATTGAGGCTGATGAAGATGCTTTGGAAACTTCTTTCCAAGCTTTTGAGATAGCCAACGCTGTTATGCTGGACATTGAAGAATCGGTGGTCCTGAGTAATCCATCTTTTGCTTCCTTTAAGAGCATGCAATCAGCCCTGAAATAAGGTGTTCCCGAGGTCATTGGAGTTCAAGAGAGGAAGAATACCAAGGGTTGGGTTACAAACCAGCTCTTGATGAGCCACCTGCTTCTACAACAGTGCGACCAAAGATAATCCAGGAAGTGTTCATCAACAAAGGATATCAGGTCAATGTCGTGATAGAAGACGCAGAAGAAGAAGACATCAGTCATTTGGTTTTTCAGTGTGATGCCGCACTAGATAATTGGGAAGCTATCGAGATCCCTGTGTTGTTCCCTGTGCCAGAGTAATATGTTTATTTTTGTTATTTGTTTTAAATTACGTAGTCGTGCCCAAGGCTATCAGACTATTTTGTATGGGCCACCGCTTTCAACTTTTATTAATCAATGAAGATGTTTTGTTAAACTCTTTTGTCTTTATGTACTGCTTTTGCTCTTAAGGAAAAATGGCAATCTTTTCAAAACTACCAAAAACATTTCTTCTTACATTTAATTTTTGTGCATTTTAATAAGATAAGTCCCTCTATCATGCAGAATAATCCACAAACCTGTTGTATTTGATGACCCTACTTTCACCATTGACTTCGAGTCACCCATCTATCAAGCTGAAGATGAGGAAGAAGAAGATTATGAAGTCCCCGATGAGTTGACAAAAATGTGTGAGTACGAGTACACGGCTCTTCAGCCACATGAGGAATAAGTTGACACCATCAATCCTGGTACCGATAAAGACAATAAGGAAGTCAAGATTGGGGCAACGCTTGGGGCAGAAGTCCGACAATGGTTAGTGAAGCTTCTTGTAGAGTAAGTGGATGTGTTTGCATGGTCTTTGTAGCGAGCGATTTTGGACGCGGTTCTTAAGCGCTGGTCGCTCTCTGCGGTTGAGCTTAAAACTACAGGTCGATTCATTTTTTATCCTATTGTGAGCTGAGTAAGGAAGGGAAATAGATGTCTCCAATTAACCCTGCTTTGCATACTGAGTTTAAACAGCGGTCTGTTAGGTTACGAATGCTATCAATGTGGGGGGGCCTTTGTACTGGTTATTTGTGTTTTCGCCAATACGGTTTTCTTTCTTTTAATCTAGGCAAATGGTTTCTGACGGGGAACAAGGATTAGGATGTTAGGACTGATGCTTTTGAATTACTGCTTTTGATTGATGGAGATATGGGATTTGGGTTTTTTGTTGATTGCACTCGCTAAGATCTTTTCTTTCGATCTTATGCCTACGTATTCCCGTTTACCGAAACAGGGAAATCAGAGCGTTCGTAGTTCCTCCTATTCTATGGGAGGAAATTGGTTTTTGGTGTCTTGTTCAAAGCCCAAGACGTGAAGCGAAAGGTGGTTTGTATCTTGTTCAAAGCCCAAGATGTGAAGCTGAAAGGTCTATTTGTGTCTTGTTCAAAGCCCAAGACGTGAAGCTGAATGACCTCGACTTTAGAGAGAATTTGTCATCTCTAAAGAGGGGAGAAAAGGAGAATTACTTTAACTGGGATACGCGGATCCGAGCAATGCCATAATTTCCGAAGAAAGGGTTTTATCCTGAAGGAGAAGACTTTAACTCAGTGTAGAGCAATGCCATCTTTCCTTAGGAATTTCTCATGCTAAAAGAGGGACAGTGGCATGGATGTAGATGATCCAGAGGCTTGCCGCTTACAGCGATTAGATGAAGGGGAAGGAGTTGTTGATGTTTGAGTACTGTGAACGAGGCACAGCTTTGATGCTAAAAGGTTGATTGGATCAACCAGTGGTTTTCTTATACGAAGCCTAAGAGGAGGCTAATTTCCGCTAGGAAAATCATTATACAAAGCCTAAGAGGAGGCTATTTTGTGTCTCGTACAAAGCCCGAGAAAGAGGCTAAAAGGGTTCGACCCAGTGGGGCATATCGTTATACAAAGCCTAAGAGGAGGCTAGCAAAGAGTTGACTCAGTTGGAGAATCTTTTATACTCAGTAAGAGAGTGTTTTTGTATCTCGTACAAAGCCCGAGAGAGAGGCGAAAAGGTTATTTTGACTCCACTGGGGAGAATTTTGGTATCTCGTACGAAGCCCGAGATGGAGGCTATTGTAACTGTTTCAGTTGAGTGACAGATCCAATATACTGATTTTAAAAGAGAAAATCAGTTCTTATATGAGCAACACTGTACACAGGGGTATGATTTGAGGATCAGGGATATTTCCTTCTCTTTGAGGAAACAAGAAATCCAAAGGGTATTGAGACTGTCCGAGCCTGCGGGTTTCCTTCCTATTTAACGAAGGGTGCTTGAGAATGTCTTTGAGACTCAAGGAAGTTAGACTGTCCGTGTCTAGAGTTTTATCTTTTGTACTACGCTGTGAGAAACAATAGTAGACTCTATGAAAGGACTGTTCTATTAAGATGACTAGGTTCTGTTCCTATACCTCTAGGAGGTCGTCGGGACAATTTGTACGAAGCCCAAGAGGAGGCTGGAAACTTTTAAGAAGCCGACGGGTCCTTGTACGAAGCCCAAGAGGAGGCTATCATTCCCGGAGGAAGAGATCATTATACGAAGCCTAAGAGGAGGCTGTGAATACTTCTAAGATGCCGTAGGGTCCTTGAATAATGCCCAAGAGAAGGCCGATGATTTTAGGAAGCCTGTGGGTCTATCATCTCCTTTCCATTAGGAGAGATAACTCTTTTAAAGATAAAAACCACTGGTAAACGTGCGAGGTTTACTATCCAGCGACTTTTAGCTTTTAAAGAGGGTTCCTTAGTTAAGGTCCAAGATTATGACCGTAGTGGGTACCCAAACCCCGAGACATTCAAGGCAAGCTATCCACAAGGAATAGATCAAGTCAGGAAAGTTCGAGAATTGGGAAGAAACTCAAAGATGCCATTCACAGAGAATACATTCATCTTGGGGAGTAGAGCTTCTTGATGATTCCTAAGGAGGACAGCCGAAGAGAAGACTGTATCTGGTGCTCCTATTGGGGATCTAGGCGTCTATTTCTACGAATAAGTGAAACGGCGTCACCTAGTTCTAGACGTAGTTGTCGGGGAAACTCGAAATATCTATACTATTATTACACAGTTGATATGAGTTTATGAAAGAAGACTTACAGTGAGCAGCCCCATAATACAGTTTATAATATGAAAGCAGTAAATGAAAGCGATAACCACTTACTCGGTTGGAGTGCTTCCATGCTGTTTGGTTAGTTGTTCAACAAAGAAAGATAAAAACAACAGTATATTCAAAATCAAAGGAGAAAGTGCTTTGAAAAATAAAGATTTGGGGCTTACAGCTCAAGGAGAGGCCCAGGGTTTTATCAGTGAGCGCACTGTTTGACTTTGTACAGCGGGACTTATACAAGTGACTGGGGCCCAAAATGGTTTTCTGTACAAAGGGATGGGTCTTACACTCTCTCAAGAGGCCCAAAAAGGTTTAAAGAAAAGAGTGGGGCTTATAACACGAGGGTAGGCCCAAATGATTTTTCGTTTAAAATGGCGATCGCGCCGAGGTTTTCTTTTAACGCAGAGGGACTTATACAATAAGTGAGGCCCAAAAATGTTTTGGTCAAAAGGGGGATTGGGTCTTACACTCTAATAGAGGCCCAAAGTGTTTTGAATGGGTCTTATAGCTCAAGGAGAGGCCCAGATGATTTATTTTTAAACGGGCGACGATCGCGCCGTTTACTTGTACAGAGGGACTTATACAATGAGTGAGGCCCAAAAAGTTTTTGTACAAGGGGGGATGGGTCTTACACTCTCTCAAGAGGCCCAAAGTGTTTTGAAAATGATTTATGAGGGTTGAATTAATCCAAAACCCTAATTTGTTTTCAAAATGTATTTAATTGAATAAAAATTCAATTAAAATGATCAAAAATTGTTTAACACATGGAAAACAAATTGTGATCTTGGATTAATGCTTCAAAAATTAAGTATTGACCTACAAAATAATTAGAAAGCATTAAAAGTTGCAAAATCAATGTAGAAAAAATATTTAAAATGCCAAAAACAATTAAAATATTAATTCTTTACAAAAATATCAATTATATGAAATAAATAATATTTTTGGGATTTTTTGATAAAATAAAATATTTTAACATTTTTGTGAATTATTAAAAAAAGAATCAACTCAATATCATTAAAACTCAGAGAGAAATTAATTTTTGAATCAATTAAACAAAATCACAAAATTCAAATATTTGAATTTATGAAAAATGGCGCCAAGAACAGCTGAAGAACACGCGCGTGTTCTTGGTTTCTCAGATTTGCATTTTCTATTCAATCTCCATGAATACGTAATCATATCATACAATCCACATATCATTATGCTCGCACAACCTCACGATCATGTCTATGTACTTTAATTTCATTTAAATTAAACATACAACAAGAAATCACGAAGAGACCTCAAGAACCCTAATTTCTGCATGAAGGCTAGGATTTTTGATACACGATTCAAACAATGCAATTAATTGAGGGAAAACATTCCATGCATGATTATGAACATATGGCCAAATTATTGTGCGAGGAAATATGCATAGATTGAGAGATGACCAAGTATGTGCTTACCTCCAAGCCGTGACAACAAGTGCAATGTGATTTTTGATTTGGAGGTGTTACAGATGAGTGGTGATGATCTGAACAGCTTCCCTACACCCTATGGATTGTGTTTGGATGGTTGGACTTGATTGAAATTGGTTGGATCATTTTGTGGTACCTCAGCTGCACTTTGGTTAAAACCTTGAGCAACCAGCTGATGATTTCATGAAATTGATGTTTCAGAAGTTATGTGAGTGTTTGATCAGCTCATATGTGATGTATGTGAGGTGTGTGAGTGATTGGTTTGTGCAGAATTGCTCTCAAACTCAAAACCCGATAGCTACCTTGCTAAGAAAGGCATTTTTGCCAAGAGAAAGAGATTTTGAGGAAAACATCTGTTAGATGGCTTTGATGTACTTAAACTGACCACAATTAAGCTCTATTTATAGTAGAGCAAGTTTGTTTTGCAAGGAATAGTGCATGGCAGCTGGTAAGTAGGTTTGGCCAATGTTGGCAAATGAAAATCCAAGTCTCCTCTAGCCATTGACTAGAGGTTAGGGCACAGAGCTTTGGTCCCCTTGGTCTTGGATAAGTCTTGACTGATTTCAGATGAGAATGGCTCAGTCCATGCCACCTTGATGGTTCCATTAAATGCCTCATTCCAAATTTGAAGTCTTGTCCCTATTTTGGCCATTCTAGGTTCAACATGCTATTTCTTGTTCCATGGACTTTGGAGGCTTGACTCAGTGATTGTCCCCTTTAGATTCAATCCTCTGAGGTGTCCAAGTGGATTGGAGCAATTGAATTTGGCTGATTTTGGCAAATCGACCAAAGTTGCAAATTCTGCCTTGCCTTGACAGATTTCAGCAAGGCAACTTGGCAATGTTGTATCTCATGGTGTAGGTTGAATTTGGCAATGTTCTTGGCCATTTTGGAAAGCTCTTACATGATACAACAACTGTTTGAACAAGTTTGGTTTTGATCCCTTTTTATTCCAAGTGAAAAATCCCCCTACTTTGGCAAAAAGTGAGGCAGAATCTGACTTAGTGAAAATTTCACTAAGTGTTGGAAAAAGTGACATTTTCACTTTTTAGCCACTTTGATCACTCCATAACTCAAAATCCTTAATGAATTGGAATGACTTGTAGTTGAAGTTTTTGTAGGTGATAATGACGGCTACAAATCCATCTTTGGATGAGAAAAAATGGCCTTGTGGTTTAGGAGTTATGGTCCTCCAAAGTTGGTACCTTTGCCACTTTATTTTTAACTTAGAAAAATTTCTAAGTTTTATGGTTACCCCTTTTACAAGTTATCTCACTTTTCTTGATTTTTCTTGATGAATGATGATTCAAATCATACATTAACATCATTTTAGGGTTAAAAATCCATTTTGGTGAAAAATCTCAAAAAGTCAAAGTTGACTTTTGTGCACAGTTGACTTTTTATCAGATGAATTCCAAACTGTGCAATTCTTTAGGAAATCATGTCCTTGACCTAAATCAAACTTGATGGACATGTTCCATGGGTGTCATAGGGTATATACAATCATGTATTAGGGTTTGGGAGCATGTCCTGGTCAAAAGTCAAAGTTACAGTTGACTTTTCTCTTAAAACCCTAATTGTGGTGCTGATGAAATTAAGACTTGTTGCTCAAGCTTCTTGGATCAATCCATTGTTCCAAATGGATCAATATGGTATATTAGAGACCCTCAAATCATGTCTTGAGGTCTTGGCTCATGGTTTGTCCCAAAAGTCAACTTAGGGGTGAATTAGGTCAAGAAACCCTAATTCCTGATTTTTGATGAATGCATCCCCTGAGGCAAAATTGACTTGATGCATGGGTTCATGAGGTTCCATGAAGTATATTAGGTTATGTTTTGGATCATTGCCTTGTGCCCAGATGAAAATTTCCATCTGGAGGCCCTGGTCGACCAAAACCCTAATTTGGTGACACTGTCGATCTTGAGACTTGATCCACCTAGAAGGGAGCAACCTTGTGCTTAATCCTTGAAGTGGGAGTCCTTTTGATCCTTTGAGGATGTTTGAGAGATTAGACAAGTTGAAGATCATGTCACTTCTTGATTGATCCTTTGTCTAAGCACTCAGAGAGGGCCTAAAACCCTAATTTTGATTGTATTGGATGCTCACCCATCTTTGGGGAGACTGATGAAGCATAAAGGTACATCCATATTGTGATGATGATTTTCACAATGATGGGAAATCTAAGTGGTCAAAATTTGGGGTATTACAGTCTTATCAGGACATTCCTGGTTTGGATACAGACATAGTAGTTCATAAACTACCATTCAAGCCTGAATGCCCGCCAGTGAAACAGAAACTCCGAAGAAGTAGACCTGACATGGCTCTCAAAATCAGAGACGAGGTCAAGCGACAACTTGATGCAGGATTTCTGGCAATCTCAAAATACCCCGAATGGGTGGCTAACATTGTGCCAGTGATGAAGAAGAATGGCATAGTACGAATGTGTGTGGCTAATAAGGATCTTAACAAAGCCAGTCCGAAGGACAATTTCCCTCTGCTGCATATCGACACTCTTATGGATAATACAACCCATTTTGTGGTTTTCTCCTTTATGGATGTTTTCTCAGGTTACAATCAGATCATAATGGATCCTGCCGACATGGACAAAATTACGTTCATCACTCCTTGGGGAACTTATTTCTACAAAGTCATGCCCTTCGGTTTGAAAAACGCAGGGGCAACCTATCAGAGAGCTATGGTGACTCTGTTCCATGATATGATACACAAGGAGATTGAAGTGTATGTTGATGATATGATTGCTAAATCCCAGAATGAGGAGGACCATTTGGATCACCTTCTGAAACTATTCAAAAGACTTCGGAAGTATTAGTTGAGATTGAATCCTGCCAAATGTACTTTCAGTGTTAGGTCAGGGAAGTTACTCGGTTTTATCGTTAGTCAACGAGGAATTGAGGTGGACCCCGACAAAGTGCGAGCTATTCAAGAGATGCCAGCTCCATAAACCGAGTCTCAAGTAAGAGGTTTCCTTGGCCGCTTAAATTTCATCTCCAGGTTTATCTCCAACATGACTCCCACTTGTGAACCAATCTTCAAACTGCTTCGCAAAGACCAGCCGGTAGAATGGAACCCTGACTGTCAGTAGGCCTTTGATAAACTCAAGAATTACTTGCAAGAACCACCGATCTTGATCCCACCTGTCTCTGGGAGACCCCTCTTTATGTACATGACTGTGTTGGAAAGATTAATGGGCTGTGTTTTGGGCCAACATGATGAATCTTGGCGCAAAGAGCATGTCATCTATTACTTGAGCAAGAAGTTCACTGATTGCAAAAGCCATTACTCATTGCTAGAAAAGACCTGTTGTGCTTTAGCATGGGCCGCAAGACGTTTGAGGTAGTACCTGATATGTCATACTACTTTGTTAATCTCGAAAATGGATCCAATAAAGTATATCTTCGAAAAGCCTGCTCAAACAGGAAGACTTGCCTGTTGGCACATGCTCTTGTCAGAGTATGATATCCAGTACATCACTGAGAAGTCCATTAAGGGGAGTGTCTTATCAGATTACCTTGCCAATCAGCCCGTGGAAGACTATGAACCACTCAAGTTTGATTTCCCAGACGAGGACATTATGTTGATAAAAAGAGACTGTGAAGAACCAGGCCCTGATAAAGGCCCTGAACCTGGTTCTTGATGGAAAATGATGTTTGAAGGTTCTTCCAACTACAGTGGACATGGTGTAGGTGCTATGTTGTATCATACCCCAAATTTGTCCTACCTGTATATCAATTTCATCTGTACATCCATCCACTAACCATTATTCATAAAATCAAAAAATGTTGTCTCTGGTTGTTGTAGTGATTGAGGTTTAATGGTCAGGCAAAGTGTGTTTCAAGGTCAAGACTTGAGTGCAATTGATTCGAGTGGGTGTGGTTAAAGATTGAATTAGGGTTTGTGCCAAATCAGCTTAATCATAATCATTTGTGGCTCATTTGATCCATGGTGAAAGACTTGTTGATTCAATGCAAATGAAAAGGTCCAAAGATTGATGTAGTGTTGGATTTATTTCAATTCAAAGCTCTGATTCATTTAAAAAGTTTAAGATTGATCTATGATTGGCCTTATTTCTCAAAGATCAATTCAGGATGGACCTTACTTAAGATTTTAGTGAGGATTCCAAGGTATTCATTCTCAAGAGTGGTATCCATATGGAAAATTCAATCAAGACTTAAGTATTTTATCATGGTTCATAAGACAATGCTAAGTTTTGGTTCAAGAATTAGATGGAGGTGCAAATAATGCAATAAATTCAAAGTGAAAGATCCCTTACTTTTTTTTTCAAGTCCATATCACAAAAATCTCAAAAAAAAAGGTAAAGGTATGAACTTCTACAAGCCCAAATCCATTCCAAAAATTCCAATAAAACCATTCAAAAATACAATAATAGGATAGGCCCATTAAGTCCCTATTGCACCAAAGAGCCCAGTTAATTTACAAAACATGACAACAAAAAGGTGTGATTTCCACGGCTACCACTTGAAGCTTCCAGTATTGCAAACACCTCCATTTATCAATTGATTAGTTTCTTGATACAACCTATAGCCAAGATGAAAAGGTCATCGTGAAGCCTCACATCAGCCACTCTAAACGCCCAACACATACCACACTGCAGCTGCAAAATCATGAGCCACCATAATTAAACCAACACTTGCAGGCAAGGAGAATATCATGTTAACCCTACACCTCCACAAGCTACAACCACATTTTCCAAAATGCGTCTTCATGACTTTACACGACACACACTAATCATTCAGCACCATGAGGCCCTACCCAAGTAACCTTTCAAAAATATGTACCTGCAAACCAATCCACAAACAAACACCATTCAATAACAACACATTGGTTTTCAAATTGAGAAAAGAGAGAAAACCGTGGACCACAACGTAATACCTGCACACAAAGCTACGAACCACAACCTTGCCAACCATTAATCGTACGCACAGCTGCCATAAAATCTCAAGCCTTGTGAAAACTGATTTTTTCCAATTACCTCAACAACTTGCCAAGCTGTCAAGCTTTTCCCCACAAACTATACACTCCAATAAACCAATCGACCCCACCTCCAAAACACACACATAACCTATACACACCCAAAACAAGGTCAGTTGTGAAATTCATACAACAACCAAAATGCACAAAGTCGAGAAAAACGGCATCGAATGCTCACTCAACTCTATCTATAAATAGAGCCTTCTCATCCCTCAATTCTGGAAGCTCTTCAGCCGTCAAAACCCTGCCAAATTCACCCCAGAAATCCCCTTCTCTAAACCTTCATCTTCAAAACGTCACTCATATTCTTTTCTTCCCTTCATCAATCTTCTTCAACACCCTCACTCCACAACCTCAAACAACCCATATTTGATACCCATTCAAACTCTTCAACAAAACACCCAACACTCATCAATCTTTCACACAACCGAAACCCAAACCATTTTCGAATCAGAATGGAGAAGAAGAAGAGTGAATCAGATCGAAACTGAGACGAAACAGAACACAAACCTGGTACAAATCGATTGAAACAATGGAGGTGAAAGGAAAAGAACGAAATGAAACGCGAGAAAAGGTTAATGGCTGATCTGTTTCTTTGACCCTGATTTTCTCCGAGTGGTTATTTGATCTGGGATTTATTTTCATCGTCTTTGATGTAAAGATATAAAAGGCAATTTGTTTTGTTTTAAAATGAAGCTGATGTATAGACTTTGACTTCTTCTTATTTTGAAAACACTGTAGACCTTTTCATCTGAGGTTCGTTTTTGCTGATAACGTGTAGGCTATGGTGGGTCAATGATATTTCTTTGAGACCCATTGATTACTACATGTCTTAAGAGGATACTGTGACTTTTCTCTCATGGGCTTTGCTTAAAGCCCACATGAGCTATTCTTCATGTTCACACCTCCAGCTTCATACGCTTTTCCCCCTTTCTCTTGTTGTATTTCATTTTTTTTATTTTTTCCATTATTCTATCTTTTACTTTTATTTTCTAACAATAACTTGTAGTTTAGATCTTCATGATTTACTTTATTTTTTATTCTATTTGATTTTTATAATTCCACTTCGATTTCTATTCTCATTTTCGATTTTTATTTCTTTTTATTATGGCCAATGATATAACAAAAAGTCATAGTTTGGTTGATTTATTCAAATCGACTAAATCTTGATCAATATTAGGCCATTTTTCTTTTTTATCGGTCAATGAAAAGCTAAAACCATAGATCGTCGATTTATCGATGTAGAATCTTGGTAAAGATGAGACCTTTCTTCTTTTCTATCGCATTTCGATTTTACTTCTGACTTTCATTTCATTTCCTTTTCATTTTCGATTTCGTTTTATTGGTCAATGATATAACAAAAGGTCTTGGATTTATTGATTTGAATAAATCGAAAAATCTAGATCAATATGAGACCACCTTTTTATTTTTCTTTTAACTATTGGTCGATGAAAATCTATAACCATAGATTGTCGATTTATCGATTTAAAATCTTGGTAAAGATGAGACCTTTCTTCTTTTCTACCTCATTTCGATTTTTATTTCATTTTCCATCTTCTTCTTCTATTTTCTCATTTTCGATCGATGAAGTCTTTCTATTCACGAATGTTGATGGTTGAAGCGATTAACCTTCATTATTTCAAATCTGTAGTGAGTGATCATTGAGATCTCTTTCTATACTTTGAGATCGTGATAGGTTACCTTCGATTAATCGACGAAAGTTTGTGATTAAGACGAGATCTTCACCTTTTCGTTTCGTGTGGCACGATTTCATTGGAGAATGATCCTCAATATCATTTCTCCATCGTGTTTTAGCACAAAGATCAAATTACGCATCCTCCTATAGTGTGATCTTCGTCATAGATCGTGCTACGATGGTTTAGCGCTACATGTCCCGTATCATTTGCTCCTAACAACTAGTCAACTAACAATTAACTTTACTTTCTGTCCAATATTATCTTGCTTTACTTTCTTGTCAATATTAACTTGATTATTATTCATATTGTTCATATCATATTCATACTTGTTCATCTAACCCTCTTCTTGTTTCTTTGTTCATACTTTAATCAAAACACACTAACAATTATCGAAACAATAAAAGACTAATTGGTGGACTGTTGGTTACTATCCTTTGCTTGGAGCTTTTGTCCGACTCTTGCTCAAGGCTTAGTTTAGGACACCTCGTACACACACGGTTTCCTCTTGGGCTACCTTACAACGAGACCTTTTATTTCATGTCATCCCCTGTATTTTACATGTACCCCCTCCCTATTCCGATGTACGCATTCGTCGTTTCTTTGATTGTGGTTTGTTTACTAGGAGCACCCCTAGGGACTAGCATAGACAACCCATTTTCAAACTAATTCTCGATTCGTCGTCGAGCCATTTTCAAACAAACCCATTTTCAACCAAACCCTCGACTCGTCGTCGAGCCATTTTTAAATCAACCTCAAACCAAACTTTTTTTTAAACTAACCTCCTCGCACACAAATAAACGCTTGATCCAACGTTAAGCGGATTTTCACAATAAAACTCAAAAACGACTAACAACTATCGCAACTCTTTTCAAGGTGAAAAATGGGGGTTCAAGTCTTTAATCTCTCTTCGGTTGTTTAGGTGCGGGTTCTCTTACTCGTGTGTGAGCAATTGACGCCTTTAAAACAAACCAACTCTCCTCTTTTCGTGGGCGTACCACAAACTACGACTGCTCTGATTCTTTATTCTAGTCCGAATAAAGATACGTAGGCACAAGTTTGCGATGATCTTGGCGAGCACACTTTTTCTTTTTCCACCTTTTCCACCCTACCATATTTTTTTCCGTCAAACCCCGTAGTCAAACTATGATTACTCTGATTACTCATTCTCATCCGAATGAGCATACGTAGGCACAGGATTGCGATGATCTTGCTGAGCACTCTATCCTTAAACCACCCATTTCCCCCCTTAGCATCCTTCCCTTTTATCTTACCGTTTTGCATTTATCATAGAGAAGAAAACAAACAAGCTTATCTAATGAGCATCACGATTCGAATCAAGAGGTTCCCGTTGAGTACAACGGACGTGAGGGGGTGCACGCACCTTCCCCTCACGTAACCGACTCCCGAACCCAGAATGTGGTTGCGACGACCATGTTCTTATCCCTCCTTAAAGGTTTTCTCGATATTTTCCTTTCCCTTTTTTGGGATAAATAAATTTTGGTGGCGTCTCTGTCGAACTGTTCTGCGCCTTTCGCGCGAAGGGTCGTGTCTTCGTTGAATTTTTGAGGTGCGACATGTTGATGAACCCTGATGGTGGTTATACTCCATTTATAGCGAGATTAGATTTTGAATGCACAAACAACATTGCTGAGTATGAAGCATGTATTTTAGGGTTGGAAGTAGTAATTGACCTCAGAATTTAGATTTTGGGAGTCAACGGAGATTCTGCTCTGGTTATTTATCAAGTCAAGGGCGAATGGGAAACTAAAGACAAGAAGTTAATCTCGTATCGTGACTACATCGTGGAGATGATCCAATACTTTGATGATATTACTTTCCGTCATGTTCCACGCTCAGAAAACCACATAGCCGATGCTCTAGCCATGTTAGCTTCCATGTGGAAAGTCAAACTTGTTAATGAAGCGCCACTGATCAGAATTGAGCGCAAGACTGAGCCAGCCTACTACCAGTTAATTGAAGAAGAGGTGGATGGGAAGCCATGGTTTCACGACATCAGAAATTATCTGAAGAACCAAGAATATCCTGCCAATGCTTCAACTCTTGACAAGGAAACTCTGAGAAGGTTGTCATCCAAGTTCTTCCTCAGCAATGATGTACTCTACAAAAGGAATCATGACATGGTATTGCTAAGATGCATTGATAAACGACAAGCAGACCTGTTGATTCATGACATTCATGAAGGAGCATTTGGCACTCACGCCAATGGGCATGCCATGGTTAAGAAGATCTTGAGGGCCGGTTATTATTGGTTGACTATGGAAACTGACTATATCCAATACGCCAGGAAATGTCATAAGTGCCAGATTTATGCTGACAAAGTGCATATACCTCCAACATTGTTGAATGTTTTGTCATCACCTTGGCCGTTCTCTATGTAGGGCATTGATATGATTGGGGCTATTGAGCCAAAAGCTTCCAACGACCATCAGTTCATCTTAGTGGCTATTGACTATTTCACAAAGTGGGTTGAAGCTGCCTCTTACACCATTGTGACCAAACAGGTGGTTGCCCGTTTTATCAAAAATCAGATTATCTGTCGTTATAGAATTCCAAACAGGATCATAACGGACAATGGGACAAATCTGAACAACAAGACAATGAAGGAGTTGTGTGACAGTTTCAAGATTGAACATCATAATTCTTCACCTTATCGTCCGAAGATGAATGGAGCTGTCGAAGCTGCTAACAAAAACATAAAAAAGATCCTGCAGAAAATGGTCAAGACTTATAAGGATTAGCATGAGATGTTACCGTTTGCTTTGCATGGATACAGAACTTCGGTTCGGACTTCGACAGGGGCAACTCCCTTTTCCTTGGTGTATGGGATGGATGATGTTCTTCCCATTGAAGAAGAAATACTGTCTTTAAGAATCCTGATGGAAACCAAGCTTGATGAAGCAGAGTGGGTCCAAGAATGATATGATCAGCTGAATCTCATTGATGAGAAGTGATTGACTGCCATGTGTCATGGTCATCTATATCAGAAGAGAATGAAAATGGCATTTGATAATAAAGTCAGTGTTCGTGAATTCTGTGAAGGAGAGCTCGTACTCAAAAAGATATTGCTATCTCAAAGGGATGTACGCGGAAAATGGGCGCCCAATTATGAAGGCCCATTTGTGGTGAAAACAGTGTTCTCAGGAGGTTCCCTAATTCTTACAACGATGGATGGTGAACAACTCTCACACCCTGTGAATGCTGACTCAGTAAGAAAATATTACGCCTAAAAAGCCCGCTAAGTCGAAAACCAGAAATGGTGACTTAGGCAAGAAAAGGGTATCCCAGTGGGTCATAACCTATGAAGGAGACTCGGGCAAAAGTTAGGGATTAAATAAAAAGAAAAGAGCTCGCTAGGTTGAAAACCCGAAATGGCGGCCTAGGCAAAAAAGAGCGTCCCAGTGGATTGAAAACCCGAAAGGGTGGTCCAGGAAAAAGTTAGGGACAAAAGGCGTTTCATTGAGTCAGAAAGGGTTGTCACCCACGCCAAGGAATTCAAGATAAAGTTCAAGCTCACTCACTCTCATCAGCAGCGAGGTTTTGGAGGACTCTTAGTCATTAGGGATAATAATGGTGATTGAATACGATGTAACCTTTTCCCAAATTGCCATTTTTCTAATTGTAATGTTCCATGGAACTGTGCCATTGGCAAGTTATCATTCTAATGAAATCAGATTTTGGACCATTCTTTGCTTGGTATTCATCATTTCTCTACTATTTTCTTGTTATGTAAAACTTCACTTATTTTTCAATAACGGTTTTGAAAGTGGAAAATGTTTGAAATAAAAACAAATCTTTTTAGAAAACACAATGGAAACATAATTTACTTTTGCTCTTGGGACGATTTAGTAAAATCACATGCCTTCCCCAGTAACTCTTGTTGTGACGAAAGCATTGTTAAACCATCTGGCGTGCTGTTCCCCAATGAAACAAATTTTAAACTGGCAATGTTTCCTGGATCGGACACTTCAGTAATGACTGACTACCACAATACAAGGGATTTCTCCCCAGTATCTTCCATAGATGTTTGTTGAAAGTGGAAAACCTTTACCTCCTCAGGTGAAAGAAGAATGTTCCCTATATGATTTCGAGCGACTGTTCTCTTCAGATTCAGTGTGACTCTTTGCAGTGGATGTGTTATCCATCTACCCCCTTTCCCCCAGCCTGTCGTCTCTCGTCAGAGTCGCCTCTTGCATATCGTTGAGCATTCGCATCATACCATATTGTCGTGCATTTCTGCATTGGGTGTGTCTTTCTTGTGGGTCTTTACCTCTTTTACCCTTAACTTGCTCAGGTTAAGTATCCTTTTGAGTTCGTGGGTCGTTATCTGTGTCCCGTTTGCATCTGATTATCACCTGCGTGCGTCAAATTTGATTACTATTCATATTCCCCAGGAAGTTTAGTCATCACTATGCAACTCCGGTAATGTCCTATCTGACATTTAACCTCTGTCTTCAGGCCAATCATTATTGATGTTTGTTAAGCCCAGTGTATATTGGCATTGTTTTTATATCGGTCATTATCGGTATCGTATAATTCCAGTGTTCACTGGAATATTTCTTTGTCTCAAGTCTAGTATTGACTGACATTGTTTTAATATCAGTCATTATCGGTATCGTACAGGTCTAGTGTTTACTGGCATATTTCTTTGTCTCAAGTCCAGTGTTTACTGGCATTGTTTTTATATCGGTCTTTATCAATATCATTAAAGTCCAGTGTTTACTGGCGTGCTATTGTTGTTTGTTAAGTCCAGTGTTTACTGGCATTGTTTCATTATCGGTCATTATCAATATTGTAAAGTCCAGTGTTTACTAGCATATTTTAAATCCAATCAGCCTCGGTATTGTAAAGTCCAACGATTACTGGCATTGCTTGAAGGTTCGATTATTACCAGGTACCCAAAGTCCAGTGTTTACTAGCATTGTTTAAGGACCTGTTTCTTCGGTATTCTAAGTCTAGTGTCCACTGGCGTTACCTCAAAAGTTATCATTATTGGTGTCTCAAGTCCAGTGTTGACTGACATGTTTTAATATCGGTCATTATCAGTATCGTACAAGTCCAGTGTTTACTAGCATGTTTCTTTGTCTTAAGTCCAGTGTTGACTGGCATTGTTTTTATATCGGTCATTATCAGTATCGTATAAGTCCAGTGTTCACTGGCATGTTTGTTCATCCAATCATTATTGTTATCCCAAGTCCAGTGTTTACTGGCATTGTTTCAAATATTGATACTATGAGTCCAGTGTTTACTGGCATGTTAATTCTGAGTCCAATCATTGTTGGCACTTTAATCTTATCCCCAGCAGGGGTTTGGTCATTACCAATATCCCTTTGAAGCCCTTGTGATCATCATCATTTGGCGCATGCAGAGTCTGTGTTTGTCTCTGTGTTTTCTGGTTTTTCTTGAAGATCTCGTTTGAACTCTTCAGTATAAGAAATCCCCAAAAAATCCTTTGTTGGGCGTCTATCCTTCTGTTTCAAATTGATCCCCAGTTGAGATCATGTCTTCTTTCTGGTTTCATCCCCAGTAAAGAGGGTGTCTCCCCTTTTTTTGTTGTCTCCGATGTCGCCCGGTCATATATTAACCTGTTATCCATCTCTCTAGATCTTTCCCCATTGGAGAATATCTCTCCCACTTCCACCTCCAGTGTGGATCTGTAGGGTTCCCCTCATTTTATTTTCTTATCCCCGGTGTTTTTTAGTCACTCCCCAGTGAGTCTCTTTTGTTGGTTGTTAGCCTGCATCCCCAGTGAGTATTGCTTGTGGATACTAAACCTTTGTTCCTCCCCAGTGAGGCTCGCCTGTAGGTGTTTGCTCTTTGTCATTTGGTGTCTTATTTTGTCTGCATTTTTGCACCATCATGCCATCATATCATCATACTAGAAGTTCATGGCATGTCGACAGTTGCATGTCTGTTGCCTGTCCTTAGCATATGCACTCCATCTAAGGGAAACAAATTTTGGTTTGCTATATTTAAATACGTTTCACCTTGATTTCCCGAGGATTATCATTCCTCGTGCCATCCGATAAAGCTATTCAAATAGGGGCAACTGTTATACCCCAAATTTTACCCCTTAGATGTCATAACATCTTGCACTTGCATTTAGGGTTCAATCATCTATGCATTGTTAACTAACCACAATATCTTGCTAGTTTGTTTCTTTTGTGTGAAAGCTAGGGTTGGCACAAGGAAGAGGACAGGATCAACAAGCCAAGCTCTCACATGTTTCAAGGTCTTCTAAGACACTCTTTGGCTCCATACAACCATCATAAGTGTTCACTAGTTGATTGAGATTGGTATGTAAAGTCATCTGTTCAAGAAAGCTAACTGAGCCTCCAAGGTTCAACCATTTGTTCTTGAAGGCTAATCATGAAGCACTCAAATCATATGCCATGATCTCATAAGATTGGATCAAGAGAAATCAAAAGGAGACCATCAGATCAAGAGTTGTGAAATTAGGGTTTTTACCTGAAGAAGTACAAGGGAATCTTGGTGTGATCAGTCAATGCCTTGATTGGTTCATCAATCAATTGAGCTTACATATAATCAAGAGACCTTATTCATCAAGAAATCAATTATGTTTGACTCCTATCACAAATGCAATGAGCCACAAGCTCATCTGGCCCCAAATTAGGGTTTTTGTCAGGAAAGTCTACTATTGCCTTTGATTTTGATCAAGGCCTGATCCCAAGCCTTGCGACAGGATTCCACATGTTCATAAACATCCTTAGAGGCCATCCATTGGTATTTGAAGAGACTGAGAAAGCAAGATCATCAAAGATCATCCAGTGGGATTCTTGAAGAAACTAGGGTTTTGACTGAAAAGCCAAACCTTTGACTTTTGACATTTTGATCCAAGATGAAGTGTTCAAGCCATATTCCATCAAGACATGCTTAATTTTTGAGTTAGAGCACGATAAGTTAACATTTGAGAGGTTTCTTGCAAAAAGGGCAAGGTTTGGTTCTTGAAATTTTCTAAGAGTGGAAGAATTCACTCCTTGTGCAAACTTTGAAGAGTCATAACTTTCAAACCACAAATCAAATTTTAGTGACGCAAAGCTCAAATGGAAGCTCTCACCATGAGCTTCAAAGTGTATTAGAGGGTCCTTCTCCAAAAAAGGCTTAGTTTTTAAGTTATGAGACTTGGAAGCCAAAATACATTTATGACAGTGAAAATTTACTCATTTTTGCCCTAGTTTTCACACAACTTCATGGCCATTTTTCTCATAGTTCCAAGCTTTAAAATCAAAATTCTTGGACATTAAAGTTGTTCCTTATTCTTCAAGCTTTCCAAGCATATGTGGAACTCCTCATTTGGATCATTCAATCTCAAGTTATGTTGCTTCAAAGTTTGGTGTTTCAATGTTGGAAGAATCTCTAACTTAGAATTTTTTTTCTAAGTCTTTTTTGACAGCTTGTTGGACACAACTTCGTGGCATTTTTTCTCAAGGTTCCAAGCTTCAAAACCAAAGGTCTTCCACATGAGAGTTGCTCTATGATCTTCCTACTTTACATTGAGCCAAAAATCTCAAGAATTGGTGAAGTATTCTCCAAGTTATGGTGCACTAAAGTAGTCATGTTGAAATGTTGTTTTATAACTTAGAGAAATACTGGTTTTGTTTCTTTGTGATCACAAACTTTGCCACAAATTTTCATGTGTGCCTAGACTTTATCTCAACCTTTCACCAACATCAAAGTTACTCTATTACCTGCCATATTTCAAGAGGAAAAATAACCATTCCATTTGGTTCATTGGACAAGAAGTTATCGTGTGACAAAGTGAAGGTCATTGTTTTATTTTCACTACACAAATGCCTTCATATTGAACCAAAATCCTTTGCCTTGCCATGTACATCCTACTAATCTTCTTTTCAGTTCTCCAGCATGTACTTTACCATAAAACCCTTGAAAGTGAAGCCAGCAAAGTACCATCTGATATGTACTTGAAGTTGACATACAAAAGTTTCCATGCTTTAAAATTATGGACCATTGTGTAAACTTTTCTTGCACCACAACCCTTTTGATTCTTGTTTTTTCTTCTTCTGACTTGAACCCTAATACAAGCAATAGACAAGATGTACTTGGCTCAAGACTAATTAGAAGAGAGGCCATGCGTGTAGGTTCCAAGTCTATCTACTTTTCTCTCTTAGACAAAGCAAGAAACCAATGTGTCCTCAAGACAATAACCAACCTGTTCTGGCTATAAAAGGAGGTTCAGCCCTTGTTTCCAAACACACAGAACATCAACACACCAACATTTCACAAGAGAAAAGAGAGAGCTTGTGAGAGAACAAGAACAACCAAAGTTTACTAACTTTCTCATCGGCTTGCCTATCACCATTTTGTCACAAAAGAGTTGGAGTCTTGCATATCATCACCATTGAAGGGAAGAGACTGAACTTGTTGGATTCCCAAGCTCCTAAGTTGAAGAAGCAGTGGACTGTATCCACTTGGTAAGGTTTCTTTCCATGTCTTCATGCCCTCATATTTAAGTTTAAATGATGCTGAATGATATCATGTTGTCCATATTTTGCACCTGCATTGACTTGAGATGTTAGCATGGCCAGTTGGTTTGAGTTTATGATTGTTTCTCATGGTTTAGTTGTGTGTCTCAGCATGAAATGCATAGATTCTGCGCCCATTTTATCTTTGTTTAAGTTTCTGTTTTGAGATGTTTAGAGTATAATGTTGTTCTATCCTCTGAATACTACACCATGCTATTTTATTTCATTGATTTTGGTTGAGAGATGAGTTTGGAATTGGCTTGGAAAGATGAAAAGAAACCAGACTCGACACCGGTTTTCACGTAGGGTTCATAAGTTGTTTAGGTTTTTCATGAAGAAGATGATGTGCTGGTAGTGTGGGATAGGCTGGGTTTATATTTTGTCGTTTAGTCACTTAAGTGGTAATGACCGGTTGATGCAATGTTCCACATGATTGTTTGTACATGGCCGTGTGACATTTAGCTGGCTGAAGAATTTCATTTTCATTTGGACCTGGGCCTATGTCATTTCGCTAATAACACCCCCATCTATAAAGCCCAATGCGTGCACAACTGACCCTTAGTTCATCTTGTTTTTACTAGTACACCCCCCTGTTTGGGCTTATTTCAAATATCTTATATTTTATTTTCATTTCAATATTGCCTTATTAAAAATAGTTCCTTTTGATAAAAATTCATAAAATTTTCATGTTAATATTTTGAAGTTTAATTTAATTTTCTAAAATTTTTATTTTCATTTTTACTTTATTTTAATATTTCTTTTTGATTTTATGAACTTAAGGGTAAATTTTAGCCTAGTTTGTGAAGCTTCCTTCAAAAGACCACTTCCCTTTAGGTTTTGTGTTTGATATTTTAGAGTGTATTAGGGCACATTAGGAGGATGTTTTGAGGTTGGGTGTTGACCTTGAATGAGGTCTTTTTGTTTGGTTTTAGTGGCTCTTGTTTGACCCTTGACTTTTGGTGCCTTTTGGTGTTTCAAATTGAAGTTTGATTTGGAGATGGCAATCTTGCTTATCTTTGCATGAAACTTCACACACACATTCTTAAATGTTTAAACTTGAGTTTAGACTTTGGTTTTAGATTTGTCTACCCATTTTCCTAATTTTGAGCACATCAATAATGTACTCGTTCTTTCACCTTTGTTTATAACCTAGTTTGACCTAGTTCTTTTGTAGCACTCTTTGTATTGTCTTGTATTTTGAACTTGTGTTTATACATGGTTAAATAAGGATGTCTCACCACTGCCCTCTTGGTTCAAGGTTGCATATTTGGTCATTTGATCATGATTAAGTTGTTGTACACCATTTCATTATGTTTTGTCATACTTAATCTTGCTCATGCCACATGGATGTTTATCTTGACATTTTGATGTTATATATGTGATTTGTACTTGATTGATGCTATTTACCTTCTTGGATGTTTATCCTACTTGAGTCCTTTGACTCCCTTGTATCACTCTTACTTTAATTCCCCTTTTAACACTTGTCTTCACAAGTAGTTGTTGTCCCTTCCTTCCAAAGGAAAGTCTCTCTATTGACCTCAAAGTCATAGATAGCTCATTACACTCTCGGCCTCATTAGAGCCATCTCACCTTCTTGGCCTCATTAGAGCCATCTTCCACCCTTGGTCTCATTAGAGCCATCCCTTATCCTCATTAGGATCAACCCTTAGTCTTATTAGAGTCATTTTCCCTCCTTGGCCTCATTAGAGCCCTATCAAACCTTTGGCCTCATTAAAGCCACTTACCCTTTGCACCTTATGATTCACCTAGAGTTTTCAACTCTATGTTAGCATCACCATCATGATGTTCCTTTGGTCTCTTTAGAGCCACTTACCCCTTAAACTTAGAACTAGGATAGAGTTCTTAAACTTTATGTGATTCTCATCACCATGAGTATTCACTTACCCTTTACAACTTAGACTTAGAGAGTTCTTTAACTCTACATGAGTATCATTCTCATTCCCCTTGGAACTTTGACCATAGTCAATGGTTCCTCAACCCCTAGTTAGGTGAACTACGAATGCTCTGATTCCATTCCCGTCAGGATACGTAGGCACGAGATGCGATGTCTTGGCGAGCATACTTAGTGTACACACCCTTAGGTCTTTACCTTTAGCTTTGGTCTTTACCAAAGGTCTTTATCTTTACCTTAGAAGATTCCTTAGCAAGCAAACATAACATAGCACAAATACAAACAAGAGGTTCCTGTAGAGTACTACAGATATCTAGGATGCTAACACCTTCCCTAGGTATAACCAACCCCGAACCTTAGATCTCTTAGCTGTGTCTTCACATAGCGCAATTAGGGTTTTCTTAGATCTTTACCCTTTCCTTTGGATAAATCAAAGCTCGGTGGTGAATTTCAAACATGTGTGATGCAAGTTAATTAATAGCTTGATATCTGATTCTCATCGCAACAATACGCGTATGGGTAGGGTTGTGGTGAAAATTTCCTGTTTTCACGATTTCTGTTCCGATTTCGCGTGTAATTTAATTTCTCTTGATCCGAAAGACTAAGATGGTATAGCTGGACATAGAGGAAACTAGTAATAACATTAAATAGGATAAAGTGTGGGATTTTATGAGAATTTTGGGTTGAGACATGTGGGACGTTGTGATCCAAGATTGTCGTGTGTGGACGGTCTTGGGCTGTGGTTGTAATTCCTGAGGGAATTACGGTGAGTATGTGGCTCATGTGGGATCATTGAGGATCGTGAATTATGCTTGAATAATTATTATATCGTGCATAATTTTGTGTCATGCATTCATGTCATGTTATGTGGAGATGAGCTAGGTGGGAATCCATGATGGGTGTCTAGTCTCGTACGGACTCTATGTGGGAGTTGAGTGGAGATAAGTTGTAGTTCAGAGGAACGTATACGACTTATTCGGATTCCGAAGGGAATCGGGTTCTATGGTGAACCGTATGTGATTGTGATGGTACTGCAATCATTGTGTCGTGTCAGTTGAGTCGCATTGCATATATATATATATATAATTGAATGTGGGTTGATTATGCCAAATGATGGTGTTGAACTTGTATGTGCGTTGCAATTGTATGATTTGGTGTAATTTGTGTGTTAACTACTCCTTAACATATGTTTTTCACCACGTATTATTGAATGTAGTTCTCACCCCTTTTCTGTTTGTGTGTTTGTGCTCCTTAGGGAGTACAGATTATCAGGTACTTGAGTAGTTCTTGGAGCATGTGTTGCTATTTGATCAAGTCTTAGGAGTCGCTCTGATACGTAACACGGGAAGGACGGGGATTTCATTATGTTTTCATGTTATTTATTCTTGGTCATTTGTTATGTATCGTGACTTGTTTATTTGTTGTTGAACCACATATTATGTGGAGATTTGATGTAATTGGAGTTTAATATTAAACCATTTAAATTAATTTCGCTGTTTAATCAGAGCATTGGTTTTTATTAATGAATTAGATATGAAGTGATTTGATACTTCATGATGATTATTTTTGGTAATGTGACATCCTACGTGTATTAACTCTGATTTATTTCCGTAATATTTTCGTAATTTTGATGTTTATACGAATGGGTAGAGTAGGGTGTTACAGTAAGCAATTGAGCTTCCTCTTCCAAAAGCTCCTTCAGCTCTTTAGTAGACAGAAAACCAATTTCTTCCTCATTGTAACGCCCCAAAATAATTAGGGTATTTATTTAATTAAGTTATTATAGATATTCGTGAGTTAGGTGAATTTTGGTGGAATATTTTGATACCTGATGACCTGTGTTGTGGGATATTGATGATGTTAAGGGGGTGCTGAGAGTATTTAGAAGTATGTGATGTGTTAACAATATTTTGTTAATAATAATATGATTATATGATATATATTATTATTATTATTTTAAAATAAAAGAAAGGGCTAAGTGGTAATTGTGCGAGGATAAGTGAGGACGAAGTTGGGAAAATATATTAAGGGTCCTAAGGGTATAGTGGACAAAAAGGAATTGGAGAGAAATGAGAAATCATTGTTGGTACGATCATTTTGGGAGAACCGCTCTGAGGAAAAGGGAGAAGCAGAGCTAGGGCCTAGAGACATCGGAAGAATCTTCATCTAAGGCAAGGGTGGGAATTCTTTAATCTCTAAGGGTTGCTTAATCTTTGTATAAGGGTAGATAAACTTTTATGATCATTCCTAGGTGGTTGTGTTGATTTGGGAGATTGGGGTTTTTGTATGTCAGAGGTTTGAAAAGAGGAAATTGTACAATTGATCGGTTGATGTGTGTTAATTTGTGTTTATATGAATTGTTGTGGTTGTATGTGTATGCTTGAGTTATGTTTGTGGTGTTAGAATATGTTCTAATTGATGAGAATTGATGATGTGATATGTTGAATTTCGTGTACCATGAGTATGATAATTCTGTTTTGATTGTTGATATGCTTTCCTCCATTGTTAGATTTTGAGGGTTGGAACATAAACATGAAGGATTGATGATTTTATGATGTATGAATGATGGGAGGATCTACAAATATGTATTTTAGGTTGCTTATAATTGTAGTATGAGGTAGGGTTTCGAATTCTGAGTTTGGGGGTTTTTACGGAATCGAAATCGTAGGTCCGGAAGGCCTCCAATGCTGAAAAATGCAGAAGTCTGCATTCTGCAGGGCAATGGCGAGCGCCTTTAGGCTTACGGCGAGCGCCGTGATGCCCCGTCGCAGCCAGGCAGCTTTGGGTCCAAATACGGTTTCGATCATAACTTTTCATCCGTAAGTCCGTTTAAGGCGTCGTTCAAATCGTTGGAAAGTTGGTTTTATGTTCTTTCTGTTAAAATTATTTTCAATGACAGAATTCCAACTATTCGACATGTTGTATGTGTTTCCATGTATGTTTCGACGTGTTGAACCGTGAAATGTGGAATTCGGTTGTGCGAATGCGTGTCGTTGTGGTGGATTGTAATGTTTGCATGTTTGAGCAGGTATATGTTGTATGTTGGGCAGTCGTGAGGTAATGTATTGGTGATATGCTAGCCATATGCCTTACGTCGTTGTTGTATGTTGTTGTTGAGTGCAATAGTTGTTGCTTATGATGTTGCATGATGTTGTTGTTGAGTTATTGTGGCATACCGTGTAAATATAATGGTTGTTGCTTATGATGTTGTATGTTGATGTTGTTGATTAGTTATGGCATGTTGTGTTGTGGCATAACTTGTAAATGCAATAGTGGTTGCTTATGATGTGGTATGATGTTGTGGTTGAGTGCCTAGCATGTTGCATAAGTTGTGTGATAAGTCGTATGCCCATGTGGGGTGTGAGCGTCTTATCCGGATTCTTTGAAATAGAATCATGTTGTTGTTGTTGTTGTTGTTGAGGTAATTGTGTGCCCATGTAGGGTATGAACGATTACGGGTGATCATGTGCCCATGTGGGGGTAAATCTATGTGTGTTATTTTTACTCTAATATTTTGTTATTATTTGTCGTGGGGGTTTAGGGTGTTACAAAGTGGTATCAGAGCAGGTCGGTCTGCCCGGCCAAGTTGTCTAGTCATTGTGGTGTGACAGTTGAATACTGTCAATGTTGTTTGTTCCTTAGTACGTGATATGTGTGTGAAACACTATCAGTGCTTTCTTGTTTTTCTAATCCCTTGTCTGCAGGATGTGAGTGAGACAAGTGGGGGAGAAGCTTGTGTTTCTCCAAGATGCTTCAGGTGTGGAGTGTTGGCTTAGTGTGTTGTTGATTGCAAGAGTTCGATTGTTGATTGGGACAATGTTGTTCCCGTTGTTGAAGAGATCGGATATCATGTTACTACATGAGGGAGTGCAGTGTTAGATTGTTCATCTGTTTGAGAATGGTGTGACCCTCGAGGGAAGACGGACATGTGTCCTCGCTGTTCGCTTCCTTGTGGGGGAGGAGGCGATGTTTGGCTAGAGGTTGGCCAGTGACGTGTGGAGTATCGTGACGTGTTTCCTAAGGATGGGAACCGTTTGTCTTCAATTGGAACGAGATGATGTTACTCTTGAGACGCATTGGTAGGAGCTAAACCCTATGGTTACCTATCGTTTGGATAAGTAAGGTAGTGTGCTGCTGATTTCAAGGATGTAGGAGTTGTGAGAGTGTGTTGTTTCTGAAACTGAAGGAAATACAGAAAGAATGCTTATGTCAACTAAGGATTGTGCCTTAGATAGCTTGTGCACAAGATGCAAGGAACACTATTATAGTTTTTTTAAAGATGGTTTATGCCCCATCATGATGGTCGGCTGTCTATTGACAAATTGAGGAACTAATCACCCTTAATCTCTTGTTGATAGTAGACGGGATCATGCGGGATGGAATAGACGTATCTTGTTGCTTAGATAGTGTGTTCAGTGAATTGTTCGGAGTTAAGTAAAGTGCTTACCGATGGTGTTGATGAGCCGATGCATATTCTTATATATATGAAGATGAGACAGATTTGAGGTTTTGTACGTCGGTAAGTTGGAATGTCTCCGAGAGGAAATGATTTGGTATTATGGATGGTTGCTTCTTAAAGAGTAAAGAGTGAACTTAACTTTGACGAAAGTGAAGAGTTAAAGTTATGCCTGCTCAGTACGTAAAAGAACTTTCAAGAGATGATGCTCAGATGTTGCCATGTTTGCGTTGATGGTATTCTGGAGAGTAGCAGTAAAGTCACAATGATGAACTGCCAGTTGTGCGTGAGTTCTAGACGTGTTTTGGATGACATATCGAACGTGCCGCTAAAGATAGAGGTGGAATTCTCTGTTGATCTTGTCCATGGTATCATATTCTATGGCATCATACATGATCTCGGCGTTAGAATTAGTAGAACTGAAAGAGCAGTTAAAAGATTTATTAGAAAGAAGATTTGTGAGACCAAAGGTGTCTCCTTGGAGAGCTTCAGTATTGTTAGTAGAGAAATGGATGATAGCTTGAGGTCGCATGTTAATTGGTGAGTAGTATGGAAACCCACAGTTGTATGCTAGATAGCTTGAGTTTGAATTGTGACGAATCACATATGATTTGAAGTTCATTGATGGTATTACTTTGTTATGGGTTGGAAATCTCGTGGCAACGAAAACATTGAGTGGGTCGAAACCCCGTAAGAAGAATTGATACGGAATGTGGTAACCAGAACCAGAGGTTGTTAAGCTGTTTTGGACAAATTATTTTGAACTCAGAATGAATTTCGACGGTTGCGTATGTTATGATTGTAGTAGTATTACTCTTGCATCTCTATCATTGGAGAGTGTTGAACCTATACTAAACAGTTGTTTGTTGATAGGGAGGTTATTCTACTAATGGACATAAATGAGATTTGTGTACTGTTTGATGGGTAGGCACTCCAGTGGATAAGTGTGTTTCTATGCAGATTAATAACTCTCCAAAGTGCTTAAGGATAAGTGTCCACTTTCAAGAATATATGACTTGGAATCTTTGAAACTCGGTTTGGAGTATTACAATATAGGATGATGTTGTTCGGTGCTTATAATGCGTTGGTGTGTGTGGGGATTACGAACCATATCTTCCGTATTTAATCAGATAAGTTCGAAGTGGTGTTCGTTGGGGTATTCTAATCCATTATAAAATCAAAAGAAGAACTTGTGGAGTATTTGAGAATTGAGTTACAAGTATTGAAGAAAGATGAAGTTTATGCTAAGTTATCAAAGCGTGATTTTTGGTTGATAATGATGAGTTCTTGGTTATGCTATTGCAGATAAGAGTGTTGTCGTGGATCTATCCAAAGTAGATGTGGTTCTACAATGGGAAAGCTCCGAAGTTGGTTAAGGAGATTAGAGGATTTTCGGACTCAGTGGGTGATTACTGCAGGTTATGGAAGACTCTTCCAAGTTAGGATTTTATCTCAATTGACTTGCGAAGGGTAAGTTAATTGTGTAGGGATGTTCGTTGTGATGAAAGTTTTAGAGGGCTGAAGTAGAGGTTGACTACGACTCTAGTTTTAATTTTGCCTGATCCTAATAAACTGTTTATGGGGTATTGGGATGTGTCTGTGATGAGTTTAGACAGTGTACTAATGTGAGATGGTGAAGCCGTAGCTTATGCTTTACGACAATTGAGGATTCATGAAAGGGTCTATCCTGCCCGAGATTTGGGATTGGCTGCGGTTGCATTTGTGTTGAGGATCCGTAGGTATTATTTTTATGGATCTGGACTCGAAGTATTTAGTAATCGCAAGAGTGTCGCACACCTGTTTAGTCAGAAGGAATAGCGTATGAGACGACGAGGATGGTTGGAATTTCTGAGGAATTATGACCTTGGCTTGAATTATCCTATTGATAAAGTTAATGTCGTGCATGATGAGTTAAGTCGAAAGTCTTTTCATATGTCTGCTTTGATGGTCAGAGAATTAGAATTGAGTAGCAGTCCAAAGACTTATATCTAGTGTGTGAGCTGACGCAGTAGAGTGAGAGGTTGGGTATATAAAAGGTGAATGATGACTTCCTGGTGAATGTTGGAGAGAGTGAGAAGTTGGATGTAAAATTGGTGGATTTGATAGTTATGAGTAATCAGAGTGCGCAACAGAAGCGTGATGTAGCGCGGTTCGAAAATACGTGCGTGAACGGTAGAAGTTCAAAGGTTGAACGTTATGACCTGCAGGAATGGAAGTGATCTAGTGAAAGGTCTAAATATTAATCATGTACTACCAGTTACCTGTCCTATTGGTAAATCGTAGAATTGTTTTCTTGATGATTGTGTGACTACGAGGTTGGTTTTTCGGTTATGTGGAGGTGGTTAGGACGATGTTGTGTCGTGGAACTTTATGTTCTTATTCCTGTGGTGATGGTAACGATCGTGTTGTGTTCTAGTTCAGGAGTGAACATGAGTGTGCGTAACTCGGTTATTCGTTGCGTCTCGAATTGGTTTTCGAGTGAATTGTGTGGATATTGTATCTTGTGGTTGTCATTGATGAAGTGGGTTGTTGTTTTGTGTCATTCATGGTGTTGCCTTTCATGACTTGGGAGTAGGAGAGCAGGATGCGTGGGGCGTATCCTGAGTTGTTCGTATCGGGTGAATTTTCGAGGACGAAAATATTCTAAGTGGGGGAGAGTTGTAACTCCCCAAAATAATTAGGGTATTTATTTAATTAAGTTATTATAGATATTCGTGAGTTAGGTGAATTTTGGTGGAATATTTTGATACCTGATGACCTGTGTTGTGGGGTATTGATGATGTTAAGGGGGTGCTGAGAGTATTTAGAAGTATGTGATGTGTTAACAATATTTTGGTAATAATAATATGATTATATGATATATATATATATATATATATATATATATATATATATATAATAATAATAATTATTTTAAAATAAAAGGAAGGGGTAAGTGGTAGTTGTGCGAGGATAAGTGAGGACGAAGTTGGGAAAACATATTAAGGGTCCTAAGGGTATAGTGGACAAAAAGGAATTAGAGAAAATGAGAAGTCATTGTTGGTACGATCATTTTGGGAGAACCGTTCTGAGGAAAAGGGAGAAGCAGAGCTAGGGCCTAGAGACATTGGAAGAATCTTCATCTAAGGTAAGGGTGGGAATTCTTTAATCTCTAAGGGTTGCATAATCTTTGTATAAGGGTAGATAAACTTGTATGATCATTCCTAGGTGGTTGTGTTGATTTGGGAGATTGGGGGTTTTTGTATGTTAGAGGTTTGAAAAGAGGAAATTGTACAATTGATCGGTTGATGTGTGTTAATTTGTGTTTATATGTATTGTTGTGGTTGTATGTGTATGCTTGAGTTATGTTTGTGGTGTTAGAATGTGTTCTAATTGATGAGAATTGATGATGTGATATGTTGAATTTCGTTTACCATGAGTATGATAATTCTGTTTTGATTGTTGATATGCTTTCCTCCATTGTTGGGTTTTGAGGGTTGGCAAATAAACATGAAGGATTGATGATTTTATGATGTATGAATGATGGGAGGATCTACAAATATATATTTTAGGTTGCTTATAATTGTGGTATGAGGTAGGGTTTCGAATTCTGAGTTTGGGGGTTTTTACGGAATCGAAATCGGAGGTCCGGAAGGCCTCCAACACTGAAAAATGCAGAAGTCTGCATTGTGCAGGGCAATGGCGAGCGCCTTTAGGCTTACGGCGAGCACCGTGATGCCCCGTCGCAGCCGGGAAGCTTTAGGTCAAATACGGTTTCGATCATAACTTTTGATCCGTAAGTCCGTTTGAGGCGCCGTTCAAATCGTTGGAAAGCTGGTTTTATGTACTTCCTGTTAAAATTATTTTCAATGACAGAATTCCAACTATTCGACACGTTGTTTTTGTTTCCGTGTATGTTTCGACGTGTTGAACAGTGAAATGTGGAATTCGGTTGTGCGAATGCGTGTCGTTGTGGTGGATTGCAATGTTTGCATGTTTGAGCAGGTATATGCTGTATGTTGGGTAGTCGTGAGGTAATGTATTGGTGATATGCTAGTCATATGCCTTACGTCGTTGTTGTATGTTGTTGTTGAGTGCAATAGTTATTGCTTATGATGTTGCATGATGTTGTTATTGAGTTATTGTGGCATACCGTGTAAATATAATGGTTGTTGCTTACGATGTTGTATGATGATGTTGTTGATTATTTATGGCATATTGTGTTGTGGCATAACTTGTAAATGCAATAGTGGTTGCTTATGATGTGGTATGATGTTGTGGTTGAGTGCATAGCATGTTGCATAAGTTGTGTGATAAGTTGTATGCCCATGTGGGGTGTGAGCGTCTTATCCGAATTCTTTGAAATAGAATCGTGTTGGTGTTGTTGTTATTGTTATTGAGGTAATCGTGTGCCCATGCGGGGTGTGAGCAATTACGGGTGATCGTGTGCCCATGTGGGGTGTGAGCGATCACGGATGTCGTGTGCCTATGTGGGGTGTGAGCGACTATTATGAAATCCCAACGGGGATTATGACCATGAAACAGGGGTCGAATTGGTACGACATGCATTGAGTTGAGTCGTAGGTCTCATTGCATTGCATTGTGTTGTGTTGTGATGCATAAAATTGTATGCCTGTATGGACATTCGTGTTGTGTTGATGTTGTCGTATTTGTGTGGATGTTGTGTTGTTAGGGTGAGCCGTATAAGGATTATGTCCTTTCATACGTATATTATGCTTTTCTTATGTGATTTTGAGAATCTCACCCCTTCTGTTTGAATGTTACCTCCACGTGGGTAACGTGCAGATATGCAGGAGTAGTTCGGAGTTGGAGTTAGTGAAGACGAGGTATTCTCTTTTATGTCATCGAGTCGTGCCTGCTCTGATTGTAACACCGGGTTGTCGGAACGCTTAGAGTCCTTTACCTTGTTATGTGTTATTACTCTTTTATTTGATGATGTTATGTGTGGTTGGACATGTTTCAGATTTCGTTGAATTTTCGCTGCTGTAGAAATGTTTAAATACTATGTTTTAATTTCGATGTTGATGTATTACTTTTAGTATGCATGAGAAGTTGAATAGTTGAAAGTAGCATCCTAAATCTATGTGTGTTATTTTTACTCTGATATTTTGTTATTAATTGTCGCGGGGGTTTAGGGTGTTACACTCATCGCCAATAGCAAGAAATTGCACCAACTTGTTATAACAATTGATATGAACATGATTAAACTCCAACCAGTTCATTCCCAATATAACATCAATATTTCCAAATGGCAAGCAAATAAGATCAACCCCAAAATCTCTATCAAAGATCGACAGTGGACAATTCAAACAAACCAAAGAAGTAGTCACTGATCCCTTAGCAGGATTTTCGATAACCATTTCTCCCTTCATATAAGAAACAACAAGGCCAAGCCTTTTCACAAAATCTGCAGCAATAAAAAAAATGAGTAGCACTAGTATCAATAATAGCAATCAAGGGCGTATTATTAATATAAAATATACCTCTGATCAACCTGTCATCACTGGAAGTTTGGGTTCCCAACAGAGCAAACACATTTCCTCTAGTTGAATCTTGCTTCAAATTATGGAAATGGGTAATGATATATCCAGGTTCTCCACAGTTGTAGCAAGTCGCCACATTAACCTTGCAGTCAGCAATTAGATGTCCAGACTACCCACACTTGTAACAATTTTTCACATCACTCTTGCACTCACTGACACGGTGACCCAATTCACCACATCTATAGCACTTAAAAGGAGTGGGGTCACCTCCCCTACTAGGCCTCTTAGCATCAGCAACTCTCTATTTACCTTTATCAGCTGGAGCACTGTAAGGCTTCCCACGGTTCACATTCTGATTTCCCCTCTTCGCACTCAGACTTTTATAATGAGCTAACCGAGCTTTACTATCTGTCGCTCCCGGGATTTTCATCCAAGTACAAACGCGAAAGTGGCACCGAACAGAGTCGCTAGCAATGTGTATTTATCCTAAGAGAGGGAAAGGAAACACCGCATAAACCTAAAGGAAGGGAAAAGCATGGTCTTGCGACCAAAGGAACTGGGTTCGGGAGCCGGTTACGCGAGAGGAAGGTATTAGCACCCTCTCGCGTCCATCGTACCCGATGGGATCCACGCTTGCTTGCTCAATCAAAGGGTGATAAAAAGATACTGGAAAAAAGGAAGTGGAAAAGGAATGGAAAGAGAAAGAGAAACAAATGTAGGGAAAATAAAAGAAGTGCTTGCATGGGCCCTACCCCACTGCCTACGTATCTCATCGGGAACATGAGAATCAGAGCGACGTAGTTCCCCTAACTAGGGATGGATTGTTTGTGTTTTTAGGGAACGGCTGACGTTCTAGCTCAGGTGTTGCAGGCTCGCCGGTCCGAGTGCGTTACCATCTTGCAAGAGAACGAGAAGAAGTGCGTTCATACGTTGAGAATGAGTGAGATGAGAAAAGAATTCCCGAAGGAAAGACGTTATTGTTTGTTTTTGTCTTTTAAAAGTTTTTTTTTAATTTGTTTGCATATGACAGTGTATCTGAATCTTAGTCATTGGAATGTGTACATTCTCACATTCCAAGATGGAATGGGTAAGAAAGCACACTAAGAGTGAAGAAGACCCCCACACTTAGCTCCAATTGTCAAGGTTTAAACACACTAGCATACTTGTGTTTATTAAGTGTTTTTGTTGGTTAAGAAATGAAGAAGTGTTTTATTACTTGTACCTTCAACAAGTATTGCATTTAAGTCCCTCACACAAGATCAAATGTTTAACACATTGACCCAAGATGGGCTATATGCTACACATTCTAAGATTATAAGAGAAGATCCCGTATAATCTTTTATTTATGTGAAAGGCCTAAATGCAATAAATGCCTACCTTTGTTACATATTTTTGAATTTTCTTTAAGAGATGAGAAGAGAGACTCAAGAGAGGAGAAAAAGGTAAAATCTAATGGGGACTAAGCCACACCCTAGTGTTATCATGCATGGATATCCTAAGGTTAGTGAGGTTTAAGAGAGAAGAAGGAAACCCCTTAGTGTTGTATGTGCTCCATGCTTGAAGAGAAGATAAGAGAGGATGAGAAGAAGAAGAGAAGAAAGCTTAGTATTCTTCTTACTTCTTAATGAAGTTAAGAAAAAACCTAAGAAGGGATGGTGTGCAATTAAACAAATGATAGCATTACATGCTTCACAATCACACTTTGAAAGCATTAAAGGAGTTAAGGGAAGAAGGTAGGATGTGGAAGCATATCCACATCCAATTTACTTACCATTTGCACCTAAAATGTTAGAAATATCACATATGAACAAATGATAAGCAAGTAAGCACACAACCAAAGAAGAAACAACAATTGAAGGCTCAAACCACTTAGGGGCAGTAGCTAAAGGTTCTAATTGACTCCTAATAGTAGTGCATCTAAATTGGGTAAAAGAAGTGAGGGTAAATTCTAAGTAACTACCTTTACTTGGGGAAGAAGAAAGAAGATGAAGAAGTAAGAAAGATGATGTTAGAATGGCCAAACAAACAAAGTTAAATCAAGTTCCAGAATTCAAACATGTCTTAAAACGCCCTATAAATGTCAATTACAAGTTACTTAAGTCCATTACAAAAGCATACAATCATTGGTGAATGAATGAAGAAGAGATGAAGTGAAGGAGTTTTCATGTTTTGAATGCATTTAAGTCACCTACATGAGATGGAATGATCATACATTTATGGAATGAGTTGAGAATGAATGAGGTCAGTATGTTAACATGTTCAAGATGTAATTGATCATGCATGAATGAGCATACAAGTATGAATGTAGGAATATAAATGCAAGCACAAGTCATTTAGGTCAAAAAATATTCACATAAGATGTTCAACTTTAGATGAGTAATCAAGACATGGCAAAATGATGCACCACTGACCAAATATGATTCATGCAAGTCTTAAGGTATCTAAAATAACCTAAAAAGAAACCTCAAACAATGGCACAAGTGCCTTTCATCAATTAAAGTTATGTTCATGCAATTAGAGCTCAATTAGAGGTACCTTAAAGAACAATTCAACTAAAAATAGCTAACCACATCGAAAAATTATGAAACTTGGTCAAGATACTCTACAAACAGGAACAAAACATGTCACAAAATTTCATCCAAATATCCACAAAATTAGTCATTCAGATTAGGGGCCAAAGAGAGGGAAGAACTAAAGTTAATCATGCCAAAGAGTGAAGTCAAAATGTAATAAAAAATGTTAAAAAAAAATGGTTTTATGTAGTTTGATGTGATATGAAATGAATGCAACAAGAATGAACCAAAAATGTTTAATGGTTTAAGAGAAATAAAAGTTTGAAGTAAAGGTATGAAAATAGAGACAATTTCCAAAAGAAATAAAAGAAAATCAGGAATTAATATGTAAATATTCACAAAATTGGAATTAGAAATACTAGAAAATTACTTTAATATGTCAAGATGCAACATGAATATTTATGGAATTTTTAGAGATATTTTGGTATTTTTAAAATGCAATTATGAAACATGTAGAAAAATGGAAATAAAAAAAGAAATGCAATGTGGATGGGGGGTGCAGGCGTAGTAATTCAACAGTTCAGAATGATTGGGCTTGAAAACATGGGAGGTGTGGATATCATTCTGGCTAAGGTCCAATAACGCGCAGTACACAATAGTCATCATGGAGCTCAGTCAACAATAGTCAAAGACGCACAAGCCATTGGATCAAGTCAAGTCAATGTAAAAGTCAAGGTAATCAAATCAAGCATATCACATTGCTAGTACACACTAATAACCATGTACACACGCGCATGCTAATCATCAGATGGAAAAAATGAAGCACGTGACACACACCCTCTCCATTTATTCGCTGGCACCACCACCACCCTTGGATCAAAACAAATCAACGGACACGACTTAAACTAGCATGTAAACCCTAATGAAACCTCACCGGCCGGAGAGGGACCTCCGGTCACCTTCTCCGGCCACTCTCCGACACTGCAATCAATCAAACATTCTAGAAATTTATGCAATGCACATCAAAATGTTCAGGAAGTCACATAGAGCATGAATCTAGGCTTATTTTTCACAAACAACACACAAACGGAGAGAATCGAAGCAATGAAATTAGCCCTAGGTTTTGGATCTAAGCTTCTAAGAAGCTCTATCAACTAGCCAGATGGAGGAATGCTCTTAGTGAGCTCAAATCATCACAACACAAGCTAAACAGAATGTAAATCGTGCCAAGAAAGTTTGAGATATTGAAACCTGAAAATGTAGGAAACTGGAGTTGAAAGAAAACCAGAGAAATGTGCTTCCTTTTTTATCTTCAAGTGGCCAAATAAAGGTTCACAAATCCTTGCAAATGTTGATGAAATTCAATATGCAGTGAAAGTCACTTCAATCTCTTCAATGTTACCAAGCTTCAATGTGTTCTAATGCTGCTTGATATTGAAGCTTGAAGATGGATTCAGATGTAGATGATGATGAAATCGTGTGAGAGGAAGAGAAACTTCAGAGAGAGAGCTTGCGAATTTCAGAGGAAAAATGAGAATGAAGTGTTGTTGTGAAATTATGAAGGAGATTTGGTTATATAAGTGTGGTTAAAGGGGAACTGTGGTGGTTAACTGAGTGAGTTAGGGTGAGTTGGAAGGGTTAAATGAGTCCACCCTAACTAACTGAGTCAAGTTAGTTAGGGGGCGAGTGATCAAGGTTGGGTTATGGTGAGGTCAAGCTCATGACACTTGTAGTGAGGATGAGAGTGAGGTGGTGTTATGCAGCAGTAGCTTGTGGTGGAAGTTTTGCAAATTTCCCTTCTCATGTAAAAAGTAACAAAGTGGAAGCACGTGCAAGAATGTTTGGGCAAATGAGGAAAAGAAATCAGCTGGTGATGGTGAAGTGTTTGTGGTGTGACTGAACCAAAAACAATGTGTGAACTGCTACACATGACAGTCAATGCATCAATGCAGATGGTGATGTTTGAACATGGATTTCTTTATGATCAAGGCACGAAAATGAATCATCTTGGTGTCAATGGATTAAGGATGCATCATAGGACAATTTTGGTGTTGGACTTGAGTTGAAAAGGTACCTCAAACATGTCTAAAAATCATCATAAACAGATGGAAAAATGACTGGTGCATGGGCGAGCAATTTGTGGCATGGCATGGCAAGCTGGCCTAGTGATTTTCAGCATGATCACATCAACTTTGGACCAATATCTCTACCTCATAACTTGATCAAATCAAAAATTGTCCAACATGAACATTGAAGGTGACACTACAAGGAACAACTTTGATGTTGAAAGTTTTCTAATTTGAGGCCTCTAACTATGAATAATTGATCAATACATTTGACCCACCAAGTGTTTGAGAAAATGACTGCGCGCGTGCCCTGAAAATCTTGGTCATGACCTAGTTTTGAACCTACTTTGCTCAAACTTTGATCAATCATATCTCACTCAATTTTTATCCAATAGAGATGTTCCACATATGGATGTGAAGCTTAAAACAAGATCTTTTGTTGTGGCCGAGTGGAATTTTCATTTGGTGCTTCAATTTTAAATGGCCTTGGTTCAAACTCTGATGCAAAATGGCCAAAACTTGCTATTTTTAGTAACCCTTCTTCTTCCAAAAATGGCAACTTTCCACCTCTTGATTTTTTTCATGATTCCTTTGGAGTTTCTTGACCAAATTTTTTACATTGGACACATATAACATGAATTTTATGGATTTGGCCTCAAAAAGTCAAGAGTTGACTTTTTCCTCTGATTATTTGACTTGGCCCCAATTTTCCTGATTTTTTATCTTTATTCCAATTGAACCACTTCTAAAACCAATTGAGAGGCAATTTTCCATACACATACACTTAAGAACATGTAGAATACCATGACATCAAGTTTTGTCCAAAAAATCAAAGATTCCCTGATTTAATGGGAAACCCTAGTTTTGGTGTCCACCTCCTAGGAGAAAAATGTGCAGTCTTCAATTTCAAATTCCTCAGAGTATGTTGTGTATCCTCTTAAAGGATAATGAAATATGCCATTTGAGGGTGACTTTGGATCAATGAGCCATCTCCTTTGAGGGTTTTCCTTCAGTTCTTTTTGGATCCCTTGCATAGTGAAGTATGTATTGCTCCAATCTCCTATTGAATCTCACTTTCTTGAGGTGTTGGATGGTCAATTGAAATAATATGATACATGAAAGACTTCTTGGCTTGCCTTGAGGCAACTTGACTGACCTTTTTGTGCTTTGAATGATCCCTTGATTGTCCACGTTCCACCTGATCACATGCCTTGATGGTAAGAGGGATGCTATGCTTCATTTTTCTATGTTAAATGCAATGCAATGCTAATGAGATGGATATGATATGATAGATGATAATGCTATGCTAAGATGACAAAAAGAGAGAGCAAATTTTGGGGTATTACAGCTGCCCCTATTCAAACGCTGTAGACCTGAATGCCTGAAAGCGATTGCTTTCAGACTTTCAAGGTATATAGTGATTGAATACCAAATATAACCAAAAATTTGCTCTGGGTGATGAAGAAGAAAAGGGATATAAACCCAACGAGACTACTGGATTGAATCGGTAAATGAACGTCATCGGAGAGATCTGTCTTTTAAACGACGCCAGGCGACTACTGGCTTGCCATACTGCTGGTGGACTTTAACAAATGTCTTTTTGAATGACGCCAGACGACTACTGGCTTGCCACACTGCTGGTGGACTTTAATAATGTCTTTTGAAACGACGCCAGACGACTACTGGCTTGCCACACTGCGGGTGGACTTTAATAATGTCTTTTGAACGACGCCAGACGACTACTGGCTTGCCACACTGCTGGTGGACTTTAATAATGTCTTTTGAACGACGCCAGACGACTACTGGCTTGCCACACTGCTGGTGGACTTTAGCTGCTCTGCCATTCTAAACAATGGACTTTTACCAGTTTGTGCTGGATTTTTGCCAATCTGTCGTTGGACTTCAATGATTACCAAACAAGCTTTGGAATCTCAAAATTGCCATCCTCATATGGACTTTTGCAGCTTTGCCAAATTAAACTTGGACTTTGATGCTTACCAAACCGGCTTTGGAAGCTTTGCCAAATGATCATCCCACCTGCTGGAACAACCACCTGCAATATTATCCCACATGCTGGAATAATGTGAACAAACTGTATATAATGATCATCCCACTGGCTGGAACAACCATCTGCCATACTATCCCACCGGCTGGAATAATATGAACAAACTGTATATAATGATCACCCCACCTGCTGGAATAACCATCTGCCATACTATCCCACCTGCTGGAATAATATGAACAAACTGTATATAATGATCATCCCACTGGCTGGAACAACCATCTTCCATAATATTCCACAGGCTGGAATAATATGACCAAACTGTATATAATGATCATCCCACTGGCTGGAACAACCATCTGCCATACTATCCCACATGCTGGAATAATATGAACAATCTGCATATAATGATCATCCCACTGGCTGGAACAACCATCTGCCATACTATTCCACAGGCTGGAATAATATGACCAAACTGCATATAATGATCATCCCACTGGCTGGAACAACCATCTGCCATACTATCCCACAGGCTGGAATAATATGAACAAACTGTTCATGTGCCAAAATAAATTGGACTTTGAGTTGTAAATGAGCAATGCTAAGAATTACACCACCAACTGGGTAATATCATGCGCTGTCACTTTGCTGAAGAAGAAGTTCCCTCGATCTATTTAAACCTTGCTGGGGATATCTCTGTCAAAGTGTTGAACTTTGTGGGGATATCATTACCAAAGATATGATCTTGCCGGGGACCCGGGCTACTTTGCGGGGAATATCCAAATCTTGGCTGAAAGATAATCCATTGCAACATACTGAGAAAGAGTCCCTAGAGATCTGCTGAGGAAACCTAAAGCAATTCCTCGATAATTTGTTGAGGAAAATTACTGTCGAGCTTAGGATGAATGTCACAATGCCCCGTGTTGGGCGAACTTTCCCTTTGATGACTCCGCTGGGAAAAACGAGTTTATAACACACTCTGCTGGAGAAAAAACCGTTTTAAAGCGTCTCTTGTTGGGGCCGCCCTTCGAGAGGATTTTACAGAAGACCAAGCGTCTTCAAACTCTACTGGGGATAACAGATCGGGAGTATCCTTTGCTGGGGAGATAACATGCCCCATGTTTAGGATGGTCAATAACTCCGCTGGGTATTATTCTTTGACAAATTTCACATGCTGAAACCTGCGGGAGATATGATACTACCACTTGCTGGTACATCCTGCCAAGAGTAAGCTCCACAAAGGATGTTAGTACTAAAAGTTTCGTCCCTTAAGAGGATTTTATAGAAAACCAAGCGTTTCAAACTCTTATACGAACCCTATGCCTTGAACTACCCTTCACATCGTCTGCAAGGTACCGGAAGGTTGGCACTCGTTATTGACCTGGAGCGTTCACTGCATTAATAACCGTTATCAACACAGAAGAATCCCATCTTCGACCGCCGTTGCCGTCACGGAACTCGGTGGGAACTCTTGAATGGAAGAATCGACATAATAAGATACAACAGTATCAAGTCAAAGCAAATATCTGTCGATTGTGCTGAAAGACAACTTTCGTGCTGCTTGGGTCGATCGTACTCATTACCTGCAACAGAAAAAAGAATATGCACATGCCCCAGGATATTGCGTGGTCTTTTGAGTCCACCATCCAAGGTTGCCCAACAAGCAAAGTAATTTTTATTGTCTTTGTGCATGTTTTTGCAAGGCCAAGATATTTTCAAAGTAATGTTTTATTATCAAAATCGGACGTTTTTGCAAACAAAACAGTAGAATAAAACTAAAAGCTCGTGACTGAATATTCAATTTTATTGATGAAATGCCAAAAATTGGCGAATTTACAATCAGAAGCAAACCCCTGAAAGAGGCGATTGCCATAAAATTGAGAAAAGAAATCTATCCTAATGATAATGCGAAAATTGGATTCCAACTGATTTCTGATTCTGTTATAGCCAGTATGTATTCCAGCTCTCCTGATTATCTTTGCCTTTAGAAGCTCATGATTGGACCAATTCCTCATTGGAATTTTGCCAGTTTGCTGAAGAGTAGAAGACGTACAGATTAATTCAGACTGCAGTCATTCGCTTTAATCCCTCTTTTGTGTAGATCGCCTTTTCAGGTTTTCAATCCACCGGGATACTCTTTTTTGCCTAAGTTGCCCTTTCGGGTTTTCAACTTACCGGGTGTACAATTTTTTCAATTATATCCCTAATTTTTGCCCGAACCTTTATTCTGTTTTTGGTTCGCCGGGATGCCCTTTTTTGCCTGGATTCCCTTTTTTTTATCCAGCGGGTCTCTTTAAACGGAGTATTTTTTAACTGCATCTGAATTAACAGGGGATGAAAAATCTTCACCATCCATGGTTGTCAGCAACAAGGCTCCACCTGAGAAAACCTTTTTAACCACGAATGGACCTTCATAGTTTGGAGTCCATTTGCCCCTGTGATCTGTACTCGGAGGAAGTATTCTCTTGATTACCACGTCCCCGACCTTGTAGACTTGAGGTCGAACCTTTTGATCGAATTCCCTCTTCATTCTGCGCTGATATAACTGGCCATGGCATACCGCTGCTAAAAGCTTCTCCTCAATAAGGCTCAGCTGATCAAATCTGGCTCGCACCCATTCAACTTCATCTAGTTTAACGTCCATCAATACCCGGAGAGAGGGGATCTCAACTTCTATCGGTAGAACTGCCTCCATACCATATACAAGCGAGTATGGTGTTGCCCCAGTGGACGTGCGGACTGATGTTCGATACCCATGCAAAGCCAATGGTAACATCTCATGCCAATCTCTGTACGTGACAACCATCTTCTGCACAATCTTCTTGATATTTTTGTTGGCCGCTTCAACCGCGCCATTCATTTTCAGGCGGTACGGAGAAGAATTGTGGTGCTCGATTTTGAAGTCCCGGCATAGCTCAGCCATCATCTTGTTGTTCAAATTAGAACCATTATCAGTAATGATTCTTTCGGGCACTCCATATCGACAAATGATATCTCGTTTCAAGAAACGAGCCACTACTTGCTTAGTGACATTGGCATAGGATGCTGCTTCAACCCATTTAGTGAAGTAATCAATGGCGACCAAGATGAAACGATGGCCGTTTGAAGCAGTAGGTTCAATTTTTCCGATCATATCAATGCCCCACATTGCAAATGGCCACGGAGAGGACATGATACTCAACGGGTTGGGAGGAACGTGCACTTTGTCTGCATATATCTGGAATTTGTGGAACTTGCGAGCATACTTGCAGCAATCTGACTCCATGGTCAGCCAATAATACCCTAATCTCAACAATTTCTTAGCCATCGCATGTCCTCCGGCATGGGTACTGAAAGAGCCTTCGTGCACTTCAATCGTCAACATGTCTGCCTCGAGTCTATCCACACATCTGAGCAGAACCGTGTCAAAATTCCTTTTATACAGCACACCATCTTTGTTCAAGAAGAAACTACCAGCTAGCCTTCTTAATGTCTTCTTGTCATTAGAAGATGCCCCAGGCGGGTATTCTTGATTTTTCAAGAAGCATTTGATGTCATGGTACCAAGGCTTATCGTCAGACACTGCATCAACCTCAAACACAAAAGCAGGCCTATCAAGATGAGATACATCAATCCTGGGCACAAAGTTCCAACCATGCACTTTGATCATCGAAGAGATAGTGGCCAAGGCGTCTGCAAACTTATTTTCATCTCTAGGAACATGGTACAACTTGACAGTTGTAAAGAAGGTCAGCAATCTCCTCGTATAATCTCTATACGGAATCAAATTCTGCTGATGTGTGTGCCAAGTTCCCTTTACTTGATTGATTACCAGTGTTGAATCACCAAAGATATCGAGGGTCTTGATTCGTAAATCAATAGCTTCCTCGATCCATAGTATGCAAGCTTCGTATTCTGCTTCATTGTTGGTACACCCGAAAGTTACTCGGGCAGTGAAGGGAATGTGAACACCTTCTGGCATAATAAGGACTGCACCAACTCCGCACCCATTCATATTAACTGCCCCATCAAACATCAAACTCCATTTGGATTCAGGGTCAGGCCCCTCCTCCAAAAGTGGTTCCTCGCAGTCTTTTGCTTTGAGAAACATGATGTCCTCATCAGGGAAATCAAATCTCATGGGCTGGTAATCATCAAGAGGTTGTTGCGCAAGATAATCTGACAGTATACTTCCTTTGATTGCCTTTTGCGAAGTAAATTGAATATCGTACTCTGTCAGTACCATCTGCCACCTTGCAACTCTGCCTGTGAGTGCTGGTTTCTCAAAAATATACTTGACTGGATCCAATTTAGAGATCAACAGGGTTGTATGTGTGAGCATGTATTGTCTCAATCGCTTGGCGGCCCATGCGAGTGCACAACATGTCTTCTCAAGCATTGAATAACGCGATTCATAATCTGTAAATTTCTTGCTCAGGTAGTAGATAGCATGTTCTTTCCTACCTGTCTCGTCGTGTTGACCGAGAACACAACCCATGGATCCTTCAAGCACTGTCAAGTACATAATCAGTGGTCTCCCTTGAACTGGAGGCATCAGAATTGGAGGTTCCTGCAAATATCTTTTTATTTTATCGAATGCATTTTGACAATCATCATTCCACCTGACCGTTTGATCTTTTCTTAGCATTTTGAATATCGGTTCGCAAGTTGCAGTTAGGTGCGATATGAACCTTGAAATATAGTTCAATCTTCCTAGAAAGCCGCAAACTTCTTTCTCAGTTCTCGGTACAGGCATATCTTGTATAGCTTTCACTTTAGCAGGATCAACCTCTATCCCTTTTTTACTGACAATGAAACCAAGCAATTTTCTGGACCGCACGCCGAAAGTACACTTGTTAGGATTCAGTCTCAACCTGAATTTCCTCAACCTCTCAAACAACTTCTTCAAGTTGATCAGATGTTCCTCTTCTGTCTTTGATTTAGCAATCATGTCATCCACATAGCACTCGATCTCTTTATGAATTAGATCGTGGAATAACGTCACCATTGCTCTTTGATAAGTTGCCCCTGCGTTCTTCAACCCAAAAGGCATTACTTTATAACAGAAGGTACCCCACGGGGTAATGAATGTCGTCTTCTCCATGTCCTCAGGCGCCATCTTTATCTGATTGTACCCGGAGAATCCATCCATAAATGAGAACACTGAAAACTGAGCAGTATTATCAACAAGCACATCAATATGAGGGAGTGGAAAATCATCTTTAGGGCTCGCCCTGTTGAGATCTCTGTAATCCACACACATTCTAACTTTGCCATCTTTCTTCGGCACCGGTACTATATTGGCCACCCAGGGAGGATAGTTGGTTACTGCCAGAAAACCCACATCCAACTGTTTCTGTACTTCTTCTTTGATCTTCAAAGCCATTTCTGGTTTTGTCCTGCGCAGCTTTTGCTTGACCGGTGGGCAGTCCTCTTTCAATGGTAGTCTATGCACAACTATGTCTGTATCTAAACCCGGCATATCTTGATATGAACAAGCAAAGATGTCAACTTATTCACGTAGCGTGACTATCAACTCTTGCTTTACATCAGCCCGCAGACTTGCACCGATCTTGATCTCTTTCTTGTTTTCCTCTGAACCAATATTGATAACCTCGAGAGCTTCCTGATGAGGCTGAATGGTCTTTTCTTCCTGTTTCAACAACCTAGCCAACTCTTCCGGGAGTTCATAGTCTTCATCACTTTCTTCCTCGGCTTGATAGATCGGATTGTCGAAATCATACGTGGGCATAACAGAATCATTTTCAGAGAAATCCACAGAATCCAGTCTGCATGATTGGGTTTATGCTTTATTTTAGATTATTTTTTGCTTGAAAACAAAAGAAAAGAAAGCGCATTATCATTTTTAATTTTCTTTGTGCAAAAATAAAATAAAGAAAGAGTAAAGGAACACAAATTTGTAAACAAAAACGTCCTTTTATTGATATTTGAACATTATATGAGAAAATATGGTGGCCCTACAAATGGATCCTCACACCTTGGGCAGAGTGTGGGATTTCATGCATTATGAAAGACAAGAATTATTACTCTGAATGATGAACAACATGAACAATTTCTTCACTAGACCAATTTTGCAACGCCTCGCCTGGAGCCAGTGCATATACCCATCTGTCCAGATAATCTGAGCTTTCAGCGCCATCTTCTATTGCTGAGCATGACTGATTGGGGTTGATAATTCCTCCACTGTTGAAACTGATTGGCCCACGGAATTGGGGAACTGGCGTCTGGCCCGGCTGGTATCCAATGCCAAACTTATCTTCTTTCACAAACACATCAATAGCTTTACCCCAACCCTGGGCATTCCCGCTTTCGACCACTTCTCTGGCCTGCTTGTATGACGCAATTGATGCACTCGGCCCACCTGGCACATTCGACACTACTGCTGCTGAAGTAGACTCTGGTAAGTTATTGATATTCAGGGCTTCAAAAGATTGGCACAAGGTTTCATGAATTTCTCCATCCATTTCCACATATTTGAAAGTGGATAGATGACTCACGAATATATTTTCCTCGCCGCAAACAGTAACCACTTGACCCTCAAACACATACTTGAGCTTCTGATGAAGTGTGAAGGTAACTGTGCCTGCTGCGTGAATCCACGGTCGGCCCAACAAATAGCTATAAGCAGGCTGAATGTCCATAACATGAAAGACCGTCTTGAATATCTGTGGACCAACCTGTATTGGTAGTTCAACCTCCCCAAACACCGATCTTTGGGATCCATCGAAAGCTCTCACAATCAGATCACTGGGTCTCAGAACCAATCCATCTACTTCAATTTTCATCAGGGCCTTTTTGGGTAACACATTCAAGGAAGAACCTGTGTCAACCAGCACATGCGACAAAACTGCTCCTTTGCATTCAAGTGTGATGTGCAGTGCTTTGTTGTGGTTACGTCCGTCTGGTGTCAAATCCCTGTTCGTAAATCCCAACCCGTGGCTCACATTCACATTAGAAATTACCCCCTCCAATTGATTCACTGTAATCTCTTGGGGAACGTATGCCATATTCAGAACTTTCAACAAAGCAGCCCGGTGTGCATCTAAACTCATTAACAGGGATAATATCGAAATTTTAGAGGGTGTCTGATTAAGTTGATCAATGATCTTGTAATCACTCTTTTTGATAACCCTCATAAATTCTTCAACATCATTATCAAAATTGACTTTAGGGTCCTCTTCCTGAGCAGGCACCTTATCATCAACAACCTGTTTTCCTTTTGCTCTTGCAGCGGCTTCAGCCTCTTTATCATTCCTTAGAGTCTGGGGAGCAAACAGTCGACCGCTCCTAGTAAAACCACTTGGTCCACTGACATTCTCAATGCTAGTACCAACAGCCTCTGCCTTCTGCCGACTTCTTCCTTGACGAGTATCAGTTCCATACTGCCACGGAACTGCCCTATTAGACACATAAGCAGCCGATTCAGGAACTATAATCGTAACTGGTCTCGGCCTCTCGGGCACGATGATAGCAACAGGCTCCTCGACAGGCACCTGTATCTCGACTGGATTATAGTAAATGGTAACGGCAGAAACATCCTGTTCTTTCTCTACTTTATCAAACTGAAGACTTCCCTCATCCATAAGACCCTGCAGTCCAGCTCTCAACTTACTGCAGCCATTAACCTGCTTTGAATAATCCTCGCAATCAGAGGCACATCCAGGAAATACCTTTCCTTTTAACAAACGTTCTTTTACAATCAACAACGGAGTCTTCACCAAATTAACATCAGTAATCAAATTCAACTTCTCGCCATCAAAAATAGCATTTGTGCCTGCACCTCCATGATGAGGCATTGGATTGTCACGAACATTCGGCGGCCTAGAGAAGTTAATAGCTTTTGCGTCGATCAGATCTTGAACCTTATGTTGAAAGGCCCAACACTTTTCTATTGAATGACCTGGCGCACCAGAATGATATTCACATCGAACATTAGCATCGTAACCTTGAGGCAATTTTCCGGAATCCAGCGGCTTCATAGTCCGAAGTTCAACCAGCTTCTCTTTGAGCAGTTGTGGTAACAAAGCAGCATATGTCATAGGCAAGGGATCAAACTTACGGTCCCTTTGTCTATTGTTCTGAAATCGGGGTCTACCTTGCTGATCTGGCGTTTGCTGTCCAGCTGGAACCGGAATAGTTACCGCATCCACCTGATGATAGGACTGATTCCTTCCTCTGCCCCCTCCTCTGTACACATCACTGGACTCCCCTTCTCTTTTCCTTGGTCCATTGGCAAAGGGTTTCTTCGAACTTGAAGCAACATCTTGAATCTTACCCAATTTCAGCAGACTTTCTATTCGTTCCCCAGCAACGACGATGTCGGCAAACCCCGTGGAGGGACATGCAGCAAGTCTATCCAAATACGTCCCTTGAAGTGTGCTCATGAATATATCAGCAATCTCACGATCACCCAAGGGTGGTTGAACTCGAGCAGCCAATTCTCTCCACCTCTGTGCGTACTGCTTAAAGCCCTCCTTGTTATCCTGAGTCATGCTCTGCAATTGAGTACGATTAGGTGCCATGTCCAGATTATATTGATACTGCTTCAGAAAAGCAGCGCACAAATCTTTCCAATTCCTTATATGAACCCTGTCCAGCTTAATGTACCATTCCGGGGAAGCGCCTGACAGGCTATCCTGAAAAAAATACATCCAGAGCTTTTGGTCCTCGGTGTAAGCGGCAATCTTGCGATTGTAAGCTTGCAAATGGGTTTTGGGACAGGTACTGCCGTTGTACTTATCTAGTGTAGGAAGCTTGAACTTGGGAGGAATCCTCACACCCTGCATGAGACCCGTGTCTTCTACATCAATTCCAAGAGGGTTTTGGCTCTCAATAGCCTCGAGTCTTTCATCCAGCCCTTCATACTTCCGGTCGTCATTGTAGAAACCCATGTCATTATTGAATGCAGTGAACTGGTCCTCCTGACCATCCTCGTTGTTATCAAATCCCAGATGTGCCCCACCAGCAGGGATTGTGCCAACAGGAGGAGTGCGCACGTTGCAATTTGGGATTTCAGTTTCTAGCCTCTGGATAGTAGTTCTCATAGCTTCTTGTCCAATCCTCATGTTTTCTTGACCGGTCCTCAGCTCTTGCTGACCTTGAGCAATCCGCTGCATGAGGTTCATGAACTGCTCCATCCTTCCCCTCAAATCGGCTAACTCTGTCTGAACTTGCTCTATTACTCTTGCTTGATTGCGTCGGGTAGAGTATCGGTGAACCGGGGTATCAGCTATCGTGCCTGAAAACCAAATAAAGGTTAGCAGGCGCCTGCAAAAAGAAAACCTGCAATGCAAAAAATGATATGCCATGCAAATGCAAATTCCATGTTTATCATTTCCGAGGTGGCTCACACCCTGATTCCAATCTTAACCACGGAAATCTGAAGACCAGAAATCGTGATATAAAGAGACGTGTCGTGGTCATGTGCTTGTGTACAGATATATGATACTGACTAATTCTGAATAACACTGCTCATCCCCATTCAATCAAAGTGTTCAAATACATTCAAAAGAGATTCATCAATAACTGGCATACAAAGGAAAGATTGATCCATCAACAAGCCTGATGGTAACCATTAACGACAAAATACAAGAAAACAAAGAACATCAATCTGACAATTCCACGTTCTTCAGCTTATCACTTGTGCATTTAATCTCCTCAAAGAGTATGCGAGTACGCTGATGATTAGGTTTTTCAATCATCTCTCTGATCAAAACATCCCTTTTCTCGAGAGCCTCTGTTAAAGAACCCATATGCAGCATCAAAGCTTCGTCATCGCACACTCCTTTGTGTCTTTTTATGCCAGCTTGCGTCTTGAGTATCTCCTTCTCTATGATGACTTCTTCAAGCTCTTTCTTGGTACTCTTCAGTTCTCTTCTGGCTTCTTCTAACTGTTCTTAACTTTTACCGAGACTTTCCCGATACCTTCTCCTCTGCTCATGTGCCTTCTTAAGCTCTTCGTCTTTAATCTGCGACTGTTCCCGTAACTCAGTATTCTCGAGCCTGACCTCATCCCAAGCTTGCTGAAACTTAGATAACTTCTCTTTGTTCTGTGCTAAGGCCTGTTTGGTTTGCTTATGGGCTTGAGTGGCATCATCAGCACCTCTGCTAATTTTCTGAAAATGTTGTGCTCTTTCGGCAAAATCCTTTTCTTTTGCTGCTAGGACTATTTCAGCATCTTGGGCCTTCCGTTCCAGTTCTTTGTTGGCATGTAGAGCATTCTGAAGACAGCTACTCAACTCGGAATTCTCTCCTTGAAGCTTTTTCACCAAGGCTTGCAACTTGTCAACTTCTTCCACAGTAGCAGTGCTTCTTGCTTTCTCATTCTCCGGATACAAAAGGGGTGCCTTACCAAAAGGCAAGAGAAAATCTTCAACTCTTTTCTTCACCCACTCTTCATATGCTGGATAAACCCGGTTGTTAGGCTTGCCTAGAGTAACTTTCCCCTTTTTCAGTATGCTACCCCAGCTTTCAGAAGCTTTCTGTGCTACTTCCCAACCATCTGATGTATGAAAATAGAGGGACTCCTCCACATCTCTCTTAATAGGCGGACCTGTCAGGACATACCCAAATTGCCGAATGGCCAAAGAAGGATTGTAGTTAATCCCACCCATTCTTCCTATCAGTGGAACGTTAGGGAACTTACCACAGCTGTGGATAATATTCTTGCCAATCAGCCCATGATCTACCCATACGATGTCCTTGGCCACCAATCCCATTAACCGCTGTTTCCACTCTAGAGAATCTTTGGAATCCACAAAAGCCCCTGATTGTGGTAAACGGCCTGCAAACCACTTATAGAACAAAGGTGCACAGCAACGAATTATCCCTCCTCTTTTCTTTTCGTTTCGGTTGTACAAAGAGTAGTGAAGATCTCCCAGTAGCGTTGGCACCGGGTTCTTCATCATGAATATTCGTATGGCGTCCGTATCAATGAAATCCGGCTCGTTGGGAAACAACACTGTGCCGTATATACAAAGGGCTAGCAAAGCATTAAAAACAAGCCAATTCTCGCCTTTAGCTGCTTCCTGGGCCTTCTTAATCAGATATTCCATCTTGTAACCACGAATCTTTCCTTTGTGGGAGACATTGGCACCTAACTCTGATTTGCTCAAATAAAGAGCACCAGCCACCTTTCCAAAGTCAAGATCCCCCACCGATCCAAAGAAAGGGGGCTCCTCCTTGATAGCAATCCCCAACATGTTGGAATACTCCTCCAAGGTAGGAACCAACACATAGTCTGGAAACACAAAACATCTCAGAGGCGTATCATAGAACTGCATCAACGTATGGAGACCTCTGGCTTCATAATCACTAACATTACGGACCATAGATAAAATCCACCCATATTTCTCTTCAAAATCTTCTCGTACTGCAGGGCTCGCCATTCCCTTCAGCATAACAATAGGGCCCAAAGTAGGCGTAAGGAACTTATAGCTGATGATATTCTTCCTCTCTTTAGTGTTCATCTTTGCAGGGACCTGATGACTGGAATCAAGGGTAATATACGCACCTGGAAATGAATAAACATGTATGTTAGGATATGATAATGCAATGCAAAGGGCAATGTGATCAGGTAACCAGGTGTCTGTGCTGGACCGTGCACAGTGTCAGTGTAGCTCTGAGAACAATATAGAACCATAGATAAAGACCATCTGAATACAATAGGATGAAACTTCCTTGTGAGCGACGATGATAGAAAACCGGGTATGTAGGAGGTTATGGTTTCCTGCAAACCTGTAAATAACCCGCCCTTCTCTCATGTGGGTACTAGGATGTTCAGTATCCCGGGCTCTCAGGTCGAGAAATGATGATACTTTCACCATTTCTGGTTTGGCATCATCATCAATCGAGGAAGCCTCAATTGATTCTCCAAAACGAAAGGTCCTCAGCTTCTGGTACTGAGGTCGAGAAGCAATAGTACATTCATCCCTCGGGGTACAGTACTATCGCCAATCGAGGAGTGCCTCCACTGGTTCTCTTTCAAAAAGGACAACCTATAGCAAGTTCCTAGCATTGGGTCCTCGGATCGAGAATGTGCAATGGGTTTGCCACGGAATGTGGTCTACCACTGCCACAACTCGGGAGGAGTGCCGCAACTGAGTCCTCGGGAATGGTCACCAGAGTCGACAGCTCCTCAAGAGAATAACTACTGGCCTGCATAACATGCAGTAGCAGAGAGCTCCTGATAGAACCTCGTCTGGTTGTGGGTCTCATGAACAACAATACGTGGTCACCACCACGCAAGCGTCATGACTATCCACTCTAATACCTATGTGTGTACTCAAGCCTTGGTAGTGGGCTTATCTCTCAGAACATCCCGCCCGCCAAACAGAAAACAACAGCACAGTCCAGCACAGTAATGATATGTAATGCAGTAAATGCGATAAATACAGTAATGTACAGTAAAGCAGTAAGTAACCATACAATAAAATGGTAAATATAGCACAATAGTAAACACCCAATGAAAGAAAAGCAAACAAGCGCTAGGATTGACTCGCTTAGGATGGACCAGCAATAGGTCAACCTGTCCCCAGCAGAGTCGCCAGCTGTCGCTCCCGGGATTTTCATCCAAGTACAAACGCGAAAGTGGCACCGAACAGAGTCGCCAGCAATGTGTATTTATCCCAAGAGAGGGAAAGGAAACACCGCATAAACCTGAAGGAAGGGAAAAGCATGGTCTTGCGACCAAAGGAACTGGGTTCGGGAGCCGGTTACGCGAGAGGAAGGTATTAGCACCCTCTCGCGTCCATCGTACCCGATGGGATCCACGCTTGCTTGCTCGATCAAAGGGTGATAAAAAGATACTGGAAAAAAGGAAGTGGAAAAGGAATGGAAAGAGAAAGAGAAACAAATGTAGGGAAAATAAAAGAAGTGCTCGCATGGGCCCTACCCCACTGCCTACGTATCTCATCGGGAACATGAGAATCAGAGCGACGTAGTTCCCCTAACTAGGGATGGATTGTTTGTGTTTTTAGGGAACGGCTGACGTTCTAGCTCAGGTGTTGCAGGCTCGACGGTCCGAGTGCGTTACCATCTTGCAAGAGAACGAGAAGAAGCGCGTTCATACGTCGAGAATGAGTGAGATGAGAAAAGAATTCCCGAAGGAAAGACGTTATTGTTTGTTTTTGTCTTTTAAAAGTTTTTTTTATTTGTTTGCATATGACAGTGTATCTGAATCTTAGTCATTGGAATGTGTACATTCTCACATTCCAAGATGGAATGGGTAAGAAAGCACACTAAGAGTGAAGAAGACCCCCACACTTAGCACCAATTGTCAAGGTTCAAACACACTAGCATACTTGTGTTTATTAAGTGTTTTTGTTGGTTAAGAAATGAAGAAGTGTTTTATTACTTGTACCTTCAACAAGTATTGCATTTAAGTCCCTCACACAAGATCAAATGTTTAACACATTGACCCAAGATGGGCTATATGCTACACATTCTAAGATTATAAGAGAAGATCCCTTATAATCTTTTCTTTATGTGAAAGGCCTAAATGCAATAAATGCCTACCTTTATTACATATTTTTGAATTTTCTTTAAGAGATGAGAAGAGAGACTCAAGAGAGGAGAAAAAGGTAAAATCTAATGGGGACTAAGACACACCCTAGTGTTCTCATGCATGGATATCCTAAGGTTAGTGAGGTTTAAGAGAGAAGAAGGAAACCCCTTAGTGTTGTATGTGCTCCTTGCTTGAAGAGAAGATAAGAGAGGATGAGAAGAAGAAGAGAAGAAAGCTTAGTATTCTTCTTACTTCTTAATGAAGTTAAGAAAAAACCTAAGAAGGGATGGTGTAAAATTAAACAAATGATAGCATTACATGCTTCACAATCACACTTTGAAAGCATTAAAGGAGTTAAGGGAAGAAGGTAGGATGTGGAAGCATATCCACATCCAATTTACTTACCATTTGCACCTAAAATGTTAGAAATATCACATATGAACAAATGATAAGCAAGTAAGCACACAACCAAAGAAGAAACAACAATTGAAGGCTCAAACCACTTAGGGGCAGTAGCTAAAGGTTCTAATTGACTCCTAATAGTAGTGCATCTAAATTGGGTAAAAGAAGTGAGGGTAAATTCTAAGTAACTACCTTTACTTGGGGAAGAAGAAAGAAGATGAAGAAGTAAGAAAGATGATGTTAGAATGGCCAAACAAACAAAGTTAAATCAAGTTCTAGAATTCAAACATGTCTTAAAATGCCCTATAAATGTCAATTACAAGTTATTTAAGTCCATTACAAAAGCATACAATCATTGGTGAATGAATGAAGAAGAGATGAAGTGAAGGAGTTTTCATGTTTTGAATGCATTTAAGTCACCTACATGAGATGGAATGATCATACATTTATGGAATGAGTTGAGAATGAATGAGGTCAGTATGTTAACATGTTCAAGATGTAATTGATCATGCATGAATGAGCATACAAGTATGAATGGAGGAATATAAATGCAAGCACAAGTCATTTAGGTCAAAAAATATTCACATAAGATGTTCAACTTTAGATGAGTAATCAAGACATGGCAAAATGATGCACCACTGACCAAATATGATTCATGCAAGTTTTAAGGTATCTAAAATAACCTAAAAATAAACCTCAAACAATGGCACAAGTGCCTTTCATCAATTAAAGTTATGTTCATGCAATTAGAGCTCAATTAGAGGTACCTTAAAGAACAATTCAACTAAAAATAGCTAACCACATCCAAAAATTATGAAACTTGGTCAAGATAATCTACAAACAGGAGCAAAACATGTCACAAAATTTCATCCAAAGATCCACAAAATTAGTCATTCAGATTAGGGGCCAAAGAGAGTGAAGAACTAAAGTTAATCATGCCAAAGAGTGAAGTCAAAATGTAATAAAAAATGTTTAAAAAAAAAAATGGTTTTATGTAGTTTGATGTGATATGAAATGAATGCAACAAGAATGAACCAAAAATGTTTAATGGTTTAAGAGAAATAAAAGTTTGAAGTAAAGGTATGAAAATAGAGACAATTTCCAAAAGAAATAAAAGAAAATCAGGAATTAATATGCAAATATTCACAAAATTGGAATTAAAAATACTAGAAAATTACTTTAATATGTCAAGATGCAACATGAATATTTATGGAATTTTTAGAGATATTTTGGTATTTTTAAAATGTAATTATGAAACGTGTAGAAAAATGGAAATAAAAAAAGAAATGCAATGTGGATGGGGGGTGCAGGCGTAGTAATTCAACAGTTCAGAATGATTGGGCTTGAAAACATGGGAGGTGTGGATAGCATTCTAGCTAAGGTCCAATAACGCGCAGTACACAATAGTCATCATGGAGCTCAGTCAACAATAGTCAAAGACGCACAAGCCATTGGATCAAGTCAAGTCAATGTAAAAGTCAAGGTAATCAAATCAAGCATATCACATTGCTAGTACACACTAATAACCATGTACACACGCGCATGCTAATCATCAGATGGAAAAAATGAAGCACGTGACACACACCCTCTCCATTTATTCGCTGGCACCACCACCACCCTTGGATCAAAACAAATCAACGGACACGACTTAAACTGGCATGTAAACCCTAATGAAACCTCACCGGCCGGAGAGGGACCTCCGGTCACCTTCTCCGGCCACTCTCCGGCACTGCAATCAATCAAACATTCCAGAAATTTATGCAATGCACATCAAAATGTTCAGGAAGTCACATAGAGCATGAATCTAGGCTTATTTTTCACAAACAACACACAAACAGAGAGAATCGAAGCAATGAAATTAGCCCTAGGTTTTGGATCTAAGCTTCTAAGAAGCTCTATCAACTAGCCAGATGGAGGAATGCTCTTAGTGAGCTCAAATCATCACAACACAAGCTAAACAGAATGTAAATCGTGCCAAGAAAGTTTGAGATATTGAAACCTGAAAATGTAGGAAACTGGAGTTGAAAGAAAACCAGAGAAATGTGCTTCCTCTTTGATCTTCAAGTGGCCAAATAAAGGCTCACAAATCCTTGCAAATGTTGATGAAATTCAATATGCAGTGAAAGACACTTCAATCTCTTCAATGTTACCAAGCTTCAATGTGTTCTAATGCTGCTTGATATTGAAGCTTGAAGATGGATTCAGATGTAGATGATGATGAAATCGTGTGAGAGGAAGAGAAACTTCAGAGAGAGAGCTTGCGAATTTCAGAGGAAAAATGAGAATGAAGTGTTGTTGTGAAATTATGAAGGAGATTTGGTTATATAAGTGTGGTTAAAGGGGAACTGTGGTGGTTAACTGAGTGAGTTAGGGTGAGTTGGAAGGGTTAAATGAGTCCACCCTAACTAACTGAGTCAAGTTAGTTAGGGGGCGAGTGATCAAGGTTGGGTTATGGTGAGGTCAAGCTCATGACACTTGTAGTGAGGATGAGAGTGAGGTGGTGTTATGCAGCAGTAGCTTGTGGTGGAAGTTTTGCAAATTTCCCTTCTCATGTAAGAAGTAACAAAGTGGAAGCACGTGCAAGAATGTTTGGGCAAATAAGGAAAAGAAATCAGCTGGTGATGGTGAAGTGTTTGTGGTGTGACTGAACCAAAAACAATGTGTGAACTGCTACACATGACAGTCAATGCATCAATGCAGATGGTGATGTTTGAACATGGATTTCTTTATGATCAAGGCACGAAAATGAATCATCTTGGTGTCAATGGATTGAGGATGCATCATAGGACAATTTTGGTGTTGGACTTGAGTTGAAAAGGTACCTCAAACATGTCTAAAAATCATCATAAACAGATGGAAAAACGACTGGTGCATGGGCGAGCAATTTGTGGCATGGCATGGCAAGCTGGCCTAGTGATTTTCAGCATGATCACATCAACTTTGGACCAATATCTCTACCTCATAACTTGATCAAATCAAAAATTGTCCAACATGAACATTGAAGGTGACACTACAAGGAACAACTTTGATGTTGAAAGTTTTCTCATTTGAGGCCTCTAACTATGTATAATTGATCAATACATTTGGCCCACCAAGTGTTTGAGAAAATGACTGCGCGCGTGCCCTGAAAATCTTGGTCATGACCTAGTTTTGAACCTACTTTGCTCAAACTTTGATCAATCATATCTCACTCAATTTTTATTCAATAGAGATGTTCCACATATGGATGTGAAGCTTAAAACAAGATCTTTTGTTGTGGCCGAGTGGAATTTTCATTTGGTACTTCAATTTTAAATGGCCTTGGTTCAAACTCTGATGCAAAATGGCCAAAACTTGCTATTTTTAGTAACCCTTCTTCTTCCAAAAATGGCAACTTTCCACCTCTTGATTTTTTTCATGATTCCTTTGGAGTTTCTTGACCAAATTTTGTACATTGGACACATATAACATGAATTTTATGGATTTGGCCTCAAAAAGTCAAGAGTTGACTTTTTCCTCTGATTATTTGACTTGGCCCCAATTTTCCTGATTTTTTATCTTTATTCCAATTGAACCACTTCTAAAACCAATTGAGAGGTAATTTTCCATACACATACACTTAAGAACATGTAGAATACCATGACATCAAGTTTTGTCCAAAAAATCAAAGATTCCCTGATTTAATGGGAAACCCTAGTTTTGGTGTCCACCTCCTAGGAGAAAAATGTGCAGTCTTCAATTTCAAATTCCTCAGAGTATGTTGTGTATCCTCTTAAAGGATAATGAAATATGCCATTTGAGGGTGACTTTGGATCAATGAGCCATCTCCTTTGAGGGTTTTCCTTCAGTTCTTTTTGGATCCCTTGCATAGTGAAGTATGTATTGCTCCAATCTCCTATTGAATCTCACTTTCTTGAGGTGTTGGATGGTCAATTGAGATAATATGATACATGAAAGACTTCTTGGCTTGCCTTGAGGCAACTTGACTGACCTTTTTGTGCTTTGAATGATCCCTTGATTGTCCACCTTCCACCTGATCACATGCCTTGATGGTAAGAGGGATGCTATGCTTCATTTTTCTATGTTAAATGCAATGCAATGCTAATGAGATGGATATGATATGATAGATGATAATGCTATGCTAAGATGACAAAAAGAGAGAGCAAATTTTGGGGTATTACACTATCCTCCTTATAAATTCTACAACTATCCACCAACTCTGGAAATCTCCTGATCTGTCAGTATCCAATCGCCTACTTGATCTAAGGACGCAAACCATTCTCAAACTTGATGCACTTTGAGAACTAAGTAGCCACTTCACTATAATGCGAATAGAACTTAGCAAGTTCCACAAATTTGGAAGCATACTCAGTAACAGTCAAACTACCTTGCTTCAGCTCCAAAAACTCAATCTCCTTCTTCCCACGAACATCCTCAGGAAAATACTTCCTCAGGAACTCCCTACGGAACATAGCCTAGGTAACAATTTCACCCGACATTCCCAACACCTGACAAGCGTTGACCCACCAGTCATCAGCCTCCTCAGCTAGCATATGAGTACCAAATGTTAAGTGAAAAATATGACTTAAATTGAACCATTTTTCTTGGAAATTTTTAACTCATTTTTCATGTTTTAATGGATATATTTCTTGTTCTTGTGTGATTCTTCAACATATTGCAAATACCTTTGGATCCTTTGATGTGTGTGTTCTTGTGTAGGATATAGGCATAGAAAATCAATGATTAAGACATAAAAGATTGGACAAGGAATCCAAAGAAATGAAGAAGAATTAGCAATATTCGTTGTGCGAACACCAGTGAGCAGCCAATGAATATTCGTTGTGTGAAGTTGCAGTGAGGTCCCAACGAGCTGAAAACCTTGGATGGCAGTATGAAAAGGACCCAAACTTCGTTGTGTGAGGCTTTAGCAAAGAAGTTTGTTGTGCAAAGAATACGTTTGTACTGTGAACTTAGATGTTTCCAAGGGCGGTTTAACTGTTCCTGAGGCACTTAAAGTGCCTAAAAGTGATCTTCGCGGTGCGAAGAAGGTGTTCGCTAGGCGAACATGACAGATTTTTTGTTTTACTATATAAGTGTTTTCTCTTGCTTTTTAGAACATAACTTTCAGAACTTATATAACATATATTTTGAGCATTATAACTTTATCTCTCTTCATTTCAAAGCATATTTTAGAGAGAGAAACACAAACCCTAAGGGGAAGATGGTAAGGGCTTTGATCTCTTGTTGGGATTGGATGTAATCTTTTGATACCTTATGTATTTCATCTAATCTATGTATTGTGAACTAGTTTTGATTCAATATTGATGTTGTCTTTGATTTCTTATTTGTGGGTCTTGACAAAACCTTTTCAAATATTAGATCTTAAATATTCATCTATCAATGAGCAAACTTTTGACATAGTCTTGTAAGTTGATATTCACTTGTATCTTCTATTTTATTGTGTTGATTAGTAACATGAGTAGCATGAGTAGGATCAATACGATATTGTGAGGATGCGTGATAATAAAGATGAAGAACTATGTGTCATACCCCAAATTTTGACCACTAAGATTTCCCATCATTGTGCAAATCAACATCACAATATGGAGGAACCTTCATACCTCATCAGTCTCCCCAAAGATGGGTGACCGTTCACTACAAACAACAATTAGGGTTTCAAGCCCTCTCAGAGCCTTAGACAAAGGATCAATCAAGAATTGACATGATCTTCAACTTGTATAACCTCTCAAACATCCACAATGGATCAAGAGGACTCCCACATCAAGAATCAAGCACAAGGTTGCAGCCTTCCAGGTGGATTAAGCCTCAAGATCGCCAGTGTCACCAAATTAGGGTTTTGGTCGACCAGGGCCTCCAGATGGAAATTTTCCTATGGGCATGAGCCAATGCTTCAAAGCATGACCTAAGATGCTCCATGTAACATCATAAACCCAATCATCAAGTCAATTTAACCCCAGGGGATGCATTCATCAAAAATCAAGAATTAGGGTTTCTTGACCTAATTCACCCCTAAGTTAACTTTTGGGACAAAACAGGAGCCAAGACCTCAAGACATGAGTTTAGGGTCTCTAATACACTACATTGATCCATTTGTAACAATGGGTTGATCCAAGAAGCTTGATGCACAAGTTTCAATTTCATCTGAACCACAATTAGGGTTTCACGGAAAAAAGTCAATTGTGCCTTTGACTTTTGACCCAGGCATGCTCCCAAACTTTGGGACATGATTCAATACACCCTGTAACACCTATAAAATCAATCCATCAAGTTTGATTTAGGTCAAGGACTTGATTTCATAGAGGATCGCACAGTTTGGAATTCATCTGATAAAAAGTCAATTGTGCACAAAAGTCAACTTTGACTTTTTGAGATTTTTCACAATTATGGTTCTTTAACCCTAAAATGATGTTAATGTGTGATTGGAATCATCATTCATCAAGAAAAATCAAGAAAAGTGGGATAACTTGTAAAAGGGGTAACCATTAAAAAACTTAGAAATTTTCTAAGTTATGGAACAAAGTGGCTAGGGTACCAACTTTGGAAGATCATAACTCCTAAACCACAAGGCCATTTTTCCCCATCCAAAGCTGGATTTGTAGCTCTCATGGCCCTCTAATAAAGCTTCAAACACAACTCATTCCAATTTGTCATACCCCAAATTTTGACCACTAAGATTTCCAATCATTGTGCAAATCATCATCACAATATGGATGAACCATTAGTCTCCCCAAAGATGGGTGAGCATCCACTACAATCAGACTTAGGGTTTCAAGCCCTCTCTGAGCTCTTAGACAAAGGATCAATCAAGAAATGACATGATCTTCAACTTGTTTAGCCTCTCAAACATCCACAAAGGATCAAGAGGACTCCCACTTCAAGGATTAAGCACAAGGCTTCTCCCTTCTAGGTGGATCAAGCCTTAAGATCGCTAGTGTCACCAAATTAGGGTTTGGTCGACCAGGGCCTCCAGATGGAACTTTTCCTCTAGTCATGAGCCAATTCTTTAAAGCATAACCCAAAATACTCCATGGAACCCCATGGACCCGACCATCAAGTCAATTTAGCCTCAGGGGATGCATTCATAAAAAATCAGGAATTAGGGTTTCTTGACCTAATTCACCCCTAAGTTGAATTTTGGGACTAAACATGAGCCAAGACCTCAAGAGGGGATTTGAGGGTCTTAAATACATCACATTTATCCATTTGCAACAATGGATTGATCCAAGAAGCTTGAGCAACAAGCATCAGAACCACAGTTAGGGTTTCGCGGAAAAAGTCAACTGTATCTTTGACTTTTGACCAGGACATGCTCCCAAACCCTAAGACATGATTCAATACAACCTATAACACCTATGAAATCAATCCATCAAGTTTGATTTAGGTCAAGGACTTGATTTCATAGAGGATCGCACAGTTTGGAATTCATCTGACAAAAAGTCAACTGTGCACAAAAGTCAACTTTGACTTTTTGAGATTTTTCACAATTATGGTTTTTTAACCCTAAAGTGAATTTAATGTGTGATTTGAATCATCATTCATCAAGAAAAATCAAGAAAAGTGGGATAACTTGTAAAAGGGGTAACCATAAAAACTTAGAAAATTTTCTAAGTTATGGAACAAAGTGGCTAGGGTACCAACTTTGGAGGACCATAACTCCTAAACAACAAGGCCATTTTCCCCATCAATGTTGAATTTGTAGCCCTCATGACCGTCTACAAAAGCTTCAACTACACCTCATTCCAATTCATTATGGATTTTGAGTTATTGAATGATCAAAGTGGCTGAAAACATGAAATGCCACTTTTTCCAACACTTAGTGAAATTTTCACTAAGTCAGAATCTGCCTTCACTTTTTTCCAAATGTAGGGGCATTTTTCACTTGGATCCAAAAAGTATCAAAACCAATTATGATCAAACAGTTATTGTATCATATGAGGGCTTTCCAAAATGGCCAAGAACTCCATCAAATTCCACTTGAGCCATGATATATGACAATGGCAATATGCCTTGCTGAAAACTGCCAAGGCCAGGCAGAATTTTGCACTTTTGCTCGATTTGGAAAAATCAGATAATTCCAAGCCTTGTCATCACTTTGGACACATCTGAGGATCAAATCTAAAGGGAACAAACAATGATCCAAGCCTCCAAAGTCTTTGGAACAAGAAGTAGCATGCCAAGTTTAGAAATCCCTAAAAGAGGGACAAGACTCCAATTTTGGATTGAAGCATTTAATGGATGCACCAAGGTGGCAAGGACTGACACATTTGCAATTGAGTTCAGTCAAGAATGATCCAACAACTAGGGAACCACAACTCTGTGCTCTAACCTCTAGTCAATGGCTAGAGGAGACTTGGATCCCTATTGATCAACATTGGCCAAACCACTGCTGCAGTTGCCATTCACTATTGATCCCAAAACAAACTTGCTCTACTATAAATAGAGCTCATTTGTGCTCAGTTTGAGTACACCAAAGCCATCAAACAGATGCTTTCCTCAAAATCTCTTTCTCTAGGCAAAAATACCTTCTTTAGCAAGGTAACTCTGAGTTTTTGAGTTAAAGAGCAATTCCACCACAGCTTATGATCCAAACACATCCAATATGTCATATCTAAGCTATCCAAACTCACACAAGTGACCTGTAATCCTTAAATCTCAAAGTCACCTCTCAAAACCTCAAAATAGGCCTTTTAGTGCATTTTTCAAGCCATGTATTGAATAAATCACTTTCCAAACTAGATAAAACCTCAAACACACTCCAAATATCATCCTTGAACTGTCCCAAATGGTTCCCCCCATCTGGAACACCATTTGAGGGAGTTGCTATTTTGGCCACTTTTGCCCCTTTTGCAAGAAAGAGCTCAAACTCACCCCTGAGGTTTCCAGCTGATTCCAACCATCCTAAAAGCTTCTAAAAGATCATTTGAAAGTGTCCAAAGCATCAAACCATTTCTGGAACAAGAAACTTGGCAGATTGCACAAAAACTCCAAAAGCTCAAAAAGAGGTAAGCATCATGACTTGAACTTTCCAAAATATGCATTGCTTTGAGGTTCACTGATCATGCACATCTTGTACATGTTATATGTGTTGTGTTTGCACCAAATTTCCATGCAATTCTTGCCTGTATCATGAGATAGCACAGAAAATGCAATTGGAGGCCTATTTCAAAACCACTATCGGGTTTTAAAATAGGGACATGATCTTGAAAAACTACCACCGCCATTGGTTTCCTTAGGAAATTCTAGGCAGGATAGACCTAAATTTTGTCTCAATCCATGGAGAAATGAGAAAGTTATGGCCTTCACGTTTCTGAGCCAAAACTTGCCTTGCCTTGCCTTGGCCAGGCCTGGAAAACAAGGCAAGCCTTGTGTATTTGTTGGTTTGTTTCAATCAACGGATGTATCACCACCCCAGTGGTAAGGCGCGCGACCTATAACCTTGAGGTCATGGGTTCAAACCCCACCCAGACCATTTTGTGTTTTCTCACATTTTTGCTATTTTTTCCAATATTTTCATGTTTTATTAATTAATTGGAAAATTAATAAATCCTTCAATTTTAATTATTTTTTATTGTTTCTTTTTGCAAAAAATCACAAAAATATTGAAATATTTTATTCAACAAAAAAACCAGATTTATATTATTTATTTAATATAATTAGTATTTTTGTGAATAAATTTCTTTTTAATTGTTTTTTAACATTTAAAAGTGAATATTTACTTTGAAAATCAAAACCAAATGAGTTTTAATTCATCTTGTGATTATTCCCTCATTTTTCAAACCTTAAACAAAAATCACAAATGGTTTATTCAAACTTATTTGGCATTTTTATCATTTTTATTTGATTTTCTTTAAATATTTACTTTTAAAGAAAAGCAAAATTAGGGTTTCTTTGATTTTCACCCTCACAAAAAACATTTTCAAACTTTGGGCCTCTATTAGAGTGTAAGACCCAACCCCCTTTGAAAACCAAAACCATTTTTGGGCCGCAGTCATTGTATAAGACCCACGGTGTTTTCAAAACCTCGGCGCGATCGTCGCCCTTTTTAAATTAACCATTGGGCTTCTCCTTGAGCTATAAGACCCATCTTTGTTCACTTTCAATCATTTTGGGCCTCTTGAGAGAGTGTAAGACCCACCCCCTTGTACAGAAAACCTTTCTTGGGCCTCAGTCACTTGTATAAGTCCCTGTACATAACGACAGTGCGATCACTGATAAAACCCTGGGCCTCTCCTTGAGCTATAAGCCCCAATTTTCCTTTCAAAAGCACTTTCTCCTTTGATTTTGTAACATACTGTTATTTTCAATTTCTTTGTTGAACAACTAACCAAACAGCATGGAAGCTCTACAACCGAGTAAGTGTTTACCCGCTTTCATTTACCGCTTTCATATGTATATAACTGTATTGTGGGGTTGTTTCACTGTAAGTCTTCTTTCATAAACTCATATCGACTGTGTAATACTAGTATAGATATTTAGAGTTTCCCCGGCAACTACGTCTAAAACTAGACAAAACCTCGTCTCCTTACATCCGACGTTCTCCCAGATATTTCAACATAACCTAAACCATGAGAATTTTCTTTTACAACAATTTTAGATAACTAGATCTAAGAAATCTCCCCCTTGAACAGTTCATATACAGAAGGCCAATGTTCCAAGTTAAACCCCTTCTGGAACTGTTCATCAGCCTCCTATTAGGCTTAGTGTAAGGACCCACAGGCTTCCTAAAAGCATCCCCGCCTCCTCTTGGGCGTTGTACAAGGACCCGTCGGCTTCTTAGAAGTTTTCACAGCCTCCTCATAGGCTTCGTATAACGATTCTTCCTCCGGGAAGATAGCCTCCTCTTGGGCTTCGTACAAATTGTCTCGTCGGCTTCTTAAAAGTTTTTCTCGCCTCCTCTTGGGCTTCATACAAATTGTCCCGACGACCTCTTAAAGGTATAGGAACAAAAATTAGTCATCTTAATAGAACAGTCTTTCAGAGAGTCTAGATCTTTCTACCACGAATGTACTGTCTCTTAATCTCTCTTAAGCATAGTACGAAAGATAAAACTCTAGACTTAGACAGTCTAATCTTCTTGAGTCTCGAAGACATTCTCAAGTTCCTCTCAAAAATAAGAAAAAACACCGTAAACTTGGGCAGTCTCAATACCCTTCGGATTCCCCATTTCCTTAAAGAACAGGAAATAATCCCGGTCCTCAGATCAAATCCATGAGTACAACATTACCAATATAAGAACTGATTTTCTCTTTTAACCAACATACTGGACCTGTCACTCAACTCAAACAGCAACCCTAGCCTCCCTCTCGGGATTTGTACGAGATACAAAACACTCTCTTGTTGAGTATAAAAGACTCTCTTGTTGAGTAAATTCTCTTTTAGCCTTCATCTCGCGCTTTGTACGAGATACAAAACACTCTCTTGTTGAGTATAAAAAGACTCTCTTGTTGAGTCGATCACCTTTAGCCTCTATCTCGGGCTTCGTATGAGATACAAATCACTCTCTTGGTGAGTATAAAAGACTCTCTTGTTGAGTCAAACCCTTTTAGCCTCTGTCTTGGGCTTCGTACAAGACACATATAAAAACACTCTCTTGTTGAGTCAACCATTTTAGCCTCTATCTCGGACTTCGTACGAGACATAAAAGCATCCTCTTGTTGGGTCAATAGCCTCCTCTTAGGCTTTGTATAAGGAAACCCCGGTTGAGTCAATCAACCTTTTAGCATCAAATCATGCTTTGGTCACAGCAGACAAACATCAATAACTCCTTTTCCTTCATCTAATTGTTGTAAGTGGCAAGCCTCTGGATTATTTATATCCACGCCACTGTCCCTCTTTTAGCATGAGAAGTTCCTAAGGAAAGATGGCATTGCTCTAAACTGAGTTAAAGTCTTCTCCTTCAGGTTGAAAATCCCCTATAAAGGAAATTATGGCATTACTGGATTCACATATCCCAGTTAAAGTAATTCTCCTTTATAATTAGTCACCCAATAGTTATGACAAACAGACCCCCTTTAGAGATGAAAAATTCTCTCTAAAGTCAACACCCTTCAGCTTCACATCTTGGGCTTTGAACAAGATATAAACCACCTTTAGCTTTATGTCTTGGGCTTTGAACAAGACACCAAAAAACCATTTCCTCCCATAGAATAGTAGGAACTACGATCGCTCTGATTTCCCTATCCCGGGAATACGTAGGCATAAGATTGACAAAGAATCTTACTGAGCACTCTAATCGAAAAACCCCAAAGTCCCCTACCTCCAGCCAATCTAGCATAGTATCCCAACGAATTCCCCATGAACAATCCTGGTATTTTGTTCTGAATAAAATAAGCAGAGAGATACCCACGAACTAAAGCCGCATTTGTAAACCAACAGTTTTGACTATTTCTCTTCCTTCATCAGCTTCAATAGGATAAAAAATGAACCGAACTATAGTACCAAAGCGATAGTGATTCGAAACCACAAAAAATGCGCTACAGAAGATTGGCGACCACAGTGGGAGCGACTTGGTAAGATCTTGTCGTCCCCATTTTCCACAGAAAAAATGGCGCCCATCGTGGGGCCAAATAATGAAATCTTGTCTCTCTTATCTCTCTGGTTGAAACCTTCTCTTTGGACGAGTCCTTGGGTTAACAAGGTATCACCGTATGACGGTTCCATTGGGGAATGTCATTATTGCTAGGATCGGCCCTCACTAGGATCTTAGGTAAAAAAAAACCTTTAAGTTGGGAAGGTACCACAGAATGGCGACTCCTTCGGGGAGCCATTTTCTGTTAGGATCATAGGATTCATAGCTCTTAAAAAGTCTAGGACATTAGGACAAATATATATACTGCTTTTCCTAATTGACATCTGTGTTTATTTTTCTGCTAATGGGAATGCGTGTGATGCCGCATGTGGAAAGATTGAGTATACACCTAGGAAAAACCTCTTTCAGTAGTGCGGAAGCTATCGGAAATAGTTGTCACGCGATACTACCCTCTTCTGAGATTCTTCGAAATACATCACCTAGCACGGTTCTCGGCCCGCTGATGTTATCTCGACAAGAATCAATGCTTTTGAGAGACAGGTACAAAAATCACTAGTATAAACCTTTGGGATGGGTAGAACCTTGACTTCATGACACCGACCCTTTGATCCTTTGTTTTTTCTATGTTTTTGTGTGCTGCATTCATGCATTCATTTAAAAAAAAAACATTAAGTGAAAAAATTTTCTCTTCTAGTCTCTCTTTTTCAAATTAAACTAAGACAATGATTGTAAATGTCAGAGAGAAAAGGATTGTGCTCATGGATTTCGGTAGACGAAAAACTCACAAGTATACCTTCAAGGTTCCAAAACTAGAGGATTTAAGAGGATTAGCAAGGATGATCACTAATCCTGACGCTTTCAGAGCCAAGTACGGAGGTCTGCTACCTCTGTTAAGGGTCCATGTAATTGAGGGAATCCTGGAGGCACTCATTCAGTTTTACGATCCGGTCTATCACTGTTTCACATTCCCGGATTACCAGCTCGCACAAACGCTGGAGGAGTATTCTCATCTGATTGATCTACCCATTACTGATCAAGCTCCATTTTCTGGACTGGAAGAAATTCCAAAGGACCAGACCATTGCAAAAGCAATCTATTTGGATGAGTCAGAAGTCAAGACTCACATGACCACCAAGGGAGGAATCCCAGGTTTACCAGCCAAGTTTCTGGTAAAGAAGGCTCTGTACTTTGCTAGTATAGGGAACGTGACTGCTTTTGAAAGCATCTTTGTTTTACTCACCTACGGGTTATTTTTGTTTCCCAACATTGATAACTTCGTCGATATCAACGCCCTTAAGGTTTTTCTCATTGGAAATGCCGTACTAACCTTGCTCGCAGATGCGTATCATTCTGTACACTTAAGGAATTTATACAGCAGAGGAATGATCACGTGCCGTGTACCCCTGCTATATAAGTGGTTTATCTCCCATTTTCCTAAGTCTGCCGCTTTTTGGGATCATAAGAGTGCCTTACGTTGGTCGCAGAAAATCATGTCTCTTACCAACTCTGATATAGATTGGTACAATCGAATCTATGAAGGGATCAGGATCATTGATCGTTGTGGAAACTTCCCCAATTTACCCCTCATAGGAACTCAGGGAGGAATCAATTACCATCCAGTTTTAGTTTGTCGTCAATTTGGATACCCAATGAGGGATGTCCCGTGTAATGCTCATTTGGAAGGTCTTTTCTTCAAGGAAGGAGAAAATGACAGGACACTAAAGATGGAAATAGTGCACGCTTGGAAACATGTTCATAAGAAAGGACGGGAGTCTCTAGGAAAACCAGACTGTGTCTCGGTGGAGCCTTATCTCCACTGGGTACAAACTAGAGCTCTCAAGCTAAAGATGCCTTATCCTCGTCACGGAGTTCTTCCGCCGAGGGAATCTGTCATGTACTTCATGACTGAAACGGAAAAACTTCAGGTTACTCTCAACAAAGTTCAACAGAAAAGGAGGTCTTGGAAGAATAAGTACCGCATTCTCAATGTAGAGTGTACCAAAATACAGCAACTGCTGAAAGATAAGGATGCTCTAATTGAGATTTTGGAGCAACATGTTGTAGAAAATCAGGATGACCAAAGGAATTTGCTCGCTTCTTTCACTTGGCAAAGGAATGACAACCCGACAATGGCCCAAGAGCCCCGGTCCAAGAAAAGGAAAGTACCAGAATCAGCACCCGAGTTCTCCTTAGAGAGGACTCGGGACCCATTAGCTTAGGTTTCTGTTTCCGCACCTTGTAATTTACTGTATTTCTATTTCCGCAATCCTTTGAATTCAATAAAATGGGGGTGTCCCCACTGTTTGATATTTGCAATCTAATTGTCGAAGTTTATTTTGATTAAACAAAAAAAAAACAATTAATATAATCATTGCATTCATCATTCTCACATCATGTATTCTTCTTACCTACGAATCTCACGTCTGTGTCTCGGTTCTAGAGCCAAATTGTCTCATTCGTATAATACTCGGGCCAGTCGTCAAAAAAATATGATGATCTCGAGGAAGAGAACAGAGAGTTGAAAGAAGAGATTGACGCTCTAAGAGAGGATATGAGAAAGCTTCGTAACGACATGCAAGCCATGGTAGAAGCTTGCCTACAAAGAACTGTGATCTCAGAGATCACCTCAACGCCCATAGTGGAGAAGTATGATCCTAGGTATCAAATGCAGAAAGTTCGTCCTTGGGGCATGCCTGTTAACTATATCCCGGAAGGATATGTTCTGCCGATCACTGAAGATCAGGGAATCATAGCAGAAGCCGTTGGGCCTGAAGGTTACAAACTTCGGGAAAGCGAGGATGCTAGAGGCATAATGAGGACTCCTGAAGGTTACAAACTTCAGGAAGCGCCAAGATTCACTGCCGTAGTAACGGTACCACCCCCTGTGGTGCACACTGTCCCGGAAGGACAGATTCCACAGTTACCTTCTGGTAGAAAGGACAACATGTTCGACAGAATGGATGAATTCTAGGAATAGTTCTTGGAAATGCAGAAGGAACTGCAAGCTATTCACGGTCAGGATTTATTTGGAAAATACGCCGTGGACCTCTGCTTGGTCCCCAATGTGAAAGTTCTGCACAAGTTCCAAGTGCCCGACTTTGAAAAATACAAGGGTAATTCTTGCCCTCAGAGTCATCTGGTGATGTACGCTCGGCGAATGTCAGCTCAGACAGAGAACCAGGATCTACTGATTCACTACTTTCAGGAAGGTTTAACCGGTGCCACATTAAAATGGTACATGGGTTTAAACCGCACTACGATTAGAACTTTCAGAGATCTTGGCATTGCCTTCGTCCAACAATATAAATACAATTTGGACATGGCACCAGACAGAGATTAACTCAGATCAATGTCGCAAAAGGACAAGGAAAAATTTAAGGAATACGCTCAGAGATGGCGTGAAATTGCCGCTCAAATTTGTCCACCTCTTGAGGAAAAAGAGATGACAAAGATCTTCTTAAAGACCTTGAGCTCATTTTACTACGAAAGAATGGTAGCCAGTGCGTCCGGTGACTTCACCGAGATGGTAGGCATGGGAGTTCGTCTTGAGGAGGCCGTCCGGGAAGGACATTTAGTAAAAGACGTTGGATCATCAAGTAGTACAAAATGATACGGTAGTGCTCTCCCTAAGAAAAAAGAGCAAGATATCGGGAATATCTCTCTCGGAAAGCAAAGGCGATAGTACCAACCAGTAGCAGTTGTAACTTCTGCTATCAACCCTACGCCTGTTCCTACGTATCAACCTCAGGTTGCACAGAGCCAACCAAATCAACAGCAATTTCAGCAAAGGACACAACAACCTCTTCAGCAGACTCGTCCTCAATACAACAACAACCGTACAACACGGCCACCAGGATTTGATCCTATACCCGTATCGTACGCATAATTATTTCCATTACTGATGGTCAAGGGGCACGTCCAGACTAAGTCTCCTCTTACAGTACCGGAAAATCCACCTTTTTGGTTTAAGGTGGATTAGACTTGCCCTTACCATCAAGGAGGACCAGGGCATAACATAGAAAGCTGTCTCAGTTTCAAATCCGACGTGCAAAAGCTTGTTAGGAGCGGGGTCTTATCTTTCAAAGATACGAATCCGAATGTTCTCACGAACCTGCTGCCTCAACACGAGAAGGCTACAGTCAATTTGATAGAGGGAGAGTCTAACAACACCTATCAAATTCACGATGTACTCTTATTGAAGGCCAACTTGGTCAAGCTGCATTGTAGACATAGTGGATATGGCCATGTGCCACCTCATAATTATCACCAGTGTGATATTTGCTCTAAAAACAATCAAGGATGTCCTGTGGTGCAATCAGCTCTACAGGAACAGTTGGATTTCGGAGGGATCCAAGAGCACCGAGTTCGTGGGGTTAACATGGTTTATACGAATTCCAACATCATTCAAAACCACGATATCCGTGCAATGAATGTCAACTTGGTGGCAATGCACTAAAGGCAAAGCCAGTATCATAATCTGCCGCGTCACGATTATAATTCCTGTCTGACTTGCTCGGTAAACAAACAGGGATGCTCTTTTGTACAAGAGGCCCTCCAGCGTCAGATGGATCTTGTCCAGGACTACCATGATAGGAATCATTATCAAATTAACATGATTCAAATCTTCGATATTCGCTTGATGAATACCAGCCTGGTGGAGTTACATGCTAAACAGGCCCGGCTCGGGTTCATGGTATCAGATGATTATCAGGGCTGTAAAGCGAGTTGCGAAGACGATCAGGGTTATGCCCTTGTCCAGGAAACACTTCAGCACTTGTTAAACCACTGGTGGCTTCCAATCTATATGGATGAAGACACGCAACAAATCAGTGTGGTTGATAGGAACCCTACTCGGAATCGAAGTCAGGATGTTCGATCTACGGAAACAGATCTAGTAAGGTTACACTGTATTCAAAGCGGACGTGGCCAGGTGCCACTAAACAACTATGAGCGGTGCAGAGTTTGCTCAGTGGATAATCAAGGATGCTACCTCGTGCGAGCAGCCCTTCAAGGTCAGTTGGACCACAAAGAGATTCAACCATGGTCAAGTTCTGGATCAGTTAACTACTTCGCTGATCAAATTGAGGACGTTGTCGTAATATCTAATCATCAGAGAACTAGGGATGTTTGTACCATTATCCCTCTACTTGACGAATCGAGAGTTCCCAACCGGGAACGGATCGAAATTACTTACGATGGTCGAAAAAATCAGAAGGCTCCCATAGTCATCTATCTACCGGGATCGCTACCATATAAATCAACTAAGGTTATCCCATACAAATAAGGTGCAACAACAATTGAGAATGGAAAGGAAATTCTGTTACCCTCCGTCGTGAATATTGCAGACATCAGTCGAGTAACACGGAGTGGTCGAATCTTCAATAGAGGAGTTGGAGAACCCAACAAAGAAAAGGAACCTCAGACAGAAGTTCCCGACCCACCAGTCGGTCAATCCAGTAATCCCGATCTTTCAAAAAATAATGATGAGATGTTGAAGCTCATCCAAAGGAGTGAATACAACATTGTTGACCAACTGTTACAACCTCCTTCAAAGATCTCGGTATTATCACTGTTACTTAGTTCAAAAGCCCACAGAGAGGCTCTACAGAAAGTCTTAGAGCAGGCCTTTGTGGAACAGGATGTAACAATTAGACAGTTCGATAGCATTGTCTCTAACATCACTTCTTGCAATAACTTGGGATTTAATGATGAGGAATTACTTGAAGAAGGTCGCCGTCATAACATGGTGCTCAACATTACAGTCAACTGCCAGGACGATGCTTTAGCCATCGTACTGGTAGACACAGGGTCAGCCCTGAATGTTATGCCGAAGTCCACTTTGATGCAATTATCATTCAAAGGACCTCTGATGAAAACCATCGAGGTCGTCGTCAAAGCTTTTGACGGATCCAGAAAAAAGGTTATTAGCGAAGTCTACCTTCCTATAACTATTGGTCCTCATACTTTCCAAGTCACTTTCCAGGTCATGGACATCCGGGCAACATACAGTTGTTTATTAGGAAGACCTTGGATACATCAGGCTGGGGCGGTCACTTCGACCCTCCACCAAAAGCTAAAGTTCGTCCATAACGGCCGACTCATCACAGTCTGTGGAGAACAAACCTTGCTAGTGAGTAACTTTTCATTATCTACTCGTGTAGAACCCGAGGAGGTTGTTGGAACTCAGTTCCAAGCACTTTCGGTGAGCAATGAGAATCAATCAGAGAAAGGAACCTCGATTTACTCATACAGAGATGCTCTCGAAGTGATCAAAAATAACAATGCAAAAGAATGGGGATAGCTTGTAATTCCTACTGATAACAAAACAAAGAAGGGTCTTGGTTTTTCTGCAACCTGCACCCAAACAACTGCTGACGATGAAAGTCTTCGTCCCATTCAGGACTTCTTCCACAGTGGAGGTTTCCTTCATCCAGTGACTCAAGACGTGCATACCATCAATAAAGATGATTCCTCCGATACCGAGGAAGAATGGAAGTCCTATCTCAACGAGGACAGTTATACGTCTCAGGGCGAAACGCAGACTCCCTTTTGCTTTCCTACACAGAGTCCGAGATTTATACCGAGGTCAGATGTCGAAATGATGTACGGAGATTGTGATCCTGAAGGATGCCGGGCTCCGCCAAATTCATTAGAGGAAGACACTCTGATGAAAGACAACTTTGACCATGACTGTTATGGTCCAATGGATGGTCTGCCTATTTGGCAGCCTTACCCGGGAGACTTGGGGCAAGAAAGTCAGCCGAACAATGAAAATCAGCTGAGCATCATTGAAAAGAATACCTGCATCCCCACCATGTCATGGGATCAACACTCAGGTCATTTAGAAAATATCTCATATGATGATGAATTGGCAAAGTTTGCCGGACTAGAATTCATCAACTATGTTTTTCCCGAGGTCAACGTCATCGAGAAAGATGACTCCCCCAGTTCCAAAGAAGTGTGGGACACCTTAGGACAACCAAGTGGAAAATTTGACTTCATGGTTAAGTACACCGCTCCCGAAGACATCCAGCCAACTGGATGGGGAGATACAGCCGAGAGTACAAATACTACGCAAAATACAAATGAGGAATCCTCCTACGAAAACTCTGCATGGGAGATAGATTCCAATGATCTAGCTGCACCAGAAATCAGCGTCATTTCTGAAGACAAATCAAGGAAGGTGCCAGACTTTGTGATTCACCGAGGAGTTCGCCGCCAATGGGTCGCTGTCGATGTTCCGGATATTGTTCATAAGTCTAAGTAATTGCCATCTTTACTTTAACCTTTCACCTTGCCCATGTGAAATGGATGTTTTGATAGGGCTCACTTTCTGTAAATTTCCCTCTTCGCTTCACCCAAAGCGACAGAGTTTGTTTTATAGGGCTGTAGTTTCAAGAATCGACTTGTTCATTAATAAAATAATGTCGTTCTGTAATTTCCGCATTAATTGCTGTTTTCTCTTTTTGCTTTTTCAGAAAATGGTAATCCTAAAAAACAACTCAATAGTAAAAACAAGTAGTAAAAGAAATACACTGCACACACTTTTGTATTCTCTCTATCTCTTCTAAGCACAAATCATCACGTCGTGCAGATTGCTTGTTTTAAACCCCGTTGAAACATACAATCCGATGCCTTCTCCCGACTTTGAGTTCCCGGTATTTGGGGCTGAAGAAGAAGTTGACAACGAAATTCCAGAAGAGATCTTCCGACTACTCAGACAAGAGGAAAGGTCCATTAAACCTCACAAAGAGCCGTTGGAAATAGTCAACTTGGGTTCAGAAGAAGAGAGAAAAGAATTCAAGATTGGGGCACAGCTCAGTCCAACTGCCAAAGAGAGTTTGATGAAACTTCTCAAAGAGTTTCCCGATGTATTCGCTTGGTCCTATCAGGATATGCCAGGGTTAGATACCAGCATCGTGGAACATCATCTACCGTTGAGATCAGAATGTCCTCCAGTAAAACAAAGGTTGAGACGGACTCATCCAGACATGGCTGTCAAAATCAAAGAGGAGGTACAGAAACAGATTGATGCGGGTTTCCTCACTACGTCAGAATATCCTCAATGGTTAGCCAACATCGTAGCAGTTCTGAAAAAGGACGAAAAAGTCAGAATGTGTGTCGACTACCGAGATCTGAACAAGGCTAGTCCAAAGGACGACTTTCCTTTACCACACATTGACATGCTGGTAGACAGTACGGCAAAGTTCAAAGTTTACTCCTTCATGGATGGATTCTCGGGCTATAACTAGATCAAAATGGCGCCGAAAGACATGGAGAAAACTCCGTTCATTACCCCCTGGGGTACCTTCTGTTACAAGGTAATAGCGTTCGGTTTGAATAACGTCGAGGCAACCTATCAAAGGGCCATGACTACTCTGTTTCATGACATGATACACAAAGAAATCGAAGTGTATGTCGATGACATGATTTCCAAATCTAAAACAGAAGAGGAGCATGTGACCCACCTGTCAAAACTATTTGATCGGTTGAGAAAGTACAAACTTTGTTTGAATCCCAATAAGTGCACATTCGGTGTCCGTTCAGGGAAACTCTTAGGGTTCATCGTCAGCTAGAAAGGAATTGAGGTTGATCCTGACAAGGTCAAGGCCATTTAAGAAATGCCTTCTCCGAAAACTGAAAAACAAGTCAGAGGATTCCTGGGACGTTTGAACTACATCTCCAGATTCATATTCCTCATGATCGCGACATGTACGCCTATCTTCAAATTACTCAAAAAGAATTAGGATTGCGTTTAGACAGAAGACTGCCAAACCGCCTTCGACAGTATTAAGGAATATCTATTGAACCCACCAATTCTATCACCTCCAGTGGAAGGAAGACCACTGATCATATACCTCACAGTCCTAGAGGACTCGATGGGTTGTGTACTTGGCCAATAAGACGAAACAAAAAGAAAAGAGTCTGCCATCTACTATTTGAGCAAGAAATTCACCGACTGCGAGACTCGATACACTATGCTTGAAAAAACTTGTTGTGCTTTGGCTTGGGCAGCCAAATGTCTTCGCCAGTACATGATTCGTCACACTACTTGGTTAATCTCAGAAATGGATCCAATAAAGTACGTCTTTGAAAAACCTGCTCTCACGGGAAGAATTGCCCGTTGGCAGATGTTGTTATCAGAATACGACATCGAGTACCACGCTCAGAAAGCCGTTAAAGGGAGTATTTTAGCCGATTATTTGGCTCATCAACCGATTAACGATCAAGAATCAATCGGGTTTGACTTCCCAGACGAAGATGTCATGTACTTGAAAATGAAATATTGCGATGAACCGCTACCCAGTGAAGGGCTAGAACCAGGTTCCCAATGGGGACTAATCTTTGATGGAGCTGTCAATCATTACGGAAATGGAATTGGGGCAATCATCATAACACCTCAGGGTGCCCACATTCCTTTCACTTCCATACTTACATTCAAGTGCACAAACAACGAGGCCGAATACGAAGTTTATATTATGGGTCTCGAAGAAGCGATCGATTTAAGGATCAAAAACTTGGATGTTTATGGCGACTCAGCTTTAGTTATCAATCAGATCAAAGGAGATTAGAACATATACCAATCAGGAGTGATTCCTTACAAAGATTACCCTTCTTCAACAGAGTCGAGTTTCACCATATCCCTCGTGAAGAGAATCACATGGCTGATGCATTAGCCACTCTCTTTTCCATGATTAGTGTAGGTCAATGGAATGACATACCTAAGATCGACATAACGCGCCTTGAATGGACCGCCTACATCTTTGCGATTGAAGCAGTCATAGATGACAAACCTTGGTGTCACGATATCAAATGCTTCCTTCAGAAACAAGAGTACCCAACTGGGGCATCCAGGAAAGATAGAAAAACCCTCAGAAGGATAGCAGGCAGTTTCTTCCTGAGCGGTGATACACTCTATAAGAGGAACTTTGACATGGTCTTGCTCCGATGCATCGACAGACCAGAAGCAGACATGCTGATAAAAGAAATTCACGAAGGGTCCTTTGGCACTCATGCCAACGGACATACAATGGAGAGAAAAATTCTAAGAGCAGGGTACTATTGGTTGACAATGGAATCCGATTGCTACAAGTACATGAGGAGATGTCACAAGTGTCAGATATACTCAGACAAAATCCATGTACCGCCTACACATCTCAAAGTTCTTTCTTCCCCATGGCCTTTTTCCATTTGGGGAATATGATTGGCATGATTGAACCCAAAGCTTCGAATGAACATCGTTTCATCCTGGTAGCCATTGACTATTTCACCAAATGGGTCGAAGCAACGTCATACGCCAATGTAACCCGACAAGTGGTAGTCTGATTTATCAAAAACAATATCATCTGCCGTTATGGTGTTCCAAGCCAGATTATTACTGATAATGGATCTAACTTAAACAACAAGATGATGAAGGAGTTGTGTGCAGAGTTCAAGATTGAACACCATAACTCATCTCCCTACCGACCCAAGATGAACGGCGCGGTAGAAGCGGCTAACAAGAACATCAAGAAGATTATTCATAAGATGGTTGTAACCTACAAAGACTAGCATGAGATGCTACCCTTTGCCCTTCACGATTATCGTAAATCTGTCCGCACTTCAACAGGGGCAACCCCTTTCTCTCTAGAATATGGCATGGAGGCAGTGCTCCCCATTGAAGTAGAGATCCCATCAATCCGGGTATTGATGGAAGCTAAGCTTACAGAAGCTGAATGGTGTCAAAGTCGACACGACGAACTGAACCTGATCGAAGAAAAGCGAATCACGGCACTATGCCATGGTCAGTTGTATCAGCAAAGGATGAAGAAGGCGTTCGACAAAAAGGTCCGACCTCGCGTCTTCAGGAAAGGAGACCTTGTGCTAAAAAGATACAATCATTTCTCACTGACTCCCGGGGCAAATGGACCCCGAATTATGACGGCCCCTATGTGGTCAAGAAAGCTTTCTCAGGCGGTGCCTTGAGACTCGCAACCATGGATGGAGAGGATTTTGCCTACCCTACAAATGTTGATGTAGACCAGAAATACTTCGCCTAAATAAAAAAAGAACGTCTCGGTGGATTGAAAACCCGAAAGGGCGGTCCAGGAAAAAATTAGAGACATGATCAAAAATCATCCCGGTGGATTGGAAACATCAAAGTACAATCCAGGCAAAAATTAGGGATAATGGCAAGTAACTACGTTCGACAAAGAGGCAAGTCCCTCGGCAGCAGTTACACCATCCGTCAGGAAAACTCCAGTCAAGGTCATCTTCGACAGAAGCTCAGGATGCCCCGAAGTCAAAGTTGGTAGAAGGATAGTGGTCGTTATGTTTCAATGTAGCCCTTTTTCCCTTAAATTACCATTTTCTAACTTTGTAAATACTCTATGGAATCACGCGTTTGGCTGATTTCCATCCTATCAATAAAATTTGAGCCCTTGTGCTTTTGTTTCCAATTCTTATTTGTTTTAGCTTTACGGAACGATGTTTTAATATGATTAACGATTCTTGAAATAAAACAAAAATGAATTTACTTGTTAACCTTTTTTCTGCTTTTAAAATAAAGATGGCAATTTCTTTTGACTGGTGAACATCGAAAGAACATCGGTCGCTTCTCCAGAAGTAATCAAACCTCAAAGTGTAGAATCAAAGTACTCCTTCTAAACCAGTATGCCTGAATGAAGGATCAGCTGTATCAGATGTGACTTTCCCATCTGATACCCCCGACAGAGTTCTTATCTCCTATGCCCGACCAACGGTTGTTCCCCGCAGGGACTATCTCTCCTAAGCAAGGCAGAATTGCTATCGTGAACCAGTGATACTTTTCATCTCCCATTGTGGCCGAGTATCCAGTCGTGTTCATCTATTAGCTTGTATATCATATCAGTTTTGTTAGCATATACACACATACATCATGCATTACTACTTTGCGTTCATATTCATGTTGCATCACTATCACTCTGGTCGGTCTTATCCCCTAGTGATAACAGACCTCTCAATCGAGTTGTCAGTTCTTTCCTCGTCAGGAAATGTTGCGTCTGAACTACCTCTCTCCTCCAATTTATTTCTGGGATGAAGTCAGCCTTTGACCACTTTGATAACTTGAACCTCTGAAAAACCATAGAACCCTCAGCCAGCATCACTCTTCGCCATGGAAGATGATATCTTCGCTTTCCCGGATTAAGGAAAATCCCCAGAGGAAGCTTCTTAACCGAAGACTCTCAGCAGCACATTGGTTCTTCTCTCCAGAAAGTCAATGTTAACAAAGTCATCGACACCTCAAAATTGGATCACATTATATGGCATTTCTCCGAGAAGATCTCCTAGAAAAGTATGATGCAATATCCCCAAGCGGAAGCAGTCTCTCAAGAGACTCGTTTTCCCCCGGTAGAGTCAACAAATGGCATCTCCAACGGAGAAGTTTATGTACCTCTACAACTCAGACAGCTGGGTTCCCCAGTAACTCTGACATCAGATCTTTTTCCATCAAATGGCATCTCCACAGGAAAATTCGGCGAGAAGTTTGAGGAAAACCGCTACACATAGCGTCCCTCGTCAATAAAGTTTATTGACGAAAGAAACTTAGACCAGTTCCTTGGTAGGAAACCAGGATCGAGGGGAAGTTTATTTCAAAAACTTAGACCAGTTCCTTGGTAGGAAACCAGGATCGAGGGGAAGTTTATTTCAGAAACTTAGACCAGTTTGGTAGGAAACCAGGATCGAGGGGAAGTTTATTTCAGAAACTGAGACCAGTTCCTTGGTAGGAAACCAGGATCCAGGGGAAGTTTACCTTTTCTAAGCATCATTGCTTAGCAAAAGAGGAAGGATGCGCGAACTGCCATTCATAACCACCATTAAAATTTCAGGTATTCCGATATTTAATCCTCTTGTACCCCGAATGCCCGAATACCTTCGCCATTCACACCTTCGGGTCCAAGAAGATTAAATAGGGGCATCTGTCATACCTTAAATTTTGACCACTAAGATTTCCAATCATTGTGCAAATCATCATCACAATATGGATGAACCATTAGTCTCCCAAAAGATGGGTGAGCATCCACTACAATCAAACTTAGGGTTTCAAGCCCTCTTAAAGCTCTTAGACAAAGGATCAATCAAGAAATGACATGATATTCAACTTGTCTAGCCTCTCAAACATCCACAAAGGATCAATAGGACTCCCACTTCAAGGATTAAGCACAAGGCTCTCCCTTCTAGGTGGATCAAGCCTTAAGATCGCCAGTGTCACCAAATTAGGGTTTGGTCGACCAGGGCCTCCAGATGGAAATTTTCCTCTAGGCATGAGCCAGTGCTTCAAAGCATAACCCAAAATACTCCATGGAACCTCATGGACCCAACCATCAAGTCAATTTAGCCTCAGGGGATGCATTCATCAAAAATCAGGAATTAGGGTTTCTTGACCTAATTCACCCCTAAGTTGACTTTTGGGACAAACCATGAGCCAAGACCTCAAGAGGGGATTTGAGGGTCTCAAATACACCACATTTATCCATTTGCAACAATGGATTGAACCAAGAAGCTTGAGCAATAAGTTTCAATTTCATCAGAACCACAGTTAGGGTTTCGCGGAAAAAATCAACTGTATCTTTGACTTTTGACCAGGGCATGCTCCCAAACCCTAAGACATGATTCAATACACCCTATAACACCTATTAAATCAATCCATCAAGTTTGATTTAGGTCAAAGACTTGATTTCATAGAGGATCGCACAGTTTGGAATTCATCTGACAAAAAGTCAACTGTGCACAAAAGTCAACTTTGACTTTTTGAGATTTTTCACAATTATGGTTTTTTAACCCTAAAGTGATGTTAATGTGTGATTTGAATCATCATTCATCAAGAAAAATGAAGAAAATTGGGATAACTTGTAAAAGGGGTAACCATAAAAACTTAGAAAATTTTCTAAGTTATGGAACAAAGTGGCTAGGGTACCAACTTTGGAGGACCATAACTCCTAAACCACAAGGCCATTTTTCCCAATCCAAAGCTGGATTTGTAGCCCTCGTGGCCCTCTACAAAAGCTTAAACTACACCTCATTCCAACTCATTATGGATTTTGAGTTATGGAATGATCAAAGTGGCTGAAAACATGAAATGCCACTTTTTCCAACACTTAGTGAAATTTTCACTAAGTCAGAATCTGCCTTCACTTTTTTCCAAACGTAGGGGCATTTTTCACTTGGATCCAAAAAGTATAAAAACCAATTATGATCAAACAGTTATTGTATCATATGAGGGCTTTCCAAAATGGCCAAGAACTCCATCAAATTCCACTTGAGCCATGAGATATGACAATGGCAATATGCCTTGCTGAAAACTGCCAAGGCTAGGCAGAATTTTGTACTTTTGCTCGATTTGGAAAAATCAGATAATTCCAAGCCTTGTCATCACTTTGGACACATCTGAGGATCAAATCTAAAGGGAACAAACACTGATCCAAGCCTCCAAAGTCTTTGGAATAAGAAGTAGCATGCCAAACCTAGAAATCCCTAAAAGAGGGACAAGACTCCAATTTTGGATTGGAGCATTTAATGGATGCACCAAGGTGGCATGAACTGACACATTTGCAACTGAATTCAGTCAAGAATGATCCAATAACTAGGTAACCACAGCTCTGTGCTCTAACCTCTAGTCAATGGCTAGAGGAGACTTAGATTCCTATTGATCAACATTGGCCAAACCTCTGCTGCAGTTGCCATTCACTATTGATCCTAAAACAAACTTGCTCTACTATAAATAGAGCTCATTTGTGCTCAGTTTGAGTACAGCAAAGCCATCAAACAGATGTTTTCCTCAAAATCTCTTTCTCTAGGCAAAAATACCTTCTTTAGCAAGGTAACTCTGAGTTTTTGAGTTAGAGAGCAATTCCACCACAGCTTATGATTCAAACATATCCAATATGTCATATCTAAGCTGTCCAAACTCACACAAGTGACCTGTAATCCTTAAATCTCAAAGTCACCTCTCAAAACCTCAAAATAGGCCTTTTTGTGCATTTTTCAAGCCATGTCTTGAATCAATCACTTTCCAAACCAGATAAAACCTCAAACACACTCCAAATATCATCCTTGAACTGTCCCAAATGGTTCCCCCCATCTGGAACACCATTTGAGGGAGTTACTATTTTGGCCACTTTTGTCCCTTTTGCAAGAAAGAGCTCAAACTCACCCCTGAGGTTTCCAGCTGATTCCAATCATCCTAAAAGCTTCTAAAAGATCATTTGAGAGTTTCCAAAGCATCAAACCATTTCTGGAACAAGAAACTTGGCAGATTGCACAAAAAACTCCAAAAGCTCAAAAAGAGGTAAGCATCATGACTTGAACTTTCCAAAATATGCATTGCTTTGAGGTCCACTGATCATTCACATCTTGTACATGTTATATGTGTTGTGTTTGCACCAAATTTCCATGCAATTCTTGCCTGTATCATGAGATAGCACAGAAAATGCAAATGGAGGCCTATTTCAAAACCACTATCGGGTTTTAAAATAGGGACATGATCTTGAAAAACTACCACCACCATTGGATTCCTTGTAAAATTCTAGGCAGGATGGACCTAAATTTTGTCTCAATCCATGGAGAAATGGGAAAGTTATGGCTTTCACGTTTCTGAGCCAAAACTTGCCTTGGCCAGGCCTAGAAAACAAGGCAAGCCTTGTGTATTTGTTGGTTTGTTTCAATCAACGTATGTATCACCACCCCGGTGGTAAGGCGCGCGCCCTATAACCTTGAGGTCATGGGTTCAAACCCCACCCAGACCATTTTGTGTTTTCTCACATTTTTGCTATTTTTTCCAATATTTTCATGTTTTATTAATTAATTGGAAAATTAATAACTCCTTCAATTTTAATTATTTTTTATTGTTTCTTTTTGCAAAAAATCATAAAAATATTAAAATATTTTATTCCATAAAAAAATTAGATTTATATTATTTATTTAATATAATTAGTATTTTTGTGAATAAATTCCTTTTTAATTGTTTTTTAACATTAAAAAGTGAATATTTACTTTGAAAATCAAAACCAAATGAGTTTTAATTCATCTTGTGATTATTCCCTCATTTTTCAAACCTTAAACAAAAATCACAAATGGTTTATTCAAACTTATTTGGCATTTTTATCATTTTTATTTGATTTTCTTTAAATATTTACTTTTAAAGAAAAGCAAAATTAGGGTTTCTTTGATTTTCACCCTCACAAAAAACATTTTCAAACTTTGGGCCACTATTAGAGTGTAAGACCCAACCCCTTTGAAAACCAAAACCATTTTTGGGCATCAGTCATTGTACAAGACCCACAGTGTTTTCAAAACCTCGGCGCGATCGTCGCCCTTTTTAAATTAACCATTAGGCTTCTCCTTGAGCTATAAGACCCATCTTTGTTCACTTTCAATCATTTTGGGCCTATTGAGAGAGTGTAAGACCCACCCCCTTGTACAGAAAACCTTTCTTGGGCCTCAATCACTTGTATAAGTCCCTGTACAAAACGACAGTGCGATCACTGATAAAACCCTGGGCCTCTCCTTGAGCTGTAAGCCCCAATTTTCCTTTCAAAAACACTTTCTCCTTTGATTTTGTAACATACTGTTATTTTCAATTTCTTTGTTGAACAACTAACCAAACAGCATGGAAGCTCTACAACCGAGTAAGTGTTTACCCGCTTTCATATGTATATAACTGTATTGTGGGGCTGTTTCACTGTAAGTCTTCTTTGATAAACTCATATCGACTGTTTAATACTAGTATAGATATTTAGAGTTTCCCCGGCAACTACGTCTAGAACTAGACAAAACCTCGTCTCCTTACATTCGACGTTCTCCCAGATATTTCAACATAACCTAAACCATGAGAATTTTCTTTTACAACAATTTTAGATAACTAGATCTAAGAAATCTCCCCTTGAACAGTTCATACACAGAAGGCCAATGTTCCAAGTGAAACCCCTTATGGAACTGTTCATCAGCCTCCTCTTGGGCTTAGTGCAAGGACCCACAGGCTTCCTAAAACATCCCCGCTTCCTCTTGGACATTGTACAAGGACCCGTCGGCTTCTTAGAAGTTTTCACAGCCTCCTCGTAGGCTTCGTATAACGATTCTTCCTCCGGGAAGATAGCCTCCTCTTGGGCTTCGTACAAATTGTCTCGTCGGCTTCTTAAAAGTTTTTCTCGCCTCCTCTTGGGCTTCGTACAAATTGTCCCGACGACCTCTTAAAGGTATAGGAACAGAAATTAGTCATCTTAATAGAACAGTCTTTCAAAGAGTCTAGATCTTTCTACCGCGAATGTACTGTCTCTTAATCTCTCTTAAGCATAGTACGAAAGATAAAACTCTAGACTTGGACAGTCTAATCTCCTTGAGTCTCGAAGACATTCTCAAGTTCCTCTCAAAAATAGGAAAAAAAACACCGTAAACTTGGGCAGTCTCAATACCCTTCGGATTCCCCGTTTCCTTAAAGAACAGGAAATAATCCCGGTCCTCAGATCAAATCCATGAGTACAACATTACCCATATAAGAACTGATTTTCTCTTTTAACCAACATACTGGACCTATCACTCAGCTGAAACAGTAACCCTAGCCTCCATCTCGGGCTTTGTACGAGATATAAAACACTCTCTTGTTGAGTATAAAAGACTCTCTTGTTGAGTCAATTCTCTTTTAGCCTTCATCTTAGGCTTTGTACGAGATACAAAACACTCTCCTGTTGAGTATAAAAAGACTCTCTTGTTGAGTCGATTACCTTTAGCCTCTATCTCGGGCTTCGTACGAGATATAAATCACTCTCTTGGTGAGTATAAAAGACTATCTTGTTGAGTCAAACCCTTTTAGCCTCCGTCTTGGGCTTCGTACAAGACACATATAAAAACACTCTCTTATTGAGTCAACCCTTTTAGCCTCTATCTCGGGCTTCGTACGAGACACAAAAGCATCCTCTTGTTGGGTCAATAGCCTCCTCTTAGGCTTTGTATAAGGAAACCCCGGTTGAGTCAATTAACCTTTTAGCATCAAATCATGCTTTGGTCACGGCAGACAAACATCAACAACTCCTTTTCCTTCATCTAATTGCTGTAAGCGGCAAGCCTCTGGATTATTTACATCCACGCCACTGTCCCTTTTTTAGCATGAGAAGTTCCTAAGGAAAGATGGCATTGCTCTAAACTGTGTTAAAGTCTTCTCCTTCAGGTTGAAAATCCCCTATAAAGGAAATTATGGCATTACTGGATTCACATATCCCAGTTAAAGTAATTCTCCTTTATAATCAGTCACCCAACAGTTATGAGAAACAGACCCCCTTTAGAGATGACAAATTCTCTCTAAAGTCAACACCCTTCAGCTTCACATCTTGGGCTTTGAACAAGATATAAACCACCTTTAGCTTCATGTCTTGGGCTTTGAACAAGACACCAAAACACCATTTCCTCCCATTGAATAGGAGGAACTACGATCGCTCTGATTTCCCTATCCCGGGAATACGTAGGCATAAGATTGACAAAGAATCTTAGCGAGCACTCTAATCGAAAAATCCCAAAGTCCCCTACCTCCAGCCAATCTAGCACAGTATCCCAAAAAATTCCCCATGAATAATCCCGGTATTTCGTTCTGAACAAAATAAGCAGAGAGAGACCCACGAACTAAAGCCGCATCTGTAAACCAACAGTTTTGACTGTTTAACCTCAGTTTGCAAGCAGGGTTAATTGGAGACATATATTTCCCTTCCTTCATCAGCTTCAATAGGATAAAAAATGAATTGAACTGTAGGACCAAAGCGATAGTGATTCGAAATCACAAAAACCCAGCTACACAATTCCTCATGGATTTTAAGTTATGGAATGACCAAAGCTGGATTTGTAGCCCTCATGGCCCTCTACAAAAGCTTCAACTACACGTCATTCCAATTCATTATGGATTTTGAGTTATGGAATGATCAAAGTGGCTGAAAACATGAAATGCCACTTTTTCCAACACTTAGTGAAATTTTCACTAAGTCAGAATCTGCCTTCACTTTTTTCCAAATGTAGGGGCGATTTTCACTTGGATCCAAAAAGTATCAAAACCAAATATGATGAAACCGTTGTTGTATTATATGAGGGCTTTACAAAATGGACAAGAACTCCATCAAATTCCACTTGAGCCATGAGATATGACAATGGCAATATGCCTTGCTGAAAACTGTCAAAGCAAGGCAGATTTGTACATTTTACTCGATTTGCCAAATTTGTGCAAATGACAAACACACTTATCCATCTGAACACCTCTGGGGGAGACCAAGGAGGGACAAACACTAATCCATAACCCTCCCAGGTCTTTGGAACCAAAAGTAGCATGCCAAACCTAAAAATCCCTAAAAGAGGGACAAGACTCCAATTTTGGTTTGGAGCATTTAATGGATGCACCAAGGTGGCATGGACTGAGCCTTTTCCAACTGAATTCAGTCAAGGATGATCCAAGACCAAGGGAACCAGCAGCCTGTGCCCTAACCTCTAGTCAATGGCTAGAGGAGACTTGGATTCTCATTGATCAACATTGGCTAAACCTCTGCAGCAGTTGCCAATCACTATTGCTCCCAAAACAAACTTGCTATACTATAAATAGAGCTCATTTGTGCTCAGTTTAAGTACACCAAAGCACTACAACTGATGTTTTCCTCAAAATCTCTTTCTTTTGGTAAATTTGCCTTCTTTAGCAAGGTAATTCTGAGTTTTGAGTTAGAGAGCAATTCCACCACAGCTCATGATCCAAACACATCCAATATGTCATATCTAAGCTGTCCAAACCTTCACAAGTGACCTGTAACACCAAAATCACAAAATCACCTCTCAAAACCTCAAAATAAGACTTTTGTACATTTTTCAAGCCATGTCTTGATTCAGCCACTTTCCAAACCAGATAAAACCCCAAACACACTCCAAATATCATCCTTGAACTGTCCCAAATGGTTCCCCCATATGGAACACCATTTGAGAGAGTTGCTATTTTGGCCACTTTTGCCTCTTTTGCAAGAAAGAGCTCAAACTTGTTCTCGAGGTTTCCAGCTGATTCCAACCATCCTAAAAGCTTCTAAGAGATCATTTGAGGGTGTCTAAAGCATCAAAACATTTCTGGAACAAAGCACTTGGCAGATTGCACAAAAGCTCCAAAAAGAGGTAAGCATCACAACTTGAACTCTTTGAAAAATGCATTGCTTTGAGGTCCACTGATCATGCACATCTTATACATGTTATATGTGTTGTGTTTGAACCAATTTATCATGTAATTCATGCCTGTACCAAGAGATAGCACAGAAAATGCAAATCATGGCCTATTTCAAAACCACTATCGGGTTTAAAACCCTAATTTTATTTTCCTTTAAAAGTAAATATTTAAAGAAAATCAATAAAAATGATAAAAATACCAAATGAGTTTGAATAAACCACTTGTGATTTTTGTTTAAGGTTTGAAAAATGAGTTTTTAATCACAAGATGAATTAAAACTCATTTGGTTTTGATTTTCAAGGTAAATATTCACTTTTAAAATGTTTAAAAACAATTAAAAAGGAATTTATTCACAAAAATACTAATTATATTAAATAAATAATATAAACTTGATTTTTTTGTGGAATAAAATATTTCAACATTTTTGTGAGTTTTTGCAAAAAGAACCAATAAAAAATAATTAAAATTAAGAGAGTTATTAGTTTTCCAAACTATTAAAAATAATATGAAAAATAGTAGAAAAGTGGAAAAAATATTTGGGCCTCAGATATTGTGTAAGTCCCGTCGTATTTTCAAAAATCGCGACGCGATCGTCGGATTTTAAAATAAACCCCTAGGCCTCTCCTTGAGTTGTAAGCCCCATCTTTTCTTTTAAAATCATTTTTGGGCCTCTAATAGAGTGTAAGACCCAACCCCCTTTTAATCAAAACTTTTTGGGCCTCAATGCATTGTATAAGACCCAGTACGGTAAAGAAACCTCGACACGATCGCCAATTCAAAAAAACAAATCATCTGGGCCTACCCTCATGTTATAAGCCCCATTTCTTTTCCTTAAACTCTTTGGGCCTCTTGAGAGAGTGTAAGACCCATCCCTTTGTACAGAAAACTTTTTTGGGCCTCAGCTACTTGTATAAGTCCCTGTACAGTTTCAAAACCACAGTGCAATCACTGATAAAACCTTGGGCCTCTCCTTGAGCTGTAAGCCCCAATAATCTTTTCAAAGCACTTTGTCCTTTGATTTAGAATATAATATTGTTATCAAAGCTTTCTTTGTTGAACAACTAACAAAACAGCATGGAAGCTCTACAACCGAGTAAGTGTTTACCCGCTTTCATTTATCGCTTTCATATATATATATAACTGTATTGTGAGGCTGTTTCACTGTAAGTATTCTTTCACAAACTTTTATATGCTTGTCACATATCAACTATGTAATACTAGTATAGTTATTTAGAGTTTTACCCGGCAACTACGTCCAGCACTAGGTAAAGCCCTGTTGGTCACTCTTAAATACAAACAAAACTAGATCCCCATAGGATTACCAGACACAGTCTTCCCTCCTCTTGGGGTTAAACAATATGGACACGTGAAAGGCAGCATTCTCGGTGAACCCTTTCTCAGACTGTTACCCTTAGAAATTGTCAAAGAAACTCTAATTCCCCAGAGATGATCTTTTCTCCGTGAATGGCATCTCTTGAGTTTCTTCCAAATTCTCGGACTTTCCTGGCTTGATCTATTCTCGGTGAATGGCATGTCTTGAACTTCTCGGGGTTTGGGGACCCACGGGCTTCTTAAAAGCATCCCCGCCTCCTCTTGGGCGTTGTACAAGGACCCTTCGGCTTCTTAAAAGCTCTCATGCCTTCTCTTGGACTTAGTACAAGGACCCAGAGACCTCTACATGTATAGGAATAGAACCTAGTAATCGATTTGCTAGAGCTATCTTTCTGAGTCAAGTATCAGACCTGTTAATGGGTTGACCTTCATCCCTTAACATACTAGTCTTCTCTTGGGCATCATACAAAGATCACTCACTATCTGAGAATCGATTTCTCAAAACACCAGTAGACTTGGAAAGTCTCAATACCCTTTGGATTTCCCATTTCCTTAAAGAACCTGAAATAACCCTGATCCTCTGTTCATTGCCAAAGCACAACAATACCTTTAATTTTCCTTCATAAGAACTGATTTTCTCTTTTATCCAACATACTGGACCTGTCACTAAACTGAAACAGTCACCAGCAGAGTTAGCCTCCTCTTGGGCTTTGTACAATGATTCTCCCCAGCGGAGCAAACCTTTTCAAACTCTCTTATTGAGTCACCCCTTTAGCCTCCATCTCGGGCTTCGTACGGGATAGAAAAACACTCTCTTGTTGAGTATAAAAGACTCTCTTGTTGAGTCGGACACCTTTAGCCTCCACCTTGAGCTTCGTACGAGATATAAATCACTCTCTTGTTGAGTATAAAAGACTCTCTTGTTGAGTCAATCACCTGGTCAAGACTCTCTTATTGAGTCAAACCTCTTTAGCCTCACGTCTTGGGCTTCGTACAAGACACATAAAAGCACTCTCTTGTTGAGTCAGTCACTTGTTAGCACCCTCTTGTTGGGTCAATATCCTCCTCTTAGGCTTTGTATAAAGAAAACCCCGGTTGAGTCAATTTAGCATCAAAGTTGTGCCTTGCTCACAGCATACAAACATCAACAACTCCTCTTTAGAGATGACAAATTCTCTCTAAAGTCAAAACCCTTCAGCTTCACATCTTGGGCTTTGAACAAGATACAAATAGGCCCTTCAGCTTCACATCTTGGGCTTTGAACAAGATACAAATCACCCCTTTAGCTTCACGTCTTGGGCTTTGAACAAGACACCAAAACAACCTTTTTCCTCCCATAGAATATGAGGAACTACGATCACTCTGATTTCCCTGTTTCGTTAAACGGGAATACGTAGGCATAAGATTGAAAAAATCTTAGCGAGCATACTAATCAAAAACCCAAAATCCAGTATCTCCACCAAATCAACCCAAAAGCATCAAATCTAAACACATTACCAAAAACCTCACAAATAATCCAGACACTGTGTTCTTAACAAAATAACCAAAGATTGGACCCCACATCCACTTAACATCTGTAACCTAACAGACCGCTGTTCAAACTCAGTATGCAAGCAGGGTTAATTGGAGACATCTATTTCCCTTCCTTAATCAGCTCAATAGGATAAAAAATGAATCAAACTGTAGTGCCCAAGCGATCTTGACTCAGGACCACAAAAATCGCGCTACAGAAAAAATGGCACCAACCGTGGGGCCCTCTTCTCTTTCTTACAATCTTCAGTGGAAACCTTGAGTTCACAAAATGTCACAGAAATGGCAACTCTGCTGGGGAGTCATTGTCTGTATAGGATCATAAAACTAGAGGTCTAGGATGATTAAGGCAAATATATATACTGCTTTTCCTAATTGATATCTGTGTTTATTTTTCTGCTAATGGGAATGCGAGTGATGCCGCATGTGGAAAGATTAAGTATACACCTAAGATAGGTGATGGCAATGCGGTTAATCTTGCAGGGAGTGAATCCCAGTTAAGAGTCCCCAATCGATCATCATACTCAGTGGAGACTGCTTTTGCAGATACATTGCCTATACGACTTCGGTTGTTGAAAGTAGTGTGGTCGACTGGGTTATCTGAGAAGTTGAGGTTGTTAGTAAACTTAAGCCATTTTATAGTGCGGAAGCTATCGGAAATAGTTGTCACGCGATACTACCCTCATCTGAGATCGTTCTAGGATACATCAGCTCGCTGGCGATCTGCTTGCTTTTGTTATCCCAAGAGGGATCAATAATTTTACGGACAGGTACAAAAAAATCACCAGTATAAACCTTTGGGGGGGATAGAGCCTTGACTTCATGACACCGACCCTTTGACCCCATGTTTTTTCTATGTTTTTGTGTGCTGCATTCATACATTCATTTAAAAAACATTCAAAAAAAAATCTTCTGTTCTAGTCTCTCTTTTTCAAATTAAACTAAGACTATGATTGTAAATGTCAGAGAAAGGAGATTGCGCTAATGGATTTCGGTAGAAGAAAAACTCATAAGTACACCTTCAAGGTTCCAAAACTAGAGGATTGAAGAGGTCTGGCGAGAATGATCACCAACCACGAGGCTTTCAGAGCCAAGTATGGAGGGTTGCTATCTCTGTTAAGGGTCCACGTAATTGAAGGAATCCTGTCCACATTAATCCAGGTCTACGATCCGGTCTATCACTGTTTCACGTTCCAGGATTATCAGCTTGCACCAACACTAAAGGAGTACTCTCACCTGACTGATCTGCACATTACTGACCAAGCTCCCTTTTCTGGACTGGAAGAAATTCCAAAGGATCAAACCATTGCAAGAGCAATTTATTTGGACGAGTCAGAAGTCAGGACTCACATAACCACTAAGGGTGGCATCCAGGGTTTACCAGCCCAGTTCTTGACAAAGAAAGCCCTATACTTTGCTGCTTTCGAGAGCATCTTTGTTTTGGTCACCTACGGGTTATTTTTGTTTCCCAACATTGATAACTTCGTAGATATCAACGCCATTAAGATTTTCCTGATTGGAAACCCTGTACCGACCTTACTCGTAGATTCGTATCATTCGGTACACTTAAGGAATTTATACAGCGGAGGAATGATCACCTGATGTGTACCCCTGCTGTACAAATGGTTCACTTCGCATTTGCCCAAGTCTGCTGCATTTTGGGATCAAAATAATACTTTGCGTTGGTCGCAGAGAATCATGTCTCTTACCAACTCTGACATCGATTGGTACAATCGAATCTATGACGGGATCAGAATCATTGACCGTTGTGGAAAGTTCCCAAATGTACCTCTTATAGGAACTAAGGGAGGAATAAACTATTATCCAATTCTCGTTCGTCGTCAATTGGATACCCAATGAGGCATGTCCCGCGTAATGCTCATCTGAAAGGTCTTTTCTTCAAGGAAGGAGAAAATGACAGGGCACCAAAGATAGAAATAGTGCATGCCTGGAAACACATTCATAGAAAAGGACGAGAGTCTCTGGGAAAACCAGACTGTGTCTCAGTGGAACCTTATCTCCACTGGGTACAAACTAGAGCTCTCAAGCTGAGGATGCCTTACCCTCGTTAGGAAGTTCTTCCATTAAGGGACTCTGTCCTTTATTTTATGTCTGACACGGAAAAACTTCAGGTGACTCTCACCAAAGTTCAACAGGAGAGGAGGTCTTGGAGAAACAAGTACCGTATTTTCAATGTGGAATGCAAGAAAATACAGCAACTGTTAAGAGAAAAAGATGCTCTGATTGAGATTTTAGAGCAACATGCTGTAGAAAATCAAGATGACCAAAGGAACTTGCTCGTTCCTTTCACTTGGCAAAGGAATGACAACCCGACAACGGCTGAAGAGCCCCGATCAAAGAAGAGGAAAATACCATAACCAACACCTGAACTCTCCTCAGAGAGGACTCAGGACCCATTAGCTTAGATTTCCTTTTGCAGCACTTTGTAATTTACTGTATTTACATTTCCGCAATCGTTGAGTTTAATAAAATGGGGTTTCCCCACTGTTTGATATTTGCAATCCAATTGTTGAAGTTTACTTTGAACAAAAATATATACAATTAATATAATCATTGCATATCATTCATCATTTTCACTTAACGAATTCTTCTTACCTACGAATCTCATGTTTGTGTCTCGGTTCTAGAGTCAAACTGTCTCATTCGTACAATACTCGGGCCAATCTTCAGAAAAAGATGGATGATCTCGAGGAAGAGAACAGAGAGTTGAGAGAAGAGATCGACACTCTGAAAGAAGATCTGAGAAAGCTTCATAACGACATGCAAGCTCTAGTAGAAGCTCAGATGCAACAACAAAGGACTGTGATCTCGGAGATCACATCTACGCCCATAGTGGAGAAGTATGATCCTAGGTATAAAATGCCTAAAGATCATCCCTGGGGCATGCCTATCAACTATATCCCGAAAGGATATGTTCCACCGATCAATGAGGATCAAGGAACCGCAGCAGGAGCCGCTGGGCCTGAAGGTTACAAAATTCGGGAAAGCGAAGATGCCAGAGGCATGACAGCAACTCCTGAAGGTTACAAACTTCGGGAGGCACCGAGAGTCTCGGCCATGATGACTATACCACCACCCGTGGTACACACTGTCCCGGAAGGACAGATTCCACAGATACCTTTTGGTGGAAATGAAAGCATGTTCGACAGAATGAATGAGTTCCAGGAACAACTCCTGGAGATGCAGAAAGAACTGCAAGCCCTTCGCGGTCAGGATTTATTTGGAAAGGACGCCGTGGACCTTTGTTTGGTCCCCAATGTGAAGGTCCCGCACAAACTCCAGGTGCCCGACTTCGAAAAGTACAAGGGTAACTCTTGCCCTCAAAGCCACTTGGTGATGTACGCTCGGAGAATGTCAGCTCAGACAAAGAACCAGAAGCTACTGATCCATTACTTCCAAGATAGTTTAACCGGTGTCGCACTCAAATGGTACATGGGTTTAAACCGCACTAAGATCGCTACTTTCAGAGATCTTGGCACTGCCTTCGTTCAGCAGTATAAGTATAACCTGGACATGGCACCGGACAGAGATCAACTCATATCGATGTCACAAAAGGACAAGGAAACCTTTAAGGAATACGCTCAGAGATGGCGTGAAATTTCCGCCCAGATTTGTCCACCTCTTGAGGAAAAAGAGATGACAAAGATCTTCTTAAAGACCTTGAGCTCATTTTACTACGACAGAATGGTTGCCAGTGCGCCCAGTGACTTCACCGAAATGGTGGGCATGGGAGTTCGTCTCGAGGAAGCGGTCTAGGAAGGACGTTTAGTTAAAGACGCTGGATCATCAGGTAGTACGAAACGATACGGTAGTGCTCTCCCTAAGAAAAAAGAGCAGGATATTGGGAATATCTCTCTCGGAAAGCAAACGCGACGATATCAACCAGTAGCACTTGTAACTTCTGCTATTACCCCTGCGCCTGTTCCTACGTATCAACCTCAGGTTGCACAGAGCTAACCTAATCAACAGCCTCTTCAGCAGGCCCGTCTCCCGTACAACAACAATCGTACAACGCGACCATCAGGGTTTGACCCTATACCCATGTTGTACGCAGAACTGTTTCCATTATTACTGGTCAAGGGGCACGTCCAAACCAAGTCTCCTCTTACAGTACCAAAAAAATTGTCTTTTTGGTTCAAAACGGATCAGACTTGTCCTTACCATCAAGGAGGACCAGAGCATAACATAGAAAACTGTCTCAGTTTCAAATCCGACGTACAAAAGCATGTTAGGAGCGGGGTCTTATCTTTCAAAGATACGAATCCTAATGTTCTCACAAACCCGCCGCCTCAACATGAGAAAGCTGCAGTCAATTTGATAAAGGGAGAATCTAACGACAGCTATCAAATTCATGATGTACTCTTATTAAGGACCAATTTGGTAAAGATGCATTATAGACAGAGCGGATACGGCCACGTGCCACCTCATAACTATCATCTGTGTTATATCTGCTCTGAAGACAATCAAGGATGTTCTGTGGTGCAAGCAGCTCTACAGAAACAATAGGATCTCAGATGGATCCAAGAGCATCGAATTCGTGGTGTCAACATGACTTATGCGAATTCCAACATCATTCAGAACCACTAAATTCGTGCGATGAATGTCAACCTGGTGGCAATGCACTCAAGGCAAAGCCAGTATAATAATCTGCCGTGGTACGATTACAATTCCTGTCTGATTTGCTCGGTAAATAATTAGGGATGCTCTTTTGTACAAGAGGCCCTCCAGCGTCAGATGGATCTTGGATGGTTCCAGGACTACCATGATAAAAATCTTTATCAGATCAACATGGTTTAGATCTTTGATATTCGTTTGATGAATACCAGCTTGGTGGAGTTACACGCCAAGCAAGTCCAACTCGGTTTTCTCACTTCGCATAATTATCAGAACTGTAAAGGATGTTGTGAGAGTACCCAAGGGTGCGCTCTCGTTCAAAGGACTTTGCAACACTTGCTAAACCACTGGTGGCTTCCAATCTATATGGATGAAGACACACAACAAATCAGTGTGGTTGACTGGAACCCTACTCGGCATCCAAGTCAGGATGTCTGATCTACGGAAACAGATCTAGTGAGGTTACATTGCATTCAAAGCGGACGTGGCCAGGGACCACCACACAATTACGAGCGCTGTAGAGTCTGCTCGGAAAATAATCAAGGATGTTACCTCGTGCGAGAAGCCCTTCAGAGTCAGCTGGACCGCAAAGAAATCCAACAATATTCAGTTTTGGGGTCTATCAACTGGACGCCTGACTATTTCGCTGATCAGATTAAGGATGTTGTTGTGATCTCTGATCATGAGAGGACCGAGGATATTTGTGCCATCATCCCTCTACTAGACGAATCAAAGGTTCTTAGCCAAGAACTGATTGAAGTTACTTACGGCAATCAAAAAAATCAGAAGGCTCCTGTAGTTATCTATCTACCAGGACCGTCACCGTATGAATCAACTAAGGTTGTCCCTTACAAATACGGTGGAACAATAATTGAGAATGGAAAGGAAATTCCATTACCCTCCGTCGTGAATATTGCATACATCAGTCGAGTAACACAGAGCGATCGAATCTTCAACGGAGGAGTGGGAGGACCTAGCAGAGAAAAGGAACCTCAGACGAAAGTTCCCGATCAACCAGCCGGTCAATCCAGTGATCCCGACCTTTCAAAGAACAATGACGAGATCCTGAAGCTCATCCAAATGAGTGAATACAACATTGTTGATCAACTGTTACAAACTCCTTCAAAGATCTCTGTGTTATCACTTTTACTCAGTTCCGAAGCCCACAGAGAGGCTCTACAGAAAGTCTTAGAGCATGCCTTTGTGGAATAGGATGTGTCAATACGACAGTTCAATAGCATCATCTCTAACATCACTTCCTGCAACAACTTAGGGTTCAGTGATGAGGAATTGCCAGAGGAGGGCAAAAGTCACAACATGGCGCTCAATATCACAGTCAACTGCCAGGACGATGCTTTAGCCAGCGTACTGGTAGACACAGGATCGGCCATCAACGTTATGCCGAAGTCCACTCTAATGCGACTATCATTCAAAGGATCCCCGACGAGGGGCAGTGAGGTCATCGTCAAAGCATTTGGCGAATCTTAGAAATCAGTTATTGGCGAAGTCGATCTTCCCATAACTATCGGTCCTCACACTTTCTTAATCACTTTCCAGGTCATGGACAGCCGGGCAACGTACAGTTGCTTATTAGGAAGACCTTGGATACACCAGGCCGGGGCAGTTACTTCGACTCTGCACCAGAAACTGAAGTTCGTGAAGAACGATCAACTTGTCACGATCTATGGAGAACAAGCCTTGATCGTGAGTAACCTATCATTATCTACTTGTGTAGAACCCGAGGAGGTTGTTGGGACTCAATTCCAAGCCCTTTCGGTGAGCAATGAGAATCAATCAGAGAAGGGAACTTCTATTTCCTCGTACAAAGATGCTCTCGAGGCAATTGAAAGTAACAATACGAAAGGATGGGGACAGCGTGTCATTCCTACTGATAATAAAACAAAGAAGGGTCTTGGTTTTTCTACAACCTGTACCCGGATTGCTTCTAACGATGAAAGTCTTCATCCCATTCAGAACTTCTTCCACGATGGAGGTTTCCTTCACCCAGTGTCCCAAGAAGTACACACTATCAACGAGGAAGATTCCTCCGATACAGAGAAAGAATGGGAATCCTATCTTAATAAGGACAGTTATATCTCTCAGGAAGAGGTGCCTACACCATTTTGCTATCCCGCACAGAGTTCGAGATTTATACCAGGTCAGATGTCAGAATGATATACGGAGATTGTGATCCGGAAGGATGCCGTGCTTCGCCAAATTCTTTAGAGGAGGACACTCAGATGAAATACAACTTTGACCACGACTATTATGGCCCAATGGATGGCCTGCCTATATGGCAGCCGTACCCAGAAGACTTGGGGCAAGAAAATCATCCGAACAATGAAAATCAACTGAGCATCATTGAAAAGAATACCTGCGTCCCCACCATGTCATGGGATCAACACTCAGGTCATTCGGAAAGTATCTAGCGCGACGATGAATTTGCAAAGTTTGCAGGACTAGAATTCATCAACTTTGCTTTTCTTGAGGTCAACGTCATCGAGAGAGATGACTCCTCCAGTTCCACAGAAGTGTGGGACACCTTAGGACAACCAAGTGGAAAATACGACTTCATGGTCAAGTACACCGCTCCTGAGAGCTCTCGCATTAGGCTCGAAGACATTTAGCCAACTGGGTGGGGAGATCCACCTGAGAGCACAAACACTATACAAAATACAGCAGAAGAATCCTCCTACTACAACTCTGCTTGGGAGACAGATTCCAATGATCCTGCTCCACAAGAAATCAGCGTTATTTCTGAAGACAAATCAAGGAAGGTACTAGACTTTGTGATTCACCGAGAAGTTCGCCGCCAATGGGTTGTTGTCGATGTTCTGAAGATCGTTCATAAGTCAAAGTAATTGTCGTCTTTAACCTTTCACCCTGCCCAGGTGAAACGGATGTTTTGATAGGGCTTGCTTTCTATAAATATCCCTCTTTGCTTCGCCCAAAGCGACAAAGTTTTGTTTTATAGGGTTGTAGTTTCAAGAATCGACTTGTTCATAAATAAAATAACGTCGTTCTGTAATCTCCGCATTAATTGTTGTTTTCTCTTTTCGCTTTTTTAGAAAATGGTAATCCTAAAAAATAATTTAAATAATAAAAACAAGCAGTTTTCAGAAAAACACTGCACACACTCTTGCATTCTCTCTATCTCTTCTAAACACAAATCATCACATCATACAGATTGCTTGTTTTAAACCCCGTTGAAACATACGATCCGATGCCTTCTCCCGACTTTGAATTCCCGGTATTTGGGCCTGAAAAAGAAGGTGACGACAAAATTCCAGAAGAGATCTCCCGATTACTCCAACAAGAGGAAAGGTCCATTGAACCTTACAAAGAGTCGTTGGAAACAATTAACGTGGGTTCAGAAAAAGAGAGAAAAAAAATCAGGATTGGGATACTGCTCAGTCCAACTGCCAAAGAGAGTTTGACAAAGCTTCTCAGAGAATTTCCCGATGTGTTTGCTTGGTCCTATCAGGACATGCCAGGTTTGGATACCAGCATCGTGGAACATCACTTACCGTTGAGATCGGAATGTCCGCCAGTAAAACAAAGGTTGATACGGACTCACACGAACATAGCCATCAAAATCAAAGAGGAGGTACAAAAACAGATTGACGCGGGTTTCCTCGCCACGTCAGAGTATCCTCAATGGTTAGCCAATATCGTACCCGTTCAGAAAAAGGACGGAAAAGTCAGAATGTGTGTGGACTACAGAGATCTAAACAAGGCTAGTCCAAAGGACGACTTTCCTTTACCACACATTGACATGTTGGTTGACAGTACAGCAAAGTTCAAAGTTTTCTCCTTCATGGATGGATTCTCGGGCTATAATCAAATCAAAATGGCGCCGAAAGACATGGAGAAAACTTCATTTATCACCCCATGGGGTACTTTTTGTTACAAGGTAATGTTGTTCGGTCTGAAGAACGTCGGGGCAACCTATCAACGAGCCATGACTACTCTGTTTCATGACATGATACACAAGGAAATCAAGGTATATGTCTATGATATGATTGCAAAATCTAAAACAGAGGAGGAGCATGTGACCCACCTGTCAAAATTATTTGAGCGTTTGAGGAGATACAAACTTCGCTTGAATCCCAATAAATGCACCTTCAGTGTCCGTTCAGGGAAACTCTTAGGGTTCATCGTTAGCCAGAAAGGAATTGAGGTTGATCCTGACAAGGTCAAGGCCATTCAAGAAATGCCTTCCCCGAAAACTGAAAAACAAGTCAGTGGATTCCTGGGACGTTTGAACTACATCTCCAGATTCATATTCCTCATAACCGCGACATGTGCGCCGATCTTCAAATTACTCAAAAAGAACCAGGATTGCGTTTGGACAGAGGACTGTCAAACCGCCTTCGAGAGTATTAAGGAATACCTGTTGAATCCACCGATTCTATCATCTCCAGTGGAAGGAAGACCACTGATCATTTACTTAACAGTCTTGGAAGACTCCATGGGCTGTGTACTTGGCCAACAAGACGAAACGAAAAGAAAAGAGTCTTCCATCTACTATTTGAGCAAGAAATTCACTGACTGTGAAACTCGGTATACTATGCTTGAGAAAACTTGCTGTGCTTTGGCTTGGGCAGCCAAACGTCTTCGCCAATACATGATTCGTCACACTACTTGGTTAATCTCTAAAATGGATCCAATCAAGTACGTCTTTGAAAAACCTGCTCTCACGGGAAGGATTGCCCGTTGGCAGATGTTGTTATCAGAATATGACATCGAATACCATGCTCAAAGAGTCGTTAAGGGAAGTATTTTAGCCAATCATTTGGCTCATCAACTGATTGACGATCAAGAATCATTCAGATTTGACTTCCTAGACGAAGATGTCATGTATCTAAAAATGAAAGACTGCGATGAATCGCTACCCAGTGAAGGGCCAGAACCAGGTTCCCAATGGGGACTAATCGTTGACGGAGCTGTCAGTCATTACACAAATGGAATTAGGGCAATTATCATAACACCTCAAGGTACCCACATTCCTTTCACTGCCAGACTAACATTCAAGTGCATAAATAACGAGGTCGAATACGAAGCTTGTATCAAGGGTCTCGAAGAAGCGATCGACTTAAGGATCAAGAACTTGGATGTATATGGCGACTCATCCCTGGTTATCAATCAGATCAAAGAAGATTGGAACACATACCAATCAGGACTAATTCCTTACAAAGATTACGCAAGAAGATTGCTACCTTTCTTCAATAGAATCGAGTTTCATCACATCCCTCGTGATGAGAATCACATGGCTGATGCATTAGCCACTCTCTCTTCCATGATTAGTGTAGGTCATTGGAATGACATACCTAAGATTGACATAATGTGCCTTGAACGACCCGCTTATATCTTCACGATTGAAGCAGTCATAGACGACAAACCTTGGTATCACGATATCAAATGCTTCCTTCAGAAACAAGAGTACCCACCTGGGGCATCCAGGAAGGACAGAAAAACCCTCAGAAGGTTGGCAGGCAGTTTCTTCCTGAGCGGTGACACACTCTATAAGAGAAATTTTGACATGGTCTTGCTCCGATGTGTAGACAGACCAGAAGCAGACATGCTGATAAAAGAAATTCATGAAGGACCCTTTGGCACTCATACCAACAGACACACAATGGCGAGAAAAATTCTGAGAGCAGGGTACTACTGATTGACAATGGAATCCGACTGCTACAAGTACATGAGGGAGTATCATAAGTGTCAGATATACTCAGACAAAATCCATGTGTCGCCAACGCATCTCAAAGTTCTCTCTTCCCCATGGCCTTTTTCCATATAGGGAATCGACATGATTGGCATGATTGAACCCAAAGCTTCGAATGGACATCGGTTCATCCTGGTAGCCATTGATTACTTCACCAAGTGGGTCGAAGCAATGTCATACGCCAATGTAACCCGACCAGTGGTGGTTCGCTTTATCAAAACCAATCTCATCTGCCGTTATGGTGTTCCGAGCCAGATCATTACTAATAATGGATCTAACTTGAACAATAAGATGATGAAAGAGTTGTGTGCTGAGTTCAAGATCGAACACCATAACTCATCTCCCTACCGACCCAAGATGAACGGAGCGGTAGAAGCGGCTAACAAGAACATCGAGAAGATTGTTCAAAAGATGGTTGTAACCTACAAAGACTGGCATGAGATGCTACCCTTTTCTCTTCACGGTTATCACACATCTGTCTGTACTTCAATAGGGGCAACCCCTTTCTCTCTAGTATATGGCATGGAGGCAGTGCGTCCCATAGAAGTAGAGATCCCATTAATCCGGGTATTGATGGAACCTAAGCTTACAGAAGCTGAATGGTGTCAAAGTGGGCACGATGAACTGAATCTGATCGAAGAGATGCGAATAACGACACTATGCCACAGTCAGTTGTATCAACAGAGAATGAACAAGGCCTTCGACAAAAAGGTCTGACCTCGCGTCTTCAGGAAAGGAGACCTTGTGCTAAAAAAGATACAATCATTTCTCACTAATTCCCGTGGCAAATGGACTCCGAACTATGACGGCCCCTATGTGGTCAAGAAAGCTTTCTCAGGCGGCGCCTTGAGACTCGCAACCATGGATGGAGAAGAATTTTCCTACCCCACAAATGTTGATGTAGTCAAGAAATACTTCGCCTAAACTAAAAAAAACGTCTCGGTGGATTGAAAACCCGAAAGGGCGGTCCAGGTAAAAATTAGAGACACAATAAAAAATCATCCCGGTGGATTGGAAATCTCAAAGTACAATCCAGGAAAAAGTTAGGGATAATGGCAAGTAACTCGTTCAACAGGGGCAAATCCCTCAGTAGCAGTCATGCCATCCATCAGAAAACTCTAGTCAAGGTCATCTTCGACAGAAGCTCAGGATGTCCCGAATTCAAAGTTGGTAGAAGGATAACGGTCGTTATGTTTCAATATAGCCCTTTTCCCTTAAATTACCATTTTCTAAACTTTGTAAATACTCTATGGAATCACGCGTTTGGCTGATTTCCATCCTATCAAATAAAATTTGAGCCTTTGTGCTTTTGTTTGCAATTCTTATTTGTTTTAGCTTTACAGAACGACATTTTAACATGATTAACGATTCTTAAAATAAAACAAAATTGAATTTACTTGTCAAAATTTTTCTGCTTTTCAAAATAAAGATGGCAATTCTTTTGACTGTTGAACATCAAAAGAACATCGATCGCTTCTCCAGAAGCAATTGAGCTTCAAAGTGCAGAATCAAAGTACTCCTTCTAGGCCAGTACGCCTGAATGAAGGATCAGCTATGTCAGATGCGAATGCTCCATCTGACATCCTCGGCCGAGTTCTTACCTCCTGACCCCGACCAACGGTGTTCCCTGCAGGGACTATTTCTCCTAAGCAAGGCAAAATTGCTATTTTGAACCAGTGATACTTTTCATCCCCCACTGTGGCCGAGTATCCAGTCGTGTTCATCTACTAGTCTGTATGTCGCGTCAGTTTTGTCAGCATAAACATACATACATCATGCATCGTTAATTTGCATTCACATTCATGTTGCACCACTATCACTCCAGTCGGTCTTATCCCCTAGTGATAAAAGTCCTCTTGTCAATCGCATTGTCCGTTCTTTCCTCGTCAGGAAATGTTGCGTCTGAACAATCTCTCTCCGCCAGTTTATTTCTAGATTAGAGTTAGCCTTTGACCACTTTGATAACTTGAACCTCTAAAAAACCAGAGAACCCTCGAAAAACGTCACTCTTCGCCATTGAAGATGATATTTTCGCTTTCCCGGATTAAGGAAAATCCCCAGAGAAAGCCTCTTAATCAGAGATTCGGCAATACAGCGGTTTTTCTCTGAAAAATCCGTTAACAAAAAAGGTCATCAGCACATCAAAATTGGATCACATCATATGGCATTTCTCCGAGAAGATCCCGAGAAAAGTATGATGTAATACCCCAAGCGGAAACGGTCTTTCGAGAGACTCGTTTTCCCCAGTAGAGCCAATAAATGGCATCTCCAACAAAAAAGTTTGACCACCTCCATAACTCAGATGGCTGGGTTCCCCAGCAACTCTGACATCAAATTTTTTCCGTCAAATGGCATCTCCCCAGGAAAAATCGGCGTGAAGTTTGAGGAAAACCGCTACGAATAGCATCCCTTGTCAAGAAAGTTTATTGACAAAAGAAACTTAGACCAGTTCCTTGGTAGGAAACCAGGATCGAGGGGAAGTTTATTTCAGAAACTTAGACCAGTTCCTTGGTAGGAAACCAGGATCGAGGGGGAGTTTATTTCAGAAACTTAGACCAGTTCCTTGGTAGGAAACCAGGATCGAGGGGACGTTTATTTCAGAAACTTAGACCAGTTCCTTGGTAGGAAACCAAGATCGAGGGGGTGTTTATTTCAGAAACTAAGACCAGTTCCTCGGTAGGAAACCAGGATCGAGGGGAAGTTGTCCTTTTCTAAGCGTCAACGCTTAGCAAAAGAAGATGGATGGGCAAACTACCTTTCATAACCACCATCAAAATTTCGGGTATTCCGATATTTAATCCTCTTGCACCCAGAATGCCCGAATACCTTCGCCATTCACACCTTCGGGTCCAAGAAGATTAAATATGGGCATCTGTCATACCCAAAATTTTGACCACTAAGATTTCCCATCATTGTGCAAATCAACATCATAATATGGAGGAACCTTCATAATTCATCAATCTCCCCAAAGATGGGTGAGCATTCACTATAAACAACAATTAGGGTTTCAAGCCCTCTCAGAGCCTTAAACAAAGGATCAATCAAAAATTGACATGATATTAAACTTGTCTAACCTCTCAAACATCCCCAATGGATTAAGAGGACTCGCACAGCAAGAATCAAGCACAAGTTTGCAGCCTTCCAGGTGGATTAAGCCTCAAGATCGCCAGTGTCACCAAATTAGGGTTTTGGTCGACCCGGGCCTCCAGATGGAAATTTTCCTCTGGGCATGAGCCAATGCTTCAAAGCATGACCTAAGATACTCCATGGAACATCATAAACCCAATAATCAAATCAATTTAACCCCAGGGGATGCATTCATAAAAAATCAGGAATTAGGGTTTCTTGACCTAATTCACCCCTAAGTTGACTTTTGGGACAAAACAGGAGCCAAGACCTCAAGACATGATTTGAGGGTCTCTAATACACTACATTGATCTATTTTTAACAATGGGTTTATCCAAGAAGCTTGATGCACAAGTTTCAATTTCATCTGAACCACGGTTAGGGTTTCGCGGAAAAAAGTCAACTGTGCCTTTGACTTTTGCCTAGGCATGCTCTCAAACTTTGGGACATGATTCAATACACCCTATAACACCTATGAAATCAATCCATCAAGTTTTATTTAGGTCAAGGACTTGATTTCATAGAGGATCGCACAGTTTAGAATTCATTTGATAAAAAGTCAACTGTGCACAAAAGTCAACTTTGACTTTTTGAGATTTTTCACAATTATGGTTCTTTAACCCTAAAATGATGTTAATGTGTGATTGGAATCATCATTCATCAAGAAAAATCAAGAAAAGTTTGATAACTTGTAAAAGGGGTAACCATAAAAAACTTTGAAATTTTCTAAGTTATGGAACAAAGTGGCTAGGGTACCAACTTTGGAGGATCATAACTCCTAAACCACAAGGCCATTTTTTCCCATCCAAAGCTGGATTTGTAGCTCTCATGGCCCTCTACAAAAGCTTCAAACACAACTCATTCCAGTTCCTCATGGATTTTAAGTTATGGAATGATCAAAATCACAAAAAGTGAAAATGTCACTTTTTTCCAACACTTAGTGAAATTTTCACTAAGTCAGAATCTGCCTTCACTTTTTTCCAAATGTAGGGGCATTTTTCACTTGGATCCAAAAAGTACCAAAACCAGCTATGATCAAACAATTTTTGTATCATACGAGGGCTTTACAAAATGGCCAAGAACTCCATCAAATTCCACTTGAGCCATGAGATATGACAATGGCAATATGCCTTGCTGAAAACTGTCAATGCAAGGCAGATTTGTGCATTTTGCTCGATTTTCCAAATTTGTGCAAATGACAAACACACTTATCCATCTGAACACCTCAGGGGGAGACCAAGGAGGGACAAACATTGATCCATAAGCCTCCCAAGTCTTTGGAACCAAAAGTAGCATGCCAAACCTAGAAATCCCTAAAAGAGGGACAAGACTCCAATTTTGGTTTGGAGCATTTAATGGATGCACCAAGGTGGCATGGACTGAGCCTCTTCCAACTGAATTCAGTCAAGGATGATCCAAGACCAAGGGAACCAGCAGCCTGTGCCCTAACCTCTAGTCAATGGCTAGAGGAGACTTGGATTCTCATTGATCAACATTGGCCAAACCTCTGCAGCAGTTGCCAATCACTATTTCTCCCAAAACAAACTTGCTCTACTATAAATAGAGCTCATTTGTGCTCAGTTTAAGTACACCAAAGCACTACAACTGATGTTTTCCTCAAATCTCTTTCTCTTGGCAAAAATGCCTTCTTTAGCAAGGTAATTCTGAGTTTTTGAGTTAGAGAGCAATTCCACCACAGCTCATGATCCAAACACATCCAATATGTCATATCTAAGTTGTCCAAACCTTCACAAGTGACCTGTAACACCAAAATCACAAAGTCGCCTCTCAAAACCTAAAAATAGGACTTTTGTGCATTTTTCAAGCCATGTCTTGATTGAGTCACTTTCCAAACCAGATAAAACCCCAAATACACTCCAAATATCATCCTTGAACTGTCCCAAATGGTTCCCCCATCTGGAACACCATTTGAGAGAGTTGTTATTTTGGCCAATTTTGCCCTTTTTGCAAGAAAGAGCTCAAACTTGTTCCTGAGGTTTCTAGCTGATTCCAACCATCCTAAAAACTTCTAAGAGATCATTTGAGGGTGTATAAAGCATCAAAACATTTCTGGAACAAAGCACTTGGCAGATTACACAAAAGCTCCAAAAAGAGGTAAGCATCACAACTTGAACTCTTTGAAATATGCATTGCTTTGAGGTCCACTGATCATGCACATCTTATACATGTTATATGTGTTGTGTTTGAACCAATTCATCATGTAATTCATGCTTGTACCAAGAGATAGCACAGAAAATGCAAATCATGGCCTATTTCAAAACCACTATCGGGTTTTTCAATAGGAGCATGATTTGAAAAAAACACCACCACCATTGGATTCCTTGTGAAATTCTAGGCATGATTGACCTAAATTTTGTCCCAATCCATGGAGAAATGAGAAAGTTATAGCCTTCACGTTTCTAACCAAAATCTTGCCTTGCCTTGTCTTGGGCCAGGCCAAAAACAAGGCAAGCCTTGTATATTTGTGGTTGTGTTTCAATCAACGGATGTATCACCACCCCATTGGTAAGGCGCGCGCCTTATACACAAGAGGTCTGGGGTTCGAATCCCCCTCGCCCCAGACCCTCTTTTTGCTTTTTTTTTTCACTTTTCTACTATTTTTCATATTATTTTTAATAGTTTGGAAAATTAATAACTCTCTCAATTTTAATTATTTTTTATTGGTTCTTTTTGCAAAAAATCACAAAAATGTTGAAATATTTTATTCCACAAAAAAATCAAGTTTATATTATTTATTTAATATAATTAGTATTTTTGTGAATAAATTCCTTTTTAATTGTTCTTAAACATTTTAAAAGTGAATATTTACCTTGAAAATCAAAACCAAATGAGTTTTAATTCATCTTGTGATTAAAACCTCATTTTTCAAACCTTTAACAAAAATCACAAGTGGTTTATTCAAACTCATTTGGTATTTTTTATCATTTTTATTAATTTTCTTTAACTATTTACTTTTAAAGGAAAATAAAATTAGGGTTTCTTTGATTTCAAACCTCATCAATCATTTTAAAACTCTTTGGGCCTCTTGTAGAGTGTAAGACCCAATCCTTTGTAAATACAAACCTTTTTTGGACCTCAGATGTTGTGTAAGTCCCGTCGTATTTTCAAAAATCGCGACACGATCGTCGCCTTTTAAAATAAACCCCTGGGCCTCTCCTTGAGTTGTAAGCCCCATCCCTTTGTACAGAAAACCTTTTTGGGCCTCAGTCACTTGTATATGTCCCTGTACAGTTTCAAAACCACAGTTCAATCACTGATAAAACCTTGAGCCTCTCCTTGAGCTGTAAGCCCCAACAGTCTTTTCAAAGCACTTTCTCCTTTGATTTAGAATATAATATTGTTATCAAAGCTTTCTTTGTTAAACAAATAACAAAACAGCATGGAAGCTCTACAACCGAGTAAGTGTTTACCCGCTTTCATTTACCGCTTTCATATATATATATATATATAACTGTATTGTAGGGCTGTTTCACTGTAAGTCTTCTTTCACCAACTTTTATATACTTGTCACATATCAACTGTGTAATACTAGTATAGTTATTTAGAGTTTTCCCCGGCAACTACGTCTAGCACTAGGTAAAGCCCTGTTGGTCACTCTTAAATACAAACAAAACTAGATCCCCATAGGATTACCAAACACAGTCTTCCCTCCTCTTGGGGCTAAACAATATGGAGACGTGAAAGGCAGCATTCTCGGTGAACCCTATCTCAGACTGTCACCCTTAGAAATTGTCAAAGAAACTCTAATTCCCCAGAGATGATCTTTTCTCCGTGAATGGCATCTCTTGAGTTTCTTCCAAATTCCCGGACTTTCCTGGCTTGATCTATTCTCGGTGAATGGCATGTCTTGAACTTCTCAGGGTTTGGGGACCCACGGGCTTCTTAAAAGCATCCCCGCCTCCTCTTGGGCGTTGTACAAGGACCCTTCGGCTTCTTAAAAGCTCTCATGCCTTCTCTTGGGCTTAGTACAAGGACCCACAGACCTCTACAGGTATAGGAATAGAACCTAGTCATCGATTTGCTAGAGCTGTCTTTCTGAGTCAAGTATCAGACCTGTTAATGGGTTGACCTTCATCCCTTAACATACTAGCCTTCTCTTGGGCATCATACAAAGATCACTCACTATCTGAGAATCGATTTCTCAAAACACCAGTAGACTTGGACAGTCTCAATACCCTTTGGATTTCCCATTTCCTTAAAGAACATGAAATAACCCTGATCCTCTGATCAATGCCAAAGCACAACAATACCTTTAATCTTTCATCATAAGAACTGATTTTCTCTTTTATCCAACATACTGGACCTGTCACAAAACTGAAACAGTCACCAGCAGAGTTAGCCTCCTCTTGGGCTTTGTACAATGATTCTCCCTAGTGGAGTTAACCTTTTCAGACTCTCTTATTGAGTCACCCTTTTAGCCTCCATCTCGGGCTTCGTACGGGATAGAAAAACACTCTCTTGTTGAGTCGGACACCTTTAGCCTCCACCTCGGGCTTCGTACGAGATATAAATCACTCTCTTGTTGAGTATAAAAGACTCTCTTGTTGAGTCAATCACTTGGTCAAGACTCTCTTGTTGAGTCAAACCTCTTTAGCCTCACGTCTTGGGCTTCGTACAAGACACATAAAAGCACTCTCTTGTTGAGTCTGTCACTTGTTAGCACCCTCTTCTTGGGTCAATAGCCTCCTCTTAGGCTTTGTATAAAGAAAATCCCGGTTGAGTCAATTTAGCATCAATGGTGTGCCTTGCTCACAGCATTCAAACATCAACAACTCCTCTTTAGAGATGACAAATTCTCTCTAAAGTCAAAACCCTTCAGCTTCACATCTTGGGCTTTGAACAAGATACAAATAGACCCTTCAGCTTCACATCTTGGGCTTTGAACAAGATACAAATCACCCCTTTAGCTTTACGTCTTGGGCTTTGAACAAGACACCAAAACAACCTTTTTCCTCCCATAGAATATGAGGAACTATGATCACTCTGATTTCCCTGTTTCGTTAAACGGGAATACGTAGGTATAATATCGAAAAAATCTTAGCGAGCATACTAATCAAAAACCCAAAATCCAGTATCTCCACCAAATCAACCTAAAAGCATCAAATCTAAACACATTACCAAAAACCTCACAAATAATCCAGACACTGTGTTCTTAACAAAATAACCAAAGATTGGGCCCCACATCCACATAGCATCTGTAACCTAACATACCGCTGTTCAAACTCAGTATGCAAGCAAGGTTAATTGGAGACATCTATTTCCCTTCCTTAATCAGCTCAATAGGATAAAAAATGAATCGAACTGTAGTGCCCAAGCAATCGTGACTCAGGACCACAAAAATCGCGCTACACTATGTTTACATACATTTGGAAAATTAGTTGAATGCATGTAAAAGGGGTTAAGAGTTTGTACGTATTCTGATCATGGTGTTTTATATGAATCAACCATGGATATGATATGGAAGTCATCTTTGTTTACCTTTTTATCTTTGATTTGAACCATTATAGAAATATACTCTTCAGGTCTGGATCTATGATGATTATCAGTTAGGTTCTAGACTCTAGACATATATTTAGGCTTAACATTTGCTTGAGTATCAGTTCTTAATGCTCTGTGTTGTTGAGTTGTGTAAGACATCACCAATGACATAATACAGTTAGTCTCTCGATGTTGCGTTAGACATAACCTATGTTGTGGGTGATATGTGAAGATATTAGATGAATGATTGATTTGTGTTTAACTGGTTAGAAGAATGCATGTGTTATCAATTGATGAGATTCAATCCCAACAAGGCTCCATTTAATTTTAAGTCTTTACTTTATATTTTTCGTCTTTATATTTCCCGCTTATATCTATTGTACATTGAATCTCTTAAACCAAAATATTTCATAACAAGCTTAGAAACGTAGAGACCGATGAACGACATTCTTTCCCTCACACAGATCCCTGTGGAGACGGTATAAATCCTGGAGGGAATCCTTCCAAAACTAAATTTTTGCTTCTTCCCGCTTTACTGCAGTTCGAACAAAATGGTGTTGTTGACGGGGATTGGTGTTTAGATATTGAATCGCATTGCAATAGTTTCTATATTTTTGAGCTTTGTATAATTGTTTATGTTGTATATATACTTGTTTCCTTTCATATTTTCTCAAGTGTTGGTTAGGGATGAATGATGAGAACTTCTTCTAGATTGGTTGCTATTTGTATAAAAGTATCCAATGAAGATTCTCCCAAGTTTGGATGGTGATGGTAGGATGTTGAACATGTGAGTGCAAGCAAGTTAAATTGTACCGCTTTATAGAATCTTAGAATGATTTAAGAATTTTGTGCTTTGTGCAAATGTGTATTCTTGTTTCATGCTGCAACTTGTTTGAATGCTTGTTTCATTTAGGTCCAAAAGCCACAAATTGTGAGAAACCTCCGTTGTTTACTATATACTAGGATGACCGCTAACTTTGTTTAATTCGTTTGAGTCATGCTTAATCTTTTGATTATTGTGATTTTGAGGAAGCATTAGAAATTATCAAGGCATTTGTTTATATTGAGCACAACCGTATCAAAAAGTAACTTACCCGTGAGTAGTGAGAATTTGTTAACCCCTTTGAGCCTAAACAATTTAGATCTCATTTTAGTGATGAACTTGGTTTATGTACATAATTTGAAAGTTTAGTTCATCATTGAATAATCTGAGATTCTAAAAAATTACTTGAACACTTGAACATTGTTTAAATTGATTTCCCTGCCATAAAAAGCAAGGAGCATTCACTTGAGGTTTGGTTAAATTCAAGTTGGGGAGAACGAAAAGGAAAATGGTAGGTTACTAAAAATTTTGAAAAATTTCAAGCAAGCATTGAAAAAGTGTGAATATGAATGTGAAAAACAAAAGAAAAATAATGCTTGTTTGAAAAAGAAAAATAGAGAATGAAATAATTGTGCAAAAGTAAGTTTGAGAAGGTTTGCAATAGAGGAAAGGAAATGATGAAAGAAGTTGTGATGTGTAAATACCATGTAAAGTGAATGTTTCTTTTACATTGCCAATTTCGATTCAATGGCCTTTAGAAATGACCCTTTGTTGTGAACCTGACCAAGCTACAACCTTAAAAGCCCTTAGTGATCTCTTGCTTCCATGATTTCAGTTTTGATTGATTAAATGAATGTATGAATTAGATTGTTATTTGCATTGTTTTTCAGGTGAGTGAAATTGCCCTGCGGTTGCAAACGCGTTAATTTCTTTATTCTTATTTTGAACTGGAGTGTTAGAGTGATTCAAGTATGAGAATTTAGTTGTTATTTGATATATTGCATGATATTTGTTTTAAGAACTAAATTATTTATCATTGTTTGATTCAATTAAGTGGTGAATATTGCTTGTGCGCATTCTCATGCTTGAGCAAATCCTCTTGCTTGAGAAAATCTCTCTTGTTTGAATTTGAACTGTTAATAATTTCTTGGTTGAATCTTATGCTTGAGCAAATCCTTTTGTTTTCATGAGGGGCATACTTTGCTTGAGGACAGGCAAAAATCTAGTTGGGGAGAGTTTGTTACGTGCAAAATATGACTTAAATTGAACCAACTTTCTTGGCATTTTTCAACTCATTTCTCATGTTTTAACGAATTTATTTCTTGTTCTTGTGTGATTCTTTAACATATTGCAAATACCTTTGGATTCTTTGATGTGTGTGTTATTGTGCAGGATATAGGCATAAAACATCAATGATTAAGACACAAAGGATTGGACAAGGAAGCTAAAGAAATGAAGAAGAATCAGCAATGTTCGATGTGCGAACACCAGCGAACACGCAGCGAATGTTCGCTGTGCGAAGTTGCAGCGTGGTCCCAGCGAGCTGAAAACCTTGGGTGGCTGTAGGAATAGGACCCAAAGTTCGTTGTGCGAGGCTGTAGTGAAGACGTTCGTTGTGCGAAGAATGTGTTTGCACTGCGAACTTAGATATTTCCAAGGGAGGTTTAACTGTTCCTGAGGCACTTGAAGTGCCTAAAAGTGATCTTTGCAGTGCGAAGAAGGTGTTCGCTAGGCGAACATGACAGCTTTTTTGTTTTACTTTATAAGTATTTTCTCTTGCTTTTTAGAACATAACTTTTAAAACTTATATAACATATTTTTTTAGGATCAGAACTTCATCTCTCTTCATTTCAAAGCATATTTTAGAGAGAGAAACACAAACCCTAAGGGGAAGAAGGTAAGAGCTTCGATCTCTTGTTGGATTTGGATGAAATCTTTTGATACATTAAGTATTTATTCTAATCTATGTATTGTGAAATAATTTTGATTCAATATTGATGTTGTCTTCGATTTCTTATTTGTGGGTCTTGACAAAACCTTTTCAAATATTAGATCTTAGATATTCATCTATCAATGAGCAAACTTTTGACATAGTCTTGTAATTTGATATTCACTTGTATCTTCTATTTTGTTGTGTTGATTAGTAGCATGAGTAGCATGAGTAGGATCAATACAGTATTGTGAGGATGCGTGATAATAGAGATGAAGAACTATGTTCACATACATTTGACAAATTAGTTGAATGCATGTAAAAAGGGTTAAACATATGTACGTATTCTAATTATGGCGTTTTATATGAATCATTATGGATATGATATGGATGTCATATTTTTTTACCTGTTTATCTTTAATTTGAACCGTTATAGAAATATACTCTTCAGGTCTGGATCTAGGATGATTATCTGTTAGGTTCTACACTCTAGACGTAGATTTAGGCTTAACATTTGCTTGAGTATCAGTTCTTAATGCTTTATTTTGTTGAGTTGCATGAGACATCACAAATGAGACAATACGGTTGTTCTCTCGATGTTGCCTTAGACATAACCTCTGTCGTGGGTGATACATGAGGATATTATATGGATGATTGATTTGTGTTTAACTGGTTAGAAGAATGTATGTTTTATCAATTGATGAGATCCAATCCCATCAAAGCTCCGTTTATTTTTAAGCCTTTACTTTATATTTTCCGTTTTTATATTTTCCGCTTATATCTATTGTGCCTTGAATCTCTTAAACCAAAATATTTCACACCAAGCTTAGAAACGTAGAGACCGTTGAACGAATATTTTCTCTCGCACCGATCCCTGTGGAGACGATATAAATCCCGGAGGGAATCCTTCCAAAACTAAATTTTTGCTTCTTGTCGCTTTATTGCAGTTCGAACACCAAGTCATACCTTTTGCTCTTTAGAACAGTTCATCACTCGAAAGATCTTTTTAATCTCCTTAAGCCACGCATGTGCTCCATCCGGATCATACCCACCTTTGAAAGTAGGCGGATTGTTCTTCTGGAACTTTTCCAAGTGACGAAACTCATCATTCTCACAAGCATTAGGTTGATTCTGAACAGCCTGAGCAACAACCTACAAAGCAGCAGTGATAACAACGTCATTTCTTCCAACCATTTCTGTTTTTCCACCATAAACAGCAACAATGGTTAGAAAACAACAACGACACTATTCAACTATCACAACACTATGACTCAACAACTTGGCCGGACAGACCGACCTGCTCTGATACCACTAATCTAACACCCCAAATATACCCCGCGCAATTTAAATATAAATCAGAGTAATTTCATCCAAATATATTCAGGATGTCACATAATTCATACTACAACTGCTCATATAACAAGATATGTAACACATGCAATTTATTTTAAAAATTATTTATAATAACTATAATGACTCAACATGTCTGAAATCTCAAAACTTTATTGAAACAGCGGAAACATCAACTTAAGCAATTATTCATGGCATAATTATTTCCTCAAAACAACATAAACAATAAATATTCTAGAGATATCCAAAAATATCTATCAAACTCATCAAAACACAATGCTCCCTGACCCCGGTGTTACATATCAGAGTAGACACCAACACTAAAAGGAAAATCGAAGACTTCATCTTCTTCTCACTTCAATTCCTCTATTGCGAGTTATCTGCATGATGCCCATGTAAAGAAAACATTCAAATAGAAGAGGTGAGATATCATAATTAGATAAAGGAAAGCATGATAATTAGCAAGCATTAGATTTCTCATGCACAAACACCCATTCTGCAACATACAACCATACAACAACAGTTACAACAAACATGACAACAAATCCAACACAACAACCATTACAACTAAAATGCAATGCATTAAGACTCACAACTCGACTCAATGCATGTGGTACCATCAGTTCCTATTTCAGAACCTGACCCCTATTTTAGGATCACAATTTCCGTCGAAATTTACATAATATCGCTCACACCCCACACAGGCACACGACTTCCGTGATCGGTCACACCCCACATGGGCACATGATCACCTTAACAACAACAAAAACGATACGATTTCGCAATCAGAATCTGGATAAGACGGTCACACCCAACATGGGCACACGACTTATCTCACAACTCATGCAACCATTAAATGCATGACGACAACAACAACAACGGCCATCTAAACAATGCAACATGCCACTACAGGTCAACAACAACGACATGCCATAGAGTTCAACAACAACGACATACAACATAGCAAGCATCCACAAGGCATTTAGAATCATATCACACCACAACATAATGATAATAACGCATTTAATACAACCAACAATAGAATCATTCAACTTCTACCACTGAAACCATTTTTAGACTAAAGTTCGACACGTCAGCTTCCCAGCGCTTCGAACGACACTTGAATCAGACTCCCGAAAAAAAGTTATGAATTTTTAAAGTTTTTCAAAAATTAGTCTCAGTGTAATCGGTTACCCCAAATGAGGTAACCGGTTACACCCTTGGTAACCAGCCAACAACATAAAATAAACATAGTGAAACTGTTTACCTAAATTAGGGTAATCGATTACACCCTCACAGTTTTGCCCAAAGCGCTAATTTTCAACAGTGTAACCGATTACCTTATTTTTGGTAACCGATTACACCTACTGCAGAATCACTTTTCTGCTGCTTATCAGTACGAAATGTTATTTTTAAACCACCCCAAAATCCCACTTTTCATACAAATCGGGTAATCCATTGTTTGAAGGGAAATTTGCGATCTAAACGCAGCGGAAAATAAAATTTTCCATTTAGAGATCCTTACCAAAGATCATGATCTGTGATAGAAAGGTTACCTCTTGTGGCGATGAAACCTTTGATTCCAAATCTATGGATGATCACGAGCGTTGTACGATGAACAGCGCCTCTACTCAGTCCACACGAACGGCTTCCTTCAGTCACAGTGTGTTAGATGTCAATCATGATATATTTGAGTATGAATTATTTGGCATTTTTCATGACTTTTCATGTGGAATAGGTTGATTTTAGTGTGAATTGATGTTGTTGTGCATTATTTGAAATATACTTGTGGTGCTTGTAATTTGTGTGCTAAATGTGCAGAAATAGGAGTGAAAAGATCAAAGTTTGAAGACCCAAAGAAATAGTGCAAGCTGCCAAAGAATTGAAGTCAACAACAGTATTCGCTAGGCGAGTGTTGGCGAAGGTGCCAGCGAAGGTTCGCCTAGCAAACGTCAGCAAGGATGCCAGCGAGATGGTGGCAGAAAGTGTGCAAAACTTACAGTAGGAAAACTGGGTAAATTCGCTGGGCGAGTAGGCCAGCGAATGCTCGCTGATATGCTCACGGGGCGAATGTACCAGCGAAGGGTGGCCGAAACTTTCCATTTTGAAAACACCCAAGCTTCGCTGGGGCGAAGGTTGCAGCGAATGCTCGCAAAGCGAATGTTTTGGTTCGCCTAGCGAACCCACGATAATTCTGAGGGGCGGTTTAAGTCTGAGGCACTTAAATGTGCCATATTTTTGGGCATTCGCTAGGCGAATGAATGCCTTCGCTGGGCGAATGGTGCTGTTTGGAAAAGTGTATAAATAGAATTGTTACTTTTTGGACCAGGGGGATCTTGCTCATTTTACATTAGAATTAAGTTTTTACAGTATTTTGTTCAGAAAAGCTTGTATTTTCATTGGAGAAGCTGATTTTGCATCCATTCTCGATTATTGTCGTGGATGCTCATTCATCTCCTCTCTTTACTTGTCATCCAAGCTACCATGAGAAGTGGTAGCTAATCACTCAATGTTGAGGTTAGAGGTAGTTGATTCTGATTTTATGTATTGAGATTGATCTCTTGTATATGAACAAAGTCTTTGATCAATATAGATGATGTTGTTTTCTCTTAATGATCCATTTGTGAATTGTTTTGCTCTAGACATAGACTTTACAACTCTTGACCTAACAATTTCATCTCTTAAAAACCAAACTCTAGACATAGATTTGGGATGTGCTATTCGCATTATATTGATCTTAATGATCGTTGCTTAGATTGTTAGCGTGAGACATCATCTAACGGTCTAAACAACGGTATTCACGATTCCGCTTTAGACATAAACGTAGTCGGGAGGATACGCGGTTATATTGATCGGAAACCGAGTTCATATGCTTGATTAATTGTTTATACATGAATAGGATTGATGAAACCTAACCTTAACATGCTTTTATAAAAATCTTTGTGACCTAATTAATCTTTGCTACAAGTGAATGATAACAACAAGTGAAACTTTTGAAAACCTTAACTTAGAATATCACAACTATTGAACGGCAAGCATCAAATATCCGACAATCCCTGTGGAGACGATAACAAAAACCCACACTGATACTATTCTAACAAATTGGCGCCGTTGCCGGGGATTGTTAGTTGATATTGCAAGCATTGCGATAGTTGAGTTATTGTAAGCTGTTACCGCTTTATCTTGAACTTGTTAATCTGTTTGTTAGTGTGCAGACTTAGTTTATGCGAGGGAAACTACCGGCGGACCAACTTCTTTTTGATCCTGAGATTGAAAGAACCGCTCGTAGAATCAATAGCCGAACTAGAAGAAGGAGGCAGCTAGCAAAACAGAGGCGAGAACAAGAGGAAAGTACATCTGCACCACCACCATTTCCACACATACTTCCAATTATGGAGGGAGATCCACCACCACCACCACCACCTGCTTCTAGGCCATGTACAAACAGTCCAATGCATAATGCTCAGTTCGCCCATCATGCAAACAACGGTCGTCATGCTGAGATGAAGACCGGAATCCTCCAACTGTTATACCAAAGTCCCTTTACGGGTATGGATCATGAAGATCCTTTCACCCATTTGACAAAATTTTATGAAATCGCTGGAGCGACGGGTGCGCCGGAAGCAGAAGAGGAGTCTCTGTTCAAGAGACTATTCCCGCATTCCCTCATTGGGAAGGCCAAGGAATGGTACCTTGATCAATCAACTGCCATCATGACTGATTGGAATGCTTTGGAAGAAAAAATTTTGGAAAGATTCTTTCTGCACACTCGGTTCATGGAAGCGAAGACCCCTATAGCGGTATTCACACAAGGAGCTAACGAATCTCTCAACGAAGCTTGGGAGAGGTTCAAATCAATGTTACGAAAGTGCAAAGGCCATGGTTTCGATGAATTGTCACATATTCATATATTCAGAAATAGGCTGCAGCTAGTACACAAAACCTTGTTGGATGCCACCGCGGGTGGTTCTTTGTTAAGCAAAACTGCAGCGGAAGCCACTGCTATCATTGATAAAATGGCCTTGAATGATCATCAAGGTAGTCACAATCGTGGACCTGCTCAACGAACACCGGGTGTGTTGGAATTAGGAACAAGTGACGCTATCCTTGCACAAAACAAATTGTTATCACAACAGGTTGAGCTGTTAACAAAGCAAATGTCTAAGCTGCCTCAACAATTCAAGGAGATGCATGAATCTTCAAGTAAAAAGGTGCAAGTGTTAGTGTGTGAGTTATGCAGAGGTGACCATTTGACCGGTTATTGTCCTCCGGTTGTGGAGGAAGCAAACTATGCGGGAAATCAAGGTTACCAACCCCGTCCTCCGTATCAACAAGGCAACCAAGGTTACCAACAACGTGGTAACCAAGGTTATCAACAACCATGGAGACCGCAAGAAGCCGGGCCATCAAACCGTCAACCTTACCAAAATTACACCCAACCTCCGCAAGCTCCCGTTGGAAATACAAAGATGGAAGATACTCTAACACAATTTATGCAAATATCCATGTCTAATCAAAAGAATACAGATGCTGCGATAAGGAACCTCGAAACACAAGTCGGGCAATTATCTAAACAATTGGCCGATCAACAAAAAGGTCCCTTTACGGCAACTACTCTTCCAAATCCGAAGGATTGTAAAGCGATTATTACAAGAAGTGGACGTGAGATTGACATGAATGTGGGTAAAAGAGTAATGGAGGAGGTTGTGGTTGAAAAAGAACATGTGAGTGAGGAATTAGAAGTAGAAAAGAATGTCGAGGGTGTTGTAGTTGAAAAAGAGATAGAAAAAAATGAGAGAGAAAAAAAGGAGAATGAGAGAAAAATTGATAATGAGGAAAGAGTGAAAAGAACGAAAAAAGGAAAAGAGTCGGTGAGTAATATTCCGATACAACACTTACCTTATCCGCATGCTCCTACAAGGAAAGATAGTGCAAGGCATTATACTCGGTTTATGGATATTTTTAAACAGTTGCAAATAAATATCCCATTTTCCGAGGCCTTGGAACAAATGCCCAAATACGCTAAATTTATGAAGGACATCCTTACGAAGAAGAAAAGATACACAGATCAAGAAACTATTATGGTGGATGCGAGTTGTAGCGCAATCATTCAACAGACTCTCCCTCGGAAAGAATGTGATCCGGGAAGAGTTACATTGCCGGTTACGATTGGAAACATGTATGTGGGCAATGGGTTAATTGATTTGGGTTCTAGCATCAACTTGATACCATTATCGATTGTGAGACGCTTAGGCCATATGGAATTAAGGTCCACTCAAATGACTTTGCAACTCGCCGATAAATCCACTACCCGTCCTCACGGTGTAGCGAAAGACGTGTTGGTCAAGGTGGACAAATTTTTGTTTCCAATTGATTTTGTTGTCATTGAAATGGATGAGGATAAGGATGCACCTTTGATTCTTGGAAGGCCTTTCATGAAAACTGCCCGTATGGCAATTGACATGGACGATGGTCTCATGAAAGTGAGAGTCCAAGATGAAGAGGTTTGTTTTAATCTTTATGATGCAATGAAGCACAAGAAGGATAAGGGTGATTGTTTTCGAATTGATGTAACGGAAGAGGCAAGTTCGGGGGTGACAAATCAAATTCATGTCATTGAACCGTTACAAAGAGCTTTAGATGAGTCCTTGGAAATATTCTCGGTTGAAGAAGAACAAGCTTTAGAAGAGTGTTTATTAGAACTTGAAGCTTTGGATGAAATGCAACCATGGGAATATGAAGAGGAGATTCTAAAAAAATTAGTTAATGATGATAAACCACCAAAAATTGAATTGAAAATGTTACCTTCCAACTTGAAGTATGCTTTCCTTGATGACGGAGGGAATAAACCGGTGATCATAAGTAATATTTTGTCTGAAAATGAGGAAAACCGATTAATTCAAGTGCTGAAAAAGAATCAAGATGCAATGGGATGGACATTGTCCGATCTCAAAGGCATTAGTCCGTCATATTGCATGCACCGTATTTTTATGGAGGCGGATTTTAAACCGGTTGCTCAACCTCAACGCCGCCTTAATCCAATCATGAAAGAAGTGGTAAGAAAAGAAGTGGTGAAAATGTTGGACGCCGGAATGATTTACCCTATTTCCGACAGCCCGTGGGTAAGTCCGGTGCATGCGGTGCCAAAAAAAAGTGGAATGACGGTGGTCCGAAATGACAAAAATGAACTGATTCCAACAAAGACTGTTACCGGGTGGAGGATGTGTATCGACTACCGTAGGTTGAACAAAGCTACGAGAAAAGATCATTTTCCTTTACCTTTTATGGATCAAATGCTCGAACGTCTCTCCGGTCAAGAATTTTATTGTTTTTTGGATGGTTATTCGGGTTATAACCAAATCATTGTTAACCCGGATGATCACGAAAAAACTGCTTTTACATGTCCGTTCGGAATCTTTGCTTATAGGAGGATGCCGTTTGGATTATGTAATGCACCGGCTACTTTTCAGCGGTGTATGCAAGCTATCTTCGCGGACTTGATCGAAAAGACAATCGAGGTCTTTATGGATGATTTCTCAGTTTTTGGGCAATCGTTTGATTTGTGCTTGAAAAATCTGGAGACGGTGTTGGAGCGGTGCGTGGAAACTAATCTGGTTCTTAATTGGGAAAAATGCAACTTCATGGTTAAAGAGGGAATTGTGCTCGGGCACAAGGTGTCTTCAAAAGGCCTAGAAGTTGATAAGGCTAAAGTGGACTTAATCGAGAAATTACCACCGCCGATGAATGTCAAAGGAATACGGAGCTTTCTTGGACATGCCGGGTTCTACCGGAGATTCATCAAGGATTTCGCAAAGGTTGCGAAGCCGTTGAGCAACTTACTTGTCCAAGGTAAGGTTTTTGACTTTGACGAGTCATGTCTTTTTGCTTTTAATTTTTTGAAAAATAGTTTAACAACTTCACCGATAATCGTTGCACCAAACTGGAAAATGGATTTTGAATTAATGTGCGATGCTAGCGATTATGCGGTGGGGGCTGTTTTGGGACAAAGAAAAACGAAGGTTTTCCACGCTATACATTATGCGAGCAAGGTGCTAAATGAGGCTCAAATTAACTATGCGACAACTGAAAAAGAGTTGCTCGCCATAGTGTATGCGTTGGAGAAGTTTCGTTCTTATTTGATTGGTGCGAAAGTCATCGTTTACACTGACCATACCGCTATAAGGTATCTGCTTACCAAACCTGATTCTAAGCAGAGGCTTATTAGGTGGATCCTTTTGTTACAGGAATTTGATCTTGAAATTCGTGACAAAAAGGGATCCGAAAATTTGGTAGCAGATCACTTATCTCGTTTGGTAAACGTTGAGGTGACCAAGAATGAATTTGAGGTAAAAGAGGAGTTCCCTGATGAAAAACTTTTTAGAGTGCAAGTTAGACCGTGGTTCGCCGACATGGCTAACCACAAAGCCACCGGATTGATACCGGACGGTCTAACGCACCACCAAAAATGGAAATTTTTGTCTGATGCCAAGTCATTTGTATGGGATGAACCCCATTTATTTAAACTTGGTGTCGACAACCTCCTCAGAAGGTGTGTGTCAGTGGAGGAAGCCACGAGTATTCTGTGGCACTGTCATAACTCTCCTTACGGAGGGCACTTTAATGGGTTAAGAACGGCCACTAAAGTCCTACAATCGGGCTTTTATTGGCTGTCCTTATTCAAAGATGCGCATGCGCATGCCCTTAGTTGTGACAAGTGCCAGAGAAGCGGCGGTATTTCACAGCGGCAAGAAATGCCATTACAAAATATGTTAGAAATCGAAGTTTTTGACTGTTGGGGGATCGACTTTGTCGGTCCATTCCCATCTTCATTTTCTAATGAATATATTTTGGTCGCTGTGGATTACGTTTCCAAGTGGGTAGAGGCGATAGCTTGCGCTAAAGCCGATGGAAAAACAGTGGTAAAATTTTTGAAGAAAAATATTTTTGCACGTTTTGGTACTCCTCGAGTGTTAATAAGTGATGGAGGATCTCACTTTTGTAACACTCAGCTTGACAAAGCTTTGGAGCAGTATGGTGTGAAGCACAAGGTTGCTACACCATATCATCCACAAGCTAACGGTCAAGCAGAGGTATCTAATCGTGAAATTAAACGGATTTTAGAGAAAACTGTTGCAGCCTCGAGAAAAGATTGGGCGATCAAACTTGATGACGCGTTGTGGGCGTATCGGACCGCTTTTAAGGCTCCGATCGGTCTCACACCGTTTAAAATGGTCTATGGTAATAATTGTCACTTGCCGGTAGAGTTGGAGCACAAGGCGTTTTGGGCCTTAAAATTTTTGAATTTTGATCCAACTCTAAGCGGGGAAAGAAGAAAAGTACAATTACACGAGTTGGATGAATTGCGCCTTCAGGCGTACGATTCCAATAAATTGTATAAGGATCGTGTCAAGTCTTACCATGACAAAAGAATTGTCATCAAACATTTTGAGGTCGGAAAGCTGGTCTTATTGTTCAATTCTCGATTAAAATTGTTTCCCGGAAAATTACGATCTAAATGGTCCGGACCTTTTCGGATTGTGGAAATCAAGCCCTATGGAGCAATCGTAATTGAGGACACAAAGTCAAAGGAAAGTTGGACTGTCAATGGACAGAGGCTGAAAGTTTATCTTGGAGGAGATTTCGAGCGGAATCCCGCCATTGTTCCCTTCCGCGATCCGTGAGATTGCGGTGGACCGTCGAGCTTAGCCGACGTTAAACAAGCGCTGGATGGGAGGCACCCCAACATTGTAAGTATTTCTGTTATTTCTGTTTTGAGAATGTTTAGATATCACTATAATGCTTAAAAAAATTGTGGCACAGTTTGGAAAAATTTTGAAAATTCTGGTCTTGTTCGCTGGTGTTCGCCTAGCGAGCTAGGGCGAGCATTCACTGGCCTTCGCTCCGCGAACCCAGCGAGGCAGACCAACCCAAGTTCCTGCCACATCAGAAAAAAATGGATTGTGGGTGGGCCACCAAATTGGGCCCAAGACCCACTTTGAACTCAGAATAGAGGGGGGAAAAACCCTAGCCTCTTGACCTCTTCAACATTTCCCTCCGTGTCATTCTTTTCCTTTCATTTCCTCTTGTACACTTCAACACTTATCTCCTTCTACTTTCCAATTGCCCTAATCCACCATTAGCAGTGCAAAATTCAGGTTTGTTTACTCTTTACAATTTATTTCTGTAAGCATTGTTTATGTTCTTAAGTGATCAATATGGCTTTTGTGAAAAATTGGTATACTCTGTCATGTTACTTTTGTCTTGCATGTTAGAAACTACATAGGCAATATGACTAGAGTAGTATTTGAAATTAGGAGATGGGAGAGGGACTGTTTGTAACTGTGTTTTTCTGAAAAATCGTGCCTTCGCTGGTTCGTTCGCCTCGCGAGTCTGCGCGAGCATTCGCCAGACTTCGCCTAGCGAGTCTGGCGCGAACAGAGGCAGATTTTTAATTTTTTTTTAACTTGTCAGTGCAGAGCTCTGGCTGGTTGTTTTTAGTTGCTAATGCGTTTGTTGCCCTTGTTTGGTTTCATTGTTTGTTATGTGCAGATGGCACCAAAAATGGCGATTCACGCGGCTAAGAAGCGAAAGGCTCAAACCTCCAGACAAGTGCCCGTGCGATTTGACGAAGAACGATTCAGAGGAGCTAAGCAGGCTGCCAGGTACGAGACCCTTGAAAGAAATACCATCCTACCGGAGAAAAGATTCCTTCTTAGTGATCGAGGAAGTTACCGAACAATTGATGCACTTTTCGTGGCAAAGAAGTGGGATCGTCTAATGATGCCGCTGGATGGGTACAACATTGAAATTGTTCGGGAATTTTTTGCAAATGCATTACCGAATGATGGTGAAAGATTCAGTTGGGCCTCTTGGGTTAGAGGTACTGTTGTGAGGTTTGATCGTAGGACGATCAACACTGTTTTGGGAGATCCTTTACCGTTGGTTGGGACTGAGCTGGATGCCTATCATCGAGACTTGCATCTTCATCGTGAGATTGAGAAGATGACTCGGGATTTACTTCTTGAAGGTAAAGAAGTTGAGCGAAATTCCTCCGGGGTGCCGGTTAGGTTCAGAAGGGTGGACATGCTGCCCTTGGTTCAGGTTATTTTGTTGTTTGTGCTCACTAACATTTGTCCCAGGTCGCATCATAGTACAGTTCCTATTGCTCTGGCTCATCTTATCCACAGCATTCAGCAGAATGTCCAGATTGACGTGGCCTGCATCATTGCGGATGAAATCAGGGCAGTTGTGTTAAGTGGTTCGGGAGGTATGGCGGCGCGCAAGAATGCCCCGCTTATTTTTCCATGTCTGATCATGTCCTTGTGTGCTCACGCTGGTGTTGATATGCCAGCCCGCAGGCAGGTCACTATTCCATCTGCTATTGATGATCAGTATGTGGATAAGTTCTGTAAGGCTAGAGGGATGGTTGGAGCCTCTTCTAGTGCTGGTGCTGATGATGCTGCTGAAGCTGAGGAGGGTTCTGAGCCGGTAACGCCGGCCTATTATCCATATCAGCAGGAGATCTGCAATTATAACTGGGATTGGATGGCTGCCCAGCAGCGTGCTATGACGGATATTCATGATTCCTTGCAGGCTCTTCAGTTGCAGATCCGTGACCCTTCTTCTGAGCATCTTATGATGACTAGGGAGCAGTTCCTAGTGCATGCTGGTTGGCCTGAGGCCAGGCCAATATTTGGAGGGGGTGAGGACGATGCTGATGATGATGAGGCTACTTCTGCTGGAGGTGAGGAGGAGGACATGGACGATGATGATGAGGAGGATTGATTTTTTTTTGTGATCTTAGACTTGTGTACTTCCTTTGGTCTCCAAAGTGAAGTTTTCTTATATTATGTATTTTTCAGCTTTTACTAGTCAAGTATTAATGTACTCGTACCCGTGTGGTACTTTTTGAATTATGTAGGTGTTTTATACACCAGGCACTTTATGATATTATTAGTAAGCATTATGGTTTGTAGTAAAAAAATTTTGTTTCGCTTTACTAATAATTGTTGGTTTTTAATTATAGTAGTAAGTGTGTTTTTGTATGTGTTATTTTGATTTTTCTTCTTTAATGGTGGAACTTTGGGAAGTAGGTTGGACTCTTGGGATTATAGATAAATTCCTCCAAGATGTGAGGGCGATGATAGTACCGTAAGCATTTTGTTGCGACAAGGTATGTCGTTACCTTGATTCAAGAATTTTTTATGTTTTAGAATTTTGTGTCTTGGGCAAGTGTAAATGTGTTTCATGTTACAACTTCTTTTGAATACATATGTCATTTTAGGATCTGAAACTAGTAAAGTGAGAAGCCTCAAAATTGTATTATATGTCAAGGAGTGTTGATGAATGTTGTCTTTATTTTTAATTCATGCCTTATCTTGTGACTGTGTGATTTTGTGGAAGTAGGAGAAGTGATCAAGGCAATTTTTGTTAGTGAGCACAACTATGCCCAAATATTAATTTACCTGTGAGTAGTGAGCATTCGGTAGCCCCTTTGAGCCTAAACAGTTTAGAACTCAATTGAATGATGAACTTGTTTTATGTACATAATTTGCTAGTTTAGTTCATCATTGAATTTGGTGAGTTTCTAACATTTTCTTCTTGAACCTTTGTAAATTGTTTATTTTGACTTCCTTGCCCTTAAAAGCAAGGAACATTCACTTTAGGTGGAGTTGAAAATGAGTTGGGGAGAGAATAAAAAGGAAGATAGGTGCATAACTCCTATTTATGAAAAGAAAAAAAATTTCAAGCAAGCATGTCAAAAGAAGAGTGTGAATATATTGTACAAAAGAGAAAATGCTTGCTTGAACGAGAAAAAATAATAGAATCAATAAGTGTGCACGGTAGTTTGTGAAGGTGGTATGACAATTTGGTGAATTGAAGTGTGTTGTGTAAATATGTACATAGTGAATGTTCTTTTGCGTCGGCAATTTCGTTTCAAAGACCTTTAGAAATGTCCCTTTTTTGTTCACCCGACCAAGCTACAACCCTTTAAGCCCTTAGTGATCTTTTACTTCCATAATTTCTGTTATGATCATTGAGATATGATATGAATTGCTTAGTATTGCATCATTTGTCAGGTGAGTTTAATTGTCCCGTGCTTGTACGCACGTTTGCCTTCAATCCTATTTCGAAGAGGAGTGTAGAATGACATGTGTATGATAAGTTAGTTGTCCCTTGAAGCATGGTTGAAATTGTTTAGGAGTCAAGTTCTTTTACATGATTGGTTCTTGAATTGTGTAATTGATGCATTGTTGTGATCACTGTTTAGCTGAGCCATTTTCGTGTCTTGGTTGAATTTAATCCTCGAGCAAATCCTCGTGAGAGGCATACTTTGCTTGAGGACAAGCAATGAGTTAGTTGGGGAGAGTTTGTTAGATGTCAATCATGATATATTTGAGTATGAATTATTTGGCATTTTTCATGACTTTTCATGTGGAATAGGTTGATTTTAGTGTGAATTGATGTTGTTGTGCATTATTTGAAATATACTTGTGGTGCTTGTAATTTGTGTGCTAAATGTGCAGAAATATGAGTGAAAAGATCAAAGTTTGAAGACCCAAAGAAATAGTGCAAGCTGCCAAAGAATTGAAGTCAACAACAGTATTCGCTAGGCGAGTGTTGCCGAAGGTGCCAGCGAAGGTTCGCCTAGCGAACGTCAGCGAGGATGCCAGCGAGATGGTGGCAGAAAGTGTGCAAAACTTACAGTAGGAAAACTGGGTAAATTCGTTGGGCGAGTAGGCCAGCGAATGCTCGCTGATATGCTCGCGGGGCGAATGTGCCAGCGAAGGGTGGCAGAAACTTTCCATTTTGAAAACACCCAAGCTTCGCTGGGGCGAAGGTTGCAGCGAATGCTCGCGAAGCGAATGTTTTGGTTCGCCTAGCGAACCCACGATAATTCTGAGGGGCGGTTTAAGTCTGAGGCACTTAAATGTGCCATATTTTTGGGCATTCGCTAGGCGAATGAATGCCTTCGCTGGGCGAATGGTGCTGTTTGGAAAAGTGTATAAATAGAATTGTTACTTTTTGGACCAGGGGGATCTTGCTCATTTTACATTAGAATTAAGTTTTTACAGTATTTTGTTCAGAAAAGCTTGTATTTTCATTGGAGAAGCTGATTTTGCATCCATTCTCGATTATTGTCGTGGATGCTCATTCATCTCCTCTCTTTACTTGTCATCCAAGCTACCATGAGAAGTGGTAGCTAATCACTCAATGTTGAGGTTAGAGGTAGTTGATTCTGATTTTATGTATTGAGATTGATCTCTTGTATATGAACAAAGTCTTTGATCAATATAGATGATGTTGTTTTCTCTTAATGATCCATTTGTGAATTGTTTTGCTCTAGACATAGACTTTACAACTCTTGACCTAACAATTTCATCTCTTAAAAACCAAACTCTAGACATAGATTTGGGATTTTCTATTCGCATTGTATTGATCTTAATGATCGTTGCTTAGATTGTTAGCGTGAGACATCATCTAACGGTCTAAACAACGGTATTCACGATTCCGCTTTAGACATAAACGTAGTCGGGAGGATACGCGGTTATATTGATCGGAAACCGAGTTCATATGCTTGATTAATTGTTTATACATGAATAGGATTGATGAAACCTAACCTTAACATGCTTTTATAAAAATCTTTGTGACCTAATTAATCTTTGCTACAAGTGAATGATAACAACAAGTGAAACTTTTGAAAACCTTAACTTAGAATATCACAACTATTGAACGGCAAGCATCAAATATCCGACAATCCCTGTGGAGACGATAACAAAAACCCACACTGATACTATTCTAACACAGTGCTAGCTGATTACGATTGAAGGTTTTGAGTGAGGGAGAGGAAAAATAGAATACGGCCAGGGTTTCAACAACAACAACATTTGAGCTTCTGCACAAGGGTTCTATTTATAGAACTACTTGTGTGGGCTACAAGCTAAAAAGCCCAACTCAATAATAATATTATTATATTATTATAATAACTATTATTATAATAAATATAATTTTATTATTATTATATTTTATACCTATTATAAAATTAATAATAACTATTATTATATTACATGGTACCTTACCATATTCCGTATTCCATTTAAGTGCACCGTACCTTACGGTGTTCCTTATTTACTCTATCTCTTCTCCAACTGTCCTTATGTGTGTGACCCTGTAGGATTTCGCGACGTTGGCAACTATATTAAATCATGTATTTAACATAATAAACAGTGAACGGTATCTAGCAATACATCACTGCTACCCAAGTCACAAAATTGTCATGTGATCTGACAAAACCTTTTATGATAGTACTTATGTGTACAATTACCCTTTTGCCCCTATGTCTATATTGAACACAAGGCATATACCGTGTCATCCTTGTCCAGTTCAATATTGTGCCCTTAGACATTTATCCTATTATGCAGGATGGGCAAATTCCATCTAGGTTACTCATGTCCCTCAGCATGCTTTGTGAAGTACCCATCAACTATCTTTATCATCATCCAGTTACAGACAATGTTTGATCAGCAATAAAGTACTTGACTCTACATCTAGGGTACATAGTATTTTCAGGTCGAAGGGTGGTATACACCACTATCACCATGAGAGTAACTTATGACACTTTGCATAACATTCTAAGTAGTACTCTCATAGTGGGTCAATCCAGTATAAATATTACTCCTAATATTCATACCTATGTCAAGACTTGATAACTCCTTATCCATGATCCATGAGATGTGATCATCAGTCTATCTACATAATAGTCTTAATGCTTTAAGGCTATCCCATTTCACATTAAAGCTTGACTATGGATGCTTTAAGAATAGTGTCCTTATGTTTAATGGAATCTCATGATTAAGTTATACTTAATGTTTCATTAAACGAACTAGCTATTCTAGGGACTTTATCATTTTGGAAAAACAAACATAATAAAGAAATGCCTTTTATTATTAATAAATAATTCGATACAAGTACAAAAAGTATTAGCCTCTAGGGCTTACACCAACATTGTTTTGCTCAAATATCAGTTTTCATCAACACTAAAACCCCAATTTCTTCCCCCCAAAACATTCAAAATAATTGTTCTGACTCTGACTCGAGACTTCACACAACAACACAACAACATCAACAATTTCATCAGAATCATCATTCTAACATCGACAACACAACGAAAGACACCATTGTTAGCTTGTGCGATAGCACCATTGTTATCACAATAGAGATCAATGGGGTCCACAATGCTAGGGATTATGCCAAGTTTTCTAATGAACTTCTTGACCCAAACAACTTTCTTTGCTGCATTTGAGACAGCAATATACTCGGCCTTGGTTGTAGAATCAGCAACTGTTTCTTGCTTTGAACTTTTCCAGCTCACAGCGCTACTATTTAGGCAGAACACATAACCAGATTGCGATCTAAAGTCATCCTTATCTGTCTGGAAGCTAGCATCAGTGTAACCAATTACCGCGAGCTCTTCCTGACCTCCATATATCAAGAATGAGTCCTTAGTCCTTCTCAAGTACTTAAGGATATTCTTGACAGCTACCCAGTGAGCATCACCAGGATCAGATTGGTACCTACTCGTTACACTTAAAGCATACGAGACATCTGGTCGAGTACATAACATGGAATACATGATAGATCCTATTACAGATGCATATGGAATCTTATTCATTCGATCCCTTTCTTCCTTTGTTGAAGGGGATTGTGTTTTTTATAGACATGGGCCATGTTGCATAGGTATGAATCCTTTCTTGGAATCATGCATATTAAAGCGTCTCAACACTTTGTCTATGTATGTACTCTGACTTAGACCAAGAAGTTTTTGTGATCTATCTCTATAGATCCTGATTCCTAATATACAGGCTGCCTCACCAAGGTCCTTCATAGAAAAGCATTTCCCTAACCAAGCTTTTACTTGTTGCAAGGTAGGGATATCGTTTCCAATGAGTAATATGTCATCTACATATAATACCAGGAAAATGATTATGCTTTCACTAACCTTCTTATAGACACAAGGCTCATCTTCATTCTTTATGAATCCATATTGTTTTACAGTTTCATCAAAACGAAGATTCCAGTTTCTGGAAGCTTGCTTTAATCCGTAGATTGATCGTTGTAACTTGCATATCTTTTGGGCTTCTTCGGGTATGTCAAATCCTTCAGGTTGTGTCATGTACACATCCTCAAGAAGATTCCCATTAAGGAAAGCAGTCTTGACATCCATCTGCCATATTTCATAATCATGATATGCAGTGATAGCAAGTAAAATCCGAACAGATTTAAGCATTGCAACTGGTGAAAAGGTTTCATCATAGTCTACACCATGAATTTGTTTATAACCTTTAGCAACCAGTCATGCCTTATAGGTATGTACTTTACCATCCATGTCAGTCTTCTTTTTGAAGACCCACATGCATCCTATAGGATTAATTCCTACAGGAGGCTCTACCAAGGTCCAAACCTGGTTTGTGTACATGGAATCCATTTCAGATTTCATGGCTTCTAGCCACTTCTCAGACTCAGGACCAGTTATGGCCTCTTGATAAGTTACAGGCTCATCTTGATCCATGAGTAATACTTCACCTTGATCATTTATGTGATATCCATATCTCTCTGGTTGGTGACGTATCCTGCTCGACCTTCGCTGGTCTTGTTCTACTTGAGCAGGTTGCTCTTCCATTACTACTTGTGGTTCCTGCTCTAATTCCTCCATAGGTGTATCAATGCTTTGTGATTCTTGAATTTCTTCAAGCTCTACTTTCCTCCCACTGATTCCTTTAGAAATAAAGTCCCTTTCCAAGAAAACTCCAGTTCGAGCGACAAACACTTTGCCCTTAGAAGGATTGTAGAATTAATACCCTCTTGTTTCTTTAGGATACCCCAAAAATAAGCATTTGTCAGATTTGGGCTCAAGCTTAGTTGAAATTTGTCGTTTTACATAAACTTCACAACCCCAAATCTTCATGTAAGACATATGTGGTTTCTTACCACTCCATATTTCATATGGTGTCTTTTCAACCTTTTTGGATGGAACACGGTTAAGTGTGTAAGCTGCTATCAATAGTGCATGTCCCCAAAAGGAGTTTGGAAGATCGGCATAACTCATCATGGATCGGACCATGTCTAACAAGGTTCGATTTCTTCTCTCAGATACACCATTCCATTGTGGTGTTCCAGGAGGAGTGAGTTGGGATAGAATCCCACACTCTTTTAGATGGTCATCAAACTCTAGGCTTAAATATTCACCGCCTCGATCTGATCGAAGAGTTTTAATATTCTTACCTAGTTGGTTTTGTACTTCATTCTTAAATTCCTTGAACTTTTCAAAGGATTCAGATTTATGTTTCATTAAATAGACATAACCATATCTACTGAAATCATCGGTAAATGTGATGAAGTATTGAAAACCTCCTCTGGCTGGTATGTTCAGTGGTCCACATACGTCAGTGTGTATGAGGGCCAAAAGATCATTAGCCCTTTCACCTTTTCCTGTGAATGGGGACTTTGTCATCTTTCCAATTAAACAAGATCTGCATGTATCATATGATTCGTAATCAAAAGAGTCCAATAGTCAATCTTTATGGAGTTTAGAGATGCGTTTCTCATTTATATGGCATAAGCGACAATGCCAAAGGTAAGTTGGATTTAACTCGTTAGGTTTCATCCTTTTAGTATTAATGTTATAAATTGGCATTTCAAGATCAAGGACATATAATCCATTGTTCATTTGTGCAGTAGCATAGAATATATCATTCAAATAAATAGAGCAACAATTGTTCTTTATTATAAATGAAAAACCAAACTTGTCCAAACAAGAAACGGAAATAATATTCCTGCTAATTGCAGGTACATAATAACAGTTCTCTAACTGAATTATAAAACCACTAGGTAAAGTCAAAACATAAGTTCCTACGGCTAAAGCAGCAACCTTTGCTCCATTTCCAACTCGTAGGTCGACTTCACCTTTTGCAAAATCTCTACTCCTTTTTAGTCCCTGTACATTGGTACAAATGTGAGAACCACATCCAGTATCTAATACCCATGATGCAGAAGTAGATAAATTTATTTCTATAACAAAAATACCTGAAGTCGAAGTCACCACTTCATTCTTCTTATCTTCCAGGTACTTTGGGCAGTTTCTCTTCCAATATCCGGTCTTACCGCAATAGAAGCAAGTGCCCTCCTTTGCTATACCTCCACTAGGCTTCAAAGCAAGGGTAGTATGTTTGGGTTTGTCAACTTCCTTGCCTTTCCATTTACCAACCTGCTTGGTGGGCCTTTTGTTCTGTTTCTTTCCATTACTGACCATCAGAATGGATTTCCCTTTTGTCTTCAGGTTTTGCTCAGCAGTTCTTAACATGCTTAGCAATTCAGGAAGAGTTTTGTCCATGTCATTCATGTTGAAATTAAGGACAAATTTACCGAAGCTTTCCGACAAAGATTGCGGGATCAAATCAGTCGCAAGCTCCTTTTTTAGGGCAAATCCCAATCTTTCAAGATTCTCCACATACCCAATCATCTTGAGTACATGGGGACCTACTGGGGTTCCCTCAGAAAGCTTGGCTTGAAAAAGGGCTTTTGAAATTTCAAACCTTTCATGCCTTGCTTGCTCTTGATAGAGCATTTTCAAATGTTCGATCATATCGAACGTTGCCATGTTTTCATGTTGCTTTTGCAATTCAGAATTCATGGTAGCCAACATGAGGCGAGTAGTTTCATTGGCATCATCGACATGCTTCTTATAAGCATCTCTGTCAGCCTTAGGAGCAGAACTAGGAGGTTCCTCATCAGGAACAGGTGTCTCTAAGACATACAGCTTTCTGTCATGTTTGAGGATAATCCTCAGATTTCGGTGCCAATCCAGAAAATTTGTCCCAGACAATTTTTCCTTATCCAGGATTGTTCGGAAAATGTTATTAGATGTGTTTATTGTCATGGTAATCTACAAAATGGAATGGAAAAATATAAGTATCATAACATATTCAATTAGGCCTTTAACTAAATATGCTCCCACTATTTTACTCAAACCAAATGACCCTCATCATTTGATTCGGAAATTCCCGTTGGAAGATTTTCTAGTGGATCGAGATCCATATTTCACTTTGTTTTAAGTCAACGTTAGGCTGATTACACAAAACTTAGCTATTTAGGTAGGAATTCCTTCCAATTGTATCCAATACAATTCTCGAATATTTCAGTTGGGTGAATAACTCCTTATTCCAATCCATCATATGGATTATTCCCAACTCTTGCTTCTAAACGCATATAATCTTATTATATTTTGTTTAGTTAAGTTTGACCCATTATTTTAGAAATTGGATATTACAATTATCCCATCGCACCTTACTAATATAGAACATGCACCTCGCGTTAGGCGAACCCTACAATATTCGATACTAGTCTTGATGAGTTCTAAAACTTGGAAAGCAAAAACTTAATATTTTGTTTTGAGGGATTTTTAATTAGTTTGATCTCACCGGCTTATTTATCATATAAATCGTTCCTCACACATGCATACAATATATATCAACATACATACATACAAATGAAACAGTTATGGCCCCTAGCGCAATTGTTCTCCCAAGCCAATGAGAGAACTTAAGCTAAACCTAATAACGATCTTCACTTCTCCAAGCAAGATCTCCAAGGTTGTCCTTCTTTGTTTTGTAGTCTTCTCTATCTTTATAATAATACATTACATAAAGAAAACTCGTTTTACATATGAGGGAGTGAGATGAGAAAAGAAGTTACGTGATGAGACTAAGAGAGAGGCACGAGACGCAGGTCGTATTTATAGAATCCAAAGCAAAGAAAAATAAACTAAGGCCATAACTGATCACCACAAGAAAAATAATAAATAAATTTTATTATTATTAATTTAAATCCTGTTTATTAAATAAATCAAATTAAATTTTTGGCGAATGCATGACCTAAAGTGCAGACTGCATTGACGCAACATTTGCACCGTCATACTGCCTGTGACGACCGTCACAGTTGCCATGGCGACCGTCACACATCAGCCCATGACGACTGTCACAAAACTATGGCGACCGTCACACTAACAAAACGCGTGACTTTTGATCGTAGACCTCTTTGACGACGCAACCCTTGTACCGTCATAAACCTTGATGCAACAATTTCATACCATCAAAATACCATGATCAATAATTCAGTATGATTGATCCGTATGCTATCGCTTCACCATACTAAAGTCAGATTCCGAAGCAGATAACCACAGATCGCTCAATCGAATGATAATCATTACGTGATTTGAACTAACGAAATAAAATATTATATCCAATATACCATCTTTGCATCAAAGTTAATCATATCACATATGAATTAGATCGATCATATATGTGTAACTTATGGACGATTGACATATCGCTGCTTCACCATACTATTGTCGGATTCCTAAGCATAGTCAATATCAATCATCCAAACCGTACACAATTTGATGCCAAAAATTCAATATCTGGATTTGATTTAATTTTTACGTGTTTTAATCCAATTAAAACAAAAATGACAGAAAATAAACAATTACCAGACTCATGGTTTCGTAAGTGGCTCTGATACCACTGAAGGGAAATTTTCGATCTAAACGCAGCGGAAAACAAAATTTTCCCTTTAGAGATCCTTACGAAAGATCATGATCTGTGATAGAAAGATTACCTCTTGTGGTGATGAAACCTATGATTCCAAATCTATGGATGATCACGAGCATTGTACGATGAACAGCGCCTCTACTCAGTCCACACGAACAGCTTCCTTCAGTCACAGTGCTAGCTGATTACGATTGAAGGTTTTGAGTGAGGGAAAGGAAAAATAGAATACGGCCAGGGTTTCAACAACAACAACATTTGAGCTTCTACATAAGGGTTCTATTTATAGAACTACTTGTGTGGGCTACAAGCTAAAAAGCCCAACTCAATAATAATATTATTATATTATTATAATAACTATTATTATATTAAATATAATTTTATTATTATTATATTTTATAACTATTATAAAATTAATAATAACTATTATTATATTACATGGTACCTTACCATATTCCGTATTCCATTCAAGTGCACCGTACCTTACGGTGTTCCTTATTTACTCTATCTCTTCTCCAACTGTCCTTATGTGTGTGACCCTGTAGGATTTCACGGCGTTGGCAATTATATTAAATCATGTATTTAACATAATAAACAGTGAGCGGTATCTAGCAACACATCACTGCTACCCAAGTCACAAAATTGTCATGTGATCTGACAAAACCTTTTGTGATAGTACTTGTGTGTACAATTACCCTTTTGCCCCTATGTCTATATTGAACACAAGGCATATACCGTGTCATCCTTGTCCAGTTCAATATTGGGCCCTTAGACATTTATCCTGTTATGCAGGATGGGCAAATTCCATCTTGGCTACTCATGTCCCTCAGCATGCTTTGTGAAGTACCCATCAACTGTCTTTATGATCATCCAGTTACGGATAATGTTTGATCAGCAATAAAGTACTTGACTCTACATCTAGGGTACATAGTAGTTTCAGGTCGAAGGGTGGTATACACCACTATCACCATGAGAGTAACTTATGACACTTTGCATAACATTCTATGTAGTACTCTCATAGTGGGTCAATCCAGTATAAATATTACTCCTAATATTCATACCTATGTCAAGACTTGATAACTCCTTATCCATGATCCATGAGATGTGATCATCAGTCTATCTACATAATAGTCTTAATGCTTTAAGGCTATCCCATTTCACATTAAAGCTCGACTATGGATGCTTTAAGAATAGTGTCCTTATGTTTAATGGAATCTCATGATTAAGTCATACTTAATGTTTCATTAAACGAACTAGCTATTCTAGGGAATTTATCATTTTGGAAAAACAAACATAATAAAGAAATGCCTTTTATTATTAATAAATAATTCGATACAAGTACCAAAAGTATTGGCCTCTAGGGCTTACACGAACATTGTTTTGCTCAAATGTCAGTTTTCATCAACACTAAAACCCCAATTTCTTCCCCCCAAAACATTCAAAATAATTGTTCCGACTCTGACTCGAGACTTCACACAACAACACAACAACATCAACAATTTCATCAGAATCATCATTCTAACATCAACAACACAACGAAAGACACGGTCAAACATCAAACACAACATCAACATACCATACAAAATTCAGAAATTCTATAATTTTATCTATCAACAAACAATTACATCAATGTTCATAGCATAGAGAGAAGAGAAACATACAACAAGCATCGAATTATCCTACCCACCATCATAATACTATTCCTTAGATAATTAGAACCCCACCCTTACCTTAGAGTTCTTGCAACGATTTCCTCTTTCTCAACAATGGATTCCTCTTCCCTTGCCCTAGTTCTCACTTATTTCTTCCTCTTTCTCTCAAAAACACGTTCTGACTAAAATTTTCCTCTCAACTTCCCCTTTTCTATTATTCTATTATTATTATTATTATTATTAATCCTAAAATTAAATAATAATAACAATATCCATTAATTATTTAAATTAATAATATTCAACTAATATTACTAATATTATTTAATTAGTCCATCTCACTACACCACCAAGTTCTAAGCAATTGGTCATACACCCTCACCTTAGAGTCTCTAATTCTAAGGTCACAACCCTTTACCATAAGGTACCCCAACACACCAAAAATACCGATAACACATATCTATACACAACAACACATGAATAAATTATGGAAAATAAATAAAATAAGTCGGGGCGTTACAGGTACCACATGCATCGTATAATGTTGTTGGGTCTCATTGCATTATAATTATGTTGGGCTTGTGCATTTCTTGTAGTGAGAATGTGATTGTGAATGAATGTGATTTGTGTGTATAAATACTACTCTCTTAATTATTATACACCATTTATTATATGAATGAATTTCTATCCATTTTTGTGTTTGTTGTGTCTGTGCTCCCTCGGAGTACAAACAATCAGGTACCTGAGTAGTTGGAGATGTACTTCATGTTGCTATCGGTCGAGTCTACTAGTGAAGTTGCTCTGATACGTAACATTGGGGAACGGATTGTATTCTTTACGTTATTCGGTTACATATCTTTTAATTTAAAGTAATTATTGAACCACATTTGGTATGCGTGATTTATTGAGGCTATGAGTGCCATATTTTTGTTTAATTCTGCTAATAGGACTAAAATTTTTTATTAAATAAAGCAACATTCAGACTTCTTGGATTGTGAAGTGACATTCTACTTGGATAGACTTATATTTTATTTATTTACTAATGAGTCATGAAGTAGGATGTTACAGAGAGCACCTAGAGTCCAGGTACCATGACTGGTGTCTCAACTTGGTTGCTAAGGATATCTATAACATAGATTAATTTATTTTTAGGTACCCACATATTTTTGGGTCCTTCGTGTTTAGTTCTCCCAGAGGTCTTATCAACCTAGGGTTTATGTACATAATATATATATTATGTGTGTCACCATAGGTAAAATAAGAGTATAAAGCTTTTGGCTTTATCATAATCTCTTTGTGTTTAGGCTTGAACATAAAGTTATTTGGTTTAACATAACCAATTCCTTTTTTTCTGTTTCCACTAACTCCATAGATCATTGAATCCATCTTGCTTCTATCTATGTTTTTTGCTAGGAATTTTTTAAAAGATGCCTCATGTCTCTTGGAAGTACATTCAGAGTCCATATAAGCTTCTGAAATCATTTCTTTTTCAAGTTTCTCACTCTTTCTTTTTAGGGCAGTGTTTTCTTTTTCTAAACTACTAACTCTTTCTTTTAAAATAGTGTTTTCTTTCAACAGTTCACTATGAGCTTCAAAATCGACTACTTGAATCTGTTTTAGATTCTTGTATCTTTGATGAAGTTTCTGACTCTTTTCAAGAGTCTTAGCTAAGTATAAATATAATTCAGAACGAGTGAGATGAGAAAATACCTCGTCAGAGTCAGAGTCAGATTCTAATTTAGATGTTATGGTGCCAGCTTCCAGAGCCATGTTATCCTACTTTTCTTCAGAGTCATCTTCTGAAGATTCAGAGTCATCTTAAGTTGCCATCAGAACCTTCTTCTTCTCTCTGAAGAATTTCTTTTTAGGCTTGAGTTTGGAACACTCCTTCTCATAATGTCCAAGCTCTTTGCACTCAAAGCAGGTAATATTCTTGTCAGCTCCCAACTTTTTCTGCCTAGTGGTTGACTCAGATCGTCCACCTTTTCTTTTGTAGCCTCTGAACTTCGTCTGTCTTTGCTTCCAGAGTTGGTTGAACCTTCTAGAGAGTAGAGAGAGAGCTCTTTATCTTCTTCATAGCTTTCTTCAGACTCTTCTTCTTCAGCTTGAAGAGCTTTAGCCTTCTCAGGCTTGCCTTTGGACTTCACAACCACAAACTTTACTTTATTTTGGGGCTCATCTTCTTCAAACTCAATTCCGTGACTCCTTAAAGAGCTTATAAGTTTTTCTAGAGTCATGCTATTCACATCTTTTGGCAGTCTAAGTACTGACACCATTGACCTCCATATCTTTTCCAAACTTTTGATAATTTTCTTTACGTAATCTGAAGTGGTATAACCCTTATTCAGAACTTTTAATTCAGCTACAAGAGTTTGAAATCATGAGAACATCTCCTCAATTATCTTCTTCCATTTTGAAGGCTTCATATTTATGGATTAAATCCAATGCCTTAGTTTCCTTAACTTTCTCATTTCCTTCATGAGCTATTTTCAAAGAATCAAATATAGACTTAGTAGAGTCTCTATTTGTAATCTTTTCTTACTCTAAATAGGAAATAACATTTAGCAGTATAGTTTTGGATCTATGATGATTCTTGTGATCCTTCTTTTGCTGCTCATTCATTCCGCTTCTTTCAAGATTTTCACCATTTGCATATGTAGGATGTGTGTAACCATCTATTACCATATCCCACAGATCTTCATCACAACCTATGAAGAAAATTTTGATTATATCTTTCCAATAGTCAAAATTTTCTCCATAAAAAATTGGAGGTTCGGCAGAATAATAATCTTTATCATTGTTTGCATGTGTCATCCTGTGATTCAAAAAATGGATATTTTATGACATGGTTGAGTGTTTGACATAATGTAGTCAATACCATGATCGGAGCTCTGATGCCAATTGAAGGTTTAGAAAACACAAGAAAGAGGGGGGGGGGGGTGAATTGAGTTTCAAATATGACATTTTTTGCAGCCCAAAGAAAATAACTACAATGCTAAAAGAGAAAAGGTATTTTATCCTGGTTAATTGTTAACATGGTCAGTCCAGTCCACTCTTCAGAGTAACTTTTTCTTCTCAATATGACTTAATCAAATAATCAAACTGATTATAATCTCAAAGACTACCCGTCAAGGACTTCTCAAGAATTCTGAATAAACTTAGTCCCTTAAGGAATTACAACTCAAAAACTACCCGTTAATGACTTCTTAAGCCTACAGACTAAAAGCTAGCCCCTCAAGGAATTTAACAACTGTTAAAGACAAGGTTTGTGTTTACAATATTGCTTCTAAATAAGTAGATACACAAAGTGATAAACAAACTTTACACTTAAGAAAATATGAAATAAAGTGCTAAGTGTTTCTCTTGTTTTTTATCTTTCTCGATACTGGTTTTCTCTATTGAAGTTCTTTCAGCATTCATATATATGTTTCGTCAATGATGTTCGTTGTTAATTGTTTGTTATATGTTCATAATTCATTTGTCCTCTTTATATAGAAGATGAATAATATTGTTGGATGATAGAATTGGAAACTTCTTCAATTTCATAGTTGTAATAGTGGTTTGAGGTTGAGTCATAAATTATGTATAGAGGAGAGAAAACATTTGATATTTTTTGGTAGTACAATCATTGAGAATATCACTGCATCAGTCTTTTTGATTTTGTCGCTTAAATTGTACTAATTTCTAGAATATTCATTAAGTCATTTTCTCTAAATCATTGGCTTCGTATATGAGATTTTTTTGAAGCTTGGTCAGAGTTCAGATCCTTGAAGATAGACTTCAGATTCTAGTGAATAAGAGGCTTGAATTTATCATAGTAATTATGGATTATTTACTTGAGAAGCGTTGATTGGGATATCCAGAGTTGACTATCAGTTTAGCATTTCTTCATATTCTAACTTTGGTCCAGAATATCATGGTTTCCAGAACTCAGAGTGTGATGATATCCAGAGTCCAGAGTCTCTCTATTTAGAGTCTAGAGTCTTTCTATCCAGAGTCCAAAGTCTATTTTGTTCAGCTTTGTTCAATGTCTGGCTTGTTCAGAATCAGCTTTATCTAGCATTTGTCTTGTTCAGATTATGCACACTTAACAAAATATTAGAGTAAAAAATTGTTCTTTATACTTTTTTTATCATCAAAACTTAAGGATTATTAATGTAGAACCAAACTTGTTCCAACACCCTTATTCTACTAAGAGTAGATGATTCCGTCCTACAGACGCGTCAATAACCGTTTGATTAGATCCAACTGTCACCCACGCAACGTAATTCATCTCATGTGGACAGTTTTAATTTCTTACACTATATAAGCAAAAAACGCGTCTTATTAGATATTCAAATTCATTCTCACTCTCACATTACTCCTTATTCTCTCACTTACTTAGACGTTGGAGTGCTAATATATAGATTAGCCCCTCTGTGCCATACTGGAAGCATAAATCCACCGCAGCAAGATGGTACTTCACCATTTCACCAATCATTTATAGTTCTGAATCGAACAGTGGTGTCGTCTTCGACAAGAGACATCTGATTCCTACAAATTCCACAAAGAATAACTGTTTCTCTGTCACACATTAAAATCTCCGATTCTTTCTTCGTAAACACCTATCTCTTCTCAAGCAATCTAGTACCAAACTCCTAAAGCTATAGAGAATTTGAAACTCACTTAACCTTCCAAAACTATTATTGTTCCTGCCAAAGTTGGAGGAGCTCATCCTCCTCCACTAAAGATGGAGAATCTAGTCTTAGTCACCTCCCCCTCCCCCCCGTTAGAACACTGCGAGATCTGGCTCCTCCAAGAGTCAACCTAGGAGCATTCCAAGCTTTTCCGACCTCTCAACATATGTCTCCGGCTTATCAAGGCAAATATTTGAACCTAACTCCCTTTTAACCTGTTGTAAAGAGACAAGAGACGCTTCTTAGCCTCTAACTGCTGCAAGCCAATCTAGTAATGCATGGATCCACTAACCTATTAGACAATATGTGAAACTTGGTACACCAAGAAAAATCTCAATTCCTAAAAGACATGATCTTGAAAATTGAAGAAAACTTACGGTATGCCCCTCATAGAGATAGAAACATATAAGGTGGTACTTCACACATCTATCTTACCGCGATACCAGAGATAATTCTCACTAGAGAGACCATGCAACACGAAGTTACTCCACGATCTCCAAGCCTCCACCAAAATAGGGGACACCAAACTCCTCCTCCCAATTTTCAAATAAAAATTTCAATAAGATTTTAGAAGACTTAAAAGTCAAACAACACTTTTTATTTGTAGAGTATCCTTAAAAAAATGGATAGGCGAAAGTGGTGAACCGAGTGATGGATATGCGGACGAACTCTCACATGTCCTCTGGGCATACCGAACTACACCATATTCAAAAATTGACGAAACTCTTTTTAAACTTACCTACGGAAATAAAGTCGTCATCCTCGTCGAAGTGGAAAAACTTAGTTGGAGAACGGTGCACTCCTTGTAAAAAAAAGGACAATACCGAAGCAATCAAGAAGGAGTTAGACTTCCTAGAAGAAAGAAGAATGACCATCAATCTCATGAGCACCGTCATCAAACAACTTGACTTACTAACGAAGCTTACAATTGATTATGGAGCTAAAGTGCAACTCATATTTCTTTTTGATGTTGTTGATGATAGATACAATGAGGAGTTTTCTAGATCAACGTCTTATTTCCTACTTTCATGAGCTTTATTTTTCTTCATTATTACATTATTATAATAAAAAATATTTTTTTTATTATAAGTTGTTTGCTTCCAAGTTTATGATATGTGTATTGTTTATTTTATCCTCGTTTTTTATAATGTCAAAGGAGGAGAAATATACTCTTAGATGGAGTAGAGTATACTCTCTTTCTTTGTAAGGGGGAGTGAATCACTCTAATCTTTATATCTATTATTTTTCTATTTTACGACCTCCCAGAGAGATGTGTTGCCATCATTAAAAATGGTGAGAATGTGATTTATGTGTTGTTCAGGTATAACTGTCAACTGGTTTTGATGATAACAAGTGTCAAGCAGTTTCAATGATGATAATTCCATAAGTTAAACAATGTTTGGTGTTAATGATTCAAGAAGTTATTGGTGACAACTTTCAAAGGGTAGTTGATAGTAATTGTCTAGTGGTTCATGATGATGGCAATTGATCAAGAAGAATTATCTCAAGCCTCATTAGTAAGTTGTTTCAAGTTCCAATTAAAGTGTTAGACATCATTGAAGTCAAGCAAATAAACTTGAAGTATTGAAGTTGTGAAAGAGTGAAAGTGTGAAAAATGTATTGGTTATGCGCTTAGTACTTTAAATTACTCAATAAATTGTATAAGGAGCAAGAGTAAGTCTTGAGGTACTAAGCTGATGCACACACACAAACACATAAAATTCTTTTTAAACCTCTCTTCTCTTTGGATAAAATCTCTTAAAACCTTTCTGAGCACACGCTTAATTAGTTAGAAGCTTGGTTAATAAATTAGAAATGTATTTTACATTGGTTAATTAACTAAGGGCTTCCTCTAATAGATTAAACATATTTGTAATGCCTCTTACTTCATCAAATCAGCTGTCAAACGATTAGGTAATGTCAAAACTCAAATTTTCCGTATTTGGGTTATTTAATCGATTACCACTTAAGATTGATAGATTAAATCATTAAAAATGGCCATGGATTGTTTCCTTTTTAGCCATATTTTTTCTTGTATAAAGAAGGTTTCTTCTTATTTCATAACATACCAGCCTTCTGAATAGAAACCTTTATACTATTCTTTCTACTCTCTTTCTTCTAAATCATTTTTTCACAATTAAGCACATCACTAGTGAAAAAATCCTTGAGAGTTATGTTGCACTAATGATGTGCTTAATTGTTTTATTCAAAAATGTGACTCTATTGTGTAATATCTTTGTAAAATATTTGAAGGTTTTCGGCTTCTTGGATACCCTCCAACTTTTCAACTTCTTCACTTGGACTGCCCATAACATCGAACCCTCGCTAATCTCTATAAAGTCTATAGAAGGATACCTCAACACTAAAGGAGGTACATTTAGTATTTATGGGTGTATCACTTCAGTTCATAAGGAGGCATCACTTATCTTATCACTGTTTGACAATTCTATAAAGTTAATTTTCAAGTTTTATATTTTTGCCATAGATAAAAATAAATGGAAGTAGCTGAAAGGTTAGAGAAATAGAATGTTACTTTGAGTAATTACAGAGTGTGAGTTTAAGAAACGAATACAAGAACACGAAAGACCCATAAATGTTGCATGAATAAAAATGAAGATCAAAAGAAATGAGGAGACCACTAGCGAAGTAAAGATCACACAAAAGACTAGAGGTATAAAACTCTAGTACAAAGGAAGCAAAATGAGTAATTGATTGCATTATACAAATTAATAGGCTTCCGTGGAGGATAAATATATAGTAAAAAATCAACTAGACATCAGAAGACGCGATCAACAATCCAATATCAAACTCAGCTCAATAATTACACTTAAGTGCACTCAAGTGATGTAGCGGTATCACAATTTTCTACCCTAGAATCCTAAGGCCACATGGAGGAATTTCATAGTGAATTTTTTTTGTTACAAGTCAAACATTTAATGCACATATTATTTAGGCCATCCACTCCCACTTAACATGCCACTGGTTTCCTCTGATCACAAAGGGCCACCTAGAAACCTTGAAATGACAAAGAAGAGCATTCTGGAGACCGATATAAATAGTATTTTTAACAATACTCACTTCATGCCCAATAGAAAAGACTTGGGAGTAACTATTTCAAGTCGGCCAAATGACCCAATAAGACCGCCCCAACTAAAAGGGCCCAATCCAAAATACCCTTGATCGAGACTAACGAAAAAGTAGACCTTAATTATAAGGTTGTGCACCATAGTCAAGCAACGACCTCATGTCAGCTCTTATAGTCAATACAACAGTCTTCAGTGTTCCCCGTTACGCTCGTTGTGAGCAGTTTAAATTGTCATCCATATATGAGGGTAATTATGTGTTACACCAAGGTACACTTTACTCATTCTTGCAAGTTACAGCTCTTTGAGCTTACTCACTTGAGTGTTAACCTTGCATATACGCCCCCTTATCCGTCTATATTAAAAAAAACCCAAACAATTTTTTTGAAAACTCATGTCTCTGAATTTGCAACGTTAAATACACAAAAAATATTGATTGAATATGCATTAGATCTTTTAAAAAAATATTGGTTAATCCGAATCAAATGAAAATCGCAACAAAGAAAAAAAGAAGACAACTCTAGAAAAAAACAATATCACAAACAAAAACTTCAAATGTATTTTTTGATATTTGGATCGAAGTCTAGTGTCGGCAAGCGTAACTTCATGGTTCGACAGAAGTTGTGATGTAATAGTCAAAGTCTGTTCAAGCATGCTGTCAAAATATATTAGCTTTGTGTTTAAGTTAGCATGTCAAATTGGGCCTTTATTGTAAGCTCAATTGTTAAGTTAGCTTAGTAGTCTAAAATAGACTAGTTCTCTCAGGTTGTTGAGAGAGGTTAATTGTTGGTATTCACTTGTAATATTTGAACCCTTATTGAGAAAGTGAATAGTAAAATAGTTTTGACCAATTCTGATTCTTCTTGTTCCTTATCCTCTCTCTCTTTTGTAAAACCTAATATGGTTTCTTGTGTTTGTTCAAGAAACTCAATCTTTATCTCATAACTTTGTTTTGTTATTGACAACATCGTTTCACAACAAACTAGTGTAGTAGGCTTGGAGGAGAAGATGCAGTCAACAAAGTATGAGATTGAGAAATTCACCAGTGTGAATGATTTTGGTTTGTGGCGCTCAAAGATGCAAGCCCTTCTTGTTCAACAGGGTTTGTTAGAAGCATTGAAAGGATCGGAGAAGATGGACACTGCCCTATCGGAGAAGGAGAAGAAAATGATGATCGAAAAAGTCCACAATGCCATTGTATTGAGCCTTGATGATAAGGTTCTCTAGTAGGTTTCAAAGGAGAAAACAACATCTGGTGTGTGGACAAAAATTGAAGGTTTGTAAATGACGAAATCATTGGTTAATCATCTCCACCTGAAGCAAGCTTTGTATTCATTCAAGATAAGTGAAGACAAAGTCTTTACTGAGCAGCTAGATATGTTCAACAAGTTGATTCTTGATCTTGAGAATATCAAGGTCAAGATTGATGATGAAGATCAAGCGTTACTACTGTTGTGTTCTTTACCTATGTCCCACGCTCATTTTAAAGACACTCACTTGTATGGAGGAGATTTGTTGACCTTTGAAGATGTTCAATCTGCCTTGTACTCTAAGGATTTGAACAAACGAAAGGAGCAAAAACCATCTTCTGTTGGTGAAGGTTTGTCCGTTAAGAGGAAATTCTTGAAGAAAGATGGTAGGTTTGAGAAGAAGAAGGGTAAAGTTATACAAAATTCTTATGGTGGTAATTCTCTTACTATTAAGTGTTATCATTGTAAGAAGGATGGTCATACAATAAAAGTATGCCCTGATCGACTGAACAATCATGATGGAAAGGATAATGGTAATGCAGCCAGTGTACAAAATGGTTATGAATCATCTGATGTCCTGGTGGTTTTAACCAGCGACTATAGCAAGGAGTGGATTATGGATTCAGGGTATACTTGGCACATGACTCCAAACAAAGACGTGTTTGAGGAATTGTGTGATCAAGATGGTGGGTCACTGTTGCTGGGAAACAACGAATCTTGTAAAATTGTAGCTATTAGATATGTGAGATTCAAGATCCATGATGAGTTAATAAGACAATTGACTAATGTTAGTTATGTACCTGATCTTTAGAGGAATTTGATTTCTCTTGGTGAATTCGACAAGAAAGGATATGTTTTTAAAGGAAAACAAAGTATCCTAAGGGAAATGAAGAGTTCGAGGGAACTCTTGAGAGGCGTGAAGAAACAAGGCATGCATACCCTTGAGCCTGAGGTTGAAAGTGGTTCAGTAGATGTGGCATCCACGAAACCTGTGTCGAAGACTAAGTTATGGCACAAGAGAGTTAGCCATGTCAGTGAAAGAGGCCTATTGCAATTGTCAAAACAAAATCTACAGTGTGGTGAAAAGGTAAAAAAACTAGAGTTTTGTGAACCTTGTGTATTTGGTAAATCCTGTAGAATGGAGTTTAATAAGGGTAAACAAAGAACACATGGATCCCTTTCTTACATTCATGCTGATCTTTGGGGTCCTACAAGGAATCCTTCACACCTATGTGCAAAGTATTTTCTATCTATAGTTGATGATTATTCCAGAAAGTTATGGGTATTCATCCAGAAGACTAAGAATGAAACTTTTTAAAATTTCAAGAGTTTGAAGACTTTGGTCAAAAACTAAACTGGAAAAGAAGGTCAAGAGATTGAGGACCGAAAAATGGTCTCTAATTTTTCAATGAGGCTTTCAACAACTATTATGTTGCGTCGTGTATTACAAGGCACAAAACTACTGAAGGAACTCCACAACAAAATGGTTTGAATGAAAGGTTTAGTAGAACCATATTGGAACAAGTAAGGTGCATGCTAGTTAGTGCAGGATTGAAGAATGTGTTTTGGACGGAGGCAGTCATGATTGCAGTTTACCTGATAAATAGGTGTCCCTCGACAGCTCTGAAATGTGTATTCCTTGGATACCCTAAAGGAGTCAAAGCTCATAGGCTATGGTGTCTTGAGCCAAGTCACATGAGGTGTATCACAAGTCGAGATGTAGTTTTCAATGAAGCAGAAATGACTTTCAAGAAAACTGATGATGTTGGTCGAAATGCCAAGATCTCTGAAGAAGAGATGGAACAGGAAGGGATTCCTGTTGAGGTGGACATGTTGATGCTGAGATGCATAACCCAAATGTAGTCGTAGAAGAAGAAGAAACTATTGTCAAAGCTGAGGAGTCTGATAATGACTACCTACTGGCAAGAGACAGGTTAAGAAGAGTCATCAAGCCACCTTAGAGACTTGGTTATGCAGATATCATAGTTTATGCTTTAATCTCTGCAAGTGAGGTTCTTGAAGAAGAACCGAGAGACTATAAGGAAGTAATGAGGAGTCGAAATAAAACAGAATGGTTGAAAGCCATGGATGATGAGATGAAATCTCTTCATGATAATAACACTTTGGAGTTGATCGAGAAATCTGCAGGGGCTCGGTTAGTTAGTTGTAAGTGGATTTTAAAGGTTAAGGAAGGAATTGAATGAGTGATGTTGAAGCATTTTAAGGAGATGTTGGTTTCTAGGGGGGTCACTCAAAAAGAAGGTGTTGACTTCAATGATGCGGTCTCACCTATTGTAAAGCATAGATCCATCAGAATGTTGTTAGCCATGGTGGTGAAGTTCGACCTCGAGCTTGAACAAATGGATGTGAAGTCGACAAGTTCATGGCACACATTGGATTCACTAGGAGCCAGTTTGATCACTGTGTTTACTTCAGATTTCGACCTGAAAATTCACTTGTTATTTTATTGCTTTATGTGATGACATACTCATAGCAAGCAACAGTGTCGAAGATGTTATAAAGGTAAAGGCTGAACTCGATAAGGAGTTCGACATGAAGGATTTGGGAGTTACCTTCAGATATCATGGGATTCACATCTGGAGAGATAGAAAGCAGTCGAGATTACGCTTATCTCAAGAGACATACCTGAAGAATATTCGCAACAAGTTTGGTATGTCGAATTCAAAGCCCGTTCTAACACCAACTAATCCTCAGTATAAGCTGAGTACGACTCAAAGTCCTAGTACTGAAGTCGAAAGAGACTATATAAATATCATTCCATATGCTAGTATAGTAGGTTCTTTAATGTATGTTATGGTATGTACGGGGCCACACATAGCGTAATGAGTGAGTCTTGTAAGCATGTATATGGCCAATCCTGTGAAGGCGCACTGACAAGCATTAAAGTGGATTCTTAGGTACATCAATGGGTATCTGAGCAGAGTACTGATTTATGGTAGAGCCTGTGGTAATGATAGCAAAGTCGAAATCGAAGGATTTATTGACTCTAATTATGCAGATTCTATGGATTCCATAAAATCTATTTCTGAATATGTGTTGCCTATGTTTGGCACAATAATTAGTTGGAAAGCAACACTTCAAAAGGCTGTTGCCTTATCAACCACTAAAGTGGAATTATCTCCCTCGCTGAAGCTGTGAAAGAAGCAATGTAGCTTGAATGTTTTTCTAATGAGTTGAAACTTCAAGGTCGAGTTATCACTATTAAATGTGATAGTCAAAGTGTAATACATCTGTCGAAGAATTCGGCCTATCATGAGCGAACCAAGCACATCGATGTGAGACTCTACTTTGTCAGAGAGATAATTGAGCGTGAAGAAGTCCAAGTGCTGAAGGTTTCGACTGATGACAATGCTACTGATATGATCACCAAGACATTGTCAAGTAGCAAGTTTTTCCAGTGTATGCAGTTGATAAAAATGCATGTTGAAAGCTAGTTTGTTCCCTTGTTAGTATAGAGTTTGTTCTAATATGGAGATTTATGGTATTTGGATTAAACTCTAGTGTCGACAATGATAGCTTCATGGTTCGACAGGAGTTGTGCATGTTGTAGTCGAAATCTGTTCAAGCATGATGCCAAAATATGTTAGCTTTGTGTTTAAGTTAACATGTTGAATTGAGTCTTTTTATAAGCCAAATTGTTAAGTTAACTTGTAGCTTAAGATATCTTAGTAGTCTATAAGTAAACTAGTTCTTTCATGTTGTTGAGAGAGACTAATTGTTGGTATTCACTTGTAATCTTTGAACCTTTATTGAGAAAGTGAATAGTAAAACAGTTTTAACCAATTCTGATTCTTCTTCTTCCGTCTTCTCTTTTTCATAAAACCTAATAAGATTTTTTGTGTTTGTTCAAAAAATTCAATATTTATCTCATAACTTTGTTCTATTATTGACGACATCGTTTCACGCCATATTTAAAAATCACTTGTTTAAATAAAAGATAAAACAAGATAAAGAGGTTCAAAATTTATTATAAAAATCACTTTTATCTAATAAATGATGAAGTAGAAGAAAAAAGCTAGCTAAACCTAGTTTATTAGATGATTATTCTAAACTAAAGCTTAAAAGTTAAAAATGAGATGTATATTATATAGGCATAGTTATTTATGGAAGCATTAATGTCTGAAACCAACAAATCCACGTCAATACATCGCAACTTATTGCTGTGTCGATAGTGACGGTTTCAGTATTGCTAAAAAAGCTGAATATATAAAACATTGAAATTTATTCCTCAACGGTATTTTGCCTCTTGGTACTCCCTTCATCATCATCTACTTATGTTTCTTCTGTCAACCATTATTACTCCTCACTCCTTAAAACCTTCCACCCCTTCTTTTTTCTTTCTTTCTAGACTCTATAAATCACCCTAAATATTTAGATTTTTCTTCTTACTTCTAATAGTTTTTATCAAAAGAAATTGTGCATGTCATACATGGATCTAAAACCCTACACCATCTTCACCAATTGCTTCTTTCTCTTTCTCATACTCATGACTCTCCCTTCTTTTTCTAAAGGTTTGTACCTATTTTTATAACATATGTGTATGCTTGTTTATATAGTTTATATAATTGAATTGTTTCTTGGTGTTATGTTGTTTATTTTAGGAGGATCAGAAGCATTGGATTCAGAGATTTATGAGATTGATTATAGAGGTCCTGAGACTCACTCGTTTGTGCCTCCACCTAATCATTCTCATGGTAAGGTTCATTTACCTCATCACAAAAGCTATGCAGATGCAAACAAAGCTATGGGCTTAACTACCATGAAACAAAAGGTAAGTTTTTAATTAAATGAGCTACTCGTTCATCATGATCTAGGGATTGATATTAGAAATTTTTATGTGCAATTTTACTTGAGTTCTTGGTTGTATATAGATGGATTTATTAGCTATAGTACTTGTTCTAAGATCTTTATATTTATTTTTCGTAAATTAAAGTATCTCTTATGACGACTAGTCCCTTGAAAGTGAGATTCATTAAAGAGGTTTGCATCTTTTAAACAAAATAAACAAATAGAAATGGCCATTAGAATAGTTTTAAGTGTATAAATAAATTAACACTTTTATATATATAAACAAAATCCTTGTCTAAAAGAAAATCAGTATACAAAAAATAAATAAATAATCCAAATACAACATGAAAACTCTAAAAGCTATTTTGTAATGAAGCTCTAGGCTATATATATATATATATATATATATATATATATATATATATATATATATATATATATATATATATATATATATAATATAAGAAGAAGGAGATGAATATATATATATATATATATATATATATATATATATATATATATATATATATATATATTCATCTCCTTCTTCTTATATTAGGTGATGTGAGACTTTTTTTTAATATATATAGTTTTAATTAACATTGGGAGTTTTTCATTAGGGAGCATTGAACATTGTGGGATTTCCTTTTTAAAGCAACATCTTTGTGAGAGACACACAACATATTAACCTAAAACCTTAAGGTGATAGGTGAATAGGTTCTCTCACTTATAAATGCATAAGTCTCCACATTTCCAACCAATGTGAGACTATTACTCACACTTGCTATATTCTCAACACTCCCCCTCAAGTGTGAGTCCACAATGTTCCCCCTCAAGTGAAAGTTCTTTTTACTTCCACAAACTCTTGTACCGCACGAAAGGTTTTTTACTCACCACCCTTGTGGCACCGTTGACACTATTCAACAGAACATTTCTTACTCACCACACTTGTGGCACTGTTGACACTCTTCAACGGAACATTTCTTACTCACCACCCTTGTGGCGCCGTTGACTTTCGATGCAAGTAAGTCGGTCCCCTTCTCGAAGTAAAGGCTCATGATACCATGTGTTTGGGGTGTTTTTCACTAGGGAGCATTGAACATTCTGGGACTTCCTTTTTAGAGCAACACCTTTATAAGAGACACGCCACATATTCACCCAAAACTTTAAGGTGATAGGTGGATGAGTTCTCTCACTTATAAATGCTTAAGTCTCAACATTTCCAACCAATATGGAACTATTACTCACACTACTCACACTTGCTATATTCTAAACAACAATCTCCAACTTTATTGAAAACAAAACACTAATTTTTAAAGCTATACCACTTTAAAAAATTTCGCATTATCTTCTTCAACAATCATAAATTAAAAGAATTATCACAATTTGTTATAACAAGTAAATTTCACTTGAAGATACGCTACTCAAAAAAATTTTATATGTAAAAAATCTGGATGAAAATTTATGATGCTACATTTTTGTTGGCAGAAACCTCTTCAACCACCGATATAATTTCACATCACGTCTTGCATTATTGTTAATCAATGATTGTGTACTAATTAATACCTTGTGCAATCGTGATTGCATCAACACATCTTTTACTTAAGATTTTACAAAAGCAAAAGCAATTTTTCTATCAATTTTCTTTAGCTCAAAATTCAAAGTAGAACTAAACAACACTTTCATAATACCATCCATATTTTCTTATGTAGAAGACCAGACAATGTTGTGATCATAGAGTATATCATCGGGTCAAATAAAAATCTTTAGTGCTAGCAGTTGGAAAAAAATTGGCAGAAAAAAAAAGAGGGAAAACAATCACAACACAATGACATAAAGTGAAAACTTCAAAATAAGAGAAAAATCATGATCATTGTAAAATGATAACTAGAGAATAACATTGTGTGAAAATTGTTATAACATGTATATTATTCTCAACCACCACATATCTAACTTTATATCACAACATTTTAACATAACAGTATAAATGAAAATAAAAATCCAAATACAAGTTTAAAGTACTTATGCTTCTTGTAAAGAAAATACATAGATTATCCTCAACCAACATTAGCCCTCAGTACACTGCTACTTTCAAAAGAAAATATCTAACTACATCTCACAACACTCTAACGCAATAGTATAAATGAAAATAAAAATCCAAATACAAGTTTATAGTGTTTATGCATCTTGTAAAGAAGCACTAAAGTACTGTTGGCTGGGAATTTCGACGCCAGACTTTTGTTTAAGGATACTAAGTAAAAATCAAGTGTTTCTTGAGTTTTTGCTGAATTCGACAGGAGTTTGTGCAAGAATCCTGGTCGAAGAGGTCTTCATGAGAAGGATATGTTGGAAAACACTTAGAAATAATTTCTAAGTGTGGATAGCAACTTCGAAGGAGGGTGTATGAAGCTCTCCTTCAACAGAAGTTTTGAATTTCAAAATACGGATAATAACTGTCTTTTGTCCTTATCTGTTTCTCAGAAAAGACGCGTGGAGAGCTGTGGCGAAATGAAGACATGCAGAGCAAACGTGTCATATTTTGGAGGAATATCCGTTGAAGTTAGTTATTTTCGACATATTATAAATAGGAGTCTTAGTGTTTAGGATTTCCGTGTGTTCAATTGTTGTACAATACTCATCAAATCACTCAAAGTATCTAAGTCAATTGAGAAAAGAGTTATCATTGAGAATATACGTCTGAAACACCACATTATTTCATTTCAATAGAAATTTATTTCCAGTTATCAATTTCTTCTTTATTGCACTTTTACTTTGAAGTTTTCTTCATTGCATTTTCTTTATCAATTTCTGCAAAGTTTATCTTTTCTAAAACTTTAAACAATCTTTTACAAATATGAACGTTGTCGAAATGTTCCTAGAGTTTTCAGAAAGAAATTAAACAATAGATATGTCCTTAGGATTCACTGGTTGATCCTGCAAGTAAACCATTTTTGGAAGACCAGCGGTTGTTTACCAATTTTCACGGTAAACAAATTGGCACGCCCAGTGGGACAATGCTATTGTTCAAAAATACTCTTTTTTTCTGGAATTTCTTTTTTGCATAAGTTCTTCATTTTTACTATCTCTCTAAACTTCTTTGCATGAGACTTAGGAGTGGTAGAATAGCCATAAACAACGAAGAGAGACCAAGGAGAAGATACGTAAGGAGGATGGTGAATCAAAATCCACCAAACAATCAAAATCCACCAAATGATAGAGAACCGCCCCCTCTTCTTCGACAGGGGGAAATACAGTTCCAGCGTCAATATTTGAAACCGTACCATCCACGACAAGTTCGACGCCTGTGGAGTCGATTGCCCAAAGTGGACCCATTTTATCTTATATGGGAACACTGGGTCCACCAGTGACCCCCCCCTCCCCCCCCCCCCCCCCCCCCCCGCCCTCTAGAGGGGAATAATTTATTCAGGCCTTATATGCCTGGATTTTCAATGTCCCCAATAGGACGCGAACAACCTTATGGCATGCCGACATCAATGATGACAAGTTTGCACAATACAACATCAGCATTTACAGACCCAATGGTGAATGTAACTTTGACATTGCAAGGATCTGGTTCAGGCATCAATAACATGGGTCGAATTAGCCAGACCTTATGGACAGGATTTCCTACCCAAATGCATAATATCATTATCACCAACAATTCTGCAGCAGTGATAAGGCAACAGATGGATGAAAGCAATCACAAGATGGTCCAAATGCTTGCCCAACAAATGGATGTTATATCCAACCCCTTAATCCAAAACACTACCCAAACAAACCAACAAATGGCAGCGCAAATGACGCGCATTGCTGATTTCTTTGGTGTTTCACAACCTCCTCGACAGCCCCAGAGGGAATGGATGGTAGAAAACCCAGGGGTAGTCTTGGAAGAAGACCCCACAATTAACCAAGTCCAAAGAAATATACCTCAGGCGAACGTGGTAAACTAGGGAGCAGGAGACGAACCACCTAGGTTCGAACTTCCTAGAATTGAACAACCAATCCTAAGGGAACCAAGGGTAGTAATGGTGAATAGGAACCAGAATGTTGATGAAGTCATAAATCAGGTTCGACGTGATGATATGGCAGCAGGCAATAACCTAGCAGCCATGGTCGAAAGAATTATGGCAAGGAATGGGGTGAATATTGACCTTCATAAGCCAAATTATACATCACCATTGTCGGAGTACATTCTGCAAACAGAATTACCCCTTAGATGGAAATTCCCCAAATTTACTAAGTTTTCTGGGGATACTAGTGAGTCTACAGTCGAACATGTGGCAAGATACCTAATAGAGGCAGAAGAAATTGCCAATAATGAGAACCTAAGGATGAAATTTTTCCCAAGTTCACTTACAATAAATGCCTTTACTTGGTTCACCACATTACCAGCAAATTCAATCCACAATTGGACTCAGTTGGAGAGATTGTTCCATAAACAGTTTTATATGGGACATTCGAGGATAAGCTTTAAAGAATTGGCTAGCATTAAGAGGAAATTCTCTGAGCCAATAGACGATTACTTGAATAGGTTTCGACTACTTAAGGCCAGGTGTTTTACACAAGTGCCTGAGCATGAGTTAGTCGAAATGGCCGCTGGTGGCCTGGATTACTCAATTAGGAAGAAATTGGATACTCAATACCTGAGAGACATGGCCCAGTTGGCTGACAGAGTTCGACAGGTAGAATGACTGAAGGTTGAGAAAGTTGGGGCAAACAAAAATAACATAAAAGAAAGGGTAGCCTACGTCGAATTTGACGAAGACGAACAAGAAACTAGTACTGATCCCTTTTTCGACGAGAGCGAAATCGACCTTGATGAATTAAAGCAAGGCCCACCTTATTCATGTAAAGTCTTAAAACCGTCGAATGGAAAAAAAATCCAGTCTAATCATAGAAGAATGATAGGTTTCCTAAGAACTTACACTTTTGACGTCACTAAGTGTGACGAAATCTTTGATTTATTAGTTAAAGATGGCCAGATGATAGTGCCTCCTGGCGCTAAAATGCCTCCTTTAAAACAAAGAAAAAAGAGAGGTTTTTGTAAGTATCATGATTTTTTGGGCCATAAAACTTCTCAGTGCTTTCTTTTCAGGGATCTTGTTCAAAACTCTATCAAGGAGGGAAGACTCAGGTTCGCTGATAAATCAAAGAATCAAATAAAGATAGACTTTGATCCTCTCCCAGTGGCGGATGCACATTACTCTGAGCCATCTATGGTCAACATGGTGGAAGTTGCTGAGGACTTTGCCAACGATGCTGTGATGGTCGAAGTTGTTGAAGGCTTCGCCAGAGGAGTTGCTGAAGACTCCAACAAGGAAACCACTGCGGGTTTCATCCAGGTTACTGAGAACTTTAATCAAGAAGTCACTGATGAATTCGACAAAGAAGCTACTGAAAGCTTCGCCAAGGAAGTTACTGAGGACTTCAAAATGGAAACCACTGAGGATTTCGTCAAGGAAGCTACTGAAGGCTTCGACAAAGGGATCATTGAAGATTCCAACCAAATAACTAGAACATATGAGACTGCTGAAGGTTTCATACAAGTTAACAACGAAACTAAGTCAGCTGAAGGCCTTAGAATCAAGTTGCAAGAGTTGGACATCACTGAGGGTGCCAACTTAGTGGTCAATATGGTCGAAATGACCCAAGAATTTGCAATGGAAGTGGACAAACACAGCCTCAAGCAGAAAGAATATGTCAAGGTGGATTATCCTAAGCAGAATGAGAATCTGGTCAAATTCCTCCATAGATGCCAAAGAAAGAACTCTGAAGTAATGTTGTGCCCAAGGTGCAGCGCAGTTTTTAATAGGAAGGCTGCAGAGAATGTACAGGGGGTTCGACGAGCAAGAAACAAAAACAACTAGAGGGATTCTCATAACCGCGGGGCTTTAGACAAGAAAGGAGCGTCCAAGAGACATGACCAAGGTGGACAAGGGTTGCGTGGAAATAAGTTAGCCACATTTAAACCCAGTGCTGACGCCCCTAGAGGCAAATGGGTGAAACCAGTCGAGAAGTGGGAACAAGGCCAGAACAAATGGAAAATTTTTGAAGTGGAAAGAGGTTCGTTAATAGCATACCATAGAGATTTTCAAGCCTCTAAACAGTCAGCGTGCCGCTCTGAAAAATTACAAGGGTAAAAACCCAATGACAAGGTCTCAATGGAGACAACAACAGAGGAGGCAAAAAGCTGAAAGAGAGGCTGCAGAGAAGGAAAAAGCTGAGTCAAGCAGCAACATACCTATCAAGAAGGACAGAAAGAAAGACAGGAAGCATGTCGAAAAGAAGCTTGTCGAAAGAAAGTTGTTTGCTGACCAAAAGGAGGAAGTAATAGAGAAATCTGACCAAGTTGCTGCAGATGACGATATGATGACAGATGACTTCGATTCAGGTTCAGAGCCGTCGTTAGATATCATCTGCAACGTAATCATCGTACTGCCCAGAGAATATGATAGGGTTACGGAGTTGGATGAACCAGAGGACGAAGTCGAATTAAAAGTGGCCAGTCATAGGACAGTCTATTATTACATTCTAAATAATTGTTGCGTCGAAGAACAAAATTCCTTCTTTGAAAGGCCTGACAAAACCATGAAGAATCATCTAAAGCCTCTATTTATTAGAGGCAAAATAGAAAATGTTGGAATAAATAAGGTACTAATTGATGGCGGAGCGACTGTAAACCTTATGTCGCATTACATGCTGAAGAAAACTGGGAAAAATGACTCTGATACAAAGCCCCACAACATGGTTTTGTCAAACTATGAAGGGAAAGTGGGCACAACAATGGGGGTCATACAAGTAGATTTGACAGTTGGCACATTCACAAGGCCAACAATGTTCATGGTAATTGCGTCGAAGGCAAACTATAATCTGCTCCTTGGTCGAGAGTGGATTCATGGAGTAGGCGCAGTTCCATCTTCACTTCACCAACGAATCTCTATCTGACGAAGCGATGGGATTGTTAAAAATATAGAGGCTGGCCAAAGCTACTATATGGATAAGGTCAATCAGGTTAATGGGCGACATTTCGACAAAAACTTAGCCCATATAGTGCCTTGCAACCCTGCAGGGTTCGACCTCACACCTACAGATAATGCATTTTGTTCCTTATACCTACATCCAACCCATGGCTTCCAGTGGAATATGGAAGTAATAAGTGAAGAAGACTACGTGTTTGGAACAACAGGAATCCAACCAACTGGTTAGGGTAGTGAGTTTGGTGACGATGACTGAGTCATTGGCACTTAGAAAGATTTCGGCTTACATAGCTGAAAATAAATTAAAAGCAACCCTAGAGGCTGAAGTAAAATACATGGTTGTCGAAGCCAAAAATTACGAAGAGCACTTTGAAGGTCTGGGGAAGGACTTCGATCCAGAGCCACCAGACAAGGATCAAGTCGAAGTGCAAGGCCAAAGGCGGGACGCCATCTATAATGACGAGCCTTTGGGTTTTGAAAAGGATCCGCTGGAGAACAATATAAAGATGTTGGTGCAAGACCCTTTGGAAGAAATCGATATGGGAGAAGGGGCAACTAAAAGGCCAACATACATCAGTGCCAACATCAGCCCACAGCTCAGAGTTGAAGTAATCCAACTACTGAAGGAGTTCAAGGACTGCTTCACGTGGGATTACAATGAAATTCCTAGTTTAAGCAGACATCTGGTCGAACTGAAGCTGCCAATAAAGCCTGGGAAGAAGCCCATCATGCAGACTCCAAGGCGTTTTGCACCTGAAGTTCTCTCAAAGATCAAAGAGGAGGTCGAAAGGCTTCTAAGATGCAAATTCATTCACACGACCAGGTATGTCAAATAGATTGCCAATATTGTTCCAGTTATTAAGTAAAATGGAACTTTGAGGGTTTGCATAGATTTCAGAGATTTAAATACTGCAAACCCAAAAGATGAGTACTCAATGCCCGTGGCGGAAATGTTAGTAGATTTTGCTGCAGGAAATGAGTATCTAAGCATGCTCGACGGGTATTCTGGACACAACCAGATTTTTATTGCTGAAGAAGATGTGCCAAAAATGGCATTTCGATGCCCCGGAGCCTTAGGCACATTCAAATGGGTAGTAATGCCCTTTGGCCTAAAGAATGTTGAGGCAACTTATCAAAGAGAAATGAATTCTATTTTTCATGACTTTATTGAAACTTTTATGCAGATTTATATTGATGACATTGTGGTTAAGTCATTTTTATTGTGGTTAAGTCAGTTTTAGGAAAAAGTCATATAAACCATCTTCGACAATCATTTGAAAGAATGAGGAAGCATGGTTTCAAGATGAATCCTCTTAAGTGTGCATTCTGTGTGCAGGCAGGGGGTTTTCTAGGCTTTGTGGTCCATAAGAAAGGAATTGAAATTAACCAGAACAAGACCAAGGCCATCATGGAGGCGAAAGCGCCTTCGACGAAGAAGGAGTTGCAGTCATTGCTAGGAAAGATCAACTTCCTAAGGAGGTTCATCTCCAAGTTAAGTGGCAAGACTCAAGCCTTCTCACCTCTACTTCGACTCAAGCAAGAAGGATTTGAATGGGGGCAAGCACAGCAAGAGGCTTTCGACAAGATTAAATACTACCTTGCTCACCCTCTAATTCTAGCACCTCCTTGTAGGGATAGGAGTATGAGATTGTACATATCTTCGTCTGACAAGACTTTAGGGAGCATGTTAGCTCAAGAGGATGAAAATGTCGTCGAAAGATCCATTTACTACCTTAGTAGAGTCTTGAATGATGCAGAAACTAGATATAGTATAGTCGAAAAATTATGTCTATGTCTATATTTCTCATCTACAAAATTAAAGCATTATATAAAGCCAGTTGAAGTTTATGTTTCATCTCATTTCGACGTTATTAAACATATGCTTTCTAAACCAATTTTACATAGTCGAATTGGAAAATGGGCACTAGCCTTAACTGAATATTCTTTAACTTATATGCCTTTAAAGGCTATAAAAGGACAAGTGGTAGCAGACTTTATAGTCAAAAACTCCCTAAACTATGTGGAGCTTAACCTTGGAAGTTATACTTCGACGGTTCTAGTCATAAGGATGGAGCGGGCGTGGGAGTATTGATTATTTCTTCTAACAAAATTCCAACAAAATTTAAGTACAGGGTCGAAGGTCTTTGTTCAAACAAAGAAGCTAAGTACGAAGCTTTAATTGTTGGATTTGAAATCTTATCGAAATTTGGGGCAACTCGAGTCGAAATAATGGGTGACTCAGAGTTGGTCATAAAGCAAATTACAAAGGAGTATAAATGTGTTAAGGAAAATCTTATCATGTACTTTGTGATAGCCAATAGGTTGTTACGAAGATTCGAAATGGTAAGTATTCGACACATACCTCGACTGGAGAATCAGGAGGCCAATGACTTGGCCCAGATTGCTTCTGGATATAAAATTTCTAAAGAAAAATTACAAGATGCAATCGAAGTCAGAGAAAGAGTTGCCTCAACTAGATTATCCCCAACAGACTTGGAGACAATGAAGTTAGGATATGCTGACGAAGAGGGTTTTGAGATATTGGCCATAGATAGTTTGACAGACGAAGATTGGAGAAAGCCAATAGTATACTGCTTGAAAAACCCAACAGAATCTGTCGAACGAAAGGTTAAATATCGTGCTTTAAGTTATGTTCTGATGGGGAACGAACTATTCAAAAAGACGCCTAAAGGTGTCTTACTTAAATGCCTTAATGAGTCTGAGGCATATTTGGCTCTTTCTAATGTCCATAGTAGGGCATGTGGAGCGCATCAGGTGGGTCATAAAATGAAATGGTTGCTATTTCGACAAGGGATGTATTGGCCTACCATGCTTAAAGACTGTATTGAATTAGCCAAAGGATGCCAAGAATTCCAAATACATGCAGGCATTCAACATGTTTCTGCAAGCGAATTACACTCCATAGTGAAGCCTTGGCCCTTTAGAGGGTGGGCTTTGGATTTAGTTGGAGAAATTCGACCAGCATCATCCAAAATTGTAAGTGGATTGAGGCTATACCATTGGTAAATGTTGACCAGGATGCAGTAATCGAATTCATCCAAAAACATATCATTTATAGGTTTGGAATCCCATAAACCATTACAACAGAACAAGGATCCATTTTTATGGTCGAAAGATTCAAGAATTTGCTAAAGAAATGGGGTTCAAACTTTTGACATCCACACCTTACTATGCTCGGGCTAATGGTCAAGTCGAAGCAGCAAATAAGGTAGTGATTAGCCTAATTAAGAAGCATGTGGGGAAGAAGCCAAGGAATTGGCATAAGACATTGGACCAAATTTTTTGGGCTTGTCGAACCTCCCCTAAAGATGCCACAAACACTACACCTTTTCGACTAACATATAGTCATGATGCAGTGTTACCAGTCAAAATCTACTTACAGTCAACTAAAATTCAGAGACAACGTGAGATCCCATCTGAGTCCTATTGGAACATGATGTTGGACGAATTAGTTGACTTAGACGAAGAAAGACTGAATGCCTTAGAACTATTAACGAGGGAGAAGAGAATAGTAGAAAATTCATATAATAAAAAGGTCAAAGTTAAGTTATTTACGACCGGAGATTTAGTTTGGAAGGTAATTTTTCCCATGGATCGAGAAGATAGAACTTTGGGTAAATGGTCCCCTAAGTGAGAAGATGTTAAAGCTAGAATAGCATCAAGCAAAAATATATAAGTAACCCAGTTTTATCGTTCTCCACAGGGATCAGTGCGAGGGAAAGAATGTCGTTTGACGGTATCTATATTTCTAAGCTCATGGATCAAAAGTTTTGTTTTAAAGCGGAACCAAAAGCAAATCTGAAAATATAAAATAAAGACAGAATTATAAACGGAGCCTTATTGGAATTGGATCTCATCAATTGATAACACATCATTCTTCTAATCATATTCTACATAAATCAATCATTCTCCTAATATCCTCACGTATCACCCACGACAGAGGTTATGTCTAATGCAACGTCGAGAGTTCAGCCATATTGCCACATTGGTGATGTCTCACGCAACAAAAACCAACACAGAGCATTAAGAGTTGATACTCACGCAAGTGTTAAGCCTAAATCTATCTCTAGAGTTTAGAACGAAACAGATAATCATCTTAGATCCAGATCTGAAGAGTATATGTCTATAGCGGTTCAAATTAAAGATAAACAGGTAAACAAAGATGACACCCAAATCAGATAAATGACTGCTTCATATAAAATGCCAATGATTAGAATACGTACATACGTTTAACCCTTTTTACATATATTCAACTGATTTGCCAAATGAATATGAACACCGTTCTTCATCACTATTATCACGCATCCTCGCAATATCGTATCGATCCTACTCATGCTAGCCATGCTACTTAATCAACACAATACAACAAAAGATACAATGAATATCAACTCACAAAACCATGTCAAAAGTTTTACTCATTGATAGATGAAAATCTAAGATCAATGATTTGTAAAGGTTTTGTCAAGACCACAAATAATCAATCAAAGACAACAACAATAGAGAATCGAAACATATTCACAAACATACATTAGATGAAATACATAAGGCATTAAGAGATTACATCCCTCTCCAACAAGAAATCAAAGATCCTACCTTTTCTCCCTTGGAAATGAGAAGATATAAGCTCTGATCTTTTTATTTACAAGTTTCTATCTTCAAAACCCAAAACATAATAACCTAAAAAGTGTGAAAATCTATTTATACAATTCAGGAATTTACATGTTCGCTAAGCGAACGATTCATTCGCACAGCGAATGGTGAAAAATGGCACTTCAGGTGCCTCTGAGCAGTTAAACCGCCCCAAAAATTCTCGTGAGTTCGCAATGCGAAGGAATGTTCGCAAAGCGAACATTCACCTTCCAGCTCACGAAGCGTACTTTAGTTCCTTTCTCCTCTGCCAAAATCTGGGTCCATTCGCTTGAGACCTCTCCAGAGTTCGCAAAGCAAACCTTCGCTAGCACTCGCTTTCATGTTCGCTAAGCGAACTAACTGATATCTTCCTCTTTTCTTTGGCAGCTTGCACCATTTCTTGTGTCTTACACTTTTGATCAATTAGTGCCTTTTCCTGCACAATAACACACACATTACAAGCACCAAAGGTATATTCTCAATGTTAGAAGAACAACAACAATCATGGATAAAAACCAATGAAAACATGAGAAAAGAGTGGAAAAAGTGCAAAGAAAGATATGTCATTTTTAGGTCAAATCTGCACCTAACAACTCTCCCCAACTAGATTTTTGCTTGTCCTCAAGCAAAGTATGCCCCTCATGAAACCCAGAGGATTTGCTCAAGCATAAGATTCGACCAAAACAAGATAAATTTGGTCAAGCACAAAAATGAGCACAAGCAATGTTCACCACTTAATAGAATCGAACAATGATAAAGAATTAAGTTCTTAAACAAATATCATAATTGGTTCAAAGAACAACTAAGTTTTCATACTTGAATCACTCTAACACTCCTCTTCAAAATAAGAATGAAGAAATTGACGCGTTTGCAACCGCGGGGAAATTTCACTCACCCGACAAACAATGCAAATTGCAATCAATTCATACAACATATAATAATCACAAATGACAACATGGAAGCAAAAAGATCACTAAGGGCTTTTAAGGTTGTAGCTTGGTCGGGTTCACAACAAAGGGACATTTCTAAAGGCCATGGAATCGAAATTGCCGATGCAAAAAGAAACATTCACTATACATGGTATTTATACATCACAACTTCATTCACCATTCTCATTCCTTTACCACAAACCTTCTCAAACTTCCTTATGCACAATTATTTCATTCTCTATTTTTCTCCTTCAAACAAGCATTCTTTTTCTTTGTTTTCACATTCATATTCACACATTTTCTTTTCATGCTTTTTTAAACTTTTTCAAAAGTTTTAGCATCCTACCAATCTTCTTTTTCATTCTCCCCAACTTGAATTCAACCAAACCTCAAATGAATGCTCCTTGCTTTTTAAGGCAAGGAAATCAAATTAAAATAATTTTCAAAGGTTCAAGAAGAAATTTTTAGAACCTCACAAAATTCAATGATGAACTACACTTTCAAATTATACACAACACAAAGTTCATGACTAAAATGAGATCTAAACTGTTTAGGCTCAAAGGGGCTAACAAATACTCACTACTCACGGGTAAGGTACTTTTGGATACGGTTGTGCTCAATATAAACAAATGCCTTGATCATTTATAATGCTTCTACAAAATCATAATAATCAAAAGATAAAGCATGAATCAAACGAATTAAACAAAGTTATCAGTCATCCAAGCATTTAGTAAACAATGGAGGTTTCCTCACAAATAGTGGCTTTTGGACCTAAGTGAAACAAGCATTCAAACAAGTTGAAAAATGAAACAAGAATACACATTTGCACAAAGCACAAAATTCTTAAATCATTCTAACATTCTATGAAGTAGTACAATTTACCTCGCATACATTCAAATCTCACCATCCAGACTCGGTCGAAGCTTCATTGAATACTTTTATACAAATAGAAACCAATCTAGAAGGAGTTCTCATCATTCCTGATCACACTAGATAAAACATCAAAGAAAACAATATAATATAAACAAATGTACAAAGCTTAAAAATATAGAAACTACCGCGATGCGATTCAATATCTAAACACCGATCCCCGACAACGGCGCTATTTTGTTGAAGCTAGAATAGCAGCAAGCAAAAATATATAAGTAACCCAGTTTTGTCATTCTCCACAGGGATCAGTGCGAGGGAAAGAATGTCGTTCGACGGTATCTATATTTCTAAGCTCATGGATCAAAAGTTTTGGTTTAAAGCGGAACCAAAAGCAAATGCGGAAAATGTAAAGACCAAAAATATAAAATAAAGACAGGATTATAAACGGAGCCTTATTGGAATTGGATCTCATCAATTGATAACACATGCATTCTTCTAATCATATTCTACATAAATCAATCATTCGCCTAATATCCTCACGTATCACCCATGACAGAGGTTATTTCTAACGCAACGTCGAGAGATCGACCATATTGCCTCATTGGTGATGTCTCACGCAACAAAAACCAACACAGAGCATTAAGAGCTGATACTCACGCAAGTGTTAAGCCTAAATCTATCTCTAGAGTTTAGAACAAAACAGATAATCATCTTAGATCCAGATCTAAAGAGTATATGTTTATAGCGGTTCAAATCAAAGATAGACAGGTAAACAAAGATGACACCCAAATCAGATAAATGACTGCTTCATATAAAATGCCAATGATCAGAATACATACATACGTTTAACCCTTTTTACATGTATTCAACTAATTTGCCAAATGAATGTGAATATCGTTCTTCATCACTATTATCACGCATCCTCACAATATCCTATCGATCCTACTCATGCTAGCCATGCTACTTAATCAACACAATACAACAAAAGATACAATGAATATCAACTCACAAAACCATGTCAAAAGTTTTACTCATTGATAGATGAAAATATAAGATCATGGATTTGTAAAGGTTTTGTCAAGACCATAAATAGTCAATCAAAGACAACAACAATAGAGAATCGAAACATATTCACAAACATACATTAGATGAAATACATAAGGTATCAAGAGATTACATCCCTCCCCAACAAGAAATCAAAGATCCTACCTTTTCTCCCTGGAAATGAGAAGATATAAGCTCTGGTCTTTTTATTTACAAGTTTCTATCTTCAAAATCCAAAACATAATAAACTAAAAAGTGTGAAAATCTATTTATACAATTCAGGAATTTACATGTTCGCTAAGCGAACGATTCATTCGCACAGCGAATGGTGAAAAATGGCACTTCAGGTGCCTCTGAGCAGTTAAACCACCCCAGAAATTCTCGTGAGTTCGCAATGCGAAGGAATGTTCGCAAAGCGAACATTCGCCTTCCAGCTTACAAAGCGAACTTTAGTTCCTTTCTCCTCTGCCAAAATCTGAGTCCATTCGCTGGAGACCTCGCCAGAGTTCGCAAAGCGAACCTTCGCTGGCACTCGCTTTCATGTTCGCTAAGTGAACTAACTGATATCTTCCTCTTTTCTTTGGCAGCTTGCACCATTTCTTGTGTCTTACACTTTTGATCAATTAGTGCATTTTCCTGAACAATAACACACACATTACAAGCACCAAAGGTATATTCTCAATGTTAAAAGAACAACAACAATCATGGATAAAAGCCAATGAAAACATGAGAAAAGAGTGGAAAAGTGCAAAGAAAGATATGTCATTTTTAGGTCAAATCTGCACCTAACAGAAGGCCCTTTTCAAATTATCCAAGTTTTTTCTAATGGCGCATATGAAGTCGAAGAGTTAAATAAGGATCGAAGAATCTTGAAAGTAAATGGGAAATATTTGAAAAAATTTAAGCTTACACTTCAAGAAGTAAAAATAACTAAGGAGTAATTCATGCATAAAATAGTCGAAGCCAAAATGGTGGATCAAAATAAAAAGGTTGCCAAGATGGCTAAGTCATTACATCAAATGCCACGAAGGGCTTAATTAACATCATTACAACAAAGAAACAAGTTCATCAATTACAATCAAATTAAAAGGGGAAGGAAGCTTTCATCTTTTGATATTTTGACCTTTTGAATATCAAGCGTCGCTAGCAGACAGATTTGTTGGTCAAAATTTCTTTAATTTCTTTCCCAAGCTTTTGAGCTTGTTCGATGTGGTGCATGCCTACTTCAATTTCTTTGGCTAATTCATCATGATCAAACTTCAGGAGTTCATCCTTGTGCTCCTTGGCTTTTGAATTTTGGCTTGCAACTCTTTGATCTGCTGCTTCCAAGCTTTGACATTTTTATCGCAGGCTTCGATCTCCTTTTTATTTTGTTCAGAGCCCTTTTCCAGCTCCGCAACTTTTGCAGTGGATTCAGTGGCTGCATCCCATTCAGCCATTTGGGTCTCTGACTTTTTCTTAATTTTATTCGAAGTCTCTTTGATGCAGTTAAGATCTGCAACGACATGGTCAACTAGCAAGCCCAAATCCATTATAACATCTGCAACTTATGGAGAGACCTCAAAAACATTGACTTGTTTTAGGAGATTTTTTATTCCAAAGCAAGCTGAAGTATCTTTCTCCAAAAGTTGAAACAAGTCAGCGTCGAAGACCTTTTCCTTAATCTTGAGGAGTAAGTCATCCCCAAGTTTGTTGGCAGATTGATCACCTGATGCAGTCGAGGTGCTGGTGCTTTTCTCAGCCAAACTGCATCTAGCGTTAATCATAGCCTTCAAGTATTCAAGTGGTCTTCGCTGCTTTAGGGACTCTAGTTCCTTGTGAGAGAGGCTAGTAGTGGTTGTTCCAGTCGAAGCTGCAGGTTTTGGGTCAGCCTTGGGTTGGTCATTTTGTTGCTCTTTATCTTCCTCATTGTCATCTTCATCATCTTTTTCTTCTTCTTCTTCTTCCACAACAACTTTTGTCTCATAGTCAAACATGGAACAATCCTCTTTGTAACGCCCACATATAAATACATACATCAAAGCATATATTATACATGAAAACCAAGTTTGGTACTGAAATACCAATAAGTCCCTAGTAAACACATTATACATATACATGCCCAAAAAGCCTAATACAAAAAAAAACTATGGCACAAATATATATACAAGATGTTCCAAAGATAAATACTAATAACTAGATCGACAACGATCTCAAAAACTCCACAACGGAAGCTACGCCATCAAACAAGTAAGGATAATCACTCGGCCCTATCCTTACCCTTCGCGGAACCTGAAGTACCTGAAATATTCAACAAATAGTGGGGTGAGATACATCAAATCTCAGTGAGTTCTCTATCTTATGGATTCTCTCGGCTTTATAAGGTTCTAACCAAAACCTAACTCAAGTCGGAGGGAAACTTAGACCTTGAGTTCAAGCTTCTCTAACTAGAGATACAACGCGCAATTCGTAGAAACAAGAACATGCTTAAGGCATCTTTCCCCGGCCATCCTACACCAGGAGATATCGACACGGGTCACTCGATCCTTAACTATAGATAACTTTCCCCGACCATCTCACAACAGGAGATATCGACACGGGTCACTCGTTATCTACCAAGGGTACTTTCCTCGGCCATCCCACACACGGAGATCTCGACACGGGTCACTCGTACCAACCACAAAGTAACTTTCCCTGGCCATCCCCCACCAGAGGATCTCGACACGGGTCACGGTTACCTACTTAATAAATACTTTCCTCGGCCATCCCACACAAGGAGATCTCGACACGGGTCACTAATATCTATTAAGGGATACCACTAATAAATAATTTTCCCGGCCATCCCACACAAGAGGATCTCGACACGGGTCACTAATATTTATTAGGGGAAACACACGTTTAACCCGGAGGAGATCACAAGATCCATCCTCGAGCCTCCACTCATAACTACTTATCAAGGATACTCTTCTAGTACCGATGCATAAGCATTATCCTCTAAACCTCTATCAAGACCTAGCTACATTCTAGGTTATTTCATTGATCCTAGGTTTCCTCACTAGCTCACCACTTGAAGCTTTTAAATTTTCAAAAGTTATAATTTTCCATAAACCATAAAACTCCGATTAATTACCAAAAATTGAGTAAATTCCTCTCACATATCATAATTCCTTTTTCCATAGTATAGAACTCTTTCATAGCTTCATATCGATATAAAGAACGTCTAAAACAGACACCCGAGTCAAAAGTTATGAATTTCCAAAGAAAAGAAATTTATTGAGAAACAGCCAGATTCGCCTGGGAACTCAAGATTTTGCCTGGCGAATCCCCCTTCGCCAGCACTTCGCCTGGCGAACCTGTGGCGACACACAATATTTGAAAAACCCAAGAGTTCCAGTAGTTAACACATTTCTGTCTCCCCAATTTCGCCTGGCGACTTAGGATTTCGCCTGGCGAATCCCTCTCCGCCAGCACTTCGCCTGGCGAACCAGTGGCGAGACCCAATTTGCCTGGCGACTTCCCAATTCGCCTGGCGAATCGTATCAGGACCAGAATTTTTCTGCTGCGGGTTATAGGGTTTCAAACCCCAAAATCCCACTTTTTCCAATCCAAAACATTGCCAAACAATCAAAACAAGTAACAACAATGTTCATATGCATATTTCGATTATACTACGCAATTTATATCGATTTTCAACCGTTAGATTCATTGATTTGCAAAAATTGTTCATTTTCTCACAAAACCAACCTAACTCTAAAACCTCAAAAAAATTCTACACTAAAGTCTCTAACTAGAACCCACCTGGATTAGGAGATGATGATGAAGAAGCTGAGATGAAAAGATGAAGATGAGATGATGATTCTTGTTCTTGAGCTCTTTGGAGATTTTCTGTTCTTTCTTTTCCTTTTCCTTCTCTTTACTTTCTCTTGCTCCAAATGTTTCTAACTTTGGAAAATGAGAGAAAAGAAAGGATATAGAGAAAATACTCAAAATTAGTAACACTACTAAATGTCCAAATTAGCTCAAATGCACCAATTAATAAAACCTTAGAGTTAGATAATATTAATCTGATCAGCTCTGAGTTCATCAGTTACTCTAATTATCTTATCAGATAAATACTCAGAGCACACTGGATCTCAACTGGTCTCAACTAATATTATCCCGAGCGTTTATAAAAATACGGGGTATTACATCCCCCTCTCCTTAAATAGAAATTCATCCTCGAATTTAAAAGATTACCTGAAAAGATGAGGGTAAGCATCCCGCATTTCCGATTCTAGTTCCCAAGTAGCATCACCCGGATGCGTCACCTCCCATTGCACCTTAACAAGAGGAATGTCTTTGTTCTTTAGTACCTTTGTTTCTCTTCCCACAATACGACTCGGTTGAGGTTCAAACGTTAAGTCTGCTTCTATTTCCACTGATTCCGGTAAAACTGGCTGAAGAGGGTCAGAGATAAACTTTCGAAGCTGAGACACATGAAAAACATCATGCATTTCTGACAGATAGGGCGGTAAGGCCAATCTGTAAGCCACTTCTCCGATCCTTTCTAAGATCTGATACGGTCCCACGTATCTCGGGCTTAACTTACGTGACTTAAATGGTCCTTTCAATCTCAATCTCGGAGTAACTTTCAGAAACACATGGTCACCTTCCTCAAATTCTAAAGGTCTCCTACGGTTGTCTGCATAACTCTTTTGACGATCTTGCGATTATTTAACTTTCTCATGGATCATTCGAATCTTCTCCGTAGTCTCTTGAATAATTTCCGGTCCCAAAATTCTATCTTCACCAACCTCCGCCCAACATAACGGTGTTCTGCATTTCCTCCCATACAACGCTTCATAAGGAGCCATGCCGATGCTCGCATGGTAACTATTGTTATACGAAAACTCAATCAACGGTAGAAGTTCTTTCCAAGTTCCTCTACTTTCTAGCACACGAGCTCTCAACATGTCTTCCATCGTTTGTATTGTTCGCTCAGTCTGACTATCCGTCTGAGGATGATTCAACGTGCTCAAACGCAACCGCGTACCCATAGCTAGTTGAAAAGCCTTCCAAAACCTCGACGTAAACTTTGGATCTCTATCGGACATAATGCTAGAGGGAACACCATGCAATCTCACAACTTCAGCAATAAACAACCTTGTAAGATGACTTTCCTTATAAGTAGTTTTCATGGCTAAGAAATGCGCAGATTTCGTTAGTCGATCCACAATCACCCAAATAGAATCATAACCACCCTGCGTACGGGGTAAACCTACTGTAAAGTCCATAGAAATACTATCCCACTTCCAAACTGGAATATCTAAAGGTTGTAACAGACTGCCCGGTCTTTGGTGTTCAATCTTCACCTGTTGGCATGCTGCACATTCTGACACATACACCGCAATATCCTTTTTCATTCCTGGCCACCAATAATCCTGCTTTAAGTCCTGATACATCTTTGAAGAACCAGGATGTATCGTAAAAGTACCCTTATGAGCTTCATCTAAAATCTTTCTTTTTAATACCTCGTCATTCGGAACACAAATCCTTTGGTTAAACAGGACAATCCCATATGCGGCTCGTGTAAAACCCGGTTGGAGTAACATCTCTTGAAACTTCTCCTCTAAAACTTATTCTTGTTGAATCTCAACTCTTAGAGTAGAATTGACATTCAAATTCCCCATGATTACACCATTCGGAGTCCACACAAATTGAAGATTAAGATCTCTAAACTTTTCCAACAACGCATACTCCAAAATCATCAATTCGGCACCATGAACCATTTTCTGACTTAATGCATCTGCTACTTTATTCGCTTTTCCTGGATGATACTTTAATTCTAAGTCATAATCCTTTAAGTACTCCATCCACCTTCTTTGTCTCATATTCAACTCTTTCTGATCAAACAAATACTTCAAACTCTTATGGTCACTGAACAACTCAAAACGCACACCATACAAATAATGACGCCACACCTTCAGTGTAAATACAACCGCTGCTAGTTCCAAATCATGAGTTGGATAATTCTTCTCATAAACTTTCAATTGTCGAGAAGCATAAGCTACCACTTGGCCGCCTTGCATCAGGACACCTCCTAATCCCATCTTAGACGCATCGCAAAATACTTCGTAAGAGTGGTTAGGATCAGGAATAATTAATACTGGAGCGGTCGTCAAACTTTCCTTCAATTTCATAAAACTTTGTTCATAACCCGAATCCCACTCATAAGCAAAGTCTTTTCGAGTAAGTTTTGTCATTGGTAAGGCCAACTGAGAAAAACCTTTAATGAACCTTCTATAGTAACCTGCCAATCCCAAGAAACTTCTAACTTCTGAATCATTCCTCGGTCTCTCCTAATTAATTACTGCTTCTACCTTTGACGGATCTACTGCTACACCACCTTGAGATATAACATGTCCAAGAAAGTTAACTTTCGACATCCAAAACTCACACTTTCTTAACTTAGCAAAAAGTTGCTTCTCTTGCAATACCGATAAGACAATTCTCAGATGTTCTCCGTGCTCTTGTGGAGTACGAGAATAAATAAGAATGTCATTAATAAAGATCACGACAAATTGGTCCAAGTAAGATTTAAATATACGGTTCATGTAATCCATAAAAACAGCTGGAGCATTAGTCACGCCGAAAGGCATCACTAAGAATTCGTAATGGCCGTAACGGGTTCTAAATGCAGTCTTAGGCACATCAGAACTCTTCACTCGGATCTGATGATAATCCGACCATAAATCAATCTTCAAGAAAACACAGGCTCCTTTCAATTGATCTAACAGGTCGTCTATCCTGGGTAAGGGGTACTTGTTCTTAATGGTGACTTTGTTCAACTTGAGATAATCAATACATAACCGCATTCGACCATCCTTCTTCTTTACCAATAAAACAGGAGCTCCCCACAGTGAAACGCTAGGTCTAACAAAATGCTTAGCCATCAAGTCCTCCAATTGGTCCTTTAATTCTCTTAATTCTAGCGGTGTCGTCCGATAAGGAGAAACGGATATAGGAGTCGTTCCCGGTACCAGGTCAATAGAGAACTCAACTTCTCTCTCCGGGGAAGAGAAGTAACATCCTCAGGAAAAACTTCGGGAAACTCACAAACTATAGGAATACTCAGCACTTACTGCTCACTACTCCCCTCCTTAGTAAGAACCAGTAAAACAGATTTCTCCTTCTCAAACAAGAAATTTATCATTCCCACCGTACCTTCTAAAATTGTTGTTAACACATCCTTCGGGGTAGCCTCGGCAGATGGAATGATGATTAACTTTTCCTCACACCCGATAAACACCGAATTAGTAGAAAGCCAATCCATCCCCAAAACAACATCAATTTTCTTAAGCGGTAAACAGATAAGGTCAATCTAAAAAACTCTATCGTTCACTGACAGAACACAGTTTTCACACATCAACGGTGTCTCAACCATTTCATCCATGGCGGTAGTGACCACCATAGGAGGAGACAAAGGAATAGCTTGCAACCCAAGTCTCTTTACACATCGTCTTGACACAAAAGAATGTGTTGCTCCACAATCAAATAGAACAAAGCAAGGATGTCCGTTTACGAAACACGTACCAACAATTAAAGAGTTGTCACTTCTCGTCTTCCTTGCATCTAAAGTATAAACCTTTCTTGTATTCCATCCTTGTACTTGGTTTCTATTCTGAGGACATATTCTATCCATATGTCCCAATTCATTACAATGATAACACCTAACACCCCCATTTGCACACTTCCCAAAATGACGTTTGTTGCACAACCTACACAAAGGAACAACATTAGGTCTAGCAACTTGCTTTCCCTTGAAATCTTGGGATCTAGGACCAAATTGTTGAATCACTCTTCCACGATCACCCTGATTCACTCTACTTGCAACACCTTCAGCTTGCACTTTCTTCAAACTATGCTCTGCCACATAGCATTGTCTTAGAACTTCCGCATAAGTAGTGAACTCCCTCTGAGATACACTATGCGAGATTTCCGCCTTTAGTCCAAAAAGAAACTGATCTATTTTCCACCGTTCATTGGGAGTATACATAGCCTGCCTAGAATAAGCAGCCATGTCCTCAAACTTTTCAGCATAACTGGCCACAGTCATACTACCCTGCCTTAATTGTTGAAATTCAAACTCTTTCTGAGTCCGCAAGGAGCTAGGAAAATATTTATCCATGAAAATTGCCTTGAATTGTTCCCAAACCTTGGGCACACCATGAATATACATAAGAGCCGACGCACTCTCCCACCACCTCATGGCAGGACCCTTCAAAGAATGCGAAGCAAAAACAACCTTATTCTCCTCGGTACAGTGCACTATCAAGGAAATCCTTTCCATGCCTGAAATCCATTCGTGAGCCTTTACGGGATCTAATCCACCATGAAATTTCGGGGGATTCATGCGAAAGAAATCCCGGAAAGTCCCACCTACTGCTTCCGGAACAACCACCTAAGGATGCAGACCTCCATTTAATTGTTGAACCATTTGTTGCATAAATTGGTTCTGTTGCTGCTGCATCTGTTGCATGAACTGATACATAGGAGCATTCCCATCGCCGCCTAGCAGATTCGTCCCTGCCGGAGTGGTTCGGGGCCTACCACGAGTGTTTCTGCGCTTATCATCCATGTTCCTAAATGTCATACAGATAGGATTAAGTTGATCAGGCTCAATACCATAAATTAACACGTAAGACCAATGGCGACACAACGCATATGAAACGGAAAGAAATACTTATAATATTTCATGGCTAGGTCGAGGATACGACCTGCTCTGATACTAACTGCAACACCCACATATAAATACATACATCAAAGCATATATTATACATGAAAACCACGTTTGGTACTGAAATACCAATAAGTCCCTAGTAAACACATTATACATATACATGCCCAAAAAGCCTAATACAAAAAAACTATGGCACAAATATATATACAAGATGTTCCAAAGATAAATACTAAGAACTAGATCGACAACGATCTCAAAAACTCCACAACGGAAGCTACGCCATCAGACAAGTAAGGATAATCACTCGGCCCTATCCTTACCCTTCGCGGAACCTGAAGTACCTGAAATATTCAACAAATAGTGGGGTGAGATACATCAAATCTCAAAGAGTTCTCTATCTTATGGATTCTCTCGGCTTTATAAGGTTCTAACCAAAACCTAACTCAAGTCGGGGGGAAACTTAGACCTTGAGTTCAAGCTTCTCTAACTAGAGACACAACGCGCAATTCGTAGAAACAAGAACATGCTTAAGGAATCTTTCCCCGGCCATCCCACACCAGGAGATATCGACACGGGTCACTCGATCCTTAACTGTAGATAACTTTCCCCGGCCATCTCACACCAGGAGATATCGACACGGGTCACTCGTTATCTACCAAGGGTACTTTCCCCGGCCATCCCACACATGGAAATCTCGACACGGGTCACTCGTACCAACCACAAAGTAACTTTCCCCGGCCATCCCCCACCAGAGGATCTCGACACGGGTCACGGTTACCTACTTAATAAATACTTTCCCCGGCCATCCCACACAAGGAGATCTCGACACGGGTCACTAATATCTATTAAGGGATACCACTAATAAATACTTTCCATGGCCATCCCACACAAGAGGATCTCGACACGAGTCACTAATATTTATTAGGGGAAACACACGTTTAACGCGGAGGATATCACAAGATCCATCCTCGAGCCTCCACTCATAACCACTTATCAAGGATACTCTTCTAGTACCGATGCATAAGCATTATCCTCTAAACCTCTATCAAGACCTAGCTACATTCTATGTTGTTTCATTGATCCTAGGTTTCCTCACTAGCTCACCACTTGAAGCTTTTAAATTTTCAAAAGTTATAATTTTCCATAAACCACAAAACTCCGATTAATTACCAAAAATTGAGTAAATTTCCTCTCACACATCATAATTCCTCTTTCCATAGTATAGAACTCTTTCATAGCTTCATATCGATATAAAGAACGTCTAAAACGGACACCCCAGTCAAAAGTTATGAATTTCCAAAGAAAAGAAATTTATTGAGAAACAGCCAGATTCGCCTGGCAACTCAAGATTTCGCCTGGCGAATCCCCCTTCGCCAGCACTTCGCCTGGAGAACCTGTGGCGACACACAATATTTGAAAAACCCAAGAGTTCCAGTAGTTAACACATTTCTGTCTCCCCAATTTCGCCTGGCGACTTAGGATTTCTCCTGGCGAATCCCTCTCCGCCAGCACTTCGCCTGACGAACCAGTGGCGAGACCCAATTTGCCTGGCGACTTCCCAATTCACCTGGCGAATCGTATCAGGACCAAAAATTTTCGGTTGCGGGTTATAGGGTTTCAAACCCCAAAATCCCACTTTTTCCAATCCAAAACATTGCCAAACAATCAAAACAAGTAACAACAATGTTCATATGCATATTTCGATTATACTACGCAATTTATATCGATTTTCAACCGTTAGATTTATTGATTTGCAAAAATTGTTCATTTTCTCACAAAACCAACCTAACTCTAAAACCTCAAAAAAATTCTACACTAAAGTCTCTAACTAGAACCCACCTGGATTAGGAGATGATGATGAAGAAGCTGAGATGAAAAGATGAAGATGAGATGATGATTCTTGTTCTTGAGCTCTTTGGAGATTTTCTCTTCTTTCCTTTCCTTTTCCTTCTCTTCACTTTCTCTTGCTCCAAATGTTTCTAACTTTGGAAAATGAGAGAAAAGAATTGATATAGAGAAAATACTCAAAATTAGTAACACTACTAAATGTCCAAATTAGCTCAAATGCACCAATTAATAAAACCTTAGAGTTAGATAATATTAATCTGGTCAGCGCTGAGTTCATCAGTTGCTCTAATTATCTTATCAGATAAATACTCAGAGCACACTGGATCTCAACTAGTCTCAACTAATATTATCCTGAGCGTTTATAAAAATATGGGGTATTACACTCTTCCTTCTCTTCTTCGCCATCTTCACTACTAATGCCTTATTGTGCATTGATTGGGGAGCCATCTTCAGATTTGTCTTCAACATTTTTTTCTGCAGATGGCATCTTTGTGTTACCTTCTACATCAACCAGGGCATCTTCCTTTGGTGGGCTCTTGTAATGATCAGAGTCACTAGTTTGAGAAAGCTCAGTTGTGACCTTTGGTGACGATTCCTTTTGATGTTCGCCAGCCAGTTGACTCACCTCATCTGTGGATTCTTTGGTGAAATCCTTAGGAGAAGTTTGTTTATGGGAGGGAGCACTCTTAGGATGGTAAGAAGGATCGCTGTTGGTTGTAGGAAGAATTTGTTGAATGGGGGGTTGTCTCTTGTCATTTTTGACACCCTGAAAATATCAAAAGAAAAGGATCAGAAGTGAGTAAGTCGAAGATAAGTAAAAAGAGAATTATAAACTCCATATATTAAGGGAGGATTTATTTACCTTAGGACCCTCAGCCCCAGGGCTAGAGTTGTCACTTTTGACCTGGTCAGGGTTTGTCTTGGCAGCTTGTTTTTTGATGGCTGGATTGGCATCAGCTTCTTCTACTTTTGGAGTGGAAGGTTTCTTCATAGGAGGTTTAATTGCTTTTGGTTTGGGTTGAGAATTGGCATCAGAAATTTTTTCTTGTTTCTTCTTTTTCTATGGTTTCTTGGAGGTGTCTGGAGAGAGGTCCCCATCATCTGATTTAATTATTTGGACCTCAGGTTCTTCTTGATTTCTCTTCTTGGGTGTCGGTGGTGGTCTTCGACTACCCTGAAAAGGAAATATACTTTAAAATGTTAGAATGAGAAGGCAATATATGGAAAAGAACAATAATCACAAAGTTTACCTTTGTTGTTTTAATGGTGTTGTCTTCGCCATCTTCTTCGACGACATCCTTCTCAATAGTGGCAGGTTTTTTAGCAGGAATCCTTACAACTGCAAGAAAATCAATGTAATTAGTACAAGTAAAAATAAATAAACAAAGAATGGATAAGAGAAGTGATGTCGAAAATACCTCTCATTCCACACCTTTATATATTAGGGATTCCACGCGAACGTGTTATATGCCAATATGAAGGTGGCCTTTGAAATTGTCCAAAGATACTTAGTCGGAACCACTCGCTTAGCACGTTTTTGTGATTCTTGTCGAAGGATTTTCACAAAATCCCTACAGATTAACCTGTCTGGAAATGGAGGGCTAAAAGCCACATCAAAATCAGCACTTGGAAGTCGAGTGAATTTTGGAGGATATAAATTAAAAGCTAGCTTGTACCGTTGGTCAGGTCTAACGTACGAAGGTAGCTTTAAATCCTCTAGTTTATTTGTAAATTTTTCTTTTAATGTGACTGCTGCTTTGTGAATGGTTCGACTAATATCATCAGGTCTGTAAGCAGTTTCAAAGTACTTCTGGAATGCTTGGATCTCTTTGATTTGTGTCGAAGTACCTTTCTTCACTCTTTCCTGCACAAGGGAAAAGGCGTGAGTTAAATATTGAGTGAAAGCAGCTACATCAAAAACTTCTGTATTGTAATAGTCTTTCCACCAAGTGTCAAATTATTTGGTGCAGAGGAAGTTTGGTTTGAAAGCTACAGGGGTGAACTGTGTAATGCCAACATATTTGGCCATTTCTTTGTTACACTTCGCTTCATTGTGGATCATATTATAGTGAATCAAGGAGCCTTTCTTTGGGGAATAATGCTTTTGGTTTGATTTGGATAAGACCAAACTGTCGAGCGACAAGGTTTGGTTGGTAGCTAACGAGGGTAAATCAAAGCCTTGAAGGATTGAGTCTTGTGGCTAGCAATCTTGGGGTAAGGAAAGCTTCCCATATATCAAGAAACTTTGCTTCTTGGTCTTTCGACTGAGCAGGGAATCTTCTGGTGAACCACTCAGGGACAACCTTTCTATCTGCAAAGGGAGCCATGCTGGGTGAGAAGTTGTAGCGTTTGGAAAACATCACATAACTAGTGAAGGTTTGCTTAAGATTTAACCCTTCATCACTTGGGGTTAGCAAAGCAAGCCTTGTGCCTTCAACTCTCCTGTTCTTCACTTCGACAGATTCTGCATTGATAGGGTTACGAACAGGAAGAGATGCTTCGAACGTGGCATTTAGCCATAGTTGTAGTAGCCAAAAAGGGCCAGAAAGCAGTAGGTTTCCTTTGGATTTGATGGTTTTTATTATTGTAACGCCTTCCCATAGAGACTCATATAGGTTTGTTAGGATCATTTCGCCAAGACAAAGATTATGTCCAGCATGTAATTGATTAGCCATGGTTAAATATCTTTTTGCCACCTGAAGGGATCTTGAACAGAAGACGCAACAGGAACACCAGAGAGCCAGAAATGCAACATGCTCTTGGTCAGAGAATTCATTAGATTCTTTATCATGATAATAAGCGATATAAGTGGTGATCTTGTTTGAATTCTTGGAGGTCTTAGTTGAAGATGCCATTGATGAAGTAGATTTAGAGAAAAAAAGGGTTTGCGAGAGATGAAGATTTGAAGAGAGTTTGCTCAAAGAAGTTCAGAGAGTGAAAAAGTTTGAAAAGTGGTGGTTTCTACTATTTATAGATGGATGAAGTGGAAGCAGTTTACTGTACACATTAATGATGAAAGAAATCGTGGGATGCGTGTCATACAGAGAATGAATGATTGAGACGATGGCAGTTGATCTGACCCACGATCTCCTAGGGACTAGGTGTGTGATGATTGAGAAGATTCACGCATGGGTTTTTTAGAAGACATTTGGAAAAAGTTGTCATGATGATGATGACGTCATAACAGACAAAGGGTTTATGGCGTCGAATATGAACTTCAAAAAATGTCTTTTTCTCCATTTAGTCAAAAATGACTTTTTTGGGGGGAAATTTGTTGGCTGGGAATTTCAACGACAGGCTTTTGTTTAAAGACACTAAGTAAAAATCAAGTGTTTCTTGAGTTTTGGCTGAATTCAACAGGAGTTTGTGCAAGAATCCTGGTCGAAGAGGTCTTCATGAGAAGGGCATGTTGGAAAACACTTAGAAATAATTTCTAAGTTTGGATAGTAACTTCGATGGAGGGTGTATGAAGCTCTCCTTCGACAGAAGTTTTGAATTTCAAAATACGAATAATAACTGTCTTTTGTCCTTATCCGTTTCTCAGAAAAGACACGTGGAGAGTTGTGGCGAAATGAAGACATGCAGAGCAAACATGTCATTTTTTGGAGGAATATCCGTTGAAGGCAATTTATTTTCGACATATTATAAATAGGAGTCTTAGTGTTTAGGATTTCCATGTGTTCAATTGTTGTACAATACTCATAAAATCACTCAAAGTATCTAAGTCAATTGAGAAAAGAGTTATCATTGAGAATGTACGTCTGAAACACCACATTATTTTGTTTCAATAGAAATTTATTTCCAATTATCAATTTCTTCCCTATTGCACTTTTACTTTGAAGTTTTCTTCATTGCATTTTCTTTATCAATTTCTATAAAGTTTATCTTTTCTAAAACTTTAAAAAATCTTTTACAAATATGAACGCTGTCGAAGTGTTCCTAGAGTTTTCAAAAAGAAATTAAACAATAGCTATGTCCTTAGGTTTCACTGGTTGATCCTACAAGTAAACCATATTTGGAAGACCAGCGGTTGTTTGCCAATTTTCACGGTAAACAAGTACATATATATTGTCTTGTTCTCCTTCATCCTTTACAATAATAATAGGTAATGGAAGACTTTTACAACTTGTATATTTTCAACCAAAACCACAAATCTATTGTTGGATTCAAGTGAGAGTCATTAAGTTACGCATCACGTATGAAAGGTGATCGAACCTTAGTCGAGGGTATATTTAAGGCTCAATAACTTTGGGTCTAGGATATATTTGATTGCTCAATAAAGCATATGGCCCACGAAAAATATCCTAATTTTGTTACCTATCAAAGGGAAAGGGGTTGTCTGATCAATAGGTAAAGATATCACCATGATGTTAAGAGAGTTACATCACCATTATGCCAGCTATGGATCCAAGGAAAGTTCTAGAATCTTGAGAATAAATATGGACCATGCATTGGAAACACTTTATCCAAGCAAATGATTGAAGAAAAACTGTTAGATAATATAACAAATTATACCCTAACACATGTGTATCTAAATAATTATCCCGCACGAGAAGATTCTAAGCCCTCATAAACCTCAGAATCCCGCATGGAATTCTTCTTGTTCCAGCTAACATCATTAATCCTATCACCATAAGTGGTTCGTGTGATGTTGATTGTGCTTCTGACCGAGATGAGAGAATATCCACATCAGGTGCCTGCATTTTTCTTGGGCCTAATTTAGTTTTTTGGTGGGCTAAGAAACATATATTGGTTTTCGGGTCTAGTTTGGAGGGAAATATAGAAGTCTTGCACATGCTACTGCTGGGATTGTGTGTCTATAATCACTTATATGGCTTACACCAGCTCCAATGTTCATGTTGAACTAATTTGAAGTCTGATTGTAAGGAAACTTATCCTGCGGATTGGAAGGTTGAAAGATTCCTTGAGCTGAGTTAACTATAGAAAGGTGATTCATATATCTAATGACTTAATATTTTGAGTGGAGATATGTGGTTACCTCTTTTATGGTCATGGAGCATTGGTCCCTTTGTTGCTTTCGTCTTTCTCATATTATCTAATAAGTGGTATCTAAGTTTGAGTCCATGCTTCGACTTGGTGGGAAATATGGAGTTGGATCCTATGTTGTGAAGTGTCACATTGCCTACGAATAGATAAAACATTGAAATAATAAGAATGGTGACTTATATATTTTAATATCTAAAGATTTTGAATAAAGATGTGGCGTCTCTCGCTCTTCAAAAAACATTTGTCTCATTGTTGCTCATGTCTTCCTTAGACTCCCTGACAAGTGATATGAGAGATCTTGATTCAGTTTAGTGGGGAGCAGGAGTTGAATCTTATGTTGGATCATGTTATAAGAGGTGCGAAGTCACATTTGTGGGAGAGATTGTTGGGTACAAGTGTGAGCAGTTAAATTTCACACTACCCATGAATGAATAAAGTGTTAAATCTATAAGAGACGTAATTCATATTGCCTATTTTGTATTTTTTATATATTACTTTGATGGTTTTTTAGTTTCATTTTTTATAAATAATACTTTGTTGTTTTTACACTACTAAAATATATTTTGTTGTTAATGGGATTGTAGGTTAAAAAAGTTCATGGATAGACAAGTATGGCAAGGCAGAAAAGAGTTAGAAGGAGAAAATTAAGACTGTGGTTTTCTCAAACTTGCTTTATTTTCATATGTTATTATATATTTTTTATCTCTAATCTTTTAGGCAAATTTTATGTGATAATGTATAATGGGTATTTTTCATTCAATATATTGAAGCTAAAACACTTAAATTACTAAGCTTAATTACACCAATCTTTAATTAGAATTTTTATCAATAGGGGAACACCAACCTCAGCATATGGGTTTCTCTCTCACTGATTTTATTCAGTTTTGTTGTCAAGAGAATTTTGTGACATGATTATTATTAGAGGATTTATCCTTCCACCCCCAATTTTGACCCGGCACCCCCACAAAGGGCTGCGATTACGCTTATGTCCTTATTAAAAATTCACAGTTTTTTTTAAAGTTTAGGTGAATACCAAATTTTTGACGCAGATATCATTTTTTTTTTTTGTAAATTTTACCGTTTGGATGAAGAATTTCTGGATTTCTTGGCAAGTGTACTAGATATTTCCCAAAAGTATGCAGAAATACCGAACATTTTATAAATTGTCGGTAAAAATTCAAGGAATTGTGGAAAATGATGAAGAAATACCAGGATATTTAAAAAATCCGAGACAAAATTACCAGATATTTGAAAAGAACCGGTAACATATAAAACCTACCAAATTTTTCAAAAAGTCTGATACACATCAAATTTACTGAAGACTTTTAAAAATCCGGAAGGCAGTAATGAAATTAATGAAAAAACATATTTTTGCGATATTTTTAACAAAATATATCAGATCAAACATATACATATAATGCAAAAGTTCTACAATATCATGACAAAAACAAATCATGTCGACTTCCTAACTTCTTCTTCCCAATGCCTAATAGGTCCCGCCTGCATATGCCGATTCACGTGCTCTTGCAACTTCACTACAGTTTTTCCTCCATCGATCTATGACTGGAGGCAAAGGATGATTGGGTTTCAACTTCACCCATACCCAATGATTATTGTTAACAAAACCAACTGTAATCATTTTGTATCTACTTGAAGCTATGCATGGAGCTATCACTAATGGGAAGAATGTGATGTTAAGGTTCTTGGACAAAGAGACCAATATAACATTGTTGTTCCGGACTGGCCCAATGGCTATGCATGACCCAATCCACTTCTGCACCCAGAATGGCCCAATATCCTAAGCCCTGCCAATTAAAGACAAAGGGAACTAGTTTCTCTTCTGTGCCTCAACCGAGGAAGGTTGGCCAACTGATCCCCATGATCAGCTCCCCTTCGCCACATCTCTGCTCATCACGCACAGTTTAACCATCCAGGAACGGTCACGACGCTCTTGCCCGCAACCATGCCCTTGCTCGTAGAAACGGATAGTTCCAAGCACGTCTGCCTATCTCAACGGCTAGTTTCTGGCAGTTACCTATTTTTGGGGAGCGAATATCTCGCCCCTAAATAGAGACTAATGGCCAAGCGCTTGGGGCATTATAAAGACCCTTTCACTCGAGAGGGTCAGGTATTGAATAATCATCCTAAGACATACTCACTTTGTACTTGCCTTCTCTTCTCCCGATTCTCACTTTAGCATCGGAGTGCCTTGCAGGTACACCCCCTCCTCATCCTTGGAATCCAGCATCGCAGACGAAGTCTCTGGCCCACTTCAGGTTATGATCAACCAGAAAGATCAGTGGCGCGTGAAGCTAGCGGGATTATACCTGAGTGAAGTGCACACTCAAAGATACAACAGAGTCGCCACCAAACTTTATTTAGTCCCAAAGGACTGGGAAAATATCGATAAAACCCTAGGGGAAGAGAAACGAGTCAGGGGGTCGGTTATGCGAAAGGAATGTACTAGCACCTTACGCATCCGTCGTACTCAACGGGAACCATTTTGCTTGCTTATATGCTTGGATGGGTTATCTATCTAAAGGCTTCAAGCTAAAAAAAGGAGAGAGAAAGAAAAGAAAGAGAAAGAAAGTGCTCACTGAGCATTGGGGCCCTCATGCCTACATACCCTCATAGTGCAATGAGGAAATCAGAGCTCCATAGTTCATGGAACCAGGGAAAAGAAAGAAGGAAGGAAGAAGGTGGCTTGCTAAGATTTCGCAATCTCGTGCCTATGTATCCTCATAGTGCAATGAGGAATTCAGAGCCTATGTAGTTCGGGTAACAAAGACAGAAAAGGAAAAGAAAATGGTGTCAAAACCAATAGGAAAAGAGAGAAGGAAGATTCCACTAGGGAATGCAAAAGAAATGGTGTCAAAACCAAGAAAGGGAGAAAGAAAGACTCTGCTGAGAAAAAAATCAAAGAATGGTATCGAAACCAAGAGAATAAAGGAGCAAAAGAGTGTTGAATCAAGACAAAGTAGGATTTACTGAGGATTCGGTATATTAACTGAAGGGCAGTGGTTAACCGGAGAAAGAGAATATGACTTTGGTGGGGAAAAAGGGGTTGGTGTCATCAGAAGGACTGTGATGAACCAAAATGATAGTACTGAACCAAGAGAAGGTGTTTGACTTTGAGGGGATTTCGGTAGATTAACTGAAAGAACGGGTGTAGAACCAAACGAAGGTTGTGATCGAAAGAACAGGTCTGGAACCAAACGAAGGTTGTAACCCAAAGGACAGGTGTGGAACCAAGCGAAGGTTGTGACCCAAAGGACGGGTGCGGAACCAAGCGAAGGTTGTGACCCAAAGGACGGATGTGGAACCAAGCGAAGGTTGTAACCCAAAGGACGAGTGTGGAACTAAGCGAAGGTTGTGACCCAAAGGATTCGGTGTTTAACAGAAGGACTATTATCAACCGAAAAGAAATGAGTGATTAACGAAAGATAGTGATTAACTCAGGAGAAACTCAGTATGTTAACAGAAGAACTGTGATTAACTGAGAAAAGGTGCAAATTGGTGTTTTAACTGACAGACAGTGGTTAACCAATCAAAAGGGAGAGAACCAAGGTTGCGAACTCCGCTAGGGATTCAGTGTTTAACAGAAAGACTGTGTTTAATCGAAGAAACAGATTAAGTCTCTTCTGGGGAATCAACAAGCAATGATTGACTAAAAGAAAAGGATGTTGAGGAAAGAGACGAGTGTTAACCCAAGAGACGATGATCTTTAACCAAGGAAAAGGGTGATTGATCAAAAGAGAGATTGAAAGGTGCAAGAGTGATCAGGGATCGACTCGGCTGAGGATTGAAATGCACTACAGTCTGGAGATAGAGACGATTATTCCAGGCACAGGGTCATTCGTCCCCTACCCAAAATAACCAAGATGAGTGTAGGAATTCTCCATTCTCATCACTTCTCTAGCACTCAAAGATAGTGCAGAAATTAAAACCAACAAAGTAACAACGCCAACTTGTACAGTGCTCCAGTGCGTTGTGCAGACCTCTGACTCAGCGGGGACTATGAGAACAAGGCTCTAAAAGTTCCTAGAGAGAGAAGCAAGGGGAGATTGACTAATCAAAACAAGGTTTTGATCAATCGATCAAAGGGATGATCAAGCCAATAATATTCCAAATGGATCGAAAGATCATCAAAGCAAACGTGCGGACTATTGATTGTGCAAGATTATATTTGCTCAATAAAGAACAAACTTAAAATGATCAAGAATGAAATTGCAAGGCATTACCGAATGTCAATTATCATGCATTACTAATCATGTTATCATGTAAGCAAAAGTGTGCAAGAATCAACATGATCATACAACTTTAAACACGCAAACAATTCCATAATCAATAAATTGTGCATCAAACGTTTGCATAGATGCTTCAAACATAAGTGAAATAGCTCATAAAACATCCACAAATATCAAGCATATCAAGCCATGGAAGTTACATGAGGAAAGAATGTCAAACAAGCTTGAAAAAGCACAAAAATGGCATTCTGTCACAGTGGTAATCGATTACCATATGCAGGTAATCGATTACCTGATTGAAAACATCAGAAAAACGTGAAAAAAGGGAAGGGTAATCGATTACCCTTATATAGGTAATCGATTACCACTGTGAGAGTTGCAAAAAACAGCTTTCCAAAAAGCACTTCCAACAAATAATCACTTATCCAATCAACCACATGTTATGGCATGCATTTGTACAAAAAAATTACATCAAGTATGAGCAATTAATCATCAATTGAAAGCATCAAACATGAAGATCAAAGATCAAACAATCACGTGATTAATCAAAACCGAAAAGCTATTAAAACTACATCGTAAATGCGCGAAAGTGATCAAAAACAGTAATTCGAGCAAGAGTGACCAACCTACAAGGCGGAGAATTGCCTTGGTGATTGTTGTGAGTAAAATTTAGTGAGAATAAGCCAAGAAAACCAGAGAATTCCAAGCTTGCAATCAAATCATAGCGAAACCGAACAAAACGCGACAGAAGCTCCGAAATCAAATTTGCACTGAAACAATTGAATCGGTAACTTGAATTGAAGTAGATGTTGCTGTAATTGCAGAGATCCAAATAGAAATGCAATGTGATGGAGGTTTAAGCTCAAGAGAAAAGCAATTTCAATGTGACATTTGCTACTCTTCAATGGTGGAAAATTGAGCTCTAGTGTGGTTTTGTGAAGAAGATGAAGATGAATGTGAAGAAGTTGCAGAAAATGCAGAGAGAATTGAGAGAAATAAGATAGTGAAAAATGAAGAATTGTGAAAATGGTTGAAGGTCCTTTGTGAAATGGTGGAGGTTTGCTTATATAGAGGCTAGCTTTGGAGTAGGCTAGGTTTGGAATGTGCTTTGGAGCTAGCTTTAGAGTTAGTTACACTTAACTCACTGAGTCGGAAGTTGTCTCAGTTAGTTATTTGTTAACTCAGTGGAGCAATCCCAATGCAAGTCCAAATCAAATGGTCCTCATGCTTGGAAATAAAGTTACATGGTAGTCTTGATTCAAAGTCATGCATTGGAATAAATGCCTTGAAGTATCTTGAAAGGTCTTGAAATATCTAGAACATTCCACACAATGCTATAATAAAATAGACCACAAGAGAATGGAGAGTGAAAAGTTGATGTCATGAAAATGCAGCAGAATCTGCCAATTTGCATAGGGTAATCGATTACTTCATTTTGCCTAGCAAAGTGGTAATCGATTACCACAGGAAAAATTTGCCCAGTTTGCTTAAAAACAAGTGATATGGCCATAGTTCCGATTTTCAACCTCTTGCTTTGATGAATAGGCATGGAAACCCTTATATTTTGCTTTTGTTGATGATGTGATGACCTTGTGAGGATATGATTAATCGGGCTTTAAAAACCTAATTATTCCTGCAACAAAATCACAGAGAAAAAATGCTAGTGCATATGCCAGCGATGCGAATGCACATGCTTATGCAAAAGACAAAAGGGGAGGTCAAATTTCGGGTTACGACAGCTCTGTCTATGGGAACGTTTTTCTCCTCGTCTTTCTTTCCCAGTAAACCAAAGATCAAAGCAGTTTTTCAAGATTCCGATCATGACTAGCCATGACAACGTTAACGATGCTCGCAACACCGTCGTCTTCCCCATCAGCAAGATAGACAACAACGGGGAAAACCCCCTTCTCGGAGACGGAGTTCATCAGCAGAGCGACGAAGCCACCACGTCTCCCTCCCCGGATCGCTCCAACAACATGGAGTTATAGCCCTCAAAGGACCGTCAGCCCTTCCCTGTTCCGCCCAACGCCAACCCAACCATGGCAGCCCTGCTCGAAGCCCTTAACAAGACAAACATTCTGATCCTCCAGTAGAATGCAAGAACTGGAGCCTTGGAAGGGACCCGCCGTCTAAGCTCTCCTCCGCCGAGGCGCGAGCGCCGGAGATCTCGGAGTCCTTCTCCCAAACGAGGAAAAGACTGTCGGGTGCCAGCGGAGCCAGAATCCCTGGCAATAAGGAAACGCGACCATACTCCTCCCCGAAGCCAGCACTCCCTTGGGGCCAAGAGAACAAGAAGGGATCTGCGGATAGAACACCAGCATTCACCTCCGCCCAGATCCAAGGGTCGGGCGCGAACTCTTTCTCCCCATCGAGATCGCGGTCCTCACCTTGGACGAAGCGCCCGCTCTCATTCGCGGTTGAGCAGCAGCAGCGACGACGAGCCTCGAGGCCCTTTGTCCCATGCGATTATGGCCACCTGATTGCTCAAAGAGCTGGAGAAACCCCAACCCCTAGGCACATATGATGGCACAACAGATCTTGACGAGCACATCGAGAACATCGACGCCCTGCTCGACTATCGTGGCGTCAGAGGCACCATAAAATGCAGATTATTCCCAACTACGTTGAGGAAGGGAGAAATGTCATTGTACAAGAGCCTCCCCTACGAATCCATCACATCATGGAGGCAGTTGGGGAGGATGTTCTCCAGACATTTCACAGCCTCTCTCCATCACCCAAAGACAGAAGCCTCCCTTGAGGCCATCATTCAAGGGAAAGACAAATCCCTTCAAGCATATATCGAGAGATTCAATAAAGAAATCGTCCAGGTCTCCACGAATGACGATATGAAGAAGTATCTACTCGAACAAGGGCTTCATCCCCGCAGCGACTTTGCCAAGGCAGTTGGCATCGAGACTCCAGCAACACTGGACGCCCTCCTCCTCAAGGCTCAAGCGTACATCCAATACGAAGAAAAAGAAGCTGCAAACACTGCCCGGGACTCCAGGCACCAAGAAAGCGCCAGGTCCTCCAAGCACGACGACTCCTCTTCAACTCGACGTGGAGCGGACAATAGAAGGGATGACCATCCCCGGGAATCCCGAGATCGCAAAGGGTCATCTGGTCGTTTCCACGAGTACACCCCACTGACCACCTCGTGCGAGAAGATTCTCTCCGAATGCGAGAACTTAGAGTTTCGACAAGCAGGGGTCCATTTTCCAAAGCAGATACATGCCAAGCCGAACACGGACAAGACAAAGTACTGTCGGTTCCACAAAAGCCACGGGCACACGATGGACGAATGCATCCATCTCAAGGATGCGATCGAGATCTTGATCAGAGACGGGCACCTAAAACAGTTCGCGAAGAAGAAGGACACTCCTCGGCAGGATGCCCAGGAGTCGAAGAAGGTCGAAGAGGAAGTTCCGTCCTCGAACGAGGCCAGTCTTTAGGTCGCCATGAGCATCTCACGCCCAGAAGACTTCTATGTCCCCGATGAGCTCAACGTCCCTCCTTACTTCGCTACACACAGCCCCTATGAAACCTTCCCCTCCGCCATGGTCATATCAGGAGGGGGATTCAACAAGGTGACTGTGGGGTCCGTAAAGAGGAAGTTTGAGCATCTCATAAACACAAGCTCGAACCGGAGTTCTACCCTCGACCAGATCCGGGGAGCATTGGTACCCATCACCTTCTATCGTGAGGAACTCCTCGGCGGTGCCCCCAACTCCAGTATTTTTCTGCTCGTATGGGTGTAGATGGCTAACTTTAATGTTCGATGAATTTTGGTCGACCAGGGAAGCTCGGTCGACATTATGTACTCCTAGGTGTTCTCCACACTTCAGCCGGACGAGACGCACCTGACGCCCTACGTGGGCTCTGATCTACAAGGCTTCAACAGTTCGGTCACGAAGCCATGGGGGTACGTGGAGCTTATTGTCACCTTCGGGGCAGCAGAGACAGTCAGATCCATCAAGGTCCAGTTCCTGGTTATTAACTGCCTATCCCTTTACCAGTGCATCTTCGGACGACCAACTCTGGCCGAATTGGTAGTTGTACCCTCCACGGTGCATTTGAAGATGAAGTATTACACTTCCAAAGGGCTCGTCGCAACCCTACACGAAGACATTGAGGCCGCGAGAAGGTGCTTCGAGGCAGCCTCAAAAGGGCTGAACACCATCGCCGCCCGGCAAAAGACATCCAGCAAGCCTGCTCTTCGCTGTAGCTCCGACGAGACGAAACCACTGCCCCGCATCGACTCTATCGACCTCGACAACCGTTTCTCCAAGGACGAATTAAGGGATCAGAAGAGGAAGGGGAAGGAAACTCAGTCGGACTCGAGCAGTCCCTCAGCGTGAAGAAGTAGCGGTGAGCCTGCCCATCCGATGCGGCCAATCCCAGATGGCGAATTCGAGCTAGTCCTCCTCGGTGAAGACCCCCATAAGGGAGTGAAGATTGGGACTGGCCTCCCCAACCTCGCGAGGAGCAGCTGAAAGCTTATCTCCGAAAGAATGCAGACATGTTCGCGTGGAGCACCTCGGAGATGCTCGGGCTGGATCCAGAGGTGGCCTGCCACCAGCTCACCATCGACCCTGCCGTTAAGGCAGTAGCTTAACGTAGGCGAAAGCAGTCCCCAAAAAAACGGAGGCTGTCGAGGGAGCTATAAAAGACCTCCTAGAGGAAAATTTCATTTCGAAAATCAAGTACACTACTTGGCTGTCCAATGTTGTACTTGTAAAGAAATTAAATGGAAAATGGAGAATGTGTGTTGACTATACTGATCTTAATAGGGCCTGCTCTAAAGACGCATATCCCCTCACCAACATAGACAAATTAGTTTATAATTCTTCCGGTTTCAAATTATTGTCTTTCATGGATGCGTATTCGAGCTATAACAAAATACCTATGGCCAAAAGCGATAAAAGGTACACAGCCTTCATGACTGAATTGGGCAACTATTATTACAACATAATGCCCTACGGCTTGAAAAATGCTGGCGCTACCTACCAGAGAATGATGAACAAAGTCTTCCGAGGAGGGATCGGGGACATGCTCAAGGTTTACATGGAAGACATAATCGTGAAATCCCACGAGGAATCCAACCATATGCTCCATCTAAAGAAGTTCTTCGAGCATGCCAAGAAGTACAAGATGCGCTTCAATCCGGAGAACTGCACGTTCGGGGTACGGGCAGGCAAGTTCCTCGGTTTCTACCTAACAGAACAAGGAATCAAAGCCAACCTGAAAAATGTTATGTCTTCTTCGAACTCCTTACCCAAACTCGGAGAAATCCATCCAATCCCTAAACGGGATGCTCGCCTCGCTGTCCTGTTTCGTGACAAAATCTGCTCCATATGTGCTTCCCTTTTTCAAACTCCTTCGCAAGGAGGCGACTTTTGAGTGGATGGAGGAATTCGACAAAGCCCTCCTCCACCTAAAACAAGAACTATCAGTACCACCGGCCCTCTCTCGGCCAGACAACGGAGAGACCCTCTATCTCTATCTCGCCATCGTGACCGGCGCCGTCAACACAGCCCTCATTCGTGAAACCCCTGAAAGGCAGAAGCCCATATACTTCACGAGCAAGGCGCTGCAAGGACCGGAACTTAGGTACCAACAGATCGAAAAAGTAGCCCTGGTCCTCATCAATGCAGCGAGGAGGCTGAGGCACTATTTTCAAGCCTACACCATTGTGGTGCGCTCGGACTAGCCCGTGAGGCAACTATTAGGCCGCCCAGACATGGCTCGCAGAATGCTCAAATGGTCGCTGGAGTTGTCTGAATTTGACATCCAGTACGACAGCAGAAAATCCCTCAAAGCTCAGGCATTGACCAACTTCGTGGCGGAGATGACCTTGCCCACCTCCCCGACTTGCAGAGCTCGCAAGTGGACAATCTTCGTCGACGGAGCATCCAGCTCGGCAAGGAGCGGGGCAGGCATCATCATGGAAAATGAGGAGGGTATCCTCATTGAGGTCTCGCTCACCCTATCTTTCCCCACCTCCAACAACCAGGCAGAGTACGAAGCTTTCCTCGCAGGGCTATACCTCGCCGAAGACCTGGGGGCTGAGGAAGTCATAATCTGCACAGATTCCCAGCTCGTGGTCGTCCAAGTTCAGGGAGAGTATCAGGCCAAAAACGACAACCTCTCCAAATACTTGACCCTAGTTAAATAAAAAATGACAAAGCTCACGTCGGTGGAAGTAAAGCATATCCCCCACGAATACAATGTCTGGGCAGATGTACTGTCAAAGGTGGCGAGCACAAAAAAGAAGGGAGGGAACAAATCCGTTATCCAGGAGATGCTTCCTCGACCAAGGATCGAGAGAACACCCTTAATCCTCAATGTAAACATTATTGGCAATAGCGACTGCTGGACGACCCTAGTCTACAACTACCTCGCCAAGGATGAACTACCATCCGACCCAAAGGAAGCCAGTGTGGTCAGACGCAGAGCCTGCTCCTATGTCCTGGTTAAAAATAAACTCTAATGGCGAGGGTTCTCTATTCCTCTCCTCAAATGCGTCGAGGAAAAAATAGTCGCCCACGTCCTGTGCGAAATCCACAAGGGAATCAACGCCCAGCACCTTGGAGGAAGATCCCTCGCCGGGAAAACTCTACGAGCAGGATATTACTGGTCGACCATGCAGCATGACACGACGGAGCATGTGAAAAAATGTGATAAATGCCAACGTCACGGGGACATGCACCTGGCACTGCCCAATGAGCTCAAGACAATGTCCTCCCCGTGGCCCTTCGCATGGTGGGGCCTAGATATCCTAGGACAGTTCGTCGTAGGATCAAATCAGAACAAATACCTGATAGTAGGCGTAGACTATTTTACAAAGTGGATAGAAGCAGAGGCTCTGGCCAAAATAATGGCCCAAAACATACTCTGCTTCTACTAGTGAAACATTCTTGCCCGCTTCGGCATTCCCCAGGAAATCGTCACCGACAAGGAAACACTGTTCACGAACAAAAAAATCTAGGAACTCATTGCCAAACTGGGAACCAAACAACACTTCGCATCCTTCGAGCACCCGCAGACGAACGGGCAAGCCGAAGCAGCGAACAGGGTGATCCTGCGAGGTCTCAAATGAAGACTGAACGAAATCAAGAAAGAGTGGGTCGAGGAGCTTCACAACGTGCTCTGGGCCTACCGAACCATGCCCCATTCATCGATCGGGGAAACCCCTTTCCATTTAGCATACGGGACCGAGGCGGTGATCCCTATTGAAGTACACGTCCCCTCCAGGCGGACTGAAGCTCCCCTGGATGAGGAGGCGAACAGTGAGGAATTGAGGGAGGAGCTCGATCTCGTCGAAGAGGTCCGATCAGGAGCAGCCCTCCGCGAGGCCTCGATAAAACAAAAAATCAAAATCAGGTACAACGCCAAAGTCATACGACGAGACTTCCAAGTGGGAAGTCTCGTCCTAAGGAGAAATCACAAAGATTCTCGTGAAGGCAAGCTCGCCGCAAATTGGGAAGGACCCTACCGTGCTCGAGCAACAATGGATAATGAGGCCTACTACCTAGAACATATCAACAGGGAAGAACTCGCTCGACCATGGAACGTCGAAAAGGTAAAACAATATTACAACTAAGGCCACAACAGTCGGCGTGCACTGTCGAAACGACGGGCACAGAGTACCGACCAGAAGTGTGTGCCATGGTACAAGTGCTGCATACTAAAATCAATCAAGGTAGGCTTTTACTCTATAACGAGCAAAACCCCTGTCCGACAGCGATCCCTCGACCGAGCCCGCCGTCGCCACCGTACCCCGAAAGGCAGAACTCCCAGATCGCGATGGGAAGTTCACGCTGCGAGCTAAGGCCACAAACACGACCTGAGCTCCGCTCTCTTGCCCGAAAACTACCCAAGCCTTTAGACCAGTTCCCCTCACTATCGAACAACAATTTGTCTAGCAAACCCCAAAACAGTGAAAAATCGTTCACAAAACCAGCCCATACAATGGGCACACGTGACGAGCAGAGTGTGACACTTAGCGAAATTAAGCAAAGTAAAAACATGCACGCACAAAAATAAAAAACAAGTCATACATAAGCGACCACCTCGGCCGAAAATAAATATTATAAGATAAAACGGCCACGAGGACCGCGATTGTAATTATTACATCAAAAAGGGGCCAAGCCCCATCAAAAAAAATTACAATGTATGGCACGCAGGCCGGAAGTACAAAAAAGAAAATGAATTGGCCATAGGCTGAGGGTCTTCGAGGGTAGGCTGCTCGTGATCCTCGCCAAATCTAAGGAAGTCTGGGATGACAATCTGGTGGTCCACCATGTTGTGGAAGAACTCGGTCCCCTCGGTAATCAGATCAACCCCAGGGTTAACAACCTTCAGTTGATCCACCGCATTGTTGAAGGCGTCCTCGACCATCCCCAAGTAATCCTCCTCATCCTGGCTGATCCGGACAACATGCTTGGCTCGAGTCTTCAGACTTTTCACCTCATTGCTTTCGTCCTCAACAGGAGCCGTGGCAGCCCTCAGGGAAACAACCATATCCTCCGCAGCTTTCTTCTCCGCGTCCAGTTTATCCCTCTCCTGGGTAACCTTGGCCAGCTTCCCCTTATACTTCTTCGCCGCCTCCTCGTTGGCCTTGGCCAGCTCCTCCCTAGACTTCTTCGCCGCCTCCTTCACATCCTTCAACTTCTCCTCCAGAACTGCGTTTGCGACCTGGGTCTTCTTCAGCTCCGCTTCTTGGAGGTCCCCTTCCTCGGTGTAGACCACCGCCATGCCCAAGACCCTCATTAGGGCAGCGGCATTCTAGGCCAGCAGCGTCTTTTTGCTCGGACGATAAAGCCCCTCGAGCGTCAAGGACTCTGCCCGATGGAATGCGAGGGAGGATCCTTCGAAGAAACTTCTATTATGGAAGCACGGGGGTAGCTCAAACTTGCTCTTATCCCCCTCACCAGCTAAGTCAAGGATCTCCTCCGTCCAGAGGCGCTTGAGCCTTGAGGTTACCGGCAACGAAGAAGTTTGGGCAGCAGCTACTCCGGACGAGGAGGTCCCCGATCCCGTCGGGGGCAGAGCTACCTGCTCGCCGAGGTGGCTTTTGCCAACTTTCTTTCCCAACTTAAGCTTGGCCGCAACACTTTTCACTAAACGCTCCTGGGCCATGGACATATTGCCTACAAAATAACTAACATACGTTAATAAATGAAAAACAACAACACAGGACAAGGTAAGAAGAAAAAATGGCTACCAAAAAGTTCAAGAGCCTCCTCGCGCATGCCACATTCGAGGAGCTCCTTGGTATTAATATATCAGGTCTCCACCTTAGGCCCCCCGTCCTCTTCATAAATGATGTCCCCGCCTCTGGTCATGCACTGGGGAGGGCAAAAACCATCAACAAAAGCCACCAGCTTGTTATAGCTGGCCAGATCGTCTGCCTCCAGAATGGGCGGCTTGGCTATGTATTCCTCAATTTCCCTGGTAAAGTGATCCTCGCTCTAGGAGAAATAGAACTTCAGCACCCGACACCCCCGTATCTTGCCCTGCTTGTCGTGGAGGGGCTCCCTGTTCTCATCTGTAAGAATCTCCTAGAGGAACGATGAGTCTTTAGCCCTCTCCGACACGGGCTCCATTATATAATACCTCTCCTTAAATGTCCTGATGGACTCGGAGAAGGGCTTGAACAATTTTCTCCCCTGCTTCAGGGAAACCCATCCAAACTGCCCTCGCACGACCTGGCGTTGGAGGTGGAAGACAATGAAGAAGAGGGGGAGAGTGGCTCCAATCTTCAAATACTCGCATGTAATCTCGAATGCCCGGATGAAGGCAATCGAGTTCAGGTGCAGTTGGGAGGGCGCCAAGTCCAGGTGTCCAAAAACTACCACTTGAAAATCCGTGAAGGGCAGCCTCAATCCAATCTCCTTGAAAACGAACTCATACATGGGAAACCTCTCGCCGTAAGCCAAGCATATTCGCTCGTCCTCCTTAGGAAAATGGACCGTCCAGTCTTCCTCGACCCCCACCCTCGTGAAGGCATCCTGAGTATGAAAGGCAAAAAGGGAGGCATGCTCCCGGGGCTCAACAGTAATCCACTCTTCCCCGATACTACTGGGAGAGGCGGTTTCATCGGCATTCTTGGGAGCTGCGGTTTCGTCAGCGCTACTATCCTCTAAAGAGCTCTCCTCAGACAGCTCCCGCTCGAGCATAACATCGTCCTCGGTGTAGCAGCAAAATTGTGAGTGTAAGCTATTGATTAACTTAACTTGAGAAGCAAGAGTCGCCACCGCACTTTTATTTTATCCAAAAAAGGAAAGGAAAAAGAGCGAACAAAACCTACACAAGCTCTACAACAAGAACAAATGAACAGAGACTGGGTAAGGGGGTTGGTTACGTTAAGGGAAGGTGTTAGCACCCAAAACGTCTATAGTACTCTATAGGAACCCTTTGAAATATCTACGCTTTTGGTCTGAAAATGTTGTTTGAAAAGTGATTGAGGAGATGAGAAGAGAAATTGTTTTTTAAGATTTTTGTGTTTGGAGAGACTTATCGTCTCATGCCTACGTACCCACGAAGTGCAATGTAGGATCAAAACCTCGTAGTTCGTGGTACAAAGAATGAAATTTGTTTGTTTTGGTTGATTTTAAATGTAAAGACAAGTCGTCATTTCCAAGTGAATAATTCCGCTTAAAGAAATGAATCATGTCTAAACTTATGAAAAAGTTTTGAAAGAGAAAAGTGCACGAGGGCACAAAAAGAGTTTGATGAGTTTGGTGTTTTTTAAAGTCTTTTGAAAAAGGTGTCAACATGCTTATGTAGTTTAGCATTTGTTAAGAAATGAAAAGAAAAGAGTAAAATCACTTGACAAAGTCAAGGTTTGATTATGAAAGAGGTGATAGTTTGAAATCAAGAAAGTTTTGAAAAAGGGAGAAAGTTTTGAAAATTGAAAAATGGGTGGAGAATAAGTGACTACCCTAAGGAATAAAGTAAAAGCTAAGGATAAGAAAGATCTAACCACAAATGTAGTTGTCTTCACCATAAACCAAGCAAAAACACAAGGCTTCAAAGTCTTCGAACCATAATTCCAAAGCAAAGGGAGAAAGTCCTAATTCTAAGTCCAAGGATCCAAGAATAGCATTGAAGTCCAAGGTCTAGGTGCAAAACTCCATGTCCATTGCAAAGGATAGTAACCATAGTCCAAGATTAGAAACACAAGTTTTTTTAGAGGTTTTGGCCTTTATTAAGGTTTTTGGTCCAAGTGGACAAAGAGAAAAAGGCATAAGCATAAACATGTGTCCAACGGACAAAGGAAAAATTGCGGAAGCATAAACATGTGTCCAACGGACAAAGGAAAAATTGCGGAAGCATAAACATGATATGAAATGATAATAATGGAGCATAAAAGTAAAAGAGAGATAGGGAGCGAGAAAGAAACATAAAGTTAGAAGTTAGTAATTAGTAGCACAAGGCTCTAGTGCCACAAGCCTTCATCGAGTATTTTGTTTCGCGACTTGAACCATAGTGATTAAACAATGTACTTAGGTCAAGGTTAATAAAGACTTGTTAGAAGATTGATAGAATCAAAGCCTCTACAACAACAAGCTTCAAAGATTTTGAACCTAATACAAAAGATTAACCAACATTGGGTTGACGCGACCAATCAAGGTCCGGACCACGAAAGTTCAAATTCCGAATTGGATAAAGAGGGACAAATGTTGCGTTATGTTAAGTAATCGCCGAGTAATTTACGGAGTAATTACCCTACAATGAGGTCGGCCAATAGATCTTTGTGTTAATGCATGCTAGATGAACGATATGTAAATTGTCATCCGAAAGCAATACCGCACGAAAAGAAAATAGGTAACGATCTAGTCTTGATCAAGAATTCAACAAAGAAATTCTAAGATCCATAAGACTTTCATCGATCAAAATAAAAGAAGAAATAGATGAAGAGAAAGTCAAATTAAATCACAAAATTATGTGATCTAAGGCTAAGAACAAAGGAAAAGGGAAGAAAAAGGAAGAAAAGCCAAAACAGTCCCAAAACAAGCCAAAAAACACAATTATGCCTCTGTGCAATCGATTGCACAAAAGGTGCAATCGATTGCACCTGTTCAAAATCAACAAATCAACACAAATTTTACACTGCGCAATCCATTGCGTAAAAGGTGCAATCGATTGCACCTGTTCAAAAAATAGAAAATCAATATTTTAAGAGGCAAATCCTTGATCAATCATTTCATCAAACATCTATTGATTATGGATTCAATTGTGCACGAATTTTAAAGTAAAACAACAGTAAAACCTGCAATCAAACACAATTACAAGATCCAAAGGATCAAGTATCAAACACAATTACAAGATCCAAAGGATCAAGTAACACAAAGCAACCAAAGATCTACATGATGAATGATGGAGATGAAGCTTTATAAATGGTGTGAGATGAATTACCACTCCAAATCTGAAAATTCCTTCAAATTGCTTCAAGGTCTACACTCCAAAAGCCTTGATCTACTATAATTGATGAACAAAAACAAGAAAGGATGAAGGTTTAGCTCAAATTTGAACAAGATTCAATGTGAATTCTTGTTAACTTTCAAAGGAAGAAATGTGAGCTTCGGTGAACTTTGTGGTTCGGGAGAGAATTTGCAAGAGGTTTTTTGTCTCTCAAAAGCTTGAATGAATGAAATGAAGGCTCTATTTAAAGAGTTTAGGCTTGGGAATTTGGTGGTTTGGAAGATCAAAATTAGGCTTGGAATTTGATTTTGGAGGGAAATTAACAAAAGAGTGGTGATTAGTGAAGGTGTATGGTGGGAATTAATTGTGATGAGGTAGGGGAATTATTTTTGGGTGATCTAGAATATTCTCATGTGGTAAAATTGGTGCCAAATGCTTCAAAATTTGAAAATTGCTGAATTTGGCCAATTTTGCCTCTGTACAATCGATTGCAGTGCTGACGCAATCCATTGCGCCTGTACAAAAATTCAAAAATTGGCACGAAATGTGAGGGGTGCAATCGATTGCTGTTTTAGTGCAATCGATTGCATCAGTGAAAAATGACAAAAATTGCTTTGTTTGACTGGATTGCTCCGGCTTTGGCTCAATTCTTTTGCTTGTCGAAGAAGGCATGGAAATAAACACATGAACCTTGGAATTCCTTGGATAATAATCAATTAAAACTTGAGAAATCCTTGATCGGATAAAATTTGACATGATTACAGATCAACTTTGACGTTGTACAGATAAAATTCATTCGAGCTGCGGGGCTATTGTTTTGGTATTTTTAACCTGTTCTTCCCCTGAAAATGTTAGTGAAAGAAAACAAAATATTTTTGGATTTTGATTAAAGGTTAGTAAACATAAACAAATGATAAAGCAAGTGAAAAAAATACACAGATACCAGGGGGAAACACAAATTGTGATCTTGTTTGTGGTATGAAATGCGAATGAGATGCGAATGATATGTGGAATCTTAGGGGTCAAAAATTAGGGTTCAACAGTTGCCCCTATTTAAGTTTTTTCCATCAAGAGATATGAAGGTTGAAAACTTCGTCTCGACAAGATTAAAGATACTTAAATACAGAAAACCAATATTTTTTAGCCCTAAGATGCCACAAGATGGTATGAATGCAAAGGATGAAACAGACTGCGGGGAAACTTGAAACAAGAGAGTTACTTTAAATTGAGTGAGATGACTTGAAAAGGAACACCGGAGAACACAAGCTATTTCTGGAGATCTGCCAAGGTGACAAGAAGTATCCATCAATAGTTGGAAAGAGAGGGACAAGACCCTGGAAGATATGTAGCGACATCCAAGAATAGCATTGGATATAAACTACAAATGAGACAAAAGTATGCCAAAAGATGTCCAAGAATGGAATTGGACAACAATAAGAAAGTTTCTGGTAAAAACAATAGTGTCATCCAAGAATAGCATTGGATGGAGGTGAAAAACACTCTATTGGGGATAAGATATCCAAGAATAGCATTGGATTTGGCTGGGAAAAAGGTGTCCAAGGGTGGCATTGGACAAAGGAAATCACAACATCCAAGAATGGCATTGAATGAAGTGAGAAAAGTTCTGAAAAATATATCATAAGTATCCAAGAATGGCATTGGATAAAAAGAGTTCATGATATCCAAGACTGGCATTGAATAAAGTGAGCAGGGACTTTCAGGAATGGCACTGAAAGGTAAAAGTAAATCACTACATTCAGGAATGGCATTGAATAATAGTGAGAAAGACATCCAGGAATGGCACTGAATGCAAAGGAGAAAACTCATTCAGGAATGGCACTGAATGAATAGATAAAACTTTCAGGAATGGCACTGAAAGATATCCAAGCAGATATGATGGGGATTATAGAAGAGAGAAAAGACTTCCAGGAATAGCACTGGAAGAAACAAGAGGAACAAGATATCCAAGAATGGCATTGGAAATCAAAAGAGACAGACATCCAGGAATGACACTGGAGTGAGAGAAAGCAAAGATCTAGGAATAGCACTGGAATGAAAGAAGACAAAGACCTAGCAACAGGATAAGATGCACAAGGAAACGACAATATCCAAGAATGGCACTGGAAAAGAAACAAGATAGGTAAACGACAACATTCAAGAATGGCACTAAATGACAAGGCAGGTAAAAGTTTTGGTAGGCGCCAAGTAAGTTGGACTTTGATCACAAGGTAAGATGTTGACAGCAACAGGACCTCAGGAAATGCATATGAACGTGAAGCACACTTCGAGCTATGAAATCTTTCTATGTATGATATATGAATGATTTATGTATGCAATGCATATGATTGGGATAACCGAGATAGACTCTTTTGTGAGGGAAGAAAAGAGGACTCTGATTCCTCAACACAGGGAACACTGCTCACTCTGCTTGGAGAGAAGATGTTGAACACATCTTTGTCACACTTATAAATTATATCAGCTGGTCTTTTGAGAAAAAACATCTTGAGGATTCTTGAAGAATATTGCCCCAGATTGATTGACTGATGAAAATAAACTGATCATAGCTTCAGTTTGACTGCTGCAGGGAAAGAATGAACTGATCATGGCTTCAATTCTTGAAATGATAGTTGAAATAAACTAATCATGGCTTCAGTTGCTGGGGATGGACTGATCATGGCTTCAGTTCTTGAAACAAATGTTGAGAAGGCTAAACTCAGTATAGGTCTTGAAAGAGATCTCTTGGCTAACCAATTCTGAGAATGACTTTCACTGAACAACAAATCATGAATTAATTCACAACAGGATCTGGAAGTAATGTGCCCCTGATAGGATCACTTGACCAAGTTTCTCAACTGTTTGAAAATTCTTGATGAGGAAAGTTTGTCTGCAAATAAGATCATTCAAACATGGTAATTTTAATGCAAAGCTCATGCAATTTTGAAATCAAAAAATCATTTTTGGAATGATATTATTGATGTAAAGCAAATGAATCACTTGTCAAAACACGGCAGTTTAGACATTCAAAAATGAAAGAGAAAGCAAAGGTATGACATCAAAGCAAATTATTGGCAACAAACTTAGGAGTCAATTTATGCAACCTTGTTGTAGTATGCTTTCAAAAGAAACTTGGCTTTAATTAGGTCCTTTGAAGGTTGTAACGTGGTCTGGTTCACGGCTTTTGAAACAAAGGATATAGGCCCAAAGTTAATTTGTACCCAACCCATTCTTCATGATGATCTTCAGTCCTAAGCTCAGTTAATTCAAACTATGCATTCAGGTTCCAAGTGATTTTGGAATTGTGATAACTCGATTTCGTATCGTATTTTCTGACTCATTACGCGCACTTTTAGTACCGTTTTATCGAGTCTTTCATACTATTTGCTTTGATTTATTATGTTTTCCTTTGTTTTTATGTCGACAGGTGTTTAATCGGCAAGTATGGAAAAAAGAGCGAAAACTGAGCTGAACATGGAAGAAAAAGCAGCAAAATTGCATGTTCTGGCCTCCTCAAAGGAATGGCACTCACCATGCCCTGAGGAAGGCGTTCGCCGTGCCCAAAAAGGAGGGAATCTCCAATTTGAAGCAATGGCGATCGCCATTAGGCATACGACGGTCGCCATTATGCGCGGAACCAGTTTTTCAGTGACAGTTTGACAGTTTTACTTGTTTGAATTCAAATTCGATCCCAACCTTTTTGGAGCCAAAATTATCTATAAATAGACCCCTCTGGTGTGTGTTTTGGGGGATCGGAGTTGCGCGGAAGCGCTGCCGAATTCTTTAGCCTAACTACAGATTTACTTTCCAAAGCAGCAATTGCTCACACTGAGTAGTTGTTGCACTGTTGTAATCTTTTACATTATTGCCGATTGTACGCTTGGATTGATTTGTCATTCAATAGAAGTTGTTTTCATTCCAGTTTATTTCAGGTTATTTACTTTCTCGTCTTTACTGCATTGTTTAGTTTACTTGCTTGCAACATAACTTGATTTCAAGATAAAAACTTAAATCTGTGTTCCTGTTGAAATCAATCAGTATGCATGATTTAATTTCCAACATTGTTAATATGTTAGTTTTAGGAGTTAATATGTTAGGCTAATTCTGTCTGAGTCCGGCGTATGAGAACTGTCGTTACCGATGGGACTCCGTAGATGTATTAAGTAAGAAATCACGATTGTATGTCATTTTGGTTATAATTTCTATGTGTAATATAAGTAGCTTTGTCATGAGAGTGAGAAGTTATTTAACATTGCTTTGTCATGAGAGTGAGAAGCATATAAAGGTTTGAGCCGAGATTCGCGAGAGCGTGAGGAGCGAACCGGATAGTAGAAATTAGGCATCATATCTAAATACAGCGAGAGTGCTTTAGATGTTGATTAGGATATTTTTGGCTTTCAAATAGTGTTTCTTAGTTACCAGGCGAGCGAGAGCAAAATCTTGGGATTAAGAGATATGGCTTTAGTTAAGACCACGAGAGCGTGAGGCGGAGCCTTTAAGTCGGTATATTCTACAGAATAGGCATATAGTCATAATCAGTACCTGTATTCTACAAGTCCCTTAGGTGCGCGAAAATTCATATTTCAGGCTCGTTTTATCGTTATTTCCAAACCTTTAGTAAGTAGCGTTTACATTTCCGTTCATACCATCTTAATCATATCCTTAGCTATACAAAGCAACGATAGATTACAGTAGGTTGACATTGGTCTCTGTGGGTTCAACAATCTTTTATATTACTTCTATAAAGCTGTGCACTTGCGGAGCATCAAGTTTTTGGCGCCGTTGCCGGGGAACAACGGTCAATATTGTGATTCCGTTGTTGCACTGTATAGACTAAGGCACTCTTGTTTGAAAAAAAACTATGTATCACCCAGATTTTCTTTACAATTACCACTCCCAATATTTTGAGGAACCACAAGAATCCCATAATCCTGACCTCGAAATGTTGATGGAGGATTTCAATGCGACGCTCACTTACTCTCAACCAAATTTCCTCTATGATTACCACTCCCAATACTTTGAGGAATCGCAAGAATCCCATAATTCCAACCTCGACAAATTAATGGAGGATTTCATTGAAACAACAACTAATTCTAGGCTAGAATCTATGATGGAGCGCTTTGTGGAGACACAAACTCTCTATAATGAAGAGTTTAGAAAACAACATCTTGATACTTATGAAACCTTTAGGCAGATGATCACTGTGGTCGAGTCCCTCACGACTCACACTGGGGCAATGGAGACCCAAATCTCTCTGCTTGCCCAGACACCTATAGGAACCTCCCTTGAGAGACATGTGGATGTTGTAACAACCAGTAGTGAAAAACAAATCAGAAATCCTAAGGAGAGTGATGATGAGGTTGAGGAGTGTTATGGTGATAAAAGCGTAGAGATTGAGAAAAATCCATCGACGCCACCCGAAAGGGAGGTTGTCGAAGAGGTAGAGAAGGAAGCATCTATTATTGTTCCACCTCCCTATACCCCACCGATTACTTTCCCGCAAAGGTTTATAGAAGTTAAGGTAGACTCTCAATCCAAAACATATGTGGAGGTATTGGAAAATATCCACACCGATGCACCTTTGTCTGAGTTCCTGCATAAAAAGAGAAAATTTGAGGACCATGAAACTAGGGATATCACTACTGTTAAGAGGGTAAGGTTAGACTTTAAGGTGTTGGATGAAAGAACTAAGCCCAAACTTGAAAATCTGATACTAAGGATAGATCCAGAACCACCACCACAAGTTCAAAAGAATGAACCACCCCACAGGAGAAAGAAAAGAAAAGGTGAGGGATATGTGAGATGGCTTGATAAGTGGCTATGGAAACCGAAGATTATTAGTCGTCGAGCTATCGACGTTAAACAAAGTGTTGCGTCGGAGGCAACCCACGAGATTTTAATTTAATGTTTTCCTTTTATTGTTTGTGTTTGCATAAAATAAAGAAATGTATTGCTTGTCATGTCTTAGCTACATCTAGGCAAAAATTCATGATTCTGGAGATGAGCTGGTGCCCACGGACATTCCTACGAATGTCGCTGCTGGTGGTGACACCGATGATGAGTATGATAGGAGAGAGCATGTCTCTCCCATTAATAACTCACCTCTTCATCGTTCTTCTCTTAGTCATGTTCCACCTACACACACTGCACCATATCTTTCTAACATTTTTGTAGGTACTTCCTCCGGAAGCGGGCGAATATGATGAGCTGATTCAAGAATTGTGTAATTAAAGATGTCATAAAATGCCAGACGCCAAAGTAGAAGTGGTCAATGAAGACAGGGACAAAAAGAGCAGGATCATAGTAGATTTGGTCATGGTGGCAAGCAGTAGCATTCATACAGGTTCTATATTTCCTTTTCCACCTTTAATCGAAACATTGAGGACAATGTTTGGTTTAAGTGTGGGGGAGGAACTCTACCGCTTTAACTCTACCACTTTCTAGTTAGGTTTATCATTTTCTAGTTTATTTCATACTTTTTGGAATTCTATCTGTTTTTAATGTTTTGTCGAGTCATTGCATGTGTTGTCGAGTCTTTATGCATAGTTTTCGCTTGTTATTCAATTTCCCCTAAATTTTAAAAAATTTTAACCTCCAACTATTTTTTGTTTCGATTCATGGCACGAACTCTAAAAGTATATAGGTTGTTTAGGTTGTGTTAGATAGACTTGGGAAAGTTTTGTAAATATCGGTACCGTTCCTACACCTTAGATTCCCTAAGTATGTGATATTGATTTAAATAGACATTATGCCAAGACCTTATGCCTAGTTTGTTATAAGTAGCCTCTTAATTAGTTTATACTAGCAGTCAGCACCATCCTTATGTACAAACTAAGTAACGAACCGATGCAAATATGTGTTGATCTCAAAAATTTGAATAATGTGATTTTTATAGAAAAAAGAAAAAAAATGAATAAAAGACATGTTCCACTAAGTTAGGTGGTCCTCACTCGACCATTTAGCCTAAAGGTTCGGACTCTTGAAATTCGTAAGCACAAGAAAACATAATGTGAAAAAAAGAAAGAAAAAAAATTGATTGAATGTCGAGATCATATAACACAAACAGGTTCGCTTACCATGTAAGTACAAAGGATAACGTGATTGCGCGAGAATGAAAAATAGGTGAAATAGGATGAAGGATGTAGGTCGAGTTATAATGTCATGATTTGAATTGGTATTGCATAGGAAGAGAGTCTTTGTTCGCAAATGTGGAAATGTGTCGTTATGATATCCTTGTTTTCACTATTTAGTACCTATCAATCAAACATTAGCCTAGCAGCCACGTATGTTTAGAGTCTCGTTGTGCCTATGTTGCGAACTGTGCTTATTTTGTTTTTACCGTGTTGGATAATTGCTTGAGGACAAGCAATGGTTTAAGTGTGGGGGTGTTGATAACTCAATTTTGTATCGTATTTTCCGACTCATTACGTGCACTTTTAGTACCGTTTTATCGAGTCTTTCATACTATTTGCTTTGATTTATTATGTTTTTCTTTGTTTTTATGTCGACAGGTGTTTAATCGGCAAGTATGGAAAAAAGAGCGAAAACTGAGCTGAACATGGAAGAAAAAGCAGCAAAAGTGCATGTTCTGGCCTTCTCAAAGGAATGGCGCTCGCTATGCCCTGAGGAAGGCGTTCGCCGTGCCCAAAAAGGAGGGAATCTCCAATTTGAAGCAACGGCGGTCGTCATTATGTGCGGGAGCAGTTTTTCAGTGACAGTTTGACAGTTTTGCTTGTTTGAATTCAAATTTAATCCCAACCTTTTTGGAGCCAAAATTATCTATAAATAGACCCCTCTGGTGTGTGTTTTAGGGGATCGGAGTTGCGCGGAAGCGCTGCCGAAATCTTTAGCCTAACTACAGATTTACATTCCAAAGCAGCAATTGCTCACACTGAGTAGTTGTTGCACTGTTGTAATCTTTTACATTATTGCCGATTGTACGCTTGGATCGATTTGTCATTCAATAGAAGTTGTTTTCATTCCAATTTATTTCAGGTTATTTACTTTCCCGTCTTTACTGCATTGTTTAGTTTACTTGCGTGCAACATAACTTGATTTTAAGATAAAAACTTAAATCTGTGTTCCTGTTGAAATCAATCAGTATGTATGATTTAATTTCCAGCATTCTTAACATGTTAGTTTTAGGAGTTAATATGTTAGGCTAATTCTGTCTGAGTCCGGCGTATGAGAACCGTCGTTACCGACGGGACTCCGTAGATGTATTAAGTACGAAATCATGATTATATGTCGTTTTGGTTATAATTTCTATGTGTAATTTAAGTAGCTTTGTCATGAGAGTGAGAAGTTATTTAACATTGCTTTGTCTTGAGAGTGAGAAGCATATAAAGGTTTGAGCCGAGATTCGCGAGAGCGTGAGGAGTGAACCGGATAGTAGAAATTAGGCATCATATCTAAATATAGCGAGAGTGCTTTAGATGTTGATTAGGATATTGTTGGCTTTCAAATAGTGTTTCTTAGTTACCGGGCGAGCGAGAGCAAAATCTTGGGATTAAGAGATATGGCTTTAGTTAAGACCGCGAGAGCGTGAGGCGGAGCCTTTAAGTCGGTATATTCTACACAATAGGCATATAGTCATAACCAGTACCCGTATTCTACAAGTCCCTTAGGTGCGCGGAAATTCATATTTCGGGCTCGTTTTATCGTTATTTCCAAACCTTTAGTAAGTAGCATTTAAATTTCCGTTCATACCATCTTAATCATAGCCTTAGATATACAAAGCAACGATAGATTACAGTAGGTTGACATTGGTCTCTGTGGGTTCGACAATCTTTTATATTACTTCGATAAATCCATGCACTTGCGGAGCATCAAATTGCAACACTGTTATGATGATGGCTCAAGGGACAAAGGATTTTTTAGATGGCAGTCACTCTTTCTTACAACATTTTGTTGTTTTTGATGAGGACCTTAGTCAACTTGTTTTATCTTTGAGGATTTTGGTAACCTCTTGATTGATTTTTTTTTGTTATCCCTAACTTTTGCCTGAACTGTGTCATTTGAGCTTACAGTCAGCGGGATGCCCCAATTTTTGCCTAAGTCTCCTTCATAGGTTTTGACTCAGCGGGCTTTTCATTTGATTTTTTTTCATCTCTTTTTTTTTAAAGGTAGTGTATGTCTGGCTAAATGATTACGGTGAACCATCATTGGCTTTCGATTTGAAGGACATCTTTGACACTTCTTTGATGTGTGCGAAGGAAAGTTTGTGATTGCAATGATTCTTTTGTGTTTAAATACACAGTCAAATTAACTGAGAACTACCCATCTCCAGGTTAAAATTGCGGGTTTTTTCGTACAGAAAGAAACTCCAACTTCTAGGCTCAAAGGGGTTTAAAAAGGATTAACTTCCTTATTTCTCCAGTGTTTGGGAGTTGAAACAATGCTTGTACATCATCAGCCAAGTTTTAATTGAAAGCATACAATCCAGCAATTTTAGGTATTTTGTTTTCATCATCCTCCCTCCAATCTTTGCATAAACAAAAGCTTGATAAAGAAAGTGAACAGGAGATAAAATTTTTTGTTTTGTGAAAAGAAAGCATAAAGATGCACACAGTGGATATAAATGAATTGAATCAAGACATTGCAATGTTCATTTCATTAAAATTACCATGAAAGTACAAATAAAGTTCAAAAGCAAACAGTCAATACAATCAAATAAAAATGCAAACAGAAAGAAACAAGGCCTAGTGACTAATCAGCAACAAGGATGAGCTGTCCTGTCTGAAACACTGGCTTTAGGAGATGATCCGTATGAACTGACTCAAACTTCACTTGGCATGCTCTGGCAAAGGATTGTTGACAACATTGGGATTCTCATCAAGAAAAGTCAGAATCTTTGAGTTCACCAATTCTTGTACTCTAGCTTTCAATGCATAGCAACCTTCCAAGTTATGGCCTGCCCCACCTCGATGGAATTCATAGTGAAGATCAGCCTTATAGCCGACTGGGAGAGGATTTGGAGGAGGAGGTAGATCCCTCGTTGTAATCAAACCTTTCTTTACAAGACATGGATATAACTCAGTGTAGGACATCGGGATAGGATCAAAGTTAACCCTATTGCGATTCTGATTTTGTCTAACAGCCTGACGAGGAGCTTGAACTGGTTGATCATTGACAACAGGAGCAACTGCAGCTACATATTGTTGTTGCCTGCGACGAGGTTTACCTTCAACTGAAACAGCATGGGTATCACCATCCTTTTTCTTTTGAAAATTCCCAGCATACTTTTTAGCACCACTAAAGGCTTCAGCATTGGCAATCTTTCCTTTCTTGATACCTTCTTCTAGTCTTTCTCCAATAGTGACTAGGTCAGCAAAACCAGATGATACACTACCTATCATCTTTTCCCAAAAGGGTGGCTAAAGAGTATCCATGAACAATCCAGTCAGTTCTTTTTCTGTCAAAGGTGGCTCCACCTGAGCAGCTAGCTCTCTCCAGTGCTGAGCGTACTCCTTAAAGGATTCTTTTTCTTTCTGAGACATATTCTGCAATTGACGGCGGTCAGGTGCCATGTCCAAATTGTACTTATATTTCTTCAAGAAAGCATCGACCAAGTCCTTCCAACTTTGGATATAGTTCTTCTCAAGTCCCATATACCATTTCATTGAAGCCCCACTCAAGCTGTCTTGGAAACAGTGAATGAGCAGTTTGTCATTTTTGGCATGAGCAGCCATCTTGCGGCAGTGCATCACCAAGTGGCTTCTGGGACAGGTGTGTCCCTTGTGTTTCTCAAAATTAGGAGTTTTGAATTTTGCAGGCATAACCAAGTCTGAAACCAAGCATATGTCCATTGCAGCAACACCAAAGACATCACTTCCTTCCACAACTCTTATCCTTTTGTCCAGAGTTTGCCATTGCTTCGGACTTCTTCAATGTATCCAGGTTCTCCCTGACTTTCAGATTGTGGACCGGCAGCATGGTACACGAAAGGATGATTATCAGGAATAGCTTGAGCAATAGAATGCACAACAGGTTGAGGTTCAGTGAACAATGGAGCTGAAGATACTGGTAGTACAAACGGGGCAAACACAAGAGTAATTGCAAAGGGTGGCGAGTAATTCAGAGGTAACCCAAATTCTGGCCAAGTAGAAGCTGGTTGCTGAGTCAGTGGAGGGTCAACAGCAGCAGGTAAGATTTTAGATATCACATTCGTCTGAGGGGGTTCACCGCTAGCAATCAGAACTTGCAGCATTTCTGTGAGCTTGGTCATACCGGCCTTCAACTCATCAATTTCCATTCTGACTTCGGCATTGTGTTGTTCTTGGTTTTCCATTCTCAATCTGACAGCATCTCTAGTTCCGTAGTTGTGTTGAGGAAATAGCTTGACGGTGAACAGATAACTGAAGAGGAAGACAATTGAAATGAGTTTCTGAGACAACTTGGAAGAATGCATATGTATGCTTATGGATGCAAGAGTGCATGGATGCAACAACCACAAACAAGATCACGTAAAGCACACGGGTTCAAAGGTTCGATTCACGAGCATGGAGTCAAGGTTAATAACCAACCCACAAAGGTATGTACTAAGGGTATAACACCTGCCGAACAAGGTTCTAAAGAGGTTCCCAGAGTCTACAACCCATCTTTCGGATATTATCGATTTCCCAATTACTTGATTGTCACAAATGTAAAAGCTAAGGATAAGAAAGATCTAACCACAAATGTAGTTGTCTTCACCATAAACCAAGCAAAAACACAAGGCTTCAAAGTCTTCAAACCATAATTCCAAAGCAAAGGGAGAAAGTCCTAATTCTAAGTCCAAGGATCCAAGAATAGCATTGAAGTCCAAGGTCTAGGTGCAAAACTCCATGTCCATTGCAAAGGATAGTAACCATAGTCCAAGATTAGAAACACAAGTTTTTTTAGAGGTTTTGGCCTTTATTAATGTTTTTGGTCCAAGTGGACAAGAGAAAAAGGCATAAGTATAAACACGTGTCCAACGGACAAAGGAAAAATTGGGGAAGCATAAACATGTGTCCAACGGACAAAGGAAAAATTGCGGAAGCATAAACATGATATGAAATGATAATAATGGAGCATAAAAGTAAAAGAGATATAGGGAACGAGAAAGAAACATAAAGTTAGAAGTTAGTAATTAGTAGCATAAGGCTCTAGTGCCTTAAGCCTTCACCGAGTATTCCGTTTCGCGTCTTGAACTATAGTGATTAAACAATGTGCTTAGGTCAAGGTTAATGAAGACTTGTTAGAAGATTGATAGAATCAAAGCCTCTATAATAACAAGCTTCAAAGATTTTGAACCTAATACAAAAGATTAATCAACATTGGGTTGACGCGACCAATCAAGGTCCGGACCACGAAAGTTCGAATTCTGAATTGGATAAAGAGGGAAAAATGTTACGCTATGTTAAGCAATCGCCGAGTAATTTACGGAGTAATTACCCTACAATGAGGTCGGTCAATAGATCGTTGTGTTAATTCGCACGAAAAGAACATAGGTAACGATCTAGTCTTGATCAAGAATTCAACAAAGAAATTCTAAGATCCATAAGACTTTCATCGATCAAAATAAAAAAAGAAATAAATGAAGAGAAAGCCAAATTAAATCACAAAATCATGTGATCTAAGGCTAAGAACAAAGGAAAAGGGAAGAAAAAGGAAGAAAAGCCAAAACAACCCCAAAACAAGCCAAAAAACACAATTCTGCCTTTGTGCAACCGATTGCACAAAAGGTGCAATCGATTGCACCTGTTCAAAATAAGCAAATCAGCATAAATTTTACACTGCGCAGTCCATTGTACAAAAGGTGTAATCGATTGCACCTGTTCAAAAAACAGAAAATCAGCATTTTAAGAGGCAAATCCTTGATCAATCATTTCATCAAACATCTATTGATCATGGATTCAATTGCGCACGAATTTTAAAGTAAAACAACAGTAAAACCTGCAATCAAACACAATTACAAGATCCAAAGGATCAAGTAACACAAAGCAACCAAAGATCTACATGATGAATGATGAAGATGAAGCTTTAACAATGGTGTGAGATGAATTACCACTCCAAATCTGAAAATTCCTTCAAATTGCTTCAAGATCTACACTCCAAAAGCCTTGATCTACTATAATTGATGAACAAAAAGAAGAATGGATGAAGATTTAGCTCAAAGTTGAACAAGATTCAATGTGAATTCTTGTTAACTTTCAAAGGAAGAAATGTGAGCTTTGGTGAACTTTGTGGTTTGGGAGAGAATTTGCAAGAGGTTTTTTGGCTCTCAAAAGCTTGAATGAATGAATGAAATGAAGGTTCTATTTAAAGAGTTTAGGCTTGGGAATTTGGTGGTTTGGAATTTGGTTTGGAAGATCAAAATTAGGCTTGGAATTTGATTTTGGAGGGAAATTAACAAAAGAGTGGTGATTAGTGAAGGTGTATGGTGGGAATTAATTGTGATGAGGTAGGGGAATTATTTTTGGGTGATCTAGAATATTCTCATGTGGTAAAATTGGTGCCAAATCCTTCAAATTTTGAAAATTGCTGAATTTGGCCAATTTTGCCTATGTGCAATCGATTGCAGTGCTGATACAATCCATTGCGCCTGTACAAAAATTCAAAAATTAGCACGAAATGTGAGGGGTACAATCGATTGTTGTTTTAGTGGAATCGATTACATCAGTGAAAAATGGCAAAAATTGCTTTGTTTGACTAGATTGTGTTGGATAAAATTCCAGCGTCTCCCTTTGGGATTCGATGGGCTTAACATCCCACCCATGAGCGCATATCGAAGGTAGGCTCCGTGAGAAAGGGTTCACTATAATGAAATTAAGTTGCGCCCTGACTACCAGCAATTGCTTTTAGCCTAGTGGTAAGCGCTTGATCCAGTTTTAGTGGTATCAGAGCAGGGTCATGGGTTCGAATCCCCCCGGCTGACACTGGGGGGGGGGGGAGTTTGTTGGATAAGATTCCAGCGTCTCCCTTTGGGATTCGATGGGCTTAACATCCCACCCATGAGCGCCTATCGAAGGTAGGCTCCTTGAGAAAGGGATCACTATAATGAAATTAAGTTGCGCCCTGACTACCAGCAATTACTTTAGCAATTGCTTTTAGCCTAGTGGTAAGCGCTTGATCCAGTTTTAACCTATTCATCACAAATATTGAGTAATTGGTTATAAGGGAAGTTACTTTAACTGGGATGTGTAGAATCCAGCAATGCCATAATTTCCTTTATAAGAGGGATATCATGAAGGAAGAAAGCTTTAACTAAGTGTATAGTAATGCCACTTTTTCCTTTATGAATCTTTCATGCTAAGAGAGGGACATTGGCTTGGATGTGAGGAATCCAGAGGCTTACCACTAACGGCTGTTAGATGAACGATAAGTTTTAGCCAGGATAAGGGAAGGACTCCAGCTTGGATTTTGAATCAACAAGTGTGCCACTTACAACAATTATCTGGAAAGAGGTTTTTTATATGTGATGTAAAGAGAAGATGTCTTCTTGTAGAGAGAACTCCTGGTCTCATTTGAGGGGATGTTGACTTTTGTGTGCCTTGATCAAAGCCCAAGGTTGAAGCTAAAGGAAACTGAATCTACTGGGGAGAGTTTTATCTGTCTTGTACAAAGCCCAAGATTGAGGCTGATTGGGGGGAAGAGGCTGACTTTTACTGAGGATTATTGAAATCTAAGAGTAGGTCCAAATTGTATTGGGGAATCCAAGGGGATTTACTCTTGCTGGAAATCAGGGAAGAGTTGAAGTGTCATATGCCATGAGGCTCTGATTCTGCTAGGGTTTTGTTGAGGTCAACCTGACCTTGGCTGGGATTTTTAAAGTGAAAGTTAAGCCTTGTTAGGGGTCAGAGAAGTTTAAAGGTGAGTTTGAAAACCTTAGAGGTTTTAACTCTTCTAAAGACTGGTGTATTGGTAGAGTGATCAAGGTTTTTCCTATGCTTTTAGGAAACTTGAGGGTCTCTGTGTAAGATCTAAGAAGAGATGAGACTTTCCAAGTCTTATATGTATGAAGCCCCAGAGGAGGCTGAGACTGTCCAAGTCTCTCAAGAAGTGGTAGGCTCTGGTGTAGAGGGGGGGTCTTTGTATGATGCCCAAGAGGAGGTTGTTGGTTTAAAGGATGAAGACCAACTCTTAGAATGGTATGATGTTCTGGAAATTTGACTCTCCTGGGAAGTGAACTAGTAGAGATAACTAATTTATATCCTATATTTTTAGGAAGCCTTTGGGTCTTTGTACTAAGCCCAAGAGGAGGCTGGGGAACTTCTAATAAGCATGTGGGTCCTTGTACTAAGCCCAAGAGGAGGCTGGGGATACTTCTAGGAAGCCTGGGGTCTAAACCTAAGAAGAGTTCAAAAAAGGTTTCACCAGGAATAATCCTTTTTTTGTTGAACAGTTCTAAGGTTTGAAGAAATTCAAAAGAGGTTTCACCGGGAATTAGTCCTCTCTGGGGAAATGAATTTCTTGTATATATATATATATATATTCTAAGTTTTGACAGTCTTGAGAAAAGTTTCACCGGAAATAATGCCTTTCTCTGTTCCATATTGAATAAGCCTAAGAAGAGGCATACTGTATTGAGGGAAGTTTCCTATGAGGGAACTAGTTTTGACTAAGTTAGAAGTAACCTCTGGTTTGACCTAAGTGTAGACCTAACTGCTGGGGAAAACTCTAGACAGATATACACAAGAATATATACAAATAAGTGTATTGACAGGTATATAAATAAATATGCATTGAATTGTAAAGATGTTGGGTCTTACACTCTAAGAAGAGGCCCAAGTGTATGGTGATTGATTGTGTTGATTTACAACTATCTGATTAGGGTTGAAGAAATTGAAGAAAGTTTTGAGAAAAACTTTGAATTTGAATTTGAATTAAAAGAAATTTGTTTGAAAGAAAAGAATGTTTGGGGCTTATAACTCAAAGAGAGGTCCAAGTGGTCTAAGATCAGTTTCACCGGGAATAATGCTTCTCTTAGTACCAGTTTTAAAACAGACAGGTGATTTTGAAAACAGAGGTATGGAGCTTACAACTCAAGGAGAGGCCCATGGAGGTTGTTTATTGTTTAAAACAAAGTTTTTGCACAAAAGATTGGGGCTTATACTCAAGGAGAGGCCCAGATGACTTATTTGAAAACATTGATCGCACTGCGATACCGAAAGACATTGTAGGACTTAATAGCAGAGCCCCAAAATTGTTTTCATACAAAGAGGGTTAGGTCTTACACTCTATTAGAGACCCAAAAGTGTTTGTAAAGAAAGAATAATAAGGCTTATACTCAAGGAGAGGCCCAGATGATCTATTTGAAAAGGCGACGATCGCGCCGCGATTTTGAAAAACACAGAGGGACTTATACAGTGGTTGAGACCCCAATTATTTATTTACAAAAGGGATGGGTCTTACACTCTACCAAGAGGCCCAAAAGGTTATTTTTATACAAGAGTTGGGGCTTATAGCTCAAAGAGATGCCCAGATGAAAAAACAGCGATCGCACCGTTTATTTTGAAAATCACGTCGGGACTTATACAATGACTGAGGCCCAAAATTATGTATTTACAAAGGGGATGGGTCTTACACTTTACAAAGAGGCCCAAAAGTGTTTCAAATGAAGTTTGAAAAATTAAAATCAAGGAAAACCCTAATTTTAATTAAAAAACAATTTTTCAAAGAAAATTCAATAAAAAATGATATAAAATATCAAACATATTTAAAAACAAGTTGTGAACTTTGAAAAATGTTTTGAAAAATCATGTTTTATTCACATGAAAGCTTGAAATTCATTTGAAATTGAAAAATCAAGAGGAAAATTTCATTAAAAAAGTTTTAAAAACAATTAAAATGAAATTCTTTACAAAAATTCCAAATATATTAAATAAATAATATAATTTGGAATTTTTTGTAGAATAAAATATTTTAACATTTTTGTGAATTTTGAAAAAAAAAAGAATCAATAAAAAATGATTAAAAACCAGAGAGAAATTAATTTTTGAAATAAATTTAAAAAATAACAAAAAATTCAAATAATTTGAAAATGTGCGCCAACGGTCATCTTCTTCTTCCCCGTGCCTGCACCATGGATGATTTGCAAAACCTCACTTATCTCTCTGATTAATCAATGATTTTGCACGATTCAAACATCAATCTCACTCGTTTTTGAACAAGGATTCCAATGGTACCAATTAATTGTATTTATTTTCAGTGTGGAGTGAGAAATCAAGTGATGAACACATGAACCCTAATTTCTGCAAGAACACTATGAAATCCTATATACGATAGCTACAAAGCAATTGATTGAGGGGAAACACTCTACATAAGTGCAGAAACATGTTTGTAACTTGAAAACACATTTATGATGCATGGATCATAGAGTTTGAGAGTTCAGGCTTACCTCTTGCAAGAAGAAATCGAATTGTGTGTTGGAGGTGTTACAGATGTTGTTTGATGACTTGGACAACTTCAATGGACCTTATGTAAGGTGTTTAGAAGCTTGGAATGGATTGAAACAACCTAGATCACTTTGTGGTAACTCAACTGCAAACAGGTCTGAGTTTGATTTTGAGCTTTGTGATTCTGAGGTTACAAATGTGTGAGAAGTGTTTGGATAACTTACATATGATGTATATGATAAGTCTACACCATTAGTTTTGATAGAATTGCTTCCTATTGAAAAATTCGCATGTTACTTGAAAAAGAAGCAATTTCTAGTTTTTGAGAGTGAAATGAAGAAGAGCATGTGTTGTTATGCTTTGGTGTACTCAAATTGATCAGAAATGATCCCTATTTATAGTAGAGCAAGTTTGTTTTGGGAGCAATAGTGATTGGCAACTGATCATGGTGTGTAGCTTGTAGCCATTGACTTGGATGTTCCAAAGTGCCAAGTCAACTCTAGCTTGACTTCATTCAATTTCTGCAGGTTTGAACACTCAGAGTTTGGACTGAATCTTGACTGGTTTGGATTGTTATGGCTTGGTTCATGACACCTCAATGCATTGCATTAATGTAACCTTGCCAAAATTGAATTTCAAAGTTCATGTCATGATGGTTTTGCACATGCCAAGTTGAATTCTTGACTCCTTGATCAAGAAACAAGTGAGTCCTCAGAAGTTTTGTGTTTTTGGAAGATGACAAAGTTGGAAAAATGGCAAGACTTGAGTGAAAAAATCATGTGGCACAAGTTATGTATTCATGTTGTTATGTAGGCAGGGTGAAAAATGCCATTTTGGAAGGCTTATAACTTCTTGCTCAAGTTGAATCATGGGAGGCTCTTGTACTTTTTAAAAAGCCCCTATATCATAATTCAACTTTGATATTTAACTTTGGTCTTGAATCATCTTGGATCATAATGAAAAATGGCCCCAAAGTTGGAAAAAATGCAAACATATTCTGTCCAAAATTTCACTAAGTGTTCGAAAAATGTCCATTTTCCATTTGTCGTGATTTTGATCAATTCATAACTCAAAATCCATGAGGATTTGGAATATGTTGTAGTTGACAATCTTGTAGTATGTAATGAGAGCTTTCATTTGAGCTTTGGATGGAAGAAAAAGGTTATTTGGATCACAAGTTATGGTCTTGCAAAGTTGGGTAAAAATCACTTTTTTTCATGACTTAGTGAAATTTCAAGTTTCTTAAGATTGCCCCTTTTGCAAGTAACCTTACTTTTCTTGATTTTTCTTGATGGATGATGATCCAAACCATAAGTTAACATTGTTTTTGACTTAGAGAAGCCATGTTTGTCAAGAAATCCCAAAAGTCAAACTTGGTTTTTTAGCACAATTGACTTTTTGTCAGATGAATTTCAAACTTTGTGATTTTCTATAAAATCAAGTTCTTGACCTAATTCAAACCTAATGGATAAATTCCATAGGTATTTTAGAGTGTCTTGAATCATGTAAGTTCTTGTAATTGGCTGTAATTTTGTTAAAACAATGTTGATGTCATGGTTGATGTTGCAACATGAAATGCTAACAATCTGGGTTGTAAATAGTGTTGAAGAGTTAAAATGCTGAAGAGTGATGTCACATGCGAAGTCTTAACATCACTATACCAGAACATTACAACATCAGGTCTGGGATGATTAATTAGGGCTGCACGTGTTTCTGGTATGAATGAGAAATTCTGCTAAAGAGATATATTCTGATACAATCAGTTGTGAAGATCAGTTTGTTGCGCATTTAAAGCATAAAGATATGGAGAATATTCAGAGTTATTTATTGAAGATTTAATTGAAGATATGATTGAAGATCTATCTATTGTAGATTTGTTAGAGAAGATATGATATGATTTAAAGGCCCAAATCTAGTTGGGATTATATTATAAATAGATTACTTGTAACCTAGAAGAGGTACGGGTCCAAGATGTAGATCTTTAGGGATTTGTCAAAGTGAACCACTCGGGTTGTGAGATGGTCACTGTGGTTAACTCAGAAACCTGTAGGTAATGAGTTTGGGTTTGTTCTTGGAGGAAGCTTTGAAGCAACTCCAATGTGAGTCATGGAAGTGTGTCTTCTGGTTTTTCTGTTGTTGGTAAACAAGCTGTTGATGCAGTGACAGTGTAGTTGACTGCTAGACATCATTGTGATGATAGGAAGTGAGATGGAGTCTCTTACCTAGGGAGGACTTAGGTAGAAGGGTCATTGGGTAGTGATTAAATTAAGTAGATTGTCAACTGGTCTGTTGAGTTTGTAATTTGATACTACTAATAGTGGACTTCCTTCCTGGCTTGGTATGCCCCCAGATGTAGGTTGTTGTAACTGAACTGGGTGAACAATTCAGTGTGTTGTTTACTGTTTCTATTATTGCCTTGTTCAGCAGATTGCGATGTTGTGACATTGCACAAAGACATCACACTTCTGTACCAGAATTTCAAATCATGTCCCAAAGCTTGAGATCATGTTTCGGTCAAAAGTCAAAGGTATGGTTGACTTTTTCTCATAAACCCTAGTTTGTGGTCCAGATGAATTGGAATCTTTATATTGCTCATGAATCAAGTTCTTTGTGTCAATTTGAACTTCTATGAGGATCAATATAAGATATTTGAGGTCTTTAAAACATTTCTTGAGGGCTTGGCTCATGCATTGCTCCAAAAGTCAACTTAGGGGTGAATTAGGTCAAGAAACCCTAATTCCTGATTTTTGATGAATGCATTCCCTGAGGCTATTTTGAACTTATGATTGGATTCATGAGGTCCCTTTGAGCTTCTTGGATTATGTTTTGAAGTATTGGCTCATGCCCAGATGAAAAGTTTCCTCTGGAGGCCTTAGTCGACCAAAACCCTAATTTGGTGACACTGATGATCTTGAGGATTGATCCACTTGAAATGTTGCACTCTTGTGCTTGATTCTTGATGTGGGATTCCTCTTTATCCTTTATGGATGTTTGAGAGACTTGGCAAGTTGAAGATCAATGCCAATTCTTGATTGATCCTTTATCTGAGTGCTCTGAGAGGGTCAAAAACCCTAATTCTTGGTTGAGGTGAATGCTCAACAATATTTGAGAGGATTGATGAGGCATGAAGGTACATTAATATTATGGTGATGATTTGCACAATGATGGGAAATCTTGTGGTCAAAATTTAGGGTATGACACCATGACAAAGAAAATCAGCAAAGAAAATGTTCTCCATTCAAGTTTGAATTGAAATCTTGAATCAGAAGGTGTCAATGACAACCTAGATATATAAGCCTTACTTTTAATTTTTTTTCTAGATAATTTATAGTTTTTTTAACTATATATTATAATTAGTGACCAAATAACAGTAATCACCAAGGGGAAAATTCATTGGAGACTCCTCATATCTTCTTTGAGTCCCAGAACCCTAACATAGAATGGTAAGGGATCTTCGCCGATATACCTCCCTCCTTTTTGTGGACAACTAACATCTCAACAATTTTCCTCTTCATGATCCCCTTGGAGTGGAGGTTTACTCGAGGTGTTTCTTCAGTGATGGCGCCGATGTACAAGTGTTTGCCTTTTCTAGCCTATTTGCTCTTGCCACTTGCCACTGGTCCTAACATCTGCATTCTTTGAGGGGCATTTACCTTTAGGCGACTCTTTCTTCCCCACTAGGCGATTAATGTTGGTGTCAGCAAAAACAGGGTTATTGAAGCACATGTTCAACTTCTCTTCCAGGATCATGTAAGACTGAGCCATTATCAACATCTTATGGGTGGTTCCCACCTTCTTCCTCCCTATCTTCAACCTGAAGGGATGGTCTTGTAGAAGGTCATTTTCAAAGATTTAACACTTGAGACCTTCTTCGGTATCCTTAACTTCAACAAAAATTGTATAAAATGGTCGATATAAGGCCACAAGCACTCTTTTCTCCCTAGACGATCCCGCTTAAAGAGGCTACCATAGCAGGATGCCTTTTTAGGCGGTAAAATGCGCGGAGAATTGTTCACAGAAATCAGCCCAAGACTCAATGCTCTCGTCCGGTAGACTATTGAACCATAGTTTAAATGGCCCGACCAGTGTCAAGGAAAACAAGTTACGTTTAGAAGCTTCCTCAGCACTGAAGTAGTTCAATCGATCATTGACAAGATGTACATGTTTGTCTATATCTTTCTTTCCATCTTACTCATCTACATTAGGTGTATTCTCCATGGATTTTAATATTTTGTTTTCCAAAATCCTTACACATACTATATGCTTCTGCTGAACCCTCACTGACTGGTCTTCCGCTTGATTTGGGGGAGGAGTGTAGTTGCCTTAACCTCCCTTGAGGCTTTCGAGAGGACTTTGATGTTTCATGCTCTCTATGCTAATTTCTAGATTTTGGAGCTTCATCTTTCTTCAACACAGTAGGCTCAGGGACGACGTCATGAGTTCTCCTTCATATGACCTCTTGAATAATGTTGTACATGTTGTTCAACAGCTTGTTAGCGCCTTAAAATCCAAGGTTTGCTCGAGTAATTGGAAATCATGTAAGACTTCAGGTTGCGAAACTAGAGGTGTAAAATGAGGTCCAATCGAAGGCAATTGGACAAATCCAGCTACCCGAGGAGTTTGGACTAGATCTCGATGCAATGGAACTTCCACTTTTGAATTCACGGTGTTTTGTTGAGGAAGTGGAGGTAGAGGTGGTTGATTAATCATTGTTTGAGCTACAGCAGAGGCAGCTTCTCGAGCAGTAGCAACGACTCCTCGAGCAGTAGCGGAATAATTGACTTTGGATCCGACCATCACTTGAAAAGTATAATAAATAATATGTGTAGTTAGTTTTAACATTGAAACACCACCACCGTAATAATAATAATAATAATAATAATAATAATAATAATAATAATAATAATTTAAGTTGTTTTCTTCTAAAAGTGAGCAATAATATCTTAGGATGTGTTTGGTTAAGGTCATATATGGGAAGAGAGGGAAAGAAATATTATTAATGAAATATGTTTGGTTCAAATTTTATAAGGGGAGGGAAGGAGAGCAAAACCCTTCCAAACAGATTTTTTGCATTCTTCGAAATGGTTAAATATGTTTTTGGTCCCTATAAAATTACCAAATTTAGTTTTTGATCCCTATTAAAAAAATAACGTGTTTTGGTCCTACAAAATAATTATGCACGTAGTTTTAGTCCCTACTATTAAACCACTGAGTATTTTTGAATGATTATTTTGCAGATAGGTTTAGAACATTATAAAAAGTTCCTAAAAAAAGAATTTAAAATTTGATTTATAAGTCGAGAATTTCATTACTTTTATTATTATCTTTTGAAATTTAAAAATTCATATTTAATTATTCTTATTTTAAAAAATTATATAATTTAGTAAAAAAATATTTTATAGTAAGTATGAAAAAAATTATTCAAAAATTTAAAAGTTTAAGGGTAATAAAATAGTTTTTAAAATTTTAGAAAATAAAAAGGATAGACTTGTTTGTATAAAATATTTGTAGGGATCAAAATATGTTTTTTATTTTATAAAAACTAAAAATAAAATGTGAAATATTTATAGAAATCAAAAATACATTTAACTCTTCTTCAAGATTGAAAGATTCGAAGAAAAGGGAAAAGAATGTGAATATCGTTATTAAAAATGTATTATATTTACTAAGATATTCTTAATTTTATTTTAATAGTATAGTAAAGACATGTCGACAAACCCTTTATTAAAATAACCTTAATTTTATTTTCCTCATCAAACAAACCCTTTATTAAAATATCCTTAATTTCATGTCGACATGATCGAAACAGAAATAGTAATTAATTAACATTACATTGCATTTTCCGTCAAAAACAACGTTCATTGCATAGAAGAGTAGACCAACGCGGAGAGATTTTGGCGTCCACCGACATCTCTTTTCGATTCTCATATTCACATCAATTATATTTCTCTTCTTCTCTGAATCAATCCATTATCATCATCATCATCAATGGCTGATGATAACAAGAAACTCAATCACGACGAGGAGGCAAATCCTCTTCTCCACCACCACCACCACCAACAACCACCTAAAGCAGCTGAACAACCAACACAGCAGGATCTTTTTCATCTATGGACCGCTGATGGTGTTCCCATCGCCCATGGAAGCGTAATGGGCCAGCCTATTCCCCGTTCTCCATGGAATTCCAGCGTCTGCGCTTGTCTCGGTCAAAGCGATCATTTTTGCAGCAGCGATCTCGAAGTTTGTAAGTCTCTTTCTCTGAATTTTTAGGTTTTTACAATTCATTTCATTCATTGTTCTGATTCTGATTCGTTTTTCGTTTTTAATTCGATTTACATTTTGTTCATCCTCCTAACCCTAAATCAAACGATTTTATTATTTTATGAAGCAAAAGTGTTTTGTGGTAATTGGATCTAGATCCATTTGAAATGTTTTCCATATGGATCCTCCCTAAGATATTTATTTATCCATCCACTTTGCTTATGGATGAAATTAATACATACTAGGTCTTCTTGGGAGTGTGGCTCCTTGTGTGCTGTATGGAAGCAATGTTGAGAGGCTTGGGTCGAATAATCCAGGGACATTTGCCAATCATTGTTTGCATTATTCTGGCCTCTATGTAATTGGGAATTCTTGCTGTGGTTGGAATTGTCTTGCACCGTGGTTTTCATATCCTAGCCGGACTGCAATTCGTCACAGGTTCAATTTGGAGGTTAGTTATTGTTTTATTCTTTGCCTACTATTATGTAGTGATATGGCATGAAACCTTTGATAGAAACCATGAGTATGAAAATGATATAGAGAGCCTAGTCTCATAACCAACCCACATAAAAAAAAACAACCGAATAAGAATCTGTCTTCTAATCTTTATTTTATTTAAAACAAACATAAAAACCCAAATACACTATCTCGGGTCTGCTAACAACCTCCTAGTGTGATTTGTGAAGGGGCCTTGAGTGGTAAGGGCGGTCAAAGTTTGGTTAAAGTAAGATAGCCGAATGAACCTAAGTGTAAAGTAGTTTGCTTGACCGAGTACTGTCAGTTTCATTACATCAGGAACTATTTTACTGAACAGTTTGTTTTTCGGATTTGGCTTTTGGTTCTCATCCGTATAGTTCTAGTTTTCGAAAATGGTTCTATAGTTCCTAATTTGATTTAATTCTAATTTACTCACATATATTGTGAACTTGTGAAAATACTAACCACCATCAAGAAATAACAACGACAGAATATTAGAAAGGCATGATACTTTCCAAATATGTGAATTGTTGATGAAAATGGAACACTGAAGCTGGAAAATAGCCATTGCTGAAAAGACATTGTTCTTTACTAAAGACAAGGAAAGATACTTCTTGTGCTTGATGAGATTGAGAAGCCTAGCTAATACAATAAGAATAAATGATCTAGATGCAACCAGGAGTGAAAAAGAGGAAGATGATATATGAGTTCGAGATTTGTGATTTACGGTTTTTGAGGTAGAAACCGAGACTTCAGAGCACGAGAGAGACTAGAAGCACTGCTATTTGTATTTTTACCGTTCACCTAATTGTATTAAAGTAAAGTTTTGGTTCATAAACTGTTCTTAAATGAATGGTTCGGTTCGTAAAATGTGGATGACTGTCAGTAACTAACTATCAAAAACCTCAGGGGGTAAGGAGTATACAAGAGAAGTATACATTTTTTCTCCTTCAGTTCAGTCTTCTAATTCATTGCAATCTTTCTATATGGCTGCTGCTATCAGACTGATATTCATTGTTATATAGAAATATGATGACATATGTACTTTTGGTGTTTTATCTGGTCCATTTCCTATCATGTTTTAAATGTGATAATATGACATACCTAGCCCCAAGAATGTTGTTTTCCTAACTTCATTTAAATTTATCAACTTGTATACTTCAAGCCTCTTATACTATTTACAATAAAGCATTGACGCTAGCAGTAGACACATACACCGCAACTAGACACTATCCAACATGTAAATTAGGTCTTCTACTCTTTTAATCAGGAAAATCTGAATTCCCCATCTTTTTTTTGTTCTCTTTTTAAAATATCATAATCCAAATCTTTCCATATGCATTGCAGTTTACAAAATGAATCTGGAATTACAAATTTTTTTCCATGTGTAAATTTGTCCCGAAGCATGCAGTAAACCTTGGGTATGTTTGGATCGGTGGTATGGGATGGAATGAAATGGAGTGGAGTGGTAACTAATGTGATTCCATTGTTTGGATTTGCAAATAATGGATGGAATGGAATGGAATATAATGGAATCCATTCCATCCAATTCTCCATTTTTTGTTCCAACCAATTTGGGGTGTATGTGATGGAATGAGATGTTTTTAATAAAATAACCAAATAATGTAGTAGGATCTATATCCCATTCCGCTCCGCTAAGTAGTTCTAATACAATAGGTATTTCAGGTGTGGTGAATCTGTACCGAGTCATTTTAGTTTGTGTTTTGTATTGAGAATAATCGTAATCTGTTGTCTTCTTCACGAAGATGATTTTGTCTGTATCTTTTATGGATTACCATGACTATAGTCCTATCGGTGGGATATTCTTTATCTAGATTTTGTAAGGAGTTGATTGGTCAGTCGTCATGCTTGAAGTTTTGTTCAGGTTAAATTCAAGTGAATTCAGCATCAACTGTGTTTTCTCTTAAAATTAATGTGTGTGTCTCGAAGTACCTTATATATATTCCCTTTCTTCATGGATGAAAAAGCTATATAATTAAATTCTAGATTTAGTAGAAGTGAAATTTTCCTCTCTTTCCACCTCTTCCCCCTCCTACTCCCTCCTCTTTATGATCTTTCTCTCTGCCATTGTCTCAAACACAAAAATCAGATTCCTATATTATTATATTATCTGAAGAATGAATAATCAATTATTGTATAACTATTTGTGGTTCTTGGAAATCAGGGAAGTTGTGAGGCACTTAATAGGTCATGTGGGTGCTGCGGAAGCTTTTTGGAAGATGAGGCGCAGCGTGAACAGTGCGAATTGGCATGTGACTTTGCAACCCATTTCTTTTGTCATGCCTGTGCTCTTTGTCAAGAAGGTCGCGAGCTCCGCCGTAGAGAGCCTCATCCTGGCTTCAATGCGCAACAAGTATTGGTTATGATCCCACCTGCAGAGCAGGCAATGGGTCGTGGGGCGTGAAAAACATTCTTCCTCATCTGGGAAGTGCTATTCTGGTGTATGCTATTACTGTTGCTTCAATATGATTTGACACGTCGAACTGCTGCCTCCCTTTTCTCCAGATTTTGCTGAAGAGTATCATGGTTGTTTGAGTTTGGTATAAATAAAGAACATAAAGCACCATTATATTTTCAGTTTGTATTCCCTACTATTCTGTATTATATATGTATTTGTTGCAATATGAATTTATATGTATTATTGAGGGCGTGGTTCCTGTATGGTTATGAGTGGCTATAGCCTGTAATTCACTGAATGCATATTCTGTTTTAAATATAAAAAATTAGTTAATATCATCTAATATTTTTTATATAATCAAAAAAATATCTGCATGATCCAATATTTTATTGGAACTTATATTTATCAGGAAGACACAATTAATATTTAAATAAGACATTATTATCATAATTAATCATTGTAATCTATCAAGATAATCAGCCATTTATCTTAATAATTGAGTTTGCTTGGTGACATGTGACAACCTATGTCATATATATATGACATGAATCGAATTGACCATAGAAGCTTTCTAAACTAATTTTCTTGTTGAAATTGTCTCCATTCATAGCTGCAACAATTTTTTATGAACCATCAACAAACCATTATTAAGATTAAAGTAGAGAAAGATCTAAGAAAATTATAAGAAAAGTTATTTAAAAAGATTTTGAGTTTAACAATTTAGATAAAAGCATCATCCAAAATAGAAGTTGATCTACGTGCCGATTTTACTTAAAAGCTTAGTTATTATTGTAATATTAGTAAACTATTGATGGTCATGATTACGCTGTCACTATAATTATTGCCTTTGATGCGTGCAAAATATGTCTATGCTATATCATTAGTAAAAATAAAATCTTAGTTGCGCCATGATTGAGCTTCCAATTTCCCACAAAACACATCATCTTAGTTGTGCCATCTTATGGACGGAGCTTCCAATTTCCCACAAAACACGTCGTATTAAACTTGCCACACTTTCTAAGTTGACTAAATGGATTAAAATTAGAAGTCTAGTTTACTTATTTGAAGGGTTGATCAAGGAAGAACATTGTTATTTTTTGAGATTCCCCTCTGATAATGAGAGAAATCTTTGAAGGAAAATAATGGGGGAATATTTCCTTCTTATGTTCTTCATTTCTTTATATTTCACCTATTGTTTGTCATCCAAACATAATGCAAGTATAATCAGAAAGACAGAACAAGCATTCTTTTAAAAGTACAAAGTTATCCACATTTTATAGAACAATTGAGTCCATTGCCTCCACTCTTCAGGTGCAGAGACTCCTTGCCTCAGTCTCTCCTTTTTCATCTTCTTTTTTGAGACGGGCTTCCTTTTTCTAGGAGGAATGCTCTTCTGTGCATAAGTGTAGAGCACAATGTTTCCAATCAGGCATGTCAATGGCAACCCTCCAACAACAAGTAGAACTATTAAGCCTGGGTTGAACCCTTGAGAACCAGCATTCTAAACAACAACAAAAAAAAAGCACTTAAACAAGATCATATCAGATAGAACTAAGAAAAACACTAATTATAAAAATTAAAACCATTTTATAAGTCTATTTTCCCCAACAAAACAATTCGATGAATGGACTTATTTGAGATTGTCCATAAACGTAGCATCAATATGGAATATGCATTATTGATTAAACGGATTACAAACAAAACTTAAAACCATTTTAAATCCAACAATATAGGATAGTGATAGAGAGAAAATCAGAGTGACTTTCCCTCCCTAAACTAGCTCCAATCAGTCTCTACCAAACAAATTTCAAATCAAAATATGGTAAGGCTCAAATACCTGAAAATCCAATCATGATATGCAAGTTTTTTCGCTGGTGTCTGCAAGCTTGAGGTTCTCCTCGCTGGTGTCTGCAAGCTTGAGGTTCTCCTCGTACAAATTTAATAGATAACAAGACTCCTCGAAACGTTTTATATACTTATCAAGAAACATCTTCTCAGACACTAAAAATGGAGAAGTTAAGCTTGCGTTCTTATCTCTCAAACCATTCTTAAGAAGAAATTGCACAACCGGGGCCCTTGGAATGATCCTTTTTTCTAAACTTAAGGTTATAAGCGTCGGTTGTTTGGCAAGGCGCCGTGCATCCCAACCCAATTGATTAACCCAAAAATTCATCACTAAATTAATCTTCTCAATGGATGTTAACATACAATAAGGTTGCCTTTGAAATGCTTCAATGACATCTTTATCAGTCCAACCCCACTCCTTATAGGCTTTAACTTTCTTCTCCCACCTGGTTTTGGTTACTGATGTTTTGGCAATCAATGCTACAGTAAAAGTCGTTTTCAAAGGATTAAACCCCAAACCCTTTAATTCCTTCAATAAACTCAGCATGTCACGCGCCTGCATTGTCCAACTCCTGACTCGAAGCAATCTTGCAATATTTGAGTCAGACACTCCCTTCTCAATCAGCAATGTAATGTTACGCGGCACAGAAAGGTGACAGAGTAAGTATGGATTCCTAATTGCAGCAGCAATAACGTCCTTGTCTGATTGCAGGAATCTATAAATCAATTCATAGGTTGGGACTACATGATTCTCCAAACTATGAGACAAGACTCTAGAGTTCTTACTGATAAGCTTAATAATGTCAGAGTCAGAAGCACCTTTGGAGAGAAAAAATTCAAACTTCGGCAACACCCTTGTGGAGATGTTGCAGGAAAGCAGCCACGGTGACCTGGCAACCATGTCGTGTATCTGGGAATCAGAGAAACCGTAGTTTGTGAAGAAGCTGATAGCAGAGTCAGGTTTTTGGGTGGTTTTGAAACCAATTCGGTGGGTGGAGCAAAGTTTGGAAGCGGATTGTGGGGAGAAATCTAAATTGTGGATGAGGTAGGCTACTTGGAATGAGGTTGGATCGAAATGCAGAGAGGATGGTGATGGTTGCGGGGAACTTAAGCACTTGAGATGGGTTAGGGTTGTGTTGGGACATGTATTGAACTTCAACATGATTGTTGAAGGAGTGGAAATTGAAAGCTGGATTGCCATTCCAATAATGGTGAGAAGATAAGAAAAGTAATGGACGGTATTGCTACAACTAATTGGATAAGGTTACGCTTGTGAAAGAGTATCATGGTTGTTTTTGGTATAAATAAACAACATAAAGCACCATTATATTTTCAGTTTGTAACCCCTACTATGAATTGATATGTATTATTGAGGGCATGGTTCCTGTATTGTCATGAGTGGCTGTAGCCTGTAATACACTGAATGCATATTCTGTTTTAAATATAAAAAATTAGTTAATATCATCTAATATTTTTTATATAATCAAAAAAATATCTGCATGATCCAATATTTTATTGGAACTTATATTTATCAGTAAGATACAATTAATATTTAAATAGGACATTATTATAATAAAAGTTTAATTTTACGTTGTCGTTCAATAGAAATTTATTAATTTGTCATATCATACCGTTAATTTAAAAATTACAGTATGATGTGGCGGAATACACGAGGCTGATTGATTGATGATATTATAAAATAATTTTATACTGTCAGTGCATACTAATTAATCATGGTAATTAAGTTAATCAGCCATTTATCTTAATAATTGAGTTTGCTTGGTGACATGTGACAACCTACGTCATATATATGACATGAATTGAATTCACAATAGAAACCTTCTAAACTAATTTTCTTGTTGAAATTGTCTCATTTCCAACCTGAAACAATTTTTAATGAACCATCAACAAGTCATTGATCGTTGATCAATGGAGATGGATCAAATAGTTACAGGTAAATGAAGATTTAGAAAAATTATAAGAAATCAGATGGAGAAGGGTCAAATAGGTAAAGGAAGACTTAAAAAAATTATAAAAGATCAGACCGAAGTTGATAAGACTTAATTAGTTGTTATAAAATCAGCAATTATTGTCTTTGATACGTGCAAAATATGTCTCTGCATGCAAAATATGTCTCTACGCCAAATCATTTTCCGGTGTAAAAATAAAATCTTTGTTGTGCCATATGATTTTATGGACGGAGCTTCCAATTTCCCTCATAAAAAACTTTTAAACTTGCCACACTTTCTTATTTGACTAAATGGATTAAAATTAGAAGTCTACTTATTTGAAAGGTCCATCAAGGAACAACACTCTTAATTTTTGAGATTCCCCTCTGATTATGAGAGAAATCTTTGAAGGAAAGTAATGGAAGAATATTTCCTTCTTATGTTCTTCACTCCTTTATATTTCCCCTATTGTTTATTTGTCATCCAAATAGTATAATCAGAAAGGAAGCAAAATTATGATTTAAACCAAAGACTACGTTGCTAAAGCACTGACTAATATTAAACTTTCTCCAAAATCATACATGATGGAAACATGAAAACATACATGGTGGAAATATGAAAATTAACTTAAAATCCCACAGAACGAGCATTCTTTTAAAAGTACAAGGTAATCCACATTTTATAGAACATTTGAGTCCATTGCCTCTACTCTCCAGGTGCAGAGACTCCTTGCCTCAGTCTCTCCTTTTTGATCTTCTTCTTTGAGACAGGCTTCTTTTTCCTAGGAGGAATGACCTTTTGTGCATAAGTGTAGAGCACAATGTTTCCAATCAGGAATGTCAATAGCAACCCTCCAACAACAAGTAGAACTATTAAGCCTGGGTTGAACCCTTGAGAACCAGCATTCTAAACAACAACAAAAAAGCACTTAAACAAGGTCATATCAGATAGCACTAAGCCAAAAACTAACTATAAAAATTAAAACCATCTATTGTCCATAAAGGTAGCATCAATATGGAATATGCATTATTGATTGAACAGATTGCACAAGCTATAAGAGAATTTTATGACATTTGGTAACATCCAATTGAACGGGAAATAAAAATGCAACATCAAAGATCCAATCCACATCACATGCATGCTTCCAATCCTAAATCTATATTGAAGCACAATTCAAATTTCGAAACTAGAAGATTTGAATATCTCATCATACTTATTATTTACGAAAGAAATAACTCAGTTGCATGAACATTGAATACATCTGACATTGGAATCTCTTAGCATAACTCAAAAATGAATTTATGCCTCCAATGAAAGGTAAGAAAAATTGAATTCATAGAAATGCACAAACTCAAATCATCAAAGCCATTCCATCCTATTCATGGATGTGATGTTTGAGCTTGTAAACAACCCGTAACTTAAATCAGAAATTAGCATCAGCATAAAATAGATATCAATTAATGCATTGAATAACAAAAAAACAAAATCTCAACCTGCACAACAAAAACAGTGCATAATAATAACAAATATATACAAACAGATACACACATCACTAAATAGTTAAATCTGAATATGAACATATACCTAAATAAAAACTCAAGCAGAAAAAAATAATAAATTCTAATTTAATATTCAATGAATCCAAACAATTAGAACCGGTGCGACGACTTTAACATCATTATACGAAATGTAAAACGATTTGAACTATTCGACATTGAATGTATATAGTTGATCTAAGAAATAAAGGAAGAATCGATAAAGATAATGAGATCTGAGAAGAGAAGGTTACATACCGGAGGAATTTTACCGGCGAATTCAGAATCATCGGCCATGGCTGACGGTGAGAAACTGAGAGAAATCTACAAATTGAAACGAATCCATAGTTTGCAGCATGGTTTGAAATACTAGCTACAATTTTTCTCCTATTGGTTGTTTACCAATTTTATGACGCGAAAATAAATACACGTCAGTTATCAAGTACACGTCAGTTAAAGTGTTGGCATGTAAATATAATTTTATAAAATTTATTAAAAGTTTATTTTTAGAAAAAAGAAAAGAAAAATACTAACTTCCAAATAAATTGAAAGAAGTAAAATATTGATTTAAAGAAATTGAAAAGTTAATGGAATTTATTATTTTTAATGGTAAAAATTGATCTTTACTCTAAATTTCAATATTTCTTTATGTATTTTATTACTCCTTATTAGGAAAAGTTATCTTGTTGATAGCAGAAGGATATTTCATTGCATGATGGAGATTTGTTCTGTACCATCTTATTGAAAGTCTAACCATTATTTAAAAAAAATATATTTAAAATTGTCTAAAATTAGACTACCTTTATTCAGATTAAATTGAATTGCCTATAATAACAATAAATAAATTTAATTCAATCCACAATTTTTTTTTCTCGATAAATTGTTGCCTCAAATTTATTGTAAGTCGATCTATATTAAAGGTGTTGTGTCAGGTGAGTCTCATACTTTTGAAAATATCAAAAGAATTTACTTGGCAAACATTCTAATTTAATTAAATACATTAATAGTTAATAGTTTTTAATTAGCAGTTTTAACAAATTTTAAATTTTAAAAAGAAAATAATATATAAAAAACGTGTCTTTATGACACAATACAACTTATTTAAATAACAATACAATACAAATTTTATACATTATTTATTCTAATAAATTTTATTATCATTAATAAATATTAAAAATATAGTAAAAATATTTATCTTTTTCAAAAAAAAACATAAAACAAATTTAATACGGGTAAATAAATAAAAAATGGACATGTATATTTAATTATTTCATTGTGTTATTTAAATAACAATACAATACAAATTTTATACATTATTTATTCTAATAAATTTTCTTATCATTGATAAATATTAAAAATATAGTAAAAATATTTATCATTTAAAAAAAAATAAAACAAATTTAATACGGGTAAATAAAAAAAATGAACGTGTATATTTAATTATTTCATTGTGTTGTATTATTATAATATTTAACTATATTTCATTATATTGTATAATTGATTTTAATTATATTTAATTATTTTGTATTAATAACTAAAATGTAATAATTTTTAAAAAAATTTAACACTCAATTCAGTAATTATTTGTAATAACTAAAATGTAATAACTTTAGAAAGAATCTTAACACAAAATATAGCATTATTTAAAAATAAATAAAAATTAAATGTTAATAGGTCAAGTTCATCATTGATCAATATATTATTTATATTAAGTAACACTCAATTCAGTAATTATTTGTAATAACTATAATGTATGAATTAAATAACATTAAAATTATATGTTAATATAAACAATTCATAATTATTTTATGATCACCAAAACAAATAAAATAAAAGAATAAACTGACTAAGTTGTTATGTGGAAAAGCAATATTTTTTCTTGTGGTATTGAGATAATGTAAACTTCCAATCAATCTTCTATAAGCACCAATGTCATCAAGGATTTTACCACCACCAACATAAAGTTTACTTGAAGGAACAAGAGGTGTGGTGGCTGGTTTAGATCTAAGAATACTAGATTCCTGCAACAAGTCTAAACAATACTTTCTTTGAGATAAAGAATTCCCTTCTTTTGAGTGAGCAACCTCTAGACCTAGTAAATATTTCAGAAATCCCAAATCTTTGATACTGAAATTTTTACCAAGTGAAGCTTTGATTCTATCAAACTCTTCCATAGAATTTCCAGCTAGTATAATGTCATCAACATATACTAGAATGGATGTAAAATTGTCATTGATTTTTAAAGTGAATAAAGAATAGTCAGAAAATGATTGTGTGTAACCTAGCTGAATAAGTAAAGCAGTTAACTTTTCATACCATTTTTTACTAGCCTGCTTTAATCCAAAGAGACTCTTTAGTAATTTGCATACTTAGTTGGGCTTGTCAGAGGGAAATCCTTTAGGGATTGTCATATAAACATCTTCTTGCAAGTCTCTATGCAAGAATGCATTATTCACATCAAGTTGATGCAAAAACCAAATATGAATAACAATAGTGGCAAACAGAGTTATGACTGTAAAGCAATTAACTTTTCATACCATTTTTGAATAGCCTGCTTAAATCAATAGAGTCTCTTTAGTAATTTGCATACTTGATTGGTCTTGTCACATGGAACTCCTTCAGGGATTGCCATATAAACATCTTCTTGCAAGTCTCTATGCAAGAATGCATTATTCACTTCAAGTTGATGCAAAAACCAATCATGAATAGAAGCAGTGGCAAGCAGAGTTCTGACTGTTGTATGCTTTACTACAAGGGAAAAGGTGTCAAAGAAATCCAATCCCTCAATCTGGTTATAACCCTTGGCTACCAACCTAGCATTATATCTCTCTATTGTCCCATCAACTTTGTGTATCACTTTGAAAACCCACTTGCTCTAAATAGGTTTTACATGAGGTGGTAAATCAACTATATTCTAAGTTCCATTCTTGTTCAATGCTTCTAACTCAAATGTCATAGCCTTGATCCAATATTCAGACAAACAAGCTTCTTTATAATTCTTTGGCTAAGTGGTGTGTGTGATAGAAGTAGTAAATACAAGATATAATTTAGATAAATGTCACAAAGAATCATAGGAAGAAGTAGGATAGAGAATATTAGTGCTACCTGAAGATGTCTTGTCTGCTGAAATGTTAGATAAGTTGTAAATATAATCTAAGAGTTAAGTAGGTGCATGCTTTATTTTAACATGTATGGTTTGTGTTGTATTCTCACTTACTTGATCTATGGTTTCTTGACTTGACTAAACTTGTTTTATGGTTTTAGAAGTTGTGGAAGAATCATGTGTGTTATCAAGTAAGGAATTATTAGAATTATGTGAAATATTAGACGGTAATAAATCTATAAGTTCATTTTTGTTGAGGGTTACCTAAAGGTGACTTGGATGAAGGTTTAAAATCAGTATGAACATGATAGTCCCAATTAGAGTGATTTAAACCCAAATAAGAGAAAATATGCTATGAATGTGGGAAAATACGCAAGAAGGGGGTTGAATTGTGTTTACTAAAAAAATATTTTTGCTTTTGAACGGAGTTCAGATTCTAAACACTAGTTCAAAATTTGATCATAAATGCAGCAGAATAATATATCAGAAATAGAGTATACAGAATCATGAACACCTCAGATTTATCCTGGTTCCTTTCCAACCGAGAGTACTTCAGTCTCCTTGCCTCGCAAGAGATTTTCCACTATAAGCAACTCATGATTACAACTGCTTATGCACTTAAGCATAAGACTTTTACAGCTCATGCCTACAGTCTAAGATTCTTTGCTCAATCAGCACCCGATCAAGACTTCTCTGCTTAGATCCTCAAATCCTAAGACTTCCCTTGCTTAAACCCACCTAGTTCAAGACTTCTGCTCAGACGCATTGTCCAAAGCTTCTTTGCTCAGATTCTCAATCCAAGACTTCCCTTGCTTAAATCCACCTGGTTCAAGACTTATTCTCAGACACAATGTCAAAGGCTTCTTTGCTTAATCAACACAGATCAAGACTTTCAATTCTCAAGCACGTAGAAAGAGACTTACTTGGCTCAAGCTTTTCAACTGGATACTTTGATGCTTAAGCACATAGCAAGAGACTTTGATCTAAACTACTGAACAACATTTACAATAGAATATAGAACAAGGTGTACTTGATATGGAATCAGAGGTACAGGGTAATCACCTTAACAAAAACCTTAAGTACTTAAGATTTCTAGGATATTCAATGTTTAGGAAACCTTAAGGTTGTTTACAATTTACAACAAATAACAGGATATTCTAAATATTAAGTAGTGTTACTCATTGTTGATCTTCTTATTTCTTTATTCAGATAGAGGCTCTGAACACCTCTATCTTCTTTGGCATTTCTTCTCTTTCTTATTCCTTGTTAAAGATTCAGAATAAACCTTCAGCTACTTATATATTAGTTTGTAGAAGACTAGTTGTTGGAAGAGACAACTTAATCAAATGTCTTTGTTTTCTCCATAGTACAAGAGTCGTTGAAGATAGATACACCATAAGATCTTGATCCATTGTGTAACATGTTTAACCATTGCGTCTTCAAAGAGATCATGTACTATAGAGCCATTGATAGTGGTTATCCATAAAGCATGTCAACTCTTCTTGAGCCTTGTGAACTTAGACTCTAGCTGACTAACTGATTTGACTTTACAACTTACTTTCTGCAGTACGGACAACTTGAGCTTTGCTACTACTTCTGAACAATCACAAGAAGCCAATACAATCACCAAGTGTAGAGACAATATGTTGCTTCTTCTGGTGCCGAGGCCTTCAACTTCAGAGTCTACGTCAGACATCACTTAGCAAGTGTTCTTCAGATTCTTTATCATCAGAAACACGTAACTCAACTTCTCTCAAGTGTGCCTTCATATCAGATTCTAAATATATCTTTAAGTATAAGAACCTGCATATTTGAACACACATTAGATAACACCATTGTTTTTTTAATACTTTGTTATCATCAAAACCCAAGGAATATATGTCATGAACAAATCTCGTTCTAACAATCTCCCCCTTTTTTATGATGACAAACAGAAGTATTTAAAGGACAATGTTTGGGCTATTTTAATTTTTCTTAGACAACAACTGAGCGTGAAGTTTGTGAGCTCTCTTTGAGTCTGATAGATCAAAGTTTGAGTTTTGTAAGCTCCCTCTAAGTTCTACTTCTAAGAAATGTTAAAATATATTTAGTTTTCCCAGCAACATCAGGGTACGAGGTTTGTAAGCTCCCCCTGAGTATAATAGTTCAAAGTTGAGTTTTGAGAACCCACCCTAAGTACCATTTTCAAGAAAACTATAATTCAAACTTTCTTTAGCAACATCTGAATATGAGGTTTGTAAGCTTCCTCTGAGTCTAATAGGCTAAGGTTGAGGTTTGTAAGCTCCCCCTTAGTTCTATATACAAGAAGAGTTAAAATTATTTACACGGGCAAGATTACCATAATAACAGACAAACTAAATAAACAATATTAACCATCATACAATTATCATTGGCAGCATTGAGTTTGAAGGGTATAAATTGATATTTAAATACTTCTATATTTCTCCCCCTTTTGTCACATAAAAAATGTTAAATAGATAAAATAAGAGATAAAAAAACACTTAAAGTAACTGAAATTCAGAAGTGCAGAATCCCCAGATGGTCAAAAATACTTTAGAGGGTTTATAGCAGTCAGTGTCAAGTAAATGCAGTGTCCCAAGATGGTCAAAGAATATTAACAGTTGGTTCACAGATGTACTGGAATGAATACTTAAAACACTCTATAAAAGCATATCGACAAGAAGTCGTCAAAAGTGCATCTAGTTTTTTTAGAAATTCTTTAATCACAAGATAGTTATGAAGATAAAATATCATAACTGTATGCTTCACAAAAGTGAGAGACACGATATTGCAAGAGAGTTTGAATTACTGAAGAAAGCTGAAGTAGCAAAGAAAGACGTTTGGCAACCAAGGAACGTTCTGCACATCTTCAAGCAAATGCAGCAAGAGAGAATCAGAAACTCAAGGAAGAGAAAGGCGTTCAAACTAGATTGGCTACACACAAAGCATATACTTCAGGATCAAAAGAGCAAAGAACTGCTTCTGAAGATCCTTCTTCTGAAGATGAGGAAGCAAAACAATACTGGAAGGAATATGTTTGTAACACAGAGAAATATGACTGAAGCAACAAAGAAGGCTAGAAATAGGCTAATTTATTGTACAGTCTTATCATCTCTAATGTAATTTTCAATATTCCAATGAAGTTTCTCTTAATTTAGTTTATTCACTCAGATTAGCCAAAAAAATCAAGTTTCATTTTACTTTAAATTGTCAAAAATAAGTATAACACACAACTAAAACAATGAACATATAAACAACCAGAATTATGATAAATTCATAAGCAAGTGTAGATCCATAAACATGATAACATATAACAATGTAAAGATTATAAGATCCACAAACATAAAGATTCACAAACAAAAGAAATACAGAAAAGGGTTCTACATCCTAAACCTAAGGGTTCTTCAACAATTCCATGATTGCCTTAAGATCAGAACCAAATTCTTCTTGCTTCTCAACCATAGACTTGAGTTGAGCATCCACTGAGAGTTGGTTGCTAACCATCTGAATTTTCATAACCTCCTGACATTCAGCAATTGCAGTTATTTTAGCTTCAAGACTGAGCAATTGCTTCTGGCTAGTTGCAACAACTTCCTTTGTTGAGATAAGCTTTAGATCTTCAAAACCAAGTTTACAGATCTTTTGAAGGTTTCCCATTTTGCATTATAAGCTGCAGAGTTAGTGGATGTGTGAAATTCTGGTATCAGATATGAGATGTCGAAGGAGATGTTACGACACTAATATTTGAATTGTTATCAACTTAAGAACAAGGTAATAAACACAATAAGAAAACAATAAATAACATAAGCAATTGTTAACCCAGTTCGGTGCAATTGACCTACGTCTGGGGGCTACCAAGCCAGGAAGGAAATTCACTAAAACATATTTAGTTTGAAGATTCTTAGCAAACAACCTCTGGTTTACAATCTTCTCACCTAATCTCTACTCGTGCAATTTCTACCTAGGACTCTCCTAGATATGACACACCACTCACTTCCCTTCAGTCACACAGCAGTGATAAGACTTAACAATAAACAATAGAAGACATACTTCCAAAGGCACAAAATCCACTCTTGCTTAAAAGCTCATGAGTGATTCACAATAAAACTCAATAAACTCATTCTAGTTCAAGCATCTAGGGGATGAATGAATGGCTCAAAAATAACAAAAGAACAGATAACTAAAACCCTAATACTTAAGCAATGCTCACGTCTCAACCCAAGCTTCTCTAAACTCCTAATAGGTTTAGAGAGTCTTTATATAAAACCACTTCACATAGGCTTGGGCATTAGAAAAAACCAACTCAGATTTGATCAAATCCAATCAAATAAAACTCTAAATCTTCTTAATATTTTCTGCATGAAAATAGAACAAACGTTTCTAAAATAACTCCAAAAATTATGCACCAGAAACTCTTTTGTTTAAAGAAAATCTCCACCATGATTTGCGCCAGTAATATCTCTCACCAGAATAGCACAAAATATTGCTAATAAATAGTAACAAACAAATCACAACATTCTGAACAGAATGTTGTTCAATTATGGAATAACATGTTAGAACATCAGTCTTGACATCCTGAACTTGAACCCTGCACTACCTGAATAAATAACTTGCAAAGATGTTTGACCCACATGTCAAGACATCTTACACAATATATAGCTGCAGCAACATGTTTTAGCAAAAATGCAGCCAACATAGAACTTGCAATCTCCCCCTTTGGAAAATTTTGGCTAAAACCTTCTTTAAGTAAGTTACCAGGGAAACACACCATACCAGAGACACACGCAACAGAAAAAATTCAGAAACATCATACATAAAAAAATATGTATCTCACTACTATCACATATTATAATTACCCCCCCCCCCCCCCTTAATCTCACACATCAGCATAGTTCAGGTTTATCTTCAAGATTAATTATTACTCCCCCTTAACCTCACAAGTCAGATTAGCTTAGTTTAGTTCAGTCTTATCTTCAGTTATTTCTTCAAGCCAGATTAGCTTAGTTCAGTTCAGTTTTATCTCCAAGACTACTCCCCCTTTTTAGCCACAATATGACAAACACTAAGTGTTGTACCCTAATTTTTACCCCTAAGATTTCTCACATCTCATTTTGCATCTTTGCATCACAAACAAGATCATGCTTTTGTTCCTCTTCCCTCTCATCTTTGGGATTATAACTTGTAGGAATCACTGAGCATCTGTGTGTTTCTTATTTGCCTTTATTTGCTTATGTTTACTAACCTTTAATTAAAATCCAAAAATATGTTTGTTTTCCTTTTAGTAACTTTTCAGGAAGAGATTGGGATCAAGAATGTCAAATACCGATTCCTCGGCTCGAATGAAATTCATCTGAACAAAGTCAAAGTTGATCTGCAAACAGTTCAAAATCATTTAATCAAGAGTTTCCCAAGATTTGATTATCTATTATTCAAGAGACTCTAAGGTTCATGTGTTTATTTCCATGCCTTCTTTGACAAGACAAAAATCTAGCCAGAGCAAGAACAATCCAACCAATAGGGCACTTTTCAAGTTTTACAACTGTGCAGCCGATTTCACTATTGGTCCAATCGATTGCACCATGCATTTTTTGCCTAGATTTTGAAGTTTTCAGCGGTACAATCTATTCGCGCTACAGTGCAATCGATTGCACAAGGACATAATTGGCCAAAATAAGCATTTTTCAAATTTTGAAGCATTTGGCACCAATTTCATCATTTGAGAATATTCTAGATCACCCAAAATTATTCCCCTACATAATCACAATTAACTACCACCATACACCCTCATTAATCACCACTTGATATTGATATTGCCTCCAAATTCAAATTCCAAGCCTAAATTTGGCTCCAAACTAAACTCCAAGCCACCAAAATACCCAAGTCTAAATCTATAAATAGAGGCTTCATTTCATTCATTCTACAAGCTTTGAATAGCCAAATTCACTTTGTCAAAATTCTTTATGACTCTCTAAATTTTCTCCAACTACCAAATTTACCAAAGCACTTTCTTCCATTGAAAGTTAGTAAGTTCATCATTAGAACTTACTAATCTTTGAGCTAAACCTCCATCCTTTCACTTTTTCATCATCAATTTTTGTAGATCAAGGCTTTGGAGTGTGGTTCTTGGAGTTGATTTGAAGAATTTTCAGATTTGAAGTGGTAAACTCTTGATCCACCATTGTTGTTCTTGATTCATCCTCTACAATGTGATCTATTGTTGATTCTTATTGCTTAATCTTTGGATCTTGCAAACTGTGATTCATTGGTGTTATTTGCTGTTGTTTTACTTGAATTTTCGTGCTCAATTGTATCCTTGATCATGAGGTTTTGAAGAAATGATTGATCATGGTTTAACCTTGTAAATGTTGATTTTATTGCTGTTTGGTAGTGTGCAATCGATTTGAACTACAATGAAATCAATTGTACTGTGTATTTTTTGCCCAGAATTGCTGATTTTCTGCTGTGCAATCGATTTGTACACTGGTGCAATCGATTTGCAGAGTGCAGAATGTGATTTCTTGCTTTGTTTTGGGGTTGTTTTGGTTCTTTTTCTTTCTTCTTCCATTTTCTTTTGTTCTTTGCCTTGGATTACATATTTGTGTGGTTTAATTAGGCATTTCTTCATCTATTTCTCATTTTCTTTGGATCGATGAAAATCTTCGATATCATTGGAACTTATTTTAAGTTCTTGATGAAGATGCGATCATTACCTCTTTTCTTTTCGTACAGTATTGCTTTCGGAGAGTGATCAACATATCACTTCTATAGCATGAATTAACACTAACATTGTTATTGACCGGCCTCTCATAGTATGATCTTCCACATTGATTGTGCTACGATTGCTTAGCATAGCTCTACATGTGTCCCGTATCGGAAAATGATCATTCGTGGTCCAAACTTATGTTTGCAAGCCCAAGGATGGTTGATTATTTGTCTTTTGGATCAATACCTATGAGACTTGTTATTAGGAGGCTTTGGTCTTATCAATCCTCTAATGAGTTCTCATTAACCTTGACCTAAGTGCATTATTTAGTCATTATTGATCATTTTCTCTAACAACTAATCACTAATTTCTAACCTTACCTTTATGTTTCCTTCTTGCTCCCTACCTCTCTTTATTTTTATGTCATTATATCATATCATATCTTGTTTATACTTCCGTCATTTTCACTTTGTCCACTTAGCCCATATGTTTATGCTCATGCCTTTTTCTCTTTGTCCACTTGGATAAAAAACATTAATAAAGGCCAAAACCTCTAAAAAACCTGTGCTTCTAATCTTGGACTATGGCTATTATCCTTTGCATTGGACATGGAATTTTGAACCTAGACCTTGGACTTCAATGCTATTCTTGGATCCTTGGACATAGAACTAGGACCTTTTCCCTTTGCTTTGGAATTATGGTTTGTAGACTTTGGAGCTTTGTACTTTTGCTTAGTTTATGGTGAAGATGGCTACATTTGTGGTTAGATTTTTCTTATCCTTATCTTTTATCTTTATGCAATAGGATAATCACTTCTTCTCCACCCTTTGTTCAATTTTCAAATCTTCTCCCTTTTTCAAAACCTTCTTGTTTTCAAAACCATAACCTCTTTCACAATAAACCTTGACTTTTGTCAAGTGATTTTTCAAACTTTCGTTTCTTTAATAAACGTCAATCAATGTTAACCATACTTGACCATTTCAAAAAACTTTAAAAGACATTCAAACTCATTCAAACTCTTTTTGTGCCTTATGCACATTTTCTTTTAAAACTTTTTCATAAGTTTAGACATGAGTCATCTCTTTAAGCGGAACTATTCGCTTGGAAATGAAGAGTTGTCTTTACATTTAAAATAAAGCATAACAAACCTATTTTGTTATTTGTACCACGAACTACGAGGTTTTGATCCTATATTGCACTTTGTGGGTGTCGTACCTCGAAAAATACGATCCTCGCGATGGACGCGGAAAAAACTGTTCGAAACAGAGTCGCCACCGAACTTTATTCATTCCAAGGAAGGAATAGGAAAATATCGATAAAACCTTTAAAGGGATAAGAAAATGGTCGTCGCAACCAAATTCGGGTTCGGGAGTCGATTACGCAAAGGGAAGGTATTAGCACCCTCTACGTCCGTTGTACTCAACGGGAACTTCTTGAATCGATTCGGGAGATAGGTTAGCTTGGTTTGTTTGTTTTCTTCTAAGGTAGTATTGCTTTTCTAAGGGGAAAATGGGTGGTTTTTTATTAGGATGCTCGGAAAGGATTAAGATCCTTGTGCCTACGTGTTCCCTCGTGTAATGGGAAAGTCAGAGCATTCGTAGTTCGTGGGACTACGGTTGGTTGGTGTTTTTTAAGCGAACGAGTGTTTAATTCGCATTCTAACTGCTAAACATTGGCTTATTTGCTCGTCAAGGGAGGCTGAAGCACTAGTTCATATGCGCGAGAGAATGGACTAAACAATGTTCTTTTGAGAAAAGTTGTTTGAATATGAATTAAGTGTATTAGAGATTTGATTGAAAAAAAGGTTTGATTTGCGTATGTTTTAGGGTTTCGATCGCGTAAGAAGTGTTTGGTTTGTTAAGTATTTTAGAGGAAGAATGACGAGTATTCGATAAACGAGACGTCGGCCTCGCAACCAATTAATCGGGGTATTATTGAGGTGCTAGATCTCAACGACACCTTTTTCATTCTATTAATTATGAAATTGTCTTCGTTGGACAATGGGCTCATTTATCCATGTAATCAGGGCGAGTGTTTTAAGAACGAAAGATCGAAACAAACACAACCCAAAGCGTGCACCTCAAGAGCGTTCATTCAAGGGCCCAAGAAGCGCTAGACCTCAAGAGTCCACTACTTTCGTAATTTGATTAGGAAAAAGATTTGACTTTGATAGAGTATTTTAATTTAGACGCACTTAATCGGATTAGGGTTTGAATGAACTAAGAGTTTTAAGGAGAATTAAGTGTTCTAATGGGGTTGTATATTTTTAAGTTTAGGGATGGAAGATCGAAACGATCACAACCCAAGGCGTGCGCCCTAAGAGCGGTCATTCAAGGACCCAAGGAGTGCTAGACCCCAAAAGCCCACTACTTCCATAGTTAATTAGGAAAATGTTTAAGAAGATTGATTTAAATATCTTATAAGAAGATATTTCAAGTATTTCAAAGTTGATTATGATTATAAGTTAAAAGAATATTTGTAAAAGATTAAGTAGTTGCTTTTAAAATTTGAATTATGGTTTTTAAACTAAGAAAGTGTTTTAAAAGTTGAGTGTTTTAGTTAGATTAAAAGATTGTATTTTTAAGTGTTTAAGTATTTTTGACTAAGATTAAATATTTTAAGTATTTTAAAATGGAAGACGGAACGAACACAACCCAAGGCGTGCGCCCCAAGAGCAATCGTTCAAGGATCCAAGGAGTGCTAGACTCCAAAAGCCCACTACTTCCACTATCGATTAGAAAATAATTTGGATGTCTTAAGAAATATTTTAAGTTTTGTCTTACGAAAATAATTATGATTTAGTTTGATTTGAAAAAGATATTTTTAAAAGTTAAGAAATTAACTAGATTAGGAACTAAATTTTTGGATTCTTAGAATTAAAACTAAATTAATAATTAATCAAATTAAAATTCAATATTTAATAAGATTAATCATTAAATAGATTAATCATTATTAAAAAAAAATTTAATAAGATTAACTAAATTAATTTAGTAATATTATTCAAATTTTTGTTTTAAAGGAAATAGATAAAATGTTTTTAGATTTATTATTAAGTAATTAAAATGGAGTTTAAGTTTTAAAACTAAAACAAGAAAATACCAATGGGCCAGAAAACTAATAGAAACGGGGGGTGTAATAAGGAAAAGTCCCAGGCCCAAACGGAGGGAGCCCACTCGCAGGGAGGAGGATCTACCATGGACTTTCCAATAGATCTGGGCCACTGATCTAGCGCTGGGTTAACGAAGACCCTAGATCAAACGGTTAAGCAGTGGGTACACGGTGGGGACACAAAAGGCATATGCACAGAAACACTGGGGAGAAGCATATTCCGATGACAAGTGTCACGGTGGGGGACACTTGTCACCCCCACATCAGCCATAATCAAACAACGGCCAAGAAATAAAATCAGGGAGAGGAAAATCAGACTTCACTTCACATTCTTTCTTTCCCTTAGTCTTCGACCCTCTCTCCCATCTCTCTTCACCACAAACCTAATACACCGCTGGAGAAAACGGTGGCCGCCGCCGTCCTTCTCCGGCCACCCACCCTAACTCAAGAAGAACCCTAAACAAACCCTACCTTATTTCTCACCCTCTTTTCAAATCTGCATCTAGTTTCTTAAAATACCTCACAAAAAAAAATAAACAGAGACCACTAGAATAAACCCTAACTTCGAAATTTTAGGGAAGCGCAAATCAAGCCAGAACAAAGCCAATCAACACAAAACAACATAGAAACGAGCAAGTCTGAAAGGGAAAAAGGAGGAGAAGCATATACCTCTTGAAGAACTAGTCTCAGAACGTCCAGGTTTGTTCCTTACGATTGCCTCCTTCTTTCTCTTCTATGTTTTCTCCTTTTTTTTTTCTCTCTATGAACCCTCTGTTCGTTGTTGTTTTTGTGTGAGTAGATGAGAGGTTTACCTCGAATTAGCTCAGAGTTTCAATGTGAAACTCTGAGTAATTTTTTTTATTGATTTTTTTAGAGCTTTGGTGAGGAAGGTTGGGGATTTCTCGCTGTGAGTAGGTTTTTTTTCTGTGTAGAAATTTTTAGGGTTTTCTTCCCAGTCCTATTTTGTGAATGAATGGTCCTTTATATAGGGATACGGTACGTGTAAATATTCTTAAATCTCAAATTGGTACGTGTGTTGTTTTTGTGTGAGAATCATGTGTGGTTTGTGAGGAAATGATGAGGTGAAAAACTTCAGAGAATAATACCGTTAGAAAAAATTTGTGAGTCCTGATTTCGTGGGATACACAGAGAGTGCCATTGTGAAAATATCTCCTCTTTTGTCTGTAGTGAGCTTCTAGAATAAGTACTTTTTCACCTGATTTTCACTGTGTGTAATTTATGATTTTCACCGCTTTTGACCTGCTGATGTGGCTTTTATTGACTCAAGTTGATTCTGATTTTTCTTCATGCTTTCCTTTCACATTTTCCATATTCTTATCATGTCTATTGGTTATTTTTGCAGATTGTTAATGCTGGATTTTGAGGATTTAAGGGTGGTTAGTTGTTAGTGTGATTTGGTTGTGTTTGAAGGTTAAAGGGAACTTGAAGGTGGTGAAGAAATCTGATGGATTTGTTGTAAACAGAAGGTGGGTTGAAAGATTGATGAAGGATTTGTTTGAAGCTCACGGTTCACAAATTATGGATGGTGGGGTATTATTGTAGCTCTGATTGAGGGAGAAAGTGTTAGCCGTATGAGTAAGGTTGGGAGTGAAGAAGAGCAGTGGAAAAATGAGGAAGAGTTCTTCCGTCGTTTTTTTTGAGGTATCCCCCCAATTTTCATTCATTTTATTTTATTATGTGCCAAATGGTTTCTCATCTTCTGTCTTGTTGCGAAAAATGGTTATGTCGTTGTTGATGGTTGTGGTTGTCCTACTGTCTCCTGAAAGCGTCTTTCTAACTTTACAGGTTCCTGATTGAATATGAAAATTAAAGATTCATGGTCTATTTGGAAACTCCTGGTGTGGTAATTATTCACAGTAAGACTGATACTACTAAGTTTAGTAGTTTTAAATTCCTTGAACACTTTTGTGTCATTACTTTTTTCTGATTTTTTTTTACAACCACTACTGCAGGTCATACTTGTAACTTGGACACAAGGCAACTTGGTATGGTCATGGACAGGGTAAGGTTTTCCCGTCTTGTTCTCTTATTCCTACACAGTGTACTGACTTCCAAAATGTATTGATCATTCTTGTTATTGTCTTGGCCTTGAAATACGTATTGCCCTTATGTTGCGATGTATGCTGAATGGTTTTCTTGCTATTGATGTGCATCTCCTGTTTGTGGTGGAAGAAACCTCAAGTGTTCCATGGCCTGAATGTATGATGAATGTGCTATAAATGACATGATTTCTGTTTGAATTGCTTGTGATTTCCTGATGTCAATATTGTGGTTCCTTTTCTACACTCATATTTCCTATGTATGCCCTGAATTTGAATTTACTTGTGCATACTTGCTCATGACTGCTGCTATGTATTTGTGTTGTGTCGAAGCTATGGGATCTTGCTGATGCTGAGATATTGTCTTTTGGAATTTTTATGAGTGGCTACAACATGAATTAAAGGCTGCATGTTACTGATGTGGGGAGGGCATGGTGTTGAAGACCCTTTCCTTCATTTCACCTTTTTGAATTCTTTGTAATAATGTACTTGTTTGAACAAAATATCCTTTAGAATTCCATTAATCTTGGTAGTTCTTATTTTTGAATCTCTTTGAAATCAAATGGAATTTTCTATTTAGATCTTGAGACCAATTTAATATCCTGCCACTTTGAAAAGTATAGTAGCTTATGAACACAAATGGTCCATCTTAACATCAATATTATAAACTTGGAAAAGCATAGCATCTCATAGCAATATTAACTTTTGGAACATTGGTTGATGTTGAAATAAAGGCTGGGTCTGCAATAATATTGCTCAGCGTTAGAAGCTTGGAAATGCATTGTTATGCCTTGGCCATGCGCTGTTGAAGTTTTGGATGTGAATAACATGGCCTTGGCATAACGGATCCCTCAATTTATAGCATAGCCTAAGCTTCACTTGTCCATAAGTATTTCATGACTTGAAAAATAAACAATTAACTCCATCAGCTTGGCTCACCCTTGGGCATAATATAGTCAGAGCTTGAAACTTGTAACATGGCTTAAGAATAATTCAAATCATAGCCTTGAAGATAAATTCAAACATAAATTCAAAACAAGGCTTGAAAGTTAATCGGTCACATCTTGCAATAACTTGAAATAACATTTGATTAGTCATAAACTCATGGTGTGGCTTGAAAAATAATCCAAACACTGCGTGAATTAATCATAAGACTTGATCTTGGTTATGCATTGGCTTGCAAATGGACTTGGATCACATGACTTGATTTAAGTCAAAGTTTGTCATAGATTGGTCTTGGAACTTGAAACAACCTTAAGCATGGATTGAGAAAATAACTTCTAATCATAGCATTAAATCATCAAATCAACTTGATGTTAATTAATCAAGTCTTGACTAATTACCCATGATAATGAGGACATATCCTTTCTCTATCTCCATATGAATTCCACACCTTGCAAGAGACAATTATCACAACAATCACCAACGAAACCTCCATAACCTAAATTTCAAAGGATCAAGATTAAAGGCCAGACGATTATCTTGAGAGAGATCCTGAAGCAACACACATGCTTGGTATAAGAAAAATGAGAGGGTAGGACAAATTTGGGGTATGACAGTGGGTACGTAAGCATGAGGCGACAAGTCTCTCCAAACACAAAAATCTTAAAAAACAATTTCTCTTCTCATCTCCCCAATCTCATTTCAAACAAACCTTTTCAAACCAAAAAGCGTAGATATTTCAAAGGGTTCCTATAGAGTACTATAGATGTTTTGGGTGCTAACATCTTCCCTTAGCGTAACCAACCCCTTTACCCAGTCTCTGTTCACTTGTTCTTGTTTAGAACTTGTTTAGGTTTTGTTCGCTCTTTTTCCTTTCCTTTCGGATAAAATAAAAGTGCGGTGGCGACTCTTGCATTTTCGAGTTAAGTTAATCAATAGCTTACACTCACGATTTTTTCCATTACAGAAAAGTGGCAACTTTGTTGGGGACTCTAGTTCTTAGCGGGTTCGCCCTACTTTGATTTATTTACGCTTTATCTGTTTGATTTTACTGTTATTGGTTGTTCTCTTTGCGTGATCTTGTATGGTGAGATAAGTCCTATACCCAGACTTGAGAGCACTTATGATAGGAGGATGGTATAGTCAAGGATGCTTCTAGGGAGTAATCCTGAACAAGCTGAATTAAGAATCCATCCGCTCAGTCGAGGCTTCCTCGGAATTACTGATGTCTAGCGAGTAATCGAGAAAAACATTACTTTTTTCGACCTCAGGCCCATGACACTGAGGACTTTAGTATTCCTTTACCCCACTTGGCCTATTAGGACGTAGTGCGGTGGCTATGAAGGTGTAAACCTAAAATAGTTGATATGCGGTACTACACTCAGACGAGGTTCTTTTGAGAATATTACTGATTCTCAAGTAATCAACGTGCTATTAATATCCGAAAGAGGATTTAGGACTCTGGGCATTTTTTAGAACCATGTTCGGCAGGTGTTATATATTTAGTACATACCTTTGTGGGTTGGTTCTTAACCTTGACTCCATGCTCGTGACTCAGACCCTTGACCCGTGCGCTTTGAGTGATCTTGTTTGTGGTTGTTGCATTCATGCATTCTTGCATTCATGAGCATACATCTGCATTTATCCAAGTTGTCAAAGAAACTCATTTCAAATGTCTCTTTCTTCAGTTATCTGTTCACCGTCAAGCTGTTTCCTCGACAAAACTACGGAACTAGAGCTGCTGTCAAATTGAGAATGGAAAATCAAGAACAACAAAATGCCGAAGTTAGAATTGAAATTAATGAGTTGAAGGCCAGCATGACCAAGCTCACAGAAATGATGCAAGTTGTGATTGCTAGAGGAGAACCACCTCAGAGGACCGTGATCTCTGAAATCTCAACTGCTGTTGTTAACCCTCCACTAATCCAGCAACCAGCTTCTACTTGGCCAAAATTTGGGTTACCTCTGAATTACTCACCACCCTTTGCAACTACTCCAATGGTTGTCCCATTTGTACTGCTAGTATCTTCAGCTCCATTGTTCACTTAACCTCAGCCTGTTGCACATATTGCTGCTCAAGCTACTCCTGAGAACACTACAACAGATAAGACCTTAGACAGCTTTTTTTTGCCCTTAGACAGCGCTTTTAAGCGCTGTCTAAACCTGCGCTGCTATAAGTTTAGACAGCGCTTTGGGTAATACCAAAAGCGCTGTCTAAAGGGGGGTATATTTAATGAAAAGCGCTGTCTATGGTACCTTTAGACAACGCTTTTTGACATTATAAGGTATACCTTAGACAGCGCTTTTGGGAAAAGCGCTTTCTAAGCCTTACCTTTTTTGACATTTTATTGGTACCTTAGACAGCGCTTTCAGCAAAAACGCTATCTAAGCCCTACCTTTTTTGACATTTTTTTGGTATACCTTAGACAGCGCTTTCTCCAAAAGTGCTGTCTAAGGTCAACCTTTTTGAACTTTTTTAGGTATACCTTAGACAGCGCTTTTGGTAAAAGCGCTTTCTAAGGTCCACCTTAGACAGCACTTTTGTCAAAAGCGCTTTCTAATCCCCACCTTAGACAGCGCTTTCACCAAAAGCGCTGTCTAAGGTATACGAAAACTTTTATATAAATTTTTTTAAACCACAATTTTTACCAGGTTTTTTCAACCAGAATTTGACCTGTTTTTCAACCAGCAATTTTTTTCAGAAAAATACCACAATTTGGAGATTCAAATCAATCCAATTTATCCTATTTAAATGTACCAATTTACACCAAAATTATATATCCAAAACAATTGGCAATTCAAACCAATATATATATATATATATTTAAAATTACAAACCAAAATTATATATACACCTATTTATAATTACAAATCATTACATTTTTTCTACAAATGCACATATTACTTATACTAATACTTTTGCATCCAACCAAAGCATTGCTTCAAATCTACATTATAGGTCCTGAAAACACAAAGATTGTAATTCAATTAAAAGAATACATAAACAAAGTTACACATATTTAAATTCTCATCAATTAAAGTAAGAGTACAATATTATACATTGTAAAATTCCGAGCTCCATAATGTATTGACACCAATCCTCTTTAATTTCATCCAATTGAGAAATTGAGTAATGAGCACACTTGCATTCTTCAAAGTACTACATAATAATATAACATAGTTTGATTTAGTTTTAACTATTTCATTAGACATGAGAGATATGTGTTAATATTAAAATAACTCATAAGTTAGAAATACATACATCGGATGGAATCTCTATTCGATCCAACAAAAGAGTGTCTCTCATAAACCTCAACATGAAATAGCCGCAATCTATTTGATTGCGTTGCCGAGGACACTACAAATGAAAAGAAAATATGGATAAATCCTAAGTTTTATCAAGTAGCATCACTAATATAATAAAACATGTGATAATTAATATACCTTCACATAATTCCATGTAATAATGGGGTTGACTCTCCGTTGTGGTAGATGGCTATCTCGTAGTGCTAGGAAAGCTTGTATAGCGCTAATAAAATATAAGTGAATATTTAGAACAATTCACATAAATAAATAAACAAACAAATAAATATACACATTCATATTTAGAACAATCTCACTTACGTGTCAATACACTTCTTCAAATCCGGGTAGTTGTCCAATCATTTCCTAACGAATCCAGATAATACACCATTGCTCTGCTAGGATTAATTGCGACCAACAACCAATGTCCACTGTAAGATTAAACAAGTGTTAGATGGAAACTTTCTACACGACGTCAAAATACAAAAAAACTATAATAGATGAATTTAGAATGAAAATCTAACCCAATATTAAACGGTAAAAAGAACAACTTTTCCGTTTCTTGGTTGTCCATAAAGACGACGCGTATATATGCCAGGACCTCATCTGGTTTATTGATTATTAAGGTTAAGTTGACAGACGCCGGGCATAGGAATGCAAATCTTTGCTGTAATCCGTGTGGGCGCATAACTCTGTCATACAGAAACCTTAAATAAAAACATCATTAACATTAGACTATTCATTTGAAACATAAATTAAATAAGTTGTTCAATTAATATACCAAAGTAGATCGGATATATACCTCACGTATGTATTGACAACAGTGACGCCCAATTCTTCATGATTGAAAACTTGCTCGAAGTCTTCATTACCAATATTTTGGTCATGTTCAAAGCCATAGATACCTTTCTCCATATGTATAAGACGAACACTTCCGGTGATAATATTTGTCACTTGTAGATACGTCTGGAGGCACGACCTAAACTTGGAGATAGGTTGTTTTCTACCCCTGCTCTTCTTAGCACCAACATTTTTTTGCGTTGAAATGTTGCTAATCTCTTTACCAGGCAGCTATATATCATATAATTTGTTAGATGAAGTATAAGATATCCAATTTAACATTTTCTATGCATAAATATCATATAATTGTGATGTACCTGTTTTTTTTAAACAACGGACTCGGTATGCTCCGGAATCCGCTTATCCTTTGTTTTGGATCTTGTTGGAGTCTAAATAACATTACCATGTAAAAAATGAAAATAAAATGCTCGTAAAATCTTTGAATCTACACATTAAGGTTAACAAAGGTTTATAACGGTTTTAAGCATACCTCATATCCTACTAGTATGAGGTTTGACGGCCATGCAACATACGACCCTATAGCAGCTCGCACCAATGTTACATCCGAATCATCGTCAAGATAGGGTAATGGTGCTTCCTCCTCTATAGCAATATCAACTGATACTTTCAAACTTCCAGTAGGGAGGGATTTATTGTGAAGTAATTGTACCCCATTGTTATACACTTTTCCCTTTGCAACCTTCCGATAAGTTGGTGAAGATAAGAAGAGCTGACATTGGGAAACGCCCTAAAACCAAAAATAAATATGCCATTGTTAATGTGTATATATGTCATTTAAATAATTTAAGCTACTAATTTAATTTCATAAATATATATATAACTACCTCTGGAATAATCGGATGAAAGCTGCAGTTGATACTATCTTTCTCCGATCCATCTCTAAAACCTGAAGCGTTATCCCTTTCTTTTTCCTTTCGTAATTCCTGAACCTCAGCTTCTAGTGCTTCCAATTTAGCTTGAAGTTCTGAATTACTAGCAGCCTTTCCCTTTTTAATATTCAAGGAGGTCGGGGTGATCCCAAATGCCTTACCCCTCACCCGACCAGAATACTCAGGGACATCTAATGCCCGACTAAGTATGCTCCTGGTATCATCTGGAGATACAGACTAAGATAACGCCTCCTGAAAATCAGATGAATATCGAATATTTGTCAAATATTTGTTAATAAAGTTTTGATTTAATTAAATAAATATTGTTATACTTACACATTTCTCAAATACTTGTAGAACCTCTTCTGCAACAACTCCAGACTTGCCCACACGGGCTTCCTTCCACAAGACATGTGCAGGAAGAGATGTTTCAGAGCTATTCGCCTTTTGTAACTACATATAAAGCCAAATAATATGATCAAATATAACTCATGATGAACAATTATTATATCATTGCAATATATTGATACTTACCAAAGATTGCTCCAAACGTCCATATCCAACACGTCCTTTCCTGTATTTATACTTGGGAGCTGATGCTCTTTCCCGATTAATTGCACTTAATCGCTTAAATTCTGGGGTTTGTCGTTTGGATTTAAACGTTACCCATTCTTGTGGTGAAATCAAACTTGCATATTTAGATGGATACTCTCCATCAACAAAGTTATCGTCAGCATCCCTAAGATAGGTGCGGTTTAAATATGTCATAAACCCTCTTAGGAGCTTCCCTGCCAATCTCATCAAAAAAGCTTTTCTTTCTTCCTCGACGTTGAAGCACCTCTAAAAAAACCATACACATTGGTTAGTACAAATAATTTGAAGGACATAATTAGTTGGCATAATTAAAGACATAATTATGGTACCTTTATCTCATTCCAAATTTTTTCTTTGGTTTCCTTCAACTGTTTGGTTCTCCAATCATCACAAGTAATAGGAACCGCATTCCTTACAAGTGCACCAATGAAACTTATCAAAGTATGACCGTTAGGCTCAATAAGTGTATTCGAAGCGCTCCAATGCACATTATAAGTGATGCCTTGATCTCTAGCACGAATCACTCTCTTCATAATGGTTATTCCTCTTCTAATATCTTCTTCCATAGATCTGTTACTTCCAACCTGAATATCGTGATCATCATCATGTGGGTGATCATCATCATGTGGGTGATCATTGTTAGTAGCCATCTAACCTGTAATAAATAAATCAAGGATATCAAATATAATATATAACAAATATAATAAAGCAATCAAGGATATCAAATATAACAAATATGACATAATATATAACAAATATAATAAAGAAATCAAGTATATAACAAATTTTACCTCTTTCACTAACATCTCTTTCTTTTCTTGGTTGGAATATGAATTACTTGTTTCTTAGCAATGCGGACGGATGAATGGATCCAAATTCCCTCGTTATTAAGGTCAACAAAATAACATTAATTCAACCATATTAATCAAGAAATGAACAAGTTTGATAGTGTTTGATATGTAACTGGTTGAATTTCTTATGTTTTAGTGAAATGTTTATGTTCATTATATTTGTTTATTAACTCAACCATCTCAAATTCTAGAATTTTGAGGCTTCAAAAACAAGCTTTGAATTCTAAAATTCAGAGGACATTTCCATCAATTTTAAGAGTTTTTTTAGAAGATTTAAGAGGTGGAAAAAATAAAACTAAACTAAACTATTTATAAGTCTTAATATAAAATATGTTTTAAAATAGACCTTAAAGTTGTAGGACTAGTTTCAATATTTGGTTACACGTTGTTCCTATTCTACATTGGAGTAAAAACAAATATGAGTGTAGTCCATAAAACTAAGAGTGGTGCCACCAACATTGGTTCTTTAGCTATAATGGCTCCCTTTCTATGTGGCATGGCTACTCTTAGTTATTTCTCATCAAAACACCTTGAATCTTACCAAACAAAAATACTTGGAGTTAGCTCACTAAAACTAACCTAAACTAGCATGTTAACAATTCAAATTCCAACAACAGTCTAACTAATTTCGACCTAAACAATAACTTCATTAACAAAACTCATCAAACATACTCATCAAACATACACATTCACTACAAAACTTCATTAACAAAACTTCATTAACAAAACTCATTAACAAACTCATCAAACATACTCATCAAACATACACATTCACTACAAAACTTCATTAACAAAACTTCATTAACAAAACTCATTAACAAACTCATCAAACATACTCATTCACTACAAAACTTCATTAACAAAACTTCAAACATACTCATTCACTACAAAACTTCATTAATAAAACAGTCCAACATAACTTCATTAACAAAACTCATCAAACATACTCATTCACTACAACATTGTAAAGCAACAAAACCCTACAACAACAATGTAAAGCAACAAAACCCTATTCTTCACAACAACGACGTACCTTTAACGACGGTAACAACGGCAATGCAAGAACGAAATGTATCAGTTACAAAGATCAGAAACGAACGACGACAATGAGTTCGCAATGGACGACAATACAACGACGGCAACGGACGGACGACAATGCAACGACGGCAACAACGAACGACGGCACGGTGGAGGACGGTTGACGGTGAAGGTTTGAGTTCGCAAGGGTTTTGAGCTCAGTTCGCATGCAGGGGAGAAGAAAGAGCGGAAATATGAAAATGAATACTGACTATTCATATATTTTAATTTAATTAGACCTTAGATAGCGCTTTTCATAAAAGCGCTTTCTAAGGTGGACCTTAGACAGCGCTTTTAAAAGCGCTTTCTAAGGTTGGCCTTAGACAGCGCTTTTGATTTTATTTTTTTTTAATTTTTAAGACCTTAGAAAGCGCTTTTAAGGAAAGCGCTGTCTAATATTTTCCTTTAATTTTTTTTTTAAAATTAATAAAACTTTAGAAAGCGCTTTTTACCGAAGCGCTGTGTAAGGTCTTATATTTTTTTTTAAATTTATAAGACCTTAGAAAGCGCTTTTAACTAAAGCGTTGTCTAATATTTTCCATTAAATTTTTTTTTTAAATTTATAAGACCTTATAAAGCGCTTTTGACCAAAGCGCTGTCTAAGGTCTTATATTTTTTTGCGCTTTTATTTTTTTAAATGAATAGTTTCCTTGTTTTTAACTTATAGCAGCGCTTTTGTATTAAAGCGCTGTCTAAGGTGCAATGTTATAACTTACTTTTGTTGTAGTGGAATCCTCTTTTCGTGTACCATGATGCTGGTCCACAGTCCGAAAGTCAGGGAGAACCTGGATACATCGAGGAAGTCAGAGAGCAACGGCAAACTCTGGAGAAAAGGATAAGAGTCGTGGAAGAAAGTGATGTCTTTGGTGCTGCCGCAATGGACATGCGCTTGGTTTCAGACTTGGTTATGTCTACCAAATTCAAAACTCTTGAATTTGAGAAATACAAGGGGCACACCTGTCCCATAAGCCACTTGGTGATGTACTACCGCAAGATGGCTGCCTATACCAACAACGACAAACTACTCATTCAATGTTTCCAAGACAGCTTGAGTGGGGCTTCACTGAAATGGTATATGGGACTTGAGAAGAATTGTATCCAAAGCTGGAAAGACTTGGTTGATGCTTTCTTAAAGCAGTATAAGTACAATCTGGGCATGGCACCTGATCGCCGTCAACTGCAAAACATGTCTCAGAAAGAAAAGGAATCCTTTAAGGAGTATGCTCAGCGCTGGAGAGAGTTAGCTGCTCAAGTTGAGCCACCCTTGGAAGAAAAGGAATTGACTGGATTGTTCATGGACACTCTTCAGCCACTCTTTTGGGAAAATATGATAGGCAGTGTATCATCTGGTTTTACTGACCTAGTCACTATTGGAAAAATACTAGAAGAGGGTATCAAGAAACGAAAGATTACTAATGTTGAAGCCTTTAATGTTGCTAGAAAGTCCGCTGGGAACTTTCAAAAGAAGAAGGATGGCGATACCCATGTTGTTTCAGTTGAAAGGAAACCTTGTCGTAGGAAACAACAATATGTAGTTGCAGTTGCTTCTGTTGTCAACACTCAACCAGTTCAAGCTCCTCGTCAGGCTGTTAGACAAAATCAAAATCGCAATAGGGTTAACTTTGATCTTATCCCGATGTCCTACACTAAGTTGTATCCAGGTCTTGTTCAGAAAGGTTTGATTACAACCAGGGCTCTACCTCCTCCTCCATATCCTCTGCCAGCCGGCTATAGAGCTGATCTTCATTGTGAGTTCCATCAAGGTGGGGCAGGCCATAACTTGGAAGGTTACTATGCATTGAAGGCTAGAGTACAAGAACTGATCAGAGACAAGATCCTCACCTTTCTTGATGATAATCCCAATGTTGTCAATAATCCTTTGCCAGAGCATGCCAAGTGAAGTTTGAATCAGTTCAGACAGATCATCTCCTAAAGCCAGTGTTTCATACAGGATAACTCATCTTTGTTGCTGATTAGTGTAATACCCCAAAATTTGCCCTCTCATATTTCATATCATTTAGCATATACTTTCATTGCATTGCATTGCATTACATTCAAGTCATACAGATAAAACATTCATATAAGTTGCATAGGGCATGTGATCAGTTGATTTCAGAGTATTGATCATCCAAAGCAAGAGAGCAAGAGCCAAGGGTCTCCCAATAAGCCTCAAAGGTCTCTTACATCATATGTCATCTCATTTGATCTCACAAGTCATTAGAAGATGGGAGTTCATCAAGAAGTTGGACAGTTCATCATCTCCTAGCAAAAGCAATCCAAATTAGGGTTTTGAGTTCAAGCAGTTTCCTGATGAAATTTTGGTTCAAACTTGATCTCAATGTCTTCTACATGATGTCAAGTATCTAAGGATGGAATATTTCCCTTTGGTTCATTTCAGAAGGTTTTCAATTGGTCAGTTGCTTGAGAATCAAGAAATCAGGAGAAAGTCAACTGTGCAAAGGAAAAAGTCAACTCCTGACTTTTTGAGTCCAATTTCATGTTCCACAAGCCCAATATGTTCATTTATGAAGATTTGATCAAGAAAATCCAAGAGGTTCATGGAAAAATCAAGAAATCACAAAACTGCCCAAAATTGAAACTTAAGGTTTCTAAAAATGGCAAGTTTGGACCATTTTGCACTCCAATTCAAAGCATTCTTTCTTCAGGATAAAGGCTCCAAACTTCAGGCCTAAGTTGAGCCAATTAAAGATCACATTCTAAGGTTCAAATCCATAGCAAAAACATCTCCATTGGATCAAAATTGAAGGAGTTATGATCAATCAAAGTTTGACAAATTCAAGGCAAAAACCAGGTCATGACAAGGTAATTCCAAGGCGCCCGACCATAATTTCATCAAACAGGTGGTGTGCCAAATGTCAAGCTATTTTTCTCCATGAATAAGGCTTCAAATGAAAAAAATGTTGAACACCAATCTTGTTCATCTCCATGCCCTCTACAACTTTCATGTTTATCACTTTTTCATATGATTAAGGGATTAAGAGTTATGGGAGGTCAAAGTGAAGGTCTCCAAGCTGAATTTGCCTTGGGCCATTGGCCAGGCACGTGTGACATCCAACCAAGACACAAAACCAGTTTGACACCAATATCTTTGGAGGCATTTTCAAACCATTTTAAAGATTCATTTCAACTTGCAATCAACATCAACAATGTTCTATGTCATGTCCTCTCTTCAATGCATCCAAGACCATATCAAATCATACATCATACATGAAGCAATTCCTCCTCAAAGTCATCAAATTGAACATGAGGTTAGGGCTGGAAAAATAGAAAAGGATGGCATTAGTTCTTGTTGTTATTGATTCAGTTCACACGCACGAGGTACACACATCACATTTTACTTCATTTGGCCATACATAACTCTTACAATTCATGCACATACATAGAGCCATACATTAAAGAGGAAAATGATAAACTTGTTCTACAAGTCTTGCTGAAGCATCATACATGCACATCACCATCCTTCATCATACTCACCATAAGTGACAAAAACTTCTCCACACTTGAACAAAAGCCCAACCCGTGCCAATAACAACCTAACTCAGTCAGTTAACTCATAAATCAGTTAACTGACTCATTCTAACTTGAGTTCTAACCATCAACCACACTAGTTAGAACTTAACCATGAGTATATAAGCTTCATTCTAACAGAATTTGGGAGAGAACAATTCATTTTCTCACATTTCACAAATCACTCTCTGAAAACTCTCTCTGAATTCTCTCTCTCTTTGCACGAGTTCATCCATATTTCATCATCATCATCATCATCAATTGTTCATCATTGCTCAAGAACAAGCAAGAACAAGATCAATTGCTCAAGTGTAGCAACTTTTCCAGTTTGAATTTCCATCTGTTTTCTTCAAGATCTCAAGCATTAGAGCATTTATTTTGCTCTTTGGAAGATCAAGAGCAAAGGATTCTCCTCTCTGGTTTTCTTGTGATCTAAGTAGCTTCAACTTCAGGTTTGAACTTCAAATTCTCTCACACGATTTCTACTGTTTAAGCTGTTTTTTATGTTGATTATAGCTTAATAGAAGCAATGTGAATGATCCGGCTAGTGATAGGCACCTTAAGTGCTTAGATTCAAATTCTAGGGCAAAATGTTGGTGCTCGACTTTCTCTGTACATGCATGATATGTGAAAACTAAGTGTGGATTTGTGTTCCTCTTGACTTCAGCTTCATTTTGATATAAGGCATGTGTTTTTTTGATGACCTGAAAATGTAGCCTCGCGGGAGACTCACCGGAGAAGACGACCGGAAGTCTTCTCCGATCACCTGATTCTTGTTCAGGTCAAAACCCTAGCTGTTGCTTACTTTAAAACGTGGCCGTACGATTTGGTTGATCCAACGCATGATAAGCTGCCAGCGCATAAATGAGGCTCGTGCCTCTCACGTGATTCTCTCTCTCAAAGCTGACTTTGACTCATCTTGTGTGTGCGCGTGCTTGTTAATTACTATGTGCATGTCTTCTGATTCATTGGATCTGATTACTTTAATGATTAATTTTGATTGACTGCATCATGTGGTTGTGAATGAGTCAACTATTAACTGAGTATCCACTATAATTCCATGTGCCACACGCGTAGTGGACTGGATTTCAAATTGCTTTTCACACACCTCTTTTGTGAGCCCAAACCATTTCAACGTGCTTTTTGCTAGCTGTATACCCCCTCCTTCATTCATTCACATTTTTTAATTTTTTAATTTTCATACGTGTTTTATTTTCTTTTATTAAAAATACCAAATCATTCCCAAAAATTCCATAAAAATTTACTTAGCATCATAACACATTTTAATAATTTTACCTGATTTTTAATTCTGATTTTAATACTTTTTGCTCGTATTTTTATGATTTCCTTTTATTTTCTTTTTAAATGACTTTCTTCATGATACTTGTGCATTTTCCAATTTCTTTTGCATAGTTCTAAAACATTTTTGCATCCAATCTTTTTTCCATGTTTGAATAACATCTTGAGGCATCTAAAAACATTTTGGGTAGATTTTTAAAGTCATTTTTCCATAATATTTGAACCATTTCTTTGTGCATCCTTCTTCTCGACATAATGGGACCTTGAACCCTCATTTGAACTAGTTTTCTTCTTGAATCTTTGTGTGAGATTTCGATACATGTTTAGGTTCTGACTTAGGTACTTTGTGACTTAATTTCATATTTTTTCCAAACCTTCTTCTATTTTTGCATTGCTTGTTTATTATAAGTCACAGTTGTGAATGTTCTCTTAACTTTGCAATATTGTTTGACTAGGAGGCACTTGTGGCATTGCATTAGGACTTGTGTGATCATTTTATAGGTCATTTTTTAGATATTATAGGTCATCCATGTTAGATTATAGGTCATTTGTCGTTTTATTTTGGTTCATAAATGTTTGGTGCTTATGTGAACTAAGTTTGACCTAATTGTGTGCATCTTCCCCTATGTGCCTTAACTTGTTTTGTTTGCATCTTTGTGACACCATTATTGCATTCTAATATGATCAAGCATATCATACAATTCTGACTTGCATCCATTTGCATTTGATTTCATATTCTTTTTTTCAACTTTGACTTGCATTACAAGTATGTCAAATCTTTTGAACTTGAACATTGTTTGAACTTCTTTTCGTCTTGTCTTCTCTTTTTGAATCATTGCACTCATGCTTTGTATGATCATCCATATACATTCATATGCACTCTAATATGTCATTCACTTCTGACTTTGACATTTCTTCAAGCATACATTCAAGTTTGTATGCCATATGCACTCATACTTCATCTTTAGTTCATAACTTGAACTTGTGTGAATTTTTGGCATCTTTCTTGATATAGTTTGACATTGTTAGGTACCTTAGCCTTAGTTGAATACCTTTAGACATAGCTACTGACTTTATAAGTCCTTGGACACTTAGGATCCTTTACCTTTAGACTTAGGCTTTGTTTGAACCCTAGTTTCATTTTATAGGTTGTTTGATGCTTAATTGTCTTCTTTCTTTTACTTATGCTTTCATATTCAATTGTTTAGCTAACTTTTGATTGTAGGGGCTAATGGTAAGTTGAGTGTGTGGATATGCTTCCACACATACTTTCTTCCCTCATCTTTTTAATGTTTTCTCTTTTGTGTTTGTGCAAAGCATTTCAATGCTTTCTTTGTTCAACTTTTTTCTTCTCCCTCTTGGTTCATAACTCATCTTCTATCTTAGAAGTGAGTTATGTCACCTCTTATTATTCTTCTCTTCTTTTAGAATTAGGGTTCTCATACCACACTTAACCCTTAGGATCTCCAAGCATGATAATATTAGGGTGAGTCTTAGTCCCCTTTAGTCTTTACCTTTGTTTCTTTTGAGTCTCTCTTCTTCTCACTTCAAAACAAAAAGTAAAAACACTTAATAAAGGAAAAACATATATTGAATTTGAGCCTTTCATGTGAGAATAAGATAGTGAGGGGTATTCTCTCCCTTTCTTAGAATGTTTAGCATACGTCCCGTCTTGGGTCGATATGCGAGGCATTCGATCCTACGTGAAAGACTTACATGCAATATGCGTTATACACACCAATAATCAAATTACTTCTTTCTAAAATACAAAAACAAACAAATTATCTTCTCATCTCCTTCATTCTATTCCTTAAGGACTCGTCATGTCCGTTCTACTGCAAACAGGTAACGCCTAAGTCTTCATACACCGAGCTACAACACCTAACTGCTGGGATGCGCACTCTGACGTTTCCATAAAAAAAACACAGACAAAGCAACCCTTGTTGAGACGAACTACGTTTGCTCCGATTCTTCTTTCTCGTCTGATTGAAGATACGTAGACACGAGATGCGATATCTCGACGAGCAACCTTCCCCGTAGTCCGACGAACTACGTTGACTCTGACTTTTCCATTGCACTGAGGGAATACGTAGGCCTAGGACAACGATAATGTCCTATCGAGTCACTTCTTTCCCTTTTCCCCTTCTCCTTTCTATCTTTCATTTCCAGTTCTCCAGTTAGCAGTTGATTTCCAGTTCCTACACCCTTTGATCGAAACAGCAAGTGTGGACCCCGTCGAGTACGACGGACGTGAAGGGGTGGATAACCTTCCCTTCACGTAACCGACTCCCTTACCCTTTCTCTTTGGTTCGCGAGACCTCGTTCTTTCCTTTCTCCCGGGTTTGTGCAGCATTACCCTTCCCTTTCTTTGGGATAAAAATGCCTGGCTGGCGACTCTCTTTCTTTCTTCCGCGCCATTTTTGCGTTTGTACCTGGATGAAAATCCCGGGAGCGACACATCATTGACATTTTATGTTTTTTCTTTCCCAGGTCTCAGTATTGTTTCCGATTCCGGTTGGGTATTTTCTCTATTTCAGATGGAAGGTCCTCCGAGAAAGAATAATGTGCATTACTGGTTTCCGAAGCCTAAAGTGGGACAGATCAAAGAATTGGCAGATTTAATAAACAGTAACCAGCTGGATAGTTTCCGAAAGAGGTTTGGGAACATCTTGAGTTATGTGAGCCTTTTTACTCTAGATCAGCATGATACTCTGCACACTCTCTTGCAGTTTTATGACCCTCAGTCGCGTTGCTTCACATTCAATGATTATCTGCTGGTACCTACCTTGGAAGAGTTCTCTGATATTCTGAAGATTTCTTTCAAGGATACTCCTCCTCACTACAGTTCGAAGAAGGCTATTCCTGACAATGTCATTGCAGAGGCTATTCATTTGAGGGTATCTGTGGTTAAAGATAATGTTAAGGAAAAGGAGGGTTGTAAAGGGTTCCATCTTGACTTTCTGATTGAAGAAGTAAAGAAGAGTTTTGCTGGTGGTGATTTGGTTACCTCTAATGCAATCTTAGCTCTTTGTGTGTACAAAATTTGTCTGTTTCCGAATATAGCTGGATTTATTGATATGGATGCAATCAGTATCTTTGTCAAGAAGAATCCAATCCCAACTTTGTTGGGCGATGTATACCATTCCATGCATTACAAGAATGAGAAAAAAACGAGGAAGATTGGTATTATGCTGTGCTCCCTTATTCCATGCTTGGTTTTATAGACATTTTCCAAAGACAGGAGCTTTTGTGGATCTCCGAGGAACTGTTAAGTGCTCCAAAAGGATGATGGATTTGACGGCTGAAGATATAGTCTGGTGGAATCGGAAAGATATGGTGGGTATCCATATTCTTATCAGTTGTGGAGCATTTCCAAATGTGCCTCTGGTAGGAAGGAGGGGAGGAATCAACTACAATCCTATCCTCGCGCTGAAGCAGTTTGGATATGCATTAAAAGAACCTCCTTTGGAAAAAGATGTGGTGGAATCCTTGTTTTATCTTGCCAAAGATGACGAACAGGTGTCGTTTTCTATTGCTGAAGCCTGGAACACTCGGGTTAAGAAAGGTAAGATGGAGTTTGGGAGACCTGATCCTACGACTTATCCTCCGTACACTGAGTGGCTGAAACGCCGGGTAGCCATCACATTGTTGCCATTCTCTATCGAGCCTCCATTATATCCCAAGGTAGTGGAGCCATGGACCTCAGTGCCAATTAAAAAATTTCGAAAGCTGGAAGCTTTAGTTCGTAAACTCAGGGTTGAGAATACGGACGTCACCAGCCTGTATCAGAAAGATGCATTTGATAATAGAGGGTTGGAAGAGAAAGTCCACATTGCTGAGAAGATGGCTAAAAGCAGGAAAGAAGAACTCGAAAGGAAGCTGAATTATTTCCAAAGACGGGGCTTAATTGATAAGAATAATGCCAAAGAACGCCGGAATCTCAAGAAGTCTTTGAAGGAAGCTAATGAGGCTATCACCTTGTGGCAACAAAAATGGGCCGATGACCAGAAGCGCCAGGACAAGGTAGAAGAAGAGTTTAAAGCTAAGGTTGAAGAATTGGAAGCTAAGGTCAAGACCTCAGATGAAGAATTGAAAGCTGCGCATGCTCAGCGACGGGAGTACCAGGATAGTTTGGAAGAAAGTCAGAAGTTATTACAGGAAGCTCAGGCAGAAATAGCTGATCTCAAGATCCGGGCAGAAGTGAAGAAGTCCAGGACAGAGCCGGACTATGGTAGTACAAGTGGGGAAGAATTATGTCAGAATATCACCACTTTGTACCAATCCTTCAGTTTGAGAGAACGATTGATCAAGGGCCTGATTGAGACGTCGGAAGACCCCAAGAATGCTGTACTGTTTGAGGAGGTCAAGAGGCTCAGTCTAGGGTTACAGGATGTGGTGTTTTGTCCATTTTATCTTTCATTATGTTGATGCTATCTGATTACCTACAGAATTGTTGTAGGAATCGCTGCTTTAATTTCTGAATTTGGGTTGTATGTTTTCAAATATTTGCCCAGACTCAGTCCCTTTGGGCTTTCTTCCAGTTATGATATGATCAGTATTTTCTCCAGTGGCTTTCCTGATATTACATCACTGTTCACTGACACTTGGTCACGACACCGCTTCACAGGGTTCTACACATATCTGTGCATTTGTCTGAATGAATATTTTTATCAACTGTTGTATCTCGTGTGTTATCTGAATGCTGCAGACTTCTGAAATACCGGAATCGGGGCACGAAAAGGTCTGGGAATAAAAAACATAACATTGCATTGTATGCATTTCGTTTTTGCATTTTGTTTGCTTTTCAGGTACCCTATCTGGTTCTCATAGTTATTGTGTCAACAGGAAGTATTGCTACCGATCACATACATCGCTACTTCACACGAGGCAATCAAAACAGAATGGTTGATCAAATTCAGAATGATTTGGCTGAGATGGAGACCCGCATGGACCAGTTCATGGATCTCATGACTGGTATGGCACATAACCAAGAGAGGCTAAGACTTATGATCGAGCGTCTAGAGGTCACGCCGGAAGGTAATCACGTTGACAATTCACAGCCAAAGGGAAATCCTCCTCCTATTGGTACTCCGATTCCTAATGGTAATCTGGTTACTGGGGCTGCCAGAAATGTTTGTGTTAATCCTTCTCTGGAAGATGTTCAGGAAGATCAATTCACCTTGTTGGATGCTGATATGGGTAATCCCAATGACAGAAGGTATGATGAGTTGGCCGAGAAAATCAGGGCTATGGAGTGCAAGAACTCTCTAGGCATTGATGTTACTAATCTGGGTCTGGTACCGGGGATTAGAATTCCTCCAAAGTTTAAGCCACCCACTTTTGACAAATATAATGGTAATATGTGTCCCCAGACACATATTCAGGCTTACTTTGGAAGAATCTCAGCCCACACTGATGATGAGAAGTTGTGGATGCACTATTTTAAAGATAGTTTGGCTGGAGCTTCATTGACTTGGTACATGTAGTTGAACAGGGTTGTTGTGAGAAGCTGGAAAGATTTGGCAGAAGCGTTTCTGAAACAATATCAGTATAATATTGATATGGCTCCCAACCGCACTCAGCTGCAAGGGTTGTCACAGAGTGCTAAGGAAAGCTTTAAGGAGTACGTTCAGAGATGGAGAGAAATGGCCGCCAGGTTCAACCCCCTTTGCTTGAGAGAGAAATGGCGGATATGTTCATGGGTACCTTGCAAGGGACATTTCTTGACAGATTGGCTGCTTGCCCGTCGACAGGATTTTCTGATATCGTAATTGCTGGTGAAAGGATTGAGAATTTGTTGAAACTGGGGAAGATTTAGGATGTAAGTGGTGCTGGTTCTTCAGGAACAAAGAAACCTTTTGCTAATGGGCAGAGAAGGAGAGAAGGCAAGACAAGCGTTGTGTACAGAGGACGGGGAAAGGGACATTCTCAGGCTTATCACCAAGTGGGTGCAGTGATAATTCCAACATCACCTGTTCAGCAACAACAGCAACAACAGCAGGTTCAACAACAACAACAGCGGCCACCGTTCCAACAAAGGTCTAGGCAGAGGGACCGCAAAATTGACCCTCTTCCTATGACTTACTCAGCATTGTTACCCCAGTTACTCCAATTGAAATTGGTCAAACTTCGTACCATGAGACCTCCTGTTGCTGGTAACTTGCCACCCAATTATGATGCTAATGCCCGCTGCGATTTCCATTCAGGTGCTCCAGGGCACACCACCAAAAAGTACTGGGCATTTCAAAATAAGGTGCAGGATCTGATAGATGCTAAAGCAATCAACTTTTCTCCACCTCCTAATGTTATCCAGAACCCTATGCCGGACCATGACGGGGCAAATGTGCAGGCCATTGAGGATGGAAAGAGGTTGAACTTGGTGACAGATATCAATCGGGTGAAGACTTCATTATTGGTAGTGAAATATCGTCTGCTGAAGGGACAGGTGTTCCCGGGTTGTGACCGAGATTGTTTGGAATGTATGGGTCAAGATAATGGTTGTGACAGACTGAGGATTGGTTTGCAAAATCTGATTAGTGAAGGCCGTTTACAGTTTGACCGTGTTGTGGAAGATAATGACGAGGTGTCAGTTGTGACAATTTATTATACCCCTGCTGAAATTCAGGTACCTACAAGGGCAGCTCCTGTAGCGTTTATTGTGCCAGAAAGATCCAGCCCTGTTACCATCACGGTGCCGGGGCCGGTTCCGTTTACCTCTGAGAAAGCAGTCCTATGGCACTATGGGGCGGATGTGTACCATGAGGGGAAGAAGCAGGAAGTTGGAACATCGGCTAGTTCGAATGTTGATAATGTGGGTGGTTTAGGCGGCTTTACCAGGAGTGGAAGGTTGTTTGCTCCACAAACTCTTCGAAGTGAAAAAGAAGTCGAGGCTGCGGCGAGGGCTAAAGGAAAACAAGTGGCTGAGAGTGTGCCCATGCCTGAAGCAGATCCCAAAATTACCTTCGACAGCGAGGTAGAGGAGTTTATGAGAATAATAAAGAAAAGTGATTACAAAATCGTTGATCAATTGAACCAGACGCCCTCAAAGATCTCAATTTTCTCATTACTGATGTGCTCTGATGCACACCGAGAAGCTTTGCTGAAGGTATTAAAGAGGGCTTATGTTCCGCAGGAAATTACTGTCAATCAGCTCGAGAGTGTGATTTCTAATGTCAATGTCAGCCATGGGTTGGGTTTCACGAGCCAAGATTTGACTTTTGAAGGTAGAAACCACAACAAAGCTCTGCATATTACAATGGAGTGTAAGGGCGCGGTGTTGTCCCACGTGCTGGTAGACACTGGTTCTTCGTTTAATGTCTTGCCTAAGAAGGCGCTGATGAAGCTGGAGGTTGATGGATTGATTTTGAGGCCGAGTGATCTGGTTGTCAGAGTGTTTGATGGGTCGAAATGATCTATATTCGGTGAAGTGGAATTACCTGTGCAAATTGGACCTCAAGTGTTCAAGTCTACATTCCATGTGATGGATATACAGCCTACTTATAGCTGTTTATTAGGTCGCCCATGGATTCATGCGGCCGGGGCTGTTACATCCACATTACATCAGAAGCTGAAATACGTGTTTGAAGGACAAGTAGTAACTGTGTGTGGTGAAGAGGACACTTTTGTCAGTCACTTGTCCACATTCAAGTATGTTGAGATGGATGGGGAAATCCATGAAACGCTTTGCCAGTCGTTCGAGGTAGTGAATATCAATAAAGTGCCTGAATCTTCTCCTACACCAGCTAGAGCCAGCACGTCAATTTCTTCTTATAAACAGGTCGTCGAGGTTGTTAGAGCAGGTAATGCCCAGGGTTGGGGCAAGCTGATCAAGACACCAGTGAAAGAGGACAAGTTTGGTATTGGCTACCAACCATCTCTGGATTCGGATGCAAAGTACAAGGGACCCATCAATTTCAGTAGTGGTGGAATCATATATCCAGATTAATTTTGTGCGACTGCAGAGGATGGCATCGACAGTGATTGTGACTTGGATAATTGGGTACGCCCACGTGTTTCAGGACAACAATTGTAAAACTGGTTCGCTGAGGAAATCATTCAAGTTACTTTTTAAACAGAGTAATTTTCTTTGTTTTTCTCTAATCATCATGCATGTTAAAATCTTGCGCTCTGCCCAAGGCATATAGATTCATCTGTAGGGCCACACATTTTCATTTGCAATTTTTAATCATTAATAAAGGACGTTTTACATTCAAATTTTGTTCCCTGTCTTTCATCTTTTATTTTTGCACAAAAACGTTAAAAATGGAAATGTCTTGTTTTCTTTTTATTTTACTAAAATAAATTCTAAAATAAAGCATGAACCCACTCGTGCAGACTTGATCCTCCGGATTCCACTGATAACAGTTCTGCTATGGCCATTTATGACTTTGAAAAACCGATTTATCAAGCCGAAGAAGAGGATGAGGAAGACCGTAAACTCCCTGAAGAATTAGCCAGATTGTTAAAACAGGAGGAAAGGGTCATTCAGCCTCATCAAGAGACCATAGAGATAATCAATATTGGTACTGAGGATACTAAGAAAGAGATCAAGATCGGAGCCAACCTGCAGGCAGATGTGAAGAAAGCCTTGATTGAAATGTTGTGTGAATATGTTGATATCTTTGCTTGGTCTTATCAGGACATGCCAGGGTTGGATACCGATATTGTTGTACACAAGTTGCCTTTGAGAGAAGAATGCCCGCCAGTCAAGCAGAAGCTTCGCCGGACCCGTCCTGATATGGCCATGAAATCAAAGAAGAAGTTCAGAAGCAGTGGGATGCCGGTTTTCTTGCTGTAACCAGTTATCCTCCTTAGGTTGCCAACATCGTGCCTATGCCAAAGAAAGACGGAAAGGTCAGAATGTGTGTTGATTATCGGGATCTTAACAGAGCAAGCCCGAAAGATGATTTTCCACTGCCTCACATCGACGTACTGGTTGATAATACAGCTCAGTTTTCAGTGTTCTCATTCATGGACGGTTTCTCCGGGTACAATCAGATCAAGATGGCACCTGAGGATATGGAGAAGACCACGTTCATTACCCCATGGGCTACATTCTGTTATAAAGTGATGCCTTTTGGGTTGAAAAACGTAGGGGCAACGTATCAGCGGGCAATGGTAACATTATTTCATGATTTGATTCACAAAGAGATCGAATGCTATGTGGATGATATGATTGCCAAGTCGCGAACAGAAGAAGAACACCTGATTAACTTGAAGAAGTTATTTGAAAGGTTGAGAAAGTTCCGTTTGAGGTTGAATCCGAACAAGTACACTTTCGGGGTGCGTTCTGGAAAGATGCTGGGTTTCATCGTAAGTGAAAAAGGGATTGAGGTCGATCCTGCTAAAATGAAAGCAATACAAGACATGCCTGAGCCGAAAACAGAAAAAGAGGTTCGTGGTTTTCTGGGTAGATTGAACTACATTGCAAGGTTCATATCTCACCTAACAGCCACGTGTGAACCAATATTCAAACTGCTAAGAAAAGATCAAACGGTCAGGTGGAATGACGATTGCCAAGTGGCATTCAATAAAATAAAAGAATACTTGCAGGAACCTCCAATTTTAATGCCTCCGGTTCCAGGGAGACCTTTGATAATGTACTTGACAGTGCTTGAAGAGTCTATGGGTTGTGTTCTCGGTCAACACGGCGAGACAGGCAGGAAAGAGCATGCTATCTACTACCTGAGCAAAAAATTCACTGACTGCGAGTCCCGATACTCAATGCTTGAGAAGACATGCTGTGCACTGGCATGGGCTGCTAAACGACTGAGGCAGTATATGCTCATGCACACGACTTTGTTGATTTCCAAAATGGATCCAGTCAAGTACATTTTCGAGAAACCAGAACTGACAGGCAGAGTTGCACGGTGGCAAATGGTTTTGACAGAATATGATATCTAGTATACTTCTCAGAAAGCCATCAAAGGAAGTATCCTATCAGACTATCTTGCACAACAGCCGATTAATGATTACCAACCCATGAAATTTGATTTCCCTGATGAGGACATCATGTTTCTCAAAGTTAAAGACTGCGAGGAACCACTCCCAGAGGAGGGGCCAGACCCTGAATCCAAATGGAGTTTGATGTTTGATGGGGCCGTCAACATGAATGGATGTGGAGTTGGAGCAGTTCTTATCACGCCGGAGGGTGTTCATATGCCCTTCACTGTCCGAGTAACTTTCGGATGCACCAACAATGAAGCAGAGTATGAAGCTTGTATAATGGGGATTGAGGAGGCGATTAATTTGCGAATTAAGACCCTCGATGTCTTCGGTGATTCAGCTTTGGTAATCAATCAAGTGAATGGGAACTGATACACGCACCAGACACATCTGATTCCATATAGAGATTATACGAGAAGACTATTGACGTTTTTCACAACAGTAAAGCTGTATCATATTCCTCGAGATGAGAATAAGTTTGTTGATGTCTTGGCCACATTGTCTTCTATGATCAAAGTGCAAAGGTGGAACCATGTACCCAAGATTGATGTGTCTCATCTTGACAGACCTGCATTTGTGTTTGCTGTTGATGCAACGTCCGATGATAAGCCGTGGTTTCATGACATCAAGTGTTTTTTGAAAAGTCAGGAGTACCCGCCTGGGGCATCTACCAAAGATAAGAAGACTTTGAGGAGATTGTCTGGTAGCTTCTTCCTGAACTAAGATGACGTGTTGTACAAACGGAATTTTGACATGGTTCTGCTCAGATGCGTGGATAGACACGAAGCAGACCTGTTAATGCAAGAAGTGCATGAAGGCTCTTTCGGTACCCATGGCGGAGGACATACAATGGCAAAGAAACTATTGAGGTTGGGGTATTATTGGTTGACGATGGAGACAGATTGGTGCAAGTACGCCCGCAAATGTCACAAGTGCCAGATTTATGCAGACAAAGTGCATTTGCCTCCGAATCCGTTGAGTGTCATGTCCTCTCCTTGGCCCTTTACAATGTGGGGCATTGACATGACCGGAAAGATTAAGCCTACTGCTTTAAACGACCATCGTTTCATCTTGGTCGCCATAGATTATTTCACGAAGTGGGTTGAAGCAGCATCTTATGCCAACGTCACTAAGCAGGTGGTAGCTCGTTTCCTGAAACGGGATATCATTTGTCGATATGGAGTGCCCGAGAGAATTATTACTAATAATGGTTCTAATTTCAACAACAAAATGATGGCTGAGCTGTGCTGGGACTTCGAAATTGAACATCACAATTCTTCTCCGTATCGCCCGAAGATGAATGGCGCTGTTGAGGCGGCCAATAAGAATATTAAGAAGATTGTGCAGAAAATGGTTGTCGCATATAAAGATTGGCATGAGATGCTACCATTCGCCTTGCATGGGTACCGAACGTCAGTACGCACGTCTATTGGGGCAACACCATTCTCACTTGTGTACGGTATGGAGGCAGTCCTACCGGTTAAAGTTGAGATTCCATCCCTTAGAGTCATGATGGATGTCAAATTAGACGAAGCTGAATGGGTTCGCGCCAGGTTTAATCAGTTGAGCCTTATTGAAGAGAAACGACTGGCAGCTGTGTTCATGGGCAGTTATACCAACGAAGGATGAAACGGGCATTTGATCAGAAGGTGCGTCCTCGGGTTTACAAAGTCGGAGATGTAGTACTCAAAAGGATCCTTCCTCCTAGTACAGATCACAGGGGCAAATGGACTCCCAATTATGAAGGTCCATTCGTGGTTAAAAAGGTCTTCTCGGGCGGAGCCTTATTGCTTACAACCATGGATGGCGAAGACTTTCCATCCCCTATTAACTCAGACGCAGTCAAAAAATACTTCGCATAAATAGACCCGCTGGATAAAAAAAAGAGAGAGTCCAGGCAAAAAAGGGCATCCCGGTGAACCATAAAAACAGAATAAAAAGGTTCGGCCAAAAATTAGGGATATATAAAAAAAATTGTACACCCGGTAAGTTGAAAACCCGAAAGGGCAACTTAGGCAAAAAGGGGTATCCCGGTAGATTGAAAACCCGAAAGGGCGGTCCATGCAAAAGAGGGAGTTAAGCGAACGATTGCGGTCTGAGTTATTTGTACTCCATCACCGTTTTAGCAACTGACATTCCAAAGGATAGGAATCGGTCCAATCACTCCTCAGAAGGCAAGGTCGGGGAGTTTTGAAGACATACTGGCTATAGCAGAATCGAAACTCAGTAGAATGCCATTTTCACATTGCCATTAGGATAGTTTCTTTTCTCAATTTACAGCAATCTCCTCTTTCCAGGGTTGGCTTCCGAATGTATTTTCCGATTTCAGGCATTTTTCAATAAATTGAATTTCAGTCAAAAGCTTCTTATCTTGTTTTTACTGCTTTGTTTGCAAAACGTCTGAATTTTTGATAAAACATTGCATTTGAAAACATTGTGGCCTTACAATAACATGCGCAGAAAAACATTTAAAATCACTTTGAATGTTGAGTAATCCTGGATGGTGGATTCAAACCATGCAATATCCTGGGGCATGTGTGCGTATTCTTTTGTTGCAGGTAACAGGTATAAGCCTTTTCAAGAGCATGGGTCAATTTCTTCCAGACAAGTAATCACTTATCCCTAAGTTCATGATGCTGGGGCAACCATATTCAGGAAAGGGTTTTCATGTCACCCTTTTGTTGCAACTTTTACTGATTGAGTCCATTAATCAGCTGACGGTCGCTCACGACGTTTCAATATTGACAAATTAATTTCCACTGGGTACCGTTGTATCCTATTAAGTCAATTCTCCCATTCAGAACTTCTAACAGTTACAAGCTTTTCTGTGTCGATAACGGTTGCAAATTCCCCAGTAGAGTTGCTTCGCAGACCTCGCAGTTAATGTTCAAGACTCAATGAGTGTCCAGGAGTTTGAAGATGCCAAATCTTCTGTAAAATCCTCTTGGGACGATTTCTTTAGATCAACCGCGTAATCTGGGGAAAAAGTGAGTTTGCGACCCTCCCAAGCATGGGGCATCGTGAAATCCCTCTGACAAGATGTTCCAGATCTATTATCTCCAGTAGAGTGACCTCTCAATTATTGTATTTTTAGCTCAAGTCTCGGCATTTGCTTAAGAGTTTAAAGATGCTTGGTCTTCTGTAAAATCCTCTTAAGGGGCATCCCCAGCATGAGACGCTTTGAAGCAGTTTTCCCCAGCAGAGTTTGTTGTAAATCCATTATCCCCAGTGGAGTCGTCAAGCGGAAGGTTTGCCTAGCATGGGACATTGTGGCTCTTATTCTAAGCTCAACAGCTTTGTTCCTCAACAGATTACCGTGCATTTTCTTTGTGTTTCCCCAGCAGATCTCTAGGGACTCTTTCCTAGCATGTCGGAACAGAATGTCTTCTAACCAGGATTTGCGTATCCCCGACGGAGTAGGTCCCGTCCCCAGCAAGACCGTGTCCCCGGCAGTTTATTCTCAGCGAGAAGAGACTGTAAATTCATTGCTTAGCAACCAGGGCTAAATACTGTTGTATCCCCACAGAGTTCGGCATTGAATCTTGTTAGTAATACTCCCCAGCTGAGTTGTTCTTTCTCCCCGCAGAGGTTTAGCAGATCAACAGAATCTCTTCCTCAGTAGAGTGTTAGTACATTCTTTCCCCAGCCAAGTCAGAAAGTTTTCATTCTTCCAGCGGAGTTGCTATGATCAGAATTCATCCCCAGGCAGATGAAATAATTCCTGGAAAAGTCATCACTCCCCTATATCTCAAAGTCTAATTTATTTTTGGCAAGCGTGTCAATTTGGAGCAGACGGATTGTTCAGTCATATTGATCATTGTTCCTCAGCAGAGTCAGCAGGGATGTCTGATATGTATGCAGAGCGTAATCCAGTGTTGAATTTTTGCAAAAGTCCACCCGCGGTGTGGCCAATCAGTAGTCAACTGACTGCATCCAAAAGGCATCTTTCAAAAGTCCACCCGCAGCGTGGCCCATCGGCATTTGTCCGGTTTTATTCGAAAGATAAAGCAAAGTCCAACCGCAGATTGGTAAAAGTCCATCTTAGGGTGGTAAATCAGCAAAGTCTAACCGCAGATTGGCAAAAGTCCATCTTAGGGTGGCAAAGCAGGGTAAAGTCCAACCGTAGATTGGCGAAAGTCCACCCGCAGTGTGGCAAGCCAGTAGTCGTCTGGCGTCGTTTAAAAGACATTCTTAAAGTCCACCCGCAGTGTGGCAAGCCAGTAGTCGTCTGGCGTCGTTTAAAAGACATTCTTAAAGTCCACCCGCAGTATGGCAAGCCAATAGTCGTCTGGCATCGTACAAAAGACATTCTTAAAGTCCACCCATAGTGTGGCAAGCCAGTAGTCGTTTGGCGTCATTTAAAAGACATTCTTAAAGTCCACCCGCAGTGTGGCAAGCCAGTAGTCGTCTGGCGTCGTACAAAAGACGTTCTTAAAGTCCACCCGCAGTGTGGCAAGCCAGTAGTCGTCTGGCGTCGTTTAAAAGACATTCTTAAAGTCCACCCGCAGTGTGGCAAGCCAGTAGTCGTCTAGCATCGTACAAAGGACATTGTTAAAGTCCACCCGCAGTGTGGCAAGCCAGTAGTCGTCTGGCATCGTACAAAAGACGTTTTCCAAGTCCATCTGCAGTATGGCAAGCCAGTAGTCGTCTGGCATCGTTCAAAAGACATATCTCCAGTGTTATGGTTACCATCAGAGTTTTATCTGAGCAGAGTTCACGTGATTGGGTTTATATCCCTTTTCTTCTTCTCCACAGAGTGCAAATTTTTGGTTATTTTTCGGTATTCAATCCCTCCATACCTTGAAAGTCTGAAAGCAATCGCTATCATCCATTCAGGTCTACAGTGATTGAATAGGGGCAGTTGTAATACCCCAAAATTTGCCCTCTCATCTTTCATATCATTTAGCATATACTTTCATTGCATTGCATTACATTCAAGTCATACTGATAAAACATTCATATAAGTTGCATAGGGCATGTGATCAGTTGATTTCAGAGTATTGATCATCCAAAGCAAGAGAGCAAGAGCCAAGGGTCTCCCAACAAGCCTCAAAGGTCTCTTACATCATATGTCATCTCATTTGATCTCACAAGTCATTGGAAGATGGGAGTTCATCATCTCCTAGCAAAAGCAGTCCAAATTAGGGTTTTGAGTTCAAGCAGTTTCCTGATGAAATTTTGGTTCAAACTTGATCTCAAAGTCTTCTACATTATGCCAAGTATCTAAGGATGGAAGATTGCCCTTTGGTTCATTTCAGAAGGTTTTCAATTGGTCAGTTGCTTGAGAATCAAGAAATCAGGAGAAAGTCAACTGTGTAGAGGAAAAAGTTAACTCCTGACTTTTTGAGGCCAATTTCATGTTCCACATGCCCAATATGTTCATTGATGAAGATTTGATCAAGAAAATCCAAGAGGTTCATGGAAAAATCAAGAAATCACAAAACTGCCCAAAATAGAAACTTAAGGTTTCTAAAAATGGCAAGTTTGGACCATTTTGCACTCCAATTCAAAGCATTCTTTCTTCAGGATAAAGGCTCCAAACTTCAGGCCTAAGTTGAGCTAATTAAAGATCACATTCTGAGGTTCAAATCCATAGCAAGAACATCTCCATTGGATCAAAATTGAAGGATTTATGATCAATCAAAGTTTGACAAAATCAAGGCAAAAACCAGGTCATGACAAGGTAATTCCAAGGCGCCCGACCATAATTTCATCAAACAGGTGGTGTGCCAAATGTCAAGCTATTTTTCTCAATGAAGAAGGCTTCAAATGAAAAAATGTTGAACACCAATCTTGTTCATCTCCATGCCCTCTACAACTTTCATGTTTATCACCTTTTCATCTGGTCAAGGGATTAAGAGTTATGGGAGGTCAAAGTGAAGGTCTCCAAGCTGAATTTGCCTTGGGCCATTGGCCAGGCACGTGCGACATCCAACCAAGACACAAATCTAGTTTGACACCAATGTCTTTGGAGGCATTTTCAAACCATTTTAAAGATTCATTTCAACTTGTAATCAACATCAACAATGTTCTATGTCATGTCCTCTCTTCAATGCATCCAAGACCATATCAAATCATACATCATACATGAAGCAATTCCTCCTCAAAGTCATCAACTTGAACATGAGGTTAGGGCTGGCAAAATAGAAAAGGATGGTATTAGTTCTTGTTGTTATTGATTCAGTTCACACGCACGGGATACACACATTACATTTTACTTCATTTGGCCATACATAACTCTTACAATTCATGCACATACATAGAGCCATACACCAAAGAGGAAAATGATAAACTTTTTCTACAAGTCTTGCTGCAGCATCATACATGCACATCACCATCCTTCATCATCCTCACCATAAGTGACAAAAACTTCTCCACACATGAACAAAAGCCCAACCCGTGCCAATAACAACCTAACTCAGTCAGTTAACTCACAACTCAGTTAACTGACTCATTCTAACTTGAGTTCTAACCATCAACCACACTAGTTAGAACTTAACCATGAGTATATAATCTTCATTCTAACATAATTTGGGAGAGAACAATTCATTTTCTCACATTTCACAAATCACTCTCTGAAAACTCTCTCTGAATTCTCTCTCTCTTTGCACGAGTTCGTCCATATTTCATCATCATCATCATCAATTGTTCATCATTGCTCAAGAACAAGCAAGAACAAGATCAATTCCTCAAGTGTAGCAACTTTTCCAGTTTGAATTTCCATCTGTTTTCTTCAAGATCTCAAGCATTAGAGCATTTAATTTGCTCTTTGGAAGATCAAGAGCAAAGGATTCTCCTCTCTGGTTTCTTGTGATCTAAGTAGCTTCAACTTCAGGTTTGAACTTCAAATTCTCTCACACGATTTCTACTATTTAAGCTGTTTTTATGTTGATTATAACTTAATAGAAGCAATGTGAATGATCCAGCTAGTGATAGGCACCTTAAGTGCTTAGATTCAAATTATAGGGCAAAATGTTGGTGCTCGACTTTCTCTGTACATGCATGATCTGTGAAAACTAAGTGTGGATTTGTGTTCCTTTTGACTTCAGCTTCATTTTGATATAAGGCATGTGTTTTTTTGATGACCTGAAAATGTAGCCTCGCCGGAGACTCACCGGAGAAGACGACCGGAAGTCTTCTCCGGTCACCTGATTCTTGTTCAGGTCAAAACCCTAGCTGTTGCTTACTTTAAAACGTGGTCGTACGATTTGGTTGATCCAACGCATGATAAGCTGCCAGCGCATAAATGAGGCTCGTGCCTCTCACGTGATTCTCTCTCTCAAAGCTGACTTTGACTCATCTTGTGTGTGCGCGTGCTTGTTAATTACTATGTGCATGTCTTCTGATTCAATGGATCTGATTACTTTGATGATTGATTTTGATTGAATGCATCATGTGGCTGTGAGTGAGTCATCTATTGATTGAGTATCCACTATAATTCCATGTGCCACGCGCGTAGTGGACTGGATTTAAAATTGCTTTTCACACACCTCTTTTGTGAGCCCAAACCATTTTCAACGTGCTTCTTGCTAGCTGTATACCCCCTCCTTCATTCATTCATATTTTTTTATTTTTTTATTTTCATACGTGTTTCATTTTCTTTTATTAAAAATACCAAATCATTCCCAAAAATTCCATAAAAATTTATTTAGCATCATAACACATTTTAATAATTTTCCCTGTTTTTTAATTCTGATTTTAATATTTTTTGCTCGTATTTTTATGATTTCCTTTTATTTTCTTTTTAAATGACTTTCTTCATGATACTTGTGCATTGTCCAATTTCTTTTGCATAGTTCTAAAACAATTTTGCATCCAATCTTTTTGCCATGTTTGAATAACATCTTGAGACATCTAAAAACATTTTGGGTAGATTTTTAAAGTCATTTTTGCATAATATTTGAACCATTTCTTTGTGCATCCTTCTTCTTGACATAATGGGACCTTGAACCCTCATTTGAACTAGTTTTCTTCTTGAATATTTTTGTGAGCTTTTGATACATGTTTAGGTTCTGAATTAGGTACTTTGTGACTTAATTTCATATTTTTTTCAAACCTTCTTCTATTTTTGCATTGCTTGTTTATTATAAGTCACATTTGTGAATGTTCTCTTAACTTTGCAATCTTGTTTGACTAGGAGGCACTTGTGCCATTGCATTAGGACTTGTGTGATCATTTTATAGGTCATTTTTTAGATATTATAGGTCATCCATGTTAGATTATAGGTCATTTGTCGTTTAATTTTGGTTCATAAATGTTTGGTGCTTATGTGAACTAAGTTTGACATAATTGTGTGCATCTTCTCCTATGTGCCTTAACTTGTTTTATTTGCATCTTTGTGACACCATTATTGCATTCTAATATGATCAAGCATATCGTACAATTCTGACTTGCATCCATTTGCATTTCATTTCATATTCTTTTTTTCAACTTTGACTTGCATTACAAGTATGCCAAATCTTTTGAACTTGAACATTGTTTGAACTTCTTTTCATCTTGTATTCTCTTCTTGAATCATTGCAGTCATGCTTTGTATGAAGCGTCCATATACATTCATATGCACTCTAATATGTCATTCACTTCTGAATTTGACATTTCTTCAAGCATACATTCATGTTTGTATGCCATATGCACTCATACTTCATCTTTAGTTCATAACTTGAACTTGTGTGAATTTTTGGCATCTTTCTTGACATAGTTTGACATTGTTAGGTACCTTAGCCTTAGTTGAATACCTTTAGACATAGCTACTGACTTTAGAAGTCCTTGGACACTTAGAATCCTTTACCTTTAGACTTAGGCCTTGTTTGAACCCTAGTTTCATTTTATAGGTTATTTGATGCTTAATTGTCTTCTTTCTTTTACTTATGCTTTCATATTCAATTGTTTAGCTAAATTTTGATTGTAGGGGCTAATGGTAAGTTGAGTGTGTGGATATGCTTCCACACATACTTTCTTCCCTCATCTTTTTAATACTTTCTCTTTTGTGTTTGTGCAAAGCATTTCAATACTTTCTTTGTTCAACTTCTTTCTTCTCCCTCTTGGTTCATAACTCATCTTCTATCTTAGAAGTGAGTTATGTCACCTCTTCTTCTTCTTCTCTTTTTTTAGACTTAGGGTTCTCATACCAAACTTAACCCTTAGGAAATCCAAGCATGATAATATTAGGGTGAGTCTTAGTCCCCTTTAGTCTTTACCTTTGTTTCTTTTGAGTCTCTCTTCTTCTCACTTCAAAACAAAAAGTAAAAACACTTAATAAAGGAAAAACATATATTGCATTTGAGCCTTTCATGTGAGAATAAGATAGTGAGGGGTATTCTCTCCCTTTCTTAGAATGTTTAGCATACGTCCCGTCTTTGGTCGATATGCGAGGCATTCGATCCTACGTGAAAGACTTACATGCAATATGGGTTATACACACCAATAATCAAATTACTTCTTTCTAAAATACAAAAACAAACAAATTCTCTTCTCATCTCCTTCATTATATTCCTTAAGGACTCGTCATGTCCGTTCTACCATAAACAGGTAATGCCTAAGTCTCCATACAGCGAGCTGCAACACCTAACTGATGGGACGCGCACTCTGACGTTTCCATAAAAAAAACACAGACAAAGCAACCCTTGTTGAGACGAACTACATTTGCTCTGATTCTTCTTTCTCGTCTGATTGAAGATACGTAGGCACGAGATGCGATATCTCGACGAACAACCTTCCCCGTAGTCCGTCGAACTACGTTGACTCTGACTTTTCCATTGCACTGAGGGAATACGTAGGCCTAGGACAACGATAATGTCCTATCGAGTCACTTCTTTCCTTTTTCCCCTTCTCCTTTCTATCTTTCATTTCCAGTTCTCCAGTTAACAGTTGATTTCCAGCTCCTACACCCTTTGATCGAAACAGCAAGCGTGGATCCCGTCGAGTACGACGGACGTGAAGGGGTGCGATAACCTTCCCTTCACGTAACCGACTCCCTTACCCTTTCTCTTTGGTTCGGAGACCTCGTTCTTTCCTTTCTCCCGGGTTTGTGCAGCATTACCCTTCCCTTTCTTTGGGATAAAAATGCCTGGCTGGCGACTCTCTTTCTTTCTTCCCTGCCACTTTCGCGTTTGTACCTGGATGAAAATCCTGGGAGCGACAATTAGTCATTAGGCATTATTTCTTTCTGTTTGCATTTTTCTTTGATTGTATTGACTGTTTGCTTTCGAACTTTATTTGTACTTTCATGGTTAATTTTAATGAAATGAGCATTGTAATGTTTTGATTCAATTTATTTACATCCATTGTGTGCATCTTTATGCTTTCTTTTTCACAAAACAAAAATGTATCTCCTATTCACTTTCTTTATCAAGCTTTTGTTTATACAAAGATTGGAGAGAGGATGATGAAACGAAATACCCAAAATTGTTGAATTGTATACTTTTAATTAAAACCTGGCTGATAATGTACAAGCATTGATTCAACTCCCAAACACAGGAGAAATAAGGAAGTTAATCCCTTGTCAACCCTTTGAGCCTAGAAGTTAGAGTTTCTTTCTGTATGAAAAAACCCGCAATCTTAACATGGGGATGAGTAGTTCTCAGTTAATTTGACTGTGTATTTAAACACAAGAGAATCATTCAAGACGCCTTCCAATAAAGGTTACAATCACAAGCTTTCCTTCGCACACATCAAAGAACTGTCGAAGATGTCTTTCAAATCCAAAGCCAATGATGGTTCACCGTAATCATTAAGCCAGGTAGTCATTATCTTTAAAAAAAAAGAGAAAAAAATCCAATGAAAAGCTCGCTAAGTTAAAACCTATGAAGGAGACTTAGGCAAAATTGGGGCATTCTGCTGACTGTAAGCTCAAATGACACAGTTTAGGCAAAAGTTAGGTCTAACAAAAGATCAATTAAGAGGTTACCAAAATCCTCAAAGATAAAACGAGTTGACTGAGGTCCTCATAAAAAAACAAAAAAATGTTGTAAGAAAAAGTAACTGCCATTTCAAAAATCCCTTGGCCCTTGAGCCATCATCATAACAGTGTTGCAATTCCAAAATCTCTTGGAACCTGAATGCATAGGTTGAATTAACTAAACATAGGACTGAAGATCACCACGAAGAATGGGTTGGGTACAAATAAACTTTGAGCCTATATCCTTTGTTTAAAAAACTATGAACCAGACCACGTTACAACCCTCAAAAGACCTAATTGAAGTCAGGTTTCTTTTGAAAGCATACTACAGCAAGGTTGCGTAAATTGACTCCTAAGTTTCTTTCCAATCATTTATTTTGATGCCATACCTTTGCTTTCTCTTTCATTTTGAATGTCTAAACCAACGTGTTTTGACAAGTGGTTCATTTGCTATACATCAATAATATCATTCCAAAAATTATTTTTGATTTCAAAATTGCATGAGCTTTGGATTAAAATTACCATGAATGAATGAATTTATTTGCAGACAAACTTTCCTCATCAAGAAATTTCAAACAGGTGAGAAACTTGGTCAGTGATCCTATCAGGGGCACATTACTTCCAGATCCTGTTGTGAATTAGTTCAAGATTTGTTGTTCAGTGCAAGTTATTCTCATAATTGGTTAACCAGAAGATCTCTTTCAAGACCCATATTGAGTTTAGCCTTCTCAACATCCATTTCAAGAACTGAAGCCATGATCAGTTTATTCTCAATATTCATTTCAAGAACTGAAGCCATGCTCGGTTTATCCTCAAAATTCGTTTCAAGAATTGAAGCCATGATCAATTTTTCCCCGCAGCAGTCAAACTGAAGCCATGATCAGTTTATCCTCATTAATTAATCAATCTGGAGTAGTCTTCTTCAAGAATCCTCAAGATGTTTTTCCTCAAAGGACCTTCAGCCTAATACAATTCATAAGTGTGATAGAGACTTGTTTAACATCTTCTCTCCAAGCAGAGTTGGTAGTGTTCCCTGTGTTGAAGAATCAGAGTTCCATTCTTCCCTCACAAAAGAGTTTATCCCACTTATCCCAATCACCTGCATTGCATGCATAAATTATTCATATATCATGCATAGAAAGATTTGCATAGCATGAAGTGTGTTTCGCGCTCATGTGCATTTCCCAAGGTTCTGTTTCTATCAACATCTTACCTTGTGATCAAAGTCTAACTTACTTGGCGCCTACCAAAAATGTTTACCTATCTTTTCATTCAGTGTCATTCCTGGATGATGTTGTTTCCCTGTGCATCTAGTGTTGTTGTTAGATGTTTGTCATCTTTCATTCCAGTGCTATTCCTATATTTGTTATTTTTCACTCCAGTGCCATTCCTTGATGTCTATCTCTTTTGATCTCCAGTGTCATTCCTAGATATCTTGTTCCTCTTATTTCTCCCAGTGATATTCCTGGAAGTTTTGCCTCTCTTATATAATCCCCATCAATTTTCTTTGATATCTTTCAGTGCCATTCCTGAAAGTTTGATCTGTTCATTCAGTGTCATTCCTGGTTGAGTTTTCTCCTTTACTTTCAGTGCCATTCCTGAAATTACTTTCTCACTTTATCCAATGCCATTCTTGGATAATTCTGATGTATTTTCCAGAACTTTTCTCACTTCATCCAATGCCATTCTTGGATGTTGAGATTCCTTTTATCCAATGCCATTCTTGGATATCTCTTCCTCAACTGAGTCCAATGTTATTCTTGGATATCTTTGATGTTTACCCTTGTCATCCAATGCCATTGTTGGACGTCCCCAGTGAAGTTTTTCAAATGGAAGTTTATTTCCATCCAATGATATTCTTGGATGTTGATTGATATATCGTCGGTTGAGTTTGTCTATGTCCAATGCTATTCTTGGATGTCTCTGATGTTTGGTGTTACCCTATTCAATGCCATTCCTGAATGTTGTAGTTCCTTTCATCTAATGCCATTCTTGGATATCTTATCCTCAATAGAGTTTTTTTCACCTCCATTCAATTCTATTCTTGGATGAAGCTGTTGTTTTACTTGTTGTTGTCCAATGCCATTCTTGGACATCTATTGGCATACTCTTATCTCGTTTGTAGTTTCCATTCAATACTATTCTTGGATGTCACTACTCGTCTTTCCAGTGTCTTGTCCCTCTCTTTCCAACTATTGATGGATACTTCTTGTCACCTTGACAGATCTCAAGAAATAGCTTGTGTTCCTCAACGTGTCTTTTCATGTCATCTCACTCAATCTACCGTAAATCCCTTGTTTTAAGCTTCCTCGCAGAGTGTTTTATCCTTTCCATTCATATCATCTTGTGACATCTTAGAGCTAAAAATTTGGTTTTCTGTATTTAAGTATCTTCCATCTTGTCGAGACGAAATTTTCAACCTTCATATCTCCTGATAGAAGAAACTTAAATAGGGGCAACTATTGTGCCCTAATTTTTACCCCTAAGATTTCTCACATCTCATATTGCATCTTTGCATCACAAACAAGATCATGCTTTTGTTCATCTTCCCTCTCATATTTGGGTTTATAACTTGCAGGGATCACTGAGGATCTGTGTGTTTCTTATTTGCCTTTATTTGCTTATGTTTACTAACTTTTAATTAAAAACCAAAAATATGTTTGTTTTCCTTTTACTAACTTTTCAGGAAGAGATTGGGATCAAGAATTATGCCAAATACCAGTTCCTCAGCTCAAATGAAATTCATCTGAACAAAGTTAAAGTTGATCTGCAAATAATTCAAAATTATTTAATCAAAGAGTTTTCCAAGATTTGATTGTTTATTATTCAAGAGACTCTAAGGTTCATGTGCTTATTTCCATGCCTTCTTTGACAAGACAAACATCGAGCCAGAGCAAGAACAATCCAGCCAATAGGGCATTTTTCAAGTTTTTCAACTGTGCAATCGATTAAACCATTGGTCAAATCGATTGAACCATGCATTTTTTGCCTAGATTTTGAAGTTTTTAGCAGTGCAATCTATTTGCGCTACAGTGCAATCGATTGCACAAGGGCATAATTGGCCAAAATCAGCATTTTTCAAATTTTGAAGCATTTGGCACCGATTTCATCATTTGAGAATATTCTAGATCACCCAAAAATAATTCCTCTACATAATCACAATTAACTCCCACTATACACCCTCATTAATCACCACTTGATCTTGATTTTGCCTCCAAATTCAAATTATAAGCCTAACTTTGGTTCCAAACCAAACTCCAAGCCACCAAAATACCCAAGACTAAACTCTATAAATAGAGTCTTTATTTCATTTATTCTACAAGCTTTTGATAGCCAAATTCACCTTGTCAAAATTCTTTATGACTCTCTCAATTTTCTCCAACTACCAAATTTACCAAAGCTCTTTCATTCATTGAAAGTCAGTAAGTTCATCATTAGAACTTACTAATCTTTGAGCTGAACCTCCATCCTTTCATTTTTTCATCATCAATTTCTGTAGATCAAGGCTTTGGAGTGTGGTTCTTGGAGTTGATTTGAAGAATTTTCAGATTTGAAGTGGTAAACTCTTGATCCACCATTGTTGTTCTTGATTCATCCTCCTCAATGTGATCTATTGTTGATTCTTGTTGCTTGATCTTTGGATCTTTCAAATTGTGATCCATTGGTGTTATTTGCTGTTGTTTTACTTGAATTTTCGTGCTCAATTGCATCCTTGATCATGAAGTGTTTGAAGAAATGATTGATCATGGTTTTGCCTTATAAATGCTGATTTTATTGCTGTTTGGCAGTGTACAATCGATTTGCACTACAGTGTAATCGATTTCACAATGTATTTTTGGTCAGAATTGCTGATTTTCTGTTGTGCAATCGATTTGCACACTGGTGCAATCGATTTGCAGATTGCAGACTGTGATTTCTTACTTTGTTTTGGGACTGTTTTGGTTCCTTTTCTTTCTTCTTCCATTTCCTTTTGTTCTTTGCCTTAGATTACATATTTGTGTGGTTCAATTAGGCATTTCTTCATCTATTTCTCATTTTCTTTAGATCGATGAAAATCTTTGATATCTTTGGAACTTATTTTAAGTTCTTGATGAAGATGAGATCATTACCTCTTTTCTTTTCGTGCGGTATTGCTTTCGGAGAGTGATCAACATATCACTTCTCTAGCATGCATTAGCACTAACATTGTTATTGACCTGCCTCCCCTAGTATGATCTTCCTCATTGATTGTGCTACGATTGCTTAGCATAGCTCTACATGTGTCCCGTATCGGAAAATGATCATTCGTGGCCCAAACTTATGTTTGCAAGCCCAAGGATGGTTGATTATGTGTCTTTTGGCTCAATACCCATGAGACTTGTTATTAGGAGGCTTTGGTCTTATCAACCCTCTAATGAGTTCTCATTAACCTTGACCTAAGTGCATTATTCAGTCATTATTGATCATTTGCTCTAACAACTAATCACTAACTTCTAACCTTACCTTTATGTTTCCTTCTTGCTCCCTACCTCTCTTTATTTTTATGTCATTATATCATATCATATCTTGTTTATACTTCCGTCATTTTCACTTTGTCCACTTAGACCATATGTTTATGCTCATGTCTTTTTCTCTTTGTCCACTTGGATCAAAAACAATAATAAAGGCCAAAACCTCTAAAAAACTTGTGCTTCTAATCTTGGACCATGGCAACTATCCTTTGCATTGGACATGGAATTTTGAACCTAGACCTTGGACTTTAATGCTATTCTTGGATCCTTGGACTTAGAACTAGGACCTTTTCCCTTTGCTTTGGAAGTATGGTTTGAAGACTTTGGAGCTTTGTACTTTTGCTTAGTTTATGGTGAAGATGGCTATAATTATGGTTAGATTTTTCTTATCCTTATCTTTTATCTTTATGCAATAGGATAGTCACTTATTCTCCACCCTTTCCTCAATTTTCAAATCTTCTCCCTTTTTCAAAACCTTATTGTTTTCAAAACCATAACCTCCTTCACAATAAACCTTGACTTTTGTCAAGTGATTTTTCAAACTTCCTTTTCTTTAATAAACGTCAATCAATGTTAACCATACTTGACCATTTCAAAAAACTTCAAAAGACATTCATACTCATTCAAACTCTTTTTGTGCCTTATGCACATTTTCTTTTAAAACTTTTTCATAAGTTTAGACATGAGTCATCTCTTTAAGCGGAACTATTCACTTGGAAATGACGAGTTGTCTTTACATTTAAAATCAACCATAACATACCTACTTTGTTATTTGTACCATGAACTACGAGGTTTTGATCCTATATTGTACTTTGTGGGTACGTAGGCATGAGGCGACAAGTCTCTCCAAACACAAAAATCTTAAAAAACAGTTTCTCTTCTCATCTCCCAAATCTCATTTCAAACAAACCTTTTCAAACCAAAAAGCGTAGATATTTCAAAGGGTTCCTATAGAGTACTATAGACGTTTTGGGTGCTAACATCTTCCCTTAGCGTAATCAACCCCCTTACCCAGTCTCTGTTCACTTGTTTTGTTTAGAACTTGTTTAGGTTTTGTTCGCTCTTTTTCCTTTCCTTTCGGATAAAATAAAAGTGCGGTGGCGACTCTTGCATTTTCGAGTTAAGTTAATCAATAGCTTACACTCACGATTTTTTCCGCTACACTAAGCTTTCATCAAGTTAAAAGAAGATAGAAAGATGCAGAACAAGAGTCAGTATAAACCAAGCACATTAAGTGCCAAAATATTTAGTGCATACCCCACAACAAAGAAAAGAAACATAAGCAAAATTCTTCAACACACAAAAACTTCAGAACCACAGAAACAAAACACTTCCAACAAAAACATCAGAAACAAATAATCAGATGTCTTTCGGGCCATCAGAACCATTAGAATCAGTACTCCCAGCTTCACCATCACCACTTTCCTTCCTTTTGTCATCACCAACAGTGTTACCCTCAGCTTCCTCCAGAGTCTTGATCAGCCTTTCAAATCTCAGTTTACTCTCAGTACTTGCACGAATCACTTCATCAAGCTCTTTGCAGGCCTCTTTCAACTCAGCTATCACACCACCCTTGGTTGTAGGCTTGCTCTCAGCAGAAGCAGATGTCAGAACAATGTCTGGGACATGTGTTCCTTCAAACAATTTGTAATGGAGAGATAAGGAAGGTCCCCTTTTATAGCCACCATCAATACTAGACAGAATCCCAGGATGTTGAGAAAGAATAATACCACATAGAAGTGAGGGAAATGCAATAGGCATTTCGATAGCACATGTTTCTCCATGTTTCAAGGTTTGATCAAAGATGTATGTACCATAGTCAAACACTTTCTTGGTACCCACATCATAAAGAAACTTCCATAAACTAGTTAAAATGGTTGAAATATGATTAGTTGGAACCCAATTAGCTGCACCAATTATGTGCAAAATAACATATTATGCACTTAGCTTCCCAGCAGAAAGCTTGCCCTTTCTAGGCCATTCCACCACATGGTTAGCAGTAATCTCCTTGAACACTTGATTATCAGTCACCTCCAACTCAGCCTATTCTTCTTCACTTCTTCCCAAATATCTATTAATGATAGCAGGGGAGAATTCAATACATCCTCCCCTAATAAACACCTTCCTAAAATCCTTACTCTTTCTATCAGCACAATCCAAGGAAATATTCATAATAAACTTCTTCACCAGAAGTTCATATCACTTAGCAAAACCAGACACTGTTTTAGTTATACCAGTAGCATGAATAATCTCCATAACCTCTTTGCATTCCATGATATATCTTCCCAAATCTCTTTCAAGAGCAACCCTTCTTTGATAGACATATTTCCATCTCTTTGCATTTTCAACAGAGTGAAAAGAGATGTTGTCAATAGGAGCATCAGGCACACTACCAGAAGGCTTTTTAATCATAGATTTTATCACATGAGTGATATCTTGGACATCATCTTCAACATCATAATCTGACTCACTATCAGACACAACTTTTCTCTTTTTGGTGATGGTAACAACTTTACTCCAGGATTTCTTAGGACCAACAGCAGCAGTCTTCCTAACACTCTTGGGAGAGGTCTTTTCAGCAACAACATCCTTTCCTTTTCTAGTCTTGAGTCTTTTGGCAATGCCAGGGTTAAGACTCTTGATTACTTCATCATCCGATGACAAATCATCAACATTCACAGTATCTCCAGCAAAATCATCCTTCATTCCTTTGTCTTTATCTGCATGCTCATGATCTATGGTAGAGGAATCTTCCATTACAGATGATGTTCCAACATCTGACACAACATCTGTTCCAGCTTCTTCAAGCACAAAATCAACAAACTTGTGAAGACTTCCATCTGTACCCTTTTCCTTAGATGTAGCAGTTTCAGAGGGATTAGTTATCTTTTCTTCATCATCATTTTGTTTAGACTCAGAAGAGATTGAGTCATGACCATTACTCACAACAGACTGAACAAGCATAGGGGATGCAGTAGGATGAAATTTGGAAAGGGGTGTTGTAATACCAAGCACAGCAAGGTTTTTACCTTCATTCAAAACCCTAGCAACAATCCTTCTAATGCTTCTATCAACAGAAAATTTGTCTTCCTCCGATTTCTTAGAGGTGGAGTCAACAAAAGGTTTAGAAAAATTACTTACAGAAGTGTTCTTCGATCCTTTTGCATGCGAAGTTCTAGGCTTCTACAACTCTGGCACAATGCACGGAACCATGGACAGTGGAGTAACATCAACAATGTCTTCAAAGGAGATGTCAATAGATTTATCCCTAGCTATTGATGGAGACGCCTTGGCCTTACCAGAAGAATCTTTTGAAGGGGTGGACGCAGGTTGTTGAGACATCTTGGAATCTTTGAGAAAGTGATGACACTGAGTAAAATGGGTTCTTTCTCTAAGATGGGAAATGAAGGAAGTGGTGAGCAGAGTGAGGATACAAAGACAGCGTGTGGGAAAGACAGTTAGGTTACTATGAAATGATTTCTTTTGATAGATGTGCCCTATTTGTTGGAAAAATAAGGAAACATGATTTACATTCCCAACGACATTAATTGCTACAAATTTTCAGACAAGCAAATCCCTAGTTTACCCCTCAATAATTCAAATTGATTAGCATCCAAGGCCTTAGTGAAAATGTCAGATAGTTGCATCTCAATAGCTACATGTTCTAGAGCAACAATAATGTCCTCAACAAGTTCTCGTATAAAATAATGAAGAATATCAATATGTTTAGTTCTGCTGTGCTGAATAGGATTTTTAGAGATATTTATAGCACTTAGATTGTCACAATATAACCCCATGACATCTTGTTTGACATTGTATTTAGTCAACATTTGCTTCATCCAAACCAACTGTGAACAACTGCTTCCTGCTGCTATATATTCAGCCTCAGCATTAGACAAAGAGACACAATTCTGCTTCTTACTGAACCACAATATAAGATTGTTCCCCAAGAAGAAACATCCTCCTGATGTGCTCTTCCTATCATCAACACTTCCTGCCCAATCAGCATCACAATAACCAATTAACATAGAGCCAGATCCATGGAAGTATAGCATACCATAGTCACATGTCCCATTCACATACTTCAGTATTCTTTTCACTTAAGTGATATGGCTTACTTTGGGTTCAGCTTGATATCTAGCACACACCACTACAGCAAAAGCAATGTCAGGCTTGCTTGCTATAAGATATAACAAGCTACCTATCATACTTCTATTGAGACTTTGATCCATGTTCACGCCCTTTTCATCTTTAGAAAGCTTCAAGTGAGTGGGAGCAGGAGTTCTCTTGTGGCTGGTATTCTCCATCCCAAACTTCTTTACTATATTCTTTGCATACTTACTCTGATATATAAATATAGATTCTTCCATCTGTTTGACTTGTAGACCAAGAAATAACGTTAATTCACCAACAAGGCTCATCTCAAATTCTGACTGCATTTGGGCAATCATGAGCTTTCCTCCTTTTTCTTTGACAAATAGGGTCTTGTCTATTCCACCTTTTATGTATCCATTCTCAACAATGAACTAAGTCAACCTTTCATACCATGCCCTTGGAGCTTGCTTCAACCCATAAAGAGCTTTCTTCAACTTGTACAAATGATTAGGAAATGTTGGATCAATAAATCCCTTAGGTCGTTCCACATTGACCTCCTCATTTAGGTAACCATTTAAGAAAGCACTTTTTACATCCATCTGAAATAACTTAAACTTCAGAATGTAAGCCACTCCTAAGAGTAATCTAATTGCCTCAAGGTGAGCCACAGGAGCAAAAGTCTCATCAAAGTCTACCCTCTCAATTTGAGTATACCCTTGAGCAACAAGTCTTTATTTATTTTTTATGACAACCCCTTTTTCATCAGACTTATTCTTGTAAACCCATCTAGTTCCAATTACATTGATTCCCTCAGGCCTAGGGACCATATCCCATACTTCATTTCTCTTAAATTGACCTAGCTCATCTTGCACAGCGTTAATCCAAAATTCATCAGTTAAGGCCTCCTTAACATTTTTGGGCTCAAATTTTGAAACAAAACAAGAATTTGATATGATTTCCCTTGATCTAGTAGTTACTCCTTTATTAAGATTTCCTATGATAAACTCATTAGGACGGTCTTTCTGAATTCTGATAGATGTTCCCTTGTTGGTTTGACTAGTTCCAAATTCAACATCAGTAGGTTCAGACCTTGTACTTGTATATGTAGTTTCTTCTGGGACATCATTCATAGATATTCCAACATCCTCTAGCTCATCAAATTCCTTATTCATACATGAGTCATCAATCACAACATTTATGGACTCCATCATTACTTTAGTTCTGGAGTTAAACACCTTATAAGCTCTGCTGGTGGTGGAGTACCCCAAAAATATTCCTTCACCACTCTTTGGATCCATCTTTCTCCTCTGTTCACGACCTGCCAAGATACAACACTTACTTCCAAATACATGAAAGTATTTGATAGTAGGTTTTCTTCCTTTCCATATTTCATACAGGGTAGCTGAGGTCCCTTTCCTCAAGGTCACTCTGTTATGAATGTAACAGGAAGTATTCATAGCTTCGGCCCAAAAGTGGTAGGGTAATTTCTTGGCATGAATCATAACCATAACAGATTTCTGTAGAGTTCTATTCTTACGTTCCATAACTCCATTTTCCTGAGGAGTGATAGGAGATGAGAATTCATGACCAATTCCTTCAGATGAACAAAATTCATCAAATTTGTTATTTTCAAATTCCTTCCCGTGGTCACTTCTAATTCTAATAATATTACTTTCCTTTTCTCTTTGAAGTTTTTGTAATGAAATCTGGAATAATCATCCATAACCACATAGGCATACTTCTTTCCACCAAGACTTTCCACCTGCATAGGTCCCATTAAGTCCATATGAAGGATTTCCAACACTTTTAAAGTAGTCAGATGTTGAATCTTCTGATGTGACATCTTAGTCTGCTTCCCAATTTGGCACTCACCGCAGACTTTTCCTTCTTCAATCTTGAGCTTTGGAATCCCTCTGACAGCTTCCATAGAGATTATCCTCTTCATGCCTTTTAAATGCAGATGACCAAGTTTTTGATGCCACAATTTAGCTTCATCTTATTTGGTTAGTAAGCATGTGGAGGAATAACTTGAGTCTTGAGGAACCCATAAGTAACAATTATCTTTGGATCTAACTCCCTTCATAAGCACTTCACTATTCTCATTGGTCACCAGGCATTCAGATTTAGTGAAGCTGACATTGAGGCCTTGATCACATAGTTGACTGATGCTAATAAGATTGGCTATCAATCCTTTAACAAGCACAACATCATCAAGATTTGGAAGCCCAGATCTATCCAGCTTGCCAACTCCCCTGATTTCTCCTTTAGCCCCATCACCAAATGTTACATAGCTGGTAGAATAAGATTTGATATCCGCCAATAAGTTCTTGATCCTTGTCATAGGTCTTAAGCAACCACTGTCAAAGTACCAGTTTTCTCTGACTGAGACTCTAAGAGAGGTGTGAGCTATAAGACTGGCAGTAGTAACCTTGGGAACCCACTATTTTTTGTTCTAGTAATGACTTGATTAGGTCTAGGCTGAAGTGTAGGCTTGGGATATCCATACAGTTTGAAGCAGAAGGGATTTATGTGACCAAAGCGACCACAATAATGACATCTCTAGCGATAGAATTTTCCTCTAGAGTGGTTGAATTGACTTTTGCCATGATATTGAGACACTTGATTCAACATCTTTGGTTTAGGTCTAGGAGGAATAAAATTTGTAATAGGCTCCTTTCATTTATTGATCACAACTGGATCATTAAACCCAATTCCACTCTTATCTCCAGCCACTTTTCCAACTAGAAGGTTCTCTTCAAGTGTATCAGACCCATTATTCAACATTCTAACTGACTTGGTCATTCTGTCAAGTTTGGAGTTCAACAGGATCACTTCACTTTCGATCTTAGACATAGTTGCCAGATTCTCTTTCTTTTCTGCCTCTAGTTGGACTATAATTCTCTTCTGTTTTTCTCCTAGTTGACAACCTTCTTCAGTTCTGATACACATCTCTCTGTAGGAGGCAACTAGCTCATCATAAGTCACTTCTTCATCACAAAAATCTTCATCAGAGTCACATCTTCCAATTAGAGAAGTTACATGATTGGCAGAATCTTCTTCAAGCTCACTTTCAGAGTCCTCATCAGACCAAGACACAGATAGACCCTTCTTTTTTTTCTTGAAATATGTAGGGCATTCAGCTCTAATGTGACCAAATCCTTCACATCCATGACACTGAATCACTTTACCTTGAGTGGATTTTTCTTCAGCTCTTATTTTTCTTTCAGAATCATTAGACTTGCTATTGTCCGATGAGTTGTTCTTGACATTAGGTCTTGACTTCTTGTCCATCCTTTTCATTATCTTGTTAAATTGCCTCCCAAGTAGCACTATAGCATTTGATATTCCTTCATCAGTGTCCAGATTACATTCATCCTCTCCATCTTCAACATTGGACACAAAAGCTATGCTTTTGTTTTTCTTTTCAGATCTGTCACTAATGCCTAATTCAAATGTTTGGAGGGATCCAATAAGTTAATCCACTCTCCTCTTGCTGATGTCCTGAGCCTCTTCTATGGGAATAACCTTCATATCAAATATTTTGGGAAGAGACCTGAGGAACTTTCTTACCAGTTTTTCCTCTGACATCCTTTCTCCTAATGCACGAGATGAATTAGCTATCTCAAGAATATTCATATGGAAGTCATGAATAATTTCATCATCTTTCATTCACAAGTTTTCAAACTTTGTAGTGAGCATCTGAAGTCTTGACATCTTCACCTTAGATATCCCTTCATGAGTAGTTTTCAATATTTCTCAAGCATCTTTAGCACGACACAAGTTTTAATCAATCTGAAAATGTTCCTATCAACTCCATTGATTAGAGCATTCAAGGCTTTAGAATTTCCAAGCGCCAGTTCATCCTCTTCTTTAGACCATTCTTCTTCAGGTTTCAGCTCATAAGTCTTCTTTCCATCTTTGTCCAGAACAATAGGATGTTCCCATCCTCTTATGAAAATTTTCTAAGACTTGTTATCCATAGTCTTTAGGTGGGCCACTATGCATGCTTTCCAATAATCATAATTGGTTCCACCCAAGATGGGTGGTTTGTTGACAAATCCTCCCTTCTTGTCCATATTACCAAAAAATATCTTCCTTAGATCTCACCCAGAAGCAGAGCAGGATGCCTGCTCTGATACCAATTGAAATTCCGGTATCAGATATGAGATGTTGAATGAGATGTTACGACATTAATATCTGAACTGTTATCAACTTAAGAACAAGGTAATAAACACAGTAAGAAAATAGTAAATAACACAGTAATTGTTAACTCAGTTCAGTGTAATTCACCTACGTCTGTGGGCTACCAAGCCATGAAGGAAATTCACTAAAACAAAATTAGTTTGAAAATTCTCAGCAAACAACCTCTGGTTTACAATCTTCTCACCTAATCTCTACCCGTGCAATTTCTACCTAGGACTCTCCTAGTAATTGTTAACAATGAACAATAGAAGACACACTTCCAAAGACACAAAATTCACTCATGCTTAAAAGCTCATGAGTGATTCACAATTACAACTCAATAAACTCAGTCCAGTTCAAGCATCTAGGTGATGAATGAATGGCTCAAAAATAACAAAAGCAAAAAAAAACTAAAACCATAATACTTAAGCAATGCACACGTCTCAACCCTAGCTTCTCTAAAATTCAAATAGGGTTAGAGAGTCTTTATATAGAACCACTTCACATGGGCTTGGGCATTAGAAAAAACCAACTCAGATTTGATCAAATCAAATCAAATAAAACTCCAAATCTTCTCAATATTTTCTGCATGAAAATAGAACAAACGTTTCCAAAATAACTCCACAAATTATGCACCAGAAACTCTTTTGTTTAAAGAAAATCTCCACCTTGATTTGCGCCAATAATATCTCTCACCAGAATAACACAAAAGATTGCTAATAAATATTAACAAACAAATCACAACATTCTGAGTAGAATGTTGTTCAGTTCTGGAATAACATGTTAGAACAACAGTCTTGACATCCTGAACTTGAACCCTGCACTACCTGAATAATCAACCTGGAAAGATGTTTGACCCGCACGTCAAGACATCTTGCACAACATATAGCTTCAACAACATGTTTTAGCAAAAATGCAGCCAACAAAGAACTTACAATGTGAATCCTTCTTCCACAAGAGCTTTTGCCTCATTAAACAACCTAGTCTTAAAAACCTCTAACTGAAAAAGTACATGACTTGGGTAGAGGCTTGTGGTTAGTTATGTGCTGAGATGGTGTGCTTGAGTTATTTCTGTGAGTTTCATGAATAGATTCATTAATTGTTTTCTAATGCATGATTTGATGGAGATATGTGTTGAGTAGTTTCCTTATGCAATGATGGTAAGGATTGGTTTTGGCCATTGTTTTCTGATAGTTGTTCAGACTCATCAACTCAGGTCCATCATTAAGATAATCCTGAATAGGTTAGTCTAAAATGGTTCTTGTGGAACTGTTTGATGGTGAAGCAGCATTAATTGGCTTGGCGTCCAAACCACTTCCAGTTTCACTAGGAATTGGCGAAGACGGATTAATCTGGATGTAAACATCAATGTTTTGAATGGTTTGGTCAAGGGATGGAGCAACGTTATCAGATGTTACAAGTGGGAATGTCTTTGATAGTAAGGAAAAATCAGTGTTTAGAGGGATGATTGATAGGACAGAGTTTTGATTGGTTTTGACAGGTGGTGATGAGGGAGACTTTCTCAGTGAAGTATTAATATTGAAGTCATGAATGGGTTTAGCCTCAGTTCCTAAACTTGCTGCTAATAAGACAAGCTCTTCTACAACTCCTGCTTCATTTTCATTATCAGCTAGACCTTCATTTAACCAACTTTTGGATTCATCACACTTTTCAGCAAATACTGTTTCCACTTCTGTCTCTGGAGTAACCTTTTATGCTTCCTTATATTTCGTACCTGCAAAATCCTTTTTGTATGTTTCAATAAACTCTTGATTCATCTTAACAACATCAGGAGAGTTTAGAACATATTCTAACTTGCGTCCAAGCTGTTCTCTTAAGACTTCCATGCATTTCTTTATAACATCTGTTAAGTCCTCAATACAATCTTCCTTAATCATTTACTTCCATACCAGTTAAGACAACAGAAGAGAAAAGATTGTCAACTTCTTTCAAAACTCGAGCCCTTTTTGCATCCTTCACTTCTTCTTCTTCTATTTGACTTAGTTTTGACAATTTTCTTTTCTTAGAAATAGAAATTTCTTTATCCAGATTACTGCCAGATCCTCCTCTAGTTTTAGTGGGAAGAATTTCAGCGAATTCTATGAGCTCTTCAACTTCATGTTGCATATCGCCTTGGAGCTATGAAAATCCCATTTCTTTCCATACTTGTGATCAAGTCTTTCTTTCTCCTTCTAAACAGCCTTTTGAGCATCTCCTAACAGTTTCTTTCTAACAAGCGCACGAGTATCAAATTCTTCATCAGATTCATCATAAGTAATTACCATGTTCTTTCCTTTTCTCTTAGAGCCATACTCATTTTGAGTCTTGTCAGGGAGTTGATCATGAGTTATAGTCACACCACACTCCATCTTAGCCTTTTCAATAAGAATTCTGATTACTTCAGGAGAGTCTTCCTTGGTCAGCATTGGAAAGTGATAAAGAAACTTTCTTTTCTTTTCTTTCCTGATTCTGATCGGATTAGGAATCACAACAACATCCTTTTTCCTTATTTCTTTCATATGAGCTAGAACTGATACAGATAACACACTTCCATAGGCATCATCTAAGTCTTGAGTAGCTCCATAATCAATCAATGTATTGATTAATTTACATTGGTAAAAGAGTTCATAAAGTAGCCTTGCATAAGGTAATGTTCTTTTGAGCTTCTTAGTTGAATCCTTGATTGATTCACACAAATGATGGAAATGTAACCTAGAAGATTTAATCTTTGATCAGTTGACAGATACCAAAGAAAAATCTTGTGATCCCAAGAAATTTGATCAGGACTTCCTTACCGAGGAATTAGACAGCTAATTAGAATCTTGAACAGAAGCTTTTGCATGAGATGCATGTTCTTCACCTTTCCATAGTCATCTTTCTTTCCAAACAAAGTCTTCTTAATTTCCTTGGAGAAGTCACCTCCATCCTTCTTGTTGAGTATCACCATTTCTCTATTCTCAACCCTTATTAGCTGAGCAATGTTTTCTTGAGTGATGGCGATTTCTAGACCCATCACAGAAGATCTAATTTCCACACCTTTGAATTCCTTCAGACCAATTTCTGTTCTTGATTTCCCTTTCAGGCTTTTGTCCTTTTCTATAGCACTCCTCTCTCCATTCTTTATTGAGTACTCATTATACTTTTCTGCCCTTACCCAAAAATCTTTTACCAGATTTGGGTAAGTCGGTCCATTCAGCATATCAAAGAATTTCATCCATCATTGGAATACAAAGTAATCTTTTAACGGACAATCATTTACTTCAAAGATGCTAAAATCCACCACTTGCTAAATGAGGAGCTTTAAATCATCTTGGTCGAGTGGAACAGTCTTCGGTTTGATCTTAAGGGTTTTCATGGAATTCATTTTCAGAGGGTTGGTTAAAGAGGATGCCATGTAGAAGGTTTAAGGGATTTTCTAGGGTTTACAGTTAGAGCACAAAATAGACAGTGATAAAGGTTGTGTGTATTGAAAATGCGTTGGGAGAATTAAATGACATAAAAGAGAATTTAAACATACAAATATTTAAAACAAATTCAATTCCCTTCAAATTCAAGTCACCAACAATTTCAAGCGTGCTGATGACATTTCAGACAGGTGTAAAAAGTGATACAGGTGTCACAAGAAATTTTTTACTCTTTGTGCATCTAAGAAACAAGGAATTCTTTATGCAAGTTTTTGATCCAGAGATATTTTCAGAGATTATCTTAGATCAAAAGTTTTGCTGCCCAAGACTTTGATTAAGACAATTTCTAACATATATCAGAATTAGATTCTTCATTTGAAAACAAGCATAAATTACTATGTTCAGAATTCTTTTTCAACTGAATAGTTCTTAGGAGAATTACTAGCTGTATCAGTTCAGTGAAGAACATACAATATATCAAATTGTTCTAAGCAATAGTAAGAAAGCTTTCTTCAAAAGAGTTTTTTTAATTCTTTATTTCAACATGACATAGATATTGTCACAAATGGTGAGAATACTCAATTCACCAGTCTGAAAGTTCTTAAGTTAATTTCTTCCAAGATATCTGAGCATGAAGAATATACATGCTGGAATATCTTGTACAGAAAAGTTACACTTGAATAAAAGTAGTTAACAGGACTTACCTGGATAGAATTTTTTATTCTAGAAATTCAGTCAGTTTTGATTATGTATTTCTAACTTGTTCAGGAGCCAGCATATTGAAATATCTTCTTCACAGGGATAACACCATTGAGAGAGAGAGACTAGTTTCTTTCAATAGATTTCTTCATCTTTTTGCCACCCTTCTTTCTATACTAAGATAAAAAGTTTACTTTCCCACGAGTCTTTGTCTGCACCACTGTAAAGTGTTATCAATTGACCAAGCTCTGATGCTAATGAAAGGTGAGAAAATACACAAGTAGGTTGGGGGGTTGAATTGTTTTTACTAAAAAAACATTTCTGCTTCTGAACGAAGTTCAGATTCTAAACATTAGTTCAGAATATGATCATAAATGTAGCGGAATAATATATCAGAAGTAGAGTAAACAGAACCATGAACACCTCAGATTCATTCTGGTTCCTCTCCAACCGAGAGTACTCCAGTCCCCTTGCCTCGCAATAGATTTTCCACTCTAATCAACTCATGATTACAACTGCTTATGCACTTAAGCATAAGACTTTTACAGCTCAGACCTACAATCTAAGATTCCTTGCTTAATCAACACCTGATCAAGACTTCTATGCTTAGATCCTCAGATCCTAAGACTTCCCTTGCTTAAACCCACCTGGTTCAAGAATTCTGCTCAGACGCATTGTCCAAGGCTTCTTTGCTCAGATTCTCAATCCAAGACTTCCCTTGCTTAAACCCACCCGGTTCAAGACTTTTGCTCAAACGCAATGTCTAAGGCTTCTTTGCTTAATCAACATAGATCAAAACTTTCAATGCTCAAGCACGTAGCAAGAGACTTAATTGACTCAAGCTTTTCAATTGGAGACTTTGATGCTCAAGCACATAGCAAGATACTTTGATCTAAACTACTGAATAACATGTACAACAGAATAGAGAACAAGGTGTACTTGATTTAGAATCAGAGGTACAGGGTAATCACTTTAACAAAGACCTTAAGAACTTAAGATTTCTAGGATATTCAATGTTTAGGAAACCTTAAGGTTGTTTATAATTTACAACAAATAACATGATATTCTGCATATTCAGTAGTGTTGCTCATTGTTGATCTTGTTATTTCTTCATTCAGATAAATGTTCTGAACACATCTATCTTCTTTGGAATTTCTTCTCCTTCATATTCCTTGTTAAAGATTCAAAATAAACCTTCAGCTAATTATATGGCAGTTTATAGAAGACTAGCCGTTGGAAGAGATAACTTAATCAAATGTCTTTATTTCTCCATATTACAAGAGTCGTTGAAGATAAATACACCAAAGGATCTTGATCCATTGTGTAACATGTTTAACCATTGCGTCTTCAAAGAGATCCTGTACTATAGAGCCATTGAGAGTGGTTATCCATAAAGCATGTCAACTCTTCTTGAGCCTTGTGAACTTAGACTCTAGCTGACTAACTGATTTGACCTTACATCTTGCTTTCTGCATTATGGACAACTTCACCTTTGCTACTACTTCTGAATGACCACAAGAAGCCAATACAATTACCAAGTGTATAGACAATATGTTGCTTCTTATGATGCTGACGACACGAATTTATATCGTATTTTTAGGCTCACTTTGTGCATTTTTAGTCTGTGTTTTTATCGAGTCTTGTCGTTCTTACTTTGTTTTTACTATGTTTTGTGTTTGCAGGAATAATAATCAAGATCCGGGAAGAAACGGAGAAAAGAAGCGAAAGAAAGAAAAAAATCCAGCAGAGCAGCAATTTTTGCAGTCTCAGCTGATATGGCGTTCGTCATGCCCCCATGGCGTTTGCTATTGCTTCCTGATGGCGCCCTTTTTGAATCCAGAGCATGGCGTTATCCATGCCCCCATGGCGTTCGCCGCATAGAGGCAGGAGCAGTTTTTCACTGCAGAATCCGTTTCTAGCAGTTTTGGGGAGTTTTCTAACTCCCTTTCCCTCCAGATTTCGAATGGGCAGTTGACATTTCTGATCCTCTATATATAGGACCTCTTGGAGCAGAAAATCGGTGTCGGAAAAGTACGCGGAAGTTCTAGTGAAATTTTATTAAAATTCTAAGCATAAATTACTGAAAAAAGCAACAATAACTCACATTGAGGGATTGTTGCAAAATTATACACTCTTGTACTTTTGCTGTACTTTTTGGATCGAGATTTAATACAGGTTCATTTCCATTCCGTCCCGATTTACATTACCGCACTTTATTTTCAGGTTTCTTTACTTTACCGCATTCTTAATATATTTTGTTACTTTTAAATTGCTTACATGTTAAATTCAGATTATGTATGTTTAAAAATGGTAGACTTAGGATTAAGTATGTCTGAGTAAACAATTGGAGACCGTTATGTGAGGACCGTCGTATTCGGCGGGACTCCGTAGAAACAATAGGTACGATATTATGAATGTATGTCATTTTGGTTTTAGTTTCCAAGTTTAATTTAAGTAGCCTTGTCACGAGAGTGAGAGGTTATTTAACATTGTTTTGTCACGAGAGTGAGAAGCAAATTAAGGTTTAACCCGAGATCCGCAAGAGCGTGAGGAGTGAACCGGATAGTGGAAATTAGGCAACTCATTTAAATACAGCGAGAGCGCTTTAAATATTATTTAGGATAATGTTGGTTTCCAAAGCGTGTTTCTTAGTTACGGGGCGAGCGAGAGAAAAATCTTGGGATTAGGAAGCATGGCTTTTGTCAAGACCGCAAGAGCGTGAGGCGGAGCCTTTAAGTCGGTTTATCCTACAGAATGACATCATAGTAGTAGTTAGTACCCGTATTCTATAAGTCCTGTAGGTGCACGAAAATCACATTTCGGGCTCATTTTAGTATTAAATTTCAGATTCTCATTCTCGTCCTTTATTTCCCATTTAATTCCTATTTCCCTTCAGCCTTAGCATTGCACAACAACCTTGGATAACATTAGTTTGATAATCTATCCCTGTGGGTTCGAAAACCTTTTTAAGACTACATGATCAACTGTATACTTGCAGATTTATCCGTCAGTGTCGACCGATCAAATTTTTGGCGCCGTTCTCGGGGACATATTTAGTCAATATTGTGAATCTTTTGTTGCGCAGTATATACTAAGGTAACTATTCTATCTTTTAATTTATCGATTGTATGCCAAGCAATCGCTCACAAGGCGAAGAGTTGGATCGACCAATTGACGAAATCGAACATTATATAAGTTTAAGACGTCAAATTAACGAATTCCTTATTAGATATAACATCCCAGACCCTATTATTCCTTACTCAGATTCGGAACCCGAATCAGAACCAGAACCAATCATGGGCGAAGGACCGAGAGGCCGTCCTCTGAAGTATTATGTTGTTCCGTCACAAGAAGAACCACATAACAACATTGTTGCCCCCGCTATTAACCGAAATGATTTTGAACTAAAACCTTCGCTGATATCAGCAGTTCAACAAAACCAATTTTCAGGCAATGCTATGGACGATCCAAATTTACATTTGTCAGTATTTGTGCAATACGCAGACACCGTGAAAGAAAATGGTGTTAGCCCTGAAGCGATAAGATTAAGACTTTTTCCATTTTCCTTAAGAGATAGAGCTAGAGCTTGGCTCCAGTCTCTACCATCAAACTCAGTGACAACATGGGATGAGTTAAGGAAAGTCTTCTTAGCCCGATATTTCCCACCAAGCAAGACAGCTATGTTAAGAGCTCAAATCAACGGATTTAAGCAAAAAGACAACGAATCTCTTTTCGACGCTTGGGAGAGATACAAGGACATGATGAGGCTTTGCCCACACCATGGACTTGAGGAATGGTTGATAATCCATACCTTTTACAATGGTCTGCTGTACAATACCAAAATGAATTTGAGCGCAGCCGCTGGCGGTGCTCTAATGGACAAACCGTATAAGGAAGCCTACAAACTTATTGAGACTATTGCTCAAAACCATTTCCAATGGGGAAGCGAACGCGCTGGTGTAGATAAGTCAACTCCAAAAGGGGGAATGTATGAAGTCAATGGTTTAGACCGTGTCAATGCTAAAGTGGATGCACTTACACAAAAAATTGAAAGTCTAGCAATAGCACCACCCGTAGCTACCGTAGCTGCAGTTACACCCAATTGTGAAATATGAGGGACCCCTGGGCACACAAATACTAAATGTCAAGTGTTGGCTGGTACTCCTACCGACCAAGTGAATTATGCTCAAGGAAACCCGTATTTAAACACTTATAATCCTGGCTGGAGAAATCACCCAAAATTTTCATACAAAAACAAAAACGCCTTACACCCACCAAACCCAACACCTGCTATTCCTCCTGGTTACCAGAAACAACCACCGTCTGCACCGCAACCACCTAGGAAATCAAATCTGGAAATCCTGATGGAAAAATTTATAAATGCTCAAGTCCAACAAAACAAAGAATTCACAAATCAAAACGCTCATACGAGTGAATTGATGAAACAAATGTCCAGTAAACTTGATGATATGGCTACTCACAACAAAATGTTGGAAACTCAAATTTCTCAAGTAGCCCAACAACAATCAACTATAGCAGCCCCCACTGGAGCATTTCCTGGCCAACCACAACCAAATCCAAAAGGTCATGCTAATGCTATCACTTTGCGAAGCGGAACAGAATACGATGGACCCATTAACCCGAGACTCCAAAATTCAGCCATGCACTAAAATTCATCAAAGGGAACCGAAAAAGTGAAAGAACCAACTAGAAATAAGGAAGACAAAAGCGACGAGGCCGCAGAGAAAGAAACACCTTACGTGCCTCCGCCACCATATAAACCACCTGTACCTTATCCTCAATGACTTGCAAAGTCCAAAAATTAAGGGCAATTTAAGAAATTCGTAGAACTTCTAAAGCAATTAAACATAACCATACCTTTCACAGAAGCTATTACACAAATGCCCTCATATGCAAAATTTCTCAAAGAGATCTTGTCGAATAAGAAAAAGCTCGAGGATAATGAAACCGTTATGCTCACTGCTGAGTGTAGCATTATAATTCAAAACAACATGCCTCCTAAGCTGAAAGACCCAGGCAGTTTTTCCATACCTTGCGTAATCGGAAAATCTATCATAGACAAAGCGCTATGCTATTTAGAAGCCAGTGTTAGCTTGATGCCATTATCTATATGCAAGAAACTTAACTTAGGGGAACTAAGGCCCACAAAAATGTCATTACAACTAGCGGACCGTTCTGTTAAATATCCTGTTGGTATGCTAGAAAACGTGCCCGTTCGTATAGGTCAATTCTATATCCCTACTGATTTTGTGATAATGGACATTAAGGAAGATTCGAACATACCCATTATTTTAGGAAGACCGTTTTTAGCAACAGCCGGAGCCATCATCGATGTTAAGAAAGGAAAACTAACTTTTGAATTTGGGGAAGAGAAAGTTGAATTTATCCTGGCCCAATTCCTAAAAGCTCCAGCTATTGATGATTCATGCTGTTTCTTAGATGTTATCGACGAATGAGTTAGAGAAATGGAGAAGGAACCAACTAAGTACACTGAAGTACTAAAGATTCCAGCACCTCCAACATTCGAAGACGATAATTGGCGCGAGCCATACGAAGATGACAGTCTAAGAGAATGCCTAGCACTAACACCTGATCTGATTCCATGCCCAAAGAAACCCTCTATAGAACTAAAAACACTACCAAAAGATTTAAGGTATGAATTCCTAGACACTGAGCTCGAGCGACCATTAATAGTCAATGCCGACTTAGGACAAATAGAGACCGAAAAACTATTACATGTCTTAAGAAAGTATCCCGCAGCCTTAGGTTACAACATCTCAGATCTAAAAGGAATAAGCCCCTCTATATGTATGCATCGCATTATGCTAGAAGAGGACTGTAAAACCTCTAGAGAGCATCAGAGGAGATTAAATCCCATATTAAGTGATGTAGTAAAAAAGGAGGTGCAAAAACTATTAGAGGCGGGAATTATATACCCGATATCTGACAGTAATTGGGCCAGCCCTGTGCATGTCGTACCGAAGAAGGAAGGTGTTACAGTAGCTAGCAATGAGAAAGGCGAATCCGTAGCAAAGCGAATTCAAATTGGTTGGAGAATGTGTATGGATTATAGGAAGCTAAACAAAGCCACTCGTAAAGACCACTTTCCTTTACCTTTCATAGATCAAATGCTTGAACGGCTAGCTAAACACTCTTATTTTTGTTATCTTGACGGATACTCAGGATTCTTTCAAATCCTTATTCACCCCAATGACCAAGAAAAGACAATGTTCACCTGTTCCTATGGTACATTTGCCTATCGACGAATGTCGTTTGGACTGTGTAACGCTCCCGCAACATTTCAGAGATGCATGATATTGATCTTTGCAGATTTCATAGACGACATAATGGAAGTATTTATGGACGATTTCTCTGTATGTGGGGGAATTTTCGAAAATTTCTTATCAAACCTTGAGATGGTACTTGAACGATGCGTTAAAGTAAACTTAGTGCTTAATTGGGAGAAATGTCATTTCATGGTAAGACAGGGGATAGTTCTTGGACATGTAGTATCCGACAGAGGTATTGAAGTAGATAAAGCAAAAATAGAAATTATAGAGAACCTTCAACCTCCGAAAACAGTTAGAGAAATTTGCAGTTTCTTAGGACACGTCATATTTTTCTGGTGATTCATTAAAGATTTTTCTAAAATCACAAAGCCACTGACTGAGTTGTTGATGAAAGATGTCGAGTTCATCTTTGATGAGGATTGCTTGAAAGTATTCGAACACTTGAAAAACGCTCTTATTATGACACCAATCATGCAACCACCTGATTGGAGTATACCATTTGAGATTACTTGTGACGCTAATGATTATGCTGTAGGCGTTGTCCTAGGACAAAGGAAAGATAAGAAGCTTCAGGCTATCTACTATGCAAGTAGAACCTTAGACAATGCACATATGAACTACACCACCACTGAAAAGGAACTCCTTGCAGTTGTGTTCGCTTTAGATAAATTTCGTTCCTACCTAGTGGGAGCAAAAATTATTGTCTACACCGATCGTGCCGCAATTAGATATCTGTTGACTAAGAAAGATGTAAAACCAAGGCTCTTAAGATGGATTCTGCTCTTGCAAGAATTCGAATTGGAAATCAAGGATAAGAAAGGTACCGAAAATGTAGTAGCAGATCATCTCTCTAAGATTGAGGATCTGAGACCCGAAGAAGTGCAAATTAATGACGAATTCCCTTATGACAAACTAGTAGCCCAGTTAGAAAGCGAAAGCGAAACAATTGAATACTCCTTGATATTTAATGACGCAAAAACTAATGAAGTAGTAGAGCCAATTTGCACCAAGACCACACTACCGTGGTATGCCGACTTTGTCAACTACCTAGCAGCTGATGTAACACCCCAAATTTGTAAGAATATTTATTTAATTTATTTAAATATCATATTCGTGAATTTTGGTAAATTTTGGTGGTTTGTATTGATGTTGGTATTTTGTTGAGTTTTGGTTATTTATTTAAATAATAGTATATAATATGGAATATATTGCATTATTATTTATTTAAATAATATTAGATGAATTAAGGGTAAGATGGACTTTTGAGAAGGATTAGTGAGGGTAAATTGGGGGAAAGCACAATTTAGAGGCCCAAGAGTTAGGTTTAACAAAAAGGAGAATTTGAGAGGAATATGATTCATTTTGTTCGATCGTGAAAAGATGAGAAAAGGCCAGAGCTCTGAGGAAAGAGGGAAAAGCTTAGGATTCGAGAAAGTTTCCAAGAACTCAAGAGAGAAAGGCTTGGAATCGACAATCTAAGGTATGGGGAGTATTGCCTTTCATTGTTTTTAATATAAGGATTCGATGTATTTAAAGTGGATTTTGAGGTTTATGTGATTTTTGTGGGTTTATGAGTAAACTAAGGAAATTATGATGTATTAGTGAGGTTTATGTGATTTTGTGGGTTTACGAGTAAACTGAGGAAGTTATGATGTATTAGTGAGGTTTATGTGATTTTGTGGGTTTATGAATAAATTGAGGAAGTTATGATGTATTAGTGAGGTTTATGTGATTTTGTGGGTTTATGAGTAAACTGAGGAAGTTATGATGTATTAGTGAGGTTTATGTGATTCTTGTGGGTTTATGAGTAAACTGAGGAAATTATGATGTATTCGTGGGTTGATGACGAAGGTGAAGGGGTTGTGAGGACTTTGGGGGTATTTTGAGGGTTTATGTGATTTTGAGGCTTAAGATAGTGTAATGAATTGGCCTAATAGTCGTAGGCTTTTGCGCCCTTGATGCTATGATAGTGTATGATGGGTAATAGCATATTTAGGATAAAAATCCCTAATTTCCATGGTGGTTGTTATATGTTAATTATATGATGAATTTGTGTGCCTTATATGTGTATTCTTTTTCTTTTGAGGATTGAACTTATATCCATCAATTTCAAAGGTTTTAGGCATAATCTTAAAATAATGATTAGATGGTTTATTTGTGTTAAAATTGTAAATTTACTTGAGATAATTACAGTATTGGATGGGTTATAATTTTTTGAGAGTTTGAGTTTTTACGGAATTGAAATCGGAGGTCCGGAAGGCCTCCAACGGTGAAAAACGCAGAAAATTCTGCATGTTGTCCGTCACGACTATTCATGTTTTCAGTCGAAATCATTTTGGTCATAACTTTTGATCCGTAAGTCCGTTTTGATCCCTGTTCGAAGCGTCAGAAAGCTAATGAATAGATCTATAATATAGTATAGATAAGAGAACAGGTTGCCCAATATTTTTATATCGAATATGTTTGGGAAGTCAATTGTGTATATGTTATATTAATGGATTGTTGTGCTGTTTGCTGCCGGTTGTGAAATTATTTGTGGATAATTTATCGAATACTTATGTGTGTGTTTTGATGTATGAATTACCACGAGTATGTTGATGATTATGAGATGTTTATACAGGATGTTTGATGATTAAATGATGATGTGAATGACCATTACTTATATTGACGATTATGAGATGAAGATACATGACTATTTTGATGTGAATTACCATGAGCTATATTGATGATTATGAGATGACGATTTATGATGTTTTGATGATTAAATGATGATATGTATTAACATGAGATTTTGATGAATGATGATGCACGTAATGACTTTTTGTTGATGATGATGATATTGACGTTGTGCATCATGCATTCATAGCATTATAGGACTTCGATCCAGTGAGTTAGACTTCAGTATATTGACGATTATAGGACTTTGGTCCAGTGGGTTAGACTTCGGTCTATTGTGGCTTCAATCCCATTGTGTGGGTGTGAGGTATTTTGACGTGCTCTAGTTCTTGTGTGGAATCGATTCTATTGACGGGGATCTTTGGAGGGTGATGGCCTAGTGTCCATCGACTTTGATTAATTGGTACCACATGCATGAGTCTTATTGTGCATTGCATTTATGTGGCATCTTGATGTGATTTATGATGTTGTGACTTTTGATGCTTTTTGATGACCCTGATGACGTTGTATATGATAATGACGCCATTTTATGCATATCCTGTTTTTATATTGATTATAATGAATTGTGATTACTCACCCTGCCATTTTGAACGTTGCCTCCACATGGATAACATGCAGATGATCAGGCTTAGCGGTGGATGCCTTCGAGGACGTTTTGGAGTTTTTAGTGCTTTTGGTCGACGTAGAGGGTATTGCTCTGATAGTGTAACATTGGGTTGGGTCGTTGAGTCGAAACATGTTATGTTGACATTTTGTTGTTAGTTGATTATTATGGTTTTTATTTTAAAACCTTTTGATTTTGGTTTATTGTGGTTATGGTGGTTCCGCTGCTAATTTTGATGGCTTTTGAATATTTTGAGGAAAACCCATGTTTACGGAGCAAATGTTTTATTTTGAGTTTATTGAGAAAACGTCCACCCTTCTGAGGTAATTTTTACTCTGATAATTTGTGTATTTTTCCGTGTATATTTGTGGGGTAGAAAAGGGTATTAAATTAGTGGTATCAGTGCAGGTTGGTCCGTCCGGCCAGGTTGTCTAATGTTGTATATTCCCTAGTGTGCAATATGTGTGTGAAAACACCGAAAAGGAACTCCTTGAAGTTGTGTTCGCTTTAGATAGATTTCATTCCTACCTAGTGGGAGCAAAAATTATTGTCTACACCGATTATGCCGCAATTAGATATATGTTGACTAAGAAAGATGCGAAACCAAGGCTCTTAAGATGGATTTTGCTCTTGCAAGAATTCGACTTGGAAATCAAGGATAAGAAAGGTACCGAAAATGTAGTAGCAGATCATCTCTCTAAGATTGAGGATCTGAGACCCGAAGAAGTGCAAATTAATGAAGAATTCCCTTATCACAAACTAGTAGCCCAGTTATAAAGCGAAAGCGAAACAGTTGAATACTCCTTGATATTTAATGACGCAGAAACTAATGAAGTAGTAGAGTCAATTTGCACCAAGACCACACTGCCGTGGTACGCCGACTTTTTCAACTAACTAGCAGCTGGTGTAACACCCCAAATTTGTAAGAATATTTATTTAATTTATTTAAATATACTATTCGTGAATTTTGGTAAATTTTGGTGGTTTGTATTGATGTTGGTATTTTGTTGAGTTTTGGTTATTTATTTAAATAATAGTATATAATATGGAATATATTGTATTACTGTTTATTTAAATAATATTAGATGAATTAAGGGTAAGATGGACTTTTGAGGAGGATTAGTGAGGATAAATTGGGGAAAGCCCAATTTAGAGGCCCAAGGGTTAGGTTTAACAAAAAGGAGAATTTGAGAGGAATATGATTCATTTTGTTAGATCGTGAAAAGAAGGGAAAAGGCCAGAGCTCTGAGGAAAGAGGGAAAAGCTTAGGATTCGAGAAAGTTTCCAAGAACTCAAGCCGGGGGCCACCTTGGAAGCTATCATACAGGGCAGGGACGAGTCCCTGCGGGTATATATTGAACGGTTCAACAAAGAAGCCGTCGAGGTCCTACTATAGACCATATGAAGAAATATCTCTTCGAGAAAGGTTTGAGACCGAAAAGCGAGTTTCGAAAAGCGGTTGGAATCGAGACTCCTCGCACATTAACGGAACTTCTCCGGAAAGCTGAAGCGTACATACAGTACAAAGAGAAGGAGGCCGCATACCATGCCCTGGACGCCAGAGAGTGAGAAAGTACCCAGGCACCAAAAAAAGATGAGCCGGAGACATCCCGACAAGGAAAAGTGAGGCGACGAAACGATCACCCCTGAGAAGGTAAAGGGCCTGCTGGCCGATTCACGGAGTATACCCTACTCACCTCCCCTCGCGAGCGCATTCTCTCCAAATGCATCAATACATAGTTCAAGCAGGGAGGCGTAGGGTTCCCCAAACTGACGACGTCCAAAGGCAACGTGGATAAAAGTAAATATTGTCATTTCCACCACAGCCATGGCCACACGACCGAGAACTGCGTGCACCTTAAAGATGTTATTGAGATCCTCATCAAGGAGGGTTATTTGAAGCAGTACATCAAGAAAGGTGAATCTTTGCGACGAGAGGCTTCTGACCCGAAGAAGGAAGCAGAATCATCCCCATCTAGTCCTCCCCCGCAGGTCGCTATGTCCATCACGCGACCAGAGGACTTTGCCGTTCCAGATTATTTCGAGGAGCCATCCTGTAGCGAACGATTTTTGTCGGTGACGCGACCACCTTATTGCTGGTTTTTGGGTTTCTCCCCACAATGAAGAGGGGTGCTACTTTCTGATTTCTTATTTATCCCATGAAGCTAGAAGGGAAAGGGAAGCTATCTAAAACTAACCTTGCACGCGAATGTTTAACTGAACAAATGCTTAAAGAGATTGGGGGGTCCGGGGTCAGGTTATACAATGGGGAGTTGTCAATTACCCATCCTATATGTGGTTATCCACAAGATATTAGCTTTAGGTTTCACTTTGTACTTGATGGTATTTATCCGTTAATGGGTTGGGAAAGTTTCTTGGGAAATATGAGAGAGAGAGTGAATTGATGTTGATGTTCGGGTTTTCTCGATGTTTTTGGTAAGGTACTGGACCTAAGTTTGATTTATGTGTGAAGGTGCTGGACCTAGAGTGTTTGATTAGTATGTTCGCTAAGATTTTGCAATCTTATGCCCACGTATTCCCGTTTAAATGAAACAGGGGAATCAAAGCAATCGTAGTTCCTCCTATTCTAAGGGAGGAAAAAGATGTTTTGGTGTCTTGTTCAAAGCCCAAGATTGGAGCTAAAAGGGTTTATTTGTGTCTTGTTCAAAGCCCGAGATTGAAGCTAAAAGGTTTGACTGAGAGAGAATTTGTCATCTCTAAAGGGGAGACATCTTGTTTGTTTATCATGGTTGCTGGGTGACTGTTTATAAAGGAGGATTACTTTAACTGGGATATGAGAATCCAGCAATGCCATAATTTCCTTTGTAAGGGATATTGATTTTTGTGTGCCTTGATCAAAGCCCAAGGTTGATTGACTCCACTAGGGAAGTCCTTATACAAAGCCTAAGAGAAGGCTGAAAAAAGGCTGACTCAACAAAGGAGTGTTTATATGTCTTGTACAAAGCCCAAGATTGAGGCTAAAAAGAGACTGACTCTTTGGGGATATCATTATACAAAGCCTAAGAGGAGGCTAAAAGTTTGACTTTTCAAGGGAAAGTGTTCTATCTGTCTTGTACAAAGCCCAAGATTGAGGCTAAAAAAGGTTTTGACTCCGCTGGGGAGATTTGTACGTGTCTTGTACAAAGCCCAAGATTGAGGCTGAAATGGGAAATTTAACTGATTCGGGTGAGGATATTTTAGGTGTCTTGTACAAAGCCCAAGACGGTGGCTAAAAAGATTTGACTCTGCTGGAGAGTATTATCTGTCTTGTACAAAGCCCAAGATGGAGGCGGAAAAGAGTTTGACTCTGCTTAGGAATTTATTTCGCAAAGCCAAAAAGGAGGCTGGGGGAATTGTCTCCGCTGGAGTAGATATTTGTCCCCAAGCTTAAGAGAAGGTTATGAAAACTTGTGTCTTGTAAAAAGCCCAAGATTGAGGCTAAAAGGGTTTGACTCAACAAGAGAGTGCTTTTATCTGTCCTGTACAAAGCCCAGGATTATGGCTGAACAAGCTGGAGAAATCATTATACACAGCTTGAGAGGAGTCTAACTCCTACTAGGGGAAATCATTATACAAAGCCTAAGAGGAGGCTAAAAAAGATGGACTCAACAAGAGAGTGTTCTTATCTGTCTCGTACAAAGCCCGAGATTGAGGCTAAAAGGATTGACTCAACAAGAGAGTGCTAAAAGGTGATTGACTCAACAAGAGAGTTCGAAAAGTGGTTGACTCAACAAGAGAGTCTGAAAAGTGATTGATTCAACAAGAGAATCTAAAAAGGTTAGCTCCGCTGGGGAGAATCATTTGTACAAAGCCCAAGAGGAGGTTGACTGTGCTGAGGAAATATCCTTATACAAAGCCTAAGAGGAGGCTAACTTCTGCTGGGAATTATTGAGATCCCGAGGCAGGTCCAAATGGGGAATCAACTCTTGCTGAGGATTACAGAAGAGTTGAGGTATCAGATGCCTTGAAGTTCTGATTTGGGATAGTGTTATCCTAATACTAAACTGACCCTGGCTGGGGGGTTTTTAGGAGAGAGACTGGGTTTTAGACTCTACTGGAGATTGATCCAGAAGAACCGGGGTTTCTCCTATGTTTTGTAGGAAACTTGAGAATGTCTTTGAGACTCAAGATGAGATTAGACTGTCCAAGTCTACTGGTGTGGAAGAGTTTTATCTTTTGTATGATGCCCAAGTGGAGGCTGGTGTTTTAAGGGATGAGAATCAACCCTAAGTTGGTCTGAGATTTGACACTGGAAAGACTTCTTTAGAAAAGGATGACTAAGTTCTATCTTATAACTTTAAGAGGTCTTCAGGGTCCTTGTATTAAGCCCAAGAGAAGGCATGGGAACTTCTAGGAAGCTGTAGGGTCCTTGTACAAAGCCCAAGAGGAGGCGGGGATTATTTTAGGAAGCCCGTGGGTCTCAAACCAAGAAAAGTTCAAGAAATGCTATTCACAGAGAATATATCATTTAGTCAAAGTTCTGAGGTTTGAAGAAATTCAAGAGATGCTATTCACCGAGAATAGATCAACTCTGGGGAATATAACTTCTTTGACAATTTCTAGGGTGACAGTCTGAGAAAAGGTTCACAGGGAATACTGCCTTTCTCTTTGTTCCATATTTTTTAAGCCCAAGAGAAGGCAAGACTGTATCTGGAAATCCTATGGGGATCTAGTTTTGACTGTATTTAAGAGTGACCAAACCGACTTTACCTAGTTCTAGACCTAGTTGTCGGGGGAAAACTCTAAATAGCTATACTAGCATATATACATTTGATATATGACAAGTATTTAAAAGGATACGAAAGAAGGACTTACAGTGCGCAGCTTCCCACAATACAATTTATATATTAAAGCGTGTAAATGAAAGCAGATAAAAACTTACAGGCGAGCAAGCTTCCATGCTGTATTGTTAGTTGTTCAAAGAAATTAAAGAAAGTTTTGACAATAACTGTATATTTGAATCTAAATCAAAAGGTAAGTTTCTTTGAAAAAGATTGTTGGGGCTTATACTCAAGGAGAGGCCCAAGGTTTAACGGTGATCGCACCATTGTTTCGAAGGTTGTTCTGGGACTTATACAATGACTGAGGCCCAAAAATGGTTTTGGTTAAAAGAGGATTGGGTCTTACACTCTATTAGAGGTCCAAAAGATTTATTTTTGTACAAGTGGTGGGGCTTACAACTCAAGGAGAGGCCAATTGATTTCTGTTTGAAAATGGCGATCGCGCCGAGATTTTTCATCGTATCGGAACTTATACAATATATGAGACCCAAAAAAAAAGTTTATGTACAACAAGGGTTGGGTCTTACACTCTATTAAAGGCCCAAAAGTGTTTTAAAAGGTTTGATGAAGATCAAGAACCAAAGAAACCCTAATTTCATTTTCTTTTAAAAGTAATCCTTTTAATAAAATGAATAAAATGAAAAAAATACCAAATAAGTCTAAATAAACTACTTGTGATTTTTAATTAAGGTTTGAAAAATGAGGTTTTAATCACAAGATGATTTACGACTCATTTGATTTTGATTTTCAAGATGAATATTCATTTTTGAAATGTTTAAAAACAATAAAAATGAATTTATTCACAAAAATATCAACTATATTAAATAAATAATATAAATTTGATTTTTTTGTGAAATAAAATATTTTAACATTCTTGTGAATTTTCGCAAAAAGAACCAATAAAAAATAATTAAAATTGAGAGAGAAATTAATTTTCCAAATCATTTAAAATAATATGACAAATATTAAAAAAAAATGGAAAAAGTGGTAAAAAAAAGGGTCTGGGGCGAGGGGGATTCGAACCCCAGACCTCCTAGCCAAACACATAAGCGCACAACCACTGGGGTCGTGATACATTCGTGTATCAAAATCACCCCATAAATATATAAGGGGTGCCTTGTTTTAGGCCTGGCCAAGACAAGGCAAGGCAAGTTCTTGGGCCAAAAACGTAAAAGTTGTAACTTTCTCATTTCTCCATGGATTGGGACAAAATTTAGGTCTATCCTGCCTAGAATTTCACAAGGAATCCAATGGTGGTCTTGGTTTGTTCAGATGAGCTCCCTATTTTAAAACCCGATAGTGGTTTTGAAATAGGTCTATATTTGCATTTTCTATGCTTCCTCATGGTACAGACCATAATTGCATGATGAATTGATTCAAACACAACATATACAACATGTATGAGATGTTTATGAGCAGTGGACTTCAAAGCAATGCATAATTCAAAGAGTTCAAGTTGTGATGCTTACCTCTTTAGGAGTTTTTGTGCTATATGCCAAGTTTCTTGTGCCAGGAGTAATTTGATGCTTTAGACACTCTCAATTGATCCCTTGGAAGCTTTTAGAATGATCACCACCAACTGGAATCCTCAGGAACAAGTTTTGGCACTTTCTTGCAAAAGGGGCAAAAGTGACCAATATGGCAACTATCTTAAATGGTGTTCCAGATGTAGGGAAACATTTGGGACAATTCAAGGATGATATTTGGAGTGTGTTTGAGGTCTTATCTAGTTTTGAAAGTGACTGAATCAAGACATGGCTTGAAAAATGCAAAAAAGTCAATTTTTGAGGTTTTGGAGGTTGACTTTGTGATTTTGGTGTTACAGATGACATGTTAGTGTTTGGACAGCTTAGATACAACATATTAGAGGTGTTTGGATCATGAGCTGTGATGGAATTGCTCTCTAACTCAAAAACTCAGAGATACCTTGCAAAAGAAGGCATTTTGGCCTAAAGAGAGGGATTTTGAGGAAAGCATCAGTTTGGGTGCTTTGGTGTACTCAAACTGAGCATAAATGAGCTCTATTTATAGTAGAGCAAGTTTGTTTTGCAAGCAATAGTGAATGACAACTGCAGCAGGCCTTTGGCCAATGTTATGCAAAAGAAATCTTAAGTCTCCTCTAGCCATTGACTTGAGATTAGAGCACAGGCTTTGTAGCTTTGGTTCAGAGATAAGCCTTGACTGAATTCAGTTGGAATAGACTCAGTTCATTCCACCTTGGTGCATCCATTAAAGGCTTGGAGACAAAATTGAAGTCTTGGCACTTTTTAGCCTTTTTTAGGTTTGGCATGGCTATTATAGATTCTTGGACTTTGGAGGCTTAGGGATCAGATCATTCCCTTCTTGTTTTATCCTCAGATGTGTCCAAATGGATGACAAGGCTTGGATTTATCAGATTTGGACAAATCGAGCAAAATGTACAAATTCTGCCTTGTAAAACCAATTCATGATGCCATGTTTCAAGGCTTGTATCTCCTTGCTCAACTGGAATTTGGAGATGAACTTGTACTTGTTGGAAAGCCCTCATGGCATACTTCAACTTTGATGTCCACCCCTAGACCTGGTTTGACTTGGATCAAGGTGAAAAATGGCCCTACATTTTGGAAAAAGTAAGGCAGATTCTGACTTAGTGAAAATTTCACTAAGTGTTGGAAAAATGTCATTTTCATGTTTTTAGCCATTTTGATCACTCCATAACTTAAAATCCATGAGGAATTGAAGTTTAATGTAGTTGAAGTTTTTGTAGAGTGTAGCAAGACCTACAAATCCAGCTTTGGATCACCCAAAATGGTTGCTTGGATATCAAGTTATGGTCCTTGGAAGTTGGTACCCTAGCCACTTTGTTCCATAACTTAGAAAAATTCTAAGTTTTTTATGGTTACCCCTTTTACAAGTTAACTCACTTTCTTTGGTTTTTCTTGATGAATGATGATTCAAATCACATATTAACATTATTTTAGGGTTGAGGAACCAAAATTGTGAAAAATTCCAAAAAGTCAAACTTGATTTTGTGCACAGTTGACTTTTTATCGGATGAAATCCAAACTGCACGATCCTTTGTGAAATCAATTCCTTGACCTAAATAAAACCTAATGGATATATTCCATAGGTGTTATAGGGTGTATTGAATCATCTCCCAAGGTTTGGGAGCATGTCTTGGTCAAAAGTCAAAGGTACAGTTGACTTTTTCCTCGAAACCCTAATTGTGGTCCTGATGAAATTGAAACTTGTGGATCATGCTTCTTGGATCAATCCATTGTTGTAAATGGATCAATGTAGTATATTGGAGGCCCTGAAATCATGTCTTGAGGTCTTGGCTCATGCTTTGTCCCAAAAGTCAACTTAGGGGTGAATTAGGTCAAGAAACCCTAATTCCTAATTTTTTGGGTAAATGCATCCCCTGAGGTTAAATTGACTTGATGATTGGGTCCATGAGGTCCCTTGGAGTATCTTGGGTTGTGCTTTGAAGCATTGGCTCATTCCCAGAGGAAAATCTTCATCTGGAGGCCTTGGTCGACCAAAACCCTAACTTGGTGACACTGGCGATCTTGAGGCTTGATCCACTTGGAATGTAGCAACCTTGTGCTTGATCCTTGATGTGGGAGTCCTCTTGATCCTTTATGGATATTTTGAGAGGTTAGATAAGTTGAAGATCATGTCATTCCTTGATTGATTCTCTGTCTAAGTGCCCTGAGAGGGCTCAAAACCCTGATTCTTGTTTGTGGTGGATGCTCAAACATCTCTGAGGATATTGATGAGGCATGATGGTTCATCCATATTGTGGTAATGATTTGCAAAATGATGGGAAATCTTGGTGGTCAAAATTTGGGGTATGACAGATGCCCCTATTTAATCTTCTTGGACCCGAAGGTGTGAATGGCGAAGGTATTCGGGCATTCGGGGTGCAAGAGGATTAAATATCGGAATACCCAAAATTTTGATGGTGGTTATGAATGGCTGTTTGCCCATCCATCTTCTTTTGCTAAGCAATGATACTTAGAAAAGGTAAAAACTTCCCCTCGATCCTGGTCTTCAGCCATGGAACTGGTCTTAGTTTCTGATATAAACTTTTCCTCGATCCGGGTCTTCATCCATGGAACTGGTCTCAGTTTCTTTTGTCCATAAACTTCCCCTCAATCCTGGTCTTTAGCCACATAATTGGTCTCAGTTTCTGAAATAAACTTCCCCTCGATCCTGGTCTTCAGCCAAGGAACTGGTCTCAGTTTCTAAAATAAACTTCCCCTCGATCCTGGTCTTCAGCCAAGGAACTGGTCTCAGTTTCTTTTGTCAATAAACTTTCTTGACAAGGGACGTTATTTGGTAGCGGTTTTCCTCAAACTTCTCGCCGAATTTTCCTGGGGAGATGCCATTTGATGGGAAAAAGTTTTGATGTCAGACATGCTGGGGAAACCCATTTGTCTGAGCTGTAGAGGTGTACAAACTTCTCTGTTGGAGATGCCATTTGTCGACTCTACTGGGGAAAACGAGTCTCTTAAGAGACTGTTTCCTGCTTGGGGATATTACATCATACTTTTCCCCGAGATCTTCTCGGAGAAATGCCATGTGATGCAATCCAATTTTGAGGTGTTGATGACTTCATTAACATTGACTCTCTTGGAGAGAAAAATCAATGTGTTGCTGAGAGTCTTTAGTTGCAAGGCTTTCTCTGGGGATTTTCCTTAATCAGGGAAAGTAAAAATATCATCTTCAATGGTGAAGAGTGGCGTTTGTCGAATGCCTTCTTGCTTTTCAGAGATTCAATTTATCAAAGTTATCGAGGACCGTCTCCATCCCAGAAATAAACTGGGGAGAGATTGCTTAGATGATTCGCTTCCTGGCGAGGAAAGAACTGACAACTCGATTGACAAGAGGACTTTACCACTTAGAGTTACGACTGACTAGAGTGATAGTGATGCAATATGAATATAAATGCAAATCAATAATGCATGAGGTATGTATGTTTATGCTGACAAAACTAACACGACATACAGACTAATAGATGAACACGTTTGGATACTCGGCCACTGCAGGGGACAAAGAAATACCGTTCGGTCCAAGATAGCAATTCTGCCTTGCTTAGGAGAGATAGTCCCTGTGGGCAAAACGTTGGTCAGGCTTAGGACGTAAGAACTCTACCGGGGATATCAGATGGGAAAACCACATCTGATACATTTGATCCTTCATCTAGGCACACTGGTTAAGAAGGAGTCTTTTGATTCTGCACTTTGAAGCTTAATCGCCTTTGGAGTAGCGATCGACGTTCTTTCGATGTTCAACAGTCAAAAGAAATTGCCATCTTTATTTTAAAAAGCAGAAAAAAATTTGACAAGTAAATTCATTTTTGTTTTATTTCAAAAATCGTTGATCATATTAAAACATCATTCTGTAAAGCTAAAACAAATAAGAATTGCAAACAAAAGCACTAGGGCTCAAATTTTATTGATAGGATGGAAATCAGCCAAGCGCATGATTTCATAGAGTATTTACAAAGTTAGAAAATGGTAATTTAAGGGAAAAGGGCTACATTGAAACATAACGACTGTTATCCTTCTACCAACTTTGAATCTTGGGCATCCTGAGCTTCTGTCGAAGATGACCTTGACTGGAGTTTTCCTGATGGATGGCAGGACTGCTGAGGGATTTGTCCCTTTGTTATGCGTAGTTACTTGCCATTAATCCCTAACTTTTTCCTGGATTGTACTTTGAGATTTCCAATCCATCGGGATGATTTTTGATTATGTCTCTAATTTTTGCTTGGACCGCCCTTTCGGGTTTTCAATCCACCGAGACGTTTTTTTTTGTTTCGTCTTGTTGGCCAAGTACACAACCCATGGAGTCTTCCAAGACTATTAAGTAGATGATCAGTGGTCTTCCTTCCACTGGAGGTGACAAAATCGATGGATTCAACAGATATTCCTTGATACTGTCGAAGGCGGTTTGACAGTCTTCTGTCCAAACGCAGTCCTGATTCTACATTGCACATCGTGGGTACGTAGGCATGAGGCGATAAGTCTCTCCAAACACAAAAATATTAAAAAATATTTCTCTTCTCCTCTCCCCAATCTCTTTTTCAAGCAAACCATTTTCAGACCAAAAAGCAGTAGATATTTAAAAGGGTTCCTATAGAGTACTATAGATGTTTTGGGTGGTAACACCTTCCCATTACGTAACTAACCCCCTTACCCATTCTCTGTTTGTTCCTGTTGTTTTAGAACTCTTTAGGTTTTGTCCGCTCTTTTTCCTTTCCCTTTGTGGATAAAATAAAAGTGCGGTGGCGACTCTTGCTTTTTGAGTTAAGTTAATCAATAGCTTACACTCACGATTTTTACCGTACAGAAATGTGACGACTCTGCTGGGGAAAAGCTCCCTTGAGGGGTTTAGGCTACTTTGATTTATTTACTGCTGTTTGTCTGATTTGCTTGTTATTTGTTTGTTCTGTTTGGGAGTTCCTCTGTGTGTGAGATATGTCCTATACCCGGACCAGAGTGCACTTTGAGATAGGAGGATAGTATAGTCAAGGGAACTTTGAAGGAGTCGAATCCTGAAAAAGAAGAACTTGAGAATCTATCCACTCGGTGATTTCCTCTTTGGAATTACTAATGCCGATCGAGCGGTCGAGAAGGCATTACTTTTTCCATAGAAGCCTATAACACTGAGGACTGTAATAACCCTTAACTCATCCTAGCCTTTTTAGGATCATAGCGCGGAAGCTATGAAGATGCAAATCTGACTTAGCTGTCACGCGATGCTACACTCAGGTTAGATTCTCTTGAGGATAACTACCAACCTCCGAGCAAATCGGGGTGCTGGTGTGTCTGATTGTGGATTGTGGACCCTGGGCACTTTGTTAGAACCACTGTTTTCTGCAGGTATAATGAAGACAAAACCTTAGTACATACCTTTGTGGGATTGGTTCTTACCCTTGGCTTCATGCTCGTGACTTGAACCTTGACCAGTGTGCTTTGTGTGATCTTGTTTACGGGTGTTGCATTCATGCACTCATGCATTCATGAGCATTCTTTTGGAAGGTTTCAAGGAACTTAAAGGTGTTATTGTAAACATTGCAGATAATTTTGTTATGGATTTTGGAAGGAGAAGTACAAGGAAGTATACTTTCAAGAGTCCTAAGTTAGGGGGTATGAGAGAGCTAGGATCTTTGGTTGCTGATACCAAGAAGTTCGAGTCCAGATATGGAAGGATTTTATCTCTCTTGAAGGTTGATATGGCTTAAGGATTGCTTGCTACTTTGGTTCAGTTCTATGACCCTTTGCTGCATTGTTTCACCTTTCCTGATTATCAGTTGGTACCTATGCTAGAGGAGTATTCTCTCTTGCTCGGTTTGCCTACTCATGGTCAGATTTTCTCCGGTTTGGACCCCGCTCCCGAGCATGACTTTATTGCAAAGGCTACTCACTTGAAGGTTTCCAAGATTAAGGCTCACATGGATACCAAAGGAAAGATTCTTGGGTTACCTGCTAAGTTCTTGATGGATAGAGCTCATTACTTTGCTAGTGTGAAGAACACAGTCGCTTTTGAGGCTATTCTTGCCTTGCTTATTTATAGACTGTCCCTCTTCCCGAATGTTGAGAACTTTGTCGACATCAACGCTATTCAGATCTTCTTGATTGGGAATCCAATTCCCACTTTGCTTGCCGATGCTTACCATTCTATTCACCTCAGGAATTCCCATGGTGATGGGATGATTATCTGTTGTGCGTCTTTGCTTTACAAGTGGTTTATTTCTCACTTGCCGAAGTCTGCAGCTTTCTGGAATCTCAAGGATGGTTTATATTGGTCGCAAAATATAATGTCTCTCACTCATTCTGATATTGATCAGTGTAGCCGTGTTCCTTCTGGAGCGATGATTATTGATAGTTGTGGTGATTTTCCCAATGTGCCTCTTCTTGGTACAAAGGGAGGAATCAGCTACAATCTGGTGTTGGCGCGTCATCAGTTGGGATATCCTTTGCGAGAAGTACCAAAGAACATTCATTTGGCCGGTCCCTTTTTCAAGGAAGAAGAATCTCAGGTTGCTCTCAAGAGAGAAATTGTGGAAGCTTGGCGCAACATTCGTAGAAAAGGAAAGGAAAGTTTGGGAAATCCGAATTGTGTCTCTTCGAAACCTTACCTCCAGTGGGTTAAAAATAGAACTATTGCTTTGAAGATGCCTTATGCGCATCAGTAGCCTTTATCTCTAACTGATAAGAAGCATATTCTCTACTTTATGGAAGACACAAAGAAGCTTCAGATCGCTTTGGCCGAGATGCAACAAGAGAGAGATGCTTGGAAGAATAAGTATCAGATTGTTGAGCTAGAGAATGTAAGACTTCAAGAGCACTTCAAGAAGAAGAATGAAGATGAAGTTGCCAACAAGAAGAGAAAGGCGCAAGAGGATTTATTTTCCTCTCGCATTTAGCTAGTTTCCGATATTCCGAAGAGTTCAGAATCTCCTTGGAAGTTGATCGTTGATCAGTTGCTGATTGAGAAAACTCAGATGCAGGCCCACATCAAGAAGCTGGAAGATAGAGCTGGGACTTCTTCTCATAGGATTCTCTAGGGATCTAGTTTTCTTTATTCTCTATTGTTTTAGGATTCTTGAATCTGTACTTCCAAGATGTAATCTTTTCCATCATTAATGAATGAGATTTTGGTATTTCAAATAACAATGTTTGCAATATGCCTTATATTTCCTTGAAACTTTGCATTTGCATCTTGCACATCAAGCATCATCTTTTGCATTGTTTCTTGCCTTTTCCAGGTGTCTTATTGTTTCCCCTTGGTCTTCATTCAGCTAAGCTGTCGCACCAGTATAACACTCGGGCTAATCTGAAGAAGAAGATGGATCAGTTGCAACAAGAGAATCGTGAGCTTCGTGAGGAAGTGAAAATTTTGAAGCATAGTCTGGAGAGACTCACTGCTATGATGGAAGCAATGGTTGCTGCTCAGAATCAACCTTCTCCTCCACTTTCAACTCCTGTGCAAAGGACAGTCATTTCTGAGATTGTCTTCACGCCCATCTCTGTGGCGCCTGCTAGTGTACCTCAATACTCCATGCCTCCTGGCTTCCCCTGGGGCATGCCTGTTAACTTTGTTCCTGAGGGTTATCAACCACCACTACCTCCTGAAATTCCAGTTGTTCCTACCATTCAACCTGTGATGACTGTGCCACCGCCTGTGGTTCATACTGTTCCTTTTGGTGAAGAACAGATTTTCGATACTGCTCCAAGTGAAAATGCCAGTGCTTATGATTAAATGGAAGAGATTCAAGACCAGTTTGCTGAAATGCATAAAGAAATCAAAGCTTTGAGAGGAAAAAAACTATTTGGAAAGAATGCTCATGAGTTATGCTTAGTTCCTAATGTGAAGATCCCACATAAGTTCAAGGTCCCTGACTTTGAAAAGTATAAGGGTAACTCTTATCCAATGAGTCATTTGACTATGTATGCTCGTAAGATGCCGGCTCAGAAGGATAATGATCAGCTTCTCATTAACTACTTTCAAGATAGTTTGTCTGGTGCAGCTTTGAAATGGTATATGGGACTCGACAGTACTCGAGTTCGCACTTTCGAAGATTTGGGTGAGGCGTTTGTGAAACAGTATAAGTATAATGTGGATATGGCTCCCAATCGTGACCAGCTTCGGGAAATGGCTCAAAAAGATAAGGGGACATTCAAAGAATACGCGCAAAGGTGGTGCGAGATTGCTGCTCAGATCAATCCTCCTTTGGAAGAAAAGGAGATGACCGAGATTTTTCTGAAAACTCTGATTCCTTTCTATTATGAGCGTATGATTGCTAGTGCCCCAAGTGATTTCACTGAGATGGTTAATATGGGGATGAGATTGGAAGAGGGTGTCCGTGAGGGACGTTTGTCAAAATATGGCAATTCTACTGGAAGTTCCAAAAAATATAGTGGAGGATTTGCCAAAAAGAAAGAAGGAGATACCAATGTCGTTTCTCGAGAAAGGTATAGAAGACCTCGCAATAGAAATAATCAGTGTCAGCAACATGTTGCATCTGTCACTCCTGTTATCAGTTCAGCTCCCGTTGTTCAGGCAGTGCCTGCTCAACAACGTTCTAATCAACAGAACAATCAACAGGACCGTTTTCGGAAAGATTTTGATCCGATTCCGATGACCTACACAGAATTGCTTCCTTGTTTAATTCAGAAGAATCTTGTTCAAACCCGTCCACCACCTGCTGTTCCAAAAGATTCACCATGGTGGTATAAGCCTGAAGCTCATTGTGCTTTCCATCAGGGAGGAGCGGGACATGATACTGAGAACTATTATCCATTGAAGATGGAAGTTCAAAGGTTGGCTAGGAGTGGTATTTTGTCTTTCGAAGATTCCAACCCTAATGTACAATCGAATCCGCTGCCCAATCATGGCAAGGCGTCTGTCAATATGGTTCAAGATTGTCCTAGTAAAGATCTTTCTACAGCTGCAATTCTTGAAGATGACTCTGTAGGCTACATCCCATTTGGTTCTGAAGATGATGTTATTAATGCTGAAGATTGGGAGCCTTATTTGGAAGACCCCGGGTATATGTCCCCAGAGGATGCATATGTGCCTTTTTATTCCCCTCGGAAGAAGTTTAAGGAACCTGAATATGAAGTCACTGCCATCATTGAAGATGATGAAGAGGAAGAACTTCCCAACTTCGTGACACATGGACGGATCTGCCAGAATTGGATAGCTGTTGATATTCCCACTGTTGTTCATATTTCAAAGTAATTTGTTTTTGCTTCTTTCAAAAAAATCCTTTCACTCTGCCCAAGGTGAAAGCGAATTTGTGATGGCTTTGTTTCAAATTTTATCATCATCAATAAAATGTTATTTTGTTTATCCATATTATGTTTTCTCTTTTTGATTTATTTTTTGAAAAATGGTAACATAAAAAACCAAAAAATAATAATAATGTGATAATCACTTTTATCTGCATGATACTTGCACTTCTTGTTCATATTCTAAAATCAAACATAAATCTTTGTGCAGATTGATTGTTAAACCCATTGAAAACAATGACCCTATGCCCTCTCCTAACTTTGAGTTTCCTGTGTTTGGAGCTAAAGAAGAGGATATTGAGGAGATTCCAGATGAATTTCTCGATTGCTTGAGCACGAGGAAAAAGCCATTCAGCCTCATGAAGAGCCGGTGGAATTGGTTAATTTGGGTTCAGATAATGATAAGAAAGAAGTCAAGATTGGGGCACTGCTTCAGTCAGATGTTAAGAAGAGGATTGTGGAGCTTCTTAGAGAATATGTTGATGTGTTTTCTTGGTCTTATCAAGACATGCCTGGTCTTGATATTGATATTGTGGAGCATAGATTGCCATTGAAGCCTGAATGTCCACCTGTGAAGCAGAAATTGAGAAGGACTCATCCTGACATGGCTGTGAAGATCAAAGAGGAGGTTCAAAAGTAGATTGATGCTGGTTTTCTTGTGACTTCTGAGTATCCTCAATGGGTGGCCAATATTGTGCCTGTTCCAAAGAAAGACGAAAAAGTCCGAATGTGTGTCGACTATAGAGATTTGAATACTGCTAGTCCAAAAGATGATTTTCCACTGCCACACATTGACATGCTGGTAGATAATACTGCTAAATTTGGTATCTTTTCTTTTATGGATGGATTTTCCGGTTATAATCAGATAAAGATGGCACCCGAGGATATGGAAAAAACAACATTTATTACACCTTGGGGAACATTCTGTTACAGAGTGATGCCCTTCGGTTTGAAAAATGCTAGTACAACGTACTAGGGAGCTATGACTACTTTGTTACATGATATGCTGCATAAAGAAATTGAGGTCTATGTGGATGATATGATTTGTAAGTCGAAGACTGAAGAAGATCATATTGAGTACTTATTGAAGTTGTTTCAACGTTTGAGAAAGTTTAAGCTCCGTTTGAATCCTAATAAATGCACTTTTGGTGTCCGTTCTGGAAAATTGCTGGGCTTTATTGTCAGCCAAAAAGGCATTGAAGTTGATCCTGGTAAAGTTAAAGCTATTTAGGAAATGCCTGCACCCAAAACAGAGAAACAAGTAAGAGGATTCTTGGGACGTTTGAATTACATCTCCCAATTTATATCCAATATGACTGCCACTTGTGCGCCGATCTTCAAGCTTCTTCGCAAAGATCAGAGTTGTGTCTGGACAGAGGATTGTCAGAAAGCTTTTGAAAGAATTAAAGAGTATTTGCTTGAACCTCCAATTTTGTCTCCTCCCGTGGAAGGAAGACCTTTGATCATGTATTTGACTGTGCTGGAAGAGTCTATAGGCTGTGTTCTAGGACAACAAGATGAATCTGGTCGAAAAGAGTTTGCCATTTATTAATTGAGCAAGAAGTTCACCGATTGTGAGTCTTGATACTCAATGCTTGAAAAGACATGTTGTGCTTTAGCTTGGGCTGCCAAACGCCTCCGCCAGTATATGTTGAATCATACAACTTGTTTGATATCCAAAATGGATCCAATCAAGTATATCTTTGAAAAGCCTGCTTTAACTGGGAGGATTGCTCTTTGGCAAATGTTGTTGTCAGAATATGATATCGAGTACCAAACTCAAAAAGCGATAAAAGGAAATGTTTTGCTGACCATTTGGCACACCAGTCCATTGATGATTACCAACCTATCAAGTTTGATTTTCCTGATGAGGATGTGATGTATCTAAAGGTTAAAGATTGTGAAGAACCATTACCCAATGAAGGGCCTGAGCTTGGATCCCATTGGGGTTTGATTTTTGACGGAGCTGTTAATGAGTATGGCAATGGTATTGGGGCAATAATTGTTACTCCTCGTGGTTCTCATATTCCTTTCACTGCAAGGTTGATGTTCACTTGAACAAATAATGCGGCTGAGTATGAAGCATGTATTATGGGCTTGGAAGACGCCATTGATTTAAGAATCAAGATTCTTGATGTATATGGAGATTCAGCCCTAGTGATTAATCAGATTAAAGGAGAATGGGAGACACGTCAACCTGATTTGATTCCTTATCGAGATTACGCAAGAAGGTTGTTAACTTTCTTCAATAAGGTTGAGTTTTACCATATATCCAGAGCAGCAAATCGAATGGCGGATGCTTTAGCCACTATATCCTCCATGATTGTGGTGAATCGGTGGAATGATGTGCCAAAAATCGATGTTATGCGGCTTGATAGGCCAGCTCATGTGTTTGCGGTTGAAGAGGTTGTTGATGATAAACCGTGGTATTATGATATTAAATGCTTTCTTCAAAATCAAGAGTACCCGCTTGGGGCATCCAAGAAAGATAAGAAGACTTTGAGAAGATTGGCTGGTAGTTTCTTCTTGAATGATGATGTGTTGTAAAAAAGAAATTATGACATGGTCTTGCTCAGATGTGTGGATAGACACAAAGCAGACATGTTGATGAAAGAAATTCATGAAGGATCTTTTGGTACTCATGCCAATGGGCATGCAATGGCTAAGAAGATGTTGAGGGCAGGTTACTATTGGCTGACAATGGAATCTGACTGTTGCAAATTTGTGAAGAAATGCCATAAGTACCAGGTTTATGCTGACAAAATTCATGTACCACCAACTCCTCTCAATGTTATCTCCTCTCCATGTCCCTTCTCCATGTGGGGCATCGATATGATTGGAATGATTGAGCCTAAAGCATCAAACGGACACTGTTTCATATTGGTGGCTATTGACTATTTTACCAAGTGGGTTGAAGCAGCATCATATGCCAATGTGACCAAGCAAGTAGTGGTCCGGTTTATCAAGAACCAAATCATCTGTCGGTATGGTGTTCTGAGCAAGATTATCACTGATAATGGGTCGAATTTGAATAACAAGATGATGAAGGAATTATGCGATGAGTTTAAGATTGAGCATCATAATTCTTCTCCTTACTTGCCTAAGATGAATGGGGCGGTTGAAGCTGCTAATAAGAATATCAAGAAGATTGTTCAAAAGATGGTTGTTACATACAAGGATTGACATGAGATGCTCCCTTTTGCTTTGCATGGGTATCGTACATCCGTCCGCACTTCAACAGGGGCAACCCTTTTCTCTCTTGTTTATGGTATGGAAGCAGTGCTCCCGGTGGAAGTTGAAATCCCTTCTATGAGAGTTTTGATGGAAGCTGAATTGTCTGAGGCTGAATGGTGCCAAAGCAGATATGACCAGTTGAATTTGATTGAAGAGAAAAGAATGATGGCCTTGTGTCATGGTCAATTGTATCAACAGAGAATGAAGAAAGCTTTTGATAAGAAGGTTCGACCTCGTGTGTTCAGAGAAGGCGACCTCGTGCTCAAAAGGATCTCGACTTCTACCAATGATTCTAGGGGCAAGTGGACTCCTAATTATGAAGGCCCATATGTTGTTAAGAGAGCCTTCTCTGGTGGTGCATTACTTCTTACAACTATGGATGTTGAAGAGTTCACTCGTCCTATGAATGCCGATACAGTCAAGAAATACTTCGCCTAAAAATAAAAGAACAGCTCACTAAGTTAAAAACCCGAAAGGGTGGCTTAGGAAAAAATGAGTGTCTCGGTGGGCTGAAAACCCGAAAGGGCGGTCCAAGCAAAAATTAGAGACAAAAACAGAAATAATCATCCCGGTAGATTGAAAACCCGAAAGGGCAATCTAGGTAAAAGTTAGGGATTATGGCAAGTAACTGCATCTGGCCAGTCTTGATCGTTGAAAGCAACATTGTCTATCAAGGATTCTGTTTCAACCATTCTCAACTGAAGTTCTGAGCACAGCGGAATTCAAAGTTGTTAGGGAGAATAGTGGTCATTGTATTTCAATGTAACCCTTTCCGTGTATTTACCATTTTTCAAACTTTGTAATGATCCATGGAGTTACGCCATTTGTGGACTTTCATTCTATTAATAAAATTTGGGCCTTTGTCCCTTTGTTTGCAATTCTTATTCTGTTTCTGTTTGCAAAATTTCATTTAGTTTTTATGATGACTTTTGAAACAAAATGTAAATAATTGATTTAAATTTTTTGAAAATTATAAAAACATTTTCCTTTGATTTATGAAATATAAAAAAGAATGTCAACAGTTATTCCAAGAATGGTAAGATCGATGTTTTCCTCAGCAGGGTTCGTTCTCGCTCCTTTGGCAGAATTTATTGACAAATCCCCAGTAGAGTTTGTCGATATATCCCCGGTAGAGTTTGTTGATATTTCCTCAGCAGAACTTGTTCCTATGAATGGGATCCGTTGTTGACAAGGTGATGGGTTTGTTATGATGTGTTGAATTCATAAGGTCCAATGTTGTTTGGTTTTTCCCCAGCTAGGTCTTGATCCGAATCTTCTCCAGCTGATTATGTTATGGTCAGGCAGTTGAGTAGTTTTGAGGTCCACTTCTCCTTAATGGTGGTCCCCATGCAGAGATTCATTTTTGCGGTCCCCAGGCGAAATCATATGAGGAATCCCCACTCAGAGTTTTATCTTTTAGATGTGTTGTTGTTACTTTGGATGTCTCCAAACAGAGAGCGATGTTATTCTCTTCTAAGAAGCATTGACGTGGTGATCGCTTGTCATGTTTCATCTTATCTTGTGGATGTTTTCCTCTCCAGGTTGTTCTACCCAGGGATTTATCCTTGATGATTCTCCAACGGAGGCAGTGTATTATCATTTCCAATCATAAAGCAGTGAGGTTAATTTCTCATTTCCCCCGGAAAGTCCAAGATGTACTTCTCTCCGGATTTTTTTCCAGAGATTTATCCTCCTAGTGAAGATTATGCATCACTATTGTGGCTATTCCCTAGTAAAGTCGCTCATGATAACTATATTCAAGGAATATTGATATACTAGTCACCTGTTGGGTTTTCTCTCATTCATGATGAGTATTGATCTAAAATCCCCCCACAGTTTAACCTTTCGCTGTTTTCCCAGCAAGTTCAGGATGCTTTGCTCAGAATTAGTTAATTCTCTGAGAATGTTCTCGTATCTCCAATAGACCTGCCTTGTTTTCCCAGTGGATTTTTGCATAGACGTTTATATGTCTACAATCCCCAGCGGGTTCATTTTTTTTCCGCAGCAGTTCTCTTCATCCTTTTGAAATGGAAGTTTCTGTGAATCTTTATTATCCCCAAGAAGAATCAGAAAGTTTGGGTTGTTATGATTCCCCAACAGCTTCTTGCCATCCTCAAAGCAGAGTTTATGTTGTTATCCTCTTTGTGGATTGTTGATGTTAGAAGATTGATATTTGGGTTTCTCCCCAAGAAGTATCTTCCTTTCTCCAGCAAGATTTGAGCCTTGTAGTAGGATATATTTTCCTTTGATGGCTTTTGTTTATCTCTTACAGGATTTCTTCAGCTAAATGCCTAGCAGAGTTGCTAATGACATCTTCATCTTGTTAAGATTATCCGAGTATTCAGTGGTGTTGTGATGTTTATTCCACCCTCTGTTTATCCTTTATGTCTGTTTTGTCAGCATATTCATACTCATAAGCATTGCATGCGCATTCTTTTGTTGTGCATAGCATATCGTTGTTGCATTTTGCATTTTGCATTTGTATTGGTGCTTCTTTGCTCTCTGGTGTTGTTATCCCCTTAGAGTGTGTGTCTCCTCTCTCTATTTTAGAGTGTCGACCCCTAAGCAGAAAAATGCCTATCTTTGTTAATTCCCCACTGAGTTTATTTCTCGTGGAAGATTTTGATTCAGTTTCCTCTCCAGTTCATTATCTGGATGGAATTAATCCCCAGTTGAGATATATCCTCCTCGGGATGAGTCTTGTTTGACCGTTTCTCTCCAGCTTGTTCCTGGATTAAACTTTGGTCCCCCGTAACTTTTGTTTGGATCTCTAGGTTGTGAAACCTAAATTGAGAGTGCATTTATTTTGCACCTTTGAGGATTCTGCACCCTTCATCTGAAATCTGCGTATGATTTGCCTATTAGAAGGTTAAATACTGTTTTGTGGCATTCCTTTATTTGAGAAGCCTGAGGCGATGCAGTTAGTACCTTTTGTGACTCCGATGAATGGTAAGTCTCTTCGGTTTGACGGGACAGTTCGTTGTTGAGATTCTTCTACTCCGATGAATGGTAAGTCTCTTCGGTTTGATGAGACAATTCGTTGTTGAGATTTTGTGACTCCAATGAATGGTAAGTCTCTTCGGTTGGATGGGACAGTTCATTGTTGAGATTTTGTGACTCCAATGAATGGTAAGTCTCTTCGGTTTGATGGGACAGTTCATTGTTGAGATTTTGTGACTCCAATGAATGGTGAGTCTCTTCGGTTTGATGGGACAGTTCGTTGTTGAGATTTTGTGACTCCAATGAGTGGTAAGTCTCTTCAGTTTGATGGGATAGTTCGTTGTTGAGATTTTGTGACTCAAATGAATGGTAAGTATTTTCGGTTTGATGGGACAGTTTGTTGTTGAGATTTTGTGACTCCCATGAATGGTAAGTCTCTTCGGTTAGATGGGACAGTTCGTTGTTGAGGTTTTCTGCTCCGATGGATGGTTAGTCTCTTCGGTATGCTAGAGATAGTTCATTGTGGTATTGATTTCCCCCAGTGGAGCCTTGTTGTGCTAAGTATTCCCTGTTGGGTTATATCCTTGTTGTGTTGTGGTTTATCTTCATATACAGTTATCCCCAGTTTGGATCTTTTCCTCAGCTGAGTCCCAATAGTTGTGCGGTGTGTTCCACGGCTGGTTGGTGGTCTCCTGTGATATGTTTCCCAGGTGGAGTTTCATTCTCCCGTTCTTCTTTTTGTTTATCTCCTGTGGCATATGCTCCCCACAGTGGTCTTGCATTTGCATACCATTTGCATAATCATATCATTTGTGGTCTCTTAGGGCAAAAAATTGGGTTTATTGTTATATTTAAGTCTCTTCTATCTCGTTGAGACAAAGAAGTCTGTCTTCGTATCTCCGGATAGAAGAAACTTAAATAGGGGCAGCTGTAATACCCTAATTTTTACCCCTAAGATCCCACATGTCATTTGCATTTCATATCACAAACAAGATCACACATTGATTCCCTCTTCTATAGGGTTGTGCCTTGCAGGGATCTTTGGGTTTGTGCATGTTTGTTTGTTGTTTTATTGTTTATTTGTTTATGTTTACTAACCATGAATTAAAATCCAAAAATATTTTGTTTTCTTTCACTAACATTTTTCAGGGGAAGAACAGGTTAAAAATACCAAAAACAGTCCCTCAGCTCGAATGGATTTCATCTGAATAAAGTCAAAGTTGATCTGCGATTAATTCAAAAATTATCAGATCAAGAGTTTCCAAGATTTAACTGATTATTATTCAAGGGACTCCAAGGTTCATGTGTTTATTTCCATGTCTTCTTTGACAAGCAAGAAAATCGAGCCAGAGCCAAGACAGCACATCAAAACGCCATTTTTTCTCATTTTTCAATGTGTTAATCGATTAACCTAATTGCACTGTGAAGTGGTTAATCGATTAACACGTGCAATTTTTGAAAAAATGTGCCAAATTCAAATTCTGCAGCAATTGGCACCAATTTTCACCATTTTGATCACATGTGGAATATTCTAGACCATCCCATTTTAATTCCCTACATCATCATAATTAATTCCCACTATGTACCATCACTAATCACCACTCTTTTGTGATTTCCCTCCAAATTTGAATTCCAATCCTAATTTTGATCTTCCAATCCTAATTCCAAACCACCAAATTTTCCAAGCCTAAACTCTATAAATAGAGGCTTCATTTCATTCATTCCACATGCTTTTGATAGCCAACAAACCTCTTGCAATTTCTCTCCTCAACCACCAAAATTCACTCAAAGCTCACTTTTCTTCTTTTGAAAGTTAACAAGAATTCACATTGAATCTTGTTCAACTTTGAGCTAAACCTTCATTCATTCTTGTTTTTCTTCATCAATTCTCATAGATCAAGGCTTTGTTATTTGGATCTTGAAGCAATTTGAAGGAATTTTCAGATTTGAAGTGGTAATTCATCTTTCACCATTGTTGAAGCTTCATCTTCATCTTCCATAATGTAGATCCTTTATTGATATTGTTTGCTTGATCTTTGGATCTTGCAATTTGTGTTTGATTGCTGGCTTTTGCTGCTGTTTTACTCAAAAATTCGTGCACAATTGAATCCTTGATCCTAAGATGATTGAAGAAATGAGTGATCAAGGATTTGGCAATTTTCAAATTGGTTTTCTGCTGTTTTTACAGTGTTAATCGATTAACCAAAGCCAGTACAATTAGGTTAATCGATTAAAAGCTTGTTTTTGCGCAAAAATTAGAAGTTTGCACTGGTTAATCGATTAACCTAATTACAATGTGAAGTGGTTAATCGATTAACCAGCATCCAGAATGTGTTTTTTGCTTGTTTTTGGGGCTGTTTTAGTTTTTCTTCCTCTTTCTTCCCCTTTCTTCTTATTTTAGCCTTGAAGCACATTGTTGAGATTAATTTCTCTTTAATTTCAATGGACTTTGGATATGGTTAGAGTAATTAAACATTCATTAGTTCAAATCTATCTTTTAATGAATTGTTGAATTCATTTGAGGTGCTTTGAATTAGTGATATGTTTTCATACTTAAACCTATCAATTAAAAGTGATTGAACTTGAAGATGAAAGGTTCTTGAAAGTGTAATTCAATTTGGATTTTCTCTTCATCTATTTTTATTTTTATTTTGATCGATGAAAGTCTTATGGATTTTAGAATTTCTTTGTTGAATTCTTGATCAAGACTAGATCGTTACCTATTTTTCTTTTCGTGCGGTATTGCTTTCGGATGACGATCTACATATCGTTCATCTAGCATGTATTAGCACAAAGATCTATTGACCGGCCTCATTGTAGGGTAATTACTCCGTAAATTACTCAGCGATTTCTTAACCTAGCGCAACATTTGTCCCTCGTTATCCAATTCGGAACTTGAACTTTCGTGGTCCGGACTTTGATTGATCGCGTCAACCCAATGTTGGTTAAACTTTTGTATTAGGTCCATAATCTTTGAAACTTGGTGTTGTAGAGGCTTTGGTTCTACCAATCTTCTGTCAAGTTCATTAACTTTGGCCTAAGTGCATTGTTTAATCGCTATAGTTCATAACGCGAAACGGAATAATCGGTGAAGGCTTATGGCACTAGAGCCTTGTGCTACTAACTACTAACTTATAACTTCTTTACTTTTCCTTCTCGCTCCCTATCTCTCTTTATTTTTATGCTTTATGTCATTTTTCATATTCATGTTTATGTTTATGTCATTTTTCTTTTGTCCACTTGGACCATTTTATCTTGTGCTTTTATTTTTCTTTTGTCCATTTTGGACTTAAAACATTAATAAAGGATTAAACCACTAAAAGACTTGTGCTCTTAATTGTTGGACTATGGCCACTATCCATTGCTTTGGAGGACCTATACTCTTGATTATGGACTTATGGACTTAGAATTAGGATCCTAACCTATGCTTGGGAGTTTGTGATGGAAAACCTTGGATTTTGGATACTTGGAGTCCTCTTTTGAAGACTTATTTTGAATTAATACCAAATCAAAAAGGAAAAATGCTTATGCTATGGAGCTTGTCCATGTGGTTAGATATTTCTTATCCTTAGCTTTTATTTTTATGCACTAGGATAGTCACTTCTTCTCCACCCCTTCTTCAATTTTCAAATCTTCCTCTCTTTTTCAAAACCTTCTTGTTTTCAAACTTAAAATTGCTTTCATAATAAAACCTTGAATTCGGCCAAGTAATTTTTAAATTTTGTTTTCTTTAATAAATGTCAATCCATGTTAATCATATTTTGACCATTTCATAAAAAACATAAAAAAATATAAAAACTCATCAAACTCTTTTTGTGCTTTGTGCACTTTTTCTTTTAAACTTTTTCATAAGTTTAGACATGATTCATTTCTTTAAGCGGAATTATTCGCTTGGAAATAACGACTTGTCTTTACACTTAAAATCAACCAAAACAAACAAATTTTTGTTCTTGGTACCACGACCTACGGGGTTTTGATCCTACATTGCACATCATGGGTATGTAGGCATGAGGCGATAAGTCTCTCCAAATACAAAAATCTTAAAAAATATTTCTCTTCTCCTCTCCCCAATCTCTTTTTCAAGCAAACCATTTTCAGACCAAAAAGCGGTAGATATTTCAAAGGGTTCCTATAGATTACTATAGACGTTTTGGGTGTTAACACATTCCCATTGCGTAACCAACCCGCCTTACCCATTCTCTGTTCGTTCTTGTTGTTCTAGAACTCTTTAGGTTTTGTTCGCTCTTTTTTCTTTCCCTTTGTGGATAAAATAAAAGTGCGGTGGTGACTCTTGCTTTTTGAGTTAAGTTAATCAATAGCTTACACTCACGATTTTTACCGCTACAGCTGGTCCTGTTACGGGGACGACTTCCACACCACCAACTCCGGACACATCTCATAAGAGGAAGCGTGATGATATCTGAGCCTTTCCGGCGGGCTGCTCGGGTAGTCTCTCTGGAGGGAAGTTCGTGCTGCCCTCATGCTACCTTCAGAGGACGATGTTTGATGAAGGGGCCTCCGTCGTCGTCCCAGAACTTGATGCCTCCGCAATTTTGTTTGCAGATCCTCAGACGCAGAGGAAGCTTCTCTACCAGGATACGGCCGTCATGATCAGGGTAATGGAAGCGACGTTGGCCCTTGGGGATGCAGAGGTAGCTCATCGCTCCGATCTCAAGGAGGCCAAGACTAGGATCAATGACTTAGAGTCTGAGAACGTTGAAATATATAATGAATTAAAGAAGCTGCAAGGTCACCAGGAGGCCAAAATACTGCTCCAAAAGGAAGTGACCCAAATGAAGGAGGAGGTGACGAGAGTCAATGATGAAAATGCCCGCTTGAAGGCAAGGATAGCTGAGCTAGAGGGGTCGTCGGTAGCAGGTGAGAACGAGACCGACGATGAGAAGGCCTTGAAGATGAGGAGGGACCTGATCGAGAGGATCCGTATCCTCGGGGAGGACAACCTGGGGGCAGATGAGTTTGGCTTTAATGTTGCTTTGGAGCAGCTGAAGGCCCTCAACTCTGACGTCCATCTGCAAACCGAGGGAATGGGTCTACTCAATGTGGTCGTCAATGGCGAGGTGGTCCCCCCGGATGGTGTTAGTGAGGTCGTTTAGTTTGTCTACATGTATTTTGTGGGCCTGCGTGCCTTTTTGATGTAATGTTTGTCGGGCACCGCCTTTCTAATGTACACCTGACTTATTCCGGTCTTGTAGCTAGTGTTATTAACATTATTCTTTTAGGATTTTACTATCGCATTTATTTATGTATGCCTGTTTGATTGGATGTTTACTTGACTTGCTTTTGTTGTGCCCGACAGTCTGGGAAACCTGTCGAGGAGGGCGAAGTGGTTTCGCCGGTGACGGGACTAGGATCTCGGTTGAGGTACTAATCCCATAGGCTTGGACTGTTCCCATCGCAAGCTGGGTGTCCTGCCTAATTGGTGTGGCAACGACGGAGCTAGACTGAGGTATCCCCGTTGTGCGCAGAATCTACTCGTCCCATAAGCAGAAACTGGACGGTGTTGTAAAATGGATCGTGCTTACACTGGGGCATGATCCCGTGGCCGAGTTGTCTCCCTGTTTAGGGAGGATCTCGTCGACAGTTAGTCCGACCTCGTAGTTGGTTCTAACTGTAGTATTGTTTGAGCTTTTCAGCGTTCCATGGTCGAGCAAATGGTTCTCCGTCCAGAGGTTATAAATAGTAGGCTCCCGTGCCCATTTTGGACTTGACCCTGTAGGGTCCTTCCCAGTTTGCGGCCAGCTTTCCTTCGCGCGAATCTTTCTGGTTTTTGTGCAGGACTAAGCTGCCAATGGGGAAGTCACGCTTCATGACCCTGGCGTTGTGGCACAAGGTTGAGCTCTTCTCTTAAGGCTTCATCATTCATCTCCTCGTCGAGGGGAGCTTCTGTTCATCTGGAAGGTTCCCTGATCTCCACCTGTATCACCGCCTCGCTTCCGTAAGCTAGTCAGAAAGGGGTTTCCTCGATGGTGGAGTGTGGTGTGGTTCTGTAGGCACAGAGCATGCTATGTAGCTCTTCGACCCATCTCTTCTTGGCGTCGCCCAGCATTCGTTTTAGACCGCGAAGGATTACCCATGTTGCCTTTGAACATCGTCGCTTTGGGGAACCTGACGCCTCCCTGCTTGAACTCCATATTGATGCATTCAGAGAGAATGCGCTCGCGAGGGACGGTGAGCAGGGTATACTCCTTGAATCGGCCAGCAGGCCCTTTACCTTCTCGAGGGCGATCATATCGTCGCCTCTCTTTTCCTTGCCGGGATATCTCCGGCTCATCCTTTTTTGGTTCCGGGTACTTTCTCGATCTCTGGCGTCCCGAGCATGGTATGTGGCCTCCTTCTCTTCGTACTGTATGTACGCTTCAGCTTTCCGGAGATGTTCTGTTAATGTGCGAGGAGTCTCGATTCCGACTATTTTCGAAACTCGCTTTTCGGTCTCAAACCTTTCTCGAGGAGATACTTCTTTATATGGTCCGTAGTACGGACCTCCACGTCTTCTTTGTTGAATCGTTCAATATATGCCCGCAAGGACTCGTCCCTGCCCTGTATGATAGCTTCCAAGGTGGCCTCCGACTTGGGATGTCGTCGGGAAGCCGTAAAATGTCGGGCAAACCGGCTCTTCAAATCTCACCACGATGTGACCGACCCCCGGGGAAGGCACTTGTACCAAGCCATAGCCCCTTTCCTGAGGGTGATTGGGAACAATCTGCACTTTATGGCCCCACTCAAATTGTGGTAGTGGAACATTGCTTCTATGTTTTTTATGTGCTCGCTGGGGTCGGTGGTCTCATCATACGTTGCCAGAGCAGGGGGCTTCTCTAACCCGCGAGGAATTCTGGTGTCCATGATCTCTTGTGAGAGGGGGCCATAGACGTCGTCGTCATTGCTTGTGCTCGGAGAACGGGAAAAAGAATAGCTATGATCACGGCTTCTGCTTCATCGTGGAGAATGCCTACGTGATTGGTGACGCTCGTACTTTCCTGAGGGCCTGGATTTCTTCGGCACAGGGGAGCGTCTTGATGCGGGCTATTCTGATCTTGATCGTCTTCTTACAAGGTCAGATGCAGGCTCTTCTGATCTTGATCGCCTTCTTACAAGGTCGGATGCGGGCTCTTCTGATCTTGATCGTCTTCTCGCCTGGGAGCGGCTTCTGGACCTGTCACGCCGCCGTTTCTGAGGGGGAGATCGAGGACGCGGAGAAGGGCTGCGAGGTTTCTCCGAGGACAAGCGCTCCTGGAGGATGTGCTCAAGAGCGTTGATCTTTTCACCTTACTGGAAGATCAAGAGGTTTGATCTATTGAGGGAGGCTATGAAAGCGGCCGTGCTGGAGTCAGCGTTTTGCAGAACTGGAATAGGCTCGAAAACATGGTCAGTAGCTTGTGCCCGAGGTTTTTTTTCATCTGGGGTCAGGGACGCAGTCTTCCCGTCCCGTTGGTCATTTTTTGGAAAAGCAGATCCGGTGAGGATATGGTCGGCGTTATCAGCTATAACAGTGACAACAGCTTCTTGGCAGACAACATCATTCTTGGTGGAGGCCATGATGATCAGAAGGAGTTTGGAGGGCTTTGGTTTTTGAGGTGCAAAAAGAAGGGATTTTGAATCAAAAGATGGGGAAGCTAGTTTCCCACAGACTGCGCCACTGATAGGAAGTGATCAGACTGGATCGTCATGGCCTTCGCGTAGGACAAGTGATGATGCTTGTAGAAGAAGAGGGGGTGTACCTGCAAGGTACTCCGATGCCAAAGTAAGTTTGGGCTAAAGAGAAAGCAAGTATGCAAGCAAGATTTCAAGTAATCGATATTGAATACCTGACCCTCTCGAATGAGAGGGTATTTATGGAAGAACTCCCAGCGCGGGGCCAAGGTCTCTCATGTGGCCAAAGCACCTGGTCGACCAATGAGATACTGCCAGGTGGAGGGCAAGGCGCATGGCCCTTTAACCTGGTCCAAATGTCTGCGTGAGATCCGGGGAGACAGTTGGTCGCGTGAACTATTAAGCGAGTGAGGGGGACATGCCCAACGGCTAATTTCTGCCCAACGACTAGTTTCTTCCCAACGGCTAGTTTCTGCCCAACAGCTAGTTCTTGGCTATTGGGCCTGGCCAATGGCTGGATTGAATTGGGCTTTGCCCTTCTGGGGGCACAGTGCCTGCCCAGTCCAGAACAGTGTATAATGGGAAATAGAATATTTAGAATAAAAATCCCTAATTTCCATGGTGGTTGTTATATGATGATTATATGATGAATTTGTGTGCCTTATATGTGTATTCTTTTTCTTTTGAGGATTGAACTTATATCCATCAATTTCAAATGTTTTAGGCATAATCTTAAAATAATGATTAGATGGTTTAATTGTGTTAAAATTGTAAATTTACTTGAGATAATTACAGTATTAGATGGGTTGTAATTTTCTGAGAGTTTGGGTTTTTACGTAATTGAAATTGGAGGTCCGAAAGGCCTCCAACGGTGAAAAACGCAAAAAATTCTGCATGCTGTCCGTCACGACTGTTCATGTTTTCGGTCGAAATCGTTTTGGTCGTAACTTTTGATCCATAAGTCCGTTTTGATCCCCGTTCGAAGCGTCTGAAAGCTAATGAATAGATCTATAACATAGTGTAGATAAGAGAACTGGTTGCCCAATATTTTTATATCAAATATGTTTGGGAAGTCAATTGTGTATATGTTCTATTAATGGATGGTTGTGCTGTTTGCTGCCGGTTGTGAAATTATTTGTGGATAATTTATCAAATACTTGTGTGTGTGTTTTGATGTATGAATTACCACGAGTATGTCGATGGTTATGAGATGTTTATACAGGATGTTTGATGATTAAATGATGATGTGAATGACCATTAGTTATATTAATGATTATGAGATGATGATACATGACTATTTTGATGTGAATTACCATGAGCTATATTGATGATTATGAGATGACGATTCATGATGTTTTGATGATTAAATGATGATATGGATTAACATGAGATTTTGATGAATGATGATGCACGTAATGCCTTTTTGTTGATGATGATGATATTGACGTTGTGCATCATGCATTCATAGCATTATAGGACTTTGGTCCAGTGAGTTAGACTTCAGTCTATTGACGATTATAGGACTTTGGTCCAGCGGAGTAGACTTCGGTCTATTGTGGCTTCAATCCCATTGTGTGGATGTGAGGTATTTTGACGTGCTCCGGTTCTTGTGTGGAATCGATCCTATTGACGGGGATCTTTGGAGGGTGATGGTGTCCATCGACTTTGATGAATTGGTACCACATGCATGAGTCTTGTTGTGCATTGCATTTATGTGGCATCTTGATGTGATTTATGATGTTGTGACTTTTGATGCTTTTTGATGACCCTGATGATGTTGTATATGATAATGACGTCATTTTATGCATATCCTGTTTTTATATTGATTATAATGAATTGTGATTACTCACCCTGCCTCTTTGAATGTTGCCTCCACGTGGGTAACGTGCAGATTATCAGGCTTAGCGGTGGATGCCTTCGAGGACCTTTTGGAGTTTTCAGTGTTTTTGGTCGACGTAGAGGGTCTTGCTCTGAAAGTGTAACATCGGGTTGGGTCGTTGAGTCGAAACATGTTATGTTGACATTTTGTTGTTAGTTGATTATTAAGGTTTTTATTTTAAAACCTTTTGATTTTGGATTATTGTGGTTATGGTGGTTCCGCTGCTAATTTTGATGGCTTTTGAATATTTTGAGGAAAACCCGTGTTTACAGAGCAAATGTTTTATTTTGAGTTTATTGAGAAAATGTGCACCCTTCTGAGGTGATTTTTACTCTGATAATTTGTGTATTTTTCCGTGTATATTTGTGGGGTAGAAAAGGGTGTTACAGTTGGGGTGCTTCCACCAGACTTAACATACCAACAAAAGAAAAAGTTTTTCCATGATCTTAAACACTACTATTGGGATTAACCCCTACTTTTCAAGAGAGGCGCCAATGGAATATTTCGTCGATGCGTCCCTGAATCTGAAGTAGTTGATTTCATATCTCATTGTCATGTTGCACCCTATGAAGGGCATGCAAGTACCTTGAAAACATGTGCAAAGATCCTGCAATCTGGTCTCTTCTGGCCAAATCTTTGGAAGGATGTCCACACCGCCATTATAAACTGCGACCGGTGTCAACGCACTAGAAACATCTCTAGACGCGGTGAGATGCTACAGAAGGGAATTTTAGAAGTGGAAGTCTTTGACGTATGTGGTATAAATTTCATGGGACCCTTTCCGTCTTCTTTTGGTAATAAGTACATACTCGTTGCATTCGATTACGTATCAAAATGGATTGAAGCAGTAGCTTCTCCTACGAACGATGCACGAGTGGTGATTAAGCTCTTTAAAAACATAATATTTCCTAGGTTCGGTGTACCAAGAATTGCCATTAGCGATGGCGGCTCCTATTTCATTTCCAATGTCTTTGGGAAGCTTTGCTCAAATATGGAGTCCGACACTGAGTAGCAACACCCTATCATCCTCAAACCAGTGGACAAGTCGAGGTGTCAAATAGGGAGATCAAATAAATATTAAAAAAACCGTCGCAACCTCCAGGAAAGATTGGTCTACTAAACTTCATGAGGCTCTGTGGGCTTATAAGACAACTTACAAAACCCCGATAGGAACCACACCGTTTAAAATGGTTTATGGGAAGTCTTGCCACATGCCTGTAGAACTAGAGCATAAAGCATATTGGGCCATTAAGACCCTAAACATGAATTACGCAGCGGCAGGGGAGAAAAGAATTTTAAATATCCATGAACTCGAGGAACTTAGACTGGATGCCTACGAAAATTCCCGAATCTATAAAGAGAGAACCAAGAAATGACATGATAAGCGAATAGCAAAGAGGGAGTTCAATGAAGGAGATATAGTTCTTCTCTTTAACTCTCGACTGAAGCTGTTCCCAGGCAAGTTACATTCCCGATGGTCTGGCCTCTTCGAGGTTGTGAGAGTTTTCCAAAGTGGAGCAATAGAAATTCGAGGTAAAACAAACGAAACATTCATTGTGAACGGGCAGCGACTTAAGCACTGACATACCGTAGAGAACAAGGAATTTTTCACTAGTTATAAGTTGGAAGAGCTGCCCGCTCCTTCGAATAAATGATTTTTCTTTCTAGATCAATGTCGAGCTCCCGACATTAAACGAAGCGCTCCGCGGAGGCATCCCACGATCTTTGTTTGTTGTTGTTTTATTGGTATTTTCATACTTTTACTAGTATTAGCTGTTAACTTTTAATGCATACTTACATTTACGTTATTATTATTATTGTTATTATTACTATTACTAATTTACTATTATTATTCCCATTATTACTCTTATCTCCTTTATTTTTCACTAACCTTAGTTTATGGAACAACTTGACTAATAGGAGGAAATCATTATTTAATTTCAGGCTAACTCATCTTAGGATAACACTAAATTCTAGGAGAATGTAGCCTTTCGAGAACCATGAAGTTACCTTTAGGAATAAGGCCCAGAGGCGCCGTTTTGAGGCCCTGTCCCAGAGAGACTTTGCTATGTTTATCTACCCTGAAAACTCAGCTATGACTACTCTTGGCATCTGTGATAGTGTCACCTACCTGCTTAATCAGTTGAGGTGGGATGATTTCGCTATCAGGAAGAGATTTAGCACTTACCATAACTTGACCCTGGAGTTTTTAAGCTCGTTATACTATGATCCTACCAGAGATTTCGGTTTTGGCCGTGGGTTGGCTACCTTTAGGTTGTTTGGCAACAAGTACCGTTTTACACATCATGAGCTGGCTGACTTATTAGGATTTCCTAATGGGCCTGATTCCATATTTAAGACCCCTGAAGATGCCTTTATTGCTTATGATCTGAATCAATTTTAGGGTACTCTGACTGGTAATTACAATCCTGAGCCGAATGGCATGTTCTCTAAGAGTATCCATAATCCTGGTATCAGGTATTTCCACAAGACATTGGCCCACACCTTATTTGGTAAGGAAGAAAATGTGACTTCAGTCTCTAAGTACGAGCTTTACATCATGTTCTGTGCCTCTCAAAGTAAGCTGGTTAATGCAGTCTCGTTCATGCTTGCAAACTTTGCTAAGCTCTCTCTGAGGCTTTCGGAGCTATCATTATTAGAGGCTTAATTACCATGATTGCTGACGCTATTGGGTTGCGGTACCATTTGACCCGTACTCGTGTTTTTGGTAGTTATTGCCCCATGAACATCAATTTTTATTTCAACCGTGGAATTATTGCTAGCCTCAGTCCAGTTGAGTTTGAACTACTGATTGACAATGTTGTTGTCCACCACTTTACCTTGCCGAATCATGAGAAAACTAGTGTGCATAACAAGGATAATTGGCTCTACGACTTGGAAGGTCAGAACGAGTCTCTAACTCCTCCTGACTCTCCACAAGCTTATGAGAATTTAGAAGCCGATATGCCTGATGCTGTTACTCATGGCTCAGTTGTTCAGCCGGTTGTTCCACCTATTCATATCATCACCGCCATTCATACTCTACAGTATGAAGTGGATTTCCTCCGAGGAGAGATGACTTCTCTTCGTATGGATTTCTTGGGATTTATGGATGTGGTTCATGAACAATTTGACCATCTTTTTCAGATCGTTTATTCACTCCGGCATCCTGCTAAACCTCAGATGAGGCGTCACCATGAATAGTCTCAATAGTATTCATTTCCCTATTTTATTAGACTAGGATTTTGCTTTATTGTATCATTGTTCCATTCCCGTACTGTTCGTTCTTTTAATTCTATTGTGTACTGTCGGTATACTGACAATGAACTATGTTTGTACTTCTGTTAATTCAATTAATGCAATTTCCCTTTCCGTAACTATGTGTTGATGATGTTTAGCAAGTTTGGATTTTTCTTGGCTTGTTAAGTGTCAATGTTAGTACTATCAGTAGATTCAAAACAAAACAAAAACAAACAAAAAAATAATAATAGGTTTTCTTTTCTGTTTCTGGACCTGCAGTGGAAAAATTCTCACTTTTAACATAATGGCGTACACCATTATGCTGATGGTGTTCGCCATCAGTTTAAATTCCTGATTTTCACCATTCGCAACACATGGCATTTGCCATGTGCTTAATGGCGTTCGCCATTGCGTTGGAAACTGCAGTCTTCACGGAATTCAAATTCCTGTGCGTTTTTTCTAGGGAATCTCTCTAATCATCCTTTTTACACTCCCAAAACACCTTCCAACTACCCTCATTAACCCCTCACTAATCCCTCATAACAACCAACCATCTATATTCCAGAAATTTGCCTATAAATTCATCAAATCCATCATCATTCTCACACCCATCACTCACACTTTTCACTCACAAACTTTTTCAACCATTCTCACTACCATCATTCTGCTAATATGCCTCCTAGAGTCGCTACTAACATCTACTACATGGGCATTGAATTTCCTGAAAATATCCTTGGTCAGAGCCAACGTTCTAGCTTTCTCAAATTGCGAAAAATAGCAGTCGTCGCGACACGGTACCCAGACACCGCTGCTATCCAGACCTTGGGTCTCTTCGATAGCGTGAATTGGATGCTTACAAACTTAGGTATGTCACAGTTCTGTTCTATGAGTAATTCTACCTACGTTAGGCTGACGTATGAGTTTTTAAATTCTTTCCGTCTGTCCATGAATCTGTCCCGTACTGATGGTTTCGTACAGTTTAGAATGTTTAATGTCGAATACTCCTTGACCTTCGAGAAAATAGGTAATATTTTTAGTTTTCCTAGCGGTCCGGAGTATGCTACACATGCACCTTTAGAGAGCGAGTGGGAACCTTGTGCTCTAGACTTTTGGCACAAAATCACTAATAAGACTTCCGACACATGGGAAGGTCTCAAAACCACATCCATCCACAACCCAGCCATTAGGTATTTCCACCGAATCCTAACTAACACTATCTTTGGCCAGGAGAACACTGGAAATGTGAACTCCAAATATTTATTCTTCATCCATTGTGCGTTTTCCGAAACCAAGGTTAACCCGACACCATTTTTACTTGTACACCTCCAATCTTTCAGCGGTAGAGCGGGCGGTTCCATTTGTGACAGAGGGATCATTACCTCAATAGCCTTAGCTCTAGGATTGCATACCGAGTTGGAGACCCTTGAGCTCTTACCAGCTTTATTTGCTGATCTTACCCATTGCCATGCCATGCGCCTAGTTAAGAATTTACCAAATGGCAAATACCACTTGATGATAGGCAACAAGGAGGTTAAGGGAGTCATATTGCCTTGTTCTAACGACGTTAACGTGCGCGTTAGCACTAATTGGATAGTTGATACCGAGGCCCCTGATCTTAAGCAGGAGAGAGCTGAGAGACACTACCAAGATGTTATGGGATTTACTACACCTTAGCCCCGCATTCGTGCCCGTGGTACCGATACACCCGGACCTAGCCCCCGTTCACGCACCGCACACTTTTCTACTGAATCTTTTGAAGGTACACATCAGCCCCATGAGGAATATGATTATGTGGCCATCCGGAGTTCTTTGGATGATATTCTGCCCGAGCTTAGGCATCGGAACGACATGGAGGCCGAACGTGATCTTTTACTCCGTAGCATGCAGAGACAGGAGGAGGAGCTTAGAGTCGCTGTTGATCAGATTGGCCAGCAGCGACAAGATTTTGTAGAGAGGACTCAGCATGATATGGTTGACCTGATTGAGCGTATGAAAGAAGTGCGCTTAGAGATGGCTGATTTGAGAGACTTTATCAGACATGTGCCACAGTCCGAGTGGGGTAGAGCAGGCCGTCACAGAGGCAGAGGATCCATGACCAGAGGTCGTGCACCACGCCCTTGACCAGGTTTTATCACTCATTTCTTTCCCTTGTACTAAAACATTGAGGATAATGTTTAGTTCAAGTGTGGGGGAAGAGCTTTACTATTTCATTTTCTTTCCCGTTATTTATATTTTCCAGTCTTTACTTTGTAATTTGTCTTGTTTATCGAGTCATATGCGTTGTTGAGTCCTATTTTACGTTATTTTATTTGCTTGTTTGATAACTCCTTTAATTTTGATCCCCAACGAAATTTTTTTGTTTTCTGGATTCATTGGCATGACACTCTGTGTATAGGTTGTTTTTCATTAGGCTATGTTAGATAGACTTGGGAAAGTTTTGTAAATATCGGTATCATTCCTACACCCTAGATTCCCTAAATATGTGATATTGATTTAAATAGGTATTATGTCGAGACCTTATGCCTAGTTTCTTAGTAGTAGCCTCTTGATTAGTTTATACTAGCAGTCAGCACCATCCTTATGTACAAATTAAGTAACGAGTCGATGCAAATATGTGTTGATCTCAAAAATTTGAATATATGATTTTTATAGGAAAAAAAGCGAATGAAAGACATGTTCCAGCTAAGTTAGGTGGTCCTCACCAGGCCATTTAGCCTACAGGTCCGAACTCTTGAAATTCGCGAGCAAAACAAAAGCATAATGTGCGAAAAAGAAGTTATTTTTGAGTAATGAGATCATATAACACAAATAGGTTCGATTACTATGTGAGTACAAAGGATAGCAGGCTTAATGTGATTGCGCGAGAATGAAAAATAGGTGAAATAGGATGAAGGATATAGGTCGAGATATAATATCATGATTTGAATTGGTATTGCATAGGAAGGGAGTCTTTGTCCGCAAATGTAGATTTGTGTCATTACGATATCCTTGTTTTCACTATTTAGTACCTATTCGTTTAACATTAGCCTAGCAACCTTGCGCCTTAGTTGTTTTCAGTCGCGCTTTTGAATCCGGAACTGCACTCACTGTTTTAAATTCTGTTGGAGTTTGCTTGAGGACAAGCAATGCTCTTAGTGTGGGGGAGTTTGACGACACGAATTTATATTGTATTTTTAGGCTCACTTTGCGCATTTTTAGTCCGTGTTTTTATCGAGCCTTGTTGTTCTTACTTTGTTTTTACTATGTTTTGTGTTTGCAGGAATAATAATCAAGATCCCGGAAGAAATAGAGAAAAGAAGCGAAAGAAAGAGAAAAATCCAGCAGAGTAGCAATTTCTGTAGTCTCAGCTGATATGGCGTTTGCCATTGCTTCCTGATGGTGCCCTTTTTGAATCTAGAGCATGGCGTTCGCCATGCCCCCATGGCGTTCCCCGTACAGAGGCGGGAGCAGTTTTTCACTGCAGAATCTGTTTCTGGTAGTTTTGGGGAGTTTTCTAACTCCCTTTCCCTCTAGATTTCGAATGGGCAATTGACATTTCTGATCCTCTCTATATAGGACCTCTTTGAGCAGAAAATCGGTGTCGAAAAAGTACGCAGAAGCTCTGGCGAAATTTTATTAGAATTCTAAGCACAAATTACTGGGAAAAAAAACAACAATAACTCGCATTGAGGGATTGTTGCAAAATTATACACTCTTGTACTTTTGTTGTACTTTTTGGATCGAGATTTAATACAAGTTCATTTCCATTCCGTCCCGATTTACATTACCGCACTTTATTTTCAGGTTTCTTTACTTTACCGCATTCTTAATATATTTTGTTACTTTTAAATTGCTTACATGTTAAATTCAGATTATGTATGTTTCAAAATGGTATACTTAGGATTAAGTATGTCTGAGTAAACAATTGGAGACCGTTATGTGGGGACCGTCGTACTCGGTGGGACTCCGTAGAAACAATAGGTACGATATTATGAATGTATGTCATTTTGGTTTTAATTTCCAAGTTAATTTAAGTAGCCTTGTCACAAGAGTGAGAGGTTATTTAACATTTGTCACGAGAGTGAGAAGCAAATTAAGGTTTAAGTCGAGATCAGCGAGAGCGTGAGGAGTGAACCGAATAGTGGAAATTAGACAACTCATTTAAATACAGTGAGAGCGCTTTAAATATTGTTTAGGATAATGTCGGTTTCCAAAGCGTGTTTCTTAATTACCGGGCGAGCGAGAGCAAAATCTTGGGATTAGGAAGCATGGCTTTTGTCAAGACCGCGAGAGCGTGTAACGGAGCCATTAAGTTGGTTTATCCTACGGAATGGGAGCATAGTCGTAGTTAGTACCCGTATTCTATAAGTTCCGTAGGTGCACGGAAATCACATTTCGGGCTCGTTTTAGTATTAAATTTCAGATTCTCATTCCCGTCCTTTATTTCCCATTTAATTCCTGTTTCCCTTTAGCCTTAGCTTTGCACAACAACCTTGGATAACATTAGTTTGATAATCTGTCCCTGTGGGTTCAACAACCTTTTTAAGACTACACGATCAACTGTATACTTGCACATTTATCCATCAGTGTCGACCGATCAGATGTTGAGGCCTTCAACTTTAGAGTCTACGCCAGACATTACTTAGCAAGTGTTCTTCAGATTCTGTATCATCAGAAGCACGTAACTCAGCTTCTCTCAAGTGTGCCTTCATATCAAATTCTGAATATATCTTTAAGTATAAGAACCTACATACTTGAACACACATTATATACCACCATTGTTCTTTTAATAATTTGCTGTCATCAAAACCCAAGGACTATATGTCATGAACAAATCTTGTTCTAACATGTTCATGATGTGTGAAATTACTAGGTACAAAAACTTAATGAATGTTAACATCATATTGAAAAACACCCTTCATACCAATTTTGTACCCCAAAAATACATGCTTTTTACCTCTAGGTTCAAGTTTTGTCCTATGCATTAAAGTGTGGATGCATATGTAAATGTTCTGGACTGGGCAGGCGCTGTGCCCCCAGAAGGGCAAGGCCCAATCCAATCCAGCCATTGGCCATGCCCAATAGCCAAGAACTAGCCGCTGGGCAGAAACTAGCCGTTGGGCAGAAATTAACCGTTGGGCATGTCCTCCTCACTCGCTTAATAGTTCACGCGACCAGCTGTCTCCACGGATCTCACAGAGATAGTTGGACCAGGTCAAAGGGCCACACGCCTTGCCCTCTACCTGGCAGTCTCTCATAGGTCGACCAGGTTCTTTGGCCACATGAGAGACCTTGGCCCCGCACTGGGGGTTTTTCTATAAATACCCTCTCATTCGAGAGGGTCAGGTATTCAATATCGATTACTTGAAATCTTGCTTGCATACTTGCTTTCTCTTAAGCCCAAACTTACTTTGGCATCGGAGTACCTTGCAGGTACACCCCCCTCTTCTCCTACAAGCATCATCACTTATCCTACGCGCAGGCCATGACGATCCAGTCTGATCACCTCCAATCAGTGGCGCCATCTGTGGGAAACTAGCTTCCCCATCTTTTGATTCAAGATGCATCTTTTTTCACCTCAAAGACCAAAGCCCTCCAAACTTCTTTCGATCATCATGGCCTCCACCAAGAATGATGATGTCTTCCAAGAAGCTGTTGTCGCCGTTATAGCTGATAACGCCGACCATATCCTCACCGGATCTGCATTTCCAGAAACTGACCAACGGGACGGGAAGACTGCGTCCCCGGCCCCCGATGAAACAAAACCTCGGGCACAAGCTGCTGACCGTGTTTTCGAGCCTATTCCGGTTCCGTAAAACGCTGACTCCAACGCGGCTGCTCTCATAGCCTCCCTTAACAGATCAAACCTCTTGATCTTCCAGCAAGGTGAAAAGATCAACACTCTCAAGCACGTCCTCCAAGAGCGCTTGTCCTCGGAGAAACCTCACAACCCTTCTCCACGTCCTCGGTCTCCCCCTCAGAAATAGAGGCGTGACAAGTCTAGAAGCCGCTACCCGACGAGAAGACGATTAAGATCAGAAGAGCCCGCATCCGACCTTGCAAGAAAGCGACACCGGTCTCCTCAGCAGAAGTCAAGACGCTCCCCTGCGTCGAAGAAATCCAGGCCCTCAGGAAAGTACGAGTGTCACCAATCACGCAGGCATTCTCCACGACGAAGCTGAAGCCGTGATCGTAGCTATTCTTTTTCCCGTTCTCTGAGCACAAGCAGTGACGACGAAGTCCATGGCCCCCTCTCACAAGAGATCATGGACACCAGAATTCCTCGCGAGTTGGAGAAGCCCCCTGCTCTAGCGACGTACGATGGGACCACCTACCCCAGTGAGCACATAGAGAACATAGAAGCAATGCTCCACTACCACAATGTGAGTGGGGCCATAAAATGCAGATTGTTCCTAATCACCCTCAAGAAAGGGGCTATGGCTTGGTACAAGCGCCTTCCCCGGGGGTCGGTCACATCGTGGAGAGATTTGAAGAGTCAGTTTTCCTGGCATTTTACGGCTTCCCGACGACATCCCAAGTCGGAGGCCACCTTGGAAGCTATCATACAGGGCAGGGACGAGTCCCTGCAGGCATATATTGAATGGTTCAACAAAGAAGTCGTGGAGGTCTGTACTACGGACCATATGAAGAAGTATCTCCTCGAGAAAGGTTTGAGACCGAAAAGCAAGTTTCAAAAAGCGGTCGGAATCGAGACTCCTCGCACATTAACGGAACTTCTCCGGAAAGGTGAAGCGTATGTACAGTACGAAGAAAAGGAGGCCGCATACCATGCCTGGGACGCCAGAGATCGAGAAAGTACCCGGGCACCAAAAAAAGATGAGTCGGAGACATCCCGACAAGGAAAAGAGAGGCGACGAGACGATCACCCCCGAGAAGGTAAAGGGCCAGCTGGCCGATTCACGGAGTATACCCTGCTCACCGCCCCTCGCGAGCGCATTCTCTCCGAATGCATCAATACGGAGTTCAAGCAGGGAGGCATCAGGTTCCCCAAACCGACGACGTCCAAAGGCACATGGATAAAAGTAAATATTGTTGTTTCCACCGCAGCCATGTCCACACGACCGAGGACTGCGTGCACCTTAAAGATGCTATTGAGATCCTCATCAAGGAGGGTCATTTGAAGCAGTAAATCAAGAAAGGTGAATCTTTGCGACGAGAGGCTTCCGACCTGAAGAAGGAAGTAGAATCATCCTCATCCAGTCCTCCCCCACATGTCGCTATGTCCATCACGCGACCAGAGGACTTTGCTGTTCCATATTATTTCGAGGAGCCATCCCAGATGTTCGTGCTTAGCACTTAGGAGGCATTCCCTGCAGCCATGGTTATCTCATGCGGAGGGTATAATGAGCTGACAGTGGGACCTGTTAAGCAAAAGTTCGAGTAGCTTATTGATTGCAGCCCTGACCGGCTATCCACGCTTGAGAAGATCAAGGGGCGTTCCCAGCCAATCACCTTTTACCGTGAAGAGCTGCCCGGAGGCTCTCCCAACTCACACATACCCTTGCTCATCAGGGCCAGACTGGCAAGCACCGACGTCAGGAGAATCCTGGTCGACCAGGGTAGTTCGGTGGGTATAGTGTACACCGACCTGTTTCAGGCTCTCAAGCTGGACCAGAAGAACCTCTCACCATACATGGGATCCGATTTGTAGGGGTTCAACGGAGCCACGGCCAGACCCTGGGGGTACGTGGAACTCCAAGTCACATTCGGGGAAGAAGAGGTGTCCAGGTCAATCAAGACCCAATTCTTGGTAATCAATTGCCCGTCACTGTATCAGTGCATCTTGGGGAGACCGGCCCTGGCAGAGTTAGTTGTTGTCCCTTGAACTGTCCACCACAAGTTGAAGTATTACACGGAGAAGGGTCATGTTGTGACATTGCACGGGGACATAGAGGCTTCCCGCAGATGTTTCGAAGCAGCGACCCGGGGACAAAACCAGATCAGTGCATCACCCAAAGCAGCTAAGCGGGCACGGGAGAAATATCATCCATCTGGAGACAGCCAACCGGACAAGAAACCTGCACTCCTTGTACACACTATGGACCTTGACAACCGAATTTCAAAAGAAGGCGGGGAAGATAGCAGCGAAGGTACGTCAACAGGGACGACCAACTCCTCCACATCAGTCCTCAAGCGACCAGTTCCTGACGGGGAGTTCGAAGTCATCGGCCTCAATAATAACCTCAACAGAGGGGTGAAGATTGGTGCAGGACTGCCCGACGAGGTCAAGCAACAGCTGAAGAAGTATCTGGATGAAAACGCTGACCTATTTGCTTGGAGTGTCGCAGACATGCCCGACTTGGACCCTGAGACTGCTTGTCACCATTTGACCATCGACTCGGCTGCCCGGGCCGTCGCGCAGCGCAGTCAGAAACAATCTGAAGAAAAGGCATATGCTGTCGAAAAACTTGTACAAGACCTCTTAGAGGCGAAATTCATTTTGGAGGCCAGGTATACAACCTGGCTGTCCAATATTGTACTTATTAAAAAGCATAGTGGAAAATGGCGCATGTGCATTGACTATATTGATCTCAATCGGGCCTGCCCGAAAGATGCTTATCCTTTACCGAGCATCGACAAGCTCGCAGATAATTCTGTAGGTTTCAAACTTTTGTCCTTCATGGACGCCTACTCGGGGTACAATCAAATCCCTATGGCCGAAAAGGATAAGAGGTACATCACATTCATGACCTCCTTGGGGAACTATTACTACAATGTAATGCCCTTCGGCATGAAAAATGTTGGGGCCACATTCCAGTGCATGATGAACAAGGTCTTCCGAGCAGAAATCGGAGACATGCTCGAAGTTTACATGGACGATATGATCGTAAAACTTGCAAAAGGTCTTCGACCAGGTCAGGAAGTGTAAAATGCGCTTTAATCCAGAAAAATGCACCTTCGGCGTACGGGCAGGGAAATTCCGCAGATTCTACCTCATCGAGAGGGGAATAGAGGCGAACCCAGATAAGTGTCGGGCATTTGCGGAATTCCCTACGCCCAGGTCGCAAAAATCTATACAATCCCTCAATGGGATGCTCGCTTCACTTTCTCGTTTCGTGGCCAAATCCGTTCAACACGCCCTGCCCTTCTTTAAACTCCTCAGAAAGGAGGCCGTGTTTGAATGGACAGACGAGTGCGAGCAGGCCCTGGCCCATCTCAAGCAAGCCCTATCCGAGCCTCCCGTACTATCTCGACCAGAGTACGGGGAAACCTTGTATCTATATCTCTCTGTTACTTGCGAAGCCATCAGCGCCACACTCATTCGCAAAATGACGGACGGGCAAAAGCCCATCTATTTCACCAGCAAGGCCCTGCAAGGGCCAGAAACTAGGTACACGCAGATAGAGAAAGTCACCCTCGCCCTCGTTATCGCCGCGAGAAGAATCAGACACTACTTCCTGGCCCACACCATAGTAGTACGCATGGACCAACCCATCAGGCAGTTGCTTTGCCGACCAGATATGGCCGACAGAATGCTAAAATCGTCACTGGAGTTGTCAAAATTCGACATTCATTACGAGGTCAGGAAGGCCTTTAAAGAACATGTCCTGGCCGACTTTGTGGCGGAGATGGCGCCTCCAACGTCCCACCAAGCGGAATGCAGAGATAGACCATCTACGTTGACGGGGCATCCAGCCCCTCGGGTAGCGGCGCAAGTATCATCCTTGAAAACGAGGAAGGTATACTAATCGAGGTATCTCTAGTTCTGTCCTTCCCTACGTCCAACAACCAGGCCGAATAGGAGGCCTTCCTTGCAAGACTACGGCTGGCAAAGGACGTGGGCGCGAAGGAGGTAAAGATTTACATCGATTCCCAGCTCGTAGCGTCCCAGGTACGGGGAGAATTCCAAGCAAAGAACGACCAGCTAGTCGAATATCTAACGCTGGTAATGGAGAAAATTGCCAAGTTCGACGCATGGGAAGTCTAGCACATCCCCCGCGAATGAAACACGCGGGTAATCGTCTTGTCTAAACTGGCTAGCACCAGAAAGAAGGGCGGCAATAAATCCGTCATGCAAACTTGTCCAACCCAGCATAGAGAAACCACCAGAGCTGCTCGAAGTCAACGCCATCAAAGAGAGCCACTGTTGGATGACCCCTGTATACAACTACCTCACCAAAGGGGAGCTTCCTGAGGACAGCAAGGAGGCTAGTGTGACTAAACGACGGGCTTGCTCATATGTACTGATTGAGGACAAACTTTATCGACAAGGATTCTCCATCCCCTCCTGAAATGTGTCGAGAAGAGCAAAGTCCCTGAAATCCTCCAAGAGATCCACGAGGGCATCAACGCACAACACTTGGGAGGGAGATCACTGGCACGAAAAGCCCTGCGAACAGGATATTACTGGCCGACCATACAGCACGATGCCAAGGGGCATGTCCAAAAATGTGACAGGTGCCAGCGCCACGGGGACATGCACTTAGAACCCCCCAACGAATTGAAGACCCTATCCTCGCCTTGGCCCTTCGCCTGGTGGGGGATGTACATACTCGACCCCTTCACAATGGGGTCTTATCAAAACAAATTTCTGATCGTGGCCGTCGACTACTTCACTAAGTGGATTGAAGCCGAAGCCTTTGCCAAGATCATAGCCTTCAATATACTCCGCTTCTACAAAAGGAACATCCTCGCACGATTCGGAGTACCCCAAGCCCTCGTGACTGACAATGGAACACAATTCACAGACAGGAAGTTCCAGGACATCGAACCACACCACACTCCACCACTAGGGAAACCCCTTTCCGACTAGCTTACGAAACCGAAGCGGTGATACCGGTGGAGACCAGGGAACCTTCCAGACGAACAGAAGCTCCCCTCGACGAGGAGATGAATGATGAAGCCTTAAGAGAAGAGATCAATTTGGTCGAAGAAATACGGTCAGGAGCAGCTCTCCGCGAAGCTTCGCTAAAGCAACAAATAACCTTGCGCCACGATGCCAGGGTCATAAAGCGCGACTTCCCCGTTGGCAGCTTAGTTCTGCGCAGAAACCAGAAAAATTTGCGCGAAGGAAAGCTGGCCACGAACTGGGAAGGACCCTACAGGGTCAAGTCCAAAACGGGCACGGGAGCCTACTATTTAGAAACTCTGGACGGAGAACCATTTGCTCGACCATGGAACGCTGAAAAGCTCAAACAATACTACGGTTAGAACTAACTATGAGGTCGGACTAACTGTCAACGATATCCTCCCAAAACGGGGAGACGACTCAGCCACGGGATCGTGCCCCGTTGTAAGCACGATCCATTTTACAGCACCGACCAGTTTCTGCTTATGGGACGAGCAGATTCTGCGCACAACAGGGATACCTCAATCGAACTTCGCCGTTGAAACACCAATTAGGCAGGACACCCAGCTCACTATGGGAACAGTCCAAGCCTATGGGATTAGTACCTCAACCAAGATCCTAGTCCCATCACCGGCGAAACCACTTCGCCCTCCTCGACAGGTTTACCAGACTGTCGGGCACAACAGAAGCAAGTCAAGCAAACATCCATTCAAACAAGCATACATAAATAAATGCGATAGTAAAATCCCAAAAGAATAATGTTAATAACACCGGCTACAAGACCGGAATAAGTCAGGTGTACATTAGAAGGGCGATGCCCGACAAACATTACATCAAAAAAGCACGCAGGCCAACAAAATACATGTACATTTAGAAAAACAAACTAAACGACCTCACTAACACCATCTGGGGGGACCACCTCTCCATTGACGACCACATGGAGTAGACCCATTCCCTCGGTTTGCAACTGAACGTCAGAGTTGAGGGCCTTCAGCTGCTCCAAAGCAGCATTAAAGCAAAACTCAGCTGCCCCCAGGTTGTCCTCCCCGAGAATACGGGTCCTCTCGATCATGTCCCTCCTCGTCTTCAATGCCTTCTCGTCGTCGGTCTCGTTCTCACCCGCTGCCAACGACCCCTCTAGCTCAGCTATCCTTGCCTTCAAGCAGGCATTTTCATTATTGACTCTCGCCACCTTTTCCTTCATTTTGGTCACTTCCTTTGGGAGCAGTATTTTGGCCTCTTGGTGACCTTGCAGCTTCTTCAGTTCATTATATATTTCAACATTCTCACACTCTAAGTCATTGATCCTAGTCTTGGCCTCCTTGAGGTCGGAGCGATGAGCTACCTCTGCATCCCCAAGAGCCAGCGCCGCTTCCAATACCCTGATCAAGTGTTCCCTAATGTTGGCCATTTTCTCTATGAACACAAAAAGACAAGTCAGTAATTAGAAGAAACTTAACAAAAACAAGCACAAGAGCAGGTGGTACCGAGGAGCTGAAACACCACGTCATCATTTTCACACTCAAGGAGAGCCTTAGTGTTGATATAGCGGCCGACTCGTACAGGCTCCCCATCGTCCCCGAGCAGCTCTTTACCATCTCTGTCCACCACAAAGGTCGGACTGAAACTCTCCACATAGGCATGGAGCACACGGTAGGACTCCTTGTCCCCCTCACTGAGTTGCTCGTGCTTTACCAGGAACTGGTCGATCCTATATCTTAAGTGGGCGTACACCCACTCTAAAGGGAACTTGGATACAGGGTTCTCAACTTGCCGACCATCGATGGTCACAGTCTCGAGCGTAGAAATAGACCTTTTGGCCGCTTCAGAGACCGGTTTCACGACCAGGAACCTATCCTTAAAGTGCCGAACAGACTCTGAATACGGCCAGAAGGGCCTGCTCTGATGTTTAAAGGACACCCAGCTTTGCTTCGAGCCCGTAGTGCTTCGCTGGAGTTGGAAGATGCACAAGAATAAATCTACGGTCGCCCCGACATGTAAGAAGCGACACACTAGCTTGAAAGCGCGTATGAACGCCAATGCATTTGGATGGAGCTGAGCGGGGCACAACTCCAAGTGACGAAAGAGGGCCTCATGGAAGTCGGTGAAAGGCATCCGAAACTTAGCCTCCACAAAGGCAAACTCATACATGGGGAACCACATCCCCAGGTAGATCGAGCAGATCCTATCATTTTCGGTCAGACAAATGGCCCTCCATTGCACTGGCGCATCCTCGGCCCGATCTTCCAGGTAGGGGAACTCCTGAACCTCCTCTTCACTAAACATCGACTTCGTCGACAGCGGTTCATGGGAAATCCATTTAAGGTCCCCCCTCGCGGCCTGGACGTTTGCATATTCGACGGCCTGCTCCACCTCCTCTTGCGCGGCACGACTTCTTCACGAGGATCATCCATTTTCACCTGAAAAGCAGAGGAAGAAAAAGTGAATTCGACGACTAAGTTCAAATCCACCCTTCCACCACTAGTCAAGTGAAAGGGCAGGGAAGAAGTCGAGGACAACCTCGAGCCCACCTTGACCGCGACTTAACGCGATGACGACACTGTCCCTCTACGACGGGGACGAGTCTTTGCGACTTAACGAAAGGACTTGAGCTCTCAACAAAGCGAGCTCGCCGCGCAAAGCCAGAGCTTCGCGTCGAACAGGCCTAGTCCCCGGCTACAAACCTAAAACTAATCCTATCCAGAATCTAGGAGAATCTACACCAAAGAAATCCAACGTTCATTCTATGTTCTTCATTTTCTTCATGTTCTTCATAAATTTGAACAAATTCATGTGTTCATCAAAAAACACATGAATCTTCAATCGGAAAACTCATGAGTCGCCCGAGAATTCATGAGGAACACCCAGAAAATAAAGAACACCATTAGAAATGCAGAAAAGATGAACAACTTACTTGGGAATGAAGGATTGGAGATGAAGGTATGGACGAAGACGATGAAGATCGACGACGACAAAGAGGAACTCCGGCGAGAGGACGAATTGCAGAGCAAAAGAGGTGAGATGAGAAATTTGTGTGAAGTGTACAAACGAACTCCTTCTCTCTCCTTTTATAAGCATTTACTCGTTGGGAAGCACAAAGGCCATCACATCCTAGACGGATCTAGGTCTGACAGGGGTTGTATGACCACCACGTGTTAAAGAATCGTCGTTTGGAATTCCCAAGAGTAAACGTTACATGCTCCAAGTCTCTTGCTATCCCGCGGGCATATCTCATCACCGACACACGCACCTCACGTCTTTGTCCCAGTTCCCCGATATAAAAAATGACCTTTTCACAAATATGCTCCCCGAGCATCGACGGCTGGTCGGGAAGATCAAAGCATCAGCACTGACCACCCCTGTATTGGCGAAGGCGAATGGCTTGTCCCCGAACGTTATCCAAAGATAACTGGTCACATGGCTACCTTAAGTCCTCACTCTTCACCAGAGCAAGGACTTGGGGGGCTCCTGTTCTGGACTGGGCAAGCGCTGTGCCCCTAGAAGGGCAAGGCCCAATCCAATCCAGCCATTGGCCAGGCCCAATAGCCAAGAACTAGCCGTTGGGCAAAAATTTGTCGTTGGGCATGTCCACCTCACTCACTTAACAGTTCACGCGACCAACTGTCTCCCCGGATCTCACGGAGACAGTTGGACCAGGTCAAAGGGCCACGCGCCTTGCCCTCCACCTAGCAGTCTCTCATTGGTCGACCACGTGCTTTGGCCACATGAGAGACCTTGGCCCCGCGCTGGGGGTTCTTCTATAAATAGCCTCTCATTCGAGAGGGTTAGGTATTCAATATCGATTACTTGAAATCTTGCTTGCATACTTGCTTTATCTTTAGCCCAAACTTACTTTGGCATCGGAGTACCTTGCAGGTACACCCCCTCTTCTCCTACAAGCATCATCACTTGTCCTACGCGAAGGCCACGACGATCCAGGCTGATCACCTCTGATCAGTAAATGACCCAAAAAATTTGATAATATGCATATTAGGAAGTTCATTAGGTAATATAAAATGAGGAGATTGATTATTTAGGACAGGTGTAGGAATTCTATTTATTATGAATGTGGCATGTAAAATGGCATAAGACCAAAATTTCTTTGGAAGTTTTGATTGAAAAAGTAAAGCCCTTCCAACATTCAAAAGATGTTAATGTTTCCTCTCCACTCTACCATTTTGTTATGGAGATCCAACAAAACTTGTTTGGTGTATAATACCATTAGAAGCATAAAATTTAGGAATACTAAATTCAAGACCATTATTTGTTCAAATAATCTTGATTTTAGTTCCATATTGATTTTCAATGAGTCTGACAAAATTTATAACATGTTGTCTAGCTTCAGACTTTGTTTTCATGAGAGTAATCCAAGTATATCTACTAAATCATATAAAGTAGTTAAAAAAATAAGAATGACCATGTAAAGATTTCACAGGAAAGGGTCCCCAAATGTCAAAATGGATCATATCATAAGGATGTAAAGCTCCATTATTTCTAACATTATATGAAACTTTTCTTTGTCTAGCATAATGACCCACATCATAAACATTTTTATTATTGACTATAATGATAGGGAATCTTGAGTGTAAAGATAACAACCTACGGTGAGACAAATGTCCTAGTCTAAAGTGGCATATGCTTGTATCAGGAAAAGAAACACTAGTTGTTGAAATAGGATTACTTTCAACATGTAAATTCTTATCTCCTGGTGTTAAGTAATACAATCAATCCTTCCTTTCAGCATAACCATTCATCCTCATTGATGTTTTGTCCTAAATGAAGCATTTTGAGCTAGAAAATTTGACGTTACAATTTGAAAAATCACACAATTTTGAAACAGGTAAAAGATTTATAGAGAATTCCAGAATAAACAATACATTTAACACAATAAAACTAGGAGAAAAGTTAACTGTTCCAGAATGTTTAGCAACTAAGTATTGCCCATTTGGAAACCTAACATTGATAGGAATGATTTGACTGTAAGAGTGAAATCATTTAACAAAACCACATATGTGATCACTAACACCTGAGTCAAGAATCCTAGAACTAAGGATATAATTATGCAAATAAAAATGAATATTACCTATTGAAGAATGACTAGTAGCAACTTGATTAGAAGAAGTTTTACCTGCAACTTGACCAAGGATAGACTTCTGAAGCAGACCCATTAGAACACCAAATTGATTCTGAGTCATAGGTGAAGAATCATCCTTCATATCAGTGTTGTGAGAAATAGATCCATTTTCACTTCCATCAAAAGTAGCATTAAGTGCTGCAATTGAAAATTGTTTTTGCATGTGAGGTGGAACACCATGCTTTTTGAAGCAGTTATCCACAGTGTGGTTAGTTTTACCACAAAATCTGCACACGCGAGCACCACGTTAGGCTGAATTAAACTTAAAACCAAAATTTTTGGAATCAACAAAATTAATCAGAGTATGAGAACCATTATTAGGAAGTTACAACTCATTTTGCCTCTCATGTTGAATGAACATGGAGTAAATTTTGTTAAGTGAGGCAGATGATCCATTAACAAAATTTGAGACTTAACCATAACAAATTGATCATTTAATCCAATAAAAAAATTTAATGATATGCAGTAATTGATGATAAGATCTAGCACTACGCATAGCTTCACAAGAACACTTAATTCAAAAAGTACACATAGGTAAAGGCAAGTATAGATCTAACTCCTCCTAAATAATCTTTAAATTAGAAAAAAAAAATCAATTACCGATTTTGTGTCTTGTTTGAGGTTGTAGATATCTTGCTGTATTTCAAAGATGTGAATGAGACCACCTTGTGAGAATCGTTCTTTGAGATTGTTCCACACATCAACAATATTTTCCATGAAAATGATAGATTGCGCAATGGATTCATAAATTGAGTTCATAATCCAAGAATGCACAAGCATATTACATCGATTCCAAACATTAAAAGATGGATCGAATGAATCAGCTGGAATAGGAAAGCTTTCATCAATGAATTCAAGCTTCAATTTTCCTCCAAGAGCTCTCTTCATGGATCAAGCCCAAGAGTGATAATTCGAACCAGTGAGCTTCGGAGAAATAATTATAGAACTTTGACCATCGCTATGATGAACAAAATACGGTGAGGATGGATCCGAAAATGGATCGGGAGGTTAAGGACGGGGATGAGCCAAGGTGAAGAAGAAAGAACTCAACATTAGAGCAACATAAGAAGGATCTTAATGCCGATTGATACCATATTGTGGTGAAGTTATTTCCACCATTGAATAAACAAAGAAGAAGAAGAAGAAGAAGAAGAAGAAGAAGAAAAAGAAAAAGAATTTGAAGAAGAAGAAGAAGAGAGAGAGAGAGAGAGAGAGAGAGAGAGAGAGAGAGAGAGATGATTCATTCAATTATTCTGAACTTAGGTTACAAAAGTGGAGGGAAACTGAAACTTATATAAATTCATTCAAAATGAAATTGGCGAAAAAGTTTTTATCACAAAATAATTGACCAATAACTAATCCCCTAGTTTATTAAATAATTAACTTAATGAATCTTAAACTAAGTAGGTGCTTAAACTAGCTAATCGTAACATTTTTTTAAAATTAAAATGATATGATTTATAATTAATTAATTTATTTTTATTAGAAATACGGCTAACAAATACGATACTTATATGTCTATATGACACATGTACGGATGCTAACATTAGTACCCAAACAGGTATGAATTCGGGTGCATATATTTTTTTCAACCGCAAATATGAGAATGAATATTATAGTCTACTGCTCAAATTCTAGTATTATCGTCCCTACGACAAACTCTGTTATTTATAAACTAGGTAGTTAAGTTCAAAGTCGTAATGATCTACACTTAATCCTTAATTCTTAGAAGAAAATCTAACTTTAAATTTAAAATAGAGCAAAGAATTTAGCTACTTAACTTAATCTCATTCCTTTGGAAACAAGGGATTTGACATAAATAGACAAAAACCCGACTCTATGTAAATGTATCTCATTCCTTTAAACAATTTTGTAAGCCTTCAAAAACTTTCTTTAATACATTTTTAAGTTTTCCATATCAAAGAGAATTTATATTATAAGAGATAATTTATATTATAATAAAAGGTGTCACCTAAGGTGAGAGTTTAACTAACTCCTCCCTTTATGCACAATTTAATTTGAAGGATTTTTTTTCTATCTATATGTTTCTTAGCCACATCGCGGATTTTTAAAAATGTTTTCATTTTTAGAAGTATATCTTTAGACGTTTTTAATATATATATTTCATTCGTTTGAGTTAGATCCCAATTTTATAAATATATTTATTTCTAAAATATATCGTCAAAAAATTTTCAAAACTATATTTTTAAAATCTGTTAAATTACTGTTTATCTTCTTCAACCACTTGTGCCTACATAATTCTATAACCTTTCTTTTAAAAAAGATCTGAAAACACTATCATGGAGCAAAATAAGAAGGTAAATTTCTCACTTTTTTCCTCAACCAATTTTGTTGCTAAACTACATGATTTTACTTTTCTTTACTTCCAATTCATGTTTCAATTTTTATGAATTCATGTAATTCATGCAACTCTTGTTAGTGTCAATTTTGTTTTTCATTTTTTCTTTTCTGGAGTGAAATTGAATAAAGTGAATTGAAGTCTGAAAATATTAATTATATATTATGAGACAATAGATCAACCCTATGTGATTTCTCCAAAAGAAAGGTTATAGAATTATGCAGGCACAAGTGGTTAAAGAAGATAGCTAATTTAATAGATTCTGAAAATATATTTTTGAAATTTTTTTGAAGATATATTTCTGAAATAAATATATTTATAAAATTGAGGTTTAATCCAAAAGCAAATAAAATGTGTGTATTATAATATATTGAATATATATTTCAAAAAACAGTGATATTTTTAAAAATTCACAAAGTAGCTAAGAAACATACAGGAAAAAAAATCATCTTTAATTTAATCATTAGATTAAATAATCCTACACGATCTCATTTTTCATCGACACATTGAATCCTCTCTTTACCATCACTTTCTCTCAACTTCTGCCTCTTTAGACATGGAAGCACTCTATCCTCCAACGCATCCCCCACCAAGCACCCCTTTAATAAACTCACTATTGTTTACTGTCACCGTGTCTCCTCCATCAATTTCTCCGACATAAACATAATCTTTCATTCTCATCTACTACCTGGTGGATTAGAATATGAGGTTTTCCATTAACTCACTGTGTAATTTTTGCTTGAGATCTGAACCCAATTATGAAAAAAAGCATTATGAGCTTGGATTATTCAATATCAGTTGTATCTTGATTTTAGACAATTTTTTATTTTGGTTTTATGTGGATTTTTTTCTCAAAAAAAAAAAAATGGTTCTTGTTTCTGAAGATAATTGAGTATATTTAGAGCATACAAATCCATTAGCCCCAGTTCTTTAAATGGGTCCCATTGTATTTTTTATATTAATTTACACTTCTAAATTATTTAAACAATTTACCTAAATTTTCTAAATATTTATCTAATTTATCAAAACCTTTAAAGTGAGTCTCATTATACATTCCATTTTATACTACACATTTAATTATTTATATATTTTAATCCAACAAATAAGCAAAGAATGTGGTTTACTGTAACCACGATTGGAAAGTTAGTGAGTCCCATTATACATTCCATTTTATACTACACATTTAATTATTTATATATTTTAATCCAACAAATAAGCAAAGAATGTGGTTTACTGTAACCACGATTGGAAAGTTAAAGAAAAGTGTGAAAGAATGCTTACATGGCACCGATAATGGTGCTCTTATATATTGTTTAGAGATAAACTAACAAAAAATAGAACTTCAATGAGAAATGATTAATATCAATGCCATGGTCAAAGGATTATTTTGCAAAAACTTTAGTGTTTGTTTGGTGAGAAACTATTGGTTTTGTCTTTGAAACACTAATAGATCTGCGCATTGCTTGACAATAGTTGGGAGTTTATAAAATTTCAACTCGGAAGCACCATGAAGAAAGATTAGAAAAAACTTAATTAGTATGTACATATAGAACACAATTCGATCAGGTGGAATTGTTACATCAAAAGGTGTTTAATAATATAATTCACCGTGAAACACTGAATAGGTGGTACACTTAATAGGTGGTTCACCCTAGACTTCACCATAAAGAAAAAATAAATTTTTTTACACTAGTATTGATGAGACTCTGAACAAGTACAAGCTAATAGCAGAATCCAGTCTGTTTTAAGCAGAATCTACTGCTCTGTTTGAACCAAATACATGATTTTTTTTTTTTTGCATATATTTAGGATCAAATGAAGTAAATTAACAAGCAAATATAATATCTTTCCTATTTTTTCAGCAGTACATACGAAAAATATAGATTTAATTGAAAATGAACTGCTGTAAGAAAGAGGTATAAGAAAAATGATGAACTAAAACACCAAATAGTCTGTCCCAAATATGTTGCTAAAGAGTACTAACTGATGTAGCTAAGCTTTCTGTCAGTAACACAGGATGGAAACATGAAAATTAACAAGACATCACAGAACTGAGATTTGATTATAAAAGTACAAGGTAATCCACATTACATAGAACATTTGAATCCATTGCCTCTACTCTCCAGGTGCAGAGACACCTTGCTTCAGTCTCTCCTTTTTCATCTTCTTTTTTGAGATTGGCTTCTTTTTCCTAGGAGGAATGGTCTTCTGTGCATAATAGTAGAGCACAAGATTTCCAATCAGGAATGTCAATAGCAACCCACCAACAACAAGTAGAACTATTAAGCCTGGGTTGAACCCTTGAGATCCAGCATTCTGAAAATTTCCCCAAGAACAACCACACAAAAAGCGCACTTAAATAAGGTCATATCAGAGAGCACAAAGTAAAATGATACTGTAAAATCAATAAAAATAGTATTTCAAGACATGCATATGTAATAACCACCACTCAGAACAATTCACACATACAAATAACATATGAATTGCTGAGCAAATAACAAATTACTAAAAGGTGCAACTTCTTTTAATCTTCTTAAAAATATTGCTGGTTGCTTATAAAAATTGGTAACAAGCAATTAGAGTTTCTTAGAAGCAAATGAGAGTAATGTTTTATCCCATGATATTCAAAGAAGAATACTCGGATCTACAAGATGATACACAATTCACAAAACTTGTTTTCTTATTTTGAGATAAACAAATATATTTCTAAGTATTTTCGCGGATGCATGTAAATTAGACTGAATCACAAATCATGCTTCCTACCTTAGATCCTTAGAGAGTGTAAAATTTTCCCAAACACAAACTTATTTGACAATAAGGGTTACATTACAAATAGCATCATTATTGATGAGAAAACTCGAAAACTTGTAACATATTTAAGATTGAATAGATTGCAAGCTGACATTCAGAAAATTTTACGGCAGTTGTAAACCTAGCTCAAAAACGAATTCTAAGTAAAACACAACCTTTAGCCAAATCAATTTGGTAGTATTATTATCATCAATCATTATCGCTGTGGCTACCACACCTCGGAAAAAAGTGTGTTTGTGTCGTGTTCGAAACCAACACCAACACTTGCCATTAAATTTGAATTATTCATTGTTTTCAAATTATTACCGGTGTCGACTTGCTATTATTATAATCTAAAACCTAAATCATGGATTAGGATACCCATCAAATAGTTACAATGCATTGAATAAAGCTGAAATTTCAAACAAAACAAAACTTAAAAATGCCTAATAAATAAATAAATAAATAGCAGATAAGCATCACTGAATCGATAAATCTAAATGTGAATACTATCTGAAAACAAACTTCCCAATTAAATTTTCAATGGATCTACAAATTAAGCATATAATTGAAAAACTGGGCGATGAATCTTCATCGGTAATGCGAAAAGTAAATAATGATTGAAAGTATGAAAGATCAGAAAGCGTGGAATATGGGAAACGGATATGCAAAGTTGATTCATGAATTTGAGATCTGAAAAAATAATAATAAAGAAAGTGGAAGAAGGAACATTGAATTGATGAAGATTAGATCTAAGAAGAGAAGAGAATAGAAGAATACCGCGCGATCGAAGGAAGGGGGGACATTATCGGACATGGCTGACGCGGAGAAGGTATGATTGTGCCAAAGGGAGACTTGATTCCGAATCAGAGGTTTGAAAAAGGTTAGAGAAACGAGATCGATATGCTTCAGGACTTGTGATTCATTTTTGTCTTTTTTATTAAAAAACAACATAAATACTAAATAAACTACTATACTCCATTCCAAAAAAAAAAAACTTATATTCCAAAAAAAATAAAAATAAAAGATAAATAAAAATGAGATCTAAAAATATAAAAGATAAAGTAAACAAATACAACAATTTATCATTTTTAAATAATACATTTATAATTCTTTTTAAATTAAAAATTTATGCAAAATCATGCTTTGACTAAAAGAAATACACCATATAATGCAGTTGACCAAGACTATTCATCACATTCTTTCTTGCTACTTTCAACATGACCGACTCTCATTTCCACTAAATCATTTGTTGAGGTGGTAAATAATGTTTGTAACACCCTACTGAATCAGTCGGTTACTCGCGTTAACAATGATAGATGAGAGTCTTCTATCCCTGAAGACAAATATTAACTATGTCTAGAAGCTTGTAAACATAATATACATGGAAGAATCATCTAACCTAAAGGTTATATTCTCCTTACAATGGTTAACTTGCACGCCAAGTTATTAGATTTTTAGAACTTCATTAGAAAATAGGGTATAATATCATTGAGCAGAGGCTTCTTTGAGTTTTTTTTGCATGGAATATGTAAGATGAGTTATGTGACACCTCAAAATCAGCAGAATATTTATTTAATTGATTTATTATAAATATTCGTATTTTTGGTGAATTATTGTGATGTCTGATGATTTATGTTGTGGGCTATTGGCGATGTTAAGGGTGTGTTGATGATTGTTAGGAGTATATGATTTATTAGAGATTATTTCGATAATAATAATAATGGAATAATGTGATAATGTTATTTAAATTATTATTATTATTATATTAAAATAAAAGGAAGGGTTAAGTGGTAATTGTGCGAGAATAAGTGAGGACAAGGTTAGAAAAGAGTATTAGGGGTCCTAGGGATAAGTTGGACAAAAACGAATTAGAGAGAGTGAGAAGTCATTTGGTGATACGATTAGTTGGAGAAAACGCTCTGAAGAAATGAGAAAAAGGCTAGGGCTCAGAGAGGCTTCAGAAGAACTCAGAGAGGAGATTTCAGATGCGATTTTTTAAGGTACGGGGAGAATCTTTTATCATTATATTTGATATAGGGGTAGAAACATGTAGGTAGTCGGTTTTCCGAGAATTGACGAGTTAATGACGAAATTGGGATTTTTAGGATGGAATAGATGTTAGAGATAAAACCTACCATGATGAATTGTTGTTGTTGTGTTGTATCTGTGATGAATTGTGAGGATTTTGGACTGTGTAGTGTTGGAATCGCAGACCTTTAGGGCCTGATGCAGGTGCAGAACTGCAACTGCGAAGTTGCAGAATCACGAGTTTTGCCGGGCGAAAGTTCGGTCTCGCCGGGCGAAACGAATTCGCCTCAACCTCGTCGGGCGAAAGTGGGAGCGAAGGAAAGGTGGAAAAATGTGAGCTAGTGGTTTTTGTATGGGAGTGTGGGATTCGCCCCAGTTTCGCCGGGTGAAGCCCATGCGAGTGAGCAATCTCGCCGGGCGAACATAGGAGCGAAGGGAGAGGTGAAAAGTGGAGTTTCTGTTGCCTGTTTGAATGTTACCTCCACGTGGGTAACGTGCAGGTGATCAGGATTAACTTTTGGTGCATGAAGAGCTTACTTGAAGTACTTTTGGTTATTTTGGTCGATGTAGAGGGTCTTGCTCTAATTATATAACATCGGGTCGGGACGTTTTAGTGGAACCATAGTGTTCTTTTGATTGATGATATTTATGATGTTTGGAAGTCGTTTTAAAACCTTTTGATGTTAGAACTTATGTTGTTTTTGAAGTTTTCCGCTACGTAGTATTCAAGTTAATTTTGATGTTTTAACCCGTGTTACAGAGCAGGATGTTATTATTTGATAATTATGACGAAATGTGACGCCCTTATGGGATTTGACTCTAATAATTGTTGTTATATTATTCGTGAATGTTGGGTAGAAGGGTATTACATTAGTGGTATCAGAGCAGGTCGATTTGTCCGGTCAGGTGTTGTATGATGTCAATTCCCTATCAGTCGATGAGTGTGTGTACACTGTCGATGTTTTGTTTCTTCTAATGTTGTTTGGTGGTGTGCAAAATGGATGGGAGAAACGACTGTGTTATTGTTGACGTGCTGGAATCACTTGCTCAAGTGATGGCTCAGAACAACTAGAATGTTGAAGCTCCTGATGAGTTTCGTGCTTTGGGGAAATTCCAGAGGAATAATCCGCCAACTTTTGTGGGAACTCATGATCCGGAGAGCGCGCTTAAATGGCTCAAGGTGATTGAGAAGATCTTCCGAGTGATGGGGTGTACGGATGCTTAACAAGTTCAGTTCGGTACTCATATGCTATCAGAAGAAGTTGAAGATTGGTGGGATAACACCTGTCAGAGGCTGGAGGATATTGGTACCGAGATAACATTGGTTGTGTTTAAGAGAGAGTTTTTGGGAAAATATTTTCTTGAAGATGCTCGCGGTAAGAAGAAGGTAGAATTCCTTGAGCTAAAGCAAGGAAACATGATTGTGGCAGAATATGCGGCAAAGTTTGAAGCACTAGTGAAGTTTTGTCCGCATTATAATCGTGTTGATGCTGAGATGTCCAAGTGACTTAAGTTTGAGAATGGGCTGAGACCAGAGATCAAGCAGGGTATTAGTTACCAACAGATTCGAAGGTATGCTAAGCTGGTGGATAAGAGTAGAATCTATGACGAGGATAGCCGAGCTCGATCTGCTCACTACAAGCAACTTAGTGAGAAAAAGGAGAAGGGACAGTTCAGAGGGAAGCCTTATGTGACTACAGCTAACAAAGGAAAGCAGAAGGTTTCAGATGGGAAAACAAGATAAGTAAAGGAGTAGCTCCCGCTTCTGTGAAGTGTTACAGGTGTGGCGAACAAGGCCATCATGCTTAAGTTTGCAACAATAGTGTGCTGAGGTGCTGCAGATGTGGTAAGAGAGGTCACAGAGCTACTGACTGCAAGGATAAGGGTCCGACTTGTTTCAACTGTGGTGAACAAGGTCACATCAGTACTCAGTGTCAGAAGCCGAAGAAGACTGCTACTGCGGCTCAGACTAATGGTAGAGTGTTTGATTTGAGTGTTTCAGAGGTCCCCTAGAAGGATAACTTGATTTGAGGTACTTGTTTTATTAATAACGTTGAGTTGGTCGCTATTATTGATACTGATGCTACTCACTCGTTTATTTCGCTTGAATGTGCTAATAGATTGGGTTTGAAATTGTCTGATATGAATGATAGTATGGTAATAGAGACTCCTGTTAATGGTTCTATTACTACTACTTTTGTGTGTTCGAGATGTCCCTTGATGATTTTTGGGAATAGTTTTGTGATGGATTTGGTGTGTTTGCCCTTGCACCAAATCGATGTGATTCTAGGGATGAACTAGTTGGAGTTCAACTACGTTCACATCAATTGTTATAATAAGACTGTGGAGTTTCCTAAGTTCGGTGATAATGGAGAGTTGATGTTCTTCTCTGTTAAGCAAGTAAATGAACTCTTAGAAGACGAAGCCGTGATGTTTGTGCTATTTGCATCATTGCAAGTTGATTGTGAAGCTGCGAGTGTCGAATTACCTATCGTCTGAAGTGTTTCTGGATGAAATAAGTGATTTGCCTCCAGAACGTGAAGTAGAGTTTGCGGTTGATTTGATACCAGGTACGAGTCAGGTGTCAATGACTCCTTATTGTAAGAACAAGAGTTGGTTCTGCATTAATACCTCTGAGTTTTGATGATATCAAACAAGTATGTTTGTATGAACAATTTTATAAAGTCTAATGTTTGTTATCTGTTAGAATCTAACAAACAGGTTCTGCTTCCGTTAAAAGGTGTGAATATGTTGTTAAAAGAAAATACTTCGCCTATGTGTTACACCTGATGTGCTATATGACAGAAATTACTTCAGGAGAATCTGAAGATTGCAAGACTCTGATATAATATGTAAAGAGAACAAGCTCTAAAGATCTGAAGACTGAGGTTCTGATGAACAAAGTTCAGATACTGAAGACTTACGCTCTCTAGATAAAAGTTCTGAAGACTCAACTTTGAAGGATCAGAGTAACCATAGTTTACCTCCCCTAACCCCTATCCCTATCCCTATTCCCATTCCTAATCCCAATCCTAATCCTAATCTTAATCTTAATCCTAATCCTTTATTTATACTCTTGGATTACCAGAGTCCTATCCCATATCCTTATCCCTTATTTATACTCTTGGGTGAAGAGTTTTATCCCTTAAATCCTATCCATTATTTATACTCTCGGAAGAAGAGTTATATCCCTTAAATCCTATCCATTATTTATACTCTCAGAAGAAGAGTTTTATCCATTAAATCCTATCCATTATTTATACTCTCGGAAGAAGAGTTTTATCCCAAAATCCTTGTCCATTGTTTATACTCTCGGATGGAGAGTTTTACCCCAAAATCCCTTATCACTTGTTTATACTCTCGGATGGAGAGTTTTATCCAAAAATCCCTTATCCCTTAGCCTATATTTATACTCTTGGAATCTAAGAGTGTTATCCCTGAATCTCATCCATTGTTTAGACTCTTGAACAAAGAGTTTTATCCCAAGTTTTAAATTCCTACAAAAATCCTTTTATGTCCCTTCTATTTAAAAAATAAATCCCTAAAATTCTATAGAATTTAATACAAAAAATCCAAAATACCATCATGCTAAAAAATACCAAAATTGATCCCCAAAATTATTCCAATTTAAAATAATTTCCAAACTCAAGATAATCCCAAAAATAAAATAATTTTAATCCCAAAACTTAAATTAAATTTACTTTAATTTATTTTCATCCCCAAACCCATATTTATCCAATCTAAAAAATCTAAAAATATCAATTTTCTTAAAATAAATCCTAAAACAAATTTTAATAAAATTCCAAATTTCCCAAAATACCTTATCCAAATAAAGACATAAGAACAAAAATCCCATAAAAAATAAAAAAAGCAAGTTATTTTAAATATATAAAACCTTTTATAAAAAAAAACCCAAAATAGAACCCTAAAATCCCTAATTATATTTATCCTAATAAAATAACCTAAAACCCTATTTTTTATAAATCCTAATTAAGTATTTAAATCCTAATTAATTAATTAAATTAAGTAATTAATTTAATTAATTAAATAACACCCAGGGGTGTACTTTATACTGAAAAAGCAATGGGCTCATGGCTGGGGGTACTAATAGCAGAGGGCGCAAGGCCAATCAGCTGAGACCCAAGTCTGAAAAGGAAATCTATGGTGGAGAGAGTCAGCCAGTTGACTCTCCCTGGAGCGTTGGATCCATCTAACGTATCCTAACAGGATTGAATCAGGAGCGTTAGATCTATATACTTTCCAAACGAATGGTTCAGATGAGGGGTCAACCGGGGAGCATGAGAGGCACACGCTCATTGGATGAGTCAAGGTATTTTGATCGCACGGCCACAAAGGGGCCACGTGCCCTTAATCTGGTAGCTAAGGGAGGGTGTATAAGTTGGGGTTTCTCTTCAGAACTCCCTCATTTCATTCCCCTCTTTCTCTCTCTAACCATCTCTCTCTAACTTCCAAATCTCTCTCGCCTCTCTCTTCTTTCAACCGCTGGTGTGCTTCTCCGGCCACCGTGCGAAACCCAACCAACCACCACTAAACCCAGATTTCCGGTTGACATTCAACCGGAATCTTCATCGTTCAGGAACCCTAACCCCACACAAGAACCCTAGCCCCCTTCCCACACCCAGATTCACACGGTTCTTTAGGGTTCACGAGGAACCCTAAGAACCTTAACCCTAAACCTTCATCCAAAAACTCAGAAACGCCCAGTTCTTCAGGGTTCGCCAGGAATCCTAAGAACCCTAACCTAATCAGGATGAACCCTAACCCTAACCCTTTAGAACCCTAACCCTAAAAATTCCAGAAAACCAAAAAAAAAACCCCAAATCGCGACACTCAACAATCAATCAACGCAAAAGCTAAGTGGTTTACCTTCCTTGCTGTGACACTGGTCGTAAATTCCTATGGTCTCTGTTTCTTTTCTCCTCTAATCTCTTTCTTCTTTGATTTTTTTGCAGGTAATCAAATGGGGTTTGGGAGATTAGTCCAGCAATCCGTGTTAGTTCGCCTAGGGTCCTTATTTTCTACATCCTCTTAGGTTTATATAGAATTAGGAATTAGGTTTAAGATTAAATGGATTTAGATTTGTTTTAGGAATTTCTGATGTGTTTAGATTTTATTTTATTTTATTTTGTAATTAGAATTAGGGTTTGATTTGTAGAGTTGTAATTGATTGAAAAAATTAATGAAATCATGTTATTTATTTTACTTTGATTCCTTTTTCCCATTTTTCTGCGCAGATCTAAGGTTAGATGAATTGGGGAAGACGAATGCCCATTTGGACCAATAAATTTGACCATAAAAAATAAAATAAATAATAATAATAATAATAATAAAATAAATAATAATAATAATAAAAATAAAATAAATAATAAATTATAAATATTAATAATATAACAACCACATAAATAAATAACCATAAAAACAATAATAAAATTTTTTATTATTAATATAACAACAATCAACTTAATCAATAAAAATAAAATAATAATAAAAAAATAATAATATATACACCATATTAATAAATCAACAACCATATTAATAAATAGTAAATAAAAATAAAATAATAATAATCATAAAATAATAATAATAATAACCTTAGCATTATTGGACCGGTCCCTCCCTCCATTAACCCTAAATATCACTATAACCTTAATAAAAACCCTAAATATTAAATAAAAACATCCTTAATTTCTAAATTCAATTAATTTTAATGACCCTTAAAAATAAAGCAAAGTAAATAAATATAAAAAATCTCTTAAAAATGACCCAAAAATAATACTCATTATCTAAAAATAATTTTTTATTCTTAAAAAAAATTAACTCTAAAATAAAATCCCAATTAACTCTAAAAAGAAAACTTTACTTCCTAATATTTTGAAAATAATTAACCATAAAACAAATTTCTAATTATTATCTAATTAATAAAATTAAACTAAAACTTTTAATTTCTAACTAATGATAAGAACCCCTTATATAAAACCAAACCCAAAATGGGCCTAAAAGTACTAACAAACCCAAAAGCCCAATGACATCTTAATGACACCCTCTGGTAGCACAAAAAATCCCTAAAAGGTGGAAAATCACTGGTCAAAATTTAGGGTACTACACGTATAGTTATTTAGAGTTTTCTCCGACAACTACGTCTAGAACTAGGTAAAGCCATGTTGGTCACTCTTAAATACAAACAAAACTAGATCCCCATAGGATTTCCAGATACAGTTTTCCCTTCTCTTGGGGTTAATCAATATGGAACAAAGAGAAATGCAGTATTCTCGGTGAACCTTTTCTCAGACTGTACCCCCTAGAAATTGTCAAAGAAATTCTACTCCCCAGAGTTGATCTATTCTCCGTGAATAGCATCTCTTGAGTTTTTTTCAAATACTCGAACTTTCCTGGAATGATCCCTTCTCTGTGAATTGCATTTCTTGAACTTCTCTTGGTTTAGGGATCCCACAGGCTTCCTAAAAGCATCCCCGCCTCCTCTTGGGCTTTGTACAAGGACCCTTCAGCTTCTTAGAAGTTCTCATGCCTTCTCTTGGGCTTAATACAAGGACCCTAATGACCTCTTAAAGGTATAAGACAGAACTTAGTCATCATTTTCTAGAGCAGTCTGTCCAGTGTCAAATCTTAAGCCACTTTAGGGTTGATTCTCATCCCTTAAAGCCATTGCCCTCTTTTGGGCATCCTACAAAAGATAAAACTCTTCAACGCCAGTAGACTTGGACAGTCTAAAACCCCTTTGAGTCTCAAAGACATTCTCAAGTTCCTTTCAAACATAGGAAAAAACACCGATCACTCTAGATAAATCTCCAGCAGAAACCCGGTCTCTCTCATGAGAGTTCCCCATCCTTGGGTCTGCCTATGGATCTAATCCTCAGCAGTAAGATAACCTCCTCTTAGGCTTTGTATAATGATATTTCCTCAACACAGTCAGTCTCCTCTAGGGCTTTGTACAATGATCCTCCCCCGGCGGAGCTAACCTTTTTAGACTTTCCTGTTGAGTCAATCACTTTTTAGACTCTCTTGTTGAGTCAATCACTTCTCAGACTCTCTTGTTGAGTCAATCACTTTTTTAGACTCTCTTGTTGAGTCCATCACTTTTCAAGACTCTCTTGTTGGGTCAATCTCCTTTTAGCCTTAATCTCGAGCTTCGTACGAGACAGCAAATCACTCTCTTGTTGAGTATAAAAGACTCTCTTGTTGAGTCAACTCCTTTAGCCTCCGTCTTGGGCTTTGTACAAGACATATAAAAGCACTCTCTTGTTGAGATGAACTCATTTCAGCCTCCATCTTGGGCTTTGTATAAGACACATATAAACCTCCCCAACAGAGTCAAAAAACCCTTTAGCTTCATATCTTGGGCTTTGAACAAGATACAAATCCCTTTTAGCTTCAAATCTTGGACTTTGAACAAGACACAAATACTCTGTTTAGCCTCTGTCTTGGGCTTTTAACAAGTCACAAAAACATCTTTTTCCTCCCTTAGAATAGGAGGAACTACGATCGCTCTGATTTCCATGTTTCGTTAAACAGGAATACGTAGGCATAAGATTGCGAAATCTTAGCGAGCATACTAATCAAAAACTCTAGGTCCAGTACCTTCATACATCAATCAAAGAAAAATTAGATATATTACCTTCTCAAAAGCCCCGTGACCAGCCAAGACACTCTATTCTTAAGCCAAATAACCTAAGAGAAACCCACTATTTTGATAGCATCTGTAAACTAACAGTCATCTGTTTAAACTCAGTATGCAAACAGGGTTAATTGGAGACATCTATTTCCCTTCCTTAATCAGCTTCACAGGATAAAAAATGAATCGAACTGTAGCACCCCAAAGCGATAGTGATTCGAAACCACAAAAACCGCGCTACAGTGGCGCCTTTTTTTTAAATATATATATATATATATATATATATAACACTCTTAATTCATTCACTTTTGCCCTAGACGTACTTAGTTAAACTTCATCTTCTGCCTCCAAACTTCTTCCATTTACGAAACATTATTTATCCACTAAAACAAACTTGAAAACATCATTTCTTCCACAAACAAAACTCAGAAACATTGCTTCCATTAACGTGTTATAGTTCATTCATGTTTAACGATTCTACAGGTAAAATGTTATTGTTTAGCGATTCTATTTTTTTATTTTTTTATTGTTGCTCGTGGTGTTGTTTTTGTTGTTCTTGTTGTTGCTCTTGTTGTTATTCTTATTTTTGTTCTTGTTTTTGTTATTGTTGTTGTTATTGTTCTTGTTGTTATTGTTATTGTTCTTGTTGTTCTTGTTGTTGCTCTTGTTGTTCTTGTTATTATTCTTATTTTTATTTGTGTTGTTGTTATTGTTCATGTAATTCTTGTTATTGTTGTTGTTGTTGTTGTTGTTGTTGTTATTGTTCTTGTTGTTCTTGTTGTTGCTCTTGTTGTTCTTGTTATTATTCTTATTTTTATTTTTGTTGTTATTGTTGTTGTTATTGTTCTTGTTGTTCTTGTTATTGTTCTTGTTATTGTTCTCGTTGTTCTTGTCGTTCTTGCTGTTGTTTTTGTTGTTCTTGGTGTTATTGTTATTGTTGTTGTTCTTATTCTTCTTGTTATTATATTGTTCTTATTATTCTTGTTAATCTTGTTGTTCTTGATGTTGTTGTGTTAAAATATTTAATATTGTACATTGTGATCAAAGTTATAAATGTAATCAGGCAAAACATGTGGCAAGAAAATACTGACAGACTTTTCATAACGGGTATTTAAAATAACTGTGATTATAGATATCGCGCTTTTCAGTTTTCTGCAACGGTCATACGATCGTGATTGTAAGTAACGCATCTACAATCACACGCTACGTAACAACGGCCGGTCCTGTGTGATAATATATCTTTTTAATCATTGTTGTATGTGTTTTTTGTAGTAGTGCTCATTCAATAAGACAATTTCTCTTTGATTGTAAATCCTTTTCTTTAATCTGTGCAACAGATTCTGTTTCACTAGTTTTAATACTTCCATCTGAATCTATAGATTTTTTTTACTGTTAGTTTGCTTTTTTGATCCAGAAGGAACAACATGAATGTCATTGATCAAAACATTGCAAAATCTTTTTAAAGTTAAGAAAAATCGCTTTTTTTTTCTTTTGTTGCCAACATTTTCCCTTAAACATGAACGATTTGCTAGAAACAACAACATACACACCAATAATTTCTTCGTCAGCCATGGTAGTTCGAAAAAGTATGAAAAATGTTGCTTCAAGATTTTTGAAAAATTACCACTAAAGAAATTATCGGGTTGAGTCGCAGACTAGGTCGCTTTCTTTAAGACGTTCACGACACTACCCAAAGTTATGAAAAACACTCACTCAACCACGACACCTCGAGGATAAAAACAACCCAGTTCTATACTGTACAATTACTACTTGCATTGTAGATAATCGGTCTAAAAATACACTCTTTGATGGTTCAAAAATCAGTCAAATATGGTATAAATATCACTCGTAGTATTTAGTATAGAGATTAGTCGTAATAATTTGTCAAACAATGAGAAATTCAAATAATTCTCCAAAACAGAATTCAATACTGCTCAATTGACCACTCGAAGTAATTTCTCAAATTAGGAGAAATTCAAATAATCATCCTAAGAGAATCCAAAAAATAATAATACTTATAATTTGTTTGAGAAATTTAAATAATTCTCTAAAGAGAATTCAATAAAATACTCAAAAATTCAACAACTAAAATAAATGGGAGAGAAATTGGCGCTTCAATAATTCAAACACGCAAAGTAAAGAGAGTGAGTAAGGAAAAACTCAAAAGAAATTTTTGTGTGTTTTAGAATGAAACATATACATTTTTTATATAATGAAATAAGTTAGTCAAAGTATCTAATATAAGCAATGTAACGATTAAAGAATTTTTTCAATTAACACGCAAACACACTTATTTTTCTAACAATGTAGAACTTAAAAAATTTTACAAATTCATCTTCATGTTAAAATATTGACATCTTCCAAAAAAGAACAATCCAAATTTTAATATTCGGACTAACTCTAAAGCATTATTAAGAAATTGTGTTTGAAAATGAGTTTAGATTTAAATGAATTCAGATTTTAAAATCCTGACATTTTTTTACCTTTGATTTGGTAAAAATATAAAAGAGGTTGACAAGGAGAATAAGTAGATTAGGAGTAACAGTATAGACAAAAGGAAATTGAGACAGGAATCATGGAAATATCTTCAAAATCATTGTTTATGAGAGAAAAAGAAGCCAATATATGGTGCCAAAAAACAATGGAACAGTCTTATTGATCTCTTCATTGCTTGCTACAACCCCACTTGCCAGTTCAACACGTCATATATAGTAGCTTAATATCTCCCTCTTCTCTTCTTTTATGTCTTATCTACCTAACTTGTATTCCTCCCAGCAACAAAATTCATCGACCACATTAATTGTTACTTAGATTAGATGAATTGTTTACATAAAAGCAAAAGCTACTAGTTAAGTTGTTAGAATGAGGAGAAAAAAAATAGTTAAAAAAAACACAAGAAAATTTACATACATGATTTGCACCACCCCTCTTATTTATCATACAATTATTTAGTTATCATCACTTGCTACAATGATTGGTTAACAAAACATGGTTTTAAACTACGGCCGCGGATGCAGATATACTCGAACCTCTTGCGGTTGTGGTCCACAATTTAAAATCATTCTTGTTTGACTTCTGAGGCCACAGTTTTAGCCCAAAACCTAAGATGTTTCTTCATATTATCAGCTGAACAAGTCTTTGGAACCTTCATGCTTAGTAATGGAGAATCAGGCTTCTTTATAAGCCATGCCTCGGATAAATATGGTCTCATGATATCTCTCTTTTCATCTTCATAAACTTCAACAACAATATCATCATCATCATCGTTATGATTTTCTGTTGCATCATTCATTATTATTTGTGATTCTGAGTGTTTCTGTTTATTATTTTGCAATGAACAAAGTCTCTGCAAGCCAGGGACAACACTAATCATTCTTGGACTAATGTATTCCTTCTTGAATATAAAACCAAGATCCATAAAACCTTTCACTTCATCAAGTTCAAGTTCCCCAAGTGTCCTACAGCTCATGGTTTTTTGCAGCTTATCCTTTTTCCTCAATTTTCCGGGACAGTTTTGAGTCGTTGGTAACGATGAACATGATAAATATGAACAATCCAAATGACTCATTTGGTTAAATATTTCCTTCATTTCTTCTTTATTTTCAGTTGAACCATCCTTGTAACAGTAAAAAAACAAATAAACAAAACAAAACAAAAAAAAAAAAACATAATCATGACTTCATAGGTTATAGTACTAAGTGTTTTTTTTTAATAATATTAGATGTACCTGAATTGGTAAAGAGATTACTGAAACTTGTTTCTCTGAAGAAAGTGATTCATCTGTTGAAGTTTCTTCATCTAGTAGAGGTGCCAAAGAAAGAATAGCTGATGATGACGACGATGACGACGAGGAAGAAGATTCTGATATAGGAACATGTTTTGCTAAAAACGGTGTTGTTGTTGGTTGTGAGAAAAGAATGATTTGGTGAAACCAAAGCTTATCCATTTCTTCTATAATGCTTAAAGAACATCTATCTGCCATTGAATGAGATAATGCAAAAACTAAAAACTTGTCGGTAGATGAATGAAAAGAAAGACAAGTGAGTGAAGGAAAATGAACATGGAGAGGCTAGTGTGGGACACTAAGGTCACATTTGACATGGGACATGTTCTTCCACATCTTCTAACTATAAAATGACTATTTTATCCATGATTCTAATTATGAGAATATGATGCTCTTTTATCTCATGTCAAAATCATATGCTAGAATAAGTAAGGTTCATGACTTTATCAGAAGCAAAGAGTAAGGAATAAGGTAAGGACCTAAAATGAATTGTTAATTTGACATATGTAAAATCCAAAAGTTTCTATAAATTTGTAAGAAAAACAGCAATTATGTGAATGAATGAATGGATCCAAATATGGACTAGAGCATCTTAATATTACAGTTGTCAATGAGACAAAATCTGGTTTGCAAACTGATTAAAATTTTTCAATTAAAGTTAGGATATGCATGATTGGTATTTCTCCTCAGAGACCATTTATTGGTCATGGGCTTAATCAAATAATAGTGACAAAAAGTTTAGTGCTACAAGGATTGTTTTTATTTTTTTGGATATTATAGCTTAATTTCTTGTGCAGCTGTATAGAGTAATTTTTACTATATCAATATCTGAAATGAATTCAAGGATCATAGAGATTGAAAATTTGAAGTAATTTAGTGTATACTATAATAGAAAGTAATCATATCCTTCAAATGAATGTGACATTCAATAGAATCAAATAATCAACATTTTTATTTGTTTTCAAGTGGCATTTCCCGTGGGAGATGTATAAGATATCATGTGTTCGTGAAGTTTAAAGAAATTTATTTTTGATTCTCATTGTTTTGATCTTATAACCTATATTATAAGTTATTTAGTGGATAAATTAGAGTGACTTAGTAATGTGGAAGAGAGTTACAAAATAAGGCTAGCTACCAACAATAATTGTCATTTTATTAATCATAAAGTGCCAATGATCCTAAATGCACAATCACAAACAAACAGAAGAAAAGAAGAAGAAAAAAACAAATGTATTACATATGCACAAAAATTGAATTCAAACTAAGATTCAGATATTGAATGTATGTCTAAGATTTTAAGTTCACTTTAGAACAATGTATATGAAGATAGATTCAGAGATTAAAAGTATTTTTAAGATTTTTTATGTCAGTGCAGTTGGTTGTTTGATGTATGCTAAGGTTTGCACTAGATCGGATTTGACACAAGTAGTTAGTCAAGTATGCAAGTTCATGTCCAAACTAAGGAAGGAACATTGGAAAGCAGTCAAATGGATCCTAAGGTACTTGAAGGGTACGGATTGTGGTATCATGTTTAACACAGAGCAAGGTGTTCTATCAGTTGTGGGATATGTGGATTCTGACTATGCAGGTGATCTGGATGATAGGAGGGCTACATTTGCTTATGTTTTTACTTTTGCTTGAGGGGGGCTATATGCTGGAAATCATAAGTTCAATTCATAGTAACTCTGTCTACAAATGAGGCATAATACATGACAGTAGCTCAGACTGCCAAGGAAGCATTGTGGCTTACAAGGTAGTGAAAGAGTTGTACATGTGTTAAGAAAGGTGGAGTTCCGTTGCATTTTGATAGTCAAAGTGATATATATTTGACGAATAATCAAGTGTATCATGCTAGAACCAAGCATATTGATGTTATACTCCACAAGATCAGAGAGTTGGTGGTGTCTAGACAAATATTACTTCAGAAGGTTCACACTTCAGAGAATGCAGCTGATATGTTGACCAGGAAATGCACACACCCAGTTACTCAATGTTAAGCAGGAAATGCACACACCCAGTTACTAGGGTGTGACATTATGCAGTTAACATTCACAAGGGTTTGATATTCGTCAAGGTGGAGATTGTTGAGTTTGACTCATATGTAATGTCAAGTGAGTCAACTGTTTATAGGGGGTGCAAATGGGGTGTGGTTGCCCCTCCCCCCTCGGCACAGTTTAGGGTTATTATTATAATTTGGATCATCAGTATCCCCGTATATGCTAGTAACACTGAAACTCTAATGAGTCTAATTCATAATGAATCAATAAGATGGAACTATAGGTGCTCTATAGTCATAGACATGGACATTTTGTTTGAACTGCATGAATAAATCTTTTGTGTATTTCTCTCTACTCTGATCTGTATTCGCGTACCTATTTCCAACATAAAGTATGTGTGCAATGTAGTGTTAGGGATAAGGATGGGCATAATATGACAAAAATCTACAAAAGTTGCAACATGGCTGCCACATAAATGATTCATAGCTGCCACAAGGGTGTGTTATCTCCCATGTGATTTGTACTATCATAGTACATGTACCATAAAAGAGGTAAAAAGAATGGTGGAAATTGTGGCGGTTACAAAAGTGTTATTATTGCGATTTGAATCTCCATAATTTTTCAAAATGACATTTTCTAAAAGCGGCGTATATTTTCCTACTACTAAGTGATTATGGCGGTTGATTTCAATCGCCATACGAACTGCCACCATATACTTAAGTATAAAATGGCAATTTTTATTTGTCAATGACATCCATGAATTCCATTAACTTTCTTTAAAAATAGCAAATTATGGTGGTTATAATTACCATAATTTTAAAATTTCTTAAGAAAATAATTATGAAACATTTATAGTCCAACATCTATTATCTTCAAATTTATAGAATCAAATATAAGAACCTTTTTATATATAATCTATTTCATGCAATATATGATCGTATTGCATCTCCCACCAATGTTACATTTGTAACATCATCACTTATAAGTAAGACAAATTTTCCTTTGTTCTCTGTCGGCCAAAGACCTAGGATCCACCGGCCTATGCCGGCCGTGATTCAGGATTCTCTGGTCTACACCTACCAAATGCTCAAATCCATTACTCATCATCGCCCAAAGGTCAATAGCTCGAGGCCCGTTATCTACCCTACTCTAACAGGCCCAACATATAAATACCTTTGTAAGAGGTTTCAAGGTACACGATCTCTAATCTTCACTTTCACTATCTTCAATCTTGAACCCTAACTGAATTAGACGTTGGAGTTCTAACCATGCAGGTACCCTTCTAGGTCCACTGTATCGGAGATGACAACACCGTTAACAGCATCGCATCAACACCAATACACCTGGTTCAAGAATCACCATGATTGCAACCTCTGAACCACGGTCTCATAATAATGTGGTGCATCTGAAGCTCTGTTATGCTGTAGTTTTCGCAATCATCGTCATTTATGGTTCCATAATTGAATAGTCACCCCGCTTGTGGGAATCGACGTCTGATTCCTACGATTTCTACAAATTCAAGTTCAATTCTTAGATCTAAACTCTGAAGAGGCCTCCAACGAAGAAATTGAAGTTTCACAAAGCCGAATTCGAAGATATGTGTCGTTGGATCCATGGAGCTTCTATCCAATTTCGAACAAGCGGTTACACTTATTTCAAGTCGCCTAGGAACGATGTCAATGAATGCCTCAAATCAAGATTTTGTTCGAAGACATCCTAATCGACCAGGGGAATCAACCTTGAATGTTGGGAGAAGTCGGTTGAGGCACGCTCTCATACCCTGGTTTAGATTCGCAAGTCTGGGAATGTCATGGGTCCTTGACAATGTCGGCCGAGAAAAACCATGGGTCCAATCTCACCCAACACACCTCTGTCCCAGTCTCACCAAAGTCTGGAGGAAAATTTGTCCAGGATGCGAATGAGGTCAGAAGCAATCACCCTTGTTGCAGTGAAAATCGGATAACAAGCCATTAATTAACTTGCATCACATTTCTTTTACAACCGACTTTGATTTATCCAAAGGAAAGGTTCAAGATCGCTAGAAAAACCTAAAGGGAAGAGATCTAAGGTTCGGGGGTTGGTTACGCCTAGGGAAGGTATTAGCACCCTAAACGTCCGTAGTACTCTACGGGAGCCTCTTGCTAATGGTTATGTTATGTTTACTAAAGGTTCTATGCTAAAGGTTGAAACCCTAGGGGTTAGTATCTAAGTACTCGACAAAGAATCGCACTTTGCGCCTACGTATCCTCGGGAATAGAATCAGAGTAAGCGTAGTTCTACTCAATACGGGGTGAAGAACACTTGACTGTGGTCAAGGTTCCAAGGGAAAGTAGGGTGAGAAGCTTGAAAGCAAAGCCCGTAAGGATTAATCGGTTAGGAGAAAGAGATTAATGGTTATCTCTTGTGAAATGATTGTGAAGGGTTAGACCGTCTTAAAGGAGAAGAGATTAATAGCTATCTCTTGTGAAATGGTTTGAGGTTAACAGGGTATTTGAGCTATCTATGACATGAAATCAATAGAGAGACTTTCCTTTGGAGTGGGGGGAAATAACATCTTATAAATAAGAGTTACAAAGAGTTGAAGTATATGAAATATATTGAGTTCAAAAGAACAGTAAGCAAATAATCATGAAATGTACTTAAAAAATGAACATAGCAAACAATGAGTGAGTGATCAGAAGTGAACATAAATGTGGACATAGCAAGTGGTAAGCAAGTGATCATAAAGTGTAGCATAAATATGAACATAGCAAATAGTGAGCATTTAACCATAAGTGTAGACATATCAGACAGTGAGTGCAAGTGGTCATGCAGTGAACATATAAGGCAGAGAAGCATTCACAATTGGAACCAAGGCATTTGAAAACATGTTGTTTATTGACAGATAGCAAAACAACACGAACTTGCATGGCAAGAGTTATGATAAAGTCAGAGACAGAACTTCATAAACCAAATACATTCATAGAAGAATCAATTCACAAACAGTAGTTACGCAAGCATGGCAATCATGGCATAGAAAGAAAATAGAAACAAAGGAATTAACTCATGGCATGAAAAGCAACAGGAGCAAAGAATTAACTCATAGCATAAAGAGCAACAAGAGCATAAGCAAATGACATTCTCATGGTAGGAGTTTCATGAATCACAGCATATTTAAAAAATAGTAACACATTTTGAAACCAGTGAGCACATGATTACATTAGGCATAGCAGAAAAAAAGACATTCTCACAATTGAAGACAAATATATTGGAATCATGCAACTTAACAAACAGATACCAGCCAAACCAAGACAATAGTCCGGAAGCAATGTTGAAACCAACTTCATAAATCAGCATGCTTAAGGAAATGCATCTAACATTCAAGAACATAATTTAACATTCAAGAACACAATTGATAAGAAATAAATAAGAAAGCAGAATTTATATTGTTTTGTAATTATTAAAAGGCATAGAAAAGAAAAGGAAATAAAGCAGTTAAAAAACAACAAAATAAAAAAGGAAAATGAGGGCACAGTAGAGAGTGGCTTGCGCCACTTATCCCTTTAGAGGGAGTGTGGCTTGCGCCACATTGCCATGGAGTGGCTGGCGCCATGCATTAGCATGGCTGGCGCCACATATGCATTTTTCCTTTCCTTTTTTTTATATTTTTTTGGTGTGAGGAGTATTAAATTAATATTATTAAGTGATGAGTGGTGATTAAATATTAATAAAGCTAAGTGGCGGGAGCCACCAAACTAAACATGGCGAGCGCCACCCAGTTCCTCATTCATTCATTTATTTCACAAACATGAACAAAACCAGACGAATCCGAACACGATTAAATCACACAGAATGAAGACCAGCATGATGATTTTTTACAGCAACACGATAATCAAGCAGAAAGCATATGATAGCATGATATTCAAACATGAAGCAAAATAACCATAAAAAACCAGACAGTAATGGAACAAAAATGATAACAACATGTATCACGTAACCATCATGCATAAGAGTAGAAAGTATAAGGTGATACCTAGTGGAGTAAGTCCACTGTTTCTTCACCTTGTGATGAGCCTCTTGAACCAGATTGCTGAAACCAACCTTCCTCTCTCTTGCTCGTGCACCAGAAGCTTTAACAATTTTGTGAGAAGTGTTTTGTGGAAAATGTTGTTGTAATCTTGATGTCTGAGAGCTGTAGATGAGCTCCTTATACAGGCTGCTTGATGGGTCGGGTTAAGTTTCAAAACTTGGTGGGCAAGGTTAGAGCTAGGGTTTACAATTTGAATTCAAACACTCTTCAGCTCTTGGAGACAGACGCTCCTATGCCGTGCCAAAATAAGCAGATGCTGCAGAAGCAGCTTCACCATTTCATGCATGTCTTCAGAACCCTCCCTCTGGTGTCACTGAGATGCTATCAAATAAGGCAAGGTTTTGGGATCGAGAAAGCATCTTGCAGGTGGTGTCAGGATGAATGCCAAGACAAGCAAATCTTCAGAATCAATTTTATTGAAGCAAACCGTTGAGAGCTCAAAAAGGGAATTGTCTTTGGAGAGTTCAAAATAGTTTTGTGCCGAGGATTGAATGGTTTTGTGAACGGATGGATTTCAAATAATGCTGAGTTCTTCCTTTCCAATTTGGCACATTTCCATTGGATGATGCTTGGGATGAAAAGTCAACATATTCATTCTTGATTCCTATTGGCCACTTGGCAATGAAAATAATTCTGATAATTTGTAACAACTTCTCTCTTTTCTTTTTGGTCACGATGGGTTATGAAACATAGGCTTAGGAAATAAAATGGTCTTGCATAAGCAAAGGTGATTAGGAAAAATAAATAATAATGGATTTGGCAATGATTAGGATTAAATGAGGTTTAGGAGAATTAAATTGAACAATTGGAATAAAGTTGGTAAAATGAAAAGGTTAGTGAAATAGGTTTAGAAAATGAAGGTGACAAATGAGGTAGATAAAATGAGTAGAAATTTGGTCATGGTGGGGTTAGGGTTAGGGAGACATCTCCTAGGGACTTGCTTGATTCACTGCTCCAAAAACCTTGATCAATTCCTCCTTGAACCTCCTTAAGATAACCTGATAAAAGAAACCAACACGAACAAAAACCTGATAAAAAAGGTTAGTCATGCAGCATGATTGCCCTATTATGACATGCAAGAAATCAATGGATCTAAGGGAAAAACTTGGGGTACAACAACCCCCAAGAAGAATGTCGGGTCCAACACCACCCTGGGCAACTAGCACAAGGCATATCATCATCATAAACATCTTCATTCGGCCCCGGTATCATTGGGGAAAGTAGTGTTACAGAGCTAGCCACCATCCGGTATCGAATTGCCGACAATCCGAGAGATAAATTACGACTCAGGTCCAGCAGCCCTAAGAAGGTACGACAATACCAAAGTACAAATCACGATATCTAATAATGGATTTAGATGGATGTGAACAGAGATTACATTCAAGAATGGCATTGAATGCAAAGAAACCAGTCATCTAATAATGGCTTTGAATGAAAGGTACAAATCACGATATCTAATAATGGCTTTGGATGGATGTGAACAGAGACTACATTCAAGAATGGCATTGAATGCAAAAAAAAGACCAGTCATCAGATAATGGCTTTGAATGAAAGGTACAAATCACGATATCTAATAATCGCTTTAGATAAAGTGAACAAAGACTCGATCTGAAAAACATCAGAAAGAGGGATACATCTGGATAGGCATCCGATGGTAGAGAAACCGGACATCCAATACTGGCTTTGAATGAAAGGTATAAATCACAATATCTAATAACGGCTTTAGATAAAGTGAACAAAGACTCGATCTGAAAAACATCAGAAAGAGAGACACATCCGGATAGGCATCAGATGGTAGAGAAAGCGGATATCCAATAATGGCTTTGAATGAAAGGTACAAATCACGATATCTAATAACGACTTTAGATAAAGTGAACAAAGACTCGATCTGAAAAACATCAGAAAGAGAGACACATCCGGATAGGCATAAGATGGTAGAGAAATCGGACATCCAATACTGGCTTTAAATGAAAGGTATAAATCACAATATCTAATAACGGCTTTAGACAAAGTGAACAAAGACTCAATCTAAAAAACATCAGAAAGAGAGGCACATCCGGATAGGCATCAGATGGTAGAGAAACTGGACATCCAATACTGGATTTGAATGAAAGGTACAAATCACGATATCTAATAACGGCTTTAGATAGATGTGAACAAAGATTACATTCAAGAATGGCATTGAATGCAAAGAAACCAGTCATCCAATAATGGCTTTGAATGAAAGGTACAAATCATGATATCTAATAATGGCTTTAGATGGATGTGAATAGAGACTACATTCAAGAATGGCATTGAATGCAAAAAAAGGCCAGTCATCCGATAATGGCTTTGAATGAAAGGTACAAATCACGATATCTAATAATGGCTTTAGATAAAGTGAACAAAGACTCGATCTGAAAAACATCAAAAAGAGGGATACATATGGATAGGCATCAGATGGTAGAGAAACCGGACATCCAATACTGGCTTTGAATGAAAGGTATAAATCATAATATCTAATAACGGCTTTAGATAAAGTGAACAAAGACTCGATCTAAAAAACATCAGAAAGAGAGACACATCCGGATAGGCATCAGATGGTAGAGAAACCGGATATCCAATACTGGCTTTGAATGAAAGATACAAATCACGATATCTAATAACGGCTTTAGATAAAGTGAACAAACACTCGATCTGAAAAACATCAGAAAGAGAGACACATCCGGATAGGCATCAGATGGTAGAGAAACCGAACATCCAATACTGGCTTTAAATAAAAGGTATAAATCACAATATCTAATAATGACTTTAGACAAAGTGAACAAAGACTCGATCTGAAAAACATCAGAAAGAGAGGCACATCCGGATAGGCATCAGATGGTAGAAAAACTGGACATCCAATACTGGATTTGAATGAAAGGTACAAATCACGATATCTAATAACGGTTTTAGATTGTTGTGAACAGAGATTACATTCAAGAATGGCATTGAATGTCAAAGAAACTAGTCATCCAATAATGGCTTTGAATGAAAGGTTCAAATCACGATATCTAATAATGGCTTTAGATGGATGTGAACAGAGACTACATTCAAGAATGGCATTGAATGCAAAAAAAGACCAGTCATCCGATAATGGCTTTGAATGAAAGGTACAAATCACGATATCTAATAATGGCTCTAGATAAAGTGAACAAAGACTCAATCTGAAAAACATCAGAAAGAGGGATACATCTGGATAGGCATCAGATGGTAGAGAAACCGGACATCCAATATTGGCTTTGAATGAAAGGTATAAATCATAATATCTAATAACGGCTTTAGATAAAGTGAACAAAGACTCGATCTGAAAAACATCAGAAAGAGAGACACATCCGGATAGGCATCAGATGGTAGAGAAACCGGATATCCAATACTGGCTTTGAATGAAAGGTACAAATCACGATATCTAATAACGGCTTTAGATAAAGTGAACAAAGACTCGATCTGAAAAACATCAGAAAGAGAGACACATCCGGATAGGCATCAGATGGTAGAGAAACCGGACATCCAATACTGGCTTTAAATAAAAGGTATAAATCACAATATCTAATAATGACTTTAGACAAAGTGAACAAAGACTCGATCTGAAAAACATCAGAAAGAGAGGCACATCCGGATAGGCATCAGATGGTAGAGAAACTGGACATCCAATACTGGATTTAAATGAAAGGTACAAATCATGATATCTAATAACGGTTTTAGATGGATGTGAACAGAGATTACATTCAAGAATGGCATTGAATGTCAAAGAAACCAGTCATCCAATAATAGCTTTGAATGAAAGGTTCAAATCACGATATCTAATAATGGCTTTAGATGGATGTGAACAGAGACTACATTCAAGAATGGCATTGAATGCAAAAAAAGACCAGTCATCCGATAATGGCTTTGAATAAAAGGTACAAATCATAATATCTAATAATGGCTCTAGATAAAGTGAACAAAGACTCAATCTGAAAAACATCAGAAAGAGGGATACATCTGGATAGGCATCAGATGGTAGAGAAACCGGACATCCAATACTGGCTTTGAATGAAGGGTATAAATCATAATATCTAATAACGACTTTAGATAAAGTGAACAAAGACTCGATCTGAAAAACATCAGAAAGAGAGACACATCCGGATAAGCATCAGATGGTAGAGAAACCGGATATCCAATACTGGCTTTGAATGAAAGGTACAAATCACGATATCTAATAACGGCTTTAGATAAAGTGAACAAAGACTCGATCTGAAAAACACCAGAAAGAGAGACACATCCGGATAGGCATAAGATGGTAGAGAAATCGGACATCCAATACTGGCTTTAAATGAAAGGTATAAATCACAATATCTAATAACGGCTTTAGACAAAGTGAACAAAGACTCAATCTAAAAAACATCAGAAAGAGAGGCACATCCGGATAGGCATCAGATGGTAGAGAAACTGGACATCCAATACTGGATTTGAATGAAAGGTACAAATCACGATATCTAATAACGGCTTTAGATAGATGTGAACAAAGATTACATTCAAGAATGGCATTGAATGCAAAGAAACCAGTAATCCAATAATGGCTTTGAATGAAAGGTACAAATCATGATATCTAATAATGGCTTTAGATGGATATGAACAGAGACTACATTCAAGAATGGCATTGAATGCAAAAAAAGACCAGTCATCCGATAATGGCTTTGAATGAAAGGTACAAATCACGATATCTAATAATGGCTTTAGATAAAGTGAACAAAGACTCGATCTGAAAAACATCAAAAAGAGGGATACATCTGGATAGGCATCAGATGGTAGAGAAACCGGACATCCAATACTGGCTTTGAATGAAAGGTATAAATCATAATATCTAATAACGGCTTTAGATAAAGTGAACAAAGACTCGATCTGAAAAACATCAGAAAGAGAGACACATCCGGATAGGCATCAGATGGTAGAGAAACCGGATATCCAATACTGGCTTTGAATGAAAGGTACAAATCACGATATCTAATAACGGCTTTAGATAAAGTGAACAAAGACTCGATCTGAATAACATCAGAAAGAGAGACACATCCGGATAGGCATCAGATGGTAGAGAAACCGGACATCCAATACTGGCTTTAAATAAAAGGTATAAATCACAATATCTAATAATGACTTTAGACAAAGTGAATAAAGACTCGATCTGAAAAACATCAGAAAGAGAGGCACATCCGGATAGGCATCAGATGGTAGAGAAACTGGACATCCAATACTGGATTTGAATGAAAGGTACAAATCATGATATCTAATAACGGTTTTAGATGGATGTGAACAGAGATTACATTCAAGAATGGCATTGAATGTCAAAGAAACCAGTCATCCAATAATGGCTTTGAATGAAAAGTACAAATCACGATATCTAATAATGGCTTTAGATGGATGTGAACAGAGACTACATTCAAGAATGGCATTGAATGCAAAAAAAGACCAGCCATCCGATAATGGCTTTGAATGAAAGGTACAAATCATGATATATAATAATGGCTCTAGATAAAGTGAACAAAGACTCAATCTGAAAAACATCAGAAAGAGGGATACATCTGGATAGGCATCAGATGGTAGAGAAACCGGACATCCAATACTGGCTTTGAATGAAAGGTATAAATCATAATATCTAATAACGGCTTTAGATAAAGTGAACAAAGACTCGATCTGAAAAACATCAGAAAGAGAGACACATCCGGATAAGCATCAGATGGTAGAGAAACCGGATATCCAATACTGGCTTTGAATGAAAGGTACAAATCACGATATCTAATAACGGCTTTAGATAAAGTGAACAAAGACTCGATATGAAAAACATCAGAAAGAGAGACACATCCGGATAGGCATCAGATGGTAGAGAAACGGGACATCTAATACTGGCTTTAAATGAAAGGTATAAATCACAATATCTAATAACGACTTTAGACAAAGTGAACAAAGACTCGATCTGGAATACATCAGAAAGAGAGGCACATCCGAATAGGCATCAGATGGTAGAGAAACTGGACATCCAATACTGGATATGAATGAAAGGTACAAATCACGATATCTAATAACGGTTTTAGATGGATGTGAACAGAGATTACATTCAAGAATGGCATTGAATGCAAAGAAACCAGTCATCTCATAATGGCTTTGAATGAAAGGTACAAATCACGATATTTAATAATGGCATTAGATGGATGTGAACATAGACTACATTCAAGAATGGCATTGAATGCAAAAAAAGACCAGTCATCCGATAATGGCTTTGAATGAAAGGTATAAATCACGATATCTAATCATGGTTTAGATAAAGTGAACAAAGACTCGATCTAAAAAACATCAGAAAGAGGGATACATCTGGATAGGCATCAGATGGTAGAGAAACCGGACATCCATTACTGGCTTTGAATGAAAGGTATAAATCACAATATCTAATAACGGCTTGAGATAAAGTGAACAAAGACTCGATCTGAAAAACATCAGAAAGAGAGACACATCCAGATAGGCATCAGATGGAAGAGAAACCGGATATCCAATACTGGCTTTGAATGAAAGGTACAAATCACGATATCTAATAACAGCTTTAGATAAAGTGAACAAAGACTCGATCTGAAAAACATTAGAAAGAGAGACACATCCGGATAGGCATCAGATGCTAGAGAAACCGGACATCCAATACTGGCTTTAAATGAAACGTATAAATCACAATATCTAATAATGGCTTTAGACAAAGTGAACAAAGACTCGATCAGAAAAACATCAGAAAGAGAGGCACATCCGGATAGGCATCAGATGGTAGGGAAACTGGACATCCAATACTGTATTTGAATGGAAGGCACAAATCACGATATCTAATAACGGCTTTAGATGGATGTGAACAGAGATTACATTCAAGAATGGCATTGAATGCAAAGAAACCAGTCATCCAATAATGGCTTTGAATGAAAGGTAAAAATCACGATATCTAATAATGGCTTTAGATGGATGTGAACAGAGACTACATTCAAGAATGTCATTGAATGCAAAAAAAGACCAGTCATCCGATAATGGCTTTGAATGAAAGGTACAAATCACGATATCTAATAATGGCTTTAGATAAAGTGAACAAAGACTCTATCTGAAAAACATCAGAAAGAGGGATACATCTGGATAGGCATCAGATGGTAGAGAAATCGGACATCCAATACTGGCTTTGAATGAAAGGTATAAATCACAATATCTAATATTGGCTTTAGTTAAAGTGAACAAAGACTCGATCTGAAAAACATCAGAAAGAGAGACACATCCGGATAGGCATCAGATGGTAGGGAAATAAGACATCCAATACTGGCTTTGAATGAAAGGTACAAATCACGATATCTAATAACGGCTTTAGATAAAGTGAACAAAGAATCGGTCTGAAAAACATTAGAAAGAGAGACACATCTGGATAGGCATCAGATGGTAGAGAAACCGGACATCCAATACTGGCTTTTAATGAAAGGTATATATCACAATATCTAATAAAGACTTTAGACAAAGTGAACAAAGACTCGATCTGAAAAACATCAGAGAGAGAGACATATCCGAATAGGCATCAGATGGTAGAGAAACTGGACATCCAATACTGGATTTGAATGAAAGGTACAAATCACGATATCTAATAACGGTTTTAGATGGATGTGAACAGAGATTACATTCAAGAATGGCATTGAATGCAAAGAAACCAGTCATCCAATAATGGCTTTGAATGAAAGGTACAAATCCGATATCTAATAATGGCTTTAGATGGATGTGAACAGAGACTACACTAAAGAATGTCATTGAATGCAAAAAAGACCAGTCATCCGATAATGGCTTTGAATGAAAGGTACAAATCACGATATCTAATAATGGCTTTAGATAAAGTGAACAAAGACTCTATCTGAAAAACATCAGAAAGAGAGATACATCTGGATAGGCATCAGATGGTAGAGAAACCGGACATCCAATACTGGCTTTGAATGAAAGGTATAAATCATAATATCTAATACGGCTTTAGACAAAGTGAACAAAGACTCGATCTGAAAAACATCAGAAAGAGAGACACATCCGGATAAGCATCAGATGGTAGAGAAACCGGATATCCAATACTGGCTTTGAATGAATGGTACAAATCACGATATCTAATAACGGCTTTAGATAAAGTGAACAAAGACTCGATCTGAAAAACATCAGAAAGAGAGACACATCCGGATAGGCATCAGATGCTAGAGAAACCGGATATCCAATACTGGCTTTAAATGAAAGGTATAAATCACAATATCTAATAACGGCTTTAGACAAAGCGAACAAAGACTCGATCTGAAAAACATCAGAAAGAGAGGCACATCCGGATAGGCATCAGATGATAGAGAAACTGGACATCCAATACTGTATTTGAATGAAAGGTACAAATCACGATATCTAATAACGGCTTTAGATGGATGTGAACAGAGATTACATTCAAGAATGGCATTGAATGCAAAGAAACCAGTCATCCAATAATGGCTTTGAATGAAAGGTACAAATCACGATATCTAATAATGGCTTTAGATGGATGTGAACAGAGACTACATTCAAGAATGTCATTGAATGCAAAAAAAGACCAGTCATCCGATAATGGCTTTGAATGAAAGGTATAAATCACGATATCTAATCATGGCTTTAGATAAAGTGAACAAAGACTCGATCTAAAAAACATCAGAAAGAGGGATACATCTGGATAGGCATCAGATGGTAGAGAAACCGGACATCCATTACTGGCTTTGAATGAAAGGTATAAATCACAATATCTAATAACGGCTTGAGATAAAGTGAACAAAGACTCGATCTGAAAAACATCAGAAAGAGAGACACATACAGATAGGCATCAGATGGTAGAGAAACTGGACATCCAATACTGGATTTGAATGAAAGGTACAAATCACGATATCTAATAACGGCTTTAGATAGATGTGAACAAAGATTACATTCAAGAATGGCATTGAATGCAAAGAAACCAGTCATCCAATAATGGCTTTGAATGAAAGGTACAAATCACGATATCTAATAATGGCTTTAGATGGATGTGAACAGAGACTACATTCAAGAATGGCATTGAATGCAAAAAAAGACCAGTCATCCGATAATGGCTTTGAATGAAAGGTACAAATCACGATATCTAATAATGGCTTTAGATAAAGTGAACAAAGACTCTATCTGAAAAACATCAGAAAGAGGGATACATCTGGATAGGCATCAGATGGTAGAGAAACTGGACATCCAATACTGGATTTGAATGAAAGGTACAAATCACGATATCTAATAACGGCTTTAGATAGATGTGAACAAAGATTACATTCAAGAATGGCATTGAATGCAAAGAAACCAGTCATCCAATAATGGCTTTGAATGAAAGGTACAAATCACGATATCTAATAATGGCTTTAGATGGATGTGAACAGAGACTACATTCAAGAATGTCATTGAATGCAAAAAAAGACCAGTCATCCGATAATGGCTTTGAATGAAAGGTACAAATCATGATATCTAATAATGGCTTTAGATAAAGTGAACAAAGACTCGATCTGAAAAACATCAGAAAGAGGGATACATCTAGATAGGCCTCAGATGGTAGAGAAACCGGACATCCATTACTGGCTTTGAATGAAAGGTATAAATCACAATATCTAATAACGGCTTGAGATAAAGTGAACAAAGACTCGATCTGAAAAACATCAGAAAGAGAGACACATCCGGATAAGCATCAGATGGAAGAGAAACCGGATATCCAATACTGGCTTTGAATGAAAGGTACAAATCACGATATCTAATAACGGCTTTAGATAAAGTGAACAAAGACTCGATCTGAAAAACATCGGAAAGTGAGACACATCCGGATAGGCATCAAATGGTAGAGAAACCGGACATCCAATACTGGCTTTAAATGAAAGGTATAAATCACAATATCTAATAACGGCTTTAGACAAAGTGAACAAAGACTCGATCTGAAAAACATCAGAAAGAGAGGCACATCCGGATAGGCATCAGATGGTAGAGAAACTGGACATCCAATACTGTATTTGAATGGAAGGCACAAATCACAATATCTAATAACGGCTTTAGATGGATGTGAACAGAGATTACATTCAAGAATGGCATTGAATGCAAAGAAACCAGTCATCCAATAATGGCTTTGAATGAAAGGTACAAATCTCAATATCTAATAATGGCTTTAGATGGATGTGAATAGAGACTACATTCAAGAATGTCATTGAATGCAAAAAAAGACCAGTCATCCGATAATGGCTTTGAATGAAAGTTACAAATCACGATATCTAATAATGGCTTTAGATAAAGTGAACAAAGAATCGATCTGAAAAACATCAGAAAGAGCGACACATCTGGATAGGCATCAGATGGTAGAGAAACCGGACATCCAATACTGGCTTTTAATGAAAGGTATATATCACAATATCTAATAAAGACTTTAGACAAAGTGAACAAAGACTCGATCTGAAAAACATCAAAAAGAGAGACACATCCAGATAGGCATCAGATGGAAGAGAAATCGGATATCCAATACTGGCATTGAATGAAAGGTACAAATCACGATATCTAATAACGGCTTTAGATAAAGTGAACAAAGACTCGATCTGAAAAACATCAGAAAGAGAGACACATCCGGATAGGCATCAGATGGTAGAGAAACCGGACATCCAATACTGGCTTTAAATGAAAGGTATAAATCACAATATCTAATAACGGCTTTAGACAAAGTGAACAAAGACTCTATCTGAAAAACATCAGAAAGAGAGGCACATCCGGATAGACATCAGATGGTAGAGAAACTGGACATCCAATACTATATTTGAATGAAAGGTACAAATCACGATATCTAATAACGGCTTTAGATGGATATGAACAGAGATTACATTCAAGAATGGCATTGAATGCAAAGAAACCAGTCATCCAATAATGGCTTTGAATGAAAGGTACAAATCACGATATCTAATAATGGCTTTAGATGGATGTGAATAGAGACTACATTCAAGAATGTCATTGAATGCAAAAAAAGACCAGTCATCCGATAATGGCTTTGAATGAAAGGTACAAATCACGATATCTAATAATGGCTTTAGATAAAGTGAACAAAGACTCTATCTGAAGAACATCAGAAAGAGGGATACATCTGGATAGGCATCAGATGGTAGAGAAACCGGACATCCAATACTGGCTTTGAATGAAAGGTATAAATCACAATATCTAATATTGGCTTTAGATAAAGTGAACAAAGACTCGATCTGAAAAACATCAGAAAGAGAGACACATTCGAATAGGCATCAGATGGTATAGAAATCAGACATTCAATACTGGCTTTGAATGAAAGGTACAAATCACGATATCTAATAACGGCTTTAGATAAAGTGAACAAAGAATCGATCTGAAAAACATCAGAAAGAGAGACACATCCGGATAGGCATCAGATGGTAGAGAAACTGGACATCCAATACTGGCTTTGAATGAAAGGTATAAATCACAATATCTAATAACGACTTTAGACAAATTGAACAAAGACTCGATCTGAAAAACATCAGAAAGAGAGACACATCCGAATAGGCATCAGATGGTAGAGAAACTGGACATCCAATACTGGATTTGAATGAAAGGTACAAATCACGATATCTAATAACGGTTTTAGATGGATGTGAACAGAGATTACATTCAAGAATGGCATTGAATGCAAAGAAACCAGTCATCCAATAATATCTTTGAATGAAAAGTACAAATCACGATATCTAATAATGGCTTTAGATGGATGTGAACAGAGACTACATTCAAGAATGGCATTGAATGCAAAAAAAGACCAGTCATCCGATAATGGCTTTGAATGAAAGGTACAAATCACGATATCTAATAATGGCTTTAGATAAAGTGAACAAAGACTCGATCTGAAAAACATCAGAAAGAGGGATACATCTGGATAGGCCTCAGATGGTAGAGAAACCGGACATCCATTACTGGCTTTGAATGAAAGGTATAAATAACAATATCTAATAACGACTTGAGATAAAGTGAACAAAGACTCGATCTGAAAAACATCAGAAAGAGAGACACATTCGGATAAGCATCAGATGGAAGAGAAACCGGATATCCAATACTGGCTTTGAATGAATGGTACAAATCACGATATCTAATAACGGCTTTAGATAAAGTGAACAAAGACTCGATCTAAAAAACCTTAGAAAGAGAGACACATCCGGATAGGCATCAGATGGTAGAGAAACCGGACATCCAATATTGGCTTTAAATGAAAGGTATAAATCACAATATCTAATAACGGCTTTAGACAAAGTGAACAAAGACTCGATCTGAAAAACATCAGAAAGAGAGGCACATCCGGATAGACATCAGATGGTAGAGAAACTGGACATCCAATACTATATTTGAATGAAAGGTACAAATCACGATATCTAATAACGGCTTTAGATGGATGTGAACAGAGATTACATTCAAGAATGGCATTGAATGCAAAGAAACCAGTCATCCAATAATGGCTTTGAATGAAAGGTACAAATCACGATATCTAATAATGGCTTTAGATGGATGTGAATAGAGACTACATTCAAGAATGTCATTGAATGCAAAAAAAGACCAGTCATCCGATAATGGCTTTGAATGAAAGGTACAAATCACGATATCTAATAATGGCTTTAGATAAAGTGAACAAAGACTCTATCTGAAAAACATCAGAAAGAGGGATACATCTGGATAGGCATCAGATGGTAGAGAAACCGGACATCCAATACTGGCTTTGAATGAAAGGTATAAATCACAATATCTAATATTGGCTTTAGATAAAGTGAACAAAGACTCGATCTGAAAAACATCAGAAAGAGAGACACATTCGAATAGGCATCAGATGGTATAGAAATCAGACATCCAATACTGGCTTTGAATGAAAGGTACAAATCACGATATCTAATAACGGCTTTAGATAAAGTGAACAAAGACTCGATCTAAAAAACCTTAGAAAGAGAGACACATCCGGATAGGCATCAGATGGTAGAGAAACCGGACATCCAATATTGGCTTTAAATGAAAGGTATAAATCACAATATCTAATAACGGCTTTAGACAAAGTGAACAAAGACTCGATCTGAAAAACATCAGAAAGAGAGGCACATCCGGATAGACATCAGATGGTAGAGAAACTGGACATCCAATACTATATTTGAATGAAAGGTACAAATCACGATATCTAATAACGGCTTTAGATGGATGTGAACAGAGATTACATTCAAGAATGGCATTGAATGCAAAGAAACCAGTCATCCAATAATGGCTTTGAATGAAAGGTACAAATCACGATATCTAATAATGGCTTTAGATGGATGTGAATAGAGACTACATTCAAGAATGTCATTGAATGCAAAAAAAGACCAGTCATCCGATAATGGCTTTGAATGAAAGGTACAAATCACGATATCTAATAATGGCTTTAGATAAAGTGAACAAAGACTCTATCTGAAAAACATCAGAAAGAGGGATACATCTGGATAGGCATCAGATGGTAGAGAAACCGGACATCCAATACTGGCTTTGAATGAAAGGTATAAATCACAATATCTAATATTGGCTTTAGATAAAGTGAACAAAGACTCGATCTGAAAAACATCAGAAAGAGAGACACATTCGAATAGGCATCAGATGGTATAGAAATCAGACATCCAATACTGGCTTTGAATGAAAGGTACAAATCACGATATCTAATAACGGCTTTAGATAAAGTGAACAAAGAATCGATCTGAAAAACATCAGAAAGAGAGACACATCCGGATAGGCATCAGATGGTAGAGAAACTGGACATCCAATACTGGCTTTGAATGAAAGGTATAAATCACAATATCTAATAACGACTTTAGACAAATTGAACAAAGACCCGATCTGAAAAACATCAGAAAGAGAGACACATCCGAATAGGCATCAGATGGTAGAGAAACTGGACATCCAATACTGGATTTGAATGAAAGGTACAAATCACGATATCTAATAACGGTTTTAGATGGATGTGAACAGAGATTACATTCAAGAATGGCATTGAATGCAAAGAAACCAGTCATCCAATAATATCTTTGAATGAAAAGTACAAATCACGATATCTAATAATGGCTTTAGATGGATGTGAACAGAGACTACATTCAAGAATGGCATTGAATGCAAAAAAAGACCAGTCATCCGATAATGGCTTTGAATGAAAGGTACAAATCACGATATCTAATAATGGCTTTAGATAAAGTGAACAAAGACTAGATCTGAAAAACATCAGAAAGAGGGATACATCTGGATAGGCCTCAGATGGTAGAGAAACCGGACATCCATTACTGGCTTTGAATGAAAGGTATAAATCACAATATCTAATAACGACTTGAGATAAAGTGAACAAAGACTCGATCTGAAAAACATCAGAAAGAGAGACACATTCGGATAAGCATCAGATGGAAGAGAAACCGGATATCCAATACTGGCTTTGAATGAATGGTACAAATCACGATATCTAATAACGGCTTTAGATAAAGTGAACAAAGACTCGATCTAAAAAACCTTAGAAAGAGAGACACATCCGGATAGGCATCAGATGGTAGAGAAACCGGACATCCAATATTGGCTTTAAATGAAAGGTATAAATCACAATATCTAATAACGGCTTTAGACAAAGTGAACAAAGACTCGATCTGAAAAACATCAGAAAGAGAGGCACATCCGGATAGGCATCAGATGGTAGAGAAACTGGACATCCAATACTGTATTTGAATGGAAGGCACAAATCACGATATCTAATAACGGCTTTAGATGGATGTGAACAGAGATTACATTCAAGAATGGCATTGAATGCAAAGAAACCAGTCATCCAATAATGGCTTTGAATGAAAGGTACAAATCTCGATATCTAATAATGGCTTTAGATGGATGTGAATAGAGACTACATTCAAGAATGTCATTGAATGCAAAAAAAGACCAGTCATCCGATAATGGCTTTGAATGAAAGGTACAAATCACGATATCTAATAATGGCTTTAGATAAAGTGAACAAAGACTCTATCTGAAAAACATCAGAAAGAGGGATACATCTGGATAGGCATCAGATGGTAGAGAAACCGGACATCCATTACTGGCTTTGAATGAAAGGTATAAATCACAATATCTAATATTGGCTTTAGTTATAGTGAACAAAGACTCGATCTGAAAAACATCAGAAAGAGAGACACATCCGGATAGGCATCAGATGGTAGAGAAATAAGACATCCAATACTGGCTTTGAATGAAAGGTACAAATCACGATATCTAATAACGGCTTTAGATAAAGTGAACAAAGAATCGATCTGAAAAACATCAGAAAGAGAGACACATCTGGATAGGCATCAGATGGTAGAGAAACCGGACATCCAATACTGGCTTTTAATGAAAGGTATATATCACAATATCTAATAAAGACTTTAGACAAAGTGAACAAAGACTCGATCTGAAAAACATCAGAAAGAGAGACATATCCGAATAGGCATCAGATGGTAGAGAAACTGGACATCCAATACTGGGTTTGAATGAAAGGTACAAATCACGATATCTAATAACGGTTTTAGATGGATGTGAACAGAGATTACATTCAAGAATGGCATTGAATGCAAAGAAACCAGTTATCCAATAATGGCTTTGAATGAAAGGTACAAATCACGATATCTAATAATGGCTTTAGATGGATGTGAACAGAGACTACACTCAAGAATGTCATTGAATGCAAAAAAGACCAGTCATCCGATAATGGCTTTGAATGAAAGGTACAAATCACGATATCTAATAATGGCTTTAGATAAAGTGAACAAAGACTCTATCTGAAAAACATCAGAAAGAGAGATACATCTGGATAGGCATCAGATGGTAGAGAAACCGGACATCCAATACTGGCTTTAAATGAAAGGTATAAATAACAATATCTAATAACGACTTTAGACAAAGTGAACAAAGACTCGATCTGAAAAACATCAGAAAGAGAGGCACATCCGAATAGGCATCAGATGGTAGAGAAACTGGACATCAAATACTGGATTTGTATGAAAGGTACAAATCACGATATCTAATAACGGTTTTAGATGGATGTGAACAGAGATTACATTCAAGAATGGCATTGAATGCAAATAAACCAGTCATCTAATAATGGCTTTGAATGAAAGGTACAAATCACGATATCTAATAATGGCTTTAGATGGATGTGAACAGAGACTACATTCAAGAATGGCATTGAATGCAAAAAAAGACCAGTCATCCGATAATGGCTTTGAATGAAAGGTATAAATCACGATATCTAATCATGGCTTTAGATAAAGTGAACAAAGACTCGATCTAAAAAACATCAGAAAGAGGGATACATCTGGATAGGCATCAGATGGTAGAGAAACCGGACATCCAATACTGGCTTTGAATGAAAGGTATAAATCACAATTTCTAATAACGGTTTGAGATAAAGTGAACAAAGACTCGATCTGAAAAACATCAGAAAGAGAGACACATCCAGATAGGCATCAGATGGAAGAGAAACCGGATATCCAATACTGGCTTTGAATGAAAGGTACAAATCACGATATCTAATAACGACTTTAGATAAAGTGAACAAAGACTCGATCTGAAAAACATCAGAAAGAGAGACACATCCGGATAGGCATCAGATGCTAGAGAAACCGGACATCCAATACTGGCTTTAAATGAAAGGTATAAATCACAATATCTAATAACGACTTTAGACAAAGTGAACAAAGACTCGATCTGAAAAACATCAGAAAGAGAGGCACATCTAGATAGGCATCAGATGGTAGAGAAACTGGACGTCCAATACTGTATTTGAATGAAAGGTACAAATCACGATATCTAATAACGGCTTTAGATGGATGTGAACAGAGATTACATTCAAGAATGGCATTGAATGCAAAGAAACCAGTCATCCAATAATGGCTTTGAATGAAAGGTACAAATCACGATATCTAATAATGGCTTTAGATGGATGTGAACAGAGACTACATTCAAGAATGTCATTAAATGCAAAAAAAAACCAGTCATCCGATAATGGCTTTGAATGAAAGGTACAAATCACGATATCTAATAATGGCTTTAGATAAAGTGAACAAAGACTCTATCTGAAAAACATCAGAAAGAGGGATACATCTGGATAGGCATCAGATGGTAGAGAAACCGGACATCCAATACTGGCTTTGAATGAAAGGTATAAATCACAATATCTAATATTGGCTTTAGATAAAGTGAACAAAGACTCGATCTGGAAAACATCAGAAAGAGAGACACATCCGGATAGGCATCAAATGGTAGATAAATCAGACATCCAATACTGGCTTTGAATGAAAGGTACAAATCACGATATCTAATAACGGCTTTAGATAAAGTGAACAAAGAATCGATCTGAAAAATATCAGAAAGAGAGACACATCCGGATAGGCATCAGATGGTAGAGAAACCGGACATCCAATACTGGCTTTGAATGAAAGGTATAAATCACAATATCTAATAACGACTTTAGACAAAGTGAACACAGACTCGATCTGAAAAACATCAGAAAGAGAGACACATCCGAATAGGCATCTGATGGTAGAGAAACTGGACATCCAATACTGGATTTGAATGAAAGGTACAAATCACGATATCTAATAACGGTTTTAGATGGATGTGAACAGAGATTACATTCAAGAATGGCATTGAATGCAAAGAAACCAGTCATCCAATAATATCTTTGAATGAAAGGTACAAATCACGATATCTAATAATGGCTTTAGATGGATGTGAACAGAGACTACATTCAAGAATGGCATTGAATGCAAAAAAAGACCAGTCATCCGATAATGGCTTTGAATGAAAGGTACAAATCACGATATCTAATAATGGCTTTAGATAAAGTGAACAAAGACTCTATCTGAAAAACATCAGAAAGAGGGATACATCTGGATAGGCATCAGATGGTAGAGAAACCGGACATTCAATACTGGCTTTGAATGAAAGGTATAAATCACAATATCTAATATTGGCTTTAGTTAAAGTGAACAAAGACTCGATCTGAAAAACATCAGAAAGAGAGACACATCCGGATAGGCATCAGATGGTAGAGAAATAAGACATCCAATACTGGCTTTGAATGAAAGGTACAAATCACGATATCTAATAACGGCTTTAGATAAAGTGAACAAAGAATCGATCTGAAAAACATCAGAAAGAGAGACACATCTGGATAGGCATCAGATGGTAGAGAAACCGGACATCCAATACTGGCTTTTAATGAAAGGTATATATCACAATATCTAATAAAGACTTTAGACAAAGTGAACAAAGACTCGATCTGAAAAACATCAGAAAGAGAGACATGTCCGAATAGGCATCAGATGGTAGAGAAACTGGACATCCAATACTGGATTTGAATGAAAGGTACAAATCACGATATCTAATAACGGTTTTAGATGGATGTGAACAGAGATTACATTCAAGAATGGCATTGAATGCAAAGAAACCAGTTATCTAATAATGGCTTTGAATGAAAGGTACAAATCACGATATCTAATAATGGCTTTAGATGGATGTGAACAGAGACTACACTCAAGAATGTCATTGAATGCAAAAAAGACCAGTCATCCGATAATGGCTTTGAATGAAAGGTACAAATCACGATATCTAATAATGGCTTTAGATAAAGTGAACAAAGACTCTATCTGAAAAACATCAGAAAGAGAGATACATCTGGATAGGCATCAGATGGTAGAGAAACCGGACATCCAATACTGGCTTTGAATGAAAGGTATAAATCATAATATCTAATAACGGCTTTAGACAAAGTGAACAAAGACTCGATCTGAAAAACATCAGAAAGAGAGACACATCCGGATAAGCATCAGATGGTAGAGAAACCGGATATCCAATACTGGCTTTGAATGAAAGGTAAAAATCACGATATCTAATAACGGCTTTAGATAAAGTGAACAAAGACTCGATCTGAAAAACATCAGAAAGAGAGACACATCCGGATAGGCATCAGATGGTAGAGAAACCGGACATCCAATACTGGCTTTAAATGAAAGGTATAAATAACAATATCTAATAACGACTTTAGACAAAGTGAACAAAGACTCGATCTGAAAAACATCAGAAAGAAAGGCACATCCGAATAGGCATCAGATGGTAGAGAAACTGGACATCAAATACTGGATTTGTATGAAAGGTACAAATCACGATATCTAATAACGGTTTTAGATGGATGTGAACAGAGATTACATTCAAGAATGGCATTGAATGCAAATAAACCAGTCATCTAATAATGGCTTTGAATGAAAGGTACAAATCACGATATCTAATAATGGCTTTAGATGGATGTGAACAGAGACTACATTCCAGAATGGCATTGAATGCAAAAAAAGACCAGTCATCCGATAATGGCTTTGAATGAAAGGTATAAATCACGATATCTAATCATGGCTTTAGATAAAGTGAACAAAGACTCGATCTAAAAAACATCAGAAAGAGGGATACATCTGGATAGGCATCAGATGGTAGAGAAACCGGACATCCAATACTGGCTTTGAATGAAAGGAATAAATCACAATATCTAATAACGGTTTGAGATAAAGTGAACAAAGACTCGATCTGAAAAACATCAGAAAGAGAGACACATCCAGATAGGCATCAGATGGAAGAGAAACCGGATATCCAATACTGGCTTTGAATGAAAGGTACAAATCACGATATCTAATAACGGCTTTAGATAAAGTGAACAAAGACTCGATCTGAAAAACATCAGAAAGAGAGACACATCCGGATAGGCATCAGATGCTAGAGAAACCGGACATCCAATACTGGCTTTAAATGAAAGGTATAAATCACAATATCTAATAACGGCTTTAGACAAAGTGAACAAAGACTCGATCTGAAAAACATCAGAAAGAGAGGCACATCCGGATAGGCATCAGATGGTAGAGAAACTGGACATCCAATACTGTATTTGAATGAAAGGTACAAATCACGATATCTAATAACGGCTTTAGATGGATGTGAACAGAGATTACATTCAAGAATGGCATTGAATGCAAAGAAACCAGTCATCCAATAATGGCTTTGAATGAAAGGTACAAATCACGATATCTAATAATGGCTTTAGATGGATGTGAACAGAGACTACATTCAAGAATGTCATTGAATGCAAAAAAAGACCAGTCATCCGATAATGGCTTTGAATGAAAGGTACAAATCACGATATCTAATAATGGCTTTAGATAAAGTGAACAAAGACTCTATCTGAAAAACATCAGAAAGAGGGATATATCTGGATAGGCATCAGATGGTAGAGAACCCGGACATCCAATACTGGCTTTGAATGAAAGGTATAAATCACAATATCTAATATTGGCTTTAGATAAAGTGAACAAAGACTCGATCTGAAAAACATCAGAAAGAGAGACACATCCGGATAGGCATCAGATGGTAGATAAATCAGACATCCAATACTGGCTTTGAATGAAAGGTACAAATCACGATATCTAATAACGGCTTTAGATAAAGTGAACAAAGAATCGATCTGAAAAACATCAGAAAGAGAGACACATCCGGATAGGCATCAGATGGTAGAGAAACCGGACATCCAATACTGGCTTTGAATGAAAGGTATAAATCACAATATCTAATAACGACTTTAGACAAAGTGAACAAAGACTCGATCTGAAAAACATCAGAAAGAGAGACACATCCGAATAGGCATCAGATGGTAGAGAAACTGGACATCCAATACTGGATTTGAATGAAAGGTACAAATCACGATATCTAATAACGGTTTTAGATGGATGTGAACAGAGATTACATTCAAGAATGGCATTGAATGCAAAGAAACCAGTCATCCAATAATATCTTTGAATGAAAGGTACAAATCACGATATCTAATAATGGCTTTAGATGGATGTGAACAGAGACTACATTCAAGAATGGCATTGAATGCAAAAAAAGACCAGTCATCCGATAATGGCTTTGAATGAAAGGTACAAATCACGATATCTAATAATGGCTTTAGATAAAGTGAACAAAGACTCTATCTGAAAAACATCAGAAAGAGGGATACATCTGGATAGGCATCAGATGGTAGAGAAACCGGACATCCAATACTGGCTTTGAATGAAAGGTATAAATCACAATATCTAATATTGGCTTTAGATAAAGTGAAGAAAGACTCGATCTAAAAAACATCTGAAAGAGAGACACATCCGGATAGGCATCAGATGGTAGAGAAATCAGACATCCAATACTGGCTTTGAATGAAAGGTACAAATCACGATATCTAATAACGGCTTTAGATAAAGTGAACAAAGAATCGATCTGAAAAACATCAGAAAGAGAGACACATCCGGATAGGCATCAGATGGTAGAGAAACCGGACATCCAATACTGGCTTTGAATGAAAGGTATAAATCACAATATCTAATAACGGCTTTAGACAAAGATAACAAAGACTCGATCTGAAAAACATCAGAAAAAGAGACACATCCGGATCGGCATCAGATGGTAGAGAAACTGGACATCCAATACTGGATTTGAATGAAAGGTACAAATCACGATATCTAATAACGGTTTTAGATGGATGTGAACAGAGATTACATTCAAGAATGGCATTGAATGCAAAGAAACCAGTCATCCAATAATATCTTTAAATGAAAGGTACAAATCACGATATCTAATAATGGCTTTAGATGGATGTGAACAGAGACTACATTCAAGAATGGCATTGAATGCAAAAAAAGACCAGTCATCCGATAATGGCTTTGAATGAAAGGTACAAATCACGATATCTAATAATGGCTTTAGATAAAGTGAACAAAGACTCGATCTGAAAAACATCAGAAAGAGGGATACATCTGGATAGGCCTCAGATGGTAGAGAAACCGGACATCCAATACTGGCTTTGAATGAAAGGTACAAATCACAATATCTAATAACGGCTTGAGATAAAGTGAACAAAGACTCGATCTAAAAAACATCAGAAATAGAGACACATCCGGATAAGCATCAGATGGAAGAGAAACCGGATATCCAATACTGGATTTGAATGAAATGTACAAATCACGATATCTAATAACGGCTTTAGATAAAGTGAATAAAGACTCGATCTGAAAAACATTAGAAAGAGAAACACATCCGGATAAGCATCAGATGGTAGAGAAACCGGACATCCAATACTGGCTTTAAATGAAAGGTATAAATCACAATATCTAATAACGGCTTTAGACAAAGTGAACAAAGACTCGATCTGAAAAACATCAGAAAGAGAGGCACATCCGGATAGGCATTAGATGGTAGAGAAACTGGACATCCAATACTGTATTTGAATGGAAGGTACAAATCACGATATCTAATAACGGCTTTAGATGGATGTGAACAGAGATTACATTCAAGAACGGCATTGAATGCAAAGAAACCAGTCATCCAATAATGGCTTTGAATGAAAGGTACAAATCACGATATCTAATAATGGCTTTAGATGGATGTGAACAGAGACTACATTCAAGAATGTCATTGAATGCAAAAAAAGACCGGTCATCCGATAATGGCTTTGAATGAAAGGTACAAATCACGATATCTAATAATGACTTTAGATAAAGTGAACAAAGACTCTATCTGAAAAACATCAGAAAGAGGGATACAACTGGATAGGCATCAGATGGTAGAGAAACCGGACATCCAATACTGGCTTTGAATGAAAGGTATAAATCAAAATATCTAATATTGGCTTTAGATAAACTGAACAAAGACTCGGTCTGAAAAACATCACAAAGAGAGACACATCCGGATAGGCATCAGACGGTAGAGAAATCAGACATCCAATACTAGCTTTGAATGAAAGGTACAAATCACGATATCTAATAACGGCTTTAGATAAAGTGAACAAACAATCGATATAAAAAACATCAGAAAGAGAGACACATTCGGATAGGCATCAGATGGTAGAGAAACCGTACATCCAATACTGGCTTTGAATGAAAGGTATAAATCACAATATCTAATAACGACTTTAGACAAAGTGAACAAAGACTCGATCTGAAAAACATCAGAAAGAGAGACACATCCGGATAGGCATCAGATGGTAGAGAAACTGGACATCCAATACTGGCTTTGAATGAAAGGTACAAATCACGATATCTAATAACGGCTTTAGATAAAGTGAACAAAGACTTGATCTGAAAAACATCAGAAAGAGAGACACATCCGGATAGGCATCAGATGGTAGAGAAACCTGACATCCAATACTAGCTTTGAATGAAAGGTATAAATCACAATATCTAATAACGGCTTTAGATAAAGTGAACAAAGACTCGATCTGAAAAACATCAGAAAGAGAGACATATCCGGATAGGCGTCAGATGGTAGAGAAATAAGACATCCAATATTGGCTTTGAATGAAAGGTACAAATCATGATATCTAATAACGGCTTTAGATAAAGTGAACAAAGAATCGATCTGAAAAACATATGAAAGAGAGGCACATATGGATAGGCATCAGATGGTAGAGAAACCGGTCATCCAATACTGGCTTTGAATGAAAGGTATAAATCACAATATCTAATAACGACTTTAGACAAAGTGAACAAAGACTCGATCTGAAAAACATCAGAAAGAGAGACACATCCGAATAAGCATCAGATGGTAGAGAAACTGGACATCCAATACTGGATTTGAATGAAAGGTACAAATCACGATATCTAATAATGGTTTTAGATGGATGTGAACACAGATTTCATTCAAGAATGGCATTGAATGCAAAGAAACCAGTCATCCAATAATGGCTTTTAATGAAAGGTACAAATCACAATATCTAATAATGGCTTTAGATGGATGTGAACAGAGACTACATTCAAGAATGGCATTGAAAGGAAAAAAAAAGACCAGTCAATCCGATAATGGCTTTGAATGAAAGGTATAAATAACGATATCTAATAATGGCTTTAGATAAAGTGAACAAAGACTCGATCTGAAAAACATCAGAAAGAGGGATACATCTGGATAGGCATCAGATGGTAGAGAAACCGGACATCCAATACTGGCTTTTAATGAAAGGTATATATCACAATATCTAATAAAGACTTTAGACAAAGTGAACAAAGACTCGATCTGAAAAACATCAGAAAGAGAGACATGTCCGAATAGGCATCAGATGGTAGAGAAACTGGACATCCAATACTGGATTTGAATGAAAGGTACAAATCACGATATCTAATAACGGTTTTAGATGGATGTGAACAGAGATTACATTCAAGAATGGCATTGAATGCAAAGAAACCAGTTATCTAATAATGGCTTTGAATGAAAGGTACAAATCACGATATCTAATAATGGCTTTAGATGGATGTGAACAGAGACTACACTCAAGAATGTCATTGAATGCAAAAAAGACCAGTCATCCGATAATGGCTTTGAATGAAAGGTACAAATCACGATATCTAATAATGGCTTTAGATAAAGTGAACAAAGACTCTATTTGAAAAACATCAGAAAGAGAGATACATCTGGATAGGCATCAGATGGTAGAGAAACCGGACATCCAATACTGGCTTTGAATGAAAGGTATAAATCATAATATCTAATAACGGCTTTAGACAAAGTGAACAAAGACTCGATCTGAAAAACATCAGAAAGAGAGACACATCCGGATAAGCATCAGATGGTAGAGAAACCGGATATCCAATACTGGCTTTGAATGAAAGGTAAAAATCACGATATCTAATAACGGCTTTAGATAAAGTGAACAAAGACTCGATCTGAAAAACATCAGAAAGAGAGACACATCCGGATAGGCATCAGATGGTAGAGAAACCGGACATCCAATACTGGCTTTAAATGAAAGGTATAAATAACAATATCTAATAACGACTTTAGACAAAGTGAACAAAGACTCGATCTGAAAAACATCAGAAAGAAAGGCACATCCGAATAGGCATCAGATGGTAGAGAAACTGGACATCAAATACTGGATTTGTATGAAAGGTACAAATCACGATATCTAATAACGGTTTTAGATGGATGTGAACAGAGATTACATTCAAGAATGGCATTGAATGCAAATAAACCAGTCATCTAATAATGGCTTTGAATGAAAGGTACAAATCACGATATCTAATAATGGCTTTAGATGGATGTGAACAGAGACTACATTCCAGAATGGCATTGAATGCAAAAAAAGACCAGTCATCCGATAATGGCTTTGAATGAAAGGTATAAATCACGATATCTAATCATGGCTTTAGATAAAGTGAACAAAGACTCGATCTAAAAAACATCAGAAAGAGGGATACATCTGGATAGGCATCAGATGGTAGAGAAACCGGACATCCAATACTGGCTTTGAATGAAAGGAATAAATCACAATATCTAATAACGGTTTGAGATAAAGTGAACAAAGACTCGATCTGAAAAACATCAGAAAGAGAGACACATCCAGATAGGCATCAGATGGAAGAGAAACCGGATATCCAATACTGGCTTTGAATGAAAGGTACAAATCACGATATCTAATAACGGCTTTAGATAAAGTGAACAAAGACTCGATCTGAAAAACATCAGAAAGAGAGACACATCCGGATAGGCATCAGATGCTAGAGAAACCGGACATCCAATACTGGCTTTAAATGAAAGGTATAAATCACAATATCTAATAACGGCTTTAGACAAAGTGAACAAAGACTCGATCTGAAAAACATCAGAAAGAGAGGCACATCCGGATAGGCATCAGATGGTAGAGAAACTGGACATCCAATACTGTATTTGAATGAAAGGTACAAATCACGATATCTAATAACGGCTTTAGATGGATGTGAACAGAGATTACATTCAAGAATGGCATTGAATGCAAAGAAACCAGTCATCCAATAATGGCTTTGAATGAAAGGTACAAATCACGATATCTAATAATGGCTTTAGATGGATGTGAACAGAGACTACATTCAAGAATGTCATTGAATGCAAAAAAAGACCAGTCATCCGATAATGGCTTTGAATGAAAGGTACAAATCACGATATCTAATAATGGCTTTAGATAAAGTGAACAAAGACTCTATCTGAAAAACATCAGAAAGAGGGATATATCTGGATAGGCATCAGATGGTAGAGAACCCGGACATCCAATACTGGCTTTGAATGAAAGGTATAAATCACAATATCTAATATTGGCTTTAGATAAAGTGAACAAAGACTCGATCTGAAAAACATCAGAAAGAGAGACACATCCGGATAGGCATCAGATGGTAGATAAATCAGACATCCAATACTGGCTTTGAATGAAAGGTACAAATCACGATATCTAATAACGGCTTTAGATAAAGTGAACAAAGAATCGATCTGAAAAACATCAGAAAGAGAGACACATCCGGATAGGCATCAGATGGTAGAGAAACCGGACATCCAATACTGGCTTTGAATGAAAGGTATAAATCACAATATCTAATAACGACTTTAGACAAAGTGAACAAAGACTCGATCTGAAAAACATCAGAAAGAGAGACACATCCGAATAGGCATCAGATGGTAGAGAAACTGGACATCCAATACTGGATTTGAATGAAAGGTACAAATCACGATATCTAATAACGGTTTTAGATGGATGTGAACAGAGATTACATTCAAGAATGGCATTGAATGCAAAGAAACCAGTCATCCAATAATATCTTTGAATGAAAGGTACAAATCACGATATCTAATAATGGCTTTAGATGGATGTGAACAGAGACTACATTCAAGAATGGCATTGAATGCAAAAAAAGACCAGTCATCCGATAATGGCTTTGAATGAAAGGTACAAATCACGATATCTAATAATGGCTTTAGATAAAGTGAACAAAGACTCTATCTGAAAAACATCAGAAAGAGGGATACATCTGGATAGGCATCAGATGGTAGAGAAACCGGACATCCAATACTGGCTTTGAATGAAAGGTATAAATCACAATATCTAATATTGGCTTTAGATAAAGTGAAGAAAGACTCGATCTAAAAAACATCTGAAAGAGAGACACATCCGGATAGGCATCAGATGGTAGAGAAATCAGACATCCAATGCTGGCTTTGAATGAAAGGTACAAATCACGATATCTAATAACGGCTTTAGATAAAGTGAACAAAGAATCGATCTGAAAAACATCAGAAAGAGAGACACATCCGGATAGGCATCAGATGGTAGAGAAACCGGACATCCAATACTGGCTTTGAATGAAAGGTATAAATCACAATATCTAATAACGGCTTTAGACAAAGATAACAAAGACTCGATCTGAAAAACATCAGAAAAAGAGACACATCCGGATCGGCATCAGATGGTAGAGAAACTGGACATCCAATACTGGATTTGAATGAAAGGTACAAATCACGATATCTAATAACGGTTTTAGATGGATGTGAACAGAGATTACATTCAAGAATGGCATTGAATGCAAAGAAACCAGTCATCCAATAATATCTTTAAATGAAAGGTACAAATCACGATATCTAATAATGGCTTTAGATGGATGTGAACAGAGACTACATTCAAGAATGGCATTGAATGCAAAAAAAGACCAGTCATCCGATAATGGCTTTGAATGAAAGGTACAAATCACGATATCTAATAATGGCTTTAGATAAAGTGAACAAAGACTCGATCTGAAAAACATCAGAAAGAGGGATACATCTGGATAGGCCTCAGATGGTAGAGAAACCGGACATCCAATACTGGCTTTGAATGAAAGGTACAAATCACAATATCTAATAACGGCTTGAGATAAAGTGAACAAAGACTCGATCTAAAAAACATCAGAAATAGAGACACATCCGGATAAGCATCAGATGGAAGAGAAACCGGATATCCAATACTGGATTTGAATGAAATGTACAAATCACGATATCTAATAACGGCTTTAGATAAAGTGAATAAAGACTCGATCTGAAAAACATTAGAAAGAGAAACACATCCGGATAAGCATCAGATGGTAGAGAAACCGGACATCCAATACTGGCTTTAAATGAAAGGTATAAATCACAATATCTAATAACGGCTTTAGACAAAGTGAACAAAGACTCGATCTGAAAAACATCAGAAAGAGAGGCACATCCGGATAGGCATTAGATGGTAGAGAAACTGGACATCCAATACTGTATTTGAATGGAAGGTACAAATCACGATATCTAATAACGGCTTTAGATGGATGTGAACAGAGATTACATTCAAGAACGGCATTGAATGCAAAGAAACCAGTCATCCAATAATGGCTTTGAATGAAAGGTACAAATCACGATATCTAATAATGGCTTTAGATGGATGTGAACAGAGACTACATTCAAGAATGTCATTGAATGCAAAAAAAGACCGGTCATCCGATAATGGCTTTGAATGAAAGGTACAAATCACGATATCTAATAATGACTTTAGATAAAGTGAACAAAGACTCTATCTGAAAAACATCAGAAAGAGGGATACAACTGGATAGGCATCAGATGGTAGAGAAACCGGACATCCAATACTGGCTTTGAATGAAAGGTATAAATCAAAATATCTAATATTGGCTTTAGATAAACTGAACAAAGACTCGGTCTGAAAAACATCACAAAGAGAGACACATCCGGATAGGCATCAGACGGTAGAGAAATCAGACATCCAATACTAGCTTTGAATGAAAGGTACAAATCACGATATCTAATAACGGCTTTAGATAAAGTGAACAAACAATCGATATAAAAAACATCAGAAAGAGAGACACATCCGGATAGGCATCAGATGGTAGAGAAACCGTACATCCAATACTGGCTTTGAATGAAAGGTATAAATCACAATATCTAATAACGACTTTAGACAAAGTGAACAAAGACTCGATCTGAAAAACATCAGAAAGAGAGACACATCCGGATAGGCATCAGATGGTAGAGAAACTGGACATCCAATACTGGCTTTGAATGAAAGGTACAAATCACGATATCTAATAACGGCTTTAGATAAAGTGAACAAAGACTTGATCTGAAAAACATCAGAAAGAGAGACACATCCGGATAGGCATCAGATGGTAGAGAAACCTGACATCCAATACTAGCTTTGAATGAAAGGTATAAATCACAATATCTAATAACGGCTTTAGATAAAGTGAACAAAGACTCGATCTGAAAAACATCAGAAAGAGAGACATATCCGGATAGGCGTCAGATGGTAGAGAAATAAGACATCCAATATTGGCTTTGAATGAAAGGTACAAATCATGATATCTAATAACGGCTTTAGATAAAGTGAACAAAGAATCGATCTGAAAAACATATGAAAGAGAGGCACATCTGGATAGGCATCAGATGGTAGAGAAACCGGTCATCCAATACTGGCTTTGAATGAAAGGTATAAATCACAATATCTAATAACGACTTTAGACAAAGTGAACAAAGACTCGATCTGAAAAACATCAGAAAGAGAGACACATCCGAATAAGCATCAGATGGTAGAGAAACTGGACATCCAATACTGGATTTGAATGAAAGGTACAAATCACGATATCTAATAATGGTTTTAGATGGATGTGAACACAGATTTCATTCAAGAATGGCATTGAATGCAAAGAAACCAGTCATCCAATAATGGCTTTTAATGAAAGGTACAAATCACAATATCTAATAATGGCTTTAGATGGATGTGAACAGACACTACATTCAAGAATGGCATTGAAAGGAAAAAAAAAGACCAGTCAATCCGATAATGGCTTTGAATGAAAGGTATAAATAACGATATCTAATAATGGCTTTAGATAAAGTGAACAAAGACTCGATCTGAAAAACATCAGAAAGAGGGATACATCTGGATAGGCATCAGATGGTAGAGAAACCGGACATCCAATACTGGCTTTGATAGAAAGGTATAAATCACAATATCTAATAACGGTTTGAGATAAGGTGAACAAAGACTCGATTTGAAAAACATCAGAAAGAGAGACACATCCGGATAGGCATCAGATGGTAGAGAAACCGGATATCCAATACTGGCTTTGAATGAAAGGTACAAATCACGATATCTAATAATGACTTTAGATAAAGTGAACATAGACTCGATCTGAAAAACATCAGTAAGAGAGACACATCCGGATAGGCATCAGATGGTAGAGAAACCGGACATCCAATACTAGCTTTGAATGAAAGGTATAAATCACAATATCTAATAACGGCTTTAGATAAAGTGAACAAAGACTCGATCTGAAAAACATCAGAAAGAGAGACATATCCGGATAGGCGTCAGATGGTAGAGAAATAAGACATCCAATATTGGCTTTGAATGAAAGGTACAAATCACGATATCTAATAACGGCTTTAGATAAAGTGAACAAAGAATCGATCTGAAAAACATATGAAAGAGAGGCACATCTGGATAGGCATCAGATGGTAGAGAAACCGGACATCCAATACTGGCTTTGAATGAAAGGTATAAATCACAATATCTAACAACGACTTTAGACAAAGTGAACAAAGACTCGATCTGAAAAACATCAGAAAGAGAGACACATCCGAATCGGCATCAGATGGTAGAGAAACTGGACATCCAATACTGGATTTGAATGAAAGGTACAAATCACAATATCTAATAACGGTTTTAGATGGATGTGAACAGAGATTACATTCAAGAATGGCATTGAATGCAAAGAAACCAGTCATCCAATAATATCTTTGAATGAAAGGTACAAATCACGATATCTAATAATGGCTTTAGATGGATGTGAACATAGACTACATTCAAGAATGGCATTGAATGCAAAAAAAGACCAGTCATCCGATAATGGCTTTGAATGAAAGGTACAAATCACGATATCTAATAATGGCTTTAGATAAAGTGAACAAAGACTCGATCCGAAAAACATAAGAAAGAGGGATACATCTGGATAGGCATCAGATGGTAGAGAAACCGGACATCCAATACTGGCTTTGAATGAAAGGTATAAATCACAATATCTAATAACGGCTTGAGATAAAGTGAACAAAGACTTGATCTGAAAAACATCAGAAAGAGAGACACATCCAGATAGGCATCAGATGGAAGAGAAACCGGATATCCAATACTGGCTTTGAATGAAAGGTACAAATCACGATATCTAATAACGGCTTTAGATAAAGTGAACAAAGACTCGATCTGAAAAACATCAGAAAGAGAAACACATCCGGATAGGCATCAGATGGTAGAGAAACCGGACATCCAATACTGGCTTTAAATGAAAGGTATAAATCACAATATCTAATATCGGCTTTAGACAAAGTGAACAAAGACTCGATCTAAAAAACATCAGAAAGAGAGGCACATCCGGATAGGCATCAGATGGTAGAGAAACTGGACATCCAATACTGTATTTGAATGAAAGGTACAAATCACGATATCTAATAACGGCTTTAGATGGATGTGAACAGAGATTACATTCAAGAATGGCATTGAATGCAAAGAAACCAGTCATCGAATAATGGCTTTGAATGAAAGGTACAAATCACGATATCTAATAATGGCTTTAGATGGATGTGAACAGAGACTACATTCAAGAATGTCATTGAATGCAAAAAAAGACCAGTCATCCGATAATGGCTTTGAATGAAAGGTACAAATCACGATATCTAATAATGGCTTTAGAAAAAGTGAACAAAGACTCTATTTGAAAAACATCAGAAAGAGGGATACATCTGGATAGGCTTCAGATGGTAGAGAAACTGGAAATCCAATACTGGCTTTGAGTGAAAGGTATAAATCACAATATCTAATATTGGCTTTAGATAAAGTGAACAAAGACTCGATCTGAAAAACATCAGAAAGAGAGACACATCCGGATAGGCATCAGATGGTAGAGAAATAAGACATCCAATACTGGCTTTGAATGAAAGGTACAAATCACGATATCTAATAACGGCTTTAGTTAAAGTCAACAAAGAATCGATCTGAAAAACATCAGAAAGAGAGACACATCTGGATAGGCATCAGATGGTAGAGAAACCGGACATTCAATACTGGCTTTGAATGAAAGGTATAAATCACAATATCTAATAACGACTTTAGACAAAGTGAACAAAGACTCGATCTGAAAAACATCAGAAAGAGAGACACATCCGAATAGGCATCAGATGGTAGAGAAACTGGACATCCAATACTGGATTTGAATGAAAGGTACAAATCACGATATCTAATAACGGTTTTAGATGGATGTGAACAGAGATTACATTCAAGAATGGCATTGAATGCAAAGAAACCAGTCATCCAATAATGGCTTTGAATGAAAGGTTCAAATCACGATATCTAATAATGGCTTTAGATAAAGTGAACAAAGACTCGATCTGAAAAACATCAGAAAGAGGGATACATCTGGATAGGCATCAGATGGTAGAGAAATCGGACATCCAATACTGGCTTTGAATGAAAGGTATAAATCACAATATCTAATAACGGCTTGAGATAAAGTGAACAAAGACTCGATCTGAAAAACATCAGAAAGAGAGACACATCCGGATAGGCATTAGATGGTAGAGAAACCGGATATCCAATAATGGCTTTGAATAAAAGGTACAAATCACGCTATCTAATAACGGCTTTAGATAAAGTGAGCAAAGACTCGATATGAAAAACATCAGAAAGAGAGACACATCCGGATAGGCATCAGATGGTAGAGAAATAAGACATCCAATACTGGCTTTGAATGAAAGGTACAAATCACGATATCTAATAACGGCTTTAGATAAAGTGAACAAAGAATCGATCTGAAAAACATCAGAAAGAGAGACACATCTGGATAGGCATCAGATGGTAGAGAAACCGGACATCCAATACTGGCTTTTAATGAAAGGTATATATCACAATATCTAATAAAGACTTTAGACAAAGTGAACAAAGACTCGATCTGAAAAACATCAGAAAGAGAGACATATCCGAATAGGCATCAGATGGTAGAGAAACTGGACATCCAATACTGGATTTGAATGAAAGGTACAAATCACAATATCTAATAATGGTTTTAGATAGATGTGAACAGAGATTACATTCAAGAGTGGCATTGAATGCAAAGAAACTAGTCATCCAATAATGGCTTTGAATGAAAGGTACAAATCACGATATCTAATAATGGCTTTAGATGGATGTGAACAGAGACTACATCCAAGAATGTCATTGAATACAAAAAAAGACCAGTCATCCGATAATGGCTTTGAATGAAAGGTACAAATCACGATATCTAATAATGGCTTTAGATAAAGTGAACAAAGACTCTATCTGAAAAACATCAGAAAGAGGGATACATCTGGGTAGGCATCAGATGGTAGAGAAACCGGACATCCAATACTGGCTTTGAATGAAAGGTATAAATCACAATATCTAATATTGGCTTTAGATAAAGTGAACAAAGACTCGATCTGAAAAACATCAGAAAGAGAGACATATCCGGATAGGCATCAGATGGTAGAGAAATCAGACATCCAATACTGGCTTTGAATGAAAGGTACAAATCACGATATCTAATAACGGCTTTAGATAAAGTGAACAAAGAATCGATCTGAAAAACATCAGAAAGAGAGACACATCCGGATAGGCATCAGATGGTAGAGAAACCGGACATCCAATACTGGCTTTGAATGAAAGGTATAAATCACAATATCTAATAACGACTTTAGACAAAGTGAACAAAGACTTGATCTGAAAAACATCAGAAAGAGAGACACATCCGAATAGGCATCAGATGGTAGAGAAACTGGACATCCAATACTGGATTTGAATGAAAGGTACAAATCACGATATCTAATAACGGCTTTAGATGGATGTGAACAGAGATTACATTCAAGAATGGCATTGAATGCAAAGAAACCAGTCATCCAATAATGGCTTTGAATGAAAGGTACAAATCACGATATCTAGTAATGGCTTTAGATGGATGTGAACAGATACTACATTCAAGAATGGCATTGAAAGCAAAAAAAGACCAGTCATCCGATAATGGCTTTGAATGAAAGGTACAAATCACGATATCTAATAATGGCTTTAGATAAAGTGAACAAAGACTCTATCTGAAAAACATCAGAAAGAGGGATACATCTGGATAGACATCAGATGGTAGAGAAACCGGACATCCAATACTGGCTTTGAATGAAAGGTATAAATCACAATATCTAATATTCGCTTTAGATGAAGTGAAGAAAGATTCGATCTGAAAAACATCTGAAAGAGAGACACATCCGGATAGGCATCAGATGGTAGAGAAATCAGACATCCAATACTGGCTTTGAATGAAAGGTACAAATCACGATATCTAATAACGGCTTTAGATAAAGTGAACAAAGAATCGATCTGAAAAACATCAGAAAGAGAGACACATCCGGATAGGCATCAGATGGTAGAGAAATCGGACATCCAATACTGGCTTTGAATGAAAGGTATAAATCACAATATCTAATAACAACTTTAGACAAAGTGAACAAAGACTCGATCTGAAAAACATCAGAAAGAGAGACACATCCGAATAGGCATCAGATGGTAGATAAACTGGACATCCAATACTGGATTTGAATGAAAGATACAAATCACGATATCTAATAACGGTTTTAGATGGATGTGAACAGAGATTACATTCAAGAATGGCATTGAATGCAAAGAAACCAGTCATCCAATAATATCTTTGAATGAAAGGTACAAATCACGATATCTAATAATGGCTTTAGATGGATGTGAACAGAGACTACATTCAAGAATGGCATTGAAAGCAAAAAAAGACCAGTCCTCCGATAATGGCTTTGAATGAAAGGTACAAATCACGATATCTAATAATGGCTTTAGATAAAGTGAACAAAGACTCTATCTGAAAAACATCAGAAAGAGGGATACATCTGGATAGACATCAGATGGTAGAGAAACCGGACATCCAATACTGGCTTTGAATGAAAGGTATAAATCACAATATCTAATATTGGCTTTAGATAAAGTGAAGAAAGATTCGATCTGAAAAACATCTGAAAGAGAGACACATCCGGATAGGCATCAGATGGTAGAGAAATCAGACATCCAATACTGGCTTTGAATGAAAGGTACAAATCACGATATCTAATAACGGCTTTAGATAAAGTGAACAAAGAATCGATCTGAAAAACATCAGAAAGAGAGACACATCCGGATAGGCATCAGATGGTAGAGAAACCGGACATCCAATACTGGCTTTGAATGAAAGGTATAAATCACAATATCTAATAACGGCTTTAGACAAATATAACAAAGACTCGATCTGAAAAACATCAGAAAGAGAGACACATCCGAATAGGCATCAGATGGTAGAGAAACTGGACATCCAATACTGGATTTGAATGAAAGGTACAAATCACGATATCTAATAACGGTTTTAGATGGATGTGAACAGAGATTACATTCAAGAATGGCATTGAATGCAAAGAAACCAGTCATCTAATAATATCTTTGAATGAAAGGTACAAATCACGATATCTAATAATGGCTTTAGATGGATGTGAACAGAGACTACATTCAAGAATGGCATTGAATGCAAAAAAAGACCAGTCATCCGATAATGGCTTTGAATGAAAGGTACAAATCACGATATCTTATAATGGCTTTAGATAAAGTGAACAAAGACTCTATCTGAAAAACATCAGAAAGAGGGATACATCTGGATAGGCATCAGATGGTAGAGAAACTGGACATCCAATACTGGCTTTGAATGAAAGGTATAAATCACAATATCTAATATTGGCTTTAGATAAAGTGAAGAAAGACTCGATCTGAAAAACATCTGAAAGAGAGACACATCCGGATAGGCATCAGATGGTAGAGAAATCAGACATCCAATACTGGCTTTGAATGAAAGGTACAAATCACGATATCTAATAACGGCTTTAGATAAAGTGAACAAAGAATTGATCTGAAAAACATCAGAAAGAGAGACACATCCGGATAGGCATCAGATGGTAGAGAAACCGGACATCCAATACTGGCTTTGAATGAAGGGTATAAATCACAATATCTAATAACGGCTTTAGACAAAGATAACAAAGACTCGATCTGAAAAACATCAGAAAGAGAGACACATCCGGATCGGCATCAGATGGTAGAGAAACTGGACATCCAATACTGGATTTGAATGAAAGGTACAAATCACGATATCTAATAACGGTTTTAGATGGATGTGAACAGAGATTACATTCAAGAATGGCATTGAATGCAAAGAAACCAGTCATCCAATAATATCTTTGAATGAAAGGTACAAATCACGATATCTAATAATGGCTTTAGATGGATGTGAACAGAGACTACATTCAAGAATGGCATTGAATGCAAAAAAAGACCAGTCATCCGATAATGGCTTTGAATGAAAGGTACAAATCACGATATCTAATAATGGCTTTAGATAAAGTGAACAAAGACTCGATCTGAAAAACATCAGAAAGAGGGATACATCTGGATAGGCCTCAAATGGTAGAGAAACCGGACATCCAATACTGGCTTTGAATGAAAGGTACAAATCACAATATCTAATAACGGCTTGAGATAAAGTGAACAAAGACTCGATCTAAAAAACATCAGAAATAGAGACACATCCGGATAAGCATCAGATGGAAGAGAAACCGGATATCCAATACTGGCTTTGAATGAAAGGTACAAATCACGATATCTAATAACAGCTTTAGATAAAGTGAACAAAGACTCGATCTGAAAAACATTAGAAAGAGAGACACATCCGGATAAGCATCAGATGGTAGAGAAACCGGACATCCAATACTGGCTTTAAATCAAAGGTATAAATCACAATATCTAATAACGGCTTTAGACAAAGTGAACAAAGACTCGATCTGAAAAACATCAGAAAGAGAGGCACATCCGGATAGGCATTAGATGGTAGAGAAACTGGACATCCAATACTGTATTTGAATGGAAGGTATAAATCACGATATCTAATAACGGCTTTAGATGGATGTGAACAGAGATTACATTCAAGAATGGCATTGAATGCAAAGAAACCAGTCATTGAATAATGGCTTTGAATGAAAGGTACAAATCACGATATCTAATAATGGCTTTAGATGGATGTGAACAGAGACTACATTCAAGAATGGCATTGAATGCAAAAAAAGACCAGTCATCCGATAATGGCTTTGAATGAAAGGTACAAATCACGATATCTAATAATGGCTTTAGATAAAGTGAACAAAGACTCGATCTGAAAAACATCAGAAAGAGGGATACATCTGGATAGGCCTCAGATGGTAGAGAAACCGGACATCCAATACTGGCTTTGAATGAAAGGTACAAATCACAATATCTAATAACGGCTTGAGATAAAGTGAACAAAGACTCGATCTAAAAAACATCAGAAATAGAGACACATCCGGATAAGCATCAGATGGAAGAGAAACCGGATATCCAATACTGGCTTTGAATGAAAGGTACAAATCACGATATCTAATAACGGCTTTAGATAAAGTGAACAAAGACTCGATCTGAAAAACATTAGAAAGAGAGACACATTCGGATAAGCATCAGATGGTAGAGAAACCGGACATCCAATACTGGCTTTAAATGAAAGGTATAAATCACAATATCTAATAACGGCTTTAGACAAAGTGAACAAAGACTCGATCTGAAAAACATCAGAAAGAGAGGCACATCCGGATAGGCATTAGATGGTAGAGAAACTGGACATCCAATACTGGCTTTGAATGAAAGGTACAAATCACGATATCTAATAACGGCTTTAGATAAAGTGAACAAAGACTCGATCTGAAAAACATCAGAAAGAGAGACATATCCGGATAGGCATCAGATGGTAGAGAAATAAGACATCCAATATTGGCTTTGAATGAAAGGTACAAATCACGATATCTAATAACGGCTTTAGATAAAGTGAACAAAGAATCGATCTGAAAAACATATGAAAGAGAGGCACATCTGGATAGGCATCAGATGGTAGAGAAACCGGACATCCAATACTGGCTTTGAATGAAAGGTATAAATCACAATATCTAATAACGGCTTTAGATAAAGTGAACAAAGACTCGATCTGAAAAACATCAGAAAGAGAGACATATCCGGATAGGCATCAGATGGTAGAGATATAAGACATCCAATATTGGCTTTGAATGAAAGGTACAAATCACGATATCTAATAACGACTTTAGATAAAGTGAACAAAGAATCGATCTGAAAAACATATGAAAGAGAGGCACATCTGGATAGGCATCAGATGGTAGAGAAACCGGACATCCAATACTGGCTTTGAATGAAAGGTATAAATCACAATATCTAATAACGACTTTAGACAAAGTGAACAAAGACTCGATATGAAAAACATCAGAAAGAGAGACACATCCGAATAAGCATCAGATGGTAGAGAAACTGGACATCCAATACTGGATTTGAATGAAAGGTACAAATCACGATATCTAATAATGGTTTTAGATGGATGTGAACAGAGATTACATTCAAGAATGGCATTGAATGCAAAGAAACCAGTCATCCAATAATGGCTTTGAATGAAAGGTACAAATCACGATATCTAATAATGGCTTTAGATGGATGTGAACAGAGACTACATTCAAGAATGGCATTGAAAGGAAAAAAAAAGACCAGTCATCCGATAATGGCTTTGAATGAAAGGTATAAATAACGATATCTAATAATGGCTTTAGATAAAGTGAACAAAGACTCGATCTGAAATACATCAGAAAGAGGGATACATCTGGATAGGCATCAGATGGTAGAGAAACCGGACATCCAATACTGGCTTTGAATGAAAGGTATAAATCACAATATCTAATAACGGCTTTAGACAAATATAACAAAGACTCGATCTGAAAAACATCAGAAAGAGAGACACATCCGAATAGGCATCAGATGGTAGAGAAACTGGACATCCAATACTGGATTTGAATGAAAGGTACAAATCACGATATCTAATAACGGTTTTAGATGGATGTGAACAGAGATTACATTCAAGAATGGCATTGAATGCAAAGAAACCAGTCATCTAATAATATCTTTGAATGAAAGGTACAAATCACGATATCTAATAATGGCTTTAGATGGATGTGAACAGAGACTACATTCAAGAATGGCATTGAATGCAAAAAAAGACCAGTCATCCGATAATGGCTTTGAATGAAAGGTACAAATCACGATATCTAATAATGGCTTTAGATAAAGTGAACAAAGACTCTATCTGAAAAACATCAGAAAGAGGGATACATCTGGATAGGCATCAGATGGTAGAGAAACCGGACATCCAATACTGGCTTTGAATGAAAGGTATAAATCACAATATCTAATATTGGCTTTAGATAAAGTGAAGAAAGACTCGATCTGAAAAACATCTGAAAGAGAGACACATCCGGATAGGCATCAGATGGTAGAGAAATCAGACATCCAATACTGGCTTTGAATGAAAGGTACAAATCACGATATCTAATAACGGCTTTAGATAAAGTGAACAAAGAATCGATCTGAAAAACATCAAAAAGAGAGACACATCTGGATAGGCATCAGATGGTAGAGAAACCGGACATCCAATACTGGCTTTGAATGAAGGGTATAAATCACAATATCTAATAACGGCTTTAGACAAAGATAACAAAGACTCGATCTGAAAAACATCAGAAAGAGAGACACATCCGGATCGGCATCAGATGGTAGAGAAACTGGACATCCAATACTGGATTTGAATGAAAGGTACAAATCACGATATCTAATAACGGTTTTAGATGGATGTGAACAGAGATTACATTCAAGAATGGCATTGAATGCAAAGAAACCAGTCATCCAATAATATCTTTGAATGAAAGGTACAAATCACGATATCTAATAATGGCTTTAGATGGATGTGAACAGAGACTACATTCAAGAATGGCATTGAATGCAAAAAAAGACCAGTCATCCGATAATGGCTTTGAATGAAAGGTACAAATCACGATATCTAATAATGGCTTTAGATAAAGTGAACAAAGACTCGATCTGAAAAACATCAGAAAGAGGGATACATCTGGATAGGCCTCAGATGGTAGAGAAACCGGACATCCAATACTGGCTTTGAATGAAAGGTACAAATCAAAATATCTAATAACGGCTTGAGATAAAGTGAACAAAGAGTCGATCTAAAAAACATCAGAAATAGAGACACATCCGGATAAGCATCAGATGGAAGAGAAACCGGATATCCAATACTGGCTTTGAATGAAAGGTACAAATCACGATATCTAATAATGGCTTTAGATAAAGTGAACAAAGACTCTATCTGAAAAACATCAGAAAGAGGGATACATCTGGATAGGCATCAGATGGTAGAGAAACCGGACATCCAATACTGGCTTTGAATGAAAGGTATAAATCACAATATCTAATATTGGCTTTAGATAAAGTGAAGAAAGACTCGATCTGAAAAACATCTGAAAGAGAGACACATCCGGATAGGCATCAGATGGTAGAGAAATCAGACATCCAATACTGGCTTTGAATGAAAGGTACAAATCACGATATCTAATAACGGCTTTAGATAAAGTGAACAAAGAATCGATCTGAAAAACATCAGAAAGAGAGACACATCCGGATAGGCATCAGATGGTAGAGAAACCGGACATCCAATACTGGCTTTGAATGAAGGGTATAAATCACAATATCTAATAACGGCTTTAGACAAAGATAACAAAGACTCGATCTGAAAAACATCAGAAAGAGAGACACATCCGGATCGGCATCAGATGGTAGAGAAACTGGACATCCAATACTGGATTTGAATGAAAGGTACAAATCACGATATCTAATAACGGTTTTAGATGGATGTGAACAGAGATTACATTCAAGAATGGCATTGAATGCAAAGAAACCAGTCATCCAATAATATCTTTGAATGAAAGGTACAAATCACGATATCTAATAATGGCTTTAGATGGATGTGAACAGAGACTACATTCAAGAATGGCATTGAATGCAAAAAAAGACCAGTCATCCGATAATGGCTTTGAATGAAAGGTACAAATCACGATATCTAATAATGGCTTTAGATAAAGAGAACAAAGACTCTATCTGAAAAACATCAGAAAGAGGGATACATCTGGATAGGCATCAGATGGTAGAGAAACCGGACATCCAATACTGGCTTTGAATGAAAGGTATAAATAACAATATCTAATATTGGCTTTAGATAAAGTGAAGAAAGACTCGATCTGAAAAACATCTGAAAGAGAGACACATCCGGATAGGCATCAGATGGTAGAGAAATCAGACATCCAATACTGGCTTTGAATGAAAGGTACAAATCACGATATCTAATAACGGCTTTAGATAAAGTGAACAAAGAATCGATCTGAAAAACATCAAAAAGAGAGACACATCCGGATAAGCATCAGATGGTAGAGAAACCGGACATCCAATACTGGCTTTGAATGAAGGGTATAAATCACAATATCTAATAACGGCTTTAGACAAAGATAACAAAGACTCGATCTGAAAAACATCAGAAAGAGAGACACATCCGGATCGGCATCAGATGGTAGAGAAACTGGACATCCAATACTGGATTTGAATGAAAGGTACAAATCACGATATCTAATAATGGTTTTAGATGGATGTGAACAGAGATTACATTCAAGAATGGCATTGAATGCAAAGAAACCAGTTATCCAATAATATCTTTGAATGAAAGGTACAAATCACGATTTCTAATAATGGCTTTAGATGGATGTGAACAGAGACTACATTCAAGAATGGCATTGAATGCAAAAAAAGACCAGTCATCCGATAATGGCTTTGAATGAAAGGTATAAATCACGATATCTAATAATGGCTTTAGATAAAGTGAACAAAGACTCGATCTGAAAAACATCAGAAAGAGGGATACATCTGGATAGGCCTCAGATGGTAGAGAAACCGGACATCCAATACTGGCTTTGAATGAAAGGTACAAATCAAAATATCTAATAACGGCTTGAGATAAAGTGAACAAAGAGTCGATCTAAAAAACATCAGAAATAGAGACACATCCGGATAAGCATCAGATGGAAGAGAAACCGGATATCCAATACTGGCTTTGAATGAAAGGTACAAATCACGATATCTAATAACGGCTTTAGATAAAGTGAACAAAGACTCGATCTGAAAAACATTAGAAAGAGAGACACATCCGGATAAGCATCAGATGGTAGAGAAACCGGACATCCAATACTGGCTTTAAATGAAAGGTATAAATCACAATATCTAATAACGGCTTTAGACAAAGTGAACAAAGACTCGATCTGAAAAACATCAGAAAGAGAGGCACATCCGGATAGGCATTAGATGGTAGAGAAACTGGACATCCAATACTGTATTTGAATGGAAGGTACAAATCACGATATCTAATAACGGCTTTAGATGGATGTGAACAGAGATTACATTCAAGAATGGCATTGAATGCAAAGAAACCAGTCATTGAATAATGGCTTTGAATGAAAGGTACAAATCACGATATCTAATAATGGCTTTAGATGGATGTGAACAGAGACTACATTCAAGAATGGCATTGAATGCAAAAAAAGACCAGTCATCCGATAATGGCTTTGAATGAAAGGTACAAATCACGATATCTAATAATGGCTTTAGATAAAGTGAACAAAGACTCGATCTGAAAAACATCAGAAAGAGGGATACATCTGGATAGGCCTCAGATGGTAGAGAAACCGGACATCCAATACTGGCTTTGAATGAAAGGTACAAATCACAATATCTAATAACGGCTTGAGATAAAGTGAACAAAGACTCGATCTAAAAAACATCAGAAATAGAGACACATCCGGATAAGCATCAGATGGAAGAGAAACTGGATATCCAATACTGGCTTTGAATGAAAGGTACAAATCACGATATCTAATAACGGCTTTAGATAAAGTGAACAAAGACTCGATCTGAAAAACATTAGAAAGAGGGACACATCCGGATAAGCATCAGATGGTAGAGAAACCGGACATCCAATACTGGCTTTAAATGAAAGGTATAAATCACAATATCTAATAACGGCTTTAGACAAAGTGAACAAAGACTCGATCTGAAAAACATCAGAAAGAGAGGCACATCCGGATAGGCATTAGATGGTAGAGAAACTGGACATCCAATACTGGCTTTGAATGAAAGGTACAAATCACGATATCTAATAACGGCTTTAGATAAAGTGAACAAAGACTCGATCTGAAAAACATCAGAAAGAGAGACATATCCGGATAGGCATCAGATGGTAGAGAAATAAGACATCCAATATTGGCTTTGAATGAAAGGTACAAATCACGATATCTAATAACGGCTTTAGATAAAGTGAACAAAGAATCGATCTGAAAAACATATGAAAGAGAGGCACATCTGGATAGGCATCAGATGGTAGAGAAACCGGACATCCAATACTGGCTTTGAATGAAAGGTATAAATCAGAATATCTAATAACGGCTTTAGATAAAGTGAACAAAGACTCGATCTGAAAAACATCAGAAAGAGAGACATATCCGGATAGGCATCAGATGGTAGAGAAATAAGACATCCAATATTGGCTTTGAATGAAAGGTACAAATCACGATATCTAATAACGGCTTTAGATAAAGTGAACAAAGAATCGATCTGAAAAACATATGAAAGAGAGGCACATCTGGATAGGCATCAGATGGTAGAGAAACCGGACATCCAATACTGGCTTTGAATGAAAGGTATAAATCACAATATCTAATAACGACTTTAGACAAAGTGAACAAAGACTCTATCTGAAAAACATCAGAAAGAGAGACACATCCGAATAAGCATCAGATGGTAGAGAAACTGGACATCCAATACTGGATTTGAATGAAAGGTACAAATCACGATATCTAATAATGGTTTTAGATGGATGTGAACAGAGATTACATTCAAGAATGGCATTGAATGCAAAGAAACCAGTCATCCAATAATGGCTTTGAATGAAAGGTACAAATCACGATATCTAATAATGGCTTTAGATGGATGTGAACAGAGACTACATTCAAGAATGGCATTGAAAGGAAAAAAAAAGACCAGTCATCCGATAATGGCTTTGAATGAAAGGTATAAATAACGATATCTAATAATGGCTTTAGATAAAGTGAACAAAGACTCGATCTGAAAAACATCAGAAAGAGGGATACATCTGGATAGGCATCAGATGGTAGAGATACCGGACATCCAATACTGGCTTTGATAGAAAGGTATAAATCACAATATCTAATAACGGTTTGAGATAAGGTGAACAAAGACTCGATTTGAAAAACATCAGAAAGAGAGACACCTCCGGATAGGCATCAGATGGTAGAGAAACCGGATATCCAATACTGGCTTTGAATGAAAGGTACAAATCACGATATCTAATAACGACTTTAGATAAAGTGAACATAGACTCGATCTGAAAAACATCAGTAAGAGAGACACATCCGGATAGGCATCAGATGGTAGAGAAACCGGACATCCAATACTGGCTTTAAATGAAAGGTATAAATCACAATATCTAATAACGGCTTTAGACAAAGATAACAAAGACTCGATCTGAAAAACATCAGAAAGAGAGACACATCCGGATCGGCATCAGATGGTAGAGAAACTGGACATCCAATACTGGATTTGAATGAAAGGTACAAATCACGATATCTAATAACGGTTTTAGATGGATGTGAACAGAGATTACATTCAAGAATGGCATTGAATGCAAAGAAACCAGTCATCCAATAATATCTTTGAATGAAAGGTACAAATCACGATATCTAATAATGGCTTTAGATGGATGTGAACAGAGACTACATTCAAGAATGGCATTGAATGCAAAAAAAGGCCAGTCATCCGATAATGGCTTTGAATGAAAGGTACAAATCACGATATCTAATAATGGCTTTAGATAAAGTGAACAAAGCCTCGATCCAAAAAACATCAGAAAGAGGGATACATCTGGATAGGCATCAGATGATAGAGAAACCGGACATCCAATACTGGCTTTGAAGGAAAGGTATAAATCACAATATCTAATAACGGCTTGAGATAAAGTGAACAAAGACTCGATCTGAAAAACATCAAAAAGAGAGACACATCCGGATAGGCATCAGATGGAAGAGAAACCGGATATCCAATACTGGCTTTGAATGAAAGGTACAAATCACGATATCTAATAACGGCTTTAGATAAAGTGAACAAAGACTCGATCTGAAAAACATCAGAAAGAGAAACACATCCGGATAGGCATCAGATGGTAGAGAAACCGGACATCCAATACTGGCTTTAAATGAAAGGTATAAATCACAATATCTAATAACGGCTTTAGACAAAGTGAACAAAGACTCGATCTGAAAAACATCAGAAAGAGAGGCACATCCGGATAGGCATCAGATGGTAGAGAAACTGGACATCCAATACTGTATTTGAATGAAAGGTACAAATCACGATATCTAATAACGGCTTTAGATGGATGTGAACAGAGATTACATTCAAGAATGGCATTGAATGCAAAGAAACCAGTCATCGAATAATGGCTTTGAATGAAAGGTACAAATCACGATATCTAATGATGGCTTTAGATGGATGTGAACAGAGACTACATTCAAGAATGTCATTGAATGCAAAAAAAGACCAGTCATCCGATAATGGCTTTGAATGAAAGGTACAAATCACGATATCTAATAATGGCTTTAGAAAAAGTGAACAAAGAATCTATATGAAAAACATCAGAAAGAGGGATACATCTGGATAGGCATCAGATGGTAGAGAAACCGGAAATCCAATACTGGCTTTGAATGAAAGGTATAAATCACAATATCTAATATTGGCTTTAGATAAAGTGAACAAAGACTCGATCTGAAAAACATCAGAAAGAGAGACACATCCGGATAGGCATCAGATGGTAGAGAAATAAGACATCCAATACTGGCTTTGAATGAAAGGTACAAATCACGATATCTAATAACGGCTTTAGATAAAGTCAACAAAGAATCGATCTGAAAAACATCAGAAAGAGAGACACATCTGGATAGGCATCAGATGGTAGAGAAACCGGACATCCAATACTGGCTTTGAATGAAAGGTATAAATCACAATATCTAATAACGACTTTAGACAAAGTGAACAAAGACTCGATCTAAAAAACATCAGAAAGAGAGACACATCCGAATAGGCATCAGATGGTAGAGAAACTGGACATCCAATACTGGATTTGAATGAAAGGTACAAATCACGATATCTAATAACGGTTTTAGATGGATGTGAACAGAGATTACATTCAAGAATGGCATTGAATGTAAAGAAACCAGTCATCCAATAATGGCTTTGAATGAAAGGTTCAAATCACGATATCTAATAATGGCTTTAGATAAAGTGAACAAAGACTCGATCTGAAAAACATCAGAAAGAGGGATACATCTGGATAGGCATCAGATGGTAGAGAAACCGGACATCCAATACTGGCTTTGAATGAAAGGTATAAATCATAATATCTAATAACGGCTTGAGATAAAGTGAACAAACACTCGATCTGAAAAACATCAGAAAGAGAGACACATCCGGATAAGCATCAGATGGAAGAGAAACCGGATATCCAATACTGGCTTTGAATAAAAGGTACAAATCACGAAATCTAATAACGGCTTTAGATAAAGTGAACAAAGACTCGATATGAAAAACATCAGAAAGAGAGACACATCCGGATAGGCATCAGATGGTAGAGAAATAAGACATCCAATACTGGCTTTGAATGAAAGGTACAAATCACGATATCTAATAACGGCTTAAGATAAAGTGAACAAAGAATCGATCTGAAAAACATCAGAAAGAGAGACACATCTGGATAGGCATCAGATGGTAGAGAAACCGGACATCCAATACTGGCTTTTAATGAAAGGTATGTATCACAATATCTAATAAAGACTTTAGACAAAGTGAACAAAGACTCGATCTGAAAAACATCAGAAAGAGAGACATATCCGAATAGGCATCAGATGGTAGAGAAACTGGACATCCAATACTGGATTTGAATGAAAGGTACGAATCACAATATCTAATAATGGCTTTAGATGGATGTGAACAGAGACTACATTCAAGAATGGCATTGAATGCAAAAAAAGACCAGTCATCCGATAATGGCTTTGAATGAAAGGTACAAATCACGATATCTAATAATGGCTTTAGATAAAGTGAACAAAGACTCGATCTGAAAAACATCAGAAAGAGGGATACATCTGGATAGGCCTCAGATGGTAGAGAAACCGGACATCCAATACTGGCTTTGAATGAAAGGTACAAATCACAATATCTAATAACGGCTTGAGATAAAGTGAACAAAGACTCGATCTAAAAAACATCAGAAATAGAGACACATCCGGATAAGCATCAGATGGAAGAGAAACCGGATATCCAATACTGGCTTTGAATGAAAGGTACAAATCACGATATCTAATAACGGCTTTAGATAAAGTGAACAAAGACTCGATCTGAAAAACATTAGAAAGAAAGACACATCCGGATAAGCATCAGATGGTAGAGAAACCGGACATCCAATACTGGCTTTAAATGAAAGGTATAAATCACAATATCTAATAACGGCTTTAGACAAAGTGAACAAAGACTCGATCTGAAAAACATCAGAAAGAGAGGCACATCCGGATAGGCATTAGATGGTAGAGAAACTGGACATCCAATACTGGCTTTGAATGAAAGGTACAAATCACGATATCTAATAACGGCTTTAGATAAAGTGAACAAAGACTCGATCTGAAAAACATCAGAAAGAGAGACATATCCGGATAGGCATCAGATGGTAGAGAAATAAGACATCCAATATTGGCTTTGAATGAAAGGTACAAATCACGATATCTAATAACGGCTTTAGATAAAGTGAACAAAGAATCGATCTGAAAAACATATGAAAGAGAGGCACATCTGGATAGGCATCAGATGGTAGAGAAACCGGACATCCAATACTGGCTTTGAATGAAAGGTATAAATCACAATATCTAATAACGGCTTTAGATAAAGTGAACAAAGACTCGATCTGAAAAACATCAGAAAGAGAGACATATCCGGATAGGCATCAGATGGTAGAGAAATAAGACATCCAATATTGGCTTTGAATGAAAGGTACAAATCACGATATCTAATAACGGCTTTAGATAAAGTGAACAAAGAATCGATCTGAAAAACATATGAAAGAGAGGCACATCTGGATAGGCATCAGATGGTAGAGAAACCGGACATCCAATACTGGCTTTGAATGAAAGGTATAAATCACAATATCTAATAACGACTTTAGACAAAGTGAACAAAGACTCTATCTGAAAAACATCAGAAAGAGAGACACATCCGAATAAGCATCAGATGGTAGAGAAACTGGACATCCAATACTGGATTTGAATGAAAGGTACAAATCACGATATATAATAATGGTTTTAGATGGATGTGAACAGAGATTACATTCAAGAATGGCATTGAATGCAAAGAAACCAGTCATCCAATAATGGCTTTGAATGAAAGGTACAAAGCACGATATCTAATAATGGCTTTAGATGGATGTGAACAGAGACTACATTCAAGAATGGCATTGAAAGGAAAAAAAAAGACCAGTCATCCGATAATGGCTTTGAATGAAAGGTATAAATAACGATATCTAATAATGGCTTTAGATAAAGTGAACAAAGACTCGATCTGAAAAACATCAGAAAGAGGGATACATCTGGATAGGCATCAGATAGTAGAGATACCGGACATCCAATACTGGCTTTGATAGAAAGGTATAAATCACAATATCTAATAACGGTTTGAGATAAGGTGAACAAAGACTCGATTTGAAAAACATCAGAAAGAGAGACACATCCGGATAGGCATCAGATGGTAGAGCAACCGGATATCCAATACTGGCTTTGAATGAAAGGTACAAATCACGATATCTAATAACGACTTTAGATAAAGTGAACATAGACTCGATCTGAAAAACATCAGTAAGAGAGACACATCCGGATAGGCATCAGATGGTAGAGAAACCGGACATCCAATACTGGCTTTAAATGAAAGGTATAAATCACAATATCTAATAACGGCTTTAGACAAAGATAACAAAGACTCGATCTGAAAAACATCAGAAAGAGAGACACATCCGGATCGGCATCAGATGGTAGAGAAACTGGACATCCAATACTGGATTTGAATGAAAGGTACAAATCACGATATCTAATAACGGTTTTAGATGTATGTGAACAGAGATTACATTTAAGAATGGCATTGAATGCAAAGAAACCAGTCATCCAATAATATCTTTGAATGAAAGGTACAAATCACGATATCTAATAATGGCTTTAGATGGATGTGAACAGAGACTACATTCAAGAATGGCATTGAATGCAAAAAAAGGCCAGTCATCCGATAATGGCTTTGAATGAAAGGTACAAATCACGATATCTAATAATGGCTTTAGATAAAGTGAACAAAGACTCGATCCAAAAAACATCAGAAAGAGGGATACATCTGGATAGGCATCAGATGGTAGAGAAACCGGACATCCAATACTGGCTTTGAATGAAAGGTATAAATCACAATATCTAATAACGGCTTGAGATAAAGTGAACAAAGACTCGATCTGAAAAACATCAAAAAGAGAGACACATCCGGATAGGCATCAGATGGAAGAGAAACCGGATATCCAATACTGGCTTTGAATGAAAGGTACAAATCACGATATCTAATAACGGCTTTAGATAAAGTGAACAAAGACTCGATCTGAAAAACATCAGAAAGAGAAACACATCCGGATAGGCATCAGATGGTAGAGAAACCGGACATCCAATACTGGCTTTAAATGAAAGGTATAAATCACAATATCTAATAACGGCTTTAGACAAAGTGAACAAAGACTCGATCTGAAAAACATCAGAAAGAGAGGCACATCCAGATAGGCATCAGATGGTAGAGAAACTGGACATCCAATACTGTATTTGAATGAAAGGTACAAATCACGATATCTAATAACGGCTTTAGATGGATGTGAACAGAGATTACATTCAAGAATGGCATTGAATGCAAAGAAACCAGTCATCGAATAATGGCTTTGAATGAAAGGTACAAATCACGATATCTAATAATGGCTTTAGATGGATGTGAACAGAGACTACATTCAAGAATGTCATTGAATGCAAAAAAAGACCAGTCATCCGATAATGACTTTGAATGAATGGTACAAATCACGATATCTAATAATGGCTTTAGAAAAAGTGAACAAAGAATCTATCTGAAAAACATCAGAAAGAGGGATACATCTGGATAGGCATCAGATGGTAGAGAAACCGGAAATCCAATACTGGCTTTGAATGAAAGGTATAAATCACAATATCTAATATTGGCTTTAGATAAAGTGAACAAAGACTCGATCTGAAAAACATCAGAAAGAGAGACACATCCGGATAGGCATCAGATGGTAGAGAAATAAGACATCCAATACTGGCTTTGAATGAAAGGTACAAATCACGATATCTAATAACGGCTTTAGATAAAGTCAACAAAGAATCGATCTGAAAAACATCAGAAAGAGAGACACATCTGGATAGGCATCAGATGGTAGAGAAACCGGACATCCAATACTGGCTTTGAATGAAAGGTATAAATCACAATATCTAATAACGACTTTAGACAAAGTGAACAAAGACTCGATCTAAAAAACATCAGAAAGAGAGACACATCCGAATAGGCATCAGATGGTAGAGAAACTGGACATCCAATACTGGATTTGAATGAAAGGTACAAATCACGATATCTAATAACGGTTTTAGATGGATGTGAACAGAGATTACATTCAAGAATGGCATTGAATGCAAAGAAACCAGTCATCCAATAATGGCTTTGAATGAAAGGTTCAAATCACGATATCTAATAATGGCTTTAGATAAATTGAACAAAGACTCGATCTGAAAAACATCAGAAAGAGGGATACATCTGGATAGGCATCAGATGGTAGAGAAACTGGACATCCAATACTGGCTTTGAATGAAAGGTATAAATCATAATATCTAATAACGGCTTGAGATAAAGTGAACAAACACTCGATCTGAAAAACATCAGAAAGAGAGACACATCCGGATAGGCATTAGATGGTAGAGAAACCGGATATCCAATACTGGCTTTGAATAAAAGGTACAAATCACGATATCTAATAACGGCTTTAGATAAAGTGAACAAAGACTCGATATGAAAAACATCAGAAAGAGAGACACATCCGGATAGGCATCAGATGGTAGAGAAATAAGACATCCAATACTGGCTTTGAATGAAAGGTACAAATCACGATATCTAATAACGGCTTAAGATAAAGTGAACAAAGAATCGATCTGAAAAACATCAGAAAGAGAGACACATCTGGATAGGCATCAGATGGTAGAGAAACCGGACATCCAATACTGGCTTTTAATGAAAGGTATGTATCACAATATCTAATAAAGACTTTAGACAAAGTGAACAAAGACTCGATCTGAAAAACATCAGAAAGAGAGACATATCCGAATAGGCATCAGATGGTAGAGAAACTGGACATCCAATACTGGATTTGAATGAAAGGTACGAATCACAATATCTAATAATGGCTTTAGATGGATGTGAACAGAGACTACATTCAAGAATGGCATTGAATGCAAAAAAAGACCAGTCATCCGATAATGGCTTTGAATGAAAGGTACAAATCACGATATCTAATAATGGCTTTAGATAAAGTGAACAAAGACTCGATCTGAAAAACATCAGAAAGAGGGATACATCTGGATAGGCCTCAGATGGTAGAGAAACCGGACATCCAATACTGGCTTTGAATGAAAGGTACAAATCACAATATCTAATAACGACTTGAGATAAAGTGAACAAAGACTCGATCTAAAAAACATCAGAAATAGAGACACATCCGGATAAGCATCAGATGGAAGAGAAACCGGATATCCAATACTGGCTTTGAATGAAAGGTACAAATCACGATATCTAATAACGGCTTTAGGTAAAGTGAACAAAGACTCGATCTGAAAAACATTAGAAAGAGAGACACATCCGGATAAGCATCAGATGGTAGAGAAACCAGACATCCAATACTGGCTTTAAATGAAAGGTATAAATCACAATATCTAATAACGGCTTTAGACAAAGTGAAAAAAGACTCGATCTGAAAAACATCAGAAAGAGAGGCACATCCGGATAGGCATTAGATGGTAGAGAAACTGGACATCCAATACTGGCTTTGAATGAAAGGTACAAATCACGATATCTAATAACGGCTTTAGATAAAGTGAACAAAGACTCGATCTGAAAAACATCAGAAAGAGAGACATATCCGGATAGGCATCAGATGGTAGAGAAATAAGACATCCAATATTGGCTTTGAATGAAAGGTACAAATCACGATATCTAATAACGGCTTTAGATAAAGTGAACAAAGAATCGATCTGAAAAACATATGAAAAAGAGGCACATCTGGATAGGCTTCAGATGGTAGAGAAACCGGACATCCAATACTGGCTTTGAATGAAAGGTATAAATCACAATATCTAATAACGGCTTTAGATAAAGTGAACAAAGACTCGATCTGAAAAACATCAGAAAGAGAGACATATCCGGATAGGCATCAGATGGTAGAGAAATAAGACATCCAATATTGGCTTTGAATGAAAGGTACAAATCACGATATCTAATAACGGCTTTAGATAAAGTGAACAAAGAATCGATCTGAAAAACATATGAAAGAGAGGCACATCTGGATAGGCATCAGATGGTAGAGAAACCGGACATCCAATACTGGCTTTGAATGAAAGGTATAAATCACAATATCTAATAACGACTTTAGACAAAGTGAACAAAGACTCAATCTGAAAAACATCAGAAAGAGAGACACATCCGAATAAGCATTAGATGGTAGAGAAACTGGACATCCAATACTGGATTTGAATGAAAGGTACAAATCACGATATCTAATAATGGTTTTAGATGGATGTGAACAGAGATTACATTCAAGAATGGCATTGAATGCAAAGAAACCAGTCATCCAATAATGGCTTTGAATGAAAGGTACAAATCACGATATCTAATAATGGCTTTAGATGGATGTGAACAGAGACTACATTCAAGAATGGCATTGAAAGGAAAAAAAAAGACCAGTCATCCGATAATGGCTTTGAATGAAAGGTATAAATAACGATATCTAATAATGGCTTTAGATAAAGTGAACAAAGACTCGATCTGAAAAACATCAGAAAGAGGGATACATCTGGATAGGCATCAGATGGTAGAGAAACCGGACATCCAATACTGGCATTGATAAAAAGGTATAAATCACAATATCTAATAACGGTTTGAGATAAGGTGAACAAAGACTCGATTTGAAAAACATCAGAAAGAGAGACACATCCGGATAGGCATCAGATGGTAGAGAAACCGGATATCCAATACTGGCTTTGAATGAAAGGTACAAATCACGATATCTAATAACGACTTTAGATAAAGTGAACATAGACTCGATCTGAAAAACATCAGTAAGAGAGACACATCCGGATTGGCATCAGATGGTAGAGAAACCGGACATCCAATACTGGCTTTAAATGAAAGGTATAAATCACAATATCTAATAACGGCTTGAGACAAAGATAACAAAGACTCGATCTGAAAAACATCAGAAAGAGAGACACATCCGGATCGGCATCAGATGGTAGAAAAACTGGACATCCAATACTGGATTTGAATGAAAGGTACAAATCACGATATCTAATAACGGTTTTCGATGGATGTGAACAGAGATTACATTCAAGAATGGCATTGAATGCAAAGAAACCAGTCATCCAATAATATCTTTGAATGAAAGGTACAAATCACGATATCTAATAATGGCTTTAGATGGATGTGAACAGAGACTACATTCAAGAATGGCATTGAATGCAAAAAAAGACCAGTCATCCGATAATGGCTTTGAATGAAAGGTACAAATCACGATATCTAATAATGGCTTTAGATAAAGTGAACAAAGACTCGATCCAAAAAACATCAGAAAGAGGGATACATCTGGATAGGCATCAGATGGTAGAGAAACCGGACATCCAATACTGGCTTTGAATGAAAGGTATAAATCACAATATCTAATAACGGCTTGAGATAAAGTGAACAAAGACTCGATCTGAAAAACATCAAAAAGAGAGACACATCCGGATAGGCATCAGATGGAAGAGAAACCGGATATCCAATACTGGCTTTGAATGAAAGGTACAAATCACGATATCTAATAACGGCTTTAGATAAAGTGAACAAAGACTCGATCTGAAAAACATCAAAAAGAGAAACACATCCGGATAGGCATCAGATGGTAGAGAAACCGGACATCCAATACTGGCTTTAAATAAAAGGTATAAATCACAATATCTAATAACGGCTTTAGACAAATTGAACAAAGACTCGATCTGAAAAACATCAGATAGAGAGGCACATCCGGATAGGCATCAGATGGTAGAGAAACTGGACATCCAATACTGTATTTGAATGAAAGGTACAAATCACGATATCTAATAACGGCTTTAGATGGATGTGAACAGAGATTACATTCAAGAATGGCATTGAATGCAAAGAAACCAGTCATCGAATAATGGCTTTGAATGAAAGGTACAAATCATGATATCTAATAATGGCTTTAGATGGATGTGAACAGAGACTACATTCAAGAATGTCATTGAATGCAAAAAAAGACCAGTCATCCGATAATGGCTTTGAATGAAAGGTACAAATCACGATATCTAATAATGGCTTTAGAAAAACTGAACAAAGACTCTATCTGAAAAACATCAGAAAGAGGGATACATCTGGATAGGCATCAGATGGTAGAGAAACCGAAAATCCAATACTGGCTTTGAATGAAAGGTATAAATCACAATATCTAATATTGGCTTTAGATAAAGTGAATAAAGACTCGATCTGAAAAACATCAGAAAGAGAGACACATCCGAATAGGCATCAGATGGTAGAGAAATAAGACATCCAATACTGGCTTTGAATGAAAGGTACAAATCACGATATCTAATAACGGCTTTAGATAAAGTCAACAAAGAATCGATCTGAAAAACATCAGAAAGAGAGACACATCTGGATAGGCATCAGATGGTAGAGAAACCGGACATCCAATACTGGCTTTGAATGAAAGGTATAAATCACAATATCTAATAACGACTTTAGACAAAGTGAACCAAGACTCGATCTAAAAAACATCAGAAAGAGAGACACATCCGAATAGGCATCAGATGGTAGAGAAACTGGACATCCAATACTGGATTTGAATGAAAGGTACAAATCACGATATCTAATAACGGTTTTAGATAGATGTGAACAGATATTACATTCAAGAATGGCATTGAATGCAAAGAAACCAGTCATCCAATAATGGCTTTGAATGAAAGGTTCAAATCACGATATCTAATAATGGCTTTAGATAAAGTGAACAAAGACTCGATCTGAAAAACATCAAAAAGAGGGATACATCTGGATAGGCATCAGATGGTAGAGAAACCGGACATCCAATACTGGCTTTGAATGAAAGGTATAAATCACAATATCTAATAACGGCTTGAGATAAAGTGAACAAACACTCGATCTGAAAAACATCAGAAAGAGAGACACATCCGGATAGGCATTAGATGGTAGAGAAACCGGATATCCAATACTGGCTTTGAATAAAAGGTACAAATCACGATATCTAATAACGGCTTTAGATAAAGTGAACAAAGACTCGATATGAAAAACATCAGAAAGAGAGACACATCCAGATAGGCATCAGATGGTAGAGAAATAAGACATCCAATACTGGCTTTGAATGAAAGGTACAAATCACGATATCTAATAACGGCTTTAGATAAAGTGAACAAAGAATCGATCTGAAAAACATCAGAAAGAGAGACACATCAGGATAGGCATCAGATGGTAGAGAAACCGGACATCCAATACTGGCTTTTAATGAAAGGTATATATCACAATATCTAATAAAGACTTTAGACAAAGTGAACAAAGACTCGATCTGAAAAACATCAGAAAGAGAGACATATCCGAATAGGCATCAGATGGTAGAGAAACTGGACATCCAATACTGGATTTGAATGAGAGGTACGAATCACAATATCTAATAATGGTTTTAGATAGATGTGAACAGAGATTACATTCAAGAGTGGCATTGAATGCAAAGAAACCAGTCATCTAATAATGGCTTTGAATGAAAGGTACAAATCACGATATCTAATAATGGCTTTAGATGGATGTGAACAGAGACTACATTCAAGAATGTCATTGAATGCAAAAAAAGACCAGTCATCCGATAATGGCTTTGGATGAAAGGTAAAAATCACGATATCTAATAATGGCTTTAGATAAAGTGAACAAAGACTCGATCTGAAAAACATCATAAAGAGGGATACATCTGGATATGCCTCAGATGGCAGAGAAACCGGACATCCAATACTGGCATTGAATGAAAGGTATAAATCACAATATCTAATAACGGCTTGAGATAAAGTGAACAAAGACTCGATCTAAAAAACATCAGAAATAGTGACACATCCGGATAAGCATCAGATGGAAGAGAAACCAGATATCCAATACTGGCTTTGAATGAAAGGTACAAATCACGATATCTAATAACGGCTTCAGATAAAGTGAACGAAAACTCGATCTGAAAAACATTAGAAAGAGAGACACATCCGGATAAGCATCAGATGGTAGAGAAACCGGACATCCAATACTGGCCTTAAATGAAAGGTATAAATCACAATATCTAATAACGGCTTTAGACAAAGTGAACAAAGACTCGATCTGAAAAACATCAGAAAGAGAGGCACATCCGAATAGGCATCAGATGGTAGAGAAACTGGACATCCAATACTGTATTTGAATGGAAGGTACAAATCACGATATCTAATAACGGCTTTAGATGGATGTGAACAGAGATTACATTCAAGAATGGCATTGAATGCAAAGAAACCAGTCATCCAATAATGACTTTGAATGAAAGGTACAAATCAGGATATCTAATAATGGCTTTAGATGGATGTGAACAGAGCCTACATTCAAGAATGTCATTGAATGCAAAAAAAGACCAGTCATCTGATAATGGCTTTGAATGAAAGGTACAAATCACGATATCTAATAATGGCTTTAGATAAAGTGAACAAAGACTCTATCTGAAAAACATCAGAAAGAGGGATACATCTGGATAGGCATCAGATGGTAGAGAAACCGGACATCCAATACTGGCTTTGAATGAAAGGTATAAATCACAATATCTAATATTGGCTTTAGATAAAGTGAACAAAGACTCGGTCTGAAAAACATCACAAAGAGAGACACATCCGGATAGGCATCAGACGGTAGAGAAATCAGACATCCAATACTAGCTTTGAATGAAAGGTACAAATCACGATATCTAATAACGGCTTTAGATAAAGTGAACAAACAATTGATATGAAAAACATCAGAAAGAGAGACACATCCGGATAGGCATCAGATGGTAGAGAAACTGGACATCCAATACTGGCTTTGAATGAAAGGTATAAATCACAATATCTAATAACGACTTTAGACAAAGTGAACAAAGACTCGATCTGAAAAACATCAGAAAGAGAGACACATCCGGATAGGCATCAGATGGTAGAGAAACTGGACATCCAATACTGGCTTTGAATGAAAGGTACAAATCACGATATCTAATAACGGCTTTAGATAAAGTGAATAAAGACTCGATCTGAAAAACATCAGAAAGAGAGACACATCCGGACAGGCATCAGATGGTAGAGAAACCGGACTTCCAATACTGGCTTTGAATGAAAGGTATAAATCACAATATCTAATAACGGCTTTAGATAAAGTGAACAAAGACTCGATCTGAAAAACATCAGAAAGAGAGACATATCCGGATAGGCACAGATGGTAGAGAAATAAGACATCCAATATTGGCTTTGAATGAAAGGTACAAATCACGATATCTAATAACGGCTTTAGATAAAGTGAACAAAGACTCGATCTGAAAAACATCAGAAAGAGAGGCACATCTGGATAGGCATCAGATGGTAGAGAAACCGGACATCCAATACTGGCTTTGAATGAAAGGTATAAATCACAATATCTAATAACGACTTTAGACAAAGTAAACAAAGACTCGATCTGAAAAACATCAGAAAGAGAGACACATCCGAATAGGCATCAGATGGTAGAGAAACTGGACATCCAATACTGGATTTTAATGAAAGGTACAAATCACGATATCTAATAATGGTTTTAGATGGATGTGAATAGAGATTACATTAAAGAATGGCATTGAATGCATAGAAACCAGTCATCCAATAATGGCTTTGAATGAAAGTTACAAATCACGATATCTAATAATGCCTTTAGATGGATGTGAACAGAGACTACATTCAAGAATGGCATTGAAAGGAAAAAAAAGACCAGTCATCCGATAATGGCTTTGAATAAAAGGTATAAATAACGATATCTAATAATGGCTTTAGATAAAGTGAACAAAGACTCGATCTGAAAAACATCAGAAAGAGGGATACATCTGGATAGGCATCAGATGGTAGAGAAACCGGACATCCAATACTGGCTTTGATAGAAAGGTATAAATCAGAATATCTAATAACGGTTTGAGATAAGGTGAACAAAGACTCGATCTGAAAAACATCAGAAAGAGAGACACATCCGGATAGGCATCAGATGGTAGAGAAACCGGACATCCAATACTGGCTTTAAATGAAAGGTATAAATCACAATATCTAATAACGGCTTTAGACAAAGATAACAAAGACTCGATCTGCAAAACATCAGAAAGAGAGACACATCCGGATAGGCATCAGATGGTAGAGAAACTGGACATCCAATACTGGATTTGAATGAAAGGTACAAATCACGATATCTAATAACAGTTTTAGATGGATGTGAACAAAGATTACATTCAAGAATGGCATTGAATGCAAAGAAACCAGTCATCCAATAATATCTTTGAATGAAAGGTACAAATCACGATATCTAATAATGGCTTTAGATGGATGTGAACAGAGACTACATTCAAGAATGGCATTGAATGCAAAAAAAGACCAGTCATCCGATAATGACTTTGAATGAAAGGTACAAATCACGATATCTAATAATGGCTTTAGATAAAGTGAACAAAGACTCGATCCGAAAAACATCAGAAAGAGGGATACATCTGGATAGGCATCAGATGTTAGAGAAACCGGACATCCAATACTAGCTTTGAATGAAAGGTATAAATCACAATATCTAATAACGGCTTGAGATAAAGTGAACAAAGACTCGATCTGAAAAACATCAGAAAGAGAGACACATCCGGATAGGCATCAGATGGAAGAGAAACCGGATATCCAATACTGGCTTTGAATGAAAGGTACAAATCACGATATCTAATGACGGCTTTAGATAAAGTGAACAAAGACTCGATCTGAAAAACATCAGAAAGAGAAACACATCCGGATAGCCATCGGATGGTAGAGAAACCGGACATCCAATACTGGCTTTAAATGAAAGGTATAAATCACAATATCTAATAACGGCTTTAGACAAAGTGAACAAAGACTCGATCTGAAAAACATCAGAAAGAGAGGCACATCCGGATAGGCATCAGATGGTAGAGAAACTGGACATCCAATACTGTATTTGAATGAAAGGTACAAATCACGATATCTAATAACGACTTTAGATGGATGTGAACAGAGATTACATTCAAGAATGGCATTGAATGCAAAGAAACCAGTCATCCAATAATGGCTTTGAATGAAAGGTACAAATCACGATATCTAATAATGGCTTTAGATGGATGTGAACAGAGACTACATTCAAGAATGTCATTGAATGCAAAAAAAGACCAGTCATCCGATAATGGCATTGAATGAAAGGTACAAATCACGATATCTAATAATGGCTTTAGAAAAAGTGAACAAAGACTCTATCTGAAAAACATCAGAAAGAGGGATACATCTGGATAGGCATCAGATGGTAGAGAAACCGGACATCCAATACTGGCTTTGAATGAAAGGTATAAATCACAATATCTAATATTGGCTTTAGATAAAGTGAACAAAGACTCGATCTGAAAAACATCAGAAAGAGAGACACATCCGGATAGGCATCAGATGGTAGAGAAATAAGACATCCAATACTGGCTTTGAATGAAAGGTACAAATCACGATATCTAATAACAGCTTTAGATAAAGGCAACAAAGAATCGATCTGAAAAACATCAGAAAGAGAGACACATCTGGATAGGCATCAGATGGTAGAGAAACCGGACATCCAATACTGGCTTTGAATGAAAGGTATAAATCACAATATCTAATAACGACTTTAGACAAAGTGAACAAAGACTCGATCTGAAAAACATCAGAAAGAGAGACACATCCGAATAGGCATCAGATGGTAAAGAAATTGGACATCCAATACTGGATTTGAATGAAAGGTACAAATCACGATATCTAATAATGGTTTTAGATGGATGTGAACAGAGATTACATTCAAGAATGGCATTGAATGCAAAGAAACCAGTCATCCAATAATGGCTTTGAATGAAAGGTACAAATCACGATATCTAATAATGGCTTTAGATTGATGTGAACAGAGACTACATTCAAGAATGGCATTGAATGCAAAAAAAGACCAGTCATCCGATAATGGCTTTGAATGAAAGGTACAAATCACGATATCTAATAATGGCTTTAGATAAAGTGAACAAAGACTCGATCTGAAAAACATCAGAAAGAGGGATACATCTGGATAGGCATCAGATGGTAGAGAAACCGGGCATCCAATACTGGCTTTGAATGAAAGGTATAAATCACAATATCTAATAACGGCTTGAGATAAAGTGAACAAAGACTCGATCTGAAAAACATCAGAAAGAGAGACACATCCGGATAGGCATCAGATGGTAGAGAAACCGGATATCCAAGACTGGCTTTGAATAAAAGGTACAAATCACGATATCTAATAACGGCTTTAGATAAAGTGAACAAAGACTCGATAAGAAAAACATCAGAAAGAGAGATGCATCCGGATAGGCATCAGATGGTAGAGAAATAAGACATCCAATACTGGCTTTGAATGAAAGGTACAAATCACGATATCTAATAACGGCTTTAGATAAAGTGAACAAAGAATCGATCTGAAAAACATCAGAAAGAGAGACACATCTGGATAGGCATCAGATGGTAGAGAAACCGGACATCCAATACTGGCTTTTAATGAAAGGTATATATCACGATATCTAATAAAGACTTTAGACAAAGTGAACAAAGACTCGATCTGAAAAACATCAGAAAGAGAGACATATCCGAATAGGCATCAGATGGTAGAGAAACTGGACATCCAATACTGGATTTGAATGAAAGGTACAAATCACAATATCTAATAATGGTTTTAGATAGATGTGAACAGAGATTACATTCAAGAGTGGCATTGAATGGAAAGAAACCAGTCATCCAATAATGGCTTTGAATGAAAGGTACAAATCACGATATCTAATAATGGCTTTAGATGGATGTGAACAGAGACTACATTCAAGAATGTCATTGAATGCAAAAAAAGACCAGTCATCCGATAATGGCTTTGAATGAAAGGTACAAATCACGATATCTAATAATGGCTTTAGATAAAGTGAACAAAGACTCTATCGGAAAAACATCAGAAAGAGGGATACATCTAGATAGGCATCAGATGGTAGAGAAACCGGACATACAATACTAGGTTTGAATGAAAGGTATAAATCACAATATCTAATATTGGCTTTAGATAAAGTAAACAAAGACTCGATCTGAAAAACATCAGAAAGAGAGACACATCCGGATAGGCATCAGATGGTAGAGAAATCAGACTTCCAATACTGGCTTTGAATGAAAGGTACAAATCACGATATCTAATAACGGCGTTAGATAAAGTGAACAAAGAATCGATCTGAAAAACATCAGAAAGAGAGACACATCCGGATAGGCATCAGATGGTAGAGAAACCGGACATCCAATACTGGCTTTGAATGAAAGGTATAAATCACAATATCTAATAACGGCTTTAGAAAAAGTGAACAAAGACTCGATCTGAAAAACATCAGAAAGAGAGACATATCCGGATAGGCATCAGATGGTAGAGAAATAAGACATCCAATATTGGCTTTGAATGAAAGGTACAAATCACGATATCTAATAACGGCTTTAGATAAGGTGAACAAAGAATCGATCTGAAAAACATCAGAAAGAGAGGCACATCTGGATAGGCATCAGATGGTAGAGAAACCGGACATCCAATACTGGCTTTGAATGAAAGGTATAAATCACAATATCTAATAACGACTTTAGACAAAGTGAACAAAGACTCGATCTGAAAAACATCAGAAAGAGAGACACATCCGAATAGGCATCAGATGGTAGAGAAACTGGACATCCAATACTGGATTTGAAAGAAAGGTACAAATCATGATATCTAATAATGGTATTAGATGGATGTGAACAGAGATTACATTCAAGAATGGCATTGAATGCAAAGAAACCAGTTATCCAATAATGGTTTGAATGAAAGGTACAAATCACGATATCTAATAATGGCTTTAGATGGATGTGAACAGAGACTACATTCAAGAATGGCATTGAATGCAAAAAAAGACCAGTCATCCGATAATGGCTTTGAATGAAAGGTACAAATCACGATATCTAATAATGGCTTTAGATAAAGTGAACAAAGACTCGATCTGAAAAACATCAGAAAGAGGGATACATCTGGATAGGCATCAAATGGTAGAGAAACCGGACATCCAATACTGGCTTTGAATGAAAGGTATAAATCACAATATCTAATAACGGCTTGAGATAAAGTGAACAAAGACTCGGTCTGAAAAACATCAGAAAGAGAGACACATCCGGATAGGCATCAGATGGTAGAGAAACCGGATATCCAATACTGGCGTTGAATAAAAGGTACAAATCACGATATCTAATAACGGCTTTAGATAAAGTGAATAAAGACTCGATATGAAAAACATCAGAAAGAGAGACGCATCCGGATAGGCATCAGATGGTAGAGAAATAAGACATCCAATACTGGCTTTGAATGAAAGGTACAAATCACGATATCTAATAACGGCTTTAGATAAAGTGAACAAAGAATCGATCTAAAAAACATCAGAAAGAGAGACACATCTGGATAGGCATCAGATGGTAGAGAAACCGGACATCCAATACTGGCTTTTAATGAAAGGTATATATCACAATATCTAATAAAGACTTTAGACAAAGTGAACAAAGACTCGATCTGAAAAACATCAGAAAGAGAGACATATCCGAATAGGCATCAGATGGTAGAGAAACTGGACATCCAATACTGGATTTGAATGAAAGGTACAAATCACAATATCTAATAATGGTTTTAGATAGATGTAAACAGAGATTACATTCAAGAGTGGCATTGAATGCAAAGAAACCAGTCATCCAATAATGGCTTTGAATGAAAGGTACAAATCACGATATCTAATAATGGCTTTAGATGGATGTGAACAGAGACTACATTCAAGAATGTCATTGAATGCAAAAAAAGACCAGTCATCCGATAATGGCTTTGAATGAAAGGTACAAATCACGATATCTAATAATGGCTTTAGATAAAGTGAACAAAGACTCTATCTGAAAAACATCAGAAAGAGGGATACATCTGGATAGGCATCAGATGGTAGAAAAACCGGACATCCAATACTAGGTTTGAATGAAAGGTATAAATCACAATATCTAATATAGGCTTTAGATAAAGTGAACAAAGACTCGATCTGAAAAACATCAGAAAGAGAGACACATCCGGATATGCATCAGACGGTAAAGAAATTAGACTTCCAATACTGACTTTGAATGAAAGGTACAAATCACGATATCTAATAACGGCTTTAGATGCATGTGAACAGAGATTACATTCAAGAATGGCATTGAATGCAAAGAAACCAGTCATCCAATAATATCTTTGAATGAAAGGTACAAATCACGATATCTAATAATGGCTTTAGATGGATGTGAACAGAGACTACATTCAAGAATGGCATTGAATGCAAAAAAAGACCAGTCATCCGATAATGGCTTTGAATGAAAGGTACAAATCACGATATCTAATAATGGCTTTAGATAAAGTGAACAAAGACTCGATCTGAAAAACATCAGAAAGAGGGATACATATGGATAGGCCTCAGATGGTAGAGAAACCGGACATCCAATACTGGCTTTGAATGAAAGGTATAAATCACAATATCTATTATTGGCTTTAGATAAAGTGAACAAAGACTCGATCTGAAAAACATCAGAAATAGAGACACATCCGGATAAGCATCAGACGAAAGAGAAACCAGATATCCAATACTGGCTTTGAATGAAAGGTACAAATCACGATATCTAATAACGGCTTTAGATAAAGTGAACAAAGACTCGATCTGAAAAACATTAGAAAGAGAGACACATCCGGATAAGCATCAGATGGTAGAGAAACCGTACATCCAATACTGGCTTTAAATGAAAGGTATAAATCACAATATCTAATAACGGCTTTAAACAAAGTGAACAAAGACTCGATCTGAAAAACATCAGAAAGAGAGGCACATCCGGATAGGCATCAGATGGTAGAGAAACTGGACATCCAATACTGTATTTGAATGGAAGGTACAAATCACGATATCTAATAACGGCTTTAGATGGATGTGAACATAGATTACATTCAAGAATGGCATTGAATGCAAAGAAACCAGTCATCCAATAATGGCTTTGAATGAAAGGTACAAATCACGATATCTAATAATGGCTTTAGATGGATGTGAACAGAGACTACATTCAAGAATGTCATTGAATGCAAAAAAAGACCAGTCATCCGATAATGGTTTTGAATGAAAGGTACAAATCACGATATCTAATAATGGCTTTAGATAAAGTGAACAAAGACTCTATCTGAAAAACAACAAAAAGAGGGATACATTTGGATAGGCATTAGATGGTAGAGAAACCGGACATCCAATAATGGCTTTGAATGAAAGGTATAAATCACAATATCTAATATTGGCTTTAGATAAAGTGAACAAAGACTCGGTCTGAAAAACATCACAAAGAGAGACACATCCGGATAGGCATCAGACGGTAGAGAAATCAGACATCCAATACTGGCTTTGAATGAAAGGTACAAATCACGATATCTAATAACGGCTTTAGATAAAGTGAACAAAGAATCGATATGAAAAACATCAGAAAGAGAGACACATCCGGATAAGCATCAGATGGTAGAGAAACCGTACATCCAATACTGGCTTTGAATGAAAGGTATAAATCACAATATCTAATAACGACTTTAGACAAAGTGAACAAAGACTCGATCTGAAAAACATCAGAAAGAGAGACACATCCGGATAGGCATCAGATGGTAGAGAAACTGGACATCCAATACTGGCTTTGAATGAAAGGTACAAATCATGATATCTAATAATGGTTTTAGATGGATGTGAACAGAGATTATATTCAAGAATGGCATTGAATGCAAAGAAACCAGTCATCCAATAATGGCTTTGAATGAAAGGTACAAATCACGATATCTAATAATGGCTTTAGATGGATGTGAACAGAGACTACATTCAAGAATGGCATTGAAAGGTAAAAAAAAGACCAGTCATCCGATAATGGCTTTGAATGAAAGGTACAAATAACGATATCTAATAATGGCTTTAGATAAAGTGAACAAAGACTCGATCTGAAAAACATCAGAAAGAGGGATACATCTGGATAGGCATCAGATGGTAGAGAAACCGGACATCCAATACTGGCTTTGAATGAAAGGTATACATCACAATATCTAATAACGGCTTGAGATAAGGTGAACAAAGACTCGATCTGAAAAACATCAGAAAGAGAGACACATCCGGATAGGCATCAGATGGTAGAGAATCCGGATATCCAATACTGGCTTTGAATGAAAGGTACAAATCACGATATCTAATAACGACTTTAGATAAAGTGAACATAGACTCGATCTGATAAACATCAGAAAGAGAGACACATCCGGATAGGCATCAGATGGTAGAGAAACCGGACATCCAATACTGGCTTTAAATGAAAGGTATAAATCACAATATCTAATAACGGCTTTAGACAAAGATAACAAAGACTCGATCTGAAAAACATCAGAAAGAGAGACACATCTGGATAGGCATCAGATGGTAGAGAAACTGGACATCCAATACTGGATTTGAATGAAAGGTACAAATCACGATATCTAATAACGGCTTTAGATGGATGTGAACAGAGATTACATTCAAGAATGGCATTGAATGCAAAGATACCAGTCATCCAAGAATATCTTTGAATGAAAGGTACAAATCACGATATCTAATAATGGCTTTAGATGGATGTGAACAGAGACTACATTCAAGAATGTCATTGAATGGAAAAAAAGACCACTCATCCGATAATGGCTTTGAATGAAAGGTACAAATCACGATATCTAATAATGGCTTTAGATAAAGTGAACAAAGACTCTATCTGAAAAACATCAAAAAGAGGGATACATCTGGATAGGCATTAGATGGTAGAGAAACCGGACATCCAATACTGGCTTTGAATGAAAGGTATAAATCACAATATCTAATATTGGCTTTAGATAAAGTGAACAAAGACTCGGTCTGAAAAACATCACATAGAGAGACACATCCGGATAGGCATCAGACGGTACAGAAATCAGACATCCAATACTGGCTTTGAATGAAAGGTTCAAATCACGATATCTAATAACGGCTTTAGATAAAGTGAACAAAGAATCGATATGAAAAACATCAGAAAGAGAGACACATCCGGATAGGCATCCGATGGTAGAGAAACCGTACATCCAATACTGGCTTTGAATGAAAGGTATAAATCACAATATCTAATAACGACTTTAGAAAAAGTGAACAAAGACTCGATCTGAAAAACATCAGAAAGAGAGACACATCCGGATAGGCATCAGATGGTAGAGAAACTGTACATCCAATACTGGCTTTGAATGAAAGGTACAAATCACGATATCTAATAACGGGTTTAGATAAAGTGAACAAAGAATCGATCTGAAAAACATCAGAAAGAGAGGCACATCTGGATAGGCATCAGATGGTAGAGAAACCGGACATCCAATACTGGCTTTGAATGAAAGGTATAAATCACAATATCTAATAACGACTTTAGACAAAGTGAACAAAGACTCGATCTGAAAAACATCAGAAAGAGAGACACATCCGAATAGGCATCAGATGGTGGAGAAACAAGACATCCAATACTGGATTTGAAAGAAAGGTACAAATCATGATATCTAATAATGGTTTTAGATGGATGTGAACAGAGATTACATTCAAGAATGGAATTGAATGCAAATAAACCAGTCATCCAATAATGGCTTTGAATGAAAGGTACAAATCACGATATCTAATAATGGCTTTAGATGGATGTGAACAGAGACTACATTCAAGAATGGCATTGAAAGGTAAAAAAAAGACCAGTCATCCGATAATGGCTTTAAATGAAAGGTACAAATAACGATATCTAATAATGGCTTTAGATAAAGTGAACAAAGACTCGATCTGAAAAACATCAGAAAGAGGGATACATCTGGATAGGCATCAGATGGTAGAGAAACCGGACATCCAATACTGGCTTTGAATGAAAGGTATAAATCACAATATCTAATAACGGCTTGAGATAAAGTGAACAAAGACTCGATCTGAAAAACATCAGAAAGAGAGACACATCCGGATAGGCATCAGATGGTAGAGAAACTGGACATCCAATACTAGCTTTGAATGAAAGGTACAAATCATGATATCTAATAATGGTTTTAGATGGATGTGAACAGAGATTACATTCAAGAATGGCATTGAATGCAAAGAAACCAGTCATCCAATAATGGCTTTGAATGAAAGGTACAAATCACGATATCTAATAATGGCTTTAGAGGGATGTGAACAGGGACTACATTCAAGAATGGCATTGAAAGGTAAAAAAAAGACCAGTCATCCGATAATGGCTTTGAATGAAAGGTACAAATAACGATATCTAATAATGGCTTTAGATAAAGTGAACAAAGACTCGATCTGAAAAACATCAGAAAGAGGGATACATCTGGATAGGCATCAGATGGTAGAGAAACCGGACATCCAATACTGGCTTTGAATGAAAGGTATACATCACAATATCTAATAACGGCTTGAGATAAGGTGAACAAAGACTCGATCTGAAAAACATCAGAAAGAGAGACACATCCGGATAGGCATCAGATGGTAGAGAATCCGGATATCCAATACTGGCTTTGAATGAAAGGTACAAATCACGATATCTAATAACGACTTTAGATAAAGTGAACATAGACTCGATCTGAAAAACATCAGAAAGAGAGACACATCCGGATAGGCATCAGATGGTAGAGAAACCGGACATCCAATACTGGCTTTAAATGAAAGGTATAAATCACAATATCTAATAACGGCTTTAGACAAAGATAACAAAGACTCGATCTGAAAAACATCAGAAAGAGAGACACATCTGGATAGGCATCAGATGGTAGAGAAACTGGACATCCAATACTGGATTTGAATGAAAGGTACAAATCACGATATCTAATAACGGTTTTAGATGGATGTGAACAGAGATTACATTCAAGAATGGCATTGAATGCAAAGATACCAGTCATCCAAGAATATCTTTGAATGAAAGGTACAAATCACGATATCTAATAATGGCTTTAGATGGATGTGAACAGAGACTACATTCAAGAATGTCATTGAATGGAAAAAAAGACCACTCATCCGATAATGGCTTTGAATGAAAGGTACAAATCACGATATCTAATAATGGCTTTAGATAAAGTGCACAAAGACTCTATCTGAAAAACATCAAAAAGAGGGATACATCTGGATAGGCATTAGATGGTAGAGAAACCGGACATCCAATACTGGCTTTGAATGAAAGGTATAAATCACAATATCTAATATTGGCTTTAGATAAAGTGAACAAAGACTCGGTCTGAAAAACATCACATAGAGAGACACATCCGGATAGGCATCAGACGGTAGAGAAATCAGACATCCAATACTGGCTTTGAATGAAAGGTTCAAATCACGATATCTAATAACGGCTTTAGATAAAGTGAACAAAGAATCGATATGAAAAACATCAGAAAGAGAGACACATCCGGATAGGCATCAGATGGTAGAGAAACCGTACATCCAATACTGGCTTTGAATGAAAGGTATAAATCACAATATCTAATAACGACTTTAGAAAAAGTGAACAAAGACTCGATCTGAAAAACATCAGAAAGAGAGACACATCCGGATAGGCATCAGATGGTAGAGAAACTGGACATCCAATACTGGCTTTGAATGAAAGGTACAAATCACGATATCTAATAACGGGTTTAGATAAAGTGAACAACGAATCGATCTGAAAAACATCAGAAAGAGAGGCACATCTGGATAGGCATCAGATGGTAGAGAAACCGGACATCCAATACTGGCTTTGAATGAAAGGTATAAATCACAATATCTAATAACGACTTTAGACAAAGTGAACAAAGACTCGATCTGAAAAACATCAGAAAGAGAGACACATCCGAATAGGCATCAGATGGTGGAGAAACAAGACATCCAATACTGGATTTGAAAGAAAGGTACAAATCATGATATCTAATAATGGTTTTAGATGGATGTGAACAGAGATTACATTCAAGAATGGCATTGAATGCAAATAAACCAGTCATCCAATAATGGCTTTGAATGAAAGGTACAAATCACGATATCTAATAATGGCTTTAGATGGATGTGAACAGAGACTACATTCAAGAATGGCATTGAAAGGTAAAAAAAAGACCAGTCATCCGATAATGGCTTTAAATGAAAGGTACAAATAACGATATCTAATAATGGCTTTAGATAAAGTGAACAAAGACTCGATCTGAAAAACATCAGAAAGAGGGATACATCTGGATAGGCATCAGATGGTAGAGAAACCGGACATCCAATACTGGCTTTGAATGAAAGGTATAAATCACAATATCTAATAACGGCTTGAGATAAAGTGAACAAAGACTCGATCTGAAAAACATCAGAAAGAGAGACACATCCGGATAGGCATCAGATGGTAGAGAAACTGGACATCCAATACTGGCTTTGAATGAAAGGTACAAATCATGATATCTAATAATGGTTTTAGATGGATGTGAACAGAGATTACATTCAAGAATGGCATTGAATGCAATGAAACCAGTCATCCAATAATGGCTTTGAATGAAAGGTACAAATCACGATATCTAATAATGGCTTTAGATGGATGTGAACAGAGACTACATTCAAGAATGGCATTGAAAGGTAAAAAAAAGACCAGTCATCCGATAATGGCTTTGAATGAAAGGTACAAATAACGATATCTAATAATGGCTTTAGATAAAGTGAACAAAGACTCGATCTGAAAAACATCAGAAAGAGGGATACATCTGGATAGGCATCAGATGGTAGAGAAACCGGACATCCAATACTGGCTTTGAATGAAAGGTATACATCACAATATCTAATAACGGCTTGAGATAAGGTGAACAAAGACTCGATCTGAAAAACATCAGAAAGAGAGACACATCCGGATAGGCATCAGATGGTAGAGAATCCGGATATCCAATACTGGCTTTGAATGAAAGGTACAAATCACGATATCTAATAACGACTTTAGATAAAGTGAACATAGACTCGATCTGAAAAACATCAGAAAGAGAGACACATCCGGATAGGCATCAGATGGTAGAGAAACCGGACATCCAATACTGGCTTTAAATGAAAGGTATAAATCACAATATCTAATAACGGCTTTAGACAAAGATAACAAAGACTCGATCTGAAAAACATCAGAAAGAGAGACACATCTGGATAGGCATCAGATGGTAGAGAAACTGGACATCCAATACTGGATTTGAATGAAAGGTACAAATCACGATATCTAATAACGGTTTTAGATGGATGTGAACAGAGATTACATTCAAGAAAGGCATTGAATGCAAAGATACCAGTCATCCAAGAATATCTTTGAATGAAAGGTACAAATCACGATATCTAATAATGGCTTTAGATGGATGTGAACAGAGACTACATTCAAGAATGTCATTGAATGGAAAAAAAGACCACTCATCCGATAATGGCTTTGAATGAAAGGTACAAATCACAATATCTAATAATGGCTTTAGATAAAGTGAACAAAGACTCTATCTGAAAAACATCAAAAAGAGGGATACATCTGGATAGGCATTAGATGGTAGAGAAACCGGACATCCAATACTGGCTTTGAATGAAAGGTATAAATCACAATATCTAATATTGGCTTTAGATAAAGTGAACAAAGACTCGGTCTGAAAAACATCACATAGAGAGACACATCCGGATAGGCATCAGACGGTAGAGAAATCAGACATCCAATACTGGCTTTGAATGAAAGGTTCAAATCACGATATCTAATAACGGCTTTAGATAAAGTGAACAAAGAATCGATATGAAAAACATCAGAAAGAGAGACACATCCGGATAGGCATCAGATGGTAGAGAAACCGTACATCCAATACTGGCTTTGAATGAAAGGTATAAATCACAATATCTAATAACGAATTTAGAAAAAGTGAACAAAGACTCGATCTGAAAAACATCAGAAAGAGAGACACATCCGGATAGGCATCAGATGGTAGAGAAACTGGACATCCAATACTGGCTTTGAATGAAAGGTACAAATCACGATATCTAATAACGGGTTTAGATAAAGTGAACAAAGAATCGATCTGAAAAACATCAGAAAGAGAGGCACATCTGGATAGGCATCAGATGGTAGAGAAACCGGACATCCAATACTGGCTTTGAATGAAAGGTATAAATCACAATATCTAATAACGACTTTAGACAAAGTGAACAAAGACTCGATCTGAAAAACATCAGAAAGAGAGACACATCCGAATAGGCATCAGATGGTGGAGAAACAAGACATCCAATACTGGATTTGAAAGAAAGGTACAAATCATGATATCTAATAATGGTTTTAGATGGATGTGAACAGAGATTACATTCAAGAATGGCATTGAATGCAAATAAACCAGTCATCCAATAATGGCTTTGAATGAAAGGTACAAATCACGATATCTAATAATGGCTTTAGATGGATGTGAACAGAGACTACATTCAAGAATGGCATTGAAAGGTAAAAAAAAGACCAGTCATCCGATAATGGCTTTGAATGAAAGGTACAAATAACGATATCTAATAATGGCTTTAGATAAAGTGAACAAAGACTCGATCTGAAAAACATCAGAAAGAGGGATACATCTGGATAGGCATCAGATGGTAGAGAAACCGGACATCCAATACTGGCTTTGAATGAAAGGTATACATCACAATATCTAATAACGGCTTGAGATAAGGTGAACAAAGACTCGATCTGAAAAACATCAGAAAGAGAGACACATCCGGATAGGCATCAGATGGTAGAGAATCCGGATATCCAATACTGGTTTTGAATGAAAGGTACAAATCACGATATCTAATAACGACTTTAGATAAAGTGAACATAGACTCGATCTGAAAAACATCAGAAAGAGAGACACATCCGGATAGGCATCAGATGGTAGAGAAACCGGACATCCAATACTGGCTTTAAATGAAAGGTATAAATCACAATATCTAATAACGGCTTTAGACAAAGATAACAAAGACTCGATCTGAAAAACATCAGAAAGAGAGACACATCTGGATAGGCATCAGATGGTAGAGAAACTGGACATCCAATACTGGATTTGAATGAAAGGTACAAATCACGATATCTAATAACGGTTTTAGATGGATGTGAACAGAGATTACATTCAAGAATGGCATTGAATGCAAAGATACCAGTCATCCAAGAATATCTTTGAATGAAAGGTACAAATCACGATATCTAATAATGGCTTTAGATGGATGTGAACAGAGACTACATTCAAGAATGTCATTGAATGGAAAAAAAGACCACTCATCCGATAATGGCTTTGAATGAAAGGTACAAATCACGATATCTAATAATGGCTTTAGATAAAGTGAACAAAGACTCTATCTGAAAAACATCAAAAAGAGGGATACATCTGGATAGGCATTAGATGGTAGAGAAACCGGACATCCAATACTGGCTTTGAATGAAAGGTATAAATCACAATATCTAATATTGGCTTTAGATAAAGTGAACAAAGACTCGGTCTGAAAAACATCACATAGAGAGACACATCCGGATAGGCATCAGACGGTAGAGAAATCAGACATCCAATACTGGCTTTGAATGAAAGGTTCAAATCACGATATCTAATAACGGCTTTAGATAAAGTGAACAAAGAATCGATATGAAAAACATCAGAAAGAGAGACACATCCGGATAGGCATCAGATGGTAGAGAAACCGTACATCCAATACTGGCTTTGAATGAAAGGTATAAATCACAATATCTAATAACGACTTTAGAAAAAGTGAACAAAGACTCGATTTGAAAAACATCAGAAAGAGAGACACATCCGGATAGGCATCAGATGGTAGAGAAACTGGACATCCAATACTGGCTTTGAATGAAAGGTACAAATCACGATATCTAATAACGGGTTTAGATAAAGTGAACAAAGAATCGATCTGAAAAACATCAGAAAGAGAGGCACATCTGGATAGGCATCAGATGGTAGAGAAACCGGACATCCAATACTGGCTTTGAATGAAAGGTATAAATCACAATATCTAATAACGACTTTAGACAAAGTGAACAAAGACTCGATCTGAAAAACATCAGAAAGAGAGACACATCCGAATAGGCATCAGATGGTGGAGAAACAAGACATCCAATACTGGATTTGAAAGAAAGGTACAAATCATGATATCTAATAATGGTTTTAGATGGATGTGAACAGAGATTACATTCAAGAATGGCATTGAATGCAAATAAACCAGTCATCCAATAATGGCTTTGAATGAAAGGTACAAATCACGATATCTAATAATGGCTTTAGATGGATGTGAACAGAGACTACATTCAAGAATGGCATTGAAAGGTAAAAAAAAGACCAGTCATCCGATAATGGCTTTAAATGAAAGGTACAAATAACGATATCTAATAATGGCTTTAGATAAAGTGAACAAAGACTCGATCTGAAAAACATCAGAAAGAGGGATACATCTGGATAGGCATCAGATGGTAGAGAAACCGGACATCCAATACTGGCTTTGAATGAAAGGTATAAATCACAATATCTAATAACGGCTTGAGATAAGGTGAACAAAGACTCGATCTGAAAAACATCAGAAAGAGAGACACATCCGGATAGGCATCAGATGGTAGAGAATCCGGATATCCAATACTGGCTTTGAATGAAAGGTACAAATCACGATATCTAATAACGACTTTAGATAAAGTGAACATAGACTCGATCTGAAAAACATCAGAAAGAGAGACACATCCGGATAGGCGTCAGATGGTAGAGAAACCGGACATCCAATACTGGCTTTAAATGAAAGGTATAAATCACAATATCTAATAACGGCTTTAGACAAAGATAACAAAGACTCGATCTGAAAAACATCAGAAAGAGAGACACATCCAGATAGGCATCAGATGGTAGAGAAACTGGACATCCAATACTGGATTTGAATGAAAGGTACAAATCACGATATCTAATAACGGTTTTAGATGGATGTGAACAGAGATTGCATTCAAGAATGGCATTGAATGCAAAGAAACCAGTCATCCAATAATATCTTTGAATGAAAGGTACAAATCACGATATCTAATAATGGCTTTAGATGGATGTGAACAGAGACTACATTCAAGAATGGCATTGAATGCAAAAAAAGACCAGTCATCCGATAATGGCTTTGAATGAAAGGTACAAATCACGATATCTAATAATGGCTTTAGATAAAGTGTACAAAGACTCGATCCGAAAAACATCAGAAAGAGGGATACATCTGGATAGGCATCAGATGGTAGAGAAACCGGACATCCAATACTGGCTTTGAATGAAAGGTATAAATCACAATATCTAATAACGGCTTGAGATAAAGTGAACAAAGACTCGATCTGAAAAACGTCAGAAAGAGAGACACATCCGGATAGGCATCAGATGGAAGAGAAACCGGATATCCAATATTGGCTTTGAATGAAAGGTACAAATCACGATATCTAATAACGGCTTTAGATAAAGTGAACAAAGACTCGATCTGAAAAACATCAGAAAGAGAAACACATCCGGATAGGCATCAGATGGTAGAGAAACCGGACATCCAATACTGGCTTTAAATGAAAGGTATAAATCACAATATCTAATAACGGCTTTAGACAAAGATAACAAAGACTCGATCTGAAAAACATCAGAAAGAGAGACACATCCAGATAGGCATCAGATGGTAGAGAAACTGGGCATCCAATACTGGATTTGAATGAAAGGTACAAATCACGATATCTAATAACGGTTTTAGATGGATGTGAACAGAGATTACATTCAAGAATGGCATTGAATGCAAAGAAACCAGTCATCCAATAATATCTTTGAATGAAAGGTACAAATCACGATATCTAATAATGGCTTTAGATGGATGTGAACAGAGACTACATTCAAGAATGGCATTGAATGCAAAAAAAGACCAGTCATCCGATAATGGCTTTGAATGAAAGGTACAAATCACGATATCTAATAATGGCTTTAGATAAAGTGTACAAAGACTCGATCCGAAAAACATCAGAAAGAGGGATACATCTGGATAGGCATCAGATGGTAGAGAAACCGGACATCCAATACTGGCTTTGAATGAAAGGTATAAATCACAATATCTAATAACGGCTTGAGATAAAGTGAACAAAGACTCGATCTGAAAAACATCAGAAAGAGAGACACATCCGGATAGGCATCAGATGGAAGAGAAACCGGATATCCAATATTGGCTTTGAATGAAAGGTACAAATCACGATATCTAATAACGGCTTTAGATAAAGTGAACAAAGACTCGATCTGAAAAACATCAGAAAGAGAAACACATCCGGATAGGCATCAGATGGTAGAGAAACCGGACATCCAATACTGGCTTTAAATGAAAGGTATAAATCACAATATCTAATAATGGCTTTAGACAAAGTGAACAAAGACTCGATCTGAAAAACATCAGAAAGAGAGGCACATCCGGATAGGCATCAGATGGTAGAGAAACTGGACATCCAATACTGTATTTGAATGAAAGGTACAAATCACGATATCTAATAACGGCTTTAGATGGATGTGAACAGAGATTACATTCAAGAATGGCATTGAATGCAAAGAAACCAGTCATCCAATAATGGCTTTGAATGAAAGGTACAAATCACGATATCTAATAATGGCTTTAGATGGATGTGAACAGAGACTACATTCAAGAATGTCATTGAATGCAAAAAAAGACCAGTCATCCGATAATGGCTTTGAATGAAAGGTACAAATCACGATATCTAATAATGGCTTTAGAAAAACTGAACAAAGACTCTATCTGAAAAACATCAGAAAGAGGGATACATCTGGATAGGCATCAGATGGTAGAGAAATCGGACATCCAATACTGGCTTTGAATGAAAGGTATAAATCACAATATCTAATATTGGCTTTAGATAAAGTGAACAAAGACTCGATCTGAAAAACATCAGAAAGAGAGACACATCCGGATAGGCATCAGATGGTAGAGAAATTAGACATCCATTACTGGCTTTGAATGAAAGGTACAAATCACGATATCTAATAACGGCTTTAGATAAAGTCAACAAAGAATCGATCTGAAAAACATCAGAAAGAGAGACACATCTGGATAGGCATCAGATGGTAGAGAAACCGGACATCCAATACTGGCTTTGAATGAAAGGTATAAATCACAATATCTAATAACGACTTTAGATAAAGTGAACAAAGACTCGATCTGAAAAACATCAGAAAGAGAGACACATCCGAATAGGCATCAGATGGTAGAGAAACTGGACATCCAATACTGGATTTGAATGAAAGGTACAAATCACGATATCTAATAATGGTTTTAGATGGATGTGAACAGAGATTACATTCAAGAATGGCATTGAATGCAAAGAAACCAGTCATCCAATAATGGCTTTGAATGAAAGGTACAAATCACGATATCTAATAATGGCTTTAGATGGATGTGAACAGAGACTACATTCAAGAATGGCATTGAATGCAAAAAAAGACCAGTCATCCGATAATGGCTTTGAATGAATGGTACAAATCACGATATCTAATAATGGCTTTAGATAAAGTGAACAAAGACTCGATCTGAAAAACATCAGAAAGAGGGATACATCTGGATAGGCATCAGATGGTAGAGAAACCGAACATCCAATACTGGCTTTGAATGAAAGGTTTAAATCACAATATCTAATAACGGCTTGAGATAAAGTGAACAAAGACTCGATCTGAAAAACATCAGAAAGAGAGACACATCCGGATAGGCATCAGATGGTAGAGAAACCGGATATCCAATACTGGCTTTGAATGAAAGGTACAAATCACGATATCTAATAACGGCTTTAGATAAAGTGAACATAGACTCGATCTGAAAAACATCAGAAAGAGAGACACATCCGGATAGGCATCAGATAGTAGAGAAACCGGACATCCAATACTTGCTTTAAATGAAAGGTATAAATCACAATATCTTATAATGGCTTTAGACAAAGATAACAAAGACTCGATCTGAAAAACATCAGAAAGAGAGACACATCCGGATAGGCATCAGATGGTAGAGAAACTGGACATCCAATACTGGATTTGAATGAAAGGTACAAATCACGATATCTAATAACGGTTTTAGATGGATGTGAATAGAGATTATATTCAAGAATGGCATTGAATACAAAGAAACCAGTCATCCAATAATATCTTTGAATGAAAGGTACAAATCACGATATCTAATAATGGCTTTAGATGGATGTGAACAGAGACTACATTCAAGAATGGCATTGAATGCAAAAAAAGACCAGTCATCCGATAATGGCTTTGAATGAAAGGTACAAATCACGATATCTAATAATGGCTTTAGATAAAGTGAACAAAGACTCTATCTGAAAAACATCAGAAAGAAGGATACATCTGGATAGGCATCAGATGGTAGAGAAATCGGACATCCAATACTGGCTTTGAATGAAAGGTATAAATCACAATATCTAATAACGGCTTGAGATAAAGTGAACAAAGACTCCATCTAAAAAACATCAGAAAGAGAGACACATCCAGATAGGCATCAGATGGTAGAGAAACCGGATATCCAATACTGGCTTTGAATGAAAGGTACAAATCACGATATCTAATAACGACTTTAGATAAAGTGAACATAGACTCGATCTGAAAAACATCAGAAAGAGAGACACATCCGGATAGGCATCAGATGGTAGAGAAACCGGACATCCAATACTGGCTTTAAATGAAAGGTATAAATCACAATATCTAATAACGACTTTAGACAAAGTGAACTCGATCTGAAAAACTTCAGAAACAGAGGCACATCCGGATAGGCATCAGATGGTAGAGAAACTGGACATCCAATACTGCATTTGAATGAAAGGTACAAATCACGATATCTAATAACGGCTTTAGATGGATGTGAACAGAGATTACATTCAAGAATGGCATTGAATGCAAAGAAACCAGTCATCCAATAATGGCTTTGAATGAAAGTGTAGCAAGCGATTTTGGACGCGGTTCTTAAGCGCTGGTCGCTCTCTGCGGTTTGAGCTTTGACAATAGGTCGATTCATTTTTTATCCTATTGTGAGCTGAATAAGGAAGGGAAATAGATGTCTCCAATTAACCCTGCTTTGCATACTGAGTTTAAACAGCGGTCTGTTAGGTTACGGATGCTATCAATGTGGGGGGACTTTGTACTGGTTATTTGTATTTTCGCCAATACCGTTTTCTTTCTTTTTATCTAGGCAGAAGGTTTCTGGCGGGGAACAAGGATTAGGATGTTAGGATTGATGCTTTTGAAATACTACTTTTGATTGATGGAGATATGGGATTTGGGTTTTTTGTTGATTGTGCTCGCTAAGATCTTTTCTTTCGATCTTATGCCTACGTATTCCCGTTTACTGAAACAGGGAAATCAGAGCGTTCGTAGTTCCTCCTATTCTATGGGAGAGAATAGGAGGAAATTGGTTTTTGGTGTCTTGTTCAAAGCCCAAGACGTGAAGCGAAAGGTGATTTGTATCTTGTTTAAAGCCCAAGATGTGAAGCTGAAAGGTCTATTTATGTCTTGTTCAAAGCCCAAGACGTGAAGCTGAAAGACCTCGACTTTAGAGAGAATTTTTCATCTCTAAAGAGGGGAGAAGGAGAATTACTTTAACTGGGATACGCGGATCCGAGCAATGCCATAATTTCTGAAGAAAGGGTTTTAACCTGAAGGAGAAGACTTTAACTCAGTGTAGAGCAATGCCATCTTTCCTTAGGAATTTCTCATGCTAAAATAGGGACAGTGGCGTGGATGTAGATGATCCAGAGGCTTGCCGCTTACAGCGATTAGATGAAGGGAAAGAGTTGTTGATATTTGTTTACTGTGAACGAGGCACATCTTTGATGCTAAAAGGTTGATTGGATCAACCAGTGGTTTTCTTATACAAAGCCTAAGAGGAGGCTAATTTCTGCTAGGAAAATCATTAAACAAAGCCTAAGAGGAGGCTATTTTGTGTCTCGTACAAAGCCTGAGAGAGAGGCTAAAAGGTTTTGACTCGACGATGGAATCTTTTGGTATCTCGTATAAAGCCCAAGATGGAGGCTATTGTTTATTTGGCTCAATAAGAACCTTTTTGTATCTCGTATAAAGCCCGAGATGGAGGCGAAAAGGGTGATTGACTCAACGAGGGAGTCTCTTATGTGTCTCGTACAAAGCCCGAGATGGAGGCTAAACGTTGTTTGACTCTGCTGGGAGAATCATTGTACAAAGCCCAAGAGGAGGCTATGTCAGTTAAGTGACAGATCCAGTATACTGATTTTGAAAGAGAAAATCAGTTCTTATATGAGCATCACTGTACTCGGGGATTTGATTTGAGGATCGGGGTTGTTTCCTTTTCTTTGGGGAAACTGGAAATCCAAAGGGTGTTGAGACTGTCCGAGTCTGCGGGTTTCCTTCCTATTTAACGAAGGGGTCACTTGAGAATGTCTTTGATACTCAAGGAAGTTAGACTGTCCGTGTCTAGAGTTTTATCTTTTGTACTACACTATGAGAAACAGTAGTAGACTCTATGAAAGGACTGTTCTATGAAGATGACTAGGTTCTGTTCCTATACCTCTAGGAGGTCGTCGGGATAATTTGTACGAAGCCCAAGAGGAGGCTGGAAACTTTTAAGAAGCCGACGGGTCCTTGTACGAAGCCCAAGAGGAGGCTATCATTCCTGGAGGAAGAGATCATTATACGAAGCCTTAGAGGAGGCTGCGAATACTTCTAAGAAGCCGTAGGGTCCTTGAATAATGCCCAAGAGGAGGCCGATGCTTTTAAGAAGCCCGTGGGTCTTATCATCTCCTTTCCATTAGGAGAGATAACTCTTTTAAAGATAAAAACCACTGGTAAACGTGCGAGGTTTACTATCCAGCGACTTTTAGCTTTTAAAGAGGGTTCCTTAGTTAAGGTCCAAGATTATGACCGTAGTGGGTACCCAAACCCCGAGACATTCAAGGCAAGCTATCCACGAGGAATAGATCAAGTCAAGAAAGTTCGAGAATTTGGAAGAAACTCAAAGATGCCATTCACGGAGAATACATTCATCTTGGGGAGTAGAGCTTCTTGACGATTCCTAAGGAGGACAGCCGAAGAGAAGACTGTATCTGGTGCTCCTATTGGGGATCTAGGCGTCTATTTCTACAAATAAATGAAACGGCGTCACCTAGTTCTAGACGTAGTAGCCGGGGAAACTCGAAATATCCATACTATTATTACACATTAGATATGAGTTTATGAAAGGAGACTTACAGTGAGCAGCCCCACAATACAGTTTATAATATGAAAGCAGTAAACAAAAGCGATAACCACTTACTCGGTTGGAGTGCTTCCATGCTGTTTGTATAGTTGTTCAACAAAGAAAGATTGAAAACAACAGTATATTCAAAATCAAAGGAGAAAGTGCTTTGAAAAAGATTTGGGGCTTACAGCTCAAGGAGAGGCCCAGGGTTTTATCAGTGAGCGCACTGTTTGACTTTGTACAGCGGGACTTATACTAGTGACTGGGGCCCAAAAAAGGTTTTCTGTACAAAGGGATGGGTCTTACACTCTCTCAAGAGGCCCAAAAAGTTTTAAAGAAAAGAGTGGGGCTTATAACACGAGGGTAGGCCCAATTGATTTTTCGTTTAAAAATGGCGATCGCGCCGAGGTTTCCTTTTAACGCAGAGGGACTTATACAATAAGTGAGGCCCAAAATTGTTTTGGTTAAAAGGGGGATTGGGTCTTACACTCTAATAGAGGCCCAAAGTGTTTTGAATTTTTAAACGGGCGACGATCGCGCCGTTTACTTGTACAGAGGGACTTATACAATAAGTGAGGCCCAAAAAGTTTTTGTACAAGGGGGGATGGGTCTTACACTCTCTCAAGAGGCCCAAAATGTTTTGAAAATGATTTATGAGGGTTGAATTAATCCAAAACCCTAATTTGTTTTCAAAATGTATTTAATTGAATGAAAATTCAATTAAAATGATCAAAAATTGTTTAACACATGGAAAACAAATTGTGACCTTGGATTAATGCTTCAAAAATTAAGTATTGACCTACAAAATAATTAGAAAGCATTAAAAGTTGCAAAATCAATGTAGAAAAAATATTTAAAATGCCAAAAACAATCAAAATATTAATTCTTTGCAAAAATATCAATTATATGAAATAAATAATATTTTTGGGATTTTTTGATAAAATAAAATATTTTAACATTTTTGTGAATTATTAAAAAAAGAATAAACTCAAAATCATTAAAACTCAGAGAGAAATTAATTTTTGAATCAATTAAACAAAATCACAAAATTCAAATATTCAAATTATTCAAAAATGGCGCCAAGAACAAGCTGAAGAACACGCGCGTGTTCTTGGTTTCTCAGATTTGCATTTTCTATCCAATCTCCATGAATACGTAATCATATCATGCAATCCACATATCATTATGCTCGTCTCAACCTCACGATCATGTCTATGTACTTTAATTTCATTTAAATTAAACATACAACAAGAAATCACGAAGAGACCTCAAGAACCCTAATTTCTGCATGAAGGCTAGGATTTTTGATACACGATTCAAACAATGCAATTAATTGAGGGAAAACATTCCATGCATGATTATGAACATATGGCCAAATTATTGTGCGAGGAAATATGCATAGATTGAGAGATGACCAAGCATGTGCTTACCTCCAAGCCGTGACAGCAAGTTCAAAGTGATTTTTGATTTGGAGGTGTTACAGATGGGTGGTGGGGATCTGAACAGCTTCCCTACACCCTATGGATTGTGTTTGGATGGTTGGACTTGATTGAAATTGGCTAGATCATTTTGTGGCACCTCAGCTGCACTTTGGTTAAAACCTTGAGCAACCAGCTAGTGATTTTGTGAAATTGATGTTTCAGAAGTAATCTAAGTGTTTGATCAGCTCATATGTGATGTATGTGAGGTGTGTGAGTGATTGGTTTGATTGGAATTGCTCTCAAACTCAAAACCCGATAGTGACTTGCCTTAGAAGGAAAAATTGGAGTGAAAGAAGAGATTTTGAGGAAAGCATTTGTTAGATGGCTTTGGTGTACTCAAACTGACCACAATTGAGCTCTATTTATAGTAGAGCAAGTTTTTTTGCAAGGAATAGTGCATGGCAGCTGGTAAGTAGGTTTTGCCAATGTTGGCAAATGAAAATCCAAGTCTCCTCTAGCCATTGACTAGAGGTTAGGGCACAGAGCTTTGGTTCCCTTGGTCTTGGATAAGTCTTGACTGATTTCAGATGAGAATGGCTCAGTCCATGCCACCTTGATGGTTCCATTGAATGCCTCATTCCAAATTTGAAGTCTTGTCCCTATTTTGGCCATTCTAGGTTCAACATGCTATTTCTTGTTCCATGGACTTTGGAGGCTTGGCTCAGTGATTGTCCCCTTTAGATTCAATCCTCTGAGGTGTCCAAGTGGATAGGAGCAATTGAATTTGGCTGATTTTGGCAAATCGACCAAAGTTGCAAATTCTGCCTTGCTTTGACAGATTTCAGCAAGGCAACTTGGCAATGTTGTATCTCATGGTGTAGGTTGAATTTGGCAATGTTCTTGGCCATTTTGGAAAGCTCTTACATGATACAACAACAGTTTGAACAAGTTTGGTTTTGATCCCTTTTGATTCCAAGTGAAAAATCCCCCTACATTTGGCAAAAAGTGAGGCAGAATCTGACTTAGTGAAAATTTCACTAAGTGTTGGAAAAAGTGACATTTTCACTTTTTAGCCACTTTGATCACTCCATAACTCAAAATCCTTAATGAATTGGAATTACTTGTAGTTGAAGTTTTTGTAGGTGATAATGAGGGCTACAAATCCATCTTTGGATGAGAAAAAATGGCCTTGTGGTTTAGGAGTTATGGTCCTTCAAAGTTGGTACCTTTGCCACTTTATTTTTAACTTAGAAAAATTTCTAAGTTTTATAGTTACCCCTTTTACAAGTTATCTCACTTTTCTTGATTTTTCTTGATGAATGATGATTCAAATCATACATTAACATCATTTTAGGGTTAAAAATCCATTTTGGTGAAAAATTTCAAAAAGTCAAAGTTGACTTTTTATCAGATGAATTCCAAACTGTGCAATTCTTCAGGAAATCATGTCCTTGACCTAAATCAAACTTGATGGACATGTTCCATGGGTGTCATGGGGTATATTGAATCATGTATTAGGGTTTGGGAGCATGTCCTGGTCAAAAGTCAAAGTTACAGTTGACTTTTCCCTTGAAACCCTAATTGTGGTGCAGATGAAATTGAGACTTGTTGCTCAAACTTCTTGGATTAATCCATTGTTCCAAATGGATCAATATGGTATATTAGAGACCCTCAAATCATGTCTTGAGGTCTTGGCTCATGGTTTGTCCCAAAAGTCAACTTAGGGGTGAATTAGGTCAAGAAACCCTAATTCCTGATTTTTGATGAATGCATCCCCTGAGGCAAAATTGACTTGATGCATGGGTTCATGAGGTTCCATGAAGTATATTAGGTTATGTTTTGGATCATTGCCTTGTGCCCAGATGAAAATTTCCATCTGGAGGCCCTGGTCGACCAAAACCCTAATTTGGTGACACTGTCGATCTTGAGACTTGATCCACCTAGAAGGGAGCAGCCTTGTGCTTAATCCTTGAAGTGGGAGTCCTTTTTGATCCATTGTGGATGTTTAAGAGATTAGACAAGGTGAAGATCATGTCATTTCTTGATTGATCCTTTGTCTAAGCACTCAGAGAGGGCTTGAAACCCTAATTTTGATTGCAGTGGATGCTCACCCATCTTTGGGGAGACTAATGAAGCATGATGGTTCATCCATATTGTGATGATGATTTTCACAATGATGGGAAATCTAAGTGGTCAAAATTTGGGGTATTACAGATGCCCCCATTTAATCTTCTTGGACCCGAAGGTGTGAATGACGAAGGGATTCGGGCATTCGGGGTGCAAGAGGATTAAATATCGGAATACCCGAAATTTTGATGGTGTCTATGAATGGCGGATCGTATTCATCTTATTTTGCTGAGCAATGATGCTTAGAAAAGGTAAACTTCCCCTCGATCCTGGTCTTCTACCAAGGAACTGGTCTTAGTTTCTGATTTAAACTTCCCCTCGTTCTTGATTTTCTACCAAGGAACTGGTCTTAGTTTTTTATTTAAACTTCCCCTCGATCCTGGTTTCCTACCAAGGAACTGGTCTTAGTTTCTTTTGAAATAAACTTCCCCTCGATCCTGGTTTCCTACCAGGGAACTGGTCTTAGTTTCTTTTGTCAACAAACTTTATTGACAAGGGACGCTATGTGTAGCGGTTTTCCCTCAAACTTCTCGCCGAATTTTCCTGGGGAGATGCCATTTGAGTAGGAAATGTTTTGCTGTCAGACTTGCTGGGGAACCCAGTCGTCCGAGTTGTAGAGTTGTACAAACTTCTCTGTTGGAGACGCCATTTGTTTCTACTGGGGAAAGCGAGTTTCTTGAGAAACTGCTTCTGATTGGGGATATTACATCATACTTTTCTTGGGATCTTCCCGGAGAAATGCCATATGATGGGATCCAATTTTGAGGTGCCGATGACCTTTTCATCAGTGGTTTTTTCGGAGCAAAACTGGCGTGCTGCCGAATCTCTGATCACGAGGCTTTCTCTGTGGATTTTCCTTAATCCAGGAAAGCAAGGATATCATCTTTGATGGCAAAGAGTGACATCTGTTGAAGGTTTCTCTGGTCATTCAGAGGTTCAAGTTATCAAAGTGGCCAAGTGCCGACTCTGATCTTAGAGATTCACTGGAAACGAGATTGTTCAGACGTGATACTTCCTGACGAGGAAAGAACTGACAAACTCGATTGAGAAAATTGTTTATCACTAGGGGACAAGACCGACTAGAGTGATAACGATGCAATATGAAATGCGAACGCAAATAAAAAATGCATGATGTATGTATGTATATGCTGACAAAACAGACGCGACATACAGACTAATGGATGAACACAATTGGATACTCGGCCATCGCGGGGCGAAGAAGTACCGTTAGTTCAAGATAGCAATTCCACCTTGCTTAGGAGAGATAGTCCCGTTGGGAGCTATGTTGATCGGGCTTAGGAGATGAGAACTCGGCCGAGGTGTGTCAGACGAAACAAGGTCTCTGACACAGTTGATCCCTTCATTCAGGAGTACTGGCTTAGAAGGAGTACTTTGATTCTGCACTTTGAAGTTCGCTTACTTCGGGAGAAGCGATCGATGTTCTTCTGATGTTCAACAGTCAAAAGAAATGCCATCTTTAATTTAAAAGCAGAAAAAGTTTAACAAGTAAATTTATTTTTGTTTTATTTCAAGAATCGCCAATTAAGTTTAAACAACGTCGTTCTGTAAAGCTAAAACAAATAAAGACTTACAAACAAAAGCACAAGGGCTCAAATTTTATTGATAAGATGGAGATCAGCCAAACGCGTGATTCCAAAGAGTATATACAAAGTTAGAAAATGGTAATTTACAGGGAAAAAGGGCTACGTTGAAACATAACGACCACTATCCTTCCACCAACTTTGAATTCGGGACATCCTGAGCTTCCGTCGAAGATGACCTTTGACTGGAGATTTCCTCCGATAGATGATGCAACTGCTGCTGAGGGACTTGCCTCTGTTGAACATAGTTACTTGCCATTATCCCTAATTTTTGCCTGGATTGTACTATGATGTTTCCAATCCATCGGGATGATTTTTTTCATGTCTCTAACTTTTGCCTGGACCGCCCTTTCGGGTTTTTAATCCACCGAGACGTTTTTTTTTCTTAGTTTAGGCGAAGTATTTCTTGACTACATCAACATTCGTGGGGTAGGAAAATTCCTCTCCGTCCATGGTTGCAAGTCTCAAGGCGCCGCCTAAGAAAGCTTTCGTGACCACATAGGGACCATCATAATTTGGGGTCCATTTTCCCCGAGAATCAGTGAGAAATGATTGTATCTCTTGAGCACAAGGTCTCCTTTTCTGAAGATATGCGGTCGGACCTTTTTGTCGAACGCCCTTTTCATTCTCTGTTGATACAACTGACTGTGGCATAGTGCCGTGATTCGCTTCTCTTCGATCAGGTTCAGTTCATCGTGTCGACTTTGACACCATTCAGCTTCGGTGAGCTTAGCTTCCATCAATACCCGGATTGATGGGATCTCTACTTCTATGGGGAGAACTGCCTCCGTGCCATATACTAGAGAGAAAGGGGTTGCCCCTGTTGAAGTACGGACAGATGTCCGATAACCATGAAGAGCAAAGGGTAGCATTTCGTGCCAATCTTTGTAGGTTACAACCATCTTTTGAACGATCCTCTTGATGTTCTTGTTAGCCGCTTCTACCGCTCCATTCATCTTGGGTCGGTAGGGAGATGAGTTATGGTGTTCAATCTTGAACTCTGCGCACAACTCCTTCATCATCTTATTGTTCAAGTTAGATCCATTATCAGTAATGATCTCGCTTGGAACACCATAACGGCAGATGATATTGTTTTTGATAAATCGGACCACCACTTGTCGGGTTACATTGGTGAATGACGCTGCTTCGACCCACTTGGTGAAATAGTCAATGGCCACCAGGATGAACCGATGTCCGTTTGAAGCCTTGGGCTCAATCATACCAATCATATCGATTCCCCATATGGAAAATGGCCATGGGGAAGAAAGAACTTTGAGATGTGATGGCGGTACATGAATTTTGTCGGAGTATATCTGACACTTGTGACACCTCCTCATGTACTTGTAGCAGTCGGATTCCATTGTCAACCAATAGTACCCGGCCCTGAGAATTTTTCTCGCCATTGTGTGTCCGTTGGCATGAGTGCCAAAGGATCCTTCATGAATTTGTTTCATAAGCATGTCTGCTTCTGGTCTGTCGACGCATCGGAGCAAGACCATGTCAAAATTTCTCTTATAAAGAGTGTCACCGCTCAGGAAGAAGTTTCCAGCCAATCTTCTGAGGGTTTTCCTGTCTTTTCTGAGTGCCCCAGATGGATACTCTTGTTTCTGAAGGAAGCATTTGATATCGTGATACCAAGGTCCGTCGTCTATGACAGCTTCAATCGCAAAGATGTAAGCGGGTTGTTCAAGGTGCATTATGTCGATCTTAGGTATGTCGTTCCTTCGACCTACACTAATCATGGAAGAGAGAGTGGCTAATGCATCTGCCATGTGATTCTCATCACGAGGGATGTGATGAAAGTCGACTCTGTTGAAGAAGGGTAACAACCTCCTTGCATAGCCTTTGTAAGGAATCAATCCTGATTGGTATGTGTTCCAATCTCCTTTTATCTGGTTAATAACCAGGGCTGAATCGCCGTATACGTCCAAGTTTTTGATCCTTAAATCAATCGCTTCTTCGAGACCCATGATACATGCTTCGTATTCGGCCTCGTTGTTCGTACATTTGAACGTAAGTCTGGCAGTGAAAGGAATGTGGGAACCCTGAGGGGTAACAATGATTGCCCCAATTCTGTTTCCATAATGATTAACTGCTCCGTCAAAGATCAGTCCCCACTGGGAACCTGGTTCTGGCCCTTCACTAGGTAGCGGTTCATCGCAATCTTTCATCTTTAGATACATGACATCTTCGTTTTGGAAGTCAAACCCGATTGATTCTTGATTGTCAATCGGTTGATGAGCCAAATGATCGGCTAAAATACTTCCTTTAACAGCTTTCTGAGCATGGTACTCTATGTCATATTCTGATAGTAACATCTGCCAACGGGCAATCCTTCCCGTGAGAGCAGGTTTTTCGAAAACGTACTTGATTGGATCCATTTCGGAGACCAACCAAGTAGTATGACGAATCATGTACTGGCGAAGACGTTTGGCTGCCCAAGCCAAAGCGCAACAAGTTTTCTCAAGCATTGTGTACCGAGTCTCGCAGTCGGTGAATTTCTTGCTTAGATAGTAAATGACAGACTCTTTCCGTTTAGTTTCGTCTTGTTGGCCAAGTACACATCCCATTGAGTCCTCTAGGACTGTGAGGTAAATGATCAGTGGTCTCCCTTCCACTGGAGGTGATAGAATCGGAGGATTCAACATATATTCCTTGATACTGTCGAAGGCGGTTTGGTAGTCTTCTGACCAAACGCAATCCTGGTTCTTTTTGAGTAATTTGAAAATCGGCGCGCATGACGCGGTCATAAGGAATATGAATCTGGAGATGTAGTTCAAACGTCCCAAGAATCCTCTGACTTGTTTTTCAGTTTTCGGAGAAGGCATTTCTTGAATGGCCTTGACCTTGTCAGGATCAACTTCAATTCCTTTCTGGCTGACGATGAACCGTAGTAGTTTCCCTGAACGGACACCGAAGGTGCACTTGTTGGGATTCAAGCAGAGCTTGAATTTTCTTAGACGTTCGAACAATTTTGACAGATGTTCAATGTGTTCATCCTCTGTTCTTGATTTTGCAATCATATCATCGACATACACTTCGATTTCCTTGTGTATCATGTCATGAAACAGAGTAGTCATGGCCCTTTGATAGGTTGCCCCGGCGTTCTTCAAACCGAACGGCATTACCTTGTAACAAAAGGTACCCCATGGGGTAATGAACGAAGTTTTCTCCATGTCTTTCGGCGCCATTTTGATCTGGTTATAGCCCGAGAATCCATCCATGAAGGAGAACACTTTGAATTTTACTGTGCTGTCAACCAGCATGTCAATGTGTGGTAAAGGAAAGTCGTCCTTTGGACTTGCCTTGTTCAGATCTCTGTAATCGACACACATTCTAACCTTTCCATCCTTTTTGGGAACGGGTACGATGTTGGCTAACCATTGAGGATATTCAGATGTAGCGAGGAAACTCGCGTCGATCTGTCTCTGTACCTCCTCCTTGATTTTGATGGCCATGTCCGGGTGAGTGCGTCTCAACCTTTGCTTTACTGGCGGACATTCTGATCTTAACGGTAAATGATGTTCCACGATGCTGGTATCCAACCCTGGCATATCCTGATAGGACCAAGCGAATACACCGGGGAATTCTTTGAGAAGCTTTATCAGATCCTCTCTGGCAATTGGACTGAGCAGTGCCCCAATCCTGATTTCTTTTCTCTCTTGCTCTGAACCCAGGTTTACCGTTTCCAACGGTTCTTTGTGAGGTTCAACGGACCTTTCCTCTTGTCTGAGTAGTCGGGAGATCTCTTCTGGAATTTCGTTGTCAACTTCTTCTTCAGTCTCGAATACCGGGAACTCAAAGTTGGAAGAAGGCATCGGATCGTATGTTTCAACGGGGTATAAAACAAGCAATCTGCATGACGTGATGATTCGTGTTTAGAAGAGATAGAGAAAATGCAAGTGTGTGCAGTGTTTTGATTTTACTGCTTGTTTTTTATAGTTGAATGTTTTTTAGGATTACCATTTTCTGAAAAAGCAAAAAGAGAAAACAGCAATTAATGCGGAAATTACAGAACGACGTTATTTTATTAATGAACAAGTCGAATCTTGAAACTACAGCCCTATAAAACAAAACTCTTTCGCTTCGGGCAAAGCGAAGAGGGAAATTTACAGAAAACGAGCCCTATCAAAATATCCGTTTCACCTGGGCAGGGTGAAAGGTTAAAGATGGCAATTACTTTGACTGGCGAACGACCTTCGGAACCTCGACAGCAACCCATTGGCGGCGAACTCCTCGGTGAATCACAAAGTCTGGCACCTTCCTTGATTTATCTTCAGAAATAACGCTGATTTCTGGTGGAGCAGGATCGTTGGAATCTGTCTCCCAGGCAGAATTGTCGTAGGAGAATTCCTCTGTTGTATTTTGCATAGCATTTGTGCTCTCAGCTGTATCTCCCCATCCAGTTGACTGGATATCTTCGAGCCTGATACGAGAGCTTTCGGGAGCGGTGTACTTGACCATAAAGTCGTATTTTCCACTTGGTTGTCCCAGAGTGTCCCAAACTTCTTTGGAACTGGAGAAGTCATCCCTCTCGATGACGTTGACCTCGGGAAAAGCATAGTTGATGAATTCAAGTCCTGCAAACGTTGCGAACTCATCGTCATGTTGAGTAGTTTCCGAATAACCTGAGTGTTGATCCCATGACATGGCGGGGACATAGGTATTCTGTTCAATGACGCTCAGCTGAGTTTCATTGTTCGGCTGACTCTCTTGCCCCAAGTTTCCTGGGTAAGGCTGCCACATTGGCAGACCATCCATCGGGCCATAGTAAGTAGAGTCGAAGTTGTCTTTCATCGGAGTGTCTTCCTCCAATGAATTTGGCGGAGCACGGCATCCTTCCGGATCACAATCTCCGTAGATCATTTCGACATCTGATCTTGGTATAAATCTCGGACTTTCTGTAGGAAAGCAAAAAGGCATAGGCACCTCTTCCTGAGACATATAGCCGTCCTTGTTAAGGTAGGACTTCCATTCTTCATCTGTGTCAGAGGGATCTTCCTCATTGATAGCATGAACTGTCTGAGACGCTGGGTGAAGAAAACCTCCACTGTGGAAGAAGTTTTGAAGGGGATGAAGACTTTCATCGTTGGCGGCTGTCTGGGTACAGGTCGCAGAAAAACCAAGACCCTTCTTTGTTTTATTGTCAGTAGGAATGACAAGTCGTCCCCATCCTTTTGTATCGGTACTCTCGACCGCTTTGATAGCATCGTTGTATGAAGAAATTGAAGTTCCTTCTTTGAACTAATCGTTCTTGCTCACCGATAGTGCTTGGAACTGAGTTCCAATAACCTCCTCGGGTTCCACACAAGTAGATGATGATAGGTTACTCACAAGCAAGGCTTGTTCCCCATAAACCGTGATAAGTTGATCGTTCTTGATGAACTTTAGCTTTTGGTGGAGGGTTGAAGTAACCGCTCCAGCCTGATGTATCCAAGGTCTTCCTAATAAACAACTGTATGTTGCCCGGATGTCCATGACCTGGAAAGTGATTTGGAAAGTGTGAGGACCAATAGTTATGGGAAGATCAACTTCGCCGATAACTGTTTTCCTGGATCCGTCAAATGCTTTGACGACGACCTCGTTGGTTCTCATCGGAGGGCCCTTGAATGATAATTGCATCAAAGTGGACTTCGGCATAACATTCAGGGCTGACCCTGTGTCTACCAGTACATTGGCTAAAGCATCGCCCTGGCAGTTAACTGTAATGTTGAGCGCCATGTTATGACAGCGACCCTCTTCAGGTAATTCTTCATCACTAAATCCCAAATTATTGCAGGAAGTGATGTTAGAGACAATACTATCGAACTGTCTAATTGTTACATCCTGTTCCACAAAGGCTTGCTCCAAGACTTTCTGTAGAGCCTCCCTGTGGGCTTCTGAACTGAGTAACAGCGATAATACTGAGATCTTCGACGGAGTCTGTAACAGTTGATCAACAATGTTATATTCACTCCTTTGGATGAGCTTTAGCATCTCATCTTTGTCTTTTGAAAAGTCGGGATTACTAGATTGACCGACTGGTGGATCAGGAATTTCTGCCTGAAGTTCCTTTTCTTTGTTGGATTCTCCAACCCCTCGGTTGAAGATTCGACCGCTCCGTGTTACACGACTGATGTCTGTAATATTCACGACGGAGGGTAATGGAATTTCCTTTCCATTCTCGATTATTGTTGCACCGTATTTGTAAGGGATTGCCTTAGCTGATTCATACGGTAGTGGTCCCGGTAGATAGATGACTATGGGAACCTTTTGATTTTTCTGACCATCGTAAGTAACCTTGATCCGTTCCCGGTTGGGAACTCTAGATTCGTCAAGTAGAGGGATGATGGCAAAAACATCCCTGGTCCTGTGATGACCAGAGATCGTGACAACATCCTCAACTTGCTCGGCAAGGTAGTTCGGCGACCAAATGATGGGTCCTGAACCTGGATATGGACGAATTTCTCCATGATCGACCTGACCCTGAAGAGCTGCTCTCACAAGGTAACACCCTTGGTTACTTTCCGAACAGACGCTGCAACTGTCATAGTTGTGTGGTGGCACCTGGCCACGCCCACTTTGAATACAATGTAACCTCACTAGGTTATCTTCCATTGATCGGACATCCTGACTTTGACAACGAGTAGGATTCCTGTGACTGATACTAATTTACTGAGTATCTTCGTCCATATAAATTGGCATCCACCAATGATTTAACAAGTGCTGAAGTGCCTCCTGGACAAGGGTACAACCTCGATCGTTTTCGCAACCCGCTTTACAGCTTTGGTAATCATGTGATATTAAGAATTCGAGTCAGACCTGCTCAGCATGTAACTCTACCAGGTTGGTATTCATCACGTGAATATCGAAGATCTCAACCATATTGATTTGATAGGGATTCCTATCATGGTAGTCTTGGATCCATCCAAGATCCATCTGACGCTGGAGGGCCTCTTGTATGAAAGAGCATCCCTGTTTGTTTACCGAGCAAATTAGACAGGAACTGTAATCGTGTCGTGGCAGATTATGATACTGGCTTTTCCTTGAGTGCATCGCCACCAAATTGACATTCATCGCACGGATGTCGTGGTTTTGAATGACGTTGGAATTCGTGTAAACCATGTTAACTCCACGAACTTGGTGCTCTTGGATCCGTCCAAGATCCATTTGTTCCTGTAGAGCTGCTTGCACCACAGAACATCCCTTGTTGTCTTTAGAGCAGATATCACACTGGTGATAATTATGAGGTGGCACATGGCCATATCCACTCTGTCTACAATGCATCTTGACCAGATTGGTTTTCAACAAGAGTACATCGTGAATTTGATAGACATTGTTAGTCTCTTTCTCAATCAGATTGACTGCAGCTTTCTCATGTTGAGGCAGCGGGTTCGTGAGAACATTGGGATTCGTATCTTTGAAAGATAAGAGCCCGCTCCTAACAAGCTTTTGCACGTCGGATTTGAAATTGAGACAAGTCTCAATGTTATGCCCTGAACCTCCTTGATGATAAGGGCACGTCTAATCCGCTTTAAACCAAAAAGGCGGATTTTCCGGAACTGAAAGGGGAGACTTAGTCTGAATGTGCCCCTTAGCCAGCAGTAACGGAAACAGCTCTGCGTACGTTACGGGTATAGGATCAAATCCTGGTGGCCGTGTTGTACGGTTGTTGTTATATGGAGGACGAGCCTGCTGAAGAGGCTGTTGTGTCCTTTGTTGGTCAGGTTGGCTCTGCGCAACCTGAGGTTGATACGTAGGAACAGGCGCGGGGCCGATAGCAGGAGTAACAGCTGCTACTGGCTGATAACGTCGTCTTTGCTTTCCGAGAGAGATATTCCCAATATCTTGCTCTTTTTTATTAGGGAGAGCACTACCATATTTTTAGTACCGCTCGTTGATCCAGTGTCTTTTACCAAACGCCCTTCTCGGACGGCTTCCTCAAGACGTACACCCATGCCGACCATTTCGGTGAAATCATTGGGCGCACTGGCAACCATTCGGTCATAGTAAAATGAGCTTAAGGTCTTTAAGAAGATTTTTGTCATCTCTTTTTCCTCAAGAGGTGGACAAATTTGAGCGGCAATTTCACGCCACCTTTGAGCATACTCCTTAAAGGTTTCTTTGTCCTTTTGCGACATTGATCTGAGTTGATCTCTGTCGGGTGCCATGTCCAAATTGTATTTGTATTGTTGGACGAAGGCAGTACCAAGATCTCTGAATGTACTGATCGTAGTACGGTTTAAACCCATGTACCATTTGAGTGCGGCACCGGTTAAACTATCCTGGAAGTAGTGAATCAGCAGGTCCTGATTCTCCGTCTGAGCTGACATCCGCCGAGCGTACATCACCAGATGGCTTTGAGGGAAAGAGTTACCCTTCTATTTTTCAAAGTCGGGCACTTGGAACTTGTGCGGGACTTTCACATTTGGGACCAAGCAGAGGTCTGCGGTGTCCTTTCCAAATAGATCCTGACCGCGAATGGCTTGCAGCTCTTTCTGCATTTCCAAGAACTGCTCCTGGAATTCATCCATTCTGTCAAACATAGTTTCCTTCTTACCATAAGGTGTCTGTGGAATCTGTCCTTCCGGGACAGTGTGCACCACAGGGGGTGGTACCGTGACTACGGCAGTAAGTTTTGGTGCTTCCCGAAGTTTGTAACCTTCAGGAGTCTTCAGTATGCCCCTGGCATCTTCGCTTTCCCGAAGTTTGTAACCTTCAGGCCCAGCGGCTTCTGTTGCGATTCCCTGATCTTCAGTGATCGGCGGAACATATCCTTTCGGGATATAGTTAACAGGCATGCCCCAAGGACAATCTTTCGGCATCTGATACCTAGGATCATACTTTTCTATGATGGGCGTTGAGGTGATCTCTAAGATCACAGTTCTTTGTAGCTGAGCTTCTGCCATGGCTTGCATGTCGTTACAAAGCTTTCTCATATCCTCTCTCAGAGCGTCGATCTCTTCTTTCAACTCTCTATTTTCTTCCTCAAGATCATCCATCTTTTTCTGACGATTTGCCCAAGTATTATACGAATGAGACAGTTTGACTCTAGAATCGAGACACAAACGTGAGATTCGTAGGTAAGAGGAATACGCGATGTGAGAATGATGAATGCAATGATTATATTAATTGTTGTTTTTTTTAGTTTAATCAAAATAAACTTCGACAATTAGATTGCAAATATCAAACACTGGGGAAACCCCTTTTTATTGAATTCCAAAGGATTACAGAAATGGAAATACAGTATATTACAAAGTGCAGAAACAGAAACCTAAACTAATGGGTCCCGAGTCCTCTTCTTTGACCGGGGCGCTTGGGCCATTGTCGGGTTGTCATTCCTTTGCCAAGTGAAAGGAGTGAGCAAATTCCTTTGGTCGTCTTGATTCTCTACAGCATGTTGCTCCAAAATTTCAATCAGAGCATCTTTCTCTTTTAGTAGTTGCTGTATTTTGATGCACTCTACGTCGAGGGTGCGGTACTTGTTCTTCCAAGATCTTCTTTCCTTTTGAACTTTGTTGAGAGTAACCTGAAGCCTTTCAGTTTCCGTCATGAAGTACATGACAGTTTCCCTCGGTGGAAGAATTCCGTAACGAGGATAAGGCATCTTTAGCTTGAGAGCTCTAGTTTGTACCCAATGGAGATAAGGCTCCACCGAGACACAATCCGGTTTTCCCAGAGACTCTCGTCCTTTCTTATGAACCTGTTTCCAAGCTTGCGCTATTTCCATCTTTAGTGCTCTGTCATTTTCTCCTTCTTTGAAGAAAAGACCTTCCAGATGAACACCCAGTGGGATGTGTCTCATCGGGTATCCAAATTGACGAAGAACCAATATCAGATGATAGTTGATTCCTCCTTTAGTTCCTATGAGGGGTACGCTGGGGAAGTTTCCACAACGGTCAATGATTCTGATTCCCTCATAAATCCTATTACACCAATCTATATCAGAATTGGTGAGAGACATGATATTCTGCGACCAACATAAGACACTCTTGCAATCCCAAAAAGCAGCAGACTTGGGCAAGTGAGAGATAAACCATTTGTAAAGCAGAGGTACACAGCATGTGGTCTCCCCTCCACTGTACAAATTCCCCAAGTGTACAGAATGATACGCATCTGCGAGCAAAGTCGGGACAGGGCTTCCAATGAGAAAAACCTTAATAGCGTTGATATCGACGAAGTTATTAATGTTGGGAAACAAAAATAACCCGTAGGTGAGCAAGACAAAGATGCTTTCAAAAGCAGTCTCGTTCCCTATACTAGCAAAGTACAGAGCTTTCTTTGTCAAGAACTGGGCTGGCAAACCTTGGATGCCACCCTTAGTGGTCATGTGAGTCCTGACCTCAGACTCGTCCAAATGAATTGCTATTGCAATAGTCTGATTCTTTGGAATTTCTTCCAGTCCAGAAAATGGAGCTTGATCAGTGATATATAAATCAGTCAGATGAGAATACTCCTCCAGCGTTGGTGATAGCTGGTAATCCGGGAACGTGAAACAGTGATAAACCGGATCGTAGAATTGAATGAGCGCGTCCATGATCCCCTTAATCACATGGACTCTTAATAGTGGTAGCAAACCACCGTGCTTGGCTCTGAAAGCCTCTGGGTTAACGATCATCCTCGCTAACTTTCTCAAATCCTCTAGCTTTGGAACCTTGAAGGTATACTGGTGAGTTCTCCTTCTACCGAAATCCATTAATGCAATCTTTTTCTCTGATATTTGCAATCACAGTCTTAGTTTAATTTGAAAAACAGAGAGGCTAGAAGAGAAGTTTTTTGAATGTTTTAATGTTTTATTAAATAGATGCATGAATGCAGCACACAAAAACATAGAAAAACATGGGGTCAAAGGGTCGTTGTCATGAAGTCAAGGCTCTACCCATCCCCAAAGGTTTATACTAGGGTGATTTTTGTACCTGTACTCATTATCATCAGCTCCTCCCAGGAAAGCAAAACAACAAGCGGATCACCAGCGAGTTGTAAAGCAATCTTAGAGTAAGTGCCATTCACCGAGAATAGATCACCAGCCTCAAATGAGGGTAGTATCGCGTAACAACTATTTCCGATAGTTTCCGCACTACGAAAGGGTTTGGCTCCTCAGCTTCTCAGACTTAACAACCGGCCCATTGGCTAGAAGAGTGAATGGGTTGCGTTGGTCAGCCTCCACTGAGGTTGATGGTCGACCCCGTCGCCATCACTTATCTTAAGTGTATACTCATTCTCACCACATGCGGCATCACACGCATTCCCAGTAGCAGAAAAATAAACACGTATAGCAATTAGGAAAAGAAGTATATATATTTGTCCTAATCATCCTAGACTTATAAAGCTATGATTCCTAAGTTCCTGACAGAAAATGGGTTCCCCGGCGGAAGCCCCAATCTGTGGTTTTCACATAAGTGAAGAGAAGGAAGACCGTGCCTAGATCTAACTTTGAACGGCCCCACGGTGGGCGCCACTTTTCTGTAGCGAGCGATTTTGGACGCGGTTCTTAAGCGCTGGTCGCTCTCTGCGGTTTGAGCTTTGACTAAAGGTCGATTCATTTTTTATCCTATTGTGAGCTGAATAAGGAGGGAAATAGATGTCTTCAATTAACCCTGCTTTGCATACTGAGTTTAAACAGCGGTCTGTTAGGTTACGGATGCTATCAATGTGGGGGGCCTTTGTACTGGTTATTTGTATTTTCGCCAATACTGTTTTCTTTCTTTTTATCTAGGCAGAAGGTTTCTGGCAGGGAACAAGGATTAGGATGTTAGGATTGATGCTTTTGAAATACTGCTTTTGATTGATGGAGATATGGGATTTGGGTTTTTTGTTGATTGTGCTCGCTAAGATCTTTTCTTTCGATCTTATGCCTACGTATTCCCGTTTACTGAAACAGGGAAATCAGAGCGTTCGTAGTTCCTCCTATTCTATGGGAGAGAATAGGAGGAAATTGGTTTTTGGTGTCTTGTTCAAAGCCCAAGACGTGAAGCGAAAGGTGATTTGTATCTTGTTTAAAGCCCAAGATGTGAAGCTGAAAGGTCTATTTGTGTCTTGTTCAAAGCCCAAGACGTGAAGCTGAAAGGCCTCGACTTTAGAGAGAATTTGTCATCTCTAAAGAGGGGAGAAGGAGAATTACTTTAACTGGGATACGCGGATCCGAGCAATGCCATAATTTCCGAAGAAAGGGTTTTAACCTGAAGGAAAAGACTTTAACTCAGTGTAGATCAATGCCATCTTTCCTTAGGAATTTCTCATGCTAAAAGAGGGACAGTGGCGTGGATGTAGATGATCCAGAGGCTTGCCGCTTACAGCGATTAGATGAAGGGAAAGAGTTGTTGATGTTTGTTTACTGTGAACGAGGCACAGCTTTGATGCTAAAAGGTTGATTGGATCAACCAGTGGTTTTCTTATACAAAGCCTAAGAGGAGGCTAATTTCTGCTAGGAAAATCATTAAACAAAGCCTAAGAGGAGGCTATTTTGTGTCTCGTACAAAGCCCGAGAGAGAGGCTAAAAGGTTTTGACTCGACGATGGAATCTTTTGGTATCTCGTATAAAGCCCAAGATAGAGGCTATTGTTTATTTGGCTCAATAAGAACCTTTTTGTATCTCGTATAAAGCCCGAGATGGAGGCGAAAAGGGTGATTGACTCAACGAGGGAGTCTCTTATGTGTCTCGTACAAAGCCCGAGATGGAGGCTAAACGTTCTTTGACTCCGCTGGGAGAATCATTGTACAAAGCCCAAGAGGAGGCTATGTCAGTTAAGTGACAGATCCAGTATACTGATTTTGAAAGAGAAAATCAGTTCTTATATGAGCATCACTGTACTCGGGGATTTGATTTGAGGATCGGGGTTGTTTCCTTTTCTTTGGGGAAACTGGAAATCCAAAGGGTGTTGAGACTGTCCGAGTCTGCGGGTTTCCTTCCTATTTAACGAAGGGGTCACTTGAGAATGTCTTTGATACTCAAGGAAGTTAGACTGTCCGTGTCTAGAGTTTTATCTTTTGTACTACGCTATGAGAAACAGTAGTAGACTCTATGAAAGGACTGTTCTATGAAGATGACTAGGTTCTGTTCCTATACCTCTAGGAGGTCGTCGGGACAATTTGTACGAAGCCCAAGAGGAGGCTGGAAACTTTTAAGAAGCCGACGGGTCCTTGTACGAAGCCCAAGAGGAGGCTATCATTCCCGGAGGAAGAGATCATTATACGAAGCCTAAGAGGAGGCTGCGAATACTTCTAAGAAGCCGTAGGGTCCTTGAATAATGCCCAAGAGGAGGCCGATGCTTTTAAGAAGCCCGTGGGTCTTATCATCTCCTTTCCATTAGGAGAGATAACTCTTTTAAAGATAAAAACCATTGGTAAACGTGCGAGGTTTACTATCCATCGACTTTTAGCTTTTAAAGAGGGTTCCTTAGTTAAGGTCCAAGATTATGACCGTAGTGGGTACCCAAACCCCGAGACATTCAAGGCAAGCTATCCACGAGGAATAGATCAAGTCAGGAAAGTTCGAGAATTTGGAAGAAACTCAAAGATTCCATTCACGGAGAATACATTCATCTTGGGGACTAGAGCTTCTTGACGATTCCTAAGGAGGACAGCCGAAGAGAAGACTGTATCTGGTGCTCCTATTGGGGATCTAGGCATCTATTTCTACAAATAAATGAAACGGCGTCACCTAGTTCTAGACGTAGTAGCCGGGGAAACTCGAAATATCTATACTATTATTACACAGTAGATATGAGTTTATGAAAGGAGACTTACAGTGAGCAGCCCCACAATACAGTTTATAATATGAAAGCAGTAAACGAAAGCGATAACCACTTACTCGGTTGGAGTGCTTCCATGCTGTTTGGTTATTTGTTCAACAAAGAAAGATTGAAAACAACAGTATATTCAAAATCAAAGGAGAAAGTGCTTTGAAAAAGATTTGGGGCTTACAGCTCAAGGAGAGGCCCAGGGTTTTATCAGTGAGCGCACTGTTTGACTTTGTACAGCGGGACTTATACAAGTGACTGGGGCCCAAAAAAGGTTTTCTGTACAAAGGGATGGGTCTTACACTCTCTCAAGAGGCCCAAAAAGTTTTAAAGAAAAGAGTGGGGCTTATAACACGAGGGTAGGCCCAATTGATTTTTCGTTTAAAAATGGCGATCGCGCCGAGGTTTCCTTTTAACGCAGAGGGACTTATACAATAAGTGAGGCCCAAAATTGTTTTGGTTAAAAGGGGGATTGGGTCTTACACTCTAATAGAGGCCCAAAGTGTTTTAAATTTTTAAACGGGCGACGATCGCGCCGTTTACTTGTACAGAGGGACTTATACAATAAGTGAGGCCCAAAAAGTTTTTGTACAAGGGGGGATGGGTCTTACACTCTCTCAAGAGGCCCAAAATGTTTTGAAAATGATTTATGAGGGTTGAATTAATCCAAAACCCTAATTTGTTTTCAAAATGTATTTAATTGAATGAAAATTCAATTAAAATGATCAAAAATTGTTTAACACATGGAAAACAAATTGTGACCTTGGATTAATGCTTCAAAAATTAAGTATTGACCTACAAAATAATTAGAAAGCATTAAAAGTTGCAAAATCAATGTAGAAAAAATATTTAAAATGCCAAAAACAATCAAAATATTAATTCTTTGCAAAAATATCAATTATATGAAATAAATAATATTTTTGGGATTTTTTGATAAAATAAAATATTTTAACATTTTTGTGAATTATTAAAAAAAGAATCAACTCAAAATCATTAAAACTCAGAGAGAAATTAGTTTTTGAATCAATTAAACAAAATCACAAAATTCAAATATTCAAATTATTCAAAAATGGCGCCAAGAACAAGCTGAAGAACACGCGCGTGTTCTTGGTTTCTCAGATTTGCATTTTCTATCCAATCTCCATGAATACGTAATCATATCATGCAATCCACATATCATTATGCTCGTCTCAACCTCACGATCATGTCTATGTACTTTAATTTCATTTAAATTAAACATACAACAAGAAATCACGAAGAGACCTCAAGAACCCTAATTTCTGCATGAAGGCTAGGATTTTTGATACACGATTCAAACAATGCAATTAATTGAGGGAAAACATTCCATGCATGATTATGAACATATGGCCAAATTATTGTGCGAGGAAATATGCATAGATTGAGAGATGACCAAGCATGTGCTTACCTCCAAGCCGTGACAGCAAGTTCAAAGTGATTTTTGATTTGGAGGTGTTACAGATGGGTGGTGAGGATCTGAACAGCTTCCCTACACCCTATGGATTGTGTTTGGATGGTTGGACTTGATTGAAATTGGCTAGATCATTTTGTGGCACCTCAGCTGCACTTTGGTTAAAACCTTGAGCAACCAGCTGGTGATTTTGTGAAATTGATGTTTCAGAAGTAATCTAAGTGTTTGATCAGCTCATATGTGATGTATGTGAGGTGTGTGAGTGATTGGTTTGATTGGAATTGCTCTCAAACTCAAAACCCGATAGTGACTTGCCTTAGAAGGCAAAATTGGAGTGAAAGAAGAGATTTTGAGGAAAGCATCTGTTAGATGGATTTGGTGTACTCAAACTGACCACAATTGAGCTCTCTTTATAGTAGAGCAAGTTTGTTTTGCAAGGAATAGTGCATGGCAGCTGGTAAGTAGGTTTGGCCAATGTTGGCAAATGAAAATCCAAGTCTCCTCTAGCCATTGACTAGAGGTTAGGGCACAAAGCTTTGGTTCCCTTGGTCTTGGATAAGTCTTGAATGATTTTAGATGAGAATGGCTCAGTCCATGCCACCTTGATGGTTCCATTGAATGCCTCATTCCAAATTTGAAGTCTTGTCCCTATTTTGGCCATTCTAGGTTCAACATGCTATTTCTTGTTCCTTGGACTTTGGAGGCTTGGCTCAGTGATTGTCCCCTTTAGATTCAATCCTCTGAGGTGTCCAAGTGGATAGGAGCAATTTAATTTGGCTGATTTTGGCAAATCGACCAAAGTTGCAAATTCTGCCTTGCCTTGACAGATTTCAGCAAGGCAACTTGGCAATGTTGTATCTCATGGTGTAGGTTGAATTTGGCAATGTTCTTGGCCATTTTGGAAAGCTCTTACATGATACAACAACTGTTTGAACAAGTTTGGTTTTGATCCCTTTTGATTCCAAGTGAAAAATCCCCCTACATTTGGCAAAAAGTGAGGCAGAATCTGACTTAGTGAAAATTTCACAAAGTGTTGGAAAAAGTGACATTTTCACTTTTTAGCCACTTTGATCACTCCATAACTCAAAATCCTTAATGAATTGGAATGACTTGTAGTTGAAGTTTTTGTAGGTGATAATGAGGGCTACAAATCCATCTTTGGATGGGAAAAAATGGCCTTGTGGTTTAGGAGTTATGGTCCTTCAAAGTTGGTGCCTTTGCCACTTTATTTTTAACTTAGAAAAATTTCTAAGTTTTATGGTTACCCCTTTTACAAGTTATCTCACTTTTCTTGATTTTTCTTGATGAATGATGATTCAAATCATACATTAACATCATTTTAGGGTTAAAAATCCATTTTGGTGAAAAATCTCAAAAAGTCAAAGTTGACTTTTGTGCACAATTGACTTTTTATCAGATGAATTCCAAACTGTGCAATTCTTCAGGAAATCATGTCCTTGACCTAAATCAAACTTGATGGACATGTTCCATGGGTGTCATGGGGTATATTGAATCATGTATTAGGGTTTGGGAGCATGTCCTGGTCAAAAGTCAAAGTTACAATTGACTTTTCCCTTAAAACCCTAATTGTGGTGCAGATGAAATTGAGACTTGTTGCTCAAACTTCTTGGATTAATCCATTGTTCCAAATGGATCAATATGGTATATTAGAGACCCTCAAATCATGTCTTGAGGTCTTGGCTCATGGTTTGTCCCAAAAGTCAACTTAGGGGTGAATTAGGTCAAGAAACCCTAATTCCTGATTTTTGATGAATGCATCCCCTGAGGCAAAATTGACTTGATGCATGGGTTCATGAGGTTCCATGAAGTATATTAGGTTATGTTTTGGATCATTTCCTTGTGCCCAGATGAAAATTTCCATCTGGAGGCCCTGGTCGACCAAAACCCTAATTTGGTGACACTGTCGATCTTGAGACTTGATCCACCTAGAAGGGAGCAGCCTTATGCTTAATCCTTGAAGTGGGAGTCCTTTTTGATCCATTGTGGATGTTTAAGAGATTAGACAAGTTGAAGATCATGTCATTTCTTGATTGATCCTTTGTCTAAGCACTCAGAGAGGGCTTGAAACCCTAATTTTGATTGCAGTGGATGCTCACCCATCTTTGGGGAGACTAATGAAGCATGATGGTTCATCCATATTGTGATGATGATTTTCACAATGATGGGAAATCTAAGTGGTCAAAATTTGGGGTATTACAGAAAGGTACAAATCTCGATATCTAATAATGGCTTTAGATGGATGTGAACAGAGACTACATTCAAGAATGTCATTGAATGCAAAAAAAGACCAGTCATCCGATAATGGCTTTGAATGAAAGGTACAAATCACGATATCTAATAATGGCTTTAGATAAAGTGAACAAAGACTCTATCTGAAAACATCAGAAAGAGGGATACATCTGGATAGGCATCAGATGGCAGAGAAACCGGACATCCAATACTGGCTTTGAATGAAAGGTATAAATCACAATATCTAATATTGGCTTTAGATAAAGTGAACAAAGACTCGGTCTGAAAAACATCACAAAGAGAGACACATCCGGATAGGCATCAGACGGTAGAGAAATCAGACATCCAATACTGGCTTTGAATGAAAGGTACAAATCACGATATCTAATAACGACTTTAGATAAAGTGAACAAAGAATCGATTTGAAAAACATCAGAAAGAGAGACACATCCGGATAGGCATCAGATGGTAGAGAAACCGGACATCCAATACTGGCTTTGAATGAAAGGTATAAATCACAATATCTAATAACGACTTTAGACAAAGTGAACAAAGACTCGATCTGAAAAACATCAGAAAGAGAGACACATCCGGATAGGCATCAGATGGTAGAGAAACTGGACATCCAATACTGGCTTTGAATGAAAGGTACAAATCACGATATCTAATAATGGCTTTAGATAAAGTGAACAAAGACTCGATCTGAAAAACATCAGAAAGAGAGACACATCCAGATAGGCATCAGATGGTAGAGAAACCGGACATCCAATACTGGCTTTGAATGAAAGGTATAAATCACAATATCTAATAACGGCTTTAGATAAAGTGAACAAAGACTCTATCTGAAAAATATTAGAAAGAGAGATACATCTGGATAGGCATCAGATGGTAGAGAAACCGGACATCCAATACTGGCTTTGAATGAAAGGTTAAAATCCCAATATCTAATAACAACTTTAGATAAATTGAACAAAGACTCGATCTGAGAAAAATCAGAAAGAGAGACACATCCGGATAGGCATCAGATGGTAGAGAAACCAGACATCCAATAATGGCTTTGAATGAGAGGTATAGATCACAATAGCTGAGAATGGCATCGAATTATATCCAGGAATGATACTGAATGCGAAGTAGAAAACTCATCCAGGAATGGCACTGAATGGACAAATAAGACTTTCAGGAATAGCACTAAAAGATATCCAAGCAAATTTGATTGCGGTTACAGAAGGTAGGCAAAACTTCCAGGAATTGTATTGGGAGAAACAAGAGGAATAAGATATCCAGGAATGGCACTGGAGATCACAAGAGACTGACATCCAGGAATGGCACTGGAGTGAGAGAATATAAAGATCCAGGAATAGCACTGGAATGAGAGAAGATAAAGATCCAGGAATAGCACTGGAATGAGGGAAGATAAAGATCCAGGAATAGCACTGGAATGAGAGAAGACCAACATCTATCAACAAGATCAGATGCGCAAGAGAGTGACAACATTCAGGAATGGCACTGAATGAAAGGACAGGTAACGTTTCGGTATGGTAAGACGTGGATAACGACACGACCTCGGGAAAAATGCAAATGAGGATGAAATACTCATGTTATGCATATGTATATGAATTATGCAGATGATATACGATCAAATGCAAATGCAAATGTCAACGACATGGCTCGACTCTCTGGGAAGACAAGACTGGAAGACTGATTCCTCAACACGGAGATCACTACCACTCTGCTTTGGACTAGAGATGCTAATGCTGAACACATCTCTGCCACACTGGTAAACTGTATCCAAATTGATGATCCTTGTAGGAAGGATAAAGCGTTGCTTGGGGATTCTTCAGGTAAACTGCCCCAGACTAGCTGATTATTGTAGATGAGTTGATCATTGCTTCAGCTTGATTGATTCTGGAAATGACCATTTCATGGCGCTCTTAGAAAGCTTTCCCCAGTCTGAGTCTTGAAAGATGATTTTTTTTGCTGTACACTGGGATTGCTTGCCCCAGTATGAGTCTTGAAACCTCTTCTGAATAAACCAAATTTGAGAAGTCGCCATTAAACCACAAATCTTGAATTGATTGTCAACAGGAAATGGAAGGAACTTGCCCCTGATTGGATCACCGACCAAGTTTCTCAAATGTTTGAAAATTCCTTAAGAAGAAAGCTAGTTTGCAAACAAAAGTATTTGTAAAAACATGGTAAATGCAAAGTTCATGCAACTTTTGAAATCAAAATCATTTTGAAAGAGGTGCAAAGTATATGGGATACTGGTCAGAACACGGTGGTTCAAGACATTAAAGTGAAAGGTAAAGCAAAAGTTGTAATGCAAAAACAAATGATCTGCAAAAAATCTTTGGGAGTCAGTTTACGCAACCTTACAGTAGTACGCTTTCAAAATAACCTTACTTCAGTTAGGTCTTTGAGGGTTATAACGTGGTCGGGTTCACGGTTTATGAAACAAGGATAAAGGCTCAAAGTATATTTGTGACCCACCCCATCTTCGTGATGTTCTCCAGCCCTATGCTCAGTTAACTCAAACTATGCACTCAAGTTCCCAAAGGTTGGAAATTGCACTGATGATAATAATGATGATGGTTCAGAAGTTAAGAGACTTTGAAATGGAGGTCACTACTTCCTTACAAAATTGTTTGCCATTGAGGACTTCTAAGATAAAGGATTTAAAGATTTCCTCCTTTGGTTGTCATACAAACTTTTCTTTCTTATTTTTTCTTCTTTCTTTTTTTTTTGTTTTTTTTTAGTGACTGCCTGGCTTAAGGATTATAGTGAATCATCATTGGCGTTTGACTTGAAAGACATCTTCGACACTTGCTTGTTGTGTGCGAAGGAACATTTGTGAACTTTGTTGAAAGGTGTCTTGAATGAAACTCTTGTATTTGAATGCACAATCAAGTTAACTGAGAACTACCCTGCCCCAGGTTAAGATTGCGGGTTTTTATTTGTAAAGAAAGAAACTCCTACTTCTAGGCTCGAAGGGGTTAAAGAGGGGTTAACTTCCTTATTTTTCCAGTGTTTAGGGATGAAACAATGCCTTACATCGTCAGCAAAGTTTTGATTTGAAAGCATACCAACGGCAATTATGAGTATACAGTATCATCATCCTTCCTCCAATCTTTGCATAATCAAAAGGAAAGTGGAAAAGAGATAAAGTATTTTGCAAAAGAAAGCGTAGAGATGTAAATAGCAAACACAAATGAATTGAATCAAAAATTGCAATGCTCATTTCATTAAACTTGAAGGTATAAACATAATTTGAAAGCAAACAGATATTACAAGATAAGGAAAGTGCAAACAACAAGAAACAAAGGCCTAGTGACTAATCAAACACAAGGATGAGCTGCCTTGTCTTTAAGAAGTAGCTGAGCCGAAGTCGATTGAGGCTTCACTTGGCATGCCCTGGGAGAGGATTGCTCTGCACATTGGGATTGTCCTTAAAGGAGAGGATTTTGTTCCTCATCAGCTCTTGTACTCTAGCCTTCAACGCAAAGCAACTTTCCAAGTTATGGCCTGCACCACCTTGATGGTATTCACAATGAAGATCAGCCATATAGCCGGCTGGAAGAGGATTTGGAGGAGGAGGCAGAGGCCTTGTGGTAATCAAACCTTGTTGAACCAAACCAGGATAAAGTTCAGTGTAAGTCATGGGAATAGGATCAAATTGACCCCTATTACGGTACTGGTTCTGTCCTGCAGCAGGACGTTGGAAAGCTTGAGTTGGTCGTGGAGCAGCAACCACGGGAGTAACAGTAGCAACGGTAGGGTGAACAACATACTGAGGTCGGGGACGAGGCCTTCTTGTTTCAACCATGACAGCGTTAGTATGATCTTCCTTTTTCTTCTGAAAGTTACCATAAGATTTCTTCACAGCATTGGAAGATTCAACAGCCTTGGAGACTTTTCCTTCTTAAGACCTTCCTCCAATCTTTGGCCAATAGTAACCAAATCAGTGAAATTGGAGGAAACACTTCCAACCATCTTCTCCCAATAGAATAGGGACAGGGTATCCATGAACATTCCGATTAACTCTTTCTCAGCCAAAGGAGGTTCAACCTGGGAAGCCAACTCTCTCCAGCGTTGAGCATACTCCTTGAAAGACTCTTTATCATTATGAGACATGTTTTGCAGTTGACGGCGATCAGGAGCCATGTCGAGGTTATACTTATACTGCTTCATGAAGGCATTTATGAGGTCTTAAAAGCTATGGATAGAGTTTTGCTCGAGACCCATGTACCATTTGAGTGATGCTCCACTCAAGCTGTCATGAAAACAGTGGATAAGCAACTTCTGATTCTTGGCATGAGCAATCATCCTGCGAAGATACATGACCAAATGAGCTCTTGGGCAAGAGTGACCCTTGTACTTCACAAAATCTGGAGTTATAGACTTAGGAGGTATAACAAGGTCTGATACTAAGAACATGTCGTCTGCATCCACATTAAAGAAATCATTACCCTCAACAGCCTTGAGTCTTTTGTCTAAAGTCTGAAACTGCTCACAGAAAACTTCAGGTTCTTCACCCTGAGCACTAGCAGCATTGTACTCATAGCGGGGATCCTCAAAGGGAGCTCGAATAGTCTGGACTATAAGTTGAGGTTCAGCAAAAACAGGAGCTTGAAACACTGGTTTAGCAGCCTGACCAATCATTGCATTAGATGCAATCGGTGGAGAGTAGTTGTGTGGCAAACCAAACTCGGGCCAAGTTGAAGGCGGCACTTGAACCGGTGGAGGATCAACGCTTAAAACTTCCTGGATGACAGTCCTTTGGGGTTGCTCTCCCCTAGCAATCAAAACTTGAAGCATCTCAGTGAGTTTAGTCATACTTGATTTGAGGTCATCGATCTCTATTCGGACCTCAACATTATGTATCTCTTGCTCTGACATCTTGCGTCTGTAGTTAGCTCTAGTCCGGTATCGGTGTCGAGGAATCATCTTGACGACTCACAGGTGATAATGGAAGATAGAGACAACTGGAGATGAGTAACTGGACAGACAGACGCATGCAATGAATCATGCAAAGTTGCAAATGATATGCAATGCGATGCAAACAGGATGTAAAACACATGCAACAGGATCAAAGGTTTGAGATCACAGCATGGAGTCTGGGTAAAGCACCAACCACAGGGTGTGTACTAGGGTTTATCAACTGTAGAACATGGTTCTAAAAGTTCCCAGAGTCTACGTAAATCCTTCAAATATTATCGGCCTACGTGACTACTCACGTGGGTTAATAATATTCTCAAGATAAACTTGTCTGAGTGTAGTATCGCGTATCAACCATTTGGGACTACTCCCTCATAGCCATCGCACTACGTCCTAAAAAAAGGCTAAGTGGGGTGAAGGTAACTACGGTCCTCAGAATCCCTGGCTCCCAATTGAAAAAGTAATATCAATGTGACTGCTCACATCAGACATCAACAATCCCATAGGGCCTCATCTGAGTGTGGTCATCATATGCCATAAATTGTTAGGACTACTCCCAACAACCGACTATTGATTACACCACAATCCTATCATAAGTGCTCTCAAGTTCGGGTTAGGACTTATCACACCACTCAAAGTAGCGACCCTGCACACAGAAAAACTCAAGCAAAACAGGTATATATACAGATGTCTCTCCCGGGATTTTCATCCAAGTACAAACGCAAAAGTGGCACCGAAATAGAGTCGCCAGCAATGTGTATTTATCCCAAGAGAGGGAAAGGAAACACTGCGTAAACCTGAGGGAAAGGAAAGAGCATGGTCTTGCGACCAAGAGAAATGGGTTCGGGACTCGGTTGCGCGCGAGGAAGGTATTAGCACCCCCACGCGTCCATCGTACCCGATGGGATCCACGCTTGCTTGTCTCGATCAAAGGGTGTAGGAAAAGATACTGGAAAAAGAACTGGAAAAGGAATGGAAAGAGAAAGAGGAACAAATGTAGGGAAAATAAAAGAAGTGCTCGAATGGGCCCTACCCCACTGCCTACGTATCTCATCGGGAACATGAGAATCAGAGCGACGTAGTTCCCCTCACTAGGGATGGATTGTTTGTGTTTTTTTAGGGAACGGCTAACGTTCTAGCTCAGGTGTTGCAGGCTCGCTGGTCCGAGTGCGTTACCATCTTGCAAGAGAACGAGAAGAAGCACGTTCGTACGTTGAGAATGAGTGAGATGAGAACAGAATTCCCGAAGGAAAGACATTATTATTTGTTTTTGCCTTTTAAGAAAGAAATGTTTTGATTATTTTATGTTTTGTAACACGTATTGTATTTAAGTCCCTCATGTAGGATCGAATGCCTCGCATATCGACCCAAAACGGGACGCATGCTAAACATTCCAAGAAAGTGAGAGAAGACCCCACACTTCCTTGTTCTCACATGAAAGGCCTAAATACAATAGGTGTTATGCCTTTATTAAGTGTTTTTTACTCTTGTTTTAAGATGAGAAGAGGTGACTCAAAAAGAGGATCAAAGGTGAAAACTAAGAGGAGACTAAGACACACCCTAGTGTTAGCATGCTTGGAGATCCTATGGTTAATGTGGTTCAACAAACCTAATTCTAGAAGAAAGGAGAAGAAGAGCAAAAGAAACAACTTACTTCCAAAAAGGAAGTTAAGTTGATCTTAAGGAGGGATGAAGAAGAAGTTATTCAACGAAAGCATGTAAATGCTCATCAAACACAAATTGGATTATTTAAAAGAGATAAGAGAGTGTAAGAGAAAGAAATGTATGTAGAAGCATATCCACACACTTACTTACCTTTAGCACCTACATGAAAATGTTAGTTCAAAACAATTTACAAGTAGTGCAATACGAAAAGGAATAACAATTGGTAAACAAACAAATTAAGAGCTAAAGGATAAAGCTCCTAAGAGATGAAACTCAATTAAGATCAGAATATATGCTTTAAGGGTGTTCCCTAAGGTTGAGATACCAAACACAAAAGAATTATGCACAAACAAAGTACTAATCATCAAAGAAATGAATCATGGAAGATATAGAGGAAGAATGAGTGAACATGTAAAGTGATCATGCAATTATGCTTCAAATAAAATCAAATTCAGAATGTGGATGACCTAAACATGTGCCTAAACATGATATACAAATGTCATATAAGGCATACAATCAAGCATTCAACCATTAAGAATGATAAGGATGAGAATTGAGAAGATGTGAACATTAATTTAACATGGAAAGAAAACATTCATGGCATAAGTCAAACCTATAAAAGTTCAATATGAAACTCAAGTATCAAGGTCAGAGGTGATATGACATGTTAGGATGAGGATAAGATTCACAAATCAATCACATTCAAACAATTACAAGTCATTTAGAAGCTAGAAGAAAAAGAAACATGCATTTGGATGAAACATGTTCAAGTATGCAAAGTGAAACATAAATGGCATGTGGAATGAATGAAACACTTTAAACTCAGAGGCATACATCATATGAAATGCAAATGAATAGTATGACATGGCATAAACAAACCAATTACAATTCAAGTTGGAACTTAAATGCAAAAGAAAGAAGAAATAGGTCAAAAGGAAACATGTAAAACAAGTATTGAATATGTACACCAAAGACATCAACTTCAAACCAATGACCTATAATTTCAATCAACAGACCTATAATGATCTAAACATGGCTCAAGAAGTCAAGAAGAGTGATCTCATACAATGGCACAAGTGCCTTACCAAGCAAGTAACCAAACATGTCAAAGAAGTTCACAAAAAGGGACATCAAACAAGGGTCATCAAACAAATGCCAAACATGATTTAAAAAATAATCAAATTTGGTCTCAAAAGACCTCAACCAGAGGAAAATATCATACCAAAAACTCATACAAAAATTCAGAAAGAAAGGACCTCAAACAATCAAGCAATAGTCACTTATAGGTTTCACATGATCATGCACAAATAAATAGCTCAAAGAGGATGCAAATATGATTTTAAAAATAGGAAAAAAATGTTTTTGAATGCTTCAAATTGTCCTCTGAAATATGCAAAAAGAATGGGGATTAAACTATGTACCAATAATGAGAAACAAAATCAGCAATGTAAGGTGTTCACAAATGAAACATCTCAAAAAGAAATTCAAGCAACAATTAATTCAGAGGCAAAAAATAATAGAAAAATAAAAAATAAAATTTGTAAAAAATTTATGAAACTATAAGGATGGTTCATGAATTTTATTATGATTTTTAGAAGTCATTCACTATTTTTAAAAATCAAAATTCAAACAGATATGAAAAAGAAATTAAAAGAATAAAAGAAATGGGGAGGGGTGTATTCATAGTAACTTTCACGTTCAAAAATCACAATGGGCTCAAAGTGGGGGTGCAAACATCAAATAGAGTCCAAGTCCAATAACGTGTAGTTGTGTGTGACGCGTGTACACGTGGTCCACATACTGATGCAATCCTAATCATTCATCTAAGTCAACCCACACCAATCATTAAAATATGCGTATCCAACAGTCCATGATGAAGGCACATGATAGTTCCCTTACACGCACACATACACAATCATCAAAATTCAAGAAGAATAACACGTGAGGTGCACAATTTTCATTAATGTGTTGGCAATGTGATGGACATTAGATCAATCATACGATCAAGATCAATAAAACCAATGCAATCATGTGGACATCAATGCAGGCACAAATTAACTATCATACAATCACACGCATGCAACCACTTCATTAATGCGCTGGCATAGTATTTACCACACGATGAAAACAAATCAACTGCCATGTTTAAAACTCAGAAACCCTAACCATTTAAAACCACCGGCCGGAGAAAGACCTCCGGTCATCTTCTCCGGCAAGCCACCACCACCTGTAAATCCCAAAATCTCCAAAAATGAATAAACATGATATCAAAATGAAGCTGGCGTTGCATACATCATGAATCCATCATTATTTTTCACATAACAAGCATGTACATAGAGAATAGAGGAGATTAACATATGCCCTAGGTTTTGAAACTATGCCTCTAAGAGGCCTATCAACTAGCCGGAGTTAACAGAGCTCCTAATGAGCTAGAAACAAGCTTCAAAACAATCTAAATGAGCAGAATAAGGCGAAGAATATTTGAGCCTGAAACTTGTATATCTTGGAACAGTTGAGAAAACCAGAGATATCCAATTGATCTTCACCTTTGGAACTTCAATCTAAGCAAAATAAATGATGTAGAATCTTGGAATGGAAAACAGATAGAAAATCAAAATGTTGCTGAAATTTCACTTGGAGAAGGATATTGATTCAATGTATCTTCACTTCAATGCCAAGCAATGATGATGATGAGTGATGGTGAATTCGTGTAAACTCAGAGAGAATAGAGAGAAATTGAGAGAGAAAGTTTGAAGTGTTTGAGAGGGAGAGTGAAAAAATGAGAGTTGAAAATGAAAAATGAGTGAAATGTGGTTTTATATGTTGAGTTTAGTGACTTAACTCATGGTTAACTGAATCACTGAGTAGAGTTAACTAAGATGCCTCTAACTAACTGAGTCAAGTTAGTTAGGGCGAGCTAGCTTGGCTGTGTTATGGTGAGGTGAAGGCTTATGGTGTTATGGTGAGGATGAAGAGAAAGAATGGTGATGATGGCACGGCTGGTGGCAATGTGAAATCAGTGGTGCAGAGGAAACTTGCTCAACAAGCTTAGTTCATTTCCTCTTTGGTGTATCATGGAGAGTATGGTGTGGTGTATGTGAAATGTGTTTGGTCTAATGAGGCAATGGTTGTGGGGAAAGGTGTGCGTGCTAGCATGATGAAACAACAACAAACATGACATAACATTCTATTTTCTGCAGCCACCATCAATGCAAGTTTGTGGAGAAATTTCTTCATGTGTAGTGGATGAAATCATGAGCTCTAAGTGTCAAATGAAAGATAGAACATCATAGAGCATGATTGATGTTGGTTTTGGATTGAATTAAAGCTTGGAAAAGGATGAAAAATAGCTTGGAACACAATGGTTTGGAACTGGTTTATGGGCGAGGCATGTGGTGTCATGGCAAGGCAACATGGCGCATGGATTTTCAGCATGGTCATACCAACTTGGAACCAACATATCTCCATCATAATTTGATCAAATCAAAATTTGTCCAATACCAACATTGAAGAGGGCATGGCAAGGAACAACTTTGATGTTGAAAATTCTTTCATTTGAAGCTTTTATAATTGAGAAAAATGGGTGAACATTTGGCACACCAAGTGTTTGTAAAAAATATGGCGCGTGGGCCTGGGCATTCTTGGTCATGACTTGATTTTGGACCTACTTTTCCCAAACTTTGATCAATCATATCTCACTCAATATTGATCCAATGGAGATGTTCTTTATATGGATTTGAAGCTTAGAACATGAACTTTAATTGGCTCAACTTGGGCCTAAGGTTTTAAGCTTTTATCTTGGAGAAATAGGGCCTCAAAGTAGGGTGCAAAATGGTCCAAACTTACTATTTTTGGCAACCCTAAAGTTTCCATTTTTGGCAGTTTTGTGATTTCTTGATTTTTCATTATTCCTCCATCATTTCTTCATCAAATTTTGTCCATTGAACATATGTAACATGAATTTTATGAATTTGACCTTAGAAGGTCAAGAGTTGACTTTTTTCACTGCACAATTGATTTTTTCCCCAATTTCTTGATTATCAAGCAACTGATCAATTGAGACCCTTCTGAAACCAATTGATGAGCAATTTTCCATCCATATACACTTAAGAACATAAAGAATACCATGAGATCAAGTTTTGTCCAAAAAATCAGAGATAAACTGATTTTAGGTCAAACCCTAATTTTGGCACCCTCTGGTTAGGAGGAAATATCACATCCTCCAAATCCAAATTCCTCTTAATATGATGTGTATTCTCTCAAACAATGATGAGATATGCCATTTGGAGATGATAAAAACTCAAAGAGCTTGCCCATTAGGGGGCCAGACCCCAATTTTTGACTGCCTTGTGTAGGAAATCATGCAATGCCCAATCTTCTTGATGAATTCTCCTCTTCCCATGCCCTGTGGATCAAGTAGGGATGACATATGGCTTAAGAAACCCTTGAGACTTGTGAGAAACACTTGGCTCTTATTCTTTAGCTTTGGATGATCAACACCTTAGAGAATCACCTGATCACATGCCCTTATGCAAGATGCAATGCTAAATGCTTGATGTTTTGTTTTTCTATACTTGAATGCAATGCAATGAAATGAAAGCACATGCTAAATGATATGAAGAAATGAGAGGGCAAATTTTGGGGTATTACAACAGATATAAATATACAAATGTACAAGCAAGAAAACATATAAATAACACAAATACAAACAAGATAGGCTTAACCCTCTTAGGGGAGGACCAGCAATAGGTCTAACTCTTCCCCAGTGAAGTTGCCATTTCTGTTGCGGTGAAAATCGGATAACAAGCCATTAATTAACTTGCATCACATTTATTTTACAACCGACTTTGATTTATTCAAAGGAAAAGTTCAAGATCGCTAGAAAAACCTAAAGGGAAGAGATCTAAGGTTCGGGGGTTGGTTACGCCTAGGGAAGGTATTAGCACCCTAAACGTCCGTAGTACTCTACGGGAGCCTCTTGCTAATGGTTATGTTAGGTTTGCTAAAGGTTGAAACCCTAGGGGTTAGTATCTAAGTACTCGACAAAGCATCGCACTTTGCACCTACGTATCCTCGGGAATAGAATCAGAGTAAGCGTAGTTCTACTCAATAAGGGGTGAAGAACACTTGACTATGGTCAAGGTTCCAAGGGAAAGTAGGGTGAGAAGCTTGAAAGTAAAGCCAGTAAGGATTAATCGGTTAGGAGAAAGAGATTAATGGCTATCTCTTGTGAAAGGATTGTGAAGGGTTAGACCGTCTTAAAGGAGAAGAGATTAATAGCTATCTCTTGTGAAATGGTTTGAGGTTAACAGGGTATTTGAGCTATCTATGACATGAAGTCAATAGAGAGACTTTCCTTTAGAGTGGGGGGAAATAACATCTTATAAATAAGAGTTACAAAGAGTTAAAGTATATGAAATATATTGAGTTCAACAGAACAGTAAGCAAATAATCATGAAATGTACTTAAAAAATGAACATAGCAAACAGTGAGTGAGTGATCAGAAGTGAGCATAAATGTGGACATAGCAAGTGGTAAGCAAGTGATCATAAAGTGTAGCATAAATATGAACATAGAAAATAGTGAGCATTTAACCATAAGTGTAGACATATCAGACAGTGAGTGCAAGTGGTCATGCAGTGAACATATAAGGCAGAGAAGCATTCACAATTGGAACCAAAGCATTTGAAAACATGTTGTTCATTGACAGATAGCAAAACAACACGAACTTGCATGGCAAGAGTTATGATAAAGTCAGAGACAGAACTTCACAAACCAAATACATTCATATAAGAATCAATTCATAAATAGTAGTTACGCAAGCATGGCAATCATGGCATAGAAAGCAAACAAAAACAAAGGAATTAACTCATGGCATGAAAAGCAACAGGAGCAAAGAATTAACTCATAGCATGAAGAGCAACAGGAGAAAAAGCAAATGACATTCTCATGGCAGGAGTTTCATGAATCACAACATATTTAAAAAACAGTAACACATTTTGAAACCAGTGAGCACATGATTACATTAGGCATAGCAGAAAAAAAGACATTCTCACAGTTGAAGACAAATATATTGGAATCAAGCAACTTAACAAACAGATACCAGCCAAACCAAGACAATAGTCCGGAAGCAATGTTGAAACCAACTTTATAAATCAGCATGCTTAAGGAAATGCATCTAACATTCAAGAACATAATTTAACATTCAAGAACACAATTGATAAGAAATAAATAAGAAAGCAGGATTTATATTGTTTTGTAATTATTAAAAGGCATAGAAAAGAAAAGGAAATAAAGCAGTTAAAAAACAACAAAGTAAAAAAGGAAAAGGAGGGCACAGTAGAGAGTGGCTTGTGCCACTTATCCCCTTAGAGGGAGGGTGGCTTGCGCCACATTGCCATGGAGTGGCTGGCGCCACATATGCATTTTTCCTTTCCTTTTTTTTTTATATTTTTTTGGTGTGAGGTGTATTAAATTAATATTATTAAGTGATGAGTGGTGATTAAATATTAATAAATCTAAGTGGCGGGAGCCACCAAACTAAACATGGCGAGCGCCACCCAGTTCCTCATTCATTCATTTATTTCACAAACATGAACAAAACCAGACGAATTCGAACACGATTAAATCACACAGAATGAAGACCAACATGAGGATTTTTTACAGCAACACGATAATCAAACAGAAAGCATATGATAGCATGATATTCAAACATGAAGCAAAATAACCATAAAAAAAACCAGACAGTAATGGAACGAAAATGATAACAGCATCTTGCAGGTGGTGTCAGGATGAATGCCAAGACAAGCAAATCTGCAGAATCAATTTTATTGAGGCAAACCGTTGAGAGCTCAAAAAGGGAATTGTCTTTGGAGAGTTCAAAATAGTTTTGTGTCGAGGATTGAATGGTTTTGTGAACGGATGGATTTCAAATAATGTTGAGTTCTTCCTTTCCAATTTGGCATATTTCCATTGGTTGATGCTTGGGTTGAAAAGTCAACATATTCATTCTTGATTCCTATTGGCCACTTGGCAATGAAAATAATTCTGATAATTTGTAACACCTTCTCTCCTTTCTTTTTGGTCACGATGGGTTATGAAACATAGGCTTAGGAAATAAAATGGTCTTGCATAAGCAAAGGTGATTAGGAAAAATAAATAATAATGGATTTGGCAATGATTAGGATTAAATGAGGTTTAGGAGAATTAAATTAAAAAATTGGAATAAAGTTGGTAAAATGAAAAGGTTAGTGAAATAGGTTTAGAAAATGAAGGTGACAAATGAGGGTAGATAAAGTGAGTAGAAATTTGGTCATGGTGGGGTTAGGGTTAGGGAGACATCTCCCAGGGACTTGCTTGATTCACTGCTCCAAAAACCTTGATCAATTCCTCCTTGAACCTCCTTAAGATAACCTAATAAAAGAAACCAACACGAACAAAAACCTGATAAAAAAGGTTAGTCATGCAGCATGATTGCCCTATTATGACATGCAAGAGATCAATGGATCTAAGGGAAAAATTTGGGGTACAACAACCCCCAAGAAGAATGTCGGGTCCAACACCACCCTGGGCAACTAGCACAAGGATATCATCATCATAAACATCTTCATTCGGCCCCGGTATCATTGGGGAAAGTAGTGTTACAGAGCTAGCCACCATCCGGTATCGAATTACTGATAATCCGAGAGATAAATCACGACTCAGGTCCAGCAGCCCTAAGAAGGTACGACAATACCAAAGTACAGGTCACCAGCAAGAAGACAGCTACTCGGTGTCACCAAAAATGGACGGGGCATGCGGCGCGACCTTAAAAACAACTTACAAAGATGGGTCGGATGAACTATCCTCAGACACACCGCGAGCCAAAGGCCCAGATCTCCAGAACTAGCCAAGCACCAAGCCAATTAGATACCACATTTAAAGGAAGCACCCGATATATTCTTGTGTCCAGTCGAAAGATTTAATTGATGTATTTGTATATTAACTATATAAAAATGATATATATATATATATATATATATATATATATATGTGTGTGTGTGTGTGTGTGTGTGTGTGTGTGTGTGTGTGTGTGTGTGTGTTATTACACTCTTGTTATTTTTCTCTCTGTCTTATCCCTTCCTTTAGGGCACCAAAATGCAAATTTACATTGCAGCAAACCATGAAACGACCAATACAGTTGATGCTCATCCATGGAACTCAGGGGTGAAGGTGTGAGAAAGACACAAGAAAGGGGGGTTTGAATTGTGAATTTACTCTTCTAAATACTTTTCGCATTTTTTAAAGAGACGCTCAAGAACCTTCAAGGTTCGTTGAGAGATTCTGATCTCTTAACTATGGAGCATGAGAACCTTATAGGTTCTGATAATGAGATACGATACTCAGAACTTGTAGTGCGGAAGCTTATCAGAGATAGGCTGCAAGATTCTGACTTTGCTTAATATGAGGTTCTGATATTCAATGCAGAAACATAAATAGAGATACTAAGCAAGAGAGTAAAGGACACACGATATATCCTGGTTCACCACGCGGGCTAATCCAGTCCACCCTCCTTAGGTGATTTCGCCTTGAACACAAGGACTTAATCCACTATAACCAAATCATGATTACACTTGCACAGGCCACGCCGGTGACTAACAATTTGCACAGCCGCACTGTGACTAACAACCCAATGAACCGTTTAGGGATCCAACAGGATATAACGTTCATTGACCGAGCAGACCCACTGCTGGGATTTCACAGCTAGCCGTTCAGGGATTCATCACAATGAATATAACGCTACTGACCATATTTCAGGATTTTCCACAATGACACCCAGCCATTGTCATCTCAAGTATATAAATACCACGTGATCTACTCAAGGGTCTCAACTCACAGCTGAACCGTTCAGGGATCCATTCTGGATATAACGTTCACTGGAGGAGTCTCAATTCATTTAGTTGAATTGACAAACTGGAGATTACAAATTGTGCTTCTTAATAAGCAAGTTTCTCCTAAGTTTAAGTACAAAGAACACATAAGTGTTCAAGCAAGATTTGAGCAATAGCTCCTTGCTTTCCTAAGAAACTACAAAGATGTATTTAGATATTACAATTGTTGACATCTTGTAGATCTTCTTCTTCTTCGTCTTCTTGGTTGAGCAAGCTTTGAGCAGCAACTCCTTGCTTCAGATCTCCAATGTAGTCCTGACGAGAAGGTAGGTTGATGACTTGACAAATCTTCAATGTTGTCTTCTTCATCAACAACTTCTGTTCTTAATTGTTGTTGTTGTGTTGATTTGTCTTCTTGAGTTTCAACAACAATTGCCATTAGTGAAATAATGATAGCTTTTGAATATTCTGAGTGTTACAACGAGAACTCATCGTTGTGGCTATCTTCACAATGACTTGGTCAATTTTGTAGATGAACATTCAGTTCGTGATTCTACAAGTGATCGACACATCAGAAGCAAAAACTTTTTCCATTAAATAGCTAGTAGAAATATAGCCGTTTGAGAATACTTTTGGCTGTTTGAAAAAGAGACGTTGTGATATAATGAGTTGTACTGACACATCTCCTTTTTGCAGAGGGAGAAGTGACCGAACATCTTTTCTTGGGCAGTGTGTACATTTAACTCACAACGGTAATATTTAGACTTCAAAACTTCAGTTGCTTCTGATGTTAATTTGATGAAGCATGAGTAGAGTCTTCTTAGCAGAATATCTGATGCTTCAAGTCTTTAGACGATTGAAGAAGTCTATTAGGAATCAGTCTTCAGAACTTCAGCACTTGGTCTTTAAGAACGTTATTCTTTTCTGCTTCAAGTCTTCCGAATCTTCAGAACCTGTCTTCAGAGTCTTCAGAACTTGATATTTGAAACCTTGATCTTCAGAACTCATAAGTCTTCAGATTCTTTCTGCACTTGGTCTTCAGCACCTTCAGCGATCATAACTTCAAGTCATAGGAGTCTTCCGCACTTTAATTCTTTCAGAGTGTACTTCTTCAGAAGCTTCGCTATCTTCAGAATCTCAATCACTTTCAGAGAGCATCCACAAGAGCATTGCAACAACAATCTTGGCATCCTTGGATCTAGCTGATCATGACTAGATAAAGAAGCGTTCTTGCTTCTCGCGACTTTAGTCACACATAGTAACTTTACATATGTATATATTCAATCATAGTACATCTAGCTGGTGCATGTTGGTTCTGATGTTTTTAGTTCTTATGATCTGCACACAACACACGTTAGACCATAAAATTTTTGTTTCACAAATACTTATTGTTATCATCAAAACATAGATTGACTTGTAGAGACAATTCTTTCTCTCACAATCTCCCCCTTTTTGATGATGACAAAACCAAGTATTTTGATTGAACATTTAATACAAGGTAATCACCAAAGCAAACAAATTCAGAGTTTGGAACAACAGCTCCCCCTGAATGAGCTATCCTCAAAGCTTCATCTGTGATCATCTAGGATTTTATGTAATCCAAAGATATACAGAGTAATAACTTGAGTTGTCAGAACAGGAATAGAAAATAGTTACTTTCTCTATCTTTTCTTTAGGAAAACGTAGAGTCTTTAGCATCTAGACTAGTTCATTAGAACTTTCATCTTCAGATCTCAGTTTTCTTTGTTGTCGTATCAGAGCTTATTATCTTCAGAGACATCTGAAGCATTTCTACTTTTCAGCAGATTCCATTAAGCATAAGATCAGAACAGTTCTTGACTGATAGTCATAGCCTTGCTATCTATCAGAGACAGACACTTTCTTTAAAGGAAACTCCCCCTGAGTTTCAGACTATATGAAGATTTTTGATTTTATATTTCCATCTTCTGGGTAGTCTCCTCCTAATTACCATAAGTCATATATTGAGATCTTCATAATCGAGATTCAGAGTTGTAAGATTTTAATCACCAATGTGGAGCATGACTTTTCAGAGTTTGACATTTGACCATAGGTTCTTATCTTGTTATTGTCATAGCTTAGTGGTTTATCAAAGCTTGATTTCTGATCAGATACCGATTTCAGGTTAATTTATGTGATCGATCAACGCTTAATTTTGAATCTGGTACACCTTGTTTTGTGCTGACTGAAGAAGTTCTTTTGAATTGAAGAATAGTTCCTTGATGTGCAGGGAATGGATACCAATGAAGGAATTTGACAATAATTCACAGCTTTGTTCTGATTGATGAGTCTAATACTAGTCTTTGTGTACTGAGTCTGATTACCAATTATTGATTTAGTCTAATACTAAATCATTTTCATTTCAAATGGTTCCTGGTAAAAATCAGAACGACTTCTTTCTTGGATCTTCAATTCAGATCTTCAGACAGCTCTTGGCTTCTGATTTGCACAGTTCCTCTGAGTAAGCATCTTGAGAATGCTTGACTGCTTTCAGAGTTTTCTTACCGCTTCTGATTCTTAGACAGCTTCTATTATATGATCGGAGTTCTTCATTCTTAGCTTGTTCCTGTCTTTAGAATGCCTAGTGAACTTGTTTAGAGTTCCTCGGATAACATCAAACAACAAACGTTAGTAGTAACGCATTTTTATGTGAGTACTTTATTTGAGTTCTGCATTCTTTCAGATTTCCTTCTCTAAATCAAAATCATTTAATTTCTCCCTCTTTTTGACATCATCAAAAAGTGTCAGGGCATATGAGCAGTTAAGCATATATCTTTCAATCAATCAAGTATATGAATGATACCAATTGAAGGTAATAAAAGCCAATTGAAGGTCATGAAACTAGTGTTCATGTATTTTAAAAGCAATTAGGTTCATTTTACTAGTTTTTCGTTATGGCATAATTAATCTGAAGGACAATTATAAATAACCAACAAGGAGCTCATTAAAAAGATTAACTGCATTTAAACATAGAAGTTCATAGATTGCATTAGAGAAAGACTTAAACAAAAACACATAGATTAAATATAGATTGTATTACGGACGAATTTCATCAAGTCTAGACTAGACGAAAACTGGTTCTTATAAGAGAAAACTTTTAGAGTCACGTATTTCCGTGTTATGAAGTTTTGAGATATTCCTCAATAGTTTATCAGTCGAACAGCTGTATGCGTATTTCAAGAGAATTGAACGGCTGAGAAATTTCTAGTAAGAAATAAGGGAGTAGCCTTTTGTATGCAATTTCCTAGATGGGATAAATTTATGAGTTTCTTTTAATTTAGCCATTATGATTTCTAATACTGATTGAATTATCTAAAAGACTCTATGAGAAAGAGTGAAGGAGTTAGGTTCTAAAATTTTCATATGAGACTAATAAAGCATTTTCATTAATTCAAGGGTGATTGTACATTAAACACAAAATATTGAAGACTGTAATTTTCAAAACATAGCAACTGTTAGAAGATCATCACAACTTTAATCATCAGAATCCTCAACACTGTCCATATTTTCACAACTGATTTCAACAGGAGAAGTACCAGGTTGAAGCCTGACAATTAAATCCCATGCCTTTTCTTGTAGAAGTATTTCCGATATTATTCTTCCATACGGGATGAAGGTCTGCACTTTGTTTCTAGAGACTTTGATAGAATGTTTCATATGGTTAAAAATGGTTTTAGGGAGATCTATTGTAACACGATGTGTTAGAAGAAAGATGAGGATTCTTTCGTTGTGCGTTAAGGTGTTCTCAGGAGCCATACGAGGACGAAGGTTGGTCAAGGAAAATTTGAACCATGTTTTTGGAAAAGGGAGAAGCCTCTCATGGTTGTTTGGTTCGTAAGGGACTGAGTCGTCAAATAAAATTTTGCACTAATCCACCAAGCTTAGATTCAATTGATAGTCATCAATCGTGGCTCCGGAGGAGACACATCCAGTGATTTTCTCTATCGAGGAGACAGAGACAGTAATGGGTTGAAGGTAGACTTCTGACCAGATGGTTTTTCCATCGTTGCTAATTCTAGCATATTTCCAGAACTCTTTGACAAGGTTTGGATAGACGGGACCATATAGGAGAGCGTAATAGCCCTGCCAAGACTAGGCGTGCATGCTTCTGAGTATCTCCAAACCATTGTCTCCGGGATGGGCAAGGTTGAGTTTCTTCTCAGGAATAAGGTGTAGATTTTCTTTGTTTCCAAGGAAGGTTGGTCCATTCCTTAGAGAGTTCATTATTCTAGTGAGGGGATAGTATTAAGAAAGTAAGGATGGATTAGAGTGTAGTTCTGAGGAGAGAGACAATCCTAGTATTTATGGACGGGTTAGGATGAACGATCTTAGTGTAACGGATCTGATTTACTATTTTCTAGATATGTTATGATTAGTTTAGCATAAAAACGGATGTAATCGTGTGTGAGAAGGAATAGGAGTAGTTACTTCTTTATTGGGAAGAGTAAAAAGTTAGTAACTGCTTTGCATTCATTTATCATAAGATTTGATATATTAATGATGATTTTGTGAGCCGCGAAAAAGTTTTAATGATAGTGACAAGACTTTTTTTTAACTTTGGTAAACTGATTGTATTCAGAGAGACCCCTTTTTAGTACGACTTTGTGAACTGGAATTAACAGAACAATAGCAGAAATAACTATTTCGACGGAAAAGAGATTTGAGCTAGTTACAAAATTCAGACATAATTTGAATAGTTTCCTAGCTACAAAAGGATTCATAATTAATCTTCAACAAGCAGTTTTCTGGAAGGATATCAGACCCATCTTCCTCAATTCTTCCTTTGATCATATCAACGATCCCATCCCTGAAGAAAATCTCGGACAAAACTCTTTCATAAGGGACGTAGGACTTTGCGAGATTTCTGGATTCAGAGATAGTCTTCCAGAGACAGTTGAAGATGGTGTATGGTAAATTTATTTGAAAATCATTTAAAAGAAGGTAAATAAACTCATGGTCATGAAATCTGATTTTGTCAGTACTTTCTTCTCTGGGAAGAAAATTTGTCAGCATGAGTTTGTACCAAGCTTTGGGAATAGGTAAAATATTTTCGGGATTGTAAGGAATGTATCTGGAGGTTAGATCATGAAGGGAGGCAAAAATTTTAGCAAGAAAGAATTTGTGTAAGTCAAAATTAACATGAATTCCAACATCCTCAAATCCAGTTGCAAGGATCACTGAGAATAGGTTGATGACAATTGGGATTTCAAGAACATAGGAAGTGATGCATTTGCTTTCAATATCAAGATCAGCATGTTTCGAGAAATCTTTGACCAGGTTTACATAGATAGGCTTTTCTAGCATCATGGAGTACCTAGTCCACTATTGAGTATATAAAATATCTGCTATACTACAAGCAGTGCCTCTTGAGAGTGAAGGAGTAATGAATGAGAACCGTTTCTCAGGAATGAGTTCAAGAAGATTTGGATTACCGAGAAATATTAGTGGAGTCATGATAATGGATGGATGAAGAGGCTTAGAACTTTAGGGTTTTGAGTATAAGATGTATGAAGGGGAGACGTGATTTTATAGAATAAGTAGGTAGAATTATGCCTAGTCTAGGGAAGATATAGGTTAGTGCAAAAGATTTTGATGAGATTTTATTTACCTATCAGAGATATGTTGTGTTTTCAAAAGATTCGCTTTTATTATGGTGTTCCTTTGTGTGTAGATTTTGTTAAAGGATTTTCTTTTATCTAGCAATTTCTTACAACTAAGTTTTAACAGATATTCTTTTAGTGGAATAATTTTCCTAAAGAGGTATGTAATGAGTCCTAAACATTTAACTAGTCATGATAATTTATAAAAGTATTTTATGGGTTTACAGATTATACACTACAAGAAATTTTCCATATACCAACGGACACCTTTAGTAACTGTAAAATAAGTGTTGGTATAGATAGCATTTAGAAACTAAAATTACAAGCTAACCGTTGGTATAGGATCTCAAATAAAAGGCGCTAAATTTAAATAAAAGGTGCTCAATTTTCACCAAATATGACTAATTTCTTTTTATAATAACAAATAAAAAATTTAAACAAAATAAAATTTTATAACACTTCGATCTCTCAATGGCTCAAAAATTTTCTCCAAAAACCCTCGTTCTCAACATTTCTCTTCACACAAAAACCCTTCAATCGCTCAATCTTCCTCTTCTGATTAACTATCGCTATCACTATAATCCCTATTCTTTCTTCGCTTCTGATCTTACTATTCTTCTTATTCTGATCTTACTCTTCTTCTTATTCTGATTCGGATTCACCATGGTTTCGCAATTTATTAGAAGAACTTTTGCTTCTCTTCCTCAAATATGGATTATACGATTCACTACCATGTTGATGCAGATTTAGATTTTTCTTTCGGTTTAACCTCCTCCTTATTGGGTTTTCCATCATATTTATCAAAAATCTCTTCACTTTTGTAAACATCCTCAACATCTTCGTTCTCGCGTCACGGAGGACTCAGGGTAACATTCCAAAACAGTGCTTCAGCGACTTTCTCACCTTTTTCCTCTTCAACCTTCTATATTCTTTGTAATCCATCCCTTCAATTCATCATCGAATTTAGACTCTGAGCGCTTAAAATCGTTGCGGTCGTGGTTCAGATAGGAGCCGCTGCGGTCTCCAAGTTTCTTTGAAAGAGCGTTGATGTTTGGATTTCTATTATCATGTCTAAGCTTTTGGTTTTTGGGTGAAATTGAATAGCGGCGGTCTGTGTGATTGTTGTATGAATCGTAGCTAGGGCTATGACAGTAACTGTGAAGATCTTTGGAGACATCGGCGTTATGAGTGCAACGATCTTCAATTTTTCGTTTGGCATGCTCTCGGGGATCCTCGAACAAGTTTGTTTTTAATTACTTTGAATTGATGCGTGCTTTCATTATATTATATCTACCTAAACGACACTGCATTTTTGTTAGCTTGTTCTACTCGATTCTATTCTAGCTACCCTGGTGGTTTGGAAGCTTATTATTCTTTTGATGGCTTCGCACCATCCGTGTAAGTCGCAATTATTCTTTTTAACATTGCGCATTTGAATTATATTTATATATGTTTTTGTATTATATACTGGTGCTATTGAATTTGAATTTTGGATATGTGCATAATTTGAATTTTGGATATGTGCATGTATGTCCGTGGAATGTTGGATAATATGTAAGACTGTTTAGTAATGATTTTGCATGTTCCAACTAGTGAGACGTTGGAATTTGGTGATGAGAGCTTCAATAAATATGAGGAAGCAGCTGTGGAGAGGTGTGCTTGGATCACTCCTAAAACTTATTTGTTCGACCCCTTCCTTCAATTTCCCTAAATTCTTAAGAAGGCATGCTCTAGTAATTTTACAAAATCATAGGCTGGGGAATATTTATGTTTTTAATTTTGTAGGATTTACTTTTGTTCATGAAACTTTTGGAGGCTGAATTGCTTTCACGAATATGGCTGTTGTAGTTTAATTTTAACCGTTTGGTCTCATGAAATGTATTTGTATATGCATTTGTGCTGATATTGACATATTTTGTGAACTCAAAATTTCTCTAAATTACACAATTCGAGTTTTATTTAGTTCTGAGCTACTTTGGCATTTTTATAAAGTTTTGTTTTCTTGACTAAGTTTACCTGTTGATATTAGAGCCATGTTATGCTACATTCCATGATGAAGAATGGGGTGTTCGAGTACATGATGACAAGTAAGTTTTTATATACTAAAAATTGTCATGTTATGTTGGTTGGAAAAAGAATGTATCTTCCATTAAATTCTGTTTGTGACACGTAGGAAAATGTTTTGAGGTTCTTGTTCTTTCGAGTGACCGCTCTCAACTCACTTGGCCAGCCATTCTAAGCAAGAGACACACTTTTAGGTATTATCGATGAAGAGTTTCTGAATTTCTTTTTTTTTTTTTAAATTATTGTCAATTCGTTTGCTATAATGTTTGTTGATTGGCGGCGACCTCATATGTAGCCTATTTTCTTCTTTAACTTTGTTCATATTAGTATTGTTAACAAAGTTATTAACAAGGAAGTTTTTTTCTAACTTTGATCTAGTTGCTGTCTCGAAATTAAATGAGAAGAAGACATTGGCACCTGGAACCACTGCAAGTTCCTTACTCTCCGACTTGAAATTGCATGGAGTAATTGAGAATGCATGCCAAATATCAAAGGTATATTAGTTTTCTCATGACTTTTGCTACCTTCATTATGCAATATGTCCTTCCGGGTTAGATCATAATTACTTGTTAATTTATGGGTTAGATCATAATTACTTGTTAATTTCTGGGCTTTTTGGGATAAATCGGGTACTACTCACATACTTGTTAATATATCTTGACCATATCGAATTATGATTACTATTTTTTAATTTCTCATATTTCTATAAATGTGTTGTATTGTATCGGTTTCATGTTATGTTTTCAGGATTCTTATAAATTAGGTGTTGGTGAGCACAATTACAATGTGCCATATCTGGATATAATAACAAAAGGAGTTTGAACTGGAGCTTACATTCTTTAATTGAGTGATTTTTGTAACTAACAATAATTTTTTTCCGTAGATTTGAAGAAGGAGCTGATCCGTTTCGGTTAGATGTTGCTCAAAATCCAAATGATACTAAAGAGTCCATATGGTGATTTCTATGTGAAGCGAAGCTCAACTGTATGGAGTGAATAAAGCAAAGAAGCGGTATCTTGAGGCATGTCATTGATTCTGATACTGGGAAGTTATTATAATGAAAAAAGGACATGACAATATTCGATAAATTGTTCACCTTCTTGATGAATTTAGGTTGGAATACGCCCAAGGCTAGTCATGACGGAAACATATAACATGTTTAAAGATGGCGGGGATCCTGAAAAGGCGAGCTCAATAATTCCTTTGAAAATTTCATCATCAAAAAATGCTGACAATTTAATAAATTTTGTTTTAGGGAGAGGTTATTCATGGCAATTGCAACCATGGCTACTGCATTCGGTGCAACTACTCATTTCTACTTCACATTAAATAGAAAATAGCAGTCTCAAGGTGCAATTGATGATGATGACGATAGTGGTAGTGATGCTTTTTATGTTGATATTTTGAATTTAGATAGTTTGGAAGAGACAGATTATCGAAGTCTATGCACTGATGAAGAAATTCTCGAAGTCCATGCACCGATGAAGATGGAAGAGAGGAAGATTAGAAACTGCTTTTAACTTAGATTTTTGTGTTTTTTTTGTTATCGTAGCATCTATTTTAGTGGTTGTTATTATAAAATTGACATTATTTTGTTATTTTGATATGTTTGTAAGACTTGATATTTTGACAATATAAATGAAATTTACTTTGATGTTACTATAAATTTCGTGTGGTGTATATATATATATATATATATATATATATATATATATATATATATATATATATATATATACCATCGGTTAATTTTGTTCTATACCAACAGAAATATGTGGTGGGGTAAAGTTATTAAATAATGTAACTAATCATTGATATAGCTCTGAAATTTTGTCCAACGCTTGAAAATTGTCGTTGGTATAAGTTATTGGGACGGAAATTTACCGTTGGTATATGAAATTATAGTTGACGGCAGCAAACATCCATTGGTATAGGTTTTTTGACATTTACCAACGGTTTTTGGACCTTTACCAACGGACTTTTGCCGTTGGTAAATGGCAAATTTCTTGTAGTGATAAGAGAAAGAGAAAGTGTACCTTAGGGATGCTTAACTTTTGAAGAGAATCTTTTAGCTAAACCTTTTTGTGAAAGCATTCCTTTCTGAATCTTTGAGTATCTTACTAATTCTGCCTATTTCCGCGTAAGCTGCAGAGATTTCTTGGGTTCTTCAAGATACGCTTGTGTTCTGACTTCTGAGGAAAAAGAATATTTTCTTGGAATGTGATCCTGGTTGAATTACAGCTTTCTCTCTTTTCTTGTTCAACCTTGTCCATCAACTCTCTAGGTTATAATAACCGAGATTAAGACTTAACATGATCAGAGTGACCACTTCATCCGAACTTAGCCAATTACATGCAATCCTTTTGGTAAGGCGATGTAATGAATGTTTTGAAGGAAAATTGACACTCATATGCTTGGGAGCAGTATAGAGTGAACAATAAATTCTATTTGATGACCCTATTCATAAGCAACAGATTACATCTGTTTTTGATTGCTTCTTACTTCTCATTTCCTTGATCCATAGAACCTGTTTGGTTTCGATATAGTTCTTAAGTTATGGATCTAAATCTTAAACGACAAACTTTGAGAATTGGTTGAGTTCTCCTTTCATAGCCTGAATTCAGTTTGCGTTTGTGAGAATTTCTTTTCTTCGAAAGATGGTTGATTACACAAGATTAATGAGAACCTTTGATAGGTTATACAAAGAAGAATTAACATATCAGCTTCTGAATCTGTTACTCAAGGTTGTTTCAGAACCAAAACATCATCACGTAACACATGTGTACATCACTAGACATGGTTTGCATGAAACTTCTTGTTCTCACAATGCTGATCAACATATTTGGGGTTGGTCACGCATATCAGTTAGAGAGCCTAGATGTCTGGATTGATAGCTTCTAATTTCGTAGCTCAAGTGGTTCTGAGAACACTTGATCTGACGAAAATCAGATTATCAACATTTGATTCCACTAGGATAATCTCAAGTTGTTAGAGATTGATTTCTGAATCAATTAAGGCTTAAGAGTTCGTTCAGAATCTTTTCTAATAATTTGAATTTTTCAGATTCTGGCTTTAACAGATTTCATTCTGAAATTCAAAGTCTTAGAACAACAATCTTTCTTCTTTACATGAAGAGATTCAGAATGAGTTTCAAACGAGAAAGTCAAGGGTGGACCTAATTTGTTTCTTAAAAACATCTCAAAAAACTCATAAAGAATTAATCTTCAGCAAACAAGATTTATTGCTTTCTGATGATTCATCTTTTAAGCATATACGTGGTTTTATCCACACGTATTTTCTAGGATGAGCATTCAACAGATACAGTTTCTTATCTGATGAATTTATCTTATCAGCTGATTCTTCAATTTTTTAATGAGACTTCATCTAGAATCAGTGAATTGCTCAAGAAGTAATCAGATTGATTACAATCTTGTACACAGTCAACTGCTGAACTGTTACAGAATTTGTAAGTGGATTTCAATCTCACCCAGAGTACTCTACACACCACATCTGGATCTTTTTCTGACACTGTTAAGTGTTTGATGTAAATCAATAACAGAACCGGAGCTCTGATACCAATTGAAGGTGCGAGAAAGACACAAGAAAGGGGGGTTTGAATTGTGAATTTACTCTTCTAAATACTTTTCGCATCTTGTTAAAGAGACGCTCAAGAACCTTCAAGGTTCGTTGAGAGATTCTGATCTCTTAACTATGGAGCATGAGAACCTTATAGGTTTTGATAATAAGATACGATACTCAGAACTTGCAGTGCGGAAGCTTATCAGAGATAGGCTGCAAGATTCTGACTTTGCTTAATATGAGGTTCTGATATCCAATGCAGAAACATAAATAGGGATACTAAGCAAGAGAGTAAAGGACACACGATATATCCTGGTTCACCACGCGGGCTAATCCAGTCCACCCTCCTCAGGTGATTTCTCCTTGAACACAAGGACTTAATCCACTATAACCAAATCATGATTACACTTGCACAGACCACGCCGGTGACTAACAACTTGCACAGCCGCACTGTGACTAACAACCCAATGAACCGTTCAGGGATCCAACAGGATATAATGTTCATTGACCGAGCAGACCCACTGCTGGGATTTCACAGCTAGCCGTTCACGGATTCATCACAATGAATATAACGCTACTGACCATATTTCAGGATTTTCCACAATGACACCCAGCCATTGTCATCTCAAGTATATAAATACCACGTGATCTACTCAAGGGCCTAAACTCACAGCTGAACCATTCAGGGATCCATTCTGGATATAACGTTCACTGGAGGAGTCTCAATTCATTTAGTTGAATTGCCAAACTGGAGATTACAAATTGTGCTTCTTAATAAGTAAGTTTCTCCTAAGTTTAAGTACAAAGAACACATAAGTGTTCAAGCAAGATTTGAGCAACAGCTCCTTTCTTTCCTAAGAAACTACAAAGATGTATTTAGATATTACAATTGTTGACATCTTGTAGATCTTCTTCTTCTTCGTCTTCTTGGTTGAGCAAGCTTTGAGCAGTAACTCCTTGCTTCAGATCCTCAATGTAGTCCTGATGAGAAGGTAGGTTGATGACTTGACAGGTCTTGAATGTTGTCTTCTTCATCAACAGCTTTTGTTCTTAATTGTTGTTGTTATGTTTATTTGTCTTCTTGAGTTTCAACAACAATTTCCATTAGTGAAATAATGATAGCTTTTGAATATTCTGAATGTTACAACGAGAACTCATCGTTGTGACTATCTTCATAATGACTTGGTCAATTTTGTAGATGAACATTCAGTTCGTGATTCTACAAGTGATCGACACTTCAGAAGCAAAAACTCTTTCCATTAAATATCCAGTAGAAATATAGTCGTTTGAGAATACTTTTGGCTATTTAGAAAATAGACGTTGTGATATAATGAGTTGTACTGACACATCTCCTTTTTGCAGAGGGAGAAGTGACCCGACATCTTTTCTTGGGTAGTGTGTACATTTAACTCACAATGGTAATATTTAGACTTCAAAACTTCAGTGGCTTCTGATGTTAATTTGATGAAGCATGAGTAGAGTCTTCTTAGTAGAATATCTGATGCTTCAAGTCTTCAGTCTATTGAAGAAGTCCATTAGGAATCAGTCTTCAGAACTTCAGCACTTGGTCTTTAAGAACGTTATTCTTTTCTGCTTCAAGTCTTCCGAATCTTCAGAACCTGTCTTCAGAGTCTTCAGAACTTGATATTTGAAACCTTGACCTTCAGAACTCATAAGTCTTCGGATTCTTTCTGCACTTGGTCTTCAGCGCCTTCAGCCATCAGAACTTCAAGTCACAGGAGTCTTCTGCACTTTGGTTCTTTCAGAGTGTACTTCTTCAGAAGCTTTGCTATCTTTAGAATCTCAATCACTTTCAGAGAGCATCCACAAGAGCATTGCAACAGCAATCTTGTCATCCTTGGATCTGGTTGATCATGACTAGATAAAGAAGCGTTCTTGCTTCTCACGACTTTAGTCACACATAGTAACTTCGCATATGTATATATTCAATCATAGTACATCTAGCTGGTGCATGTTGGTTCTGATGTTTTTAGTTCTTATGATCTGCACACAACACACGTTAGACCATAAAATGGTTCTTTCACAAATACTTATTATTATCATCAAAACATAGATTGACTTGTAGAGACAATTCTTGCTCTCACAAGGGGTACTGTCGTATACGCTTTGAGCGCCTGGCAATAGCAATTGAAACCCCCTGGTACCTTGGATACATAAGATCAAGGGTGTTTTTGGATACACTTAAAGCGCCTGGCTACAACAATCAATTTCCCACAACACCTTGTGCGCCTTCAGAGGTTAGGGGTGTTGTTGGGCATGCTTCGAGCGTCTGACTATAACAATCAATTCCCCATATCACTTTGTGCGCCTTTAGATGTATGGAGTGTTATTGGATATGCTTCGAGCACTTAACTATAAAAATCCATTCGCCACAGTGCCTCACGCGCCTTTAGAATCTATGGAAGCTGTCAAAGACGCTTTGCACGTCTGACTACAACAACCAATTCCTCCAAGGGTGCTATCCAAGATGCTTTGTACATCTGAAGTACAACATTCAAATACCCTATGACAAAGAAATACACACTTTCACGCATAGATGGCGTACCCCCTTATGGATCTAGCCAATCTAAAGGCGAGCGCGGTGAAGCCTGGAGACGTCCACCTCGATCTGAGCCATAGCCTCGGGGCAGGGACGGGGATCCTCTACCTTTGGTCAGGTAAGATTCTCTATGACATAGAGCGCAATTCAAAGCATGGCCGCATCTAGTCGGCTTCATGCCCTTTCATCTGTAAGTATAATTCAAAACACCACCACGACTAATCGGACTTGTACCTTATCCATATGAATATGATTAAGGAAAATCTACGTCTAGCTGGTTTGGCATAAAATACTTACAGGTACAACTTGGAGCATAAATGCTTCAAGTCGAACTCATGTTCCACCATTTCTAGTCTGACATACGGACACTCCAAACTGCAATAACACTTCCTCTATGAAGGCTGATTCAAAGCACAACCAAGCGATATTACCTCGGCATTCTATCGACATGTTACGTGTGTTTCAATGCAACACGCATCCATACGAAACAGCTTCGCACGGATCCATAAAGACTTAAGGTCATTTGCATTTTAAGCAACTATTATTTATTATCTTTTTACAACAAACAATAAGACAAAGTGTGGGATTCTGAAAGCAATCCTTAGTGATCCTCAGATCCAATTTCTCCTCAGACCCTAGCTTGACAGTTACAATGGATGAGAAAGAAACAATATTATATTGAAAAGCATAAATATGCAAAGGTAAAAACTAAAATGCATATGTGAAAATATTATTTACAAGCCGAGGCACAAAAGTCTGGCCAAATGTTACAGGAGAAAACAAAAAGGAAAAGAACAAAACAATACTCAATCATTAGTACCCAGCTCCTTCTCAGATGGGTCGGCTAAAGGGTTAAGCTGGTCACTTGTAATAGTGAGGCTGGGACAGAATGTTTGAGTCTGCTTCAACATTTCATCCCGAACCATGCCCAGAGCGTCTACTACCTGCTTAAGGGATTGCCGAGTAGCAATCACCTCTTCTTTGATATTTCTCAAAGCATTGACTTAGTCCTCCTTCCTCTTCGTCTCCTCACAGTTGACGTGTCCAGTTGTATGTACAAAAGTGTCTAGCGGTGTTTTGGGTTCGCGTCAGCCATATAAGTGTGGGCCTTATGGAGCAAGTTTCTCGTGACACTTTCTCTTTGGTTTCCAAAATTAAGGTTTGCTCACTGGTGGATTTTATGGAGGAGTCACAATGTGGCGACTCTATCTGGCAAGTTTGGTACAAGGCATAGATGGCAACGTATGCTGCATGTCATTTATAGGTGCTTTGTGAATCAAATAATATAATTCAAAACTCAACACCTATACCTGTTTTGATGGAAGTCCTGCAAAAATATTGGCTCAAAACTCAACGCAAATGTTGTTGCATCCGCCACTTGAACATTTGACCCCCAGAATATAGAAATAAATAGGGGGCATTGTGGGAATTAAGCAAAACTTGGCAGCTCCCTATCCATGTATGCAACTTGCTCCACATTAATTTACATGAGGAAGCATCATTTTGTTTTTAGTTTTGATCTTGCGACACTATTTTCAATTTAAATTGACAGGTATGAAGCGAAAGACAAAGGAGCGCATTTTGTTTTTGGGTTTGTTTTTTTATAGGGATGGTGTTTCGTTTTTTATCTTTTTTATTTTTTTATTACATTTTATATATTCAGAAATATAAAAAATATGGGCCTCTAACAATTTGAGCCCTAATGCTAAAGAGTTGGATGCTCCTATAAAAGATCGGGCTTGGTACCAATATTCAGCTCAAGGCTGCCACCCTATCCACTATTTAGGTCGGTCTTCTACAAAACAACGCATGAATGTCTCAATAAAATGGTTGATCATTTTCGTTTGACCATCAGTTTCTGAATGATGTGTAGTGCTCGTCTTCAACAAAGTGCGCTGCATTTTAAATAACTTCTTCAAAAAACTCATAAAAATTAGAATCTAATGTAAGCCTACTACTTCTCGAGTGAAAATATCAGCCAACAATCTTGTTAAGTATGGGTGTTTTAGAGGTATAAAGTGACTATACTTTGGTAGCTTATCTACCACGACGAAGATGGCATCATATCCTTTAGATTTTGGGAGACCAGTAATAAAATTCATGGATATCTCATCCCAAATATGATCTAGAAAGTATTGAGGTTGCAACAATCAAGTATTTTTGGCATTGGAAAATATGACAAGCTTTGAAAAATTCATGCATAGTCTTAATTATACACTCGATAATGTTTTCTTTTAGGGGATTCATGGAACTCTTTCAACATTTTAGGGATGCTCTCATAATTTTCAAACAAAATCAACCTCCCTTCATATAATAACACCTTTTTTTATAGAAGAACCCCTTATATAAAAATGGGTGTTGTAGTCATTTTAGTTTTGAGTTCTTCAAAAGCCTTTTGTGCCTTTTTGCTCCAATTTAACCCAGTTATAGGGTTGGAAATCTTGTCATAGTCTCATATGAACTTCCAGTAATATCTTGTAAGACCAAGAAATCCCCTCACACTTTTCACATTTTTAGGGACGGTCGCCAGTCTTGCACATGTTGAACCTTTGTAGGATCCCCTACCACACCTTTTTTGAGAAAATATGTGACCTAAATAATCAATTTTAACTTGAGAAAATGAGCACCTTTTTTTGTTAGCCACCAACTCATGATGCTGTAACACTTCCAACACTTCTCTAAAATGCATCATGTGAGACTCCCAACTTTGAATATAGAGCAAAATATCATAAATAAAACTAACATAAACTTTCTCATCAATGGCCTAAATATATCATTCATTAAAGAATGAAAAGTAAAGGGTGTGTTCATCAGGACAAAAGGCATTATAAAATTTTTGTAGTAGAAAAACTCTTTTCTCTTTCTCTGTATTAATTCATGATATGATAAGTGTCTCACTTCTTTGTCTCGATGCACATCTCATCTAGAATCGCTTCAGCTTTCATTCATTATCCCTGAAGTGTTTCTTGTATCCTTATTAGACTTCATATACACATAATAAATATCTCTTATCGAACTTAGTCTTTTTTTCCTCCAAAATTATAAATACTCGTTGAATATGGGTTGGATTAAGTGAAAGTCGCAGATCCTCAGTTAGGGTTAGCGGTGTGTAACCCAATCTAGTTTCCCTTCCTCTCTGTCACTTTCATCTCAACCATGTGCACAATATTCATAAGTCTAGTGTGTAATAATGAACTTACATCCATCAAATTTATCACCTGCCCCATTATTTCTTCTCATAGATTATGCAGAAAATAACAAACATATTGTGAATCTAAAATCAATCAACCAGTGCCAGTACTTTCTCAAATTCCTTGATATAATCCTCCACACTTCCTTCTTTATAAATTAATTAATGTTGTTATAATAAGATATTTTCTCCAATTCTTCAATAGTGTTACAGATAGACATGGAAATAAAATTTGTACTCGCGGGTACCCATCTAAACTTGCTCTGTGTTTGATGGGGAACCCTGATTTGATTAGATTCAAGTTTTAGTTTGAAATTTTCACTGGTTCTAAAAGATGAGGATGTGACAAGTAATAGAGACACAAGTACACACCCCTAAACTCACCCTTAGCTCCCTGTTGATAATGTGAAATAATTTTTATATTTAAAAGGTTGATTGTTTGGTTAATATATTGATATTTTGGTTTGTACTTTATTATTTGAAATATTTAAAATGTATGTTTGCAGTTTTTGTGATTATTTTAATTTATTATTTTTAATGAATGTAAATGTTTGTAAGAGTTCAAAAAAGTTTATGGGTTTGAATAAATAGACTATTTCAAATTTAAAAAATTAATTCTGATGCAAAAATGGAGACGGACGGTGATATCCAAACTCGTTTCAAACGGATTTTAGTTTCAATTATTTATCCTTGTTTGGGTTTGGGCAGAGAACAGGTATCTAACTAAAATTCGATTTTGGGTACGCGAAATGTAAAACTCATTCCCGCCATACCCCGTTTCCATGCCTAGTTCCATCAAGGCGTCCTTGAATCTTTCCTAAGTTAACTCAGATTCCTCTTACACGAATGCCTTGAAGAAATGCATGGTTGATCATTCTATGCATAATTGTTTCAAACTTACCTTCAATTATGGGTTGGTGTCCAAAACTCGAAAGTAAACATCTATAAAAGTGAACCACCTAGTGAGATTTTCAAGGTCGAAGGATGTCAGTTCCACCTTCTTCACATATTGACGAAACTCATAGTATTTTATCATAGAACTTATAATTCATTTTTTTTCGATGATTCTGTTTTTTCAAGCATATTTTTGGCATTTTTTGTGCTTAAATTTGAGATATGAGTTTGATCAATCACTATAATGAAATACAAATATGTAGTGTTATATTTGTGAGAGTCTTCAAATAAGGGCAACCCAAGGGCTACCGCCCCAGTAGTTGATGCTTGAGCGCTACCTTTGCATAGTATGGGAGCTTGTCATCCAAATAAGGCATATGCACAATGCCACTATCCATCCACCAATTACACAAACTGAGTCTATTGCGACTTCCTAAATAATAGGTAGTCAACAACATATCTCAGTAAAGGGAGAACGGTTACCATCTCTTAGGGATTCCTAAGTCTTAGGCCTAAGGGCCTCTATAAATAATTCTCCCTTAAAAAGAGAGAGACAAATCATAACTTACATAAACCATTCATTACCTAAGCACAATGCTTTAATACAGATCCTCTCACCTCACGTGAGTTGACCCTCCAAACCACCGTAAACTTTGTAACACCGCCATTCAGGGTCTCTCGCCGCTGCAAGCTAGCCCTAACCATCCTAAATTATTATAAACCTATTAAGGCCTCTTAGTATCCCTTACCCTTGTAAGGATACCACTCACACCTGTAATGTTTTGCCAGTATAGTGGAACCTATAACACCCTACTTCCCGACTCGAAAAATTAAATAAATAAATCACAATTATTCACCAAGCATGATGTTACTCGCAACCATCAAAACATTTGAACCACATGATAAAGAAATAACTTGTTTAAGAACTAGTGGAATTAGAAAAACATTTGGCATAAAAGCCTTAAAACCGTTATTAGTTTGAAAAGTGGTTCATTGCTAAATAAAGTCAAACAAAAAGATACACAACATAAACAAATATAGGACAACCTGATGTCCTCATGTTACGAATTAGAGCGGTCCAAATATAGACCCGAATGACAAGAAAATAAAGAGGCACAACACCTTCCTCAACCTTAAGCTCCTACTCAGGTACCTGATTATTTGTACTCCAGAGGAGCACAAACCTAACAACAAAAAAAAGGGGAGAATACATTCAAATAATAAATGGTTCAAAAACATTCAGGATAGATTCACATAGCTACAAGATCATTCGCAGGATCGAAAAGCACACCGATGTCATGTATTCACATCACAATCATACAATCAAAATCATGCAATATAATGCAACAACTGACTTAACTCATGCTCGTCACGGTCCACACTCTAAACCGGACTCAAAACTCAACTTTATATGCATTCGGTACCGACTCAACGTTTGGTTCTTCATACAAATCGGGTCCAAGTATCTACGAACCCCGAGCCCCCACTCTAAGCTCCAAGCCCCCACTCAATGCTTGGGATAAGTAACTAGTCCCCACTCTGAACTAGCAAACATGCCTCTTTCACAACAATGACACATATTATGAATGTAACACAAAATACAACACAACCCCACTCTGAGTATACATAATTACTCAACACAACAGATGTAATATAGCCTCACTCTAGTGTAAACAAATATATTTTCAATGCATCAATAATAACTCATATCCCAATTCAAGCATCACATCACACTTTCACTTCTATTACACATATTTATAATTACACATAATCCACATTTATGCATAATATACTTAATTAATCATATAATTTGGAATAATTCATTCCTACTCATCACAATATACCAAACAACATCCAACCACCAACCGCCCAACAAAACCACCCTTAAAATTAAACTCAACAGGTCAGAACATGCATTCTGACTCGATGAAAGGTAAACAGTCACAGGGATGATGATCGTCATCCTTTCCCTCCCTCAACATGTCACATTATGATGAACTGGAAAAACCACACTTTCTTGGAAACTATGATGGTCTCCCCGTCAGGTGCCTGACGCCCGTCACCGCTTCACAGCGCTGACACCCAGGGCGTCATACAGGTGACGCCCGTCAACCTGCTAACAGAAGCATTATTTCATATTGCACTTGCATAACCTCAAAAACTCTCTCAAAATCATTTGAAACCCTCCCAAATAGTGCAAAAACATTCCCACATGAGTATCAGACATTAGAAAGTTAATTCGTATTAATCTAACATGTTATTCCATTGATCAAATCCTCAAATCCAGAATTTATTCATACTTTGAAATCCCTAATTTTCATGCCAATCCCATGTTTATGAACAAACAACATATGAAACAAGCATCACCATTACAGTGCACAAATTTGCAATCAGAACATGGTATAAATTAGAATTGTAATCATGTTATTCATCACACAACACAGTCAACACAAAGTAAGAAAAATCTTATTGGAGGTTAAGGGAAACCTCTCTACCATTTCATTAATTAAGAACCCATAGATGAAGAAACTCCATACTTTGTAATTCCAAAAAATTCAGCAAAACAAGACTCTAGCAATCTCTTTTCTTAATTCCTAACACTCCCTTTTCAAGTTTTTCTCTCCTTTTCCCTTGTTTTTCACGTACTTAAGAAAATAGCCTCTAAAAACCTTTTTTTTGTCTAACTTTAGAATATATACTATTTTATTTAGTTTCTCTAAATTACACTTTTTGTCCAACTAAAGTTCAGCTCTCCTCTACTCACCACTAAACTCGCTCAATTTCCCAAAATTAGCTCAATTCTATATATTCTCTCTAATTTCTAATTTATTAATTAATTAATTTCTAATAAACTAATTAATTAACACAAAGCACCACAAACACCGTCACCGGCCAAACATGTCACATATTCACAAAAATTATTATTTAAATAAATTACTCAATTAAATTAAATAAATAGTTAAATAAATGAATATTTAAATTGGGGTGGTACAACTTTCTGTCACTTAAAAGAATTTTCGCCCTCGAAAATTACCTGATGGGAAAAGCTCTGGATAAGACCCTCTCATCCTACTCTCGAGCTCCCATGTCACACTGCCTTGCAAGCTTTTCACTCCATGATCCTCAATTCTCAACAGCAAAGTCTCAACTGTCAAGTTTTCTCTAACTTGAACATCGTCCAACTGGATCACATGAGACAAATCTAAAATGTACTTCCTCAACTAAGACACATGAAACACGTCATGAAGATTCAAAAGATATGGTGGCAACGCCACTCGGAAGGCCACCTATCCTACTCTCTAAAGAATCTAGAATGGACCAATGAAACTCAACGTAAATTTCTTAGACTTCAACATGCGGCCAACACTAGTTACCGGAGTAACTCTTAGGAACACATGATCCCCCTCTTGGAACTCAAGTGTTTTCCTCCTCTTGTCATGATAGCTCTTCTGACCACTTTATGAAGTTTTCATCTTCTATTGGATCATCTTGATCTTCTCAGTAGTTTGTTGAACTATCTCAGGTCTAAGCACCACGCTCTCACTAGAATCATACCAACACAAAGGTGTCTTACACCTTCTACCATACAATGCCTCGAACGGTGCCATTCCATTTCTAGAATGGAAATTGTTGTTGTAGGTGAACTCAAACAACGACAAATAATTATCCCAATTACCTCCCTGCTCCAAAACACACACTCTTAACAAATCCTCCAAAGACTGAATAGTCCTCTCTAATTAACCATCTATCTAAGGATGATAAGCAGAACTTAAATTCATCTTAGTACCCATCACTTCTTGCAAACTCTACCAAAACCTCGATGTAAACCTCGGATCTCTATCTGATACATTACTTCGTAGAATACCATGCAAGCTAACAATCTTCTCAATATATAACTCAGCCAACTTCTGCAAAGAATAATTGGCCTTAATCGGTATGAAATGATCTGATTTATTTAATCTATCAACAATCACCCAAATGGAATCATATCCATTCATCGTCTTCAGTAAACTTGTCACAAAATCCATGGAAATGTTGTCCCACTTTAACTCGTGGATACTCAATGGTTGCATCATACCTAACGGCTTCTGATGTTCAATCTTCGACTTCTAGTAAGTCAAACAAGCATAAACAAACTCAACTACTTCATTCTTCATTCTTGTCCACCAAAACATCTTCTTCAAATCTTGATACATATTAGTGGCATCGTGATAAATACTCAAACCACTTTTATGTTCTTCCTCAATAATACTCTTCTTAAGCTCAGGCACATCTGATACACAAATCCTATCTCAGAACCTCATCATACCATTCTCATTGATTCTGAAGTCACCTCATTTGCCTTGATTGATTAACACTAGATAGTCAACCAATCACAAATCGACTTTCAGACCTTCCCTGATCTCTTAAAGTATACCACTAGTCATCTTCAACATACCCAACTCCACACTATTGGGAGTCTCTTTACATACAAAACTCATGTCTCTGAATTGTTCGATCAACTCCAATTTGCGCACCATTAACATCGACATATGCAATGACTTCTACTCAATGCATCAGCTATGATATTAGCTTTATCAGGGTGGTAACTCAAACCAAAATGATAATCTTTTAGAAATTCAAGCCATCTCCTTCGTCTCATACTCAACTCCTTCTGGTCAAAGAGATACTTCAAACTCTTGTGATCACTAAACACTTCAAATCTAGAGTCAAACATATAATGCCTTCAAATCTTCAACATGAATACCACTGCTGCCAATTATAGATCATGAATAGGATAGTTCCTCTCATGAAATTTCTATTGTTTAGAAGAATAAGCCACAACCTGACTAGTTTGCATCAATACGCCACCTAGACCCATCTTTGAAGCATCATAAAACACCACAAAGGACTCACTCGGATTCATCAAAATCAAAACTGAAGATGATGTCAATTTCTTCCTAAGTTCTTGGAAACTCTCTTCACACTAAACACTCCACACATAGGCTTGACCTTTTCGAGTCAACTGAGTCTAAGTCAAAGCCAACTTTGAAAATCCTTCGATGAACCTTCTGTAGTAACCAGCCAAACAAAGAAATTTTCTTATCTCTGTAATAGACTTCGGAGTCTCCCATTGCATCACAACATCAATCTTTGATGGAACCACAACAATACCACCAGTAGAAATCATGTGACCAAGGAAACTCACTTCTTTCATCCATAACTCATACTTCAACAACTTCGCATACAATTTATTATCCTTCAAGGTCTGCAACATAATTCTCAGATGCTTCACATGCTCTTCCTCAGACTTTGAATTTATCATAATATTGTCGATGAATACAACCACAAACTGATCTAAGTATGGATGGAATATCCTATTCATGTAGTCCATGAACACTCCATGCACATTAGACACACCAAACGACATCACTGAATACTCATAATGTCCATATCTCGTTCTGAATGCAGTCTTCAGAATATCGTCGGACTTTACATGAATTTGATGATAACCCGAACGCAAATCGATCTTGCTAAACACACAAGCACATACCAACTAGTTCATCAAATCATCAATCCTTGGAAGTGGATACTTGTTCTTGATTGTTAATTTATTCATCTGTCGATAGTCAACACACAGTCTCATACTACCATATTTCTTCTTGACTAACATTATTGACGTTCTCTCCACGGTGAAACACTCAGCCGAACAAACTTCTTCTCAAGAAGATCCTCTAACTGTTTCTTCAGCTCACTCAGCTCTGAATCAGACATCCTATAAGGAGCCATCGACACCAGACTAGTGCCAAGTACCAAGTCTATAAAAACAATCCACCTCACACTCTGGCAGCAAATGCCTGATGTCATCTTGAAATACCTCAGGAAGTCGCACACTACAAGTAGATCCATAATCATTGTCTCACTTCCCTCACTCAAGGACGTGAGTACCATGAACACTTGAGCACTCTCACTCAAGGACATCTCTACCTGCCTCACGGTCAAGAATCTCGACTTCGTAATCTCTTCGAAATCCAGAAACTACACCGACTTATCAAAATAATTAATAACACATGGTTGGACTCCAACCAATTCATTCCCGGAATAAAGTCAAGCTAACTCAGAGGCAAACACACTATATCCATCCCAAAATCTCTATAATAAATTGTCAAGGGACAATTCTGGAACACTAAAAAAGTAGTCATTGACCCATTGTCGGGGGATCAATGACCATGCTACTAGTCCTAGCAGACACTTTTAATTTCAACCTCGACACATACTCAGCAAATATAAACGAATGTGTCGCACCTGTATCAATAATAGTAATCAAAGGAATATTATTAATAAAGCATGTACCTCAAATTAAATTATTTGACGCAATGGATTATGCTCTAAACAATGCAAAAGACTTCCCTCCGGATTGAGCCTTCTTAGGTTTCTCACCCTAAGTACTAATGTGTGTTGTCATGACAAACTACATTGTCTTGAGTCAAACACTGAAGGATAACATCCATAGTATCAGATAGCGCAAGCAAGAGTCTGATCCCCTAGAGGAGATGGAAGAGTTGGATCCCCAGCCACTATCGAATGAAATATGGGAAACGCATGTTCCTGAAGGATTCAAACCTCCCTCTCCGGCCAAGTTCGATGGGTGCAATATCCTTATAAACATGTCGCCTCTATCAACACATAGATGTCTATCATTGGAGCACCTGACTCCCTAAAGTACAAATTATTGTCTAGCAGTTTCAGGGTTGCAGCCTTGCGAGGGTATATGGGACTACCCAAGCCTCAATTTCTAATTATCAAGAACTAGTGAAGAAGCTTGACACAAGTTCTCCACCAGTTTTTATAGGAAAATGTCCACCATCAACCTATTGAACATATGATATGGTCTTTTAGAGTCGTTGAAAGACTATCTCGCCCGATTCAATGAAGCCACCATCAGGGTCGTTCCCCCAAACCAATAAATGTGTGGGCGTTCCAAAATGGACTCAAGGCAGGACACTTCAACGAGTCTCTCACCCAAAAGCTAGCACTTTTGTTAGCGAAGGTGGTCACTAAGGTGGAACATTACAAGAGAGGCGGGGAGAGCAAAACTGAAAAGAAGACGCGAGACATCAAGTAGTGTATTCCTAACTCCGGAAGTTCGCACCACCAAAGGAAGAGTAATTATACTACTCCCAACAAGGACAAGACTGTGTTCAAGAGAGTAGGCTAGAGGGAGAAGAGTTTCACGCCTATGAAAACTCGTCGTGAACAGATCTGGCGCGAGGTACTTCACATGCACAACATCCCCACGCTTCCAGCTCAGAAGGCATATGTAATGGGTCCTGAACCATGTAGATGGTGCAAGTTACACAGAGCCAATGGACACCACACTAAGGGATGTTACCAACTCAAGAAAGAGATCGAGAGGTTGATCTAGGAGGGAAACATCAAGAAATATGAGAAGCACGATTCTTCCCGTGGATTAGACAAGCCTAACTAGAAAGGGAGAGATGACGCGTGTAACGCCCAAATATTTAATTATTTATTTAACTGGATATTTACTAATTGTTTGTGAATCATTCGGTTGATTTTGGTGTTGCGGTGAATTAAGTCGTTAAGTCGGTATATTAAGTCGGTAAGTCGTAGAAATAATATTAAAAGTCGCGGAATAATATTGGTAGTAATATTATCGTAGTTGGAGTGTGCTCGGTCAAGTGGGCTTGGTTTCGTGTCGGAATTAGTAAATTAGGGGGGTGTATGATTAGGCCCATTAGACATTTTAATTGAATAATATTATTTTAATAAAACAAAGAAAATAGAAAGAATAATGGAGTTGTGGGTATCAGTTAGAGGGAAAAGAAGGACGTGAGAGAAGTTGAGAACGGAAGAGAAGAAGAAGTCGCGAGAGAAACCGCTGCCGGTATCGAGTTTCCGGAACCCGATCGATCGTCGAGCTGCCTTCAATCCAAGGTAAGGGTGGGTTCGATTATTATAACCGGGTTAGGATGAATAGTATATGGGTAGGGGATTATATGATTGTTTTTCCCAATTGATTCTTGATAAGTTATTGTTAATTTTGTGTGGTCGTTGATAATCTGGCTGATGTTGATGATTGAGTTAAGTTGATTTTCTTTGACGATGTGTTGTTGCTGAAGTTATTGGGATTAATTATACGAAATGTTAACTGTCAATTGTTGAGGAAAAATTGTTGCTGGACGAGGTACCATGATTCGGTGAAATCTGAGAAGCGAATTTACAGAAAATTGTATTTTGGGGAATTAACAGGGAATTGTATTTTGGGGTGGAAAAGAAATTTGAGGCGGGGGCCTCACAAGGTGGAGGTGGGCGCCTCCATAATGTTTTTTAGTGGGGGTGGGCGCCTCCATAATGGTTTTAGGTGGGGGGTGGGCGCCTCCATACTGTTTTTTTAGGTGGGGGGTGGGCGCCTCCCATGGAATTGATTTGGTTAAGTAGTATCAGTAACTCACTTTAATTAAATAATTTCTAACTGAATCCATTAAATAACCATTAGTATTAGGTTATTGGCATAAAGATAATACGATAATTATTACCTAGCAGAAACTTAGCATGAACTCTGATTAAGTAGCAGTGGTGAGTCTCGACAGAAAACTAGTTAAGTGGCAAGGATAATTTGACATAAAAAAAAACAGAAACCATGACAGTAAACAGAATTTTGACAGAAGCTTGAAAATTATTTTTAATTGGCAACAGTAATAGGATCAAGGTTTTCTAAAATAACTGGTAGCAGTAACCGAAGTTAAAAACTGGACAGTTTAGTCGGTTTAGCCGGTTTGGGACGGAAAAACTAGTTGTCCGGAATTTAACGGAGATTGTCGGGGTAAGTCGGGTAATTTAGTAGGTGGCTTCGGTTGAATTGTTTGGTTGAAATTATGTTGAAAAAGTGGAATTTCAGGTACAGCAGTTGAGTTTTAATATTGTTCCGGTACACGGACGAATTTTAAGTTGAAGGCGTAATAGCCAAAGTTGATTAAGTTGTTTATGTCGAAAAGTTGCTATGTTGTTAAGTTGATCATGTGTGGATGTTGCTGAGTTGTTTATGCTGTTGAGTTAGTGCGTGTCATGAACATACATTGCATTTTGTGTCGGAGCGTTGCTCACACCACGTTGGCCTGGATTGGCATATGTTGAAAGTTGAAAGTTGAAGGCTTATGCCTTGATGCCTCGATAAACTGGCAATATTAAGTTGGGAGTTCTACTCCGATGGTACCACATGCATAACATTGTCGAGTCGCATTAAAGTTGCATTTTCTTACGTTGTTGTTGATTTTTATTTGTTGTTGCTGAATTTTTTTATTTGTTGGTTGTTGATGTGAAGTGGTGATTAGTTGTATTATTCTTGCCTATATAATATTTATCATACTCCGTTTATAATTTTCGGTAACTCACCCCTTCTGTTTGAATGTTGTCCCTATGTTGGCAACGTGCAGGTAATCAGGAAGAGTAGCCGGTTACCTTAGTTCGAGTCGGTGGTTGTCGCTCTGATACGTAGCACTCGGGGGGATAATCGCGTGTTTTTCTTATTGCTTTGATTATGTTTAAGTTGCTGAATTTTATATTGATTTCGTTAAAAACTTGAATTTTGAAGTTGCTTTATGTTGGATGAAGATACTTTAACTATTTGAAGTTAAAGACTTGTTGATTTGGAGTCATTATTTTGTTGCATTTTAAATCAAGAAAAATTTTATGTTGAACTTATTAATCCGCTGCTTGAGAGTTAAAGTTGTTATACTTTAAAGAACTAAACAGGTTCGAATCAGTTATCCGTAAAGTTGTATCCGTTATGTATGATATACAGGTGATTGTAAGATATGTTTAAGTTGAAATGAATGTGACATCCTGTATGGCGAAATTTTATACTCTGATATTATATAATTACGTTGGGTAGAATCAGGGTGTTACATTAGTGGTATCAGAGCAGGTCGGTCCGTCCGGCCAAGTGTCGAGTCATAGTTGTTTAACAATCGAGTATTGTTATTTGGTTCTAACCTTGGTTTATGTTGTAGTGATAATTTGAGATGGCTGGAAGGAACGATGTTGTAATGGCTGCTGCAATGCAAGCAATGGCTGAGGCTGTGCAGAACTTACCGAATGCTGGCGAGAATGATGGATCTCGTAGTCTGGCGACTTTTCAGAGGGAAAATCCTCCTACCTTCAAGGGCAAGTATGACCCTGATGGAGCATTGGACTGGTTGAAAGAGATTGAGAGAATCTTCCGTGTGATGGACTGCACTCCAGCGCAGAAGGTTCGTTATGGGACTCATATGCTAGCAGTCGAAGCTGATGACTGGTGGCTAGAGACTCGTCAGAGATTGGAGACTACAGGTGAAGTTATTACTTGGGATGTGTTCCGAAGAGAATTTCTGAGAAAGTATTATCCAGAGGATGTCCGTGGTAAGAAGCAGATCGAGTTTCTTGAGCTGAAACAAGGAACTATGTCGGTTACTGATTATGCTGCAAAGTTTGTTGAGCTGGCTAAGTTTTATCCATACTATACCGGTGATGATGCCGAGTTTTCTAAATGCATCAAATTTGAAAGCGGGTTGCGCTCTGAAATCAAGAAAGCTATTGGGTATCAGAAGATTCGTGTCTTTTCTGATTTGGTTGATAGTTGCAGAATTTATGAAGAGGACAATAATGCTCACTACAAGATTGTTAGTGACAGAAGGGGCAAGCAACAACAGAACCGTGGTAAGCCTTATGATGCTCCAGCTGGAAAAGCTAAACCGAAAGCGACTGAAGGCAAGAAGACTAGTAGGGGAGATGCTCCTGCTGGCATAACTTGTTTCAAATGTGGAAAATCTGGTCATAAGAGTACCGTGTGTACTGCTGAGGCGAAGAGGTGTTTCCGATGTGGTAAGATTGGGCATGCAATATCTGATTGCAGGCACAAGGAGATGATCTGTTTTAATTGTGGTGAAGAGGGACATATTGGTAATCAGTGTCCGAAGCCAAAGAAAGCTCAGACCGGAAAAGTGTTCGCGTTAGCAGGAACTCAGACAGCTAATGAGGACAGACTTATCAGAGGTACATGTTTCATTAATGGTACTCCTTTAATTACTATTATTGACACTGGTGCTACACATTGTTTTGTTTCTGCTGATTGTGTTCAAAGATTGGGTCTTAAATTATCTGCTTTGAATGGAGAAATGGTCGTCGAGACTCCAGCTAAGGGATCGGTGACTACTTCTCTTGTGTGTTTAAGGTGTCCTTTATCGATCTTCGATAAAGACTTTTATGTTGATTTGGTTTGTTTGCCGCTGACCGGAATGGATGTAATTCTGGGTATGAACTGGTTAGAGTATAACTACGTTCACATAAATTGTTATCGCAAGTCGGTAAGGTTTTCCTCTCCGGAAGAGGAAGGGGTTGGATTGCTGTCTTTCAGAGAGTTACAGCAATTGATGAAAGAAGAAGCTCAGATGTTTTCGTTGATGGCAACGTTGTCTATTGAGAGCAGAGCTAAGATTGAAGAATTGCAGGTGGTAAATGAATTTCCTGAAGTTTTCCCTGATGAAATTCCTGATGTGCCGCCAGAGAGAGAGGTTGAATTTGCAATTGATCTTGTACCTAGTACTAAACCTGTTTCGATGGCACCATACAGAATGTCGGCATCTGAGTTGTCTGAATTAAAGAAGCAGTTGGAAGAGTTACTTGAGAAGAAGTTTATAAGACCAAGTGTATCACCGTGGGGAGCTCCGGTGTTGTTAGTAAAGAAGAAAGATGGAAGTATGAGACTTTGTGTTGATTATAGACAGCTGAATAAAGTAACAATCGAGAACAAGTATCCACTTCCGAGAATAGATGATTTGATGGATCAGTTGGTGGGTGCTCGCGTGTTTAGCAAGATTGATTTGAGATCGGGTTATCATCAGATTAAAGTGAAGGATGAGGATATTCAGAAAACGGCGTTCAGAACACGGTATGGACATTATGAGTATTCAGTGATGCCTTTCGGTGTTACTAATGCGCCGGGAGTATTCATGGAATACATGAACCGCATTTTTCATACTTATCTGGATCGTTTTGTGGTTGTATTCATTGATGATATTCTGATTTATTCTAAGTCAGAAGGAGAGCATAAGGAACATTTGAGGACAGTGTTGGAAGTTTTGAAAGGTAAGCAGTTGTATGCGAAGCTGTCCAAGTGCGAGTTCTGGTTGAAAGAAGTTAGTTTTCTGGGTCATGTGATTTCAGGTAGTGGTATTGCCGTGGATCCTTCTAAAGTAGATGTTGTGCTGCAATGGGAAACTCCAAGGTCGGCTACTGAGATTAGAAGTTTCCTGGGACTAGCTGGTTATTATAGAAGATTTATTGAAGGATTTTCTAAGTTGGCACTTCCGTTAACTAGATTGACTTGTAAAGGTAAAGCTTTTGTGTGGGATGTTCAGTGCGAAGAAAGTTTTACAGAATTGAAGAAGAGGTTGACGTCGGCTCCGGTTTTGACATTACCGAATCCAGAAGAACCGTTTGTGGTGTATTGCGATGCTTCGCTGATGGGATTAGGAGGTGTGCTGATGCAGAATAATAAAGTAATTGCTTATGCGTCTCGACAGTTGAGAACTCATGAAAGGAATTATCCTACGCATGATTTGGAGCTTGCTGCAGTGGTTTTTGTGCTGAAAATTTGGAGGCACTATCTCTATGGCGCTAGATTTGAGGTTTATAGTGATCATAAGAGCTTAAAGTATTTGTTTGACCAGAAGGAGTTGAATATGAGGCAGCGACGGTGGTTAGAATTGCTGAAAGATTATGATTTCGGTTTAAATTATCATCCGGGCAAAGCTAATGTTGTGGCCGATGCTTTAAGCCGAAAGACCTTGCATATGTCAGCAATGATGATTAAGGAATTGGAATTAATTGAGCAGTTTCGAGATATGAGTTTGGTTTGCGAAGTGACACCGCAGAGTGTTATGCTGGGTATGTTGAAAATTAACAATGATTTTCTGGACAGTATTCGGGAGGCTCAGAAGCGGGATGTGAAACTAGTGGACATCATGAATAGTTGTGGTCAATCGGATGAGAATGACTTTAAGATTGATGCACGAGGTGTGTTGAGGCTGCATGATCGAATTTGTATACCAGATGATACAGATATGAAAAAGAAAATCCTTGAAGAGGGTCATAGAAGTAATCTGAGTATTCATCCGGGAGCTACTAAAATGTATCAAGACTTGAAGAAAATATTTTGGTGGTCCGGAATGAAAGAAGATGTGGCACGATTTGTGTATGCATGTTTGACGTGTCAGAAGTCGAAAGTTGAGCATCAGAAACCTGCTGGGTTGATGCAACCGTTAGAGATTCCAGAATGGAAATGGGATAGCATTTCTATGGACTTTGTAACAGGGTTGCCTATGACTCCAAGAGGACATGATTCTATTTGGGTGATTGTTGATAGGCTTACGAAGTCAGCTCATTTCCTACCTATTAACATCACTTACCCGATTGCGAAGTTGGCAGAGATTTATATCCGAGTGATTGTGAAGTTGCATGGTGTTCCTTTGTGTATTGTATCGGATAGAGATCCGAGGTTTACGTCGGAGTTTTGGAAGAGCCTACAGGAGGCGTTAGGTTCTAAGCTGAGGTTGAGTTCGGCGTATCATCCTCAAACAGATGGTCAAACTGAGAGAACTATTCAGTCGTTGGAGGACCTGTTGAGAGCTTGTGTTCTTGAGCAGGGAGGATCGTGGGATACTCATCTTCCATTAATAGAGTTCACTTATAATAATAGTCACCATTCTAGTATCAGAATGGCACCTTTTGAAGCGCTGTATGGTCGGAGGTGTAGAACTCCGTTGTGTTGGTATGAATCTGGTGAAAGTGTAGTACTTGGGCCGGAATTAGTCCGAGAAACTACCGAGAAAGTGAAGTTGATCCGAGAGAGGATGAAAGCTTCTCAAAGTAGACAGAAAAGTTACCATGACAAGCGGAAGAAGGATTTGGAATTCCAAGCGGGCGATCATGTGTTTCTGAGAGTCACACCTGTGACTGGTGTTGGGAGAGCTTTGAAGTCTAAGAAGCTCACTCCTCGTTTTATTGGGCCGTATCAGATTCTGGACAGAGTCGGGAAAGTTGCTTACCGAATGGCGTTACCGCCAAATCTTTCGAATCTGCATGATGTATTTCATGTGTCGCAGCTTCGGAAATACATTTCAGATCCATCTCATGTGGTTAATATGGATGATGTGCAAGTACGGGATAATCTCACGGTGGAGACGAAGCCTGTGCGAATCGCGGATCGTGAAATGAAGACCTTGCGAGGGAAAGAGATCGCGTTGGTGAAAGTTGTCTGGTTGGGAGCTACCGGAGAAAGCATGACGTGGGAATTGGAGAGGAAGATGCGAGACTCCTATCCCGAGCTGTTTGAATCAGCTAAATTTTCGAGGACGAAAATATTCTAAGTAGGGGAGAGTTGTAACGCCCAAATATTTAATTATTTATTTAACTGGATATTTACTAATTGTTTGTGAATCATTCGGTTGATTTTGGTGTTGCGGTGAATTAAGTCGTTAAGTCGGTATATTAAGTCGGTAAGTCGTAGAAATAATATTAAAAGTCGCGGAATAATATTGGTAGTAATATTATCGTAGTTGGAGTGTGCTCGGTCAAGTGGGCTTGGTTTCGTGTCGGAATTAGTAAATTAGGGGGGTGTATGATTAGGCCCATTAGACATTTTAATTGAATAATATTATTTTAAATAAAACAAAGAAAATAGAAAGAATAGTGGAGTTGTGGGTATCAGTTAGAGGGAAAAGAAGGACGTGAGAGAAGTTGAGAACGGAAGAGAAGAAGAAGTCGCGAGAGAAACCGCTGCCGGTATCGAGTTTCCGGAACCCGATCGATCGTCGAGCTGCCTTCAATCCAAGGTAAGGGTGGGTTCGATTATTATAACCGGGTTAGGATGAATAGTATATGGGTAGGGGATTATATGATTGTTTTTCCCAATTGATTCTTGATAAGTTATTGTTAATTTTGTGTGGTCGTTGATAATCTGGCTGATGTTGATGATTGAGTTAAGTTGATTTTCTTTGACGATGTGTTGTTGCTGAAGTTATTGGGATTAATTATACGAAATGTTAACTGTCAATTGTTGAGGAAAAATTGTTGTTGGACGAGGTACCATGATTCGGTGAAATCTGAGAAGCGAATTTACAGAAAATTGTATTTTGAGGAATTAACAGGGAATTGTATTTTGGGGTGGAAAAGAAATTTGAGGCGGGGGCCTCACAAGGTGGAGGTGGGCGCCTCCATAATGTTTTTTAGTGGGGGTGGGCGCCTCCATAATAGTTTTAGGTGGGGGGTGGGCGCCTCCATACTGTTTTTTTAGGTGGGGGTGGGCGCCTCCCATGGAATTGATTTGGTTAAGTAGTATCAGTAACTCACTTTAATTAAATAATTTCTAACTGAATCCATTAAATAACCATTAGTATTAGGTTATTGGCATAAAGATAATACGATAATTATTACCTAGCAGAAACTTAGCATGAACTCTGATTAAGTAGCAGTGGTGAGTCTCGACAGAAAACTAGTTAAGTGGCAAGGATAATTTGACAGAAAAAAAAAACAGAAACCATGACAGTAAACAGAATTTTGACAGAAGCTTGAAAATTATTTTTAATTGGCAACAGTAATAGGATCAAGGTTTTCTAAAATAACTGGTAGCAGTAACCGAAGTTAAAAACTGGACAGTTTAGTCGGTTTAGCCGGTTTGGGACGGAAAAACTAGTTGTCCGGAATTTAACGGAGATTGTCGGGGTAAGTCGGGTAATTTAGTAGGTGGCTTCGGTTGAATTGTTTGGTTGAAATTATGTTGAAAAAGTGGAATTTCAGGTACAGCAGTTGAGTTTTAATATTGTTCCGGTACACGGACGAATTTTAAGTTGAAGGCGTAATAGCCAAAGTTGATTAAGTTGTTTATGTCGAAAAGTTGCTATGTTGTTAAGTTGATCATGTGTGGATGTTGCTGAGTTGTTTATACTGTTGAGTTAGTGCGTGTCATGAACATACATTGCATTTTGTGTCGGAGCGTTGCTCACACCACGTTGGCCTGGATTGGCATATGTTGAAAGTTGAAAGTTGAAGGCTTATGCCTTGATGCCTCGATAAACTGGCAATATTAAGTTGGGAGTTCTACTCCGATGGTACCACATGCATAACATTGTCGAGTCGCATTAAAGTTGCATTTTCTTACGTTGTTGTTGATTTTTATTTGTTGTTGCTGAATTTTTTTATTTGTTGGTTGTTGATGTGAAGTGGTGATTAGTTGTATTATTCTTGCCTATATAATATTTATCATACTCCGTTTATAATTTTCGGTAACTCACCCCTTCTGTTTGAATGTTGTCCCTATGTTGGCAACGTGCAGGTAATCAGGAAGAGTAGCCGGTTACCTTAGTTCGAGTCGGTGGTTGTCGCTCTGATACGTAGCACTCGGGGGGATAATCGCGTGTTTTTCTTATTGCTTTGATTATGTTTAAGTTGCTGAATTTTATATTGATTTCGTTAAAAACTTGAATTTTGAAGTTGCTTTATGTTGGATGAAGATACTTTAACTATTTGAAGTTAAAGACTTGTTGATTTGGAGTCATTATTTTGTTGCATTTTAAATCAAGAAAAATTTTATGTTGAACTTATTAATCCGCTGCTTGAGAGTTAAAGTTGTTATACTTTAAAGAACTAAACAGGTTCGAATCAGTTATCCGTAAAGTTGTATCCGTTATGTATGATATACAGGTGATTGTAAGATATGTTTAAGTTGAAATGAATGTGACATCCTGTATGGCGAAATTTTATACTCTGATATTATATAATTACGTTGGGTAGAATCAGGGTGTTACAACGCGGGGGTGCCCCAGGCTCAACAAAGCAAAGGAGGCATCCATAGGCAATAATGACAAAGTTGTGTGCCATAACTACAATACTATTGCAGGAGGATTCATAGGAGGTAGATAGACTAGCTCTGCCCATTAAAGATATGCTCTCCAAATTCTAAATATAGAATAAGTCCCTAATATTGAAGGCGACAACGAGTCGGGTGCCAAAAGCCACAATCGCCTTCTCTAAGAAGGACGAGGTTGGCATCTACCCTCATAATGATGACCGCATGGTTATTACTATTAGATATGATGTATGGGAGATCAAAAGAGTTCTCATAGACCAAAAAATTTCTGCAGATATCCTATATTGGGATGCATTTGAGATACTCCTCTTTTACACATAGGACCTAAAGCCCTTTAAGGGTTCGCTAGTTGGATTCTCTACAGAGCATGTGGAAGTGAAAGGTTACATTACTCTAAATACCAAGCTAAAGAAATTAAGTTCTTGTATTTGGTTATTGATGCCCCATCTTCTTACAATATGGTTATAGGGTAGCCAAATTTTAATTAATTGGGTGCCACCTTGTCCACTTTATATTTGTGCATGAAGTGTTCGATCTCCGATGGGCAGGTAAGAGCCATCCAAGGAGATCAATAAATCACCAAGAAGTGTTATACATAAAGCCTCAAACTAAAAAGGGCACGCACTCTAGGTGCGAACACTAGGGAAGTGGGCTCAGGAATAGAGCAACCTGAAGAATCTTGCAAAGGCGATAAGGTTCCCCCTCAAGCTAGAAAGGAGGTCGAAGACTTACAACCCAAAAGGAATGCCCTCTGGCGTCACTTTCCCTGTCCTCATTTGTTTGTTTTCTTTGCTTTCAGTTAAATACTTTATTATTAGTTTTGATTAGGAGAGTGTTATATCTTTATTGTTTGTAAAGACATGTTGTTTTCTGGGGTGTACTCTTTTCCCTCTGTACCTCACCTAGGGCAAGGGTTTTTAATAAGGCCCTCATTTTATATTTTGTAGAATTCGCATTTGTTGTTTGTTTCCCTTTTTGAAGGAAACCTAAAAGCTCAGGAAAAAAATTTCCCGAGAGACGATTAAAATGTTGGATCCCTAAGAAGGATCCTTTCCGCCCTTATAGGTGATCAATATGTTGGATACCTAGAAGGGATCCTTACCGCCCTAAGAGGCGGTTAAAATGTTGGATCCCTAAGAGGGATCCTTGTCTCCTTAATAAGAGATCAAAATGATGGATCCCTAAGAGGGATCCTTGTTTCCCTAAGAGGTGATCAAAACTCTGAACCTTGAGAGATAACCTTGCCTCCCTAAGAGGCGATAAAAATGTTGGATCCTTAAGAGGGGTCCTTTCCACCCTCATATGCGATCAAATTGATGGATCCATGAGAGGGATTTTTTCCTCCCTAAGAGGCTATCAATATGTTTGATCCCTAAGAGGGATCCTTGTCACCCTAAGAGGTGATTGAAATGTTGGATCCCTATGAGGGATCTTTGTCGCCCTAAGAGGTGATTAAAATATTGAATCCCTAATAGGTATCCTTACCACCCTAAAAGACGATAAAAATGTTGGATCCCCGAGAGGGATCCATGCCTCCCTCATGGGCGATTAATTAATTGGATCCTTAAGAGGGATCCTTGTCTCCCTAAGAGACGATCAAAATGTTGGATCCATAAAAAGGATCATTGTCATCCTTATAGGCGATCAAGATGATGGATCCCTAAGAAGGATCCTCACCGCCCTTGGACGATGTTAAAATGTTGGATCCTTAAGAGGGGTCATTTCCATCTTTAGAGGTGATCAAAGCACTAAATCCTCATGTGAGATCCTTATTCCTCCCCTGGAAAGAGGAGCAGTAGGTATGCGCCCTACCTTATGAGAGGGGAGTGTCAATAAATATCCCTAATGGAGGGTCAACATAATCATACAAAAAGGGTCACACAAGGAAATAACGATAAAAATAAGTAACATAAAGACGCACAGGAGGAATCGTTGTTTGAGTGATTACAAAAAGCCCTCGTAGGGGTAAAGAAATATAACAAAAGACCATTAAGGGCCAAGAAACATCACAAGAAAAATTAAGCCATTAACTGTCCTTGTGAATTGCCTCCTTCGGGATGGCATCCTATGGCTGAGGGGCTCCATATTAATCTTCTTCTATTACCCTGCCACCATCTTGAGTGTCCTTGGTCAGATCATAACCTTTAGGCTTCGGATGGGCCACCGTCTCTTCATATACTAGCTAAATATCACAGACAACTTTAAGTCCAATTTTCTCATATACAACTTAGGATTGAAGAAGGGAATCTACTCTTTTGTTCATTCAAAGTAGACGCAAAGGTCAACACTAGCTCGTCAGTGAGCTCTGACACCTCCCTATCGAGCTTTTCCTCCCTTGTCTTCTTGTCTTTCTACAAGGCCTCTAGAAACCTCTGGCTTTCGGAATAACCATGTTTATATTTATTAAACTCTGTCTCCATCTCTTTCTCAGCCTAATCTCACCTTTTTTGGTCGACATCCTACAACATCAACGTCGTCAAAAAAAAGTCACCCTTCATACCTACGATTGCAGGAGTTGGCTTAGATTTGAGAGTCTAGTAGTCACTAGGAAAATCCTTAGAAAAGGAAGATGAGAACTCATGAATTGGAGGGTATCAAATGTGGCGTCACTCCTCAAAGTAGGAGGAGGTGATGAAGTCTCGCCTTCAGGTGGCATTTGAATGCTTACCTCACCTTGAACGAGTGAGAGAGTACCAGCAGCTTGAGAAGAACCTTTTTCCATCCTATGAGCCTTTGCATTGGGAGCATCGAGAGTTGGTTCCTCGGCTTGCCTTTTCTTCCTTTGATGGTAAGCCCTCTTGGTGACTTTGGGGGTTATTAGTCTCCCCGTGAGCAGCCTGGATCTTCTCCAATATTTTCGTCTTTTCCTCCACATAAATCCCCACCATCCGATTTGCAAAACAATGTACGGGGTCACATATGTTATTTGAAAATGCCTCTAAAAGAAACAGGTTATCCAAAACTTGAAGGTACGAGAAAGACACAAGAAAAGGGGGGTTTGAATTGTGTATTTACTCTTTAACAAATTTTCGCTTCTTATCGTTAAGACGCTGAGATAGTATCCGAGTTCGTTGAGAGACTCTGACTCGCGAAGTAGCATTCAGACTTGCCATGCATTAAGTATAAGAACCAACAAGAGTCTGAACGCAATATGCATTATTCAGAACTTGCAGTGCATAAGCTTATCAGAGTTAAGCTGCAAGGTTCTAACTCGCTTATGTAAGGTTCTGATACTCAATACAGAAACATAAACAATAACATAAAGCATAACAAGAGTAAAGGACACACGATATATCCTAGTTCACCACAAGGCTAATCCAGTCCACCCTCCTCAGGTGATTTCACCTTGAACACAAGGACTTAATCCACTATAATCAATCTTAATTACAGATGCACAAGCACATAGCTGGTGACTAACAACCTGCACAGCCGCACTGTGACTAACCCACAATAACTTGCGTCATTGACATCTCAAGTACCCAGATCATCTTATGATCCCTTGAGGTATCTCTCTCAGTGAACCATTCAGGAATCCAATCAGGATATAATGTTCACTGGAGGAATCACAATGAGTTCCATCAGGGATCCCACAAGAGTCTGATCAACATATGATCCTCTTTGAGATATGACTATCATTGACCATATTTCAGGATTTCTACAATAGCACCATGCCATTGTCTTCTCAAGTCTCTGATCACACTGATCACTTGAGGAATCCAAATTCACATAGAATTAGTTAAACTGGAGATTACAATGATGCTTCTTAACAAGCATATAACTCCTAAGTTTAAGTACATAAGAACACACAAGTGTTCAAGCAAGATTTGAGCAATAGCTCCTTGCTATCTTTTTATTCTACAAAGATGTATATGAATTTGACAGTTGATGACATCTTGTAGATCTTCTTCTTCTTTGTTGTCTTCTTTGTTGACAAGCTTCGAGAAACAACTCCTTGCTTCGGATCTTCGATGTAGCTCAGACGAGAAGATGGTTGATGACTTGACTGATTTGCAATGTTGTCTTCTTCATCAACAGCTTATGTACCAATTGATTATTGTTGTGTTGATTTATGATCTTTGAGCTTCAACAACAATGGCCATGTGTAAATGGTGATAACTTTGGATGTTTTAAGTGTTACAACGAGAACTCATCGTCGTTGCTATCTTCACACAATGACTTGATCAATTCTCCATTGATGGAATGAATCCATTTTTTCAGAAGCGATTACTCCTTTCTTTAAATAGCCTAGTAAAATATAGTCGTTTGAATTACTGTTGGTTGTTGGAAAAGGGACGTTGTGTAATGATTACAGTTGTACTGACACATCTCCTTTTTACTCTGGAGGAAGTTACATGATATATCTTCTTGGGCGCAGTGTACAGTCTTTCACAACGGTAACATTTATCTTCAAATCTTCAGAGGCTTCTGATGGTAATTAATTGAAGCATGAGTAGAGACTTCTTAACAGGATATCTGAAACTCAAAGTCTTCAGTTTTTCAAAGTCGTCCATTAGGAATTAGCCTTCAGAACTTCAGCACTTGTCTTTAAATCCGTTATCCTTTACTACTTTAAGTCTTCCGAAACTTCAGAGTTGTCCATTAGGAATCCGTCTTCAGAGTCTTCAGCACTTGACCTTTGGAACCATAATCTTCAGAACGCATAAGTCTTTAGAGTCTTTCTGCACTTGGTCTTCAGAGCCTTCAGCCTTCAGAACTTCAAGTCATTGGAATCTTCAGCACTTCGGTTCTCTAGAAGATTGTCTCTTCAGAAGCTTCGCTGTCTTCAGAATCACAACCACTCTCAGAGAGCATCCACAAGAGCATTACAACAGCAATATTGGCATCCTTGGATCTGACTGATCATGATTAGATACAGAAGCATACTTGCTTCTTATAGTAACTTCGTATATAACCAATTACGCTCGTTTGGTTGGTGCTTTGTTGGATCTAATATCTTCTGTAATTATGATCTGCTCACAACATACATTAGAACATAAAATGGTTCTTTCACAAATACCATTATTATCATCAAAACATAGAGGCGACTTGTAGAGACAACTCTTGCTCTAACAATCTCCCCCTTTTTGATGATGACAAAACCATGTATTTTTATTGAACATTTTATACAAGGTAATCACCAAAACTACATATTCAGAGTCCGGAACAACAGCTCCCCCTGAATGTGTTATCCTCAAAGTTTTATCTGTGAACATCTAGAATCTTATATGATCCAAAGACAAATAGAATAACAACTTGAGTTGCCAGAACAAAGAATAGAAAATGACTACTTCTCTATCTTGTCTTTAAGGAGACAAAAGTCTTCAGCATCTGGACTAGTTCATCAGAACTTCCATCTTCAGATATTTAGAACTTAGTTCCTTTTTAATGTCATATCAGAGCTTATAATCTTCAAAGTCATCTGAAACATTTTCTACTTTTCAGCAGAATTATTTTAGCACAGAACAAAATAGTTCTTATCTAATAACATAGTCTCGCTATTTATCAAAAACAGACACTGTCTTAAGAAACTCCCCCTAAGTTTCAGACTTTGTGAAGATTGTAGATTTTAACATTAGAATCTTCTGGGTAGTCTCCCCTTAGTTTTCATAAGTCAGATATAGGGATCTTCAGAATCGTAATTCAGATATATCAATTTTAATTCACCAATCGATCATGCCTTTTCAGAGTTTGACTTGGAACACAGGCCTTCATCTCAGAACCTTGTTAATGTCACAACTCAGTGTTTCATCAAAGCTTGATTCTTGATCTGATACCAATAAAAGGATATTTAGTGATCAATCAATGCTTGATTCTGAATCTGATACCAAAGTCAATCAAGATTCTTAGTCAGATACCGAAGTATGTTGAGTCTGATACCAACTGAAAGTATCTTTATACCAATTGAAGGGTATTTCCTTAGTGTGCTGATATTGATACCAATGAAGGTATATGAAAACATTTCACAGCTTAGTTCTTATTGATATCACTACAGACTGAGTCTGATACCAATCTTTATATACAGAGTCTGATTACCAATTGTTGATTTAGTCTAATACCAAATCATTTTCTTTTTAATTGGTTCTTGGTTAAATCAGAACTACTTCTTCTTGGATCTTCAATCCGGATCTTCAGACAGTCCTTGACTTCTGATTTGAACAGTTCTTCTGAAAGGTATCTTGAGATGTAGACTTTGCTTTGACAGCTTTTGTTTTTAGAGCTTTCCTTCTTCTGATTCTTATGTTCTGAATATCATATTTTCAGACAGCTTACAGCTTCTGAACCAAGTGAAACAGAAATCACGATAACCTTGACTTTCAGAAAGTTCTCAACTTCTGAACAGTACTGGGTAGATCTGATTCTGAACATATGTTCACGAAGTGTACAACTTCGATTATATGAATAACAGTTCATAAGAACTTCTAATAGAGTTATTCTTACATTAACCTGTTTTGAGAATGCCTAGTGAACTTGTTCAGAGTTCCTCGGTTAAACATCAAACAACAAACGTTAGTAGAAAACGCATTTTATATGATTGATTTATTTGTTTGAGTTTGCATTCTTTTATCAAAATCATATTTATTTATCCCCCTTTTTGACATCATTAAAAAGTTTGGAGCATTTGAGCAGTTTAACATAAAATAGTTTCAAAAGATATTTCATTAAATTCAAAGCATAGTTTTTTTCAAAAATCCTAACTAGTTATGAGCAAACAAAACATAGACTTAACTAAAATAGGTTCCTAGGTTTTAGACTAAGAAGTGCCTAATGATGAGGAAGAGGATGAGGACGAGTTTTCAGACTCATCAGTTCTTGAGGCATGCAGTTGTTTTTCTTCTGCATGTGTGACAGCTAATCGCTTGCTTTTCACAATTTCCTCTGAGATCCATTCATGGAAATCAGTCCAGATTTTTCCTATTTCTAAGGGATCTATGCTTGTACTGGAAGCATCTACTAGGCTTTGAATTCTTTTGATGGCATTATCCTTGAAGGATGTTAGTGCATCATTTACAGTTTTTGCCCTTTTTGAGGAAGGTTCCTCGTCATCAGCACTTACTTGCTTCTTTCCTATTCTCTTCCATTCTGAAAGTTCTTGGAGAACATCAGTAATATTCTTCATATTAATCCAAATACTGATGTCGTCTTCCTTAAATTGTTGCAGATAATTCCCTACATCTGATGGATTGTGTGTTGAGAAGTTTGGAAAACCTTCAACAGGAACCCTTGTGGCCAACGCCAGTTTCCTAAGTGACGTATCATCCAGATCAGCGTCTTCTCTTTTAAGATTCTTAAATCTGAGAATCTTTCCTGCGCTTTTAAGCAGCTTTCTTGATTCTCCCTCTTTGATTAAAATATCATCAACTACTCCTGATTCAACCAAAACATCAGAAATGAGTCTTCCATATGGAATATGTCTGACTTCCGCGCCAGAACCTATTCTGGAGTTTCTTATAGCTTCCTTCAGAAGTTTGAAGAGGACAGAAGGAAGATGTATCTTAATCCCTTTAAGGAGAAGGAACAGGACACACTTTTGAGTGTCATTAAGTTGATTTGAAGGAAGATGGTGAAAAATGCTTCCTTGCAGGATTGTGAACCAAACTTGTAGTGGTTCCTTCAGATTTGAGAATATTTGGTTCTCAACTGCCACTCCCTCTCTGAAGATAGAACCCATGACCTTGGCCTCTCTTTCCTCATTAAGTAGATCCTTAGTGATTCTGAATCCGTTATTGTCATACATCAGAAGGTCTGTGAAGGTCTTCTCGGATATGAAAACTTTCCTTCCAAAGACAGAAGCAATGACAGTTGTGCCGGTATTAGCATGATTCTAGAAATCTTTAACCAAACAACTGTAGTTTTATCCTTCCAACCTCTTGAAATAGTTACTCCATCCTTGAGTTTCCATTGAAGGAGTAATATCACATCCATTTGATTTTAAATTGTTGAGGTTCACAATTATTTCTAACATGACGATGAGACTGTTAGCTAGAATCTGTGTGGTTATGGGAGTTAAGGCATTTTGGGAGACGAAAGCCATTGTAGAAGATGATGGAAGATATTTAGACAGATTTTTCTTACGATTTGGAAAGTGTGAGAGCTGTGACAAATGATTTAGGGTTAACCCTTTTTATAGATGAATGGGTAAAGTATGGTTATTGAGACTTTGAGAAAGTAACAGTTGATTTTTCCTAGATAGGTTAAGTAACGTGGGAAGAGAGGTTTAATGATTGATCTTTAATGAGAGAAGTTTATTCGATCAAGAACCACGGCTTATCTCTTGGAAGTAGTAATCGTCAGATAATTATGACCAAAAAAATATTTGTTGCTTCCAGATAATCCTAAGACTTTTCATGTGATTCATTTGTAATGCCTAATTGTTTTTATTTCGGTTAATAGTTAATGACATTTATATTTAATCACAGCATCGTAAACATAAAATTAATCATTCAAACAGAATAAGCATTTCTTAGTTAGGGATACATCAATAATTGATCAAGAAGGTACACATCAAGTTTAGAACATAAGGTTGGACAGAAAAGTGCCTAGAGTAATTTGTGATCCTAAGAGAAACTAATTTCCTATCTTAGACTAAGAAGGTCATAGGTTGATAAAACTCCGGAAGGATCTTTTCAGTCATTCCATTTCTTCTGCAATGACTAACTATACCTTGAATATCCAGAATATGGGAGATAACCCTGCAGTAGGGAACTTGGTAGACTGTGTCTTCCATAGACAGATTAATTTCTTCCTTTAGATGGATTGGGGTAGGTTTATTTTGATCCTAGACACTAAAAAGAAAATAAATAATCTTTCTTTGTCAGACAACCATCCTGCTCCTCTTTCTCTTGGTCTTAAATTAGTTACCATTAGCTTGTACCAATCTTTGGCAATGGGAGTGAGGGTACATGGTTGAGTGGGATGCCCCTCAGTTTCAAAAATGACGTGTATATGCTTGTCGAAGCTGTGATTGTTGATATTTCTTTCTACATTCACACCATCTTCAACGCACCTAATGGCTTTAGCTATGATGGTAGGGTTGATCAAGACTGGACAGCCAGCAACCACAGATAAGATAGCATTTTTTCCATAGTCGTATTCTAGTACACGAGCATTTTCCCAGAATTCAGTTACAAGCGAAGGAAAAATAGGTCCAACAAGCATGTTGAAGTAGTTTTCCCAGTTCTGGAATTCAATTCCAGAGAGAATGCTTGTTTTGTTTAGTTGAGGTAGAAGGTTTAAATTCAACGTGAATTCCTTCAGGAGTTCAAGATCAGACTCTTCACCTCTGATGTTGTGGGAAGTCATTTTTGAACAGAGGTGATTTTGTTTGAGAGAGAAGGAATTAGATTATGAGTTAATTGAAGAGTGGTTCTTCTGAGAATGAAGGAAATGATGTGGGAAGGAAATAGCTATTTGATGAACTGGAACAGATAGGGTTCATTATTTTTGAGACTAGCTATGAAGATCAGATTTAATACGACAAGATTTGTTATAGGCTAACTATAGAGGTTGTCAGAGCAGATCATAAAAGTGGATATGAATAGATGTGCATTTATGAGCCGTAAGGGAGTGACTGACGCTAGGTAGTCATAATTGCTTATTTTACTCTCAAAATTTGTCAAATCATAAATATATGAGAATCTTTATAGTTTCAATAAACCTAACATATCAATAAATAACGAAATTCAAATTATTGCTATTGTTTTAAACTCCGATAATGAGGATGATCATGAATGAGAAGAAAAACATACCTTAGAAATTCTGAAATCTTTTTACAGCAATTTTAAGTCCTTTCCCGTCTGACTCTGAGCTTCTGATCATCACGTTCAGCTTTTGTTTTCAGAGTGTTTGAGGAGTACCAGTGTCCTCTGACTCGAATCTCTAAACTGAGACAAGAATCTATTTTTCTTTTCAGATGACCACTTCGTTTGCTTGTTTAGAATTATCATCTGATTTCTGAAGGTAATCCTCAGATTGTGGAGGTACTGAATATCAGAAGGTCACTAATTTTTTAGCTTAAACATAAACTTCTGAAAAGTTATGTACCATAGAGAATTAGCTAATATCTCAAAATATTTTCTGACTTTGTTTCTTTGAACAAGTGTGAAGCCTGTTCAGAACCGAGTATCATCAAACATGTGTGGAACATATGACATAGTTTGCATGACAGTCAGGTTCATGCAGTGCTAATCTATCTTATTTAGACTTAGTCTACTAAGAGGGTTTACAGCATATCTGCGTCTGAAAAGAGTGTCAGCTGATTTCTTCATTTCGAACAACATCAGTGACTTTAGATTCTTTTTGACTTAGAGTAGATGACTTCAGTCTTTGCATCTAGTCAAGCATCTTCCGATTCCAGAATTTATGCAGCATGAACTTCTGAGAGAATTATCAGATAACATTCTGACCAATTCAAGTTGGTTCAACTGATATAGAGTCTTGAGTTAACAAAATTTAGTTGACTATGTTATTACAACCAATGCTCAGGAATCATCCTGAATCAGATTCCTGAAGGGTTACCAATTTATGAAAATTCTTCAATTTTCTGCATAGCTTTTCAAGAAAACAATATTCAGTTCTTCATTGAATCTTTCAACTTCTTGATCAGTTAAGATTCAGATGTTGAATCATTTCTAGGAGTTTGAAAGCTTCAGATTTCTGACTTCTTCTGCAGACTTCATTCTGAAGTTCAAAATCATAGAACGACAATCTTTCTTCTTTACATGAAGAAGTTCTTAATGGGTTTCAAACGAGAAAGTCAAGGGTGGACCTAATCTGTTTCTTGAAAACATCTCAAAAACTCATAAAGAAATAATCTTCAGCAAACTAGATTTCTTGTTTTCTGATGATTCAACCTTGAGCAAATACTTGATTTATCCACACGTATTTTCTAAGATAAGTATTTAACAGATGTTACTACTTATCTGATGAGTCTATCTTATCAGTTGATTCTTCAATCTTTAACAAGGCTTTAGTGAGGAAGATTTAGTTGTTTGACAACTGCGAAACTTCCAGAATCAGTGATTTGCTCAAGTAATCAGATTGATTACAATTTTGTACACAGTCATCTTCTGAGCTATTACAGAAATTGTAAGTGGATTGAAATCTCACCCAGAATATTTCTACGCACCGCATCTAGATCTTTTTCTGACACTGTTAAGTGTATGACATCCATCAATAACAGAACCGGGGCTCTGATACCAATTGAAGGTACGAGAAAGACACAAGAAAGGGGGGTTTAAATTGTGTATTTACTCTTTAACAAATTTTTGCTTCTTATCGTTAAGACGCTGAGATAGTATCAGAGTTCGTTGAGAGACTCTGACTCGCGAAGTAGCATTCAGACTTGTCATGCATAAAGCATAAGAACCAACAATATTCTGAACTCAATATGAATTATTCAGAACTTGCAGTGCGTAAGCTTATCAGAGTTAAGCTGCAAGGTTCTGACTCGCTTATGTAAGGTTCTGATACTCAATACAGAAACATAAACAATAACATAAAGCATAACAAGAGTAAAGGACACACGATATATCCTGGTTCACCACAAGGCTAATCCAGTCCACCCTCCTCCGGTGATTTCGCCTTGAACACAAGGACTTAATCCACTATAATCAATCTCGATTACAAATGCACAAGCACATAGCTGGTGACTAACAACCTGCACAGTCGCACTGTGACTAACCTACAATAACTTGCGTCATTGTCATCCCAAGTACCCAGGCCATCTCATGATCCCTTGAGGTATCTCTCTCAGTGAACCGTTCAGGGATCCAATCAGGATATAACATTCACTGGAGGAATCACAATGAGTTCCATCGGGGATCCCACAAGATTCTGATCAACATATGATCCTCTTTGAGATAAGACTAACATTGACCATATTTCAGGATTTCTACAATAGTACCAAGCCATTGTCTTCTCAAGTCTCCGATCACACTGATCACTTGAGGAATCCTAATTCACATAGAATTAGTTAAATTGGAGATTACAATGATGCTTCTTAACAAGCAGATAACTCCTAAATTTAAGTACATAAGAACACACAAGTGTTTAAGCAAGATTTGAGCAACAGCTCCTTGCTATCTTTTTATTCTACAAAGATGTATATGAATTTGACAGTTGATGACATCATGTAGATCTTCTTCTTTTATGTCGTCTTCTTTGTTGAGCAAGCTTCGAGCAACAACTCCTTGCTTCGGATCTTCAATGTAGCTCAGACAAGAAGATGGTTGATGACTTGACTGATTTGCAATGTTGTCTTCTTCATCAACAGCTTCTGTACCAATTGATTATTGTTGTGTTGATTTATGATCTTTGAGCTTCAACAACAATGGGCATGTGTAAATGGTGATAAATTTGGAGGTTTTAAGTGTTACAACGAGGACTCATCATTGTTGTTATCTTCACACAATGACTTGATCAATTCTCCATTGATGGAATGAATCAATTTTTTTTCAAAAGCGATTACTCCTTTCTTTAAATAGCCCAGTAAAATATATTCGTTTAAATTACTGTTGGTTGTTGGAAAAGGGATGTTGTGTAATGATTACAGTTGTACTGACACATCTCCTTTTTTCTGTGGAGGAAGTGACATGATATATCTTCTTGGGCACAGTGTACAGTCTTTCACAACGGTAACATTTGTCTTCAAATCTTCAGAGGCTTCTGATGGTAATTAATTAAAGCATGAGTAGAGAATTCTTAATAGGATATCTGAAACTCCAAGTCTTCAATCTTTCAAAGTCGTCCATTAGGAATCAGCCTTCAGAACTTCAGCACTTGTCTTTAAATCCGTTATCCTTTACTACTTCAAGTCTTCTGAAACTTCAGAGTTGTCCATTAGGAATCCGTCTTCAGAGTCTTTAGCACTTGACCTTTGGAACCATAATCTTTAGAACGCATAAGTCTTCAGAGTCTTTCTGCACTTGGTCTTCAGAGCCTTCATCCTTCAGAACTTCAAGTCATTGGAATCTTCAGAACTTCGTTTCTCTAGAAGATTGTCTCTTCAGAAGCTTCGCTATCTTCAGAATCACAACCACTCTCAGAGAGCATCCACAAGAGCATTGCAACAGCAATATCGGCATCCTTGGATCTGACTGAACATGATCAGATACAGAAGCATACTTGCTTCTTGCGACTTGTGTCACACATAGTAACTTCGCATATAATTAATTACGCTCCTTTGGCTGGTGCTTTGTTGGATCTGATATCTTCTGTAATTATGATCTGCACACAACACACATTAGAACATAAAATGGTTCTTTCACAAATACCATTCTTATCATCAAAACATAGAGACGACTTGTAGAGACAACTCTTGCTCTAATAAAACTTACCCAAGTAATCAGCGAGATGATTACCGCCCCTCAGCCATAGAGCAATTACTATGCATAAATCCATAACCTCAAACTTCCCTAGGAGGCAAATTACCCTTGCCTATCTAATGGTAAGGTACTTATCATTATATCCCGCTATTACCAAGAGTTTATCCGTCTATGACAAAGGAAAGAGAAGGGTGTCATCATCCCCTAACACTAAGAGAAAACCTTCACGTTGTAGCGTGCAATTTTTGTCGGTTACACGACCACCTTACCGCAATGGTTGGAATTAGGTGTTACTTTCTGATTTCTTATTTATCCTATGAAGCTGGAAAGGAAAGGGAAGCTATCTAAAACTAACCTTGCACGTAAATGTTTTCTTTAAAAAATGCTAAGAGATTGGGGGTCGGGGTCAGGTTATACAAAGGGAAGTTGTCAATTACCCAGTGTATATATGGTTATCCATAGATCTTCTTTGGTATGTTTAAACACTTTCTAGTGTTTATCTGTTATGGGTTGGGAAAGTTTCTCCTTTGGGAGTGTTGAGAGAGTTTTTTTGTGGTTTTCGGGTTTTCCGTTGTTTTTGGTAAGGTATTGGACCTAAAGTTTTTGGTATGTGTGCTAGCTAAGATTTCGTAATCTTATGCCTGCGTATTCTCGTTATAGAAAATAGGGAAATCATAGCAATCGTAGTTCCTCCTATTTTCTGGGGGGAAAAATATTTTTGGTGTCTTGTTTAAAGCCCAAGATTGAATCTAGATGAGTATTTGTGTCTTGTTCAAAGCCCAAGATTGAAGCTAAAGGGGTATTTGAGAGAGAATTTGTCATCTCTAAAGGGAGATATCTCACCTGTTTATCACAGATGTTGGGTAACTAATTTATAAAGGAGAATTACTTTAACTGGAATATATGGAATCCAGCAATGCCATAATTTCCTTTACAAGGGAAATGTCCTGAAGGAGGAAACTTTAACTCAGTGTAGAGCAATGCCATTTTTCCTTAGGAGTCTTTCATGCTAAGAGAGGGACATTGGCTTGGATATAAATAATCTAGAGGCTTGCCACTTACAGCTGTTAGAGGAAAGAGGAAGTTTACCAGGATAAAAATGGGACCACAGCTTAGATTTTTTAATCAACAAGTGTGCCACTTACAGCAGTTATCTGGAATTAGGGTTTGTTTGATTATTTGTTTTGATGTGTGATGTACAGTGAAATGTCTTCATACAGAGAGAACTCTTGATTTCCTCTGAGGGGGTGTTGATTTTTGTGTGCCTTGATAAAAGCCCGAGGTTGAAGCTAAAAGGTTGACTCTGCTTAGGGAGATCATTATACAAAGCCTAAGAGGAGGTTGAAAAGAATTGACTCTTCCGGGGAAGTTTTTATCTATCTTGTACAAAGCCTAAGATTAAGGCTAAAAGAAGATTGACTTAACTGAAGAGTATGATCTGTCTTGTACAAAGCCCAAGATTGAGGTTGAAAAGGGATTGAACTCTTCTGGGGAGTATTTTGTCTGTCTTGTAAAAAGCCCAAGATTGAGGCTGAAAAGAGATTGACTCTACTGGAGAGGTTTTATCTGTCTTGTATAAAGCCCAAGATTGAGGCTAAATCTGCTGAGGAAAAATCATTATACAAAGCTTAAGAGGAGGCTGGCTGGGAAATTCTTATATGAAGCCTAAGAGGAGGTTGGCTTCTGCTGAGGATTATTGAGATCAAGAGACAGGTCCAAATTGGGGAATCAACTCTTGCTGAGGATTGAGGAAGAGTTGAAATATCAGATGCCCTGAGATTCTGATTCTGTTAAGGTTATGTTGATGGTAAAGGTTTAAACTTTGAGTATGAAACCTATAGAGGTTTCAAACTCTGCTGGAGATTGATGAAATAATTAGGATTTTTTTGGGCTTTTTAGGAAACTCGAGGGTTTCTTTGATATCCAAGAGGTGATGAGACTTTCCAAGTCTACTGGTATGAAGAGGTTAACTTTTAGCTAGAGGATTATCTTTGTATGATGCCCAAGAGGAGGCTAATGTTTTAAGGGATGAGAATCAACCCTAGAATGGTTAGATATTCTGGAATTCTGACTCTCTGGAGGATTGAACTAGCAGAGATGACTAAGTTCTGTCCTATACCTGTAGGAGGTCTTCGGGTCCTTGTACTAAGTCCAAGAGGAGGCTGAGAACTTCTAAGAAGCCTGAGGGTCCTTGTACAAAGCCCAAGAGGAGGATGGGGATGCTTTTAGGAAGCCTGTGGGTCCAAGCCTGAGAAAAGTTCAAGAAAGGTTTCACTGGGAATAAGTCTTTTCTTTGAAGAACAATTCTAAGGTTTGAAGAAATTCAAAAGAGGTTTCATCGGGAATTAATCCTCTTTGGGGAAGTGAATTTCTTGTACAGATATTTCTAAGTTGTTACAGTCTTGAGAAAAGTTTCACTGGGAATAATGTCTTTCTCTGTTCCATATTGTATAAGCCCAAGAGGAGGCAAGACTCTATCTGGAATTTCCAATGGAGAACTAGTTTTGACTGTGCTAAAAGAGTAACCACTGGTTTGATCTAAACCTAGACCTAATTGCTGGCGAAAATTCTAAGCAAGTATATACAAGCATATATAGATAAAATATATAAACAAGCATATATTGAAAAAATAGTGGAACTTACAGTTGTGCAAGCCCAAGCATAGTAACTACAACTGTATAGTTAGTTATTCAAGAAATTGAAGAAAGTTTTGATAAAAAAACTTTGAATTTGAATTTGAATCAAAGAGGAATGTTGTTTTTAAAAAATAAGTTTTGGGGCTTATACTTAAAGAGAGGCCCAGATGAATTCTTTCGAAAAGGCGACGATCGCGTCGTAGTTTTGAAAACCGCAGAGGGACTTACACAATGACTGAGGCCCAAATTGTTGTATTTACAAAAAGGATGGGTCTTACACTCTATTAGAGGTCCAATAGTTTATTATTATACAAGAGATGGGACTTATAGCTCAAGGAGAGTCCCAGATGAAAAACAACGATCGCAGCGTCATTTTGAAAATTGTACCGGGACTTATACAAATGGCTAAGGCCCAAATTTATTTATATACAAAGGTGGTTAGGTCTTACACTCTATTAGAGGCCCAAAAGTGTTTGAAAAAGAAGGAAAAATGGGACTTACAACACAAGGGGAGGCCCAGATGAAAATTGTTTTGAAAACGGCGATCGCGCCGAGATTTTTTTAAAACGTATCGGGACTTATACAATGACTGAGGCCCAAAAATGGTTTATTTACAAAGGGATGAGACTTACACTTTATCAAGAGGCCCAAATTGTTTTGAAAAATGTTTATGAGGGTGAAAATAATTAAAACCCTAATTTGATTTTAAAAAATGTATTTAATTTGAATAAAAATCAATTAAAATGATCAAAATTATCAAAAATGTGTGAAAAACAAGTTTTGATCTTGGATAAATGTTTGAAAAATCATGTTTTATCCATATAATGATTTGAAAATCATTTGAATCAAAAAAAATTAAGAGAAAGAAATATTTTTAAATGCTTAAAAACAAATAAAAATAAATTGTTTACAAAAATATTAAATATATAAAATAAATAATATTTTTGTGAAATTTTTGTAGAATAAAATATTTTAACATTTTTATGAATTTTGAAAAAAAGAATCAATTCAAAAACATTAAAATTCAGAGAGAAATTAATCTTTGAATCAATTAATAAAAATATCAAATTTTCAAATTTTCAAATTTTCAAAAAAAGGCGCCAAGAACACATGTTCTTGGTCGCGCATGGTCTTCCTCCCCAGATTTGCAAAATCTATCATATCTCTATGATTACTCAATGAAAATGACTTTTGTAAACATGAAACTTGTTCGTTTTTTATCAAGGATTACAACCATATAAATTAATTGCATTTATATTAAGTGTGGAGTGAAAAATTAGAAGATGAACTCAAGAACCCTAGTTTTTGAAAGAACATTATGAAATCCTATACACAATTCATACATAGCAATTGATTGACGGTTATCACTCTATATACATGCAGAAACAAGTTGGTAACTCAAAAACACATCTATGATGCATGTAGTATGGAGTTTGAAGGCTTCAGGCTTACCTCGTGCAGCTGGTGATCGAGCTTGATAATGGAGATGTTACAGATGTGTTGTAAGGACTTGGATAGCTTCACTATACCCTATGGAGTGTGTTGAGATGTCTGGCCTTGAATGGAGATGCTTGGATCACCTTGTGGCACCTCAACTGCAACCTTGCCAAAAAGCTTGCGCAAATGAATGGTGACTTTGTGATTCAGGTGTTCCAGATGAGTTTTAAGGTTATGGATCACTCATATATGATGTATGTGAGGTGTTGGCATGATTGGTTTTGATGGATTTGCTCTCAATTTGAAAATTCGATAGTGACTTCAAGAAGAAGCAAAATCTGGTTTTTGGAATATGATTTGGAGGAAAACATGAATTCAGAGGTTTTGGGATGGTTTGATCAGTCACACATGACCTCTATTTATAGTAGAGGAAGTTTGTTTTGGGAGCAATAGTGTTTGGAGGCTGATCATGGCAGTAGCTTGTAGCCATTGACTTGGATAATTCAAAAGTGCCAAGTCAACTCTCTTATCTTAACTCCATTAATCTTTATAGGTTAGAATGCTCAGAGTTTTGGACTGAAATCTTGACTGACTTGGAGTGTTGTGATCTAGTTCATGACACCTCAATGCATTGCATTGAATCTTACCTTGCCAAATTAGAATTCCAAGTTTCATGTCATGATGATTTTCACATGCCAAGTTGAATTCCTTGCCTCTTTGATCATGAACCAAGTGAGTCATCAGATCCTTTGTGTTTTTGGAAAATGACAAAGTTGGAAAAGTGACAAGAATTGAATGGCAAAATTGTGTGGCACAATTTTAGTCCTCATGCTGTCTTGAAAAATCAGGTTTTCGTGCCATGTTTCAAGGCTTGTAACTCTTTACTCAAGTGGAGTTAGGATGAGTTCTAGTACTCTTTGGAAAGCTCTCATGACATACTTTAACTTTGATGTCCACCAATGGACCTGGTTCAACTTGGATCAAGGTGAAAAATGGTCCAAAAGTTGGTGAAAAACTTAGACAGATTATGTCTGAAAAATTTTCTAAGTGTTGGAAAAAAGGGTCATTTTCATGTTTTAGTGATTTTGATCAATCCATAACTCAAAATCCATGAGGATTTGGAATCTGATGTAGTTGACACTTTTGAAGTATGTCATATGAACTTTCATTTGAGATTTGGATGGAAGAAAAAGGCCTTAGGGTTTGGGAGTTATGCCCTTGGAAAGTTGGTACCAAATCCATTTTGTTCCATAACTTAGAAAATTTTAAGGTTTCTAGGTTGCCCCTTTTTCAAGTAACCTCATTTTTCTTGATTTTTCTTGATGGATGATGATCAAAACCATGTATTAACATTGTTTTTTACTTAGGGGAACCACATTTGTGAAAATTTTCAAAAAATCAAACTTGATTTTGAGCACAGTTGACTTTTTGTCAGATGAATTCCAAACTGTGTGATCCTCTATGAAATCAAGTTCTTGACCTAATTCAAAACTAATGGGTGGATTCCATAGGTGTTTTAGGGTGTCTTGAATCAATTCCCAAGGTTTGGTAACATGTCTTGGTCCAAAGTCAAAGATACAGTTGACTTTTTCTTCAAAACCCTAATTGTGGTCCAGATGAATTTGAAACTTGTGAATCAAGCTCCTTATATCAATCCATTGTTGTAAATGTATCAATGTGGTGTATTTGAGGCCCTCAAATCATGTCTTGAGGTCTTGGCTCATGTTTTGCCTCAAAAGTCAACTCAGGGGTGAATTAGGTAAGGAAACCTTAATTCCTGACTTTTTATGAATGCTTCCCCTGAGGTTAATTTGACTCTATGATTGGGTCCATGAGGTCCCTTTGAGCATTTTGGATCATGTTTTGAAGTATTGGCTCATGCCTAGATGAAAATTTTCATCTGGAGGCCTTGGTCGATCAAAACCCTAATTTGGTGACACTGTCGATCTTGAGGCTTGATCAGTTTGAAATGTTGCACTCTTGTGCTTGATTCTTGATATGAGAGACCTCTTGATCCTTTATGGGTGTTTGAGCGGTTAGGCAAGTTGAAGATCATGTCATTTCTTGATTGATCCCTTGTCTGAGTGCTCTGGGAGGGCTCAAAACCCTAATTCTTGATTGTAGTGAAGGCTCAGCAATCCTTGAGGAGATTGATGAAGTATGCTGGCACATCCATATTGTAGTAATGATCCTCACAATAATGGGAAATCTTCTGGTCAAAATTTGGGGTATGAAAGATGCCCCTATTTAATCTTCTTGGACCCGAAGGTGTGAATGGCGAAGGTATTCGGACATTAAGGGTGCAAGAGGATTAAATATCAGAATACCCAAAATTTTGACTGTGGTTATGAATAGCAGTTTTCTAATCCGTCTTCTTTTACTAAGTACTATTACTTAGAAAAGGGTAAAACTTCCCCTCGATCCTGGTCTTCGGCCACGGAACTGGTCTTAGTTTTTTTTTAAATAAACTTCCCCTCGATCCTGGTCTTCAGCCACGGAACTGGTCTCAGTTTCTTTTGAAATAAACTTCCCCTCGATCATGGTCTTCAGCCACATAACTAGTCTCAGTTTCTTTTCAAATAAACTTCCCCTTGATCCTGGTCTTCAGCCACGGAACTGGTCTCAGTTTCTTTTGAAATAAACTTCCCCTCGATCCTGGTCTTCAGCCACGGAACTAGTCCCAGTTTCTTCTTGTCGAGTTCCTTTCTCGACAAGGAACGCTATGTGTAGCGGTCTTCATCAAACTTCTCGCCGAGCTATACTGGGGAGACGCCATTTGATGGAAAATTTTGATGTCAGACTTGCTGGGGAAACCCATTTGTCTAAACTGCAGAGGTGTGCAAACTTCTCTGTGGGAGATGCCATTTGTCGACTTACTAGGGAAAAATGAGTCTCTTGAGAGACTACTTTTTGCTTGGGGATATTAGATCGTACTTTTCTTTGAAACCTTTTCTGATAAATGCCATGTGATATAATCCAATTTTGAGGTGCTGATGACTTTATTAACATCGAATTTCTTGGGAGAGAAACCGATGTATTGCCAAGAGTCTTTTAGTGGAGAGGCTTTCTCTGGGGATTTTCCTTAATCCGGGAAAGCGTAAATATCATCTTCAATGGTGAAGAGTGATGTTCCAAAGGTGTCTTTCGAATGTCTTCTTTCCTTTCAGAGGTTCAAGTTATCAAAGTGGTTGAGGACAGGCTCCAATCCAGAAATAAAATGGGGAGAAATTACTCAAATGATACATTTCCTAACGAGGAAAGAACTCAAACCGGGATTTTGTCTTATCTGACGTGGAAAGGAAAACTGACAACTTTATTGGTAAGAGGACTTTATCACTTGGGAATGAGTATGACCAAAGTGATGTTAATGCAATATGAATATGAATATGAATCAATCATACATGATATATGTATGTTTATGCTGACAAAATAGACGCGACATACAGACTAGTGAATGAACACAACTGGATACTCGGCCACGGCTGGGGGATAAAAAGTATCATTGGTTCAAGGCAGCAACCCTTTCTTGGTTAGGAGGGGTGGACCCTACTGGGGGAGAAAGAACCATTCATTGGTCTTCAGAGGTAAGAACTCTGCCGGGGATATCGGATGGGACATTACATATAAAATATTTAATCCTTCATTCAGGTGTATTGGTTTAAAATGAGTACTTTGATTCTGTATTTTGAGGTTTGATCACTTCCAGAGAAGCCATCGATATTCCTTTTTGCGTTCAGTAGTCAAAAAGAATTGCCATCTTTATTTTAAAAGCAGAAGAAAATTTGACAAGCAAATTCATTTTCGTTTTGTTTCAAGAATCGTTGATCATGTTAAAAATGTCATTCTGTAAAGCAAAATAAATGAGAATTGCAAACAAAAGCACTAGGGCTCAAATTTTATTGATAGAATGGTAATCAGCCAAGCGCGTGATCCCATAGAGCATTGCAAAGTTTAGAAAATGGTAATTTAACGGAAAAAGGCTACATTGAAACATAACAATCGCTATCCTTCTACCAACTTTGAATTCTGGACATTCTGAGCTTCTCTCGAAGATGACCTGGACTTGAAGTTTTTCGACGGATGGTGTTATTGCTGGGGATTTAACCTTGTCAGACGTAGTTACTTGCCATGAATCCCTAATTTTTGCCTAGATTACCTTTTGAGATTTTCAATCCATCGGGATGATTTTCGCTTATGTCTCTAATTTTTGCCTGGATCGCCCTTTCAGGTTTTCAATCCACCGAGACGTTTTTTTTCAGGCGAAGTATTTCTTGACTACATCAACATTCGTGGGGTAGGTAAACTCCCCTCTATCCATGGTTGCGAGTCTCAGGGCACCGCCTGAAAAGGCTTTCTTACCAATGTAAGAGCCATCATAATTCGGAGTCCATTTGCCTTTGGAATCAGTGAGAAATGATGATATCTTCTTGAGCACAAGGTCTCCTCTTCTGAAGACACGGGATCGGACTTTTTTGTCGAACACTTTCTTCATTCTTTGTTAATATAACTGACCATGGCATAGAGCCGTTATTCGCTTTTCTTCAATTAGGTTCAGCTCATCGTGTCGACTTTGACACCATTCAGCCTCTGTTAGCTTAGCTTCCATCAATACCCGGATTGATGGGATCTATACTTCTATGGGGAGCACTGCTTCCATGCCATATACTAGAGAGAAAGGGGTTGCCCCTGTTGAAGTGCGGGCAGATGTGCGATAACCGTGAAGAGCATATGGTAACATCTCGTGATAGTCTTTGTAGGTTACAACCATCTTTTGAACGATTTTCTTGATGTTTTTATTAGCTGCTTCTACCGCTCCATTCATCTTAGGCCGGTAGGGAGATGAGTTATGGTGTTCGATCTTGAACTCAGCACACAACTCTTTCATCATCTTGTTGTTCAAGTTGGATCCATTATCCGTAATGATCTGGCTTGGAACACCATAACGGCAGATGAGATTGTTCTTGATAAATCGGACCACCACTTGTCGGGTTACATTGGTGTATGACACTGCTTCGACCCACTTGGTGAAGTAGGCAATGGCTACCAGGATGAATCGATGTCCGATTGAAGCTTTGGGTTCAATCATGTCGATTCCCCATATGGAAAAAAGGCCATGGAGAAGAAAGAACTTTGAGATGCATTTGCGGTACATGGATTTTGTCAGCATATATCTGATACTTGTGACACCTCCTCATGTACTGGTAGCAATCAGATTCCATTGTCAACCAATAATACCCTGGTCTCAGAATTTTTCTTGCCATTGTGTGTCCATTGGCATGAGTGCCAAAGGATCCTTCGTGAATCTCTTTCATCAACATGTTTGCTTCTTGTCTGTCTACGTATCTGAGCAAAACCATGTCAAAGTTTCTTTTGTAGAGTGTATCATCATTCAGGAAGAAGTTTCCAGCTAGTCTTCTGAGACTCTTCCTATCTTTTCTGAATGCCCCAGGTGGGTACTCTTGTCTTTGAAGGAAGCACTTGATATCATGATACCGGGGTTTGTCATCGATGATTGATTCCATTGTGAAGATGTAAGTGGGCCTTTCAAGGAGCATAATGTCAATCTTAGGTACGTCGTTCCATTGACTTACAGCAATCATGGAAGAGAGAGTGGCTAGTGCATCAGCCATGTGAATTTCTTCACGAGGAATGTGATGAAACTCGTTTCTTTTGAAGAATGGTAACAACCTTCACGCGTAATCTTTGTAAGGAATCAATCCTGATTGGTATGTATTCCACTCTCCTTTGATGTGATTGATAACCACAGTTGAGTCTCTATACACATCTAAGTTCTTAATCCTTAAGTCAATTGCTTCTTCGAGACCCATGATACAAGCTTCGTATTCGGCCTCATTGTTTGTGCATCTGAATGTCAATCTGGAAGTGAAAGGAATATGGGTACCCTGAGGTGTTACGATGATTGCCCCAATCCCGTTTCCATAAGTGTTGACGGCTCCGTCAAATATTAGTCCCTATTGGGAACCTGGTTCTGGCCCTTCGTTGGGTAGCAGTTCATCACAATCTTTCATTTTTAGGTACATGACATCTTCATCTGGGAAGTCAAATCCGACTGATTCCTAATCGTCAATCGGTAGATGAGCCAAATGATCGGCTAAAATACTCCCTTTGATGGCTTTCTGAGCGTGGTACTTGATGTCATATTCTGAGAACAACATCTGCCAACGAGCAATCCTTCCCGTGAGAGTAGGCTTTTCAAAGACATACTTGATCGGATCCATTTCGAAGATTAACCAAGTAGTGTGACAAATCATGTATTGGCGAAGACGTTTAGCTGTCCAAGCCAGAGCGCAGCAAGTTTTCTCGAGCATAGTGTACCGAGTTTCGCAGTCCGTGAACTTCTTGCTTAAGTAGTAGATGGCAGACTCTTTTCTCTTTGTCTCGTCTTGTTGGCCAAGTACACAACCCATAGAGTCTTCCAAGAGTGTTAAGTAGATTATCAGTGGTCTTCCTTCCACTGGAGGTGACAGAATTAGTGAATTTAATAGATATTCTTTGATACTGTCGAAAGCTTTTTGGCAGTCTTCTGTCCATACACAGCTTTGATTCTTTCTGAGTAGTTTGAAGATCGGCGCGCATGTCGCGGTCATGAGGGATATGAACCTTGAGATGTAATTCAGACATCCCAAAAATCCTCTGACCTGTTTTTCAGTCTTTGGTGAAGGCATTTCTTGAATGGCCTTGGACTTGTCGGGATCAACCTCGATTCCTTGCTGGCTGACGATGAATCCCAAGAGTTTTCCTGAGCAAACACCGAATGTGCACTTATTGGGATTCAAACGGAGTCTATATTTTCTCAAATGCTAGAATAACTTTGGCAGGTGTGTCACATGCTCTTCTTCTGTTTTAGATTTGGCAATCATGTCATCGACGTACACTTCAATCTCTTTGTGCATTATGTCGTGAAACAGAGTTGTCATGGCCCTTTGATAGGTTGCCCCCCGCGTTCTTCAGACCGAACGCAATTACCTTGTAACAAAAGGTACCCCATGGGGTGATGAATGAAGTTTTCTCCATATCTTCTGGCGCCATTTTGATTTGATTATAGCCCGAGAATCCATCCATTAAGGAGAAGACTTTAAACTTTGTTGTATTGTCTACCAGCATGTCAATGTGCGGTAGGGGGAGTCATCCTTCGGACTTGCTTTGTTTAGATCCCTTTAGTCTACACACATTCTGACTTTTTCGTCCTTTTTTGGAACTGGCACTATGTTGGCTAACCATTGAGGATATTCTGAGGTGGCGAGGAAGCCTGCGTCGATCTGCTTCTACACTTCCTCCTTAATTTTGATGGCCATATCTGGATGAATCTTTCTCAGTCTTTGTTTTACTGGTGGACATTCTGATTTCAGTGGTAAGTGGTGTTCCACGATGCTGGTATCCAACCCTGGCATGTCCTGATAGGACCAAGTAAATATATCTGGAAACCTTTTGAGAAGTTTTATCAATTCTTCTCTGACAGTTGGACTGAGCAGTACTCCAATCTTAACTTCTTTCTTTTCTTCTTCTGAACCTAAATTGACTGTTTCCAATGGCTCTTTGTGAGGCTCAATAGACCTTTCCTCTTGTCTGAGTAGTTGGGAGATCTCTTCTGGAATTTCTCTGTCCTCTTCTTCTTCAGCTTCAAATACCGGGAATTCAAAGTTGGGAGAAGGCATTGGATTGTATGTTTCAATGGGGTTTAAAATAAGCAATTTGCATGACGTGATGATTTGTTTTTTAGCAAAGACAGAGAGAATGCAAGAGTGTGTGCAGTGTATTTTCTGAAGAAAAAAATGCTTGTTTTTTTTTATTTTGGGCTGTTTTTAGGATTACCATTTTCTGAAAAATGAAAAGTGAAAACAGCAATAAATGCAGAAATTCAAAATGAAATTATTTATTCATGATTTTTCAATTCTTGAAATACAGCCCTATAAAACAAAACTCTGTCGCTTTGGGCGAAGCGAAGAGGGATATTTATAGAAAGGTGAGCCCTATAAAAACATCTGTTTCACCTGGGCAAGGTGAAAGGTTAAAACAAAGATGGTAATTACTTAGACTTATGGACGACTTTTGAGACATCGACAGCAACCCAGTGGCGACGAATCCCTCTATGAATCACAAAGTCTGGTACTTTCCTTCTTGGTTTATCTTTAGAAACAACGCTGATTTCTGGCGGAGTAGGATCATTGGAGTCTTCTTCCCATGCAGAGTTGTCATAGGAGAATTCTTCTGTCGTATCTTCCATATGGTTTTCACTCTCAAGAGGATCTCCCCATCCAATTGGCTGGATGTCCTCGTATTTGATACGAGAGCTTTCGGGGGCAGTGTATTTGACTAAGAAATCATACTTGCCACTTGGTTGTCCCAAGGTGTCCCATGTTTCTGTGGAACTGGATGAGTCATCTTCCTCAATGACGTTGATTTTAGGAAATGCATAGATAATGAATTCTTGTCCTGCAAACTTTACAAATTCATCACCGTGGTGTCGGACATTTTCGGAATGTCCTGAGTAATGATTCCATGACTCTGTGGGGAAATGGGTATTCTTTTCAATATTGCTCAGCTGACAGGCATCATCCGGCTGACTCTTCTGCCCCAAGTCTTCCGTGTACGGCTTCCAGATAGGCAAGTCATCCAGGGGATCATAATATTCGTAGTCAAAGTTGTTTTTCATTAGATTGTTTTCCTCTAATGAATTAGGTGGAGCACGGCATCCTTCAGGATCATATTCTCCATAGATCATCTTGACGTATGACCTTGGTATATATCTTGGACTTTGGTTGGGAAAACAAAATGGCGTGTGCGCCTTTCCCTGAGACGTATAACCGTCATCGTTGAGATAAGACTTCCACTCCTCATCCGTATCGGAGGAGTCACTCTTATTGATGGTGTGTACTTCTTGAGACACTGGGTGGAGGAAACCTCCGCTGTTGAAGAAATCCTGAATGGGACGAAAACTTTCGTCTTTCTTAGTAGTCTGGGTACAATATGTCCCCATCCTTTTATGTCATTACTCTTGATTACTTCGAGAGCGTCCTTGTATGAGGAAATCGATGTTCCCCTTTCTCGTCGATTCTCATTGCTTACCGATAGTGCTTGGAACTGGGTTCCAATAACCTCCTCTAGTTCTACACAGGAGAATGATGATAAGTTTCTCACGATTAAGGCCTGCTCTACGCATACTGTGACTAATTTTTCATTCTTGACGAACTTCAGTTTCTGGTGAAGTGTCGAAGTGACTGCCCCAGCTTTGTGTATCCAAGGTCTTCCTAATAAACAGTTGTATGTTGCCCGGATGTCCATGACCTGGAAAATGTGAGGACCGATGGTTATGGGAAGATCAACTTCGCCGATAACCATTTTTCCAGATCTGTCAAAGGCTTTGACGATGATCTCACTGCTCCTCATCGGAGCTCCTTGAAATGTTAGTCGTATCAGAGTTGATTTTGGCATAACATTCAAAGATGATCCTGTGTCCACCAGTACGCTGGCTAAAGTAGTGTCTTGGCAGTTAACTATGATGTTAAGTGCCATATTATGGTTCTTGCATTTCTCCGGCAGTTCTTCATCACTGAATCCCAAATTGTTGCAGGAAGTGATGTTGGAGATGATGTTGTCAAATTGCCCCACCATCATATCTTGTTCTATAAAGTCTTGCTCTAAGACCCTCTGTAGAGCTTCCATGTGAGCTTCTGAACTAAGCAAGAGAGATAGTACAAAGATTCGAGACGAAGTTTGCAACAATTGGACCACAATGTTGTATTCGTTTTTCTGGATGAGCTTCAGCATCTCATCGTTGTTCTTTACAAGTTATGGATTATTAGATTGACCGACTTGTTGATTATGAACTTCCGTTGGAGGTTCCTTTTCTTTGGAAGGTTCTCCAACTCCTCTTTTGAAGATCTGACCGCTCCGGTAACTCGACTGATGTCGACAATGTTCACGACGGAGGGTAATGGAGTTTCTTTTCCATTCTCGATGGTCGTTGCACCATACTTGTAAAGGATGGCCTTATCTGACTTGTACGGTATTAGACATGGCAGGTAGATAACCACAGGAACCTTTTTGTTTTTCTGACTGTTATAGGCAACCTCAATCAGTTCCTGGTTGGGAACTTTTCTACTATCAAGAGGGATCTTTGACTCATTGAGTAGAGGGATTATGGCGCAAACGTCTTTGGGTTTTTCCATAATCGGAGATTATGATAGCGTCTTTGCTTTGACCAGGGAGGTATTCTTGTATCATGTTGATCGACCCGGAACTCAAACATGGTCAAATCTCTTTCTGGTCCAACTGATTTTGGAGGGCTGCTTGTACGAGATAACATCATTGGTTATTTTCCGAGCATACTCTACAACGCTCATAATTGTGCGGTGGTACCCAACCACACCCGCTTTATATGTAGTGCATCTTTACTAGATCTGTTTCCATTGAGCGGATATCACGACTTTGATGTCTATCTGGATTCCCATCAGTCATGCTAATCCGTTGTGTAGCTTCATCTAGGTAGATTGGAAGCCACTAATGGTCCAACAGATGTTGAAGTGTTCTTTGTACAAGCGCACACCCTTGGTCATCTTTACAGCATTCTTCACAGTCTTGATAATCATATGAAGCCAGAAAACTGAGCCTGACCTGTTTAGCATGTAATTCCACTAGACTGGTATTCATCAAGCGTATGTCAAAGATCTGAACCATATTGACTTGATGGTCATTTCTTTCATGGTAGTCTTGGATCCATCCGAGATCCATCTGACGTTGGAGAGCCTCTTGTATAAAAGAGCATCCCTGATTGTCTGTTGAGCATATTGGACAAGTAATGTAATTGTGTCGTTGCAGATTATAATACTGACTATGTCTCGAATGCATCGCCACTAAGTTGTCGTTCATTGTACGGATGTCGTGGTTATGAACAATGTTGGGATGTGCATGGGTCATGTTTACTTCACGAATCCGGTAATCCTGAATCCAGCCCAGATCCATTTGTTTTTGTAGAGCTGTTTGTACTATGGCACACCCTTGATTTTCCTTGGAGCAGGTATCACACTGATGATAGTTATGAGATGGAAAATGATCGTACCCGCTCTGTTTGCAATGCATCTTCACCAGATTGGTTCCCAATAGGAGTACACTGTGAATTTGATAATTGTTGACAGGTTCTCCTTCTATAAAATTTATTGTAGTCTTCTCATGTTACGGTAACGGGTTTGTCTGAACATTCGGGTTAGTATCTTTGAAAGTTAAGATCCCGTTCCTGACAAACTTCTGTACATCAGACTTGAAGCTGAGACAATTCTCAATGTTGTGTCCCGTTCCTCCTTGATGGTAAGGGAAAATTTGATCTGCTTTGAAACAAAAAGGTTGGTTTTCTGGTACTGCGAGAGGAGTCCTGGTTTGGATGTGCCCCTTGGCCAGTAGAAGTGGAAATAGTTATGCGTATAACATCGGAATAGGATTGAACCCTGATGGTCATGTTGTACGATTGTTGTTATTGTACTGTGGACGAGCTTGCTGAAAAGGCTGTTGCGGCCTTTGCTGATACTTCTGTTGACTGGTTGGCTCTGAGTAACCTGAGGTTGATAAGTTGGAGCTGGCGTTGGGTTGATAGCAGGAGTTATTGCTGCTACTAGTTGATACTTTCGCCTTTGCTTTCCTAGAGAGATATTACTGATATCTTGCTCTTTCTTCTTTTGGAAAGCACTACCGTACTTCTTAGTACTGCTAGATGGCTCTGCATCTTTGACCAATCGTCCTTCTCAGACTGCTTCTTCAATGCGTACTCCCATGTTCACCATTTCAGTGAAGTCATTGGGCGCACTGGCAACCATTCGGTCATAAAAGAACGAACTTAAGGTTTTCAAAAAGATCTTGGTCATCTCCTTTTCCTCAAGAGGGGAACAGATCTGAGCGGTAATTCCACGCCATCTCTGAGCATATTCTTTAAAAGTTTCTTTGTCCTTTTGTGACATTTCTCTGAGTTGGTCCCTATCTGGTGCCATGTCTAAATTGTATTTATACTGCTGAACGAAATCCTCCCCGAGATCTCTAAAAGCATTGATTATTCTTGGTGCGATTTAAACCCATGTACTATTTGAGTGCGCCACCGTTAAACTGTCTTGGAAGTAATGAATCAGTAGCTATTGATTTTCTGTTTGGGTAGACATTTTTCGAGCGTACATCACCAAATGACTTTGAGGGCATGAGTTGCCTTTGTATTTATCAAAGTCAGGCACCTTGAATTTGTGTGGTATCTTTACATTAGGGACCAGACAGAGGTCTGCGGCGTCCTTTCCGAATAATTCTTGACCGCGAATGGCATGCAGTTTCTTCTGCATTTCCAAGAATTATTCCTGGAACTCATTCATCCTTTCGTACATGTCTCGTTTCCACTAGAAATCGCTTACGGAATTTGTCCTTTCGGGACAGTGTGTACCACTGGTTGTGGTATAGACATTATAGCGGTGACTCTTGGCGCTTCAATTCCATGAAGTTTGTAACCTTCAGGAGTTACTGTCACAACCCTTGCATCTTCACTTTCCCGAAGTTTGTAACCTTCAGGTCCAGCGGTTCCTGCTATGGCTTCTGGGTCTTTAGTGACCGGTGGGATATATCCTTCAGGTATAAATTTGAAAGGCATGCCCCAGGGGCGCCCTTTAGGCATGTTGTACCGAGGATGGTTCTCATGTGTCTCCATTATGGGCGTAGATGAAATCTCTGAGATCACAGTCCTTTGATGCCGCTGTTCCTGAGCTGCTGCCAGGGATTGCATGTCACTGTGAAGTTTTTCCAAACTTTCCTTTAGAGCGTCGATTTCTTCTCTCAGCTCTCTGTTCACTTCCTCAAGATCGTCCATTTTCTTTTGTCGATTGGCCCGATAATTGTATGAGTGAGACAGTTTGACTCTAGAATTGTGACACATACGTGAGACTCAAGGATAAGAAAAATGCATTATGTGAGAATGATGAATGATATGCAATGACATATTTTTTTAGTTTTTGTTTTATTCAAAAAGAAACATCAACAAATAGATTGCAAATATCACACAGTGGGGGAGACCCCTTTTATTGAATTCGAAAGATTGCAGTATTTTACAAAAAAAAAGTACAGTATTTTACAAAGTGTTGTAAGGAAAATGCCTAAGCTCATGGATCCTGAGTTCTCTCTAAAGAGAGCTCAGATGATGGTTCCTGTATTTTCCTTTTCTTTGATCGGGCCTCTTCAGCCGTTGTCGGGTCGACGACCCTTTTCCAAGTGAAAGGAGCGAGCAAACTTCTTCGGTCTTCCTGACTTTCTATAGCATGTTGTTCTAATATTTCAATCAGAGCATCCTAATCCTTTAACAGTTCCTAAATCTTGATACATTCCAAATTCAGGATTTGGTATTTGTTCTTCCAATAGCTCTTCTCACGTTGGACTTTGCTAAGAGCGACCTGGAGTTTTTCCGCATCGGACATGAAATAAAGGACAAACTCCTTTAAGGGAAAAACCTCTTGACGAGGGTAAGGCATCCTCAGCTTGAGGGCTCTAGTTTGCACCCAGTGGAGATAAGGTTCCATGGAGGTACAGTTTGGTCTTCCTAGAGACTCTCTGCCTTTCCTATGAATATGTTGCCAGGCATGCACTATTTCCTTCTTTAGTGCCCTGCCATTTTTCCCTTCCTTGAAGAAAAGACCTTCCAGATGAACATTATGTAGGATATTCTTCATCGGGTATCCGAGTTGACAGCGAGCAAAAATTGGATGATAGTTGATTCCTCATTTAGTTCCAATGAGGGGTACGTTAGGGAAATTTCCGCATCTGTCTATGATCTCTATCCCGTCATAAATCCGATTATACCAATCTATGTCAGAATTGGTAAGAGACGTAATCCTTTGTGACCAACATAAAGTACTCTTGTGATCCCAAAAAGCAGCAGACTTGGGCAAATGGGAAATGAACCATTTGTAGAGTAATGGTACACAACACGTGATCATTCCTCTATTGTACAAATTCCTTAAGTGTACAGAATGATAAGCATCTGCGAGCAAGGTTGGAACGGGGTTTCCTATCAAGAATATCTTAACAGCATTGGTATCAACGAAGTTGTCGATGTTGGGAAAGAGGAATAACCCGTATATGAGTAGGACAAAGATGTCTTCGAAGGCAGTTATGTTTCCTATACTAGCAAAGTATAGAGCTTTCTCCATCAGAAATTTAGCCGGTAAACCCTGGATTCCTCCTTTAGTGGTTATGTGAGTCCTAACTTCTGACTCATCCAAAGATATTGCTCTTGCAATGGTCTGCTCTTTTGGAATTTCTTCCAGTCCGAAAAAGGGAGCTTGATCAGTGATAGGTAAATCAATCAGGTGGGAGTACTTTTCCAGTGTTGGTTCAAGTTGGTAATCAGTGAAAGTGAAGCAGTGGTAAACCGGATCCTAGAACTGTACCAGCGTAGATAGGATTCCTTCAACCACGTTGACCCTTAACAGAGACAGCAGTTCTCCGTGCTTAGCTCTGAAAGCCTCGGGATTGGTAATCATCCTTCCCAATTTCGTTAAGTCTTCTAGTTTTGGCGACTTGAAGGTGTACTTATGCATCTTTCTTCTACCGAAATCCATAACGCAACCTCTGATATTTGCAATTATTGTTTTAGTTCTTTTGAAAAAGATTTTTTTCTGTTTGAAAAGAGTTTTTTAATGAATACGTGAATGTAGCACACAAAAACATTTGAAAACATGGGTTCAAGGGTTCAACGTCACGAGCATGGAGTCATGGCTCTACCCATCCCCAAAGGTTATACTATTTTGGTTAATTTTTGTACCTGTAGAACTGATTCTAAAAGGTTCCCAAAGTCATTGACCCCTCCTAGGGATACCAACAGCAAGCTAATTCACTCGAGTAAGCTGTAATATCCTAGGATGAATCTTATTTAAGTGTAGTATCGCGTATCAACTATTCCCGATAGTCCCCACACTACCAAATGGCCATATGGTTAATGTCTACTAAATCCTCAGGGTCATGGGTACCGAACTGGGATAGACAATGCTTTCACGACAACCGGTCGTTCAACATCGATATTTCTGCACAGGTACCTCGACTGATTCGATGGACTGCCAAGTTAGCTTGGTCGGGATTCACTCTCTATAAGCATTTCCTGGATATTCTACCACTTATCTTGATGGTCTCTCAAACTTTCCACATGCGTATTAATCGCATTCCTAGTTGACAGAAAATTAAACACGGGTATCAAGTAGTATACAGTAAATGATATATATATATATATATATATATATATATATATATATATATATATATATATAGTATAGAAAAATGCCAAACAAAACCTAGACCTCTTAGGAACTCTAATCCTAAAGACTCCCCAGTAGAGTCGCCATTTTTCTGTAGCGTGCGATTTTTATCGGTGACGCGACCACCTTATCGCAATGGTTGGAATTGGGTGCTACTTTCTGATTTCTTATTTATCCTATGAAGCTGGAAAGGAAAGGGAAACTATCTAGGACTAACCTTGCACGCAAATGTAATGCTAAGAGATTGGGGGGTCGGGGTCAGGTAATACAAAGGGAAGTTGTCAATTACCCAGTGTATATATGGTTATCCATAGATCTTCTTTGGCATGTTTAAAAACTTTCTGGTGTTTATCAGTTATGGATTGGGAAAGTTTCTCCTTTGGGAGTGTTGAGAGGGTTTTTTTGTTGTTTTCGGGTTTTCCGTTGTTTTTAGTAAGGTACTGGACCTAAAGTTTTTGGTATATGTGCTCGCTAAGATTTCGCAATCTTATGCCTACGTATACCCGTTAAAGAAAACAGGGAAATCAGAGCAATCGTAGTTCCTCCTATTCTATGGGAGGAAAAAAAGATTTTTGGTGTCTTGTTTAAAGCCCAAGATTGAAGCTATTGAGTATTTGTGTCTTGTTCAAAGCCCAAGATTGAAGCTAAAGGGGTATTTGAGAGAGAATTTGTCATCTCTAAAGGGAGATATCTCACCTGTTTATCACAGTTGTTGCGTAACTGGTTTATAAAGGAGAATTACTTTAACTGAAATATATGGAATCCAGCAATGTCATAATTTCCTTTACAAGGGAAATGTCCTGAAGGAGAAAACTTTAACTCAGTGTAGAGCAATGCCATTTTTCCTTAGGAATCTTTCATGCTAAGAGAGGGACATTGGCTTGGATGTAAATAATCCAGAGGCTTGCCACTTACAGCTGTTAGATGAAAGAGGAAGTTTACCAGGATAAAAGAGAGACCACGGCTTGGATTTTTGAATCAACAAGTGTGCCACTTACAGCAGTTATCTGGGATTAGGGTTTGTTTGATTATTTGTTTTGATGTGTTATATACAATGAAATGTCTTCCTACAGAGAGAACTCTTGATTTCCTCTGAAGGGATGTTGATTTTTGTGTGCCTTGATCAAAGCCCAAGGTTGAAGTAAAAAGGTTGACTCTGCTTAGGGAGATCATTATACAAAGCCTAAGAGGGGGCTGAAAAGAATTGACTCTTCCGGGGAAGTTTTTATCTATCTTGTACAAAGCCCAAGATTGACGCTAAAAGAAGATTGACTCAGCTGAAAAGTATGATTTGTCTTGTACAAAGCCCAAGATTGAGGCTGAAAAGGGATTGAACTCTTCTGGGGAGTATTTTGTTTGTCTTGTACAAAGCCCAAGATTGAGGCGGAAAAGAGATTGACTCTACTGGAGAGGTTTTATCTGTCTTGTACAAAGCCCAAGATTGAGGCTAAATCTGCTGAGGAAAAATCATTATACAAAGCCTAAGAGGAGGTTGGTTGGGAAATTCTTATATGAAGCCTAAGAGGAGGCTGGCTTCTGTTGAGGATTATTGAGATCCAGAGACAGGTCCAAATTAGGGAATCAACTCTTACTAAGGATTGAGGAAGAGTTGAAATATCAGATGCCCTGAGGTTCTGATTCTGTTAAGGTTATGTTGATGGTAAAGGTTTAAACTGTGAGTATGAAACCTATGGAGGTTTCAAACTCTGCTGGAGATTGATGAAATGATTAGGGTTTTTTTTGGATTTTTAGGAAACTCGAGGGTTTCTTTGAGATCCAAGAGGAGATGAGACTTTCCAAGTCTACTGGTACGAAGAGGTTAACTTTCAGCTAGAGGGTGATCTTTGTATGATGCCCAAGAGGAGACTGATGTTTTAAGGGATGAGAATCAACCCTAGAATGGTTAGATATTCTGGAATTTTGACTCTCTGGAGGATTGAACTAGTAGAGATGACTAAGTTTTGTCTTATACCTGTAGGAGGTCTCCGGGTCCTTGTACTAAGCCCAAGAGGAGGCTGAGAACTTCTAAGAAGCCTGAGGGTCCTTGTACAAAGCCCAAGAGGAGGATGGGGATGCTTTTAGGAAGCCTGTGGGTCCAAGCCTGAGAAAAGTTCAAGAAAGGTTTCATCGGGAATAAGTCCTTTCTTTGAAGAACAGTTCTAAGGTTTGAAGAAATTCAAAAGAGGTTTCACCGGGAACTAATCCTCTTTGGGGAAGTGAATTTCTTGTACAGATATTTCTAAGTTGTGACAGTCTTGAGAAAAGTTTCACCGGGAATAATGTCTTTCTCTGCTCCATATTGTATAAGCCCAAGAGGAGGCAAGACTGTATCTGGAATTTCCTATGGGGGACTAGTTTTGACTGTGTTAAAAGAGTAACCACTGGTTTGATCTAAACCTAGACCTAATTGTTAGGGAAAACTCTAAACAAGTATATACAATCATATACACATGAAATATATAAACAATCATATATTGAAAAGATAGTGGAACTTACAGTTGTGCAAGCCCAAGCATAGCAACTACAGCTGTATGGTTAGTTATTCAAGAAATTGAAGAAAGTTTTGATAAAAAAAACTTTGAATTTGAATTTGAATCAAAGAGGAAAGTTGTTTTTAAAAAAGAAGTTTTGGGGCTTATTCTCAAAGAGAGGCCCAGATGAATTCTTTCAAAAAGGCGACGATTGCGCCGTAGTTTTGAAAACCGCAGAGGGACTTACACAATGACTGAGGCCTAAATTGTTGTATTTACAAAAAGGATGGGTCTTACACTCTATTAGAGGCCCAAGAGTTTATTCTTATACAAGAGATGGGACTTATAGCTCAAGGAGAGTCCCAGATAAAAAACAATGATCGCAGCGTTATTTTGAAAATTGTACCGGGATTTATACAAATGACTGAGGCCCAAATTTGTTTATGTACGAAGGGGGTTGGGTCTTACACTCTATTAGAGGCCCTAAAGTGTTTGAAAAAGAAGAAAAATGAGACTTACAACACAAGGGGAGGCCCAGATGAAAATTGTTTTGAAAAAGGCGATAGCGCCGAGAATTTTTTAAAACGTATCGGGACTTATACAATGACGGAGGCCCAAAAATGGTTTATTTACAAAGGGATGGGACTTACACTCTATCAAGAGGCCCAAATTGTTTTGAAAAATGTTTGTGAGGGTGAAAATAATTAAAACCCTAATTTGATTTTAAAAAATGTATTTAATTTGAATAAAAATAAATTAAAATGATCAAAATTATCAAACATGTGTGAAAAACAAGTTGTGATCTTGGATAAATGTTTGAAAAATTATGTTTTATCCATAGAATGATTTGAAAATCATTTGAATTAAAAAAAATCAAGAGAAAGAAATATTTTTAAATGCTTAAAAACAAATAAAAATAAAATCTTTACAAAAATATTAAATATATAAAATAAATAATATTTTTATGAAATTTTTGTAGAATAAAATATTTTAACATTTTTGTGAATTTTGAAAAAAAAAATCAATTCAAAAACATTAAAATTCAGAGAGAAATTAATTTTTGAATCAATTAATAAAAATATCAAAAATTCAAATTTTAAAATTTTCAAAAAAAGGCGCCAAGAACACATGTTCTTGGTCGTGCGTGTTCTTCCTCCCCAGATTTGCAAAATCTATCATATCTCTCTGATTACTCAATGAAAATGACTTTTATAAACATGAAACTTATTAGTTTTTTATCAAGGATTATAATCATATAAATTAATTTCATTTATATTAAGTGTGAAGTGAGAAATCAGAAGATGAACTCAAGAACCCTAGTTTTTGCAAGAACATCATGAAATCCTATACACGATTCATACATAGAAATTGATTGAGGGTTATCACTCTATATACATGCAGAAACAAGATGGTAACTCAAAAACACATTTATGATGCATGTAGTATGGTGTTTGAAGGCTTCAGGCTTACCTCTTGCACCTGGTGATCGAGCTTGATGATGGAGATGTTACAGATGTGTTATAAGGACTTGGACAACTTCACTATACCCTATAGAGTGTGTTGAGATGCATGGCCTTGATTGGAGATGCTTGGATCACCTTGTGGTACCTCAACTGCAACCTTGCCAAAAAGCTTGAGCAAATGAATGGTGACTTTATGATTCAGGTGTTCCAGATGAGTTTTAAGGTTATGGATCACACATATATGATGTATGTGAGGTGTTGGCATGATTTTTTTTTGGATTTGCTCTCAATTTGAAAATTCGATAGTGTTGCGGTGAAAATCGGATAACAAATTATTAATTAATTTGCATCATTTTCTTTTACAACCGACTTTGATTTATCCAAAGGAAAGGTTCAAGATCGTTAGAAAAACCTAAAGGGGGAAAGATCTAAGGTTCGGGGGTTGGTTACGCCTAGGGAAGGTATTAGCACCCTAAACGTCCGTAGTACTCTACGGGAGCCTCTTGTTAATGTTATCTTATGTTTGCTAAAGGTTCTATGCTAAAGGATGAAACCCTAGGGGTTAGTATCTAAGTATACTCGATAAGGCATCGCACCTTACGCCTACGTATCCTCGGGAATATAATCAGAGTATGCGTAGTTCTACTTCTACTGAATTGTTGACTATGGTCAACATTCAGAGGGGAAATGAGTACAAACTCATTGTAGAGTTCAGGAACTCTCTAGATCTAGTTGTAATGGACCTATGTTTTGTTTTAATTAGTAGGGGAAGTGATAAATTCATTAGGATGAATATCACTAAGAGTTTAAGAACTCTCTCCTAAGGCTAGTTATGATTTCTATGGCTCTGATGAGGCCAAGAAAATAAGTTTCTCCTAAGAGGTTACTAAGGTTAAGGTGGGGGCTAATGACTTTAAAAGTCAAAACTAATCACCTTCCTTTGGAATAGGGAAAGATGATGATAAGAGAATAAAAGGCATAAAAGATAAAACATTGATATAAAATAATATAATGAAAGCAACATAAGCATGAAGATGGCAATATGTTTCATGACAAATGATGAGTAGACATGAGATAAAGACAAACCAAAGATATTAAACTTGAGAAATATATCACACAAGAAACAAATCATAAGTCAAGGCATAATCATGAATAAAATATTAATTAAGATGATATTCCAAGTTAGACAATACCAATCTCAAATTAAATCAACAACCAAATAATAAGATGAATTAAAATGAATTAAACCAAACATCCAAAATAACAATAAGGTCATAAATAAAAGGTTCAATAATTTAATCAAGATAAAGAAAGTGGAAACTCACGTTGATAATAAATCAACTTCAATAATTATTTAAGAAAATAAATTACTAAATAAAATGGATATTTTTGAAGTTTGAAAACAACCAAAATTTCTAAAAGATAAAACAAATTGTTTTTTTGCATTTTTAATAAACTTTAAATAAAGGAAAATGATTTTTAAGCAAAAAAGGAAGGAAATGTCACATGTGTGGTTTGAACCCACGCCCATGGACTCTACAGCACAAAACCATGGCCAGTTGTGCTAAGCGCGCATATTGAATACAAGGTGTAAGTGTAAATATATCTTAAAGCAGCGAAAATCAGAAGAGAAAAAAAAACAAAAGGACTGGGTAGGGATCGAACCCCAGTCCTTATAGGCACGGCAAAGAGGAATAGTAACACACACACAAGTCCATCCGCTGGGGCGGGAATACATCCAGTAATAAATATGACTTGATAAATATAAAACATGCAGATGCGCATATATTCAAATTTAACAAAACCAAACCAATCTACACAACCGTGGCAGCCAAACTAAACTCAAAGCCATGTAAATCATAAACCAGGTGAAAAGAAAATCCATAATCTAATACACAAGACCAAGAGATCTCACACGTATTGGCTATTATCTATGGTTAACATGTGAATCCAAGAGAAAAAGCAAATCAAGCCATGAAATTATGATAACAGTAGCAGCATATTAAGATTACAACACCAACGAAATAACAACACGAATCATGAGCAGAGATGCGTTAGATGAGAGTTTTGGGCAAACATATAAATGAAATCGTACATTTCATTCACTAAACACATATAAGAACCAAACTGAACTTGATACTGGCTTAATCCAAAGTAGGTTGGTAAAACAATCAACATACAAAATGATGATCAAAACGACTCAACAGTCAAGCACATATGCCACTTAGATATCATCCACTCATGTGTTAGAAGCAACATGTATAGCATACTTGATAGCAATAATAAAACAGGCACCAACATACAAATAGAACCAATGGCTATAGATCAATAGGTTAGCAAAATCAAAACTGGCAGATCGTTCTCAAACACATCAAGCAATCCTCAACTTTAAGCAAAGACAAAATACAACCAAAAGGTATGTGTGTGATCAAAAACTCCTAGGTTGTGACAAAATGACAGACAAGTAAATTAGGTTATCATGTTAAGTTGGCATTAGTTAACATACAAGGATACATCAAGCACATCAACAAATTGTAAACAAGCAAAAACCACAGCACTACAAACTTCAACAGTCCACACATTTAATATTAAGTGCAGTAAAGACATACATAATGAAGACACTCTATATACTGGCAGTAAGAAAAAAATACAGGTTACCAAAGTGAACACAACCAGCAGACATGGTTTCAATATGAGTAGCATGCAAAGTAAATGTAGGTTAATGTTTCAACATCAGGTCAAGATTACAAACACAAGAATTAAGCCTCATGTCAAAGAAAGTAGCATTTAGTCTTAAAATCCTAGTAACAGAAGACATAAACTCCCAGCTTTCTACATACACAAATGGTCATACATTCCAAAACATATATTATAGTCAATGATATTCAAGTTAAATGGCAATTAAGCATGGACATTATATACGAGCATAACAGACTGTACCTTCATCATATGGATGCAGTTAATAACAAACACATAGCAAAAACAAAAGTCATCTTGATGGTAAAGGGGAAGAAGAAATGGCACATGTATCTTACACAAAGCAAAGCAGGGTTGTGTTCAAACATAACAAAAAAGAGTAAGTCTGAAGTGCATCCCTAGGTTCAAAGATAATGTACATCAACCATTTTTTAGTCCAGAATGCAATGTAAGTAACAAATTGATAGCCAAAGGTCTCCTAAACTACAACATATATTTAGGGCAAAAACAAGGCATATGACATATAGCAATCAACATTTACTCAGGTATCATTTAATAACAGACAATGGCATAGCTTAGGAACCAAGTTAAAACACATCAAGGTTAACATACACATTATGAATACAGGTGTTGACATTAAAAACAAAAATCCAGATATCAAGAAAACTTCTGAGTTGATAGTCTTCAATGAAAGTGGTCTAGGCAGGTACAAGCAGGAAAGGATAATCAAACACATAAGGCAGGATCAAACATCAACAATAGAAGTATGCAGAGAATAATATGATCATCAATTTAAATCAGAAGAAAATGCTACCCAGAGTTGGTTCCATAGACAACATGAATGCATCAAGACACGGTTATATCAAAGCAAAGGTTCAAACATCATTTTAACATGTCAAGCAAACAAGACCAGCAATGGTGATTTAGTTAGCATAAAAGCAGTCATTTCACTCTCACAAATAGTTTGACATGATTAACAGAGAACCCAAACAAAATCAAGAGGAAAATATCCACAAATTCAAATCAACTGTTAATATAGAACTCAAGATACCAAATCCACGGTTATGGTAAAACAAACATTTCCAATAGGCATACCAAGTATAGAATCACATAAACTCAAGGGAGTCAAAAAAAACTCTTTGTACCAACACCAAGATATAATGCACAATCTTATTTTATGTCAGTAGCATAAACAACTTTGGATATAAACCAATGACAACAAAGGTCATACACACATTACAGAATCAACTAAAAAAATGAGAAGCATACCATAGCAAATGTTTAACAGCAATGATAACAAAGTTAAGACAAACACATCATGAACAAATGAATAGGATTAAAATTCAAAGGAAAGGAAAGTTACCAACTTTAAGTATGGCTGGACTTGCTTCTCTTTAGACTGACCACCAATTCCTGATGCCAACCCTCGCTCTCTTCCCTCTTTTGAACTTAGATATTTGGAGTGTTTTTGTAGAGATTGTTGGTGATGAAGAACTGAAATTGAGCCTCTTTAAATAGGCAAGGTATTGGGTTGATGAGAAGCATTATGGGCCGGGTTAATTCCTCAAACATTTGGTGGGCATAAGTTAGCAACTAGGGTTTTCGTTTGAATTTCAAACTTGGTCCAATTCTTGGAGATAAATGCGCTGTTTAGGCTGTGCAAATCCTCAGACGTACAGCACCAATTCACCATTTCGCACATTGTTTCTGAGTTCCTTGCTTGAGGTCAGTGGAAGAGGCATTAAACAAGGCAAACGTTGGAGATGGCGTGGAGCGTGTCGCAGGTGGTGGCAGATTGAAAGCTGAGAAAGGCAACTCTTCAGAATCACCTTTTATGCACCACACAGTTGAGCTTGAAAAGGAATGGTCTTGGAGAGTTCAAATTTGAGAAATCGCGCCAACGGTATTGTGGTTGAAACGAATTCCATGAATTGAATGGATTCAAATATGTTTGAAATTTCTCTTCATCATTCTGAATTTCCCCAGCAAGAACAAGGGAGGAGAACAACTTGGTTCTCTTTGGTTTCCTGCATGTCGTGCTCTCATTGGTTGATGGAAGAGTTGAAAAGTCAAATACAACCAAGCTTGAATCTTATTGGTCCATGGCAATGAAATGAGAATCCAAAATTTGCAATATAAACTTGGTCACGGTAGGCTTATTGAACACATGTTGGGAATGCTTTCTCAATTGAATTAATAATATGGTTGTTAAAAACAGTAACAAACTACTTAATATTCTAGGTTAAGAATTGGTTAGAAAAAAACTAAATGAATAATTAACTTAATTAATTAAAATTAACTTAAATTAAGATTAACTTAAATCAATAAAAATAAAACAACTTAAATATAAATAAAATAAAATGGGCCATATTTGAAATTAACCTAATCATAAAATAAAAAAACAAATAAAAAGCTAGGATAATTATTAAATTAGAATATGGAGAAAGATAATAGAACAACAATTAGCAAAAAAATGAGGGTAAAATTTGGGGTGCAACAGATAGTGACTTCAAGAAGAAGCAAAATCTGGTTTTTGGAATATGATTTGGAGAAAAACATGAATTCAGAGATTTTTAGATGGTTTGATCAGTCACACATGACCTCTATTTATAGTATAGGAAGTTTGTTTTGGGAGCAATAGTGTTTGGAGGTTGATCATGGCAGTAGCTTGTAGCCATTGACTTGGATAATTCAAAAGTGCCAAGTCAACTCTCTTATCTTGACTCAATTAATCTTTGCAGGTTTGAATGCTCAGAGTTTTGGACTGAAATCTTGACTGATTTGGAGTGTTGTGATCTGGTTCATGACACCTCAATGCATTGCATTGATGTTACCTTGCCAAATTTGAATTCCAGGTTTCATGTCATGATGATTTTCACATGCCAATTTGAATTCCTTGCCTCTTTGATCATGAACCAAGTGAGTAATCAGATCCTTTGTGTTTTTAGAAGATGAAAAAGTTAGCAAAGTGACAAGAATTGAAGGGCAAAATCGTGTGGCACAAGTTTAGTCCTCATGCTATCTTGAAAAATCAGGTTTTCATGCCATGTTTCAAGGCTTGTAACTCTTTACTCAAGTGGAGTTAGGATGAGTTCTGGTACTCTTTAGAAAGCTCTCATGACATACTTTAACTTTGATGTCCACCAATGGACCTGGTTCAACTTGGATCAAGGTGAAAAATGGTCCAAAAGTTGGTGAAAAACAGACAGATTATGTCTAAAAAAATTTCTAAGTGTTGGAAAAAAGGGTCATTTTCATGTTTTAGTGATTTTGATCAATACATAACTCAAAATCCATGAGGATTTGGAATCTCATGTAGTTAACACTTTTGAAGTATGTCATATGAACTTTAATTTGAGCTTTGGATGGAAGAAGCCTTAGGATTTGGGAGTTATGCCCTTGCAAAGTTGGTACCAAATCCATTTTGTTCCATAACTTAGAAAATTTTAAGTTTTCTATGGTTTCCCCTTTTTCAAGTAAGCTCATTTTTCTTGATTTTTCCTGATGGATGATGATCAAAACCATGTATTAACATTGTTTTTGACTTAGGGGGACCACATTTGTGAAAATTTCAAAAAGTCAAACTTGATTTTGGGCACAGTTGACTTTTTGTCAGATGAATTCCAAATTGTGTGATCCTCTATGCAATCAAGTTCTTGACCTAATTCAAACCTAATGGATGGATTCCATAGGTGTTTTAGGGTGTCTTGAATCATGTCCCAAGGTTTGGGAACATGTCTTGGTCCAAAGTCAAAGGTACAGTTGATTTTTTCTTCAAAACCCTAATTGTGGTTCAGATGAATTTGAAACTTGTGAATCAAGCTCCTTAGATCAATTCATTGTTATAAATGAATCAATTTGATGTATTTGAGGCCCTCAAATCATGTCATGAGATCTTGGCTCATGTCTTGCCTCAAAAGTCAACTCAGGGGTGAATTAGGTCAAGAAACCCTAATTCCTGATTTTTTATGAATGCTTCCCCTGAGGTTAATTTGACTCTATGATTGGGTCCATGAGGTCCCTTTGAATATTTTGGATCATGTTTTGAAGTATTGGCTCATGCCTAGATGAAAATTTTCATCTAGAGGCCTTGGTCGATCAAAACCCTAAGTTGGTGACACTGTCGATCTTGAGGCTTGATCAGCTTGAGATGTTGCACTCTTGTGCTTGATTCTTGATATGATAGACCTCTTTATCCTTTATGGGTGTTTGAGAGGTTATACAAGTTGAAGATCATGTCATTTCTTGATTGATCTCTTGTCTGAGTGCTCTAGGAGGGCTCAAAACCCTAATTCTTGATTATAGTGAAGGCTCAGCAATCCTTAAGGAGATTGATGAGGTATGATGGCACATACATATTGTGGCAATGATCCTCACAATAATGAGAAATCTTGTGGTCAAAATTTGGGGTATAACACCCCCCCCAATGGGCGAACCTGTCTCTCTAATTTTTATAGTGGTTGGAGTGAGGCGTAAAAGGGGCTCTTTTCAGTAAACCACCTAAAGACACCAACCACCTTTTTTAGTTTGGTGGCATAAAATGAGGGGGGAAACTCCTACGGTATGAGAAATTTTTATATCATCGTAGACCATCTTGAAATAATAAAACCCTAGCTGTTAAGGAACAACTAGGAGGGCGCAACATTGAGAACCCTTAAAACATCTACAATAAAAGGGGTAAATGGAAAAAGAACTCATGTATCCTTTAATAAAGAGGAGGTAAAAGTAGAAATATGGGGAAGGAACATCGGAAGAGACGGATATGGTCACCCTCTTCGATGGTGAACAAGCCTCCAGGATAACCATTTATTCATCTTTTGAGAAAGAAACATCCACTTCTATTAAAAAAAGAAAAAAAGATATGTTCGTCAAAAGTATATTATAACCCTATGTCTTTGGTGTCCTTAGACACGACGTAGGGGGAGTCATTGTCTTTTTATTCTTGAAAAAATAGAAGAATAAAAAGAAATCACCATCACTGTTGCAATCGTCAAAAGGGATGATTATGAACCTCAAAACTTACAACTCTACGCTAACCTAAACCTTATTTCGAACATTTCTTTATAAACCCTACTCATAATTACTACATAAGGAATGGAAGGAAAAAAGAAATCCATATCAGAGAGTTATGGACAAAGCATCAAGGGTATATAAAGAAGTTATGCAGTTCAAAGGAGTTTGTAGAAATCGTGGGAGCAAAATAGAGCGGAAAATTGGAAGGAGAAGATTTTATAAAGGAGTTAAAACCACAAGGAACCTTTTAGGCTACCCCAAAATTTTGAAGAAAAAAAACCAGCACGCTTCTGGCACATGATGCTAGTGTTTAAAGTCCTTAAAAATAGGTCATTATTACTTTTATTAAATGAAAGTAAGCATGATCGTCTAAATGACTTATTATTTCCAACTGACATTCTGGTTAATCAGGAGACACGTGACAAAGGGGAGATGACCATCCCTAATAAGAGGCCTTACGTCAATAAAAAAAGTGATTTGCCTTATCTATGATCGCCTTCAGCTAAGGGACTCGTCCCAATCTGAGAGACTCGCCTCCCACTAAAAAGGTCGCCTTCAACTGAGGGACTTGTCCTAAGTTTAGGGACTCGTCTCCCATTATAAAGGTCATCAACCGATGGATTGGCCCCAATCACTTGAGGGATTCGCCTCCCATCTATGGTCGTCTCCAGTTAAAGGACTCACCTCCATCTAAAGTTAGTATTCCAAATTTTAAAAGACAATCAAACCAAACGATCTTGTCTTTAAGCAATGAATACTAATTTGGTCAATTTCCAAACAAAAACACATGGAAGATGGAGAGCAAGAAATTTGGAATCACCCACAAACCATGGACCAAACTTTAGGCTATAAAAATCGAGGAACACTTTAAGAAATCTCAATAAGCTCAATCACGGGTTTAGCAAGTCAAAAAGTTTATACTATTAGGATTACATGAGAAGCTTACCTATATTTAGGATCCAACTTAAGTGTCTTACGGGTCTGAGAAGCAAACTCTTATTGCTAAATAAAAGAGTTTAGCTCCTGTCACTGCTAAGCTCTTATGGCTCAAGTCACTCCTGGTATCTCACACACAATCATGACCTTCACTAACGCACCAAACACAGGAATTTGATAAATATTGTCAGATAAAAGTCATAAACAAGAGCCTCTCTCATATCCCAACTCCAGAACTGATGTGTAACTATACCTCTATCCACTACTAGATTTGCGACTCAACTCTCTCAATTAGTTTCTCCCTTAGAATTAGTTAGTTTCTGCAATTACAAGAGGAGGATGCACAATTTACACCAATAAAAAAAACTATTGATACTTTATTTAAAAATAGAAGCAATCCAGAACCGCTTCAGATCCACATAATAATTTCCAGGCTTCACTAAATTGACATCGAAGCCAAACAAATTGACATGAAGTAGCATTCTTGTTAAGACATTTCCAAAGCTAGTCTGTTTCCTCTGCTTTGAAGGATTTCTAAATATATATACAAAGGAGAATGATTAATAAATACTAAAGTTTAAGTTATTTATCCTTCTTATCCTCAGGCAAAACAGAAGATTTGCAGATAGGACATAGTTTCTTCATAGTTAACCACTTTTTAATGCAGCTCACATGATAGTCATGTCCACAAGTTTTAAGTGTCCCAACATCGTCCATATTCTTGTACTCTTCCTGTAATTTTTAATAAAAACTGTTAAGCACCTGGTTAATGTCATCCAATTCTAAAAAAAATCATTGAGTGGTAGAAAAATATACCAGACAGATCACACAGCTTCCTTCATCCTCATGGCATTGGTCAGATGAACAATATATTGTTTCTGTCAAACACTTGGAAAGCACATCCTCAGACAATCCTGTGTTCACCTGGCCAATCCTCTCCCCAAGTGCAAGAAGTTCCTAACGAAACAGATCAGTAAAAAATTTTAATACATTTCAAAGAAAATAAAATTAATTGTGACAAAAGAAACAATAATAGGTAGTAATAATCAAACCTCATAGCTCATGTTGTCTACGTCCATTCTCATGTCTCTGTGCTGATCAAGTATATTCCTAGAGCCATACAGTGAAGCACGCTCAACAATCATGAAGCCCTGAAAACCCAAAGTAAATAATAAAAAATTGAGCCAGTAGGAAAGCCAGAAAGAACAACTTTGCAGCTGCTGATGAATACTGTGAAAAATTAGAGCTTATAACTGTCCTTTTAAAATTGTGTCTTAATTCCTTTAACCCTTAGCTCAACTAAGTAACTTGCTCTAGTTTTGCAAATAAACCAAGCATCCCTATGTAAGGTTAACTATATGGTGAGCAGATGTTCTAACTGTCAAATACTACACAGTATTATCCTTCCTTTATTACTGAAACAAAATTAAAGTTCTCCGATATACTGACATATGGGTTTAGGGTTAGGGTTTAGGGTTAACTATATGGTGAGCAGATGTTCTAACTGCCAAATACTACACAGTATTATCCTTCCTTTATTACTGAAACAAAATTAAAGTTCTCCGATATACTGACCGGTACCTCAGAGGAAAATCTAGCATGGAGACCAGCCTCATCGGCCAATGATCTATATCTTTCACTCGAAATTCTAGACCTTCCATTTCTGTCACCGTTCCGCCAGCCAACAGTGGCCAACGGCCTTGGATGTCTAGAAGAGTAACCTTCAGCTACCATAGGCAATCCATTATCTGAAGGCGCCGCCTGTCCCAATCGCAAGTTTGAAGAAGCCCTAAAAGCTGGAGTGGATCTCTGAGAGTAATTACTTCGAGTTCCCCTAGCAGTTTGAGTCAAATTTTGAAAACTTTGGGCAGTAGTAGGATTTCTGCTTGTACCAAATTCATGATGGAAGCTTCCAACATCTACAGGAGCATTACTAGTAGCAGCAGCAGCAGCAGCGTTTCCAACAGGGAAGTGACTTGTCTCAAGACCAGAAGTACTAGAATCTGCATTTTAAGAGATTGTTTAGGCAATCATGCAAGGAGAATGAGATGTTTCAATTCTAAAATTTATGGACCACAAACTAACCTGGTAATAACACTCTTCCATTAGCAGGAGTTACATTCATTTGGCTCCAATCCCTTGTCAAAGGGGTAGTAACCTGAGCTGAAAGATCCGCCAAGCTACAATGGCCGAATGGTGAGGCAGTAAGGTACGAGTTGAGTGAATGGTTAATTGGTAAATGGGTCCTAGGCAGGTTGGATTCCAAATCAAGTGCAGAACGGCTCCTTACATTCCGTACAGAACTCTCACCCTTCATTGAGAGGCCAGCACCTCTAAATGTGGGTGTCATAGCAACATGATCCCAGGGCATATATTGAGAATTCATATTTGGTTTCTCTGGCCATGATTCTGGAGGTGTAGGAAGATCGGTTGAGCTCCCAGCATTAAAATATCCACTTGAACTGCCTCTCTCGTAAACTGAAGGAATTCCAGGGCTCTTCCTCTTGTGATGCCCCCGTCCACTTCCCATTGTAAGATCAATAAAACCACTATCAACATGATATGCATGTCTGTCATAATTGGAAGAAGACGGAGGCGGGTGTACATAATTTTCAGATACTGCAAAGAAAGGTCCAGCATTAGATGTATGCATAAAATGATCGTTAGAAGTGCCTGGTGTGTCCAATTGCTGAGGAAGAGGTGTTGGAGGAGGAGGAGGAGGCACTTCAATGCTGGGGCCTGAGGATGCATATCCATTTGATCTTGTGTTAGAGTTCCACTGAGAGGGGAAATAAATATTATCTATAGATATATTTTCCACAGGATAAATAAAAGAACCATTTTCTGAAGAGCTAGTCCCCTCTGCAATGAAGGTTCATTCAATGAGTGCCATGATTTGATGCAAGAAATGCAGTTCTTTGCAACAAAAAAAAAGACTAATGAAACAAAATCAAAGTGTAACTTAAGCATAAAGATTTAACATTACCATGGTTCACATGATGTTGATCAGTATGCATGTGATTCCAATTCTGGTCAGCTTCACCCTCAAACATTGGAGATGATGCATTATATATGTGTCTATGCCCCATTACTATCACTTGCAACCCCCAAGAGTCAATATAGAGAGTATTGAATCAGATATACAATTAATTCAACCTACAATGCAAAAAAGGATTCGAATAAATTCAATATTAAAAAACCATTAATTCAAAACAATAAATTAAAAAACTATTATGGTTCCAGCATGCTTTACTGATCCATGTCCAGCCCTGCATTATCATATTGATATATTGATATATACCAATACTTCCACATATTTCTCATACAAATCCACTCAAAATGATTATGCAAGAAAATGATAATGCATAATATAAACACTTGCCTGGATGGAAAAACATCACTGACAACCAAATATTGTATGTAAAACCATGAGTAAGTAGTATATATGCAAGAATAAAGCATTGCTGAACATGCCATCAGAGGAAGAGAGAAAAGTAAGAGAAGACGACATGTGGAAAGAAAGTTAGACCAGAAGTTACAACTTTCAAAAGGTGAAATTTAGAAGTAAAAGTTAATGGTTCTTACTATCATGAACTGTATCAACATGTCAACGGCAAGAACAAAGCCTATGCGTAACTACTGACAAGAACAGTAGAATTCAATGCCTAGAGATGACGTAAGACGTGTGATAAGTTTTTCCTTGATCTTCCTAATTAGGAAAAGAGTACTACTGCAGTTACATGTAGCTAGACTTTCATTTTCCACTTACAGCATAAGAAACAATAAAACCACTATTGCCACTTCCATATCATTACCACAATTCCTTAAATTTTTCACAACGCATTCATTGGGTTTTACCATTTCCTATTGAACCCTTTATAGGACCAAAGGATCTAATCCAAACACTGAGCCCAAGACATACTACTGATTTTCTTTGGACTAAATAAGAGTTAATAATATGAGCTTGGTGGATATTAAGATTTGGATATTGTGTTTAATCGGCCAACAGGCCAATGGTGCCACTCCAAGGACAATATGACACTGCTAAGAAGTACATGAAAATGAAGGTTAAAAGTTTGGTGAGTTAGAATGCCATCAATAGGTATTCATGAAAAATGAAGCATAAATAACAGCCAGAACAACTCGATCAAAGAGGAGAAACACAACTGGCAATTATTTGTGGAGGATGATAGGAATTTACAACTAATCTACTGAACGAGACCATCAACACTAAACACTAGCCACTCGTATCTCCTTAATCATAATGAATAATCAACAGCCCAAATAAGTCCACTCACTTGAAACCAATTTACTCATGCCTCTATCCACTGATACAGAGAACACCTAGTCTGAAGCAAGAAAACAGAGCAGGGAAAAGTGAACACAGGAAAGAAATATGACATTATTGAGATTTAAATTTGACGATGGATCTTCACTTGATTTTTATTAATAGAAGCAAGAATTCAGATTTGACTTATAAAAAAAGGAGGAATTGGAAAATAAGATGACCAACGCATCAGATATTACCTGGGTTAAGTTTAGCAAGTGTTAGAAAGTGTTAGCATTTTATAATCATTTCCTGCATTCCAAAAAGATAATTAATTGTGCAAAGGCAACAGGCAAAGAGTGTGGAAACACTCCCAACTGTCTCTAATCAGTAAACAAGATAAGACCAAAAACCACAAATAAAGAAAGTAAATCCCAGAGACCGTAAAAAATATACAAATATTTGACACACTTTTTTGTATAAAAAGAATGGCAAAAAAAGGACAGTGAAATTCGTTTTGAGAACTAAAATGAAGTATTTCTCCTTTCATAAAGGCATGTATATTGGGCAGAAAAGATGAAGGTAATAAATGAATTGGTAAAAGCCTACAGAACAGATTCTGCAACAAAAAATAAAGGTTTACTACTAGATAGAATGTTAACAAGTGGAATATTAATAGAAAACATACATTGGTTCAATAGTAGATCAAATACTAGCATTGATATAGTAAGTTAAGATAAAACATCTCATTATGTTATATGCAGAAGATTCAAATGAATCAAAACTTAGCTTCATTTGAGAAAACAGATAAGGCGTACAGAGTTTGTTAGCCTTAATATACCTGGATAATTCAAATGAACTTATTCATAAAAAGCTTGGAAAAATTAAAATCAGTGCATATATGTGCAATAGATTTTGATTATATGCCAACAAAAAATACCTTCCAGTTAAAAGCATTTTGACAAACTCAAAATAAGTCATTCTGAACACATTGAGAACTCACTTAACCATGAAGCTTTATCAAACCATTAGTTATTGTAAATAGGAAACAAGAAAATAATACAAATTGACAACCTTTTCACTTCAGTTTCAGATTTCTCTACAATCCAAACACTAAATATATCAAAACATAAAGATAGAAAATTAATCATTATGTGCTTTCAAACTATACAAGTTTCGATGTTAAATAGTTTTGAGCTTTCAAATTATACAAGTTTCAATGTTAAATAGTTTTGTATAGGATATTTTCTTTCTAGCAGATACATTCCTACTTACTTATGTTCATTTTTCAAGATATGATCCTGTGGCATAGTGGCTTTACACAAAAAGGATGGAAAAGCTTCAAATAAAGTAGTATGGCTTTCTCCTTGTGGAAATTTTTCATTTACCGAAAAATCAACAATCAAAACATGTCACCCATATCCAAGTCTAATAAATGTTCTTCATAATAAAACCCAAGTTTTTGTCCTCTTAAGACCAATCATTGCCCCCCGGTAAGGAAGGATAATTTAAAATTAGGATGTGTGTGCTTTGAACGCAGGAGAAATATTTTGCATCCCCCACATGTATTGGCAAAGTAAGAGGAAGAAGGACCTGCAATCTGGTTAGACTATCAACCCCTTGACACTAGTTTCACTTCATTCCACAACCTTTAGGAATCATAAATGAAGATTATGACCAGCTCGTGCTTATCAAGCCATGTCCCATGCTGGCAAACTAAGCTTCAAATCCAAAATATAGCATCATTCAGCACTAAACAAATCCATACCATGCGTTGTTGAATTATTGGAGAGCCGACTATTAGCAGATTCAGAAACTGATCCAATATAAAGGGCGGTCAATGTTAGGAGTGGATGCGAGGTACTACAGCAGTCACCATCAATGGTATGCACTAAAGGTTCAAATTTGAAGTCTGCATAACCATAGTGCATACTTGACTACTGTGAGTGCTATCAAAATTGTACAATATATAGCTAAACTCATTATACCCAACCCCACTAAGTGGTACCATCTCCAAAGAAGATCCCAAACTAAGAGAACAAGATGAATTTGACTAGAGCATTTACATGTAACAGGGCAAATATTATTGAGGTTTACCAACCTTGAACCTCCATATCCTAGAACCTCAGTGCACCAACTAGAACAATGATATGTGTGAAGTCCATGACTCTCCTTAAAACTCCTGTAACAAACCAAATCAATATCCTGCATCACTAGACCTTGGAAGTCGAGAAATCTATGGCCAATATCTTCAACATAACTGCTAGGCCATTTCATGCCAAACAAGCATCCAATCTCAGAAGATGGATCCTATATGACAATGATCTAAAGGACACATTCCAGATTAATGAGGCCTATACAATCTTCCAATTAACAAGATTCTTTGGTACAGTATTCTTTCTTCATCCTATATGAAAGTGGGTTTACCACTCCATAACTTCAGAGTATCATCAAGCTAATAAATCCTGGGAAAATAGAACATGCCAATAACATCACTTATGAGTTCTATAGTCACCCCTTTAAACTAAGTTTCAAAAGACCCTACAACACCATCTGCAATTCAGACAATGTAATGGAATGGGCCAAATGAAGAAGAGATCACCCATTCCCATAACCTGCACAACGCAAATGCGAAGGCAAAACATATTTTGCAAATGACAACAATAATAAATTTTTGATGTATAAACCCAAAGGCAGATACAAATAATTAAAACTTTTTAAAAAGATCTATCAGATTAAATTATATTTAAGAAGGCGGGTAAGCAAGGAAATGAACTTAGAATTTCCAATTAACTCACGTCTCACCAGTGCATGCAGATGATGTACAACACACCAACAGAACAGCAACAAGAAACCTGCATGGTAAAAAAAAAAAAACTAAACCTAATTGATTCTAAGAATATCTAATAAATAAACATACCATAAAACCTGCTGTAGTATCCAATATACAAAACTATAACTTTTTAGAGTTTTAATATAAAATATCATAAAGACAAAAGTATATATAGATAAAAATCTTGAACTCTGATAAAATCAAAGACCATAACAATATTTTCCCCATTTCATTTCATACATAAGTCAATGGAAGAAGTTTAACAAAGAGTTAGTATATGAAGTATGAACTACATAAACTGTACATGATGCATCTCCTGTGCTGTCTCTCCATTACATAGCTAAACCAGACAAAATTAGGTGATTCACAGAACTTCAAATCAGCACCATATTAGCAATGGTAATGGAGCAGGAAAATATATCAACACTTAAAGAACCACTACCATAATGAGATTCCTTTATGAACAAACAAGCACACAAAACATTCATATGAGATTCCTTTATGAACAAACAAGCACACAAAACATTCATATGAGATTCCTTTATGAACAAACAAGCACACAAAGCATTCATATAAAGGGAATATATAAATCAATCCACAAGCCTGAAAAATCACAATGATACCAGAAACTTGACCTAATTTTCTCACACAAGCCAAGGCAAACAAAAATACAAATCCAGAAAATAATAATATTAATAATATTAAAAAAAAATAAACAATAGAATTTCCAGGGAAATCCAAAACTCTAAACCTAACAATCAATCGGAGAATCAGTGAAACATAAACACGTAACAAAAGAGATGAAAACCTTGATTGATGATGCAGATGAGGCTGATGATGCATCAAAAGCAAAACAACAACAACAAATAAGAAAGATAATCGAAAATCCGAAACTGATCAAGTAATCGATTCTAGTAACTCATACCAAAAACAACGAAGAAATCAAAACCGCGTGACGATAAAAAAACGAAAAGCTTGCGATGATCGTGCCAAGTTATAGAGAGAAAAGGGAATAACAAAGTGGCTTACGAATCGGTGAAGAGGCGGCAGCGGTTGAGTAACGATCTGGAAGACGGAAGATGAGAGAGAAAATGAGGAAGAAATGATGGTGTGAGGGGTTTGATGGAAGAAGAGACAATGAAATAAAGCGGTTGTTCAGAGCAATAAGAAATGTAAAAAGAAAACAAGAGGATGAGAAGAAATTCTATTGCACGGTCCGATTCTTACCGGTTACCTATTATGTAGTCCGTAACTGTTTCACACAATTTTCAATTTTCTAGCTTTTTCTCTCTTTAATACTACTACTTTCTAGCTTTTTATTTTTTATTTTAGGATAGAAAGTGTGACATTTGATTAATATAATAGATTTATATATTCTTTGTTTTACTAAAATTATTATTATTTTGTGTGTTAAAAAAATCATATGGTTATGTTTGGATATCATAAAATGAATGGAGCGGAGTAGAGTAGAGTGACACGAAACGGAATGGAACAAAGCGGAACGAATGTCTTATTCTATTGTTTAGAAATTTTAGAACGGAATAAGGTAAGTTGTTCATTCTGTCTAAATTGGAGAGGAAGAAATACAGTGGTAAGTGATGAAATGGAATGGAATTCATACCAATCCATATATGTATCTCAAAAAATAACGAATCAATCTATGGTTGAGGATCAAACACCATCACGTCTTTAAAAGAATCAATAACAGATTTGATGTGATAAAGATATGCCATCATTCACGATTTATGCAACACCCCAAATTTGTTAGAATATTTATTTAATTTATTTAAATATAATATTCGTGAATTTTCAGTGAATTTTGGTGGTTTGTGTTGACTTGCCATTTTGTGGAGTTTTGGTTATTTAATTAAATAATAGTATATATTAGTATTATTATTAATTTAAATAATATTAGAGGAATTAAGGGTAAGATGGACTTTTGAGGAGGATTAGTGAGGGTATTATTGGGAAAGCCCATTTTAGAAGCCTAAAGGTTTAACAAAAAGGAGAATTATGGGAGGAATAAGATTCATTTGGTCAGAACGTGAAAAGAAGGGAAAAGGCCAGAGCTCTGAGGAAAGAGGGAAAAGTTTAGGATTCAAGAAGGTTTCCAAGAACTCAAGAAAGAAAGCTTGGAATCGACAATCTAAGGTATGGGGAGTATTGTCTTTCATTGTTTTCAATATATGAATTCGATGTGTTTAAAGCTGGTTTTTAGGTTTATATGGGTTTGTGGGTTTTTGAGTAAATTGGTGCTTTAGGGCATTTTTGTGGATTGATTATTAAGGGTTGAATTGAATCGGATAAAAATAGGCCTTCGAGGCTAAACCTTCTGTTGATGATATGTGGGATCTTGTAGAGAAAGGGATTTAAGGGGTTTATGAGAATCTTTGGGGTTGTGAAGGTTTAGGTGATTTTGAGGTCAATATAGTATAATTAATCGACCTAAGAGTCGTAGGTTTTGTGCCTTTGATTGTCGTAATGCCTTAGGAATGTTTTGGGGATGTTTTTGGGGTAAATGAGGTTGAATCCGTAAGAATTTTGAGGTCTGAAGTGCTACTGATGCGCAGCTGCGATTACAGGAAATCGTATGCTCGCAAAGCGAATGAATCCTTCGTACGGCGAACATTCGCCCCAAACTCGTTGGGCGAATAGCGCAGCGAATGCGCGATAATGTTATTTTGTGATACTGGACTGGAATTTGGAAGTGACTTTTAGTTTACAAGGCGAACTTCCCAGCGAATAGCTCGCTAGGCGAATGAGGGTGGCGAGGAGAACAGAATGGGATTTATCTGGTTTTTGTATGGAGTTTGGGGGTTCGCTGGAAGCTCGCAAAGCGAACATCCTAGCGAACGGGTTCGCACGGCAAACTTTGTAGCGAACGCCTGTTGTTCGCGAATTTGTTTTGTGATTTCTGTGTTGTCTTAGTGTTTTGGGCTGTGATTATTCTGATGATTTACCATGATGTTATTGATGATTTTGAGGTGATGATTTCATGATGTTTTGATGATATGATTAACATGAGATTTTGATGAATGATGATGCACATGATGACTTTTAATGATGATGATGATATTGACGTTGTGTATCATGCATTCATAGCATTTTAGGGCTTCGGTTCAGTGGTGGCTCTAATCCCATTGTGTGGATTGAAGTGTATGACGTGCTCCGGTTCTTGTGTAGAATCGATCCTCATGACGGGGATATTTGGAGGGTGATGGCCTAGTGTCCATCGATTGGGAGGATTGGTACCACATGCATGAGTTTTGTTGTGCATTGCATTTATTTGGCATTGATATGATTTATGATATTATGATTTTGGATATTTTCCTTGGTGATGACCCTGATGATGTTGTATATGATGATGACGCCAATTTATGCATTATCCTATTTTTATATTGATTATAATGAATTATGATTACTCGCCCTGCCTGTTTGAATGTTGCCTCCGCGTGGGTAACGTGCAGGTGATCAAGCTTAGCTGTGGATGCCTTCGACTTTTGGAGTTTATTTGCTTTTGGTCGATGTAGAGGGTCTTGCTCTGATATTGTAACATCGGGTTGGGTCGTTGAGTCGAACCATATTGAGTTGTTATTTTTGTGGTTATTTGATTATTATGGCTTATAATGAAAACCCTTTTGATTTTGGATTATTGTGGTTATGGTGGTTCCGCTGCTATTTGATGGTTTTTTTATTATTTTGAGGAAAACCTGTTGTTTACAGAGCAAATGTTTTATTTTGAGTTTATTGAGAAATGTGCACACTTCTGAGGTGATTTTTACTCTGATAATTTATGTATTTTGCCGTTGTCACACCCTCATTTTCACCCTAACCCTAACTTTGCATATCATATCATTTCCATCATCTCTGTATCCCATTAGATCATAATACATCATGTGTTTCATTGAGCTCCTAAGGCATGGGGTCAAGTGGTTCTTTGAATTAAGGTTTCCTATGTGCTTTGAGGTTCTCCCATTCAAGTCTGAAGCAAGGGTTGAGTTCTAATTGTCTTAACCCGTCGTCAAGATTCATCAGGCTTGTCAGGTCAAATTATCCGTGTGTGGATCAAGTTATCAGGTTGTGTGCAAGTCAAGTGTTTCATGGTTAAAGATTACCAAGGACCAGATTTGCTTTCCAATCAGGGTTTGGTGCAGTGTATCGAGATTCATGATTCAATTCATAATCTTCTGATTTTAAAAGCATGTTCTTGTTCAGTTCGTTCAAAATGAAGACTCTGACTTATTAGTACTCAAGTGGCCAGGATCAAGTGGATTCATTTGTTATGATTAATCATTTCGATTCAAGACATATCCTCTTTGATTTAATGAGTGGCGTTCAAGTTTAGCTGTCGAGGTTGTAAGTGTTGTGGAGACATATTGCAAGAACTCATTCCAAACCCATTATCCATTTCCATGTTTCTCTTTTCCACTTTTAATATCCATTACAATAAGACATTTATTTTTTTTCACTTTTCCAATCCATTTCCATCTATATTCCAATTCCATTTTTAGTCCATTTTACCTTTTTTAAACCCATGGTTAGTCCATATCCATTTTAGAAAACCAATTATCCATTTTTTTAAATTTCCATGTGAATTTCAACATCCATATTCATTTTCAAATCAATTCTCCTAATCACTTTTTTTATTTACCATTATTTATTTTTCAAACCATGTCCAAATTCCAAAAAAAACCATCTCAACAAAAAGCCCATATATTCTCATCACCAAGTCCATTACCAAAAAAAAGAGTCTTGAGTTCACAAAATAAATGAAGTCCATGTTATTATTTCTGTTTTCACATATGATTTACAAGAATGCTCAAAGAAATTTCCAAATGGCCCCATCATTCTTTTTCCTTATAACCAAATATCAAAAAATAAACAGAAAATTTTGCAGCATGGAAACGTCCCAATCCACCACTACTCAAAGCCACCTTCTATCCATCTTCCGTTTTCCACCCCCTTCTATTTTCTTCACCCGTAGTCCTCCGAACTACGTTGACTCTGACTTTTCCATTGCACAAGGGAATACGTAGGCATAGGACCGCGAAGTCCTATCGAGTCTCCTTTTCTTTTCCCCTCTTCTTCTCCCCACATTTTCTTTTATTTTCTTTCACATTCTTTGTTCATACCCTTCTCTCTCCCTCGTAGAACACTCTTAGAAAGCAATATCCTTAGCAAACACCCTTACACATAGACAAGCAAATGGTTCCCATCGAGTACGATGGATGTGGAGGGTGCTAATACCTTCCCTCCGCATAACCGGCTTCCGAACCCTTAATTTGGTTGCGAGACCATCTTATCCTTTCTTCTTTGGGTTTTCTCGATGTTTTCCCTTCCCCTCATGGGATAAATAAAGTTCGATGGCGACTCTCCTATTTCTTTCCTTTTCGCCTCCGGTCGACTATTTTTCGAGTAGTGACAGCTGGCGACTCTGCTGGGGAACTGGTTCACCCTAGCAAGCCAAGCCTAGTTTGTTTGTCGTATGTGTAATTTGTTTACTTTTATTGCTTTGTTATTTTTGTCTCTCTTATCTGTTGGGTATATTGGGGATGGTTTGTGAGGAGAAAGGCTTTCTACCCGAGCTTTTCGAGTATACACTAAGCTAGGAGATGGTTGCTTACTGATTTGCGAGACTTAGGACTCGTCGAGTTGGTTTGACTTCCACCGCTCAGATGAGGCCCCTTTGGGAATGATTATGTCTTACGATCAGTCGTAATGGCGTCTTTGTTTTCGACCTGGGAGTCCGTGATTCTGAGGACCTTTAGAACCCTATTCCAAAGGTTACTAAGGCATAACTCTGTGCTCATCCTTTGAAGGGATTACCGTCTTACGAATCGTCGTTATGATGGAAAACTTTTGAGGGTTAGTGCATGGGACCTTGTTTGAAAGCCCTTGGAATGCCCTGTTATAAACCAATAGATTAACTACCCGAGGTGAGGGATATCATGTTGTGTTGTCCTGCAGAGTCTGTGACCTTGATACCTGTGGCGTGAACCTCTGATCTTTGATCCCATGTCTTATTGCATTCATAACATTGCATTTACATAAGCATCTTTGCATTGTTTTGCATATCATTCTCCAACCAAAACCGAGAAGCTCATTCAGCCTTTTGTCCGTAACCCGCAGTTGATTTCTCGACACTCGCATTGAACCTGTGGTAGATGTGAAGCATTTGAAGCAAGCGGAGCATAGACACTTTGAAAGGCCAGTTAGACGAAGCAATTGGAAGCTGAGGTAGCCATGTCAGAGAACAACCGTAAGGATGTTGATCCCCCACCAGGTTTCACTGTGACAACTAATCCACTGTATGGTCTTCTGCCTGATGATGATCCTCCACGAGTAAATGTTCCTACTCGACCCCAGAGGAAGCCATTGACTGACCCCGTTAAGGAAAATCTTTGTTCCATTGAGGAGAAACTCCAAGCTATGAAAGTGCATGATACGCCTGGGCTCGATGCTACTGATATGTGCCTAGTGCCAGACTTGGTAATTCCTCCAAAATTTCAAGTACCCAACTTTGAGAAGTACGCTGGTATTAGTTGTCCAAAGCGTCATTTGATGATGTTCTGCCGAAAGATGACTTCTCATGTCCGCGACGACAAGTTGATGATTTACTGTTTCCAAGACAGTTTAAGTGGTGCATCTTTGAATTGGTACATAGATTTAGAAAGAAGTCATATCCAATCATGGAAGGACTTATCCAGCGCTTTTCTAAAGCGATATCAGTACAATATAGACGTGGCTCCTAGTTGCATGCAGTTGCAAAGCCTATCTCAGAATGGCGATGAATCCTTCAAGGAATACACACAGCGATGGAGAGAATTAGCAGCTAGGGTGCAACCACCACTCTTGGACAGGGAATTGATTGACATGTTCATAAACAGTCTACATGGCTCTTACCTTGAAAGAATGGCTGGCAGTACGCCATCAAGCTTCTCTGACCTGGTAATGGTAGGGGAACGCATCGAGAGCTACCTCAAGAGTGGACTAATCCAGAACATCTCAAATAGGCAAGCTGGTGAGACTGAATCCCTCAGTAACTCCCAAGAGGAAGAGGATGAAACCAATGCAGTTATAGCAAATGTTGAGTATTCTCATGGTGTACCAGCAAAACCTTTTGGTCCCTCATCTTCTCAGCAGTCATCATTTCCAGCGCCATGCTATCCTTATGGGCAACCAGTAATGCCTATAGCTTCGTCCCAGAAACCGTGGATTGCTCCTCATGTAAATCAACGAGCCCATGGCCGAGGATATCAGAATCAGCGTCAGAGTCAGCATAGGCCTCGCAACAATCTAGAAAGAAGGAATGCTCCTCTTCATACAGTCCCTATATCATACAGTCAACTCTTGCCGCATCTGATTCAAAGCTCGCTGGTGGTTCCCAAGTCTCTCAAGCCGTTACCAGAGCCATACCCTCCTGGGTACGATCCCGATGTGCAATGTGGATATCATGCTGGATCAATGGGGCATTCGACTGAAGATTGCAAAGCCTACCAAGCTAAAGTGCAATAACTGATTAACAAAGGTTACATATCCTTTCCAGAAGGAAGCCTGGTTATGCACGTCAACCTCTCGTCTGTTTAAGTTGAAAGACTACAAGGGTCATCTCCTCGAGCCAGTGGGTCAGACAGAAGACATCCCCAATGCTGGCAATTTTTAGATCTTGTTATTTCTTTGCATTTGTACTTTCTTTCCTGTTAAGTTCTATTTGTTTTTAAACATTGTTGCTTACTAATGGTTTTGTTTATGTAATGAACATGTTTTTTTGAACAAGTCCATTCGTATATTGCAAAAATCGCAAAAAAAAAATTCCCACATTTCACTCCCTTTATCAGTTGTTGTCTTAGTAAAGATTTGAGGGAGGATGATGAAAATGAAATACTCATAATTGCTAATAGTATGCTTTCGGATAAAATCCCGCTGATGATGTACAGGCATTATTTCAAATCCCCTAAACACTAGAGAGATAAGGAGTTAGTCCCTAGTCAACCCCTTCGAGCCTAGAAGTAGGAGTTTCCTTCTGATTTCTAAACCCTTACGCTTAACCTGGGCCATGGGTAGTGTTCAGTTATCCTAATTACACATTCGAATTTCAAGATGAAACCTCTTGTTATGGCGGTTATTCTTCAAAGACTTGGCAGTCACAACCCTTCAAAAAAAAAGAGAGTCCGCTAAGTCCACCATCCCAAGGAGGAAACTTAGGCAAAATTAGGGTAATCCCGATGGACTAGAAAAGTGAAGTCGGTCCATGCAAAAGTTAGGGATCAAAAATTAATAAAGCAAAAGAGGCCCTCAAATCCTCAACAAAAGCAAAACCCGATTCAATGGCCACCAAAATGGATTAGAAAGGTCACTGACATCCACAAAAAAAAATATAATAAGGTGACTGTCATTCTAAGAAAATTCGCCCTTACACCGTCAACCCTTTTGGAAGATAAATGTGTGTAGTATAACTGAACGTATGACTGAAGTTCATCACGAAGAAGGGTGGGTACAAATCAAAATTTAAACCTAATATCCTTTGTTTCAATAACCGTGAACCAGACCACGTTACAACCCTCGAAAGACCTAATTGAAGTAGGGTTTATTCTGAAAACGTACTAAAGCAAGGTTGCGTAAACTGACTCCCCGCAGATTTACTAATCTTCATCATTGGTGTCATATTCTTGTTATATCTTTCACACACCAGTAAATCAGCACTGCGTTTGGACTAATGGTCCATTCGTCACAACTTTCACAGCATTCCGATAAGTGATTTCTTTCAAAACCTGCATGAATGTCGCATTAAAATTACCATTTCTAAGCAAACAATTTTAACTGCAAGAAAGTACTTGACATCAAAAAGAGTCCGACAAAGTGCATTCAGAGAGAAACTTGATCATTCGTTGGTGCTGGCTCGAATCAAAACCTTCTCATAACCTTGTGAATCTGGAGCAGAACATTTAAGAGTGAGTTGAGCAGAGGATCATCTCAAGACTCCACCAGCCAAAGGTAGGCCACCCAGAGATTCTTGTGACTGAGGGTAAATCCCTCCAAGGCTCAGTCAACACAAGTTAAGTCGCTTTAATGCTCATTCTGGGGCAAGTCCTTCAAGAGACTCAAGCAAAGGCTGACTATTGCAGATTCGGATATTGGGGCAAGTTATCTCAGACCATGTCACGGTATAGTCATCCCCAAAGTTTCTATTCGAGGAGGATTCATTCGAAAACCCTACAGACTGGGGCAGATGAATTGTAAAGGGGCAGATTTCCTCTACAATTTCAAGATCGGTCGAGCAGACCCTGTTAGGCACCAGTAAATGTTGAGTTCACAACAAGTGTCGAAGAGCCTTAGGGCAGAGCAAAAGCGCAACCAACATGCACTAGTCGTGTCGCTATGCTCATATTTCCGATTGCAAAGTCATCTTGGCATCTCAGTTAGAAGTAAGGATCTCTTAGGAGCAAGCTCAACTTCTGCAAAGGACCAAACTTGGAGCATTAGAGGCATCCACGTCTATCATCTGATCGTAGCATCGTCAGGTTTCGAGTGTCGGGAAGTTAAGCTCGTTCCCCATCCAACCCAAAGCCCAATCATACTTGGCACACCAACCAAAGCCCAACCATCTTGGCACCTCCCACCATAAGCCCGAACATGCTCGGCACCCTTAACCAAATACAAAATCCATCCTGCTTGCACAACTTTAAATTCCAGTTCTCGTCTGGCAAACCATAAAACCAGTTCCCGTCTGGAAAACCAAAACAAAACACCAGTTCTCGTCTGGTAAACAACTTCTATGCCAGTTCCCGTCTGGTCACCTATTCTTTAGCCACTTTTGAAACCAGTTCTCGTCTGGTAAGCATCATTTCAAAGTCTAGTTCCCGTCTAGATAACCATAAAGTCAGTTCTCATCTGGCAACTTAACCTTTTGCCACCAGTTCTCGTCTGGTGGTCCACCCCTTTTAAAACCAATTCTCGTCTGGTAACCCTGTTAAAAGCCATCTTCGGTTGGTATCATTCACCTTACCTATCTCCTTTTCCCCAGCAAGCCCAACTATTCCTTGAGACCTTAACCAAAGCCCAACCATTCCTTGGCACCTTAACTAAAGCCCAACCATCCTTGGCACCTTAACCAAAGCCCAATCACGTTTGGCATGACCGTCACTCCAGACTTTCATATCCCCAGCATTTTGCATACATTTTTGCATCATTTGCATGCTTGTTTAGCTGGTTCCTGTAGAGGGTAGGGCATTCCTGTGGACATTGTCTCCCCTGTCGATTGCTACTTCCAACTCCTTTCGTGCCTTTTGCACAATTTCTTCTCAGCTTACCTTTTGTAGGTCTCCTTCCTACCTTTTGTAGAAAGGAATTTGTCTCCAAGCCTTTTGTTCTGGAGTCCTCTCTAACTTTTGTAGAAGGAATTTATCTCCCATCCTTTTATTCTGGAGTCCTCTATACCTTTTGTAAGAGGAATTATTCTCCAAACCTTGTGTTCTGGAGTCGTTTCTACTTCTGCAGAAAATAATACGATCGTCTTCTCCCAAGGGAGTCTCCTCTACGTGATGTAGCAGGAATCTTTTTCTCTCCAAACCTTTTATTCTGGGGTCCTCTCTGCCTTTAGTAGAAGGAAACTTTTTCTCCTAACCTTTTGTTCAGGGGTCCTCTTTGCCTTTTGCGAGAGGAGAACCAATATCTCATCCTTTATTCTTGAGTCCTCTTTACCTTTCGTAGGAGGAATATCTCATCTTTTATTTCTTGAGTCCTCTTTACCTTTCGTAGGAGGGATATCTCATCTTTTATTTCTTGAGTCCGCTCTACCTTTCGTAGAAGAAATATCTCAACTTATTATATCTTACCAGGATACTGCAGGGATGCCCCCCTTTCAAGACTGGCAAAGCACTCATATTCATTCCTCATTGCATCTCAAGCATATCATCATATCCCTCATAACCAATTACCTCGTCCTATTGACAGATGCCTTTTCAAGCCATCCCACCAATTCATCACTTTCATTCCATTTCTTTTCTGGCTGAAAATTCCGGGTATTCATATATTTAATCTCCTTGTACCTTGACTGTAAGAAAACCTCTGTCACTCACACCTTCAAGTCCAAGAAGATTAAATAGGGGCATCTGTCACACCCTCATTTTCACCCTAACCCTAACTTTGCATATCATATCATTTCCATCATCTCTGCATCCCATTTGATCATAATCCATCATGTGTTTCATTGAGCTCCTAAGACATGGGGTCAAGTGGTTCTTTGAATTAAGGTTTCCTATATGCTTTGAGGTTCTCCCATTCAAGTCTGAAGCAAGGGTTGAGTTCTAATTGTCTTAACCCGTCGTCAAGATTCATCAGGCTTGTCAGGTCAAATTATCCGTGTGTGGATCAAGTTATCAGGTTGTGTGCAAGTCAAGTGCTTCATGGTTAAAGATTACCAAGGACCGAATTTGCTTTCCAATCAGGGTTTGGTGCAGTGTATCGAGATTCATGATTAAATTCATAATCTTCTGATTTTAAAAGCATGTTCTTGTTCAGTTCGTTCAAAATGAAGACTCCGACTTATTGGTACTCAAGTGGCCAGGATCAAGTGGATTCATTTGTTATGATTAATTATTTCGATTCAAGACATATCCTCTTTGATTTAATGAGTGGCGTTCAAGTTTAGCTGTCAAGGTTGTAAGTGTTGTGGAGACATATTGCAAGAACTCATTCCAAACCCATTATCCATTTCCATGTTTCTCTTTTCCACTTTTAATATCCATTACAATAAGACATTTATTTTTTTTCACTTTTCCAATCCATTTCCATCTATATTCCAATTCCATTTTTAGTCCATTTTACCTTTTTTAAACCCATGGTTAGTCCATATCCATTTTAGAAAACCAATTATCCATTTTTTTAAATTTCCATGTGAATTTCAACATCCATATTCATTTTCAAATCAATTCTCCTAATCACTTTTTTTATTTACCATTATTTATTTTTCAAACCATGTCCAAATTCCAAAAAAAACCATCTCAACAAAAAGCCCATATATTCTCATCACCAAGTCCATTACCAAAAAAAAAAGAGTCTTGAGTTCACAAAATAAATGAAGTCCATGTTATTATTTCTTTTTTCACATATGATTTACAAGAATGCTCAAAGAAAATTCCAAATGGCCCCATCATTCTTTTTCCTTATAACCAAATATCAAAAAATAAACAGAAAATTTTGCAGCATGGAAACGTCCCAATCCACCACTACTCAAAGCCACCTTCTATCCATATTCCGTTTTCCACCCCCTTCTATTTTCTTCACTCGTAGTCCTCCGAACTACGTTGACTCTGACTTTCCCATTGCACAAGGGAATACGTAGGCATAGGACCGCGAAGTCCTATCGAGTCTCCTTTTCTTTTCCCCTCTTCTTCTCCCCACATTTTCTTTTATTTTCTTTCACATTCTTTGTTCATACCCTTCTCTCTCCCTCGTAGAACACTCTTAGAAAGCAATATCCTTAGCAAACACCCTTACACATAGACAAGCAAATGGTTCCCATCGAGTACGATGGATGTGGAGGGTGCTAATACCTTCCCTCCGCATAACCGGCTTCCGAACCCTTAATTTGGTTGCGAGACCATCTTATCCTTTCTTCTTTGGGTTTTCTCGATGTTTTCCCTTCCCCTCATGGGATAAATAAAGTTCGATGGCGACTCTCCTGTTTCTTTCCTTTTCGCCTCCGGTCGACTATTTTTCTAGTAGCGACAGCTGTGTCTATTAGTGGGGTAGAAAAGGGTGTTACATTAGTGGTATCAGAGCCTGGTTGGTCCGTCCGGCCAGGTTTATACGTGATGTTAGTCCCCTGTCAGTCGATGAGTGTGTGTACACTGTCGATATTTTGTTTCTTCTAACCTTGTTGGTGGTGTGCAGGATGGCTAGAAGAAATAATCGTATTATCGCTGATGCATTGGAATCAATTGCTAATGTTGTGGCTCAACTCAATCCGAATGGCAGAGTTCAGGATGAGTTTCGTGCTCTGGGGAAGTTTCAGAAAAACAATCCACCGAATTTTATGGGTGCTCATGATCCAACAAGTGCACACAAGTGCCTGAAGGCGGTCGAGAAGATCTTCCGAGTGATGGGGTGTACTGATGAGCAACAAGTTTAGTTTGGAATGCATATGCTGGAAGAAGAGGCTGATGATTTGTGGGATAACACCCGTCAGAGACTCGCAGATGTTGGTATTGTGATAACCTGGGTTGTGTTTAAGCAGGAGTTTCTGGGAAAGTATTTTCCAAATGATGCTCGTGGAAAGAGAGAAGTGGAATTCCTTGAGCTGAAGCAAGGAGACATGATTGTGGCGAAGTATGCTGCGAAGTTCGAGGCGCTGGTGAAGTTCTGTCCGCACTACAACCGTGCTGATGCTGAGATGTCCAAGTGTCTCAAGTTCAAGAATGGGCGGAGACCAGAAATTAAGCAGGGTATTGGGTATCAACAGATCCGCAGGTATGCTGAGTTGGTGGACAAGAGCAGAATCTACGACGGGGATAGCCGAGCTCGATCTGCTCACTACAAGCAGTTGGTGAGAAGAAAGGGCAGTATAGGGGGAAGCCTTATACAACTTCAGCTGACAAAGGGAAGCAGAAGGCTCCAGAGGGGAAAAAGACAAGTGGGGGAGCAGCTCCCGCTTCTGGAAAGTGTTATAAGTGTGGCGAACAAGGCCACCGCAAAAATTTCACTAAGTGTTGGAAAATGTGGCATTTTCATGTTTTTGTCATTTTGGTCACTCCATAACTTAAAATCCTTGAGGAATTGGAATGAGGTGTAGTTGACACTTTTAAAGTATGCCATGAGGGCTACAAATTCATCTTTGGATCATTCAAAATGGTTGCTTGGATCTCAAGTTATGATCCTTGGAAGTTGGTACCCTAGCCACTTTGTTCCATAACTTAGAAAAAATTCTAAGTTTTTATGTTTACCCCTTTTACAAGTTATCCCACTTTCTTTGGTTTTTCTTGATGAATGATGATTCCAATCACACATTAACATCATTTTAGGGTTAAGGAACCATAATTGTGAAAAATCTCAAAAAGTCAAACTTTGACTTTTGTGCACAGTTGACTTTTTATCAGATGAATTCCAAACTGTGTGATCCTCTATGAAATCAAGTCCTTGACCTAAATCAAACTTAATAGATGGATTCCATAGGTGATATAGGGTGTATTGAATCATGTCCAAGGTTTGGGAGCATGTCTTGGTCAAAAGTCAAAGGTACAGTTGACTTTTTCCCCAAAACCCTAATTGTGGTCCAGATGAATTGAAACTTGTGGATCAAGCTTCTTGGATCAATCCATTATTGCAAATGGATAAATGTAGTGTATTAGAGACCCTCAAATCATGTTTTGAGGTCTTGGCTCATGTTTTATCCCAAAAGTCAACTTAGGGGTGAATTAGGTCAAGAAACCCTAATCCCTGATTTTTGGTGAATGCATCCCCTGAGGCAGAATTGACTTGATGTTAGGTCCAAGAGGTCCCTTGGGGTATCTTAGGTTATGCTTTGAAACATTGGCTCATGCCCAGAGGAAAATTCCCATCTGGAGGCCCTGGTCGACCAAAACCCTAATTTGGTGACACTGTCGATCTTGAGGCTTAATCCACTTGGAATGCTGCAACCTTGTGCTTGATCCTTGATGTGGGAGTCCTCTTGATCCTTTATGGATGTTTGAGAGGTTAGACAAGTTGAAGATCATGTCAATTCTTGATTGATCCTTTGTCTAAGGCTCAGAGAGGGCTCAAAACCCTAATCCTTGTTTGTGGTAAATGCTCACCCATCTTTGGGGAGACTGATGAGGCATAATGATACATCCATATTGTGGTAATGATTTACACAATGATGGGAAATCTTAGTGGTCAAAATTTGGGGTATGACAGATGCCCTTATTTAATCTTCTTGGACCCGATGGTGTGAATGGCGAAGGTATTCGGGCATTCGGGGTGCAAGATGATTAAATATCAGAATGCGCGAAATTTTGACGGTGGTTATGAATGGCAGTTTGCCCATCCATCTTCTTTCGCTAAGCAATAATGCTTAGAAAAGGGTGAAAACTTCCCCTCAATCCTGGTTTCCTACCAAGGAACTGGTCTAAGTTTCTGATATAAACTTCCCCTCGATCCTGGTTTCCTACCAAGGAACTGGTCTCAGTTTCTGAAATAAACCTCCCCTCGATCCTGGTTTCCTACCAAGGAACTGGTCTCAGTTTCTTTTGTCAATAAGCTTTCTTGACAAGGGGCAATGTTTGTTTGCGGTTTTCCTCAAACTTCTCGTCGAATTTTTCTGGGGAGATGCCATTTGATGGGAAAAAGTTTTGATGTCAGACTTGCTGGGGAACCCATTCGTCTGAGTTGTAGAGGTGCACAAACTTCTCTGTCTGGAGACGTCATTTGTCGACTCTACTCGGGGAAACGAGTCTCCTGAGAGACTACTTTTCGCTTAGGGATATTACATCATACTTTTCTTCGAGATCTTCTCGGAGAAATGACATACAATGTACCCCAATTTTGAGGTGCTGATGACTTCATTAACATTGACTCTCTGAAGAGAAAAATCAACGTGCTGCTGAGAGTCTTTGGTTGTGAGGCTTTCTCTAGGGATTTTCCTTAACCTGGGAAATCGAAGATATCATCTTCAATGATGAAGAGTGACGTTTGTCGAAGGTTTTCTTGTCTTTCAGAGGTTCAAGTTTATCAAAGTGGTCGAAGACCGTCTCCCTCCCAGAAATAAACTGGGGAGAAAGGTGGTTAAGACAAAACATCCCCTGACGAGGAAAGAACTGACAACTCGAGCGAGAGGACTTTTTATCACTTAGGGGATAAGATCGACTAGAGTGATAGTGATGCAATATGAATATAAATGTAAATCAATAATGCATGATGTATATATGTATATGCTGACAAAACTGACACGACATACAGACTAATAGATGAACACGTTTGGATACTCGGCCGCTGCAGGGGACAAAGAAGTATCGTTTTGTTCAAAATAGCAATTCTGCCTTGGTTAGGAGAAGGTAGTTCCCGCGGGGAAAACTATTGGTCGGGCTTAGGAGGTAAGAACTCTGTCGGGGGTGTCGGGCAGAATATTCGCATCCGACACAGCTGATCCTTCGTTCAGGAGTACTGGTTTAGAAGGAGAGATTTTGATTCTGCACTTTGAAGTTCAAATACCTTTGGAGAAGCAATCGATGTTTTTTCGATGTTCAACAATCAAAAGAAATTGCCATCTTTATTTAAAAAGCAGACAAAGTTTGACAAGTAAATTCATTTTTGTTTTATTTCAAGAATCGTTAATCATATTAAAATATCGTTCTGTAAAGCTAAAATAAATAAGAATTGCAATCAAAAGCACAAAGGCTCAAATTTTATTGATAGGATGGAAATCAGCCAAGCGCGTGATTCCATAGAGTATTTACAAAGTTAGAAAATGGTAATTTAAGGGAAAAGGGCTACATTGAAATATGACGACCGCTATCCTTCTACCATCTTTGAATTCCGGGCATCCTGAGTTTCTGTTGAAGATGACCTTGACTGGAGTTTTCTGATGGATAACATGACTGCTACTGGGGGATTTACCCCTGTTGGACGTAGTTACTTGCCATTAATCCCTAACTTTTGCCTGGATTGTACTTTGAGATTTCCAATCCATCGGGATGATTATTTCTTTTGTCTCTAATTTTTGCCTGGACCGCCCTTTCGGGTTTTTAATCCACCGAGACGTTTTTTTTTAGTTTAGGCGAAGTATTTCTTGACTACGTCAACATTCGTGGGATAGGGAAATTGTTCTTCATCCATGGTTGCAAGTCTCAAGGCATCGCCTGAGAAAGCTTTCTTGACCACATAGGGGCTGTCATAATTCGGAGTCCATTTTCCCCAAGAATCAGTGAGAAATGATTGTATCTTCTTGAGCACAAGGTCTCCTTTCCTGAAGACGCGAGGTCGAACCTTTTTGTCAAACGCCTTCTTCATTCTTTGGTTATACAACTGACCGTGGCACAAAGCCGTTATTCGCTTTTCTTCGATCAGATTCAGTTCGTTGTGTCGACTTTGACACCATTCAGCCTCTGTTAGCTTAGCTTTCATCAATACCCGGATTGATGAGATCTCTACTTCTATGGGGAGCACTGCCTCCATGCCATATACTAGAGAGAAAGGGGTTGCCCCTGTTGAAGTGCGGACAGATGTGCGATAAACGTGAAGAGCAAAGGGTAACATTTCCTGCCAGTCTTTGTAGGTTACAACCATCTTTTAAACAATTCTCTTGATGTTCTTGTTAGCCGTTTCTACCGCCTCGTTCATCTTGGGTCGGTAGGGAGATGAGTTATGGTGTTTGATCTTGAACTCAGCGCATAACTCTTTCACTATCTTATTGTTCAAGTTGGATCCATTATCCGTAATGATCTGGCTTGGAACACCATAACGTCAGATGTGATTTTTTTTGATAAATCGGACCACGACTTGTTGGGTTACATTGGCGTATGACGCTGCTTCGACCCACTTGGTGAAGTAATCAATGGCTACCAGAATGAACCGATGGTCGTTTGCTGCTTTGGGTTCAATCAGGCCAATCATGTCGATTCCCCATATGGAAAAAGGCCATGGGGAAGAGAGAACTTTGAGATGCGTAGGTGGTACATGGATTTTGTCTGAGTATATCTGACACTTGTGACACCTCCTTATGTACTTGTAGCAATCGGATTCCATTGTCAACCAATAGTACCCTGCTCTTAGAATTTTTCTCGCCATTGTGTGTTCGTTGACATGAGTGTCAAAGGATCCTCCATGAATTTCTTTCATCAGTATGTTTGTTTCTGGTCTGTCTACGCATCGGAGCAAGACCATGTTAAAGTTCCTCTTATAGAGTGTATCACCGCTCAGAAAGAAACTGCCTGCCAGTCTTCTGAGGGTTTTTTTGTTTTTCCTTAGTGCCCCAGGTGGGTACTCTTGTTTCTGAATGAAGCATTTGATATCGTGATACCAAGGTTTATCATCTATGACTACTTCAATGGTGAAAATATAAGCGGGCCTTTCAAGGCGCATCATTTCGATCTTAGGTATGTCATTCCATTGACCTATACTAATCATGGAAGAGAAAGTGGCTAATGCATCGGCCATGTGATTCTCTTCACGAGGGATATGATGAAACTCGACTCTGTTGAAGAAAGGTAACAACCTTCTTGCATAGTCTTTGTAAGGAATCAGTCCTGATTAGTATGTGTTCCAATCTCCTTTGATCTAATTGATAACCAGGGATGAGTCGCCATATACATCCAAGTTCTTAATCCTTAAGTCGATTGCTTCTTCGAGCCCCATGATACAAGCTTTGTATTCAGCCTCATTGTTTGTGCACTTGAATATCAATCTGGTGGTGAAAGGAATGTGGGTACCCTGAGGTGTTATGATGATTGCCCTAATTCCATTTCCGTAATGATTTACAGCTCCGTCGAAGATTAGTCCCCATTGGGAACCTAGTTCTGGCCCTTCACTGGGTAGCGGTTCATCTCAATCTTTCATTTTTAAGTACATGACATCTTCGTCTGGGAAGTCAAACCCGATTGATTCCTGATCGTCAATCGATTGATGAGCCAAATGATCGGCTAAAATACTTTCTTTCTTAGCTTTTTGAGCGTGGTATTCTATGTCATATTTTCAACATCTACCAACAGGCAATCCTTCCCGTGATAACAACATCTGCCAACGGGCAATCCTTCCCGTGAGAGCAGGCTTTTCAAAGACATACTTGATTGGATCCATTTCTGAGATTAACCAAGTAGTGTGACGAATCATATACTGGCGAAGACGTTTGGCTGCCCAAGCCAGAGCACAACAAGTTTTCTCAAGCATAGTGTACCGAGTCTCGCAGTCGGTAAATTTCTTACTCATATAGTAGATGGCAGACTCTTTCCTTTTTGTTTCGTCTTGTTGACCAAGCACACAACCCATCGAGTCTTCCAAGACTGTTAAGTATATGATCAGTGGCCTTCCTTCCATTAGAGGTGATAGAATCGGTGGGTTCAACAGGTATTCTTGGATACTGTTGAAGGCGGTTTGGGAGTCTTCTGTCTAAACGCAGTCCTCATTCTTTTTGAGTAATTTGAAAATCGGCGCGCATGTCGCGGTCATGAGGAATATAAATCTGGAAATGTAGTTCAAACGTCCCAGGAATCCTCTGACTTGTTTTTCAGTCTTTGGAGAAGGCATTTCTTGAATGGCCTTGACCTTGTTAAGATCAACCTCAATCCCTTTCTAGCTGACGATGCACCCTAAAAGTTTCCTGAACGGACATCGAATGTGCACTTATTAGGATTCAAGCGGAGTTTGTATTTTCTCAACCGCTCGAATAGCTTTGACAGGTGGGTCACATGCTCCTCTTCTGTCTTAGACTTGGCAATCATATCATAGACATATACTTCGATCTCCTTGTGTATCATGTCATGAAACAGAGTAGTCATGGCCCTTTGATAGGTGTTGTACCCCAAATTTTACCCTCATTTTTTGCTAAATGTTGTGCGACTGAATTTTCTCTGTATTTCATTTTAATATCCATTTTATTTGTTTTATTTTAGCATTTATCTAAATTGTTTTATTTGTTTTAGTTTTTAATTTAATTTTAATATGGTTTATTTCTAATTTTTATTTATATATTTAAATTGTTTTATTTTTTATTGATTTTTATTTAATCATCATTTTAACTTAACTTAATTTTGCATTTGTAGTCTAATTAATTAAATCATTTGTAATTTAGTTTATTTGTCTTAATTTATTTAATTAGTATTTGAGTTAATTAGTTATTTATTACTATTAATCATTTACTAATCCAATTTAAAAAAATATAGTCCACCAAGATGTTCCAAAAGGCCCACTATTTTACTTTACATTATCACAACAAGCTGGTATACAACCGTCACCTCTAGGAATCAAGCAATACAAGTTTTGACTTTTCAACCATCATTCACAACCAATGGAGAGCTGACATGTGGCTTGTGGGAAAACAAAAGGAAACAAGATGTGTTCTTTCTCTTTGGTATGAGAATGAGAGTGAAGAATTCAAACACAACATCAGCTATCACTCTCCTGCGGAGCCGTACACCAGCCTGCCACACATCTTTGCCAACGGCTAAAAACCCATTACTTGCTCGTACGAATAGGAAACCCTCTGCATCCTGAAAACGATGACACAGTAACGTTTAAAAAATTCAAATAAAATTGAAGGGCAAATTCTTTTTTTCAGAGGATATATAACAGAGCAGTAGCAATGTGCGTAAGGAGGGGGGAAGAGATTGAAACCAAAAAAACCAGTTCGCACAAACACCACAAAAAACCAGTACAGACATTCAAACCACAACCCCACTTCTAAACACCAGAAACCGAACCACAACCATCCAAAACAATCCTCCAACCACAACAACCACCATAAATCTTCCGCCCTGCTTTCCTCCAAACTCACAAAATCCAAACCATTCAACCATCCACCCTCTTTCGACCTTCAAACCCCTTTTCAAAATCTGACCTTCCACAACAACAACGCTCGCAACACAACCATACACAACCTTAAATCCTCACTCAACTTTCAACCATATTTTGTTTCCGCTAAACCTTCGTGAAACAACAACAACTTCCATCTCATTAACCTTCGTCTTCTCACACAAATCATCATCGTGCCACCCTCCGCCATTGGCAACATCCTTCGCTACCATCTATAAACCACTCACCATCAAGTCAACAATAACTCACGGCCGATCCCAACCATCATCACCGTCCCAATCACCTTTATCCCTCTTAATCGCCTCTTCCCTCAACCTTCCGACCACCTTCTCCTAACCCATCTCCCTCTATTCTTCCCCCAAATCTCGTCGCCAGAAAACAACAGTGCACAACCGCAAGCTCACCTTAATAATTCCTCCACACCTCCATTTCACACGTCCGATGCACAACCAAACTCAAACACGACAACAGCTTCAGAGAAAACCAACGTCTCGCAGCCAACTTCCCTTCGTCTTCTTCACACAATCAACACCTACCAACTTTTTTTTCTCATCAACAGAACCATCACCACCCATCCGAACGACGACCCTTCAAAACCAAATCGAACAAAAAAAAATGAGTTAGAAAGAAGAGGAATTGAATCCTAAATCACCAGAAAAGATTCAAACCCGGACCATGAAAGAGAAGAAGAAAGAGACGAGGTGAATCCGAAACGAATCATGAACAAACCCAAATAGTGAAACAAACCTGAGCAAAGCAATTGAAGGCGAGAGTCACAAAGAGAAGATTGAAACGTGATGTTGCCGCGATGGAGAAAGGGCGATTTTTGCGCGGCGTGGTTATGTTGAACCATGAACAGTTGACGCTGAGGGTTGTTCGTCTATCGCTATTGATGGTGTGGTTGTTGTTTTGTTTTTCTCAAACCTTTTAACGTTTAAGATAATGTGAATTACTAAAATCTTTGTTTGACTTTTCGAAGGAGTTTTTTTTCTTAATTTGGACGTGTGGCTGATTTGGGTTTTGGTGAACCCTTCATATAACTCCACAACTACTCAGCCACCCTCCTTTTGTTTAATTTAATTTTTTTTTTAAATTCATTTTGAATGCACGATGGGCTCATGGGCCACAACCATTGTGATTCACCCACCTTTCTCATTTTCAAACCCCTCCTCTTCCTTTTTTAAAAAAGGGTTCTGTTCATTTTATTTTAACAAGTTTTTTGATCTCTAGTTTTTCTATGCTTTTCTTTCTAATTTTATTTATAGTAATTCATTTTATTTCAATCTTTTGGCCAATGATATCATATAATCTTGACTTTGGTGATTATTTCAAATCACTAAAAGTCTAGATTTGTAAGAGGCCACTTTCTTTTATTTTGGTCGATGAAAGTTTAAAAATCTTAAGATTATCGATTCGTCGATTAGATCTTGATTTAAACGAGACCAATTTTATTTTCATTCCGATTTTATTTTGGTCGATGAAAGTTAGAAATCTAAGATTATCGATTTGTCGATTAAATCTGGATTTAAACGAGACCTACTTGTCTTTTATTCCGATTCTATTTTGGTCGATGAAAGTTTAAAAATCTTAAGATTATCGATTCGTCGATTAGATCTTGATTTAAACGAGACCAATTTTATTTTCATTCCGATTTTATTTTGGTCGATGAAAGTTAGAAATCTAAGATTATTGATTTATCGATTAAATCTTGATTTAAACGAGACCAACTTGGCTTTTATTTTATTTTGGTCGATGAAAGTTAAAAATCTAAGATCATCGATTCGTCGATTAGATCTCGATTTAAACGAGACCGACTTGTCTTTTATTCCGATTTTATTTTGGTCGATGAAAGTTAAAAATCTAAGATCATCGATTCGTCGAATAGATCTCGATTTAAATGAGACCGACTTGTCTTTTATTCTGATTCTATTTTGGTCGATGAAAGTTAAAAATGTCAAGATTATCGATTTACCGATTTACCGATTTAAATCTTGATTAAGACGAGATCAACCTTTTTTTATTTCATAATCTTTATTCAGGCCGATGACATTACATAAATCTTAACTTTGTTGATTTATTTTAAATCAATAAAGTCTTGATAAATGTGAGGTTACTTTTATTTATTTTTGTTGGTCAATGAAAGTCAAATATTAAGATTATCGATTTCTCGATTAATTCTTAATTTAGATGAGACCGATTTTATTTCTACTCCGCCTTCTCTATTTTGGTCGATGACATAACAAACCTCATGGTTTGGTTGATTTCATCGAGTTGACAAACTTTGATCAATATGAGACCACTTTCTATTTAGTCGATGAAAGTCAAGAATTATTGATTATCGATTTCTCGATTAAATCATAATTAAGACGAGACTATTTCATTTTATTTCATCGTATATTTAAACATTGTCTAACATGTTTAATTCTCACTTTGCATTGATATCATGATTTTATCTAATCTCTCTTATTCATGTCCTTTACATCATCGTACTTGAATTATTAACTTGTTATCCTGTTTAGTAATTTACAACTATTATACTTCCCCCTATTCCAAAGGAAGGTTAAACATGTTGACTCATAAGTCATTGACCCCCACCTTAACCTAAGTAACCTCTTAGGAGAAACTTCAATTTCTTGGCCTCATCAGAGCCATAGAAATTACAACTAGCTTTAGGAGAGAGTTCCTCAACTCTTAGTGATATTCATCATAATGAATTTATCACTTCCCCTGCTAACTAACCTTTAGCATAGAACCCTTTAGCAAACATAACATAACATTAACAAGAGGTTCCCGTAGAGTACTACGGACGTTTAGGGTGCTAATGCCTTCCCTAGGCGTAACCAACCCCCGAACCTTAGATCTTTCCCTTTAGGTTTTTCTAACGATCTTGAACCTTTCCTTTGGATAAATCAAAGTCGGTTGTAAAAGAAAATGATGCAAATTAATTAATAATTTGTTATCCGATTTTCACCGCAATAGAAATGGCGACTTCACTGGGGACTAACTTGGAAAGTTAGACCTATTGCTGGTCCTTTCCTAAGAGGGTAAGCCTATCTTGTTTTCATATTATTCATGTTTGCTTATTCTACTTGTATATTTGCTTGTATGTCATATTCGTGTGTATATCTGTATATCTGTATATATTTGTATATCTGTCTGTGCTGGGATTTTCTGTGTGCAGGGTGCCATTATTGAATGGTGAGATAAGTCCTAACCTGGACTTGAGAGAACACATATGTTTAGGAACTGTGGACATAGTCAAGGGAACTTCGAGGGAGAAATCCCAAAGGAGGGAACTTGAAGTCCACACTCAGTTGAGGCCCTCTCTGAAGTGGTAAATGTTGAACGAGCAATCGTGAATGCATTACTACTTTCGACCTAGGAGCCAGAGATACTGATGACCTTTAGTTATCCTTTTACCCCAACTTGGCCTATTTAGGACGTAGTGCGAGGACTATGAGGGAGCAATCCCAAATGGTTACTACGCGATACTACACTCAGACGAGACTCTCTTGAGAATTTTATTGATCACCAAGCAATTGGAAAGTCGATAAAATCTGAAAGATGGGTTGTCGACTCTGGGAACTTCTTAGAACCCCGTTCGGCAGGTGAAAACCAGTAGTACATACCTATTGGGATGGGTAGACCTTTGACTCCATGCTCGTAACCCCTAAACCTAGGACTTGTGTGCTTTTGTGTATGCATGTTTGTGTTTTTGTGTGCTTGTGCATTGCATACACCTCATGATAACCATTTGGTCTCAATGAACTCAGACGTTCTTTTCTTCGCAAAGATCAATCGGGATCTTAGATTTTAAAACAAAAAAAACTTTTTCAGTTTTCCAAAAAAAAATTTCACAACTTGCCTTTGAGTTCCTTGAAACCATTTGGCTTGCATTAGCATTGCATTCGCTTTAGCATTGCATTTGTATCTCTCGGTCTTGAGTCTCCTCCGTCCTTTGTCTGTAACCCAGCTAACCTTCCTAGAGCCAGCGTTGGACTTGAAGAAGCTTTTAAGGGATCATGAATTCAGAGGAGCAGAACCAGTTTGTGACCAGAGCAGATTTTGACTTGTTAAGAAGCCAGTTGGATCAGGTTATGGCAACCTTGGCAAAAAGAGATGCCAATATTCAGGGTATGTTGGTGAACAATGTAGCCCAAGCTCAACCTGTGCAGATTCCTGTTAGGAACCAGTTTATACAAGAACATGCCATTGTCCGAGATGGACATTCTTCTTCTATTGATGTGACGGAATATCGCAGTTTTGTATTCTCCGAGTTAGATTCCCAAGGAGTGGTCCCTGTGAGGAAAACCCAGGATCCACAAGACATTGAGCTAATGGAAAAATGTCGTGCCTTGGAAAAGAAGTTTGATGCCATTGCAGGCCGTGACACTGCTGATCTGAATGCTTTGGGCATGTGTTTGGTGCCCGACCTTGTGATACCTCCCAAATTCAAAGCGCCAAAGTTTGAGAAGTACAAAAGGGATAACTGTCCAAAACAGCATTTGGTGATGTTTTGCAGAGGAATGACTTCACATGTCCTTAATGACAAACTCATGATCCATTATTTCCAAAGCAGTCTAAGTGGAGCACCACTGCATTGGTATATGCAGCTAGAAAGTAGTCATGTCCAATCATGGTCAGACCTAGCCAGTGCCTTTGTGAAGCAATACAACTACAATCTTGACTTGGCTCCCAGCCGCCTACATTTGCTAGACTTATCTCAAGAAGAAAATGAGTCCTTCAGAAAGTACGCTCAGAGGTGGAGAGAAGTAGCTGCTCGTGTTAAACCACCACTTTCGGACAAGGAATTGGTTGACTGGTTCGTGGATACTTTGCAAGGTATATACCGAGAAAAGTTGTTTAGCACTGTGACGTCAAACTTTTCTGAATTGGTAAAAACTGGAGAACGCATTGAGAGTGGTCTCCAGAAAGGAAAGATCCGAGGCATTTCGAATGTCCCGGTCGGTGAGAATAAATTAGTTGCCAGTTCTCAAGAAGAATGGGAGAAGGAAAGTAATTCTATGTGGGAATCCCAAATACCTCAGCGCTTCTACAACTCAAGTGTTCAGCGTCAGCAACCTTTTGGGTCTTTGCATCAGACACCAATCTCTCCACGTGGGCAATATTCTTCTACAAACCGAAGACCTCTTCTGTATCAACAGTCCTACCGCCGTCAGCCACGTCAGCATGCACGACAAAGGCCAAGGAAGCCAGAGAGGAATTTCACTCCGTTGCCAATACCATATAGTCAGTTCCTGCCAGATTTAATCCAAGGGGGATTGATAGTGCCAAAAGGGATAGATCCAGTGATCCCTACATACCCACCAGGCTTTGATGTCAACGCCCGATATGACTACCACGCTGGGGCATAGGGGCATTTGACCGAAGACTGTAAGGCGCTCAGAAGCAAGGTTCAGACGCTGCTTGATTCTGAGATGATCTCATTCACACCTCAAGGAATTCAAATCAACAGTCCTTCACCTAATCAAGCAGATTCATCAGACCCTGAAGAGGAAAAAATTGTCGAGAGTGGACGTGAAGATAATTCTCAGACGGATTTCGACAATCAGTTTTGAAGATAACTATCTCAACTTGGCAGATTAAGAAGGAAATTCCAGTTCCCCGGGGCTGGCAAACTTCAGACTATTTCAGCATTTTTGTTGTATTTTTCTTTGCATATTGGAATCTGTTTTGCTTATAAACAGTATTGTACTTTTAAATTGACAAGATTAATGAAATATTTATGCATCTTTTGGTTAAGACCATTCGTTTCACTCATTTATTCTCGTGTTCAAATATATATCTTTTTCACCCCTTTTTTAACTGTTTGTTTAAACAAAGATTGGGGAGGATGATGAAAGCCTCATGTTCATAATTGCTGTGGTATACTTTCAAATTAACCTCGCCGAGGATGTAAAGCGTTGTTTCAATTCATCCCTTGTTAACCCCTTCCGAACCTAGAAGTTTCCTTGCACAAAAAACCCTTCAATCTCAACCTTGAGGCAGGGTAGTTCTCAGTTTAACTCGGTTATGCATTCAAACACGAGCGTTTCACATAAGGCGCCAGTCAGCTTTCAAATCAAGTGACTTCCTATTTTTGGATATTTGAACGTATATCTTGAGTTAACTGAGCGTAGGATTTGAGCCTTTATCTTTTGCTTCATAAACCGTGAACCATACTACATTACAACCCTTAAAAGACCTAATTGAGGTAAGGTTGTTTTGAAAAGCATACTACAGCAAGGTTGAGTAACCTGACTCCTAATAATCTTTGTTACTCGCGTGTGTTGGTCACTTCCTTAATGACTAGACCCACCTTTGTTTTGACTATTTAATCATTTCACTGTGTGTTTTATCAAAGCTTTGTTTTCAAACTTTTGCATTAAACCTTTGCATTAGATCTTGCCAATTTTAATGAACAACGCTTGTTTGCAATACCATTCAATATCAAGGAATCCCAACAAACACGATCAGTCAAGGAATTGAACTTGATAGAGGAAATTTGACTTAGTCAGGGGCAACCAAGTGTGAGGTTTGCCAATCTATTATCCCAAGAGTTGACATATCAGAGGCAGGATTCTGCAAATTCGGAATATTGGGGCATATATTCCTGAGATCATCTTATGTCTAGTTCTGACTTCAGTAACTCATCAGCAGGGGCAAATCTGTTCCCCAGTAATGTCTACTACAGTTTGAGTATCTCAAGTATAACTGAACAGAAGCAGCTACGTCAAGATTCAAAAGTTGGAAGAGATTGAATCATCTGATATTTCATTTCTTCTGTAAGATTCTTTTGATTCTTCAAGTTGGAAGAGATTGAATCATCTGATATTTCATTTCTTCTGTAAAATTCTTTTAATTATTCAAGTTATAAGAGATTGAATCATCTGATATTTCATTTCTTCTGTAAGATTCTTTTGATTATTCAAGTTGGAAGAGATTGAATCATCTGATATTTCATTTCTTCTGTAAAATTCTTTTGATTATTCAAGTTAGAAGAGATTGAATCATCTGATATTTCATTTCTTCTGTAAAATTCTTTTGAGTGTTCAAGTTGGAAGATATTGAAGTATCCAGTATTTCATTTCTTCCATAAAATTCTTTTGATTGTTCAAGTTGGAAGATATTGAAGCATCGGGTATTTCAATCCTTCCGTAAAATTCTTTTGATTATTCATCCCCTAATCTGGGGCAGTTATGCCGAGATCTCTCCAAGAGTTTGAAGATATTGAAGCACCATGTATGCCAATTCTTCTATAAAATTCTGGTGTTATCATCTTCTGACAGACTAGATAGCCTGGGGCAGATGAGATTTGAAGATGATCATTACGCCAGTAGGATGCAGAACTACCTTGGTTCCTGTGACATCCTTACTAGCTCCCCAATAAGTTGTCACTTCAGCTAATCTTGACAATTCTCTATGGATTCTCCACCAACAAAGAAATCAAGCTCATGATGGCAATACTCATGATGTTATACCTCAAGAAGAATACTTTTTCCACCAGTGAAGTTGTTGATTCTTCTTCATCCCCAGTATTGGTCCAACCTGTTGAGTTTGGCTGGGTATCCTTTGTCGAGACATTTATCTCGTCTTGTTTCGCTTCTTGTCCGTTTGTCAGCATAAGCATAAGCATGGCATAAGCACTCATACCTTGGCATCTTACCATTTTAGCATTTTCTGCTTCTGTTTCTGGTGTTTACCTATTTTGGTTCACTCTGGGGGTTATCTCCCCAAGTGACTGGGTTTGTCTATTCACTCCAATAGAAAGTCAGCCCTAGGCATAAAATGCCCATTCTTTTCTGAATTCCCCACAGAGTTTTATCCTCGTGGATGATGGTTGGTTCAGTTATCTTTTCCACATGTGGATTAGATAAATCCCCATTTGAGTTCATTCCTCAATTGGAGTCTTGTTTGACCGTTTCTTTCTAGCTTGTTCCTAGATTGAACTTTGGTCCCTGGCAGGTGCAGTTTTCAAACCTATCTTTGAACGTGCATTTATTTTGCACCGTTTCTAACAGGAAGCATCTTTCACAGACCCTTATTCAGGACAAGATTATTTCTCCAACATTATTGTGATATCAACATGTTTTTGAAGCAGCAATCTCTTGAAGAAGCTTGGCAGTCTCTTATAAGCAGCTTATCTATCTCTGGTACTATTCAACCTTTTGCAACCGTAATGGGTATTCCCCAGGAAATCTTATCTTCAGTTATGCAACCCCGGTACTAACCTATCATATTCTATGCTTTATTGGAGCCCATTTCTTGGTTCTACCTCCAATAAGGTTTCTTTTTCCAAAGTGCCAATCGGTTATGCTTGAACCTGTTGTTCCATCATTTTGGATGTCTTTTCCCAGTGAAGACCGTTTTTCGGTTCAACCTTCATTGCGGATCTTTTCTAGAATGTCATCTAGTCGCGTTTGGCCTTGATGATCAATCATTCTAGATACTTTGTTGGAACCCATTTTTTGGTTCCGTCTCCAACAAGGTTACTTCTAAAGCGCCAACCGGACATACTTGAACCTGTTGTTACATCACTTTAGAGGTTACTTCTAAAGAGCCAACCGGTCATACTTGAACCTGTTGTTCCATCACTTTAGAGGTGTTTTTAGGATGTCATTTAGTCACGTTAGACTTGATGATCAATCATCCTAGATACTTTATTGGGGCCCATTTCCTGGTTCAATCTCCAATAAGGTTCTTCTTTTTCCAAAGTGCCAACCGATCATGCTTGAACCAGTTGTTCCATCACTTTGGATATCCTTTCCCAGTGAAGACCGTTTTTCGGTTCAACCTTCATTGCGGATCCTTTCTAGAATGTCATCTAGTTGCGTTTAGCCTTGATGATCAATCATTCTAGATACCTTTATTGGAGCCCATTTCTTGGTTCTATCTCCAATGAGGTTACCTTTCTGGCTCCTACCGGTTTTCCTTCATGAAGCAGATTATGTGTTATCTCAACCAACTCTTATTTGAGTACCAAAGTCTATTCGTGACTCATTAACCATTTCCCATTTAAACCCCAGCTCTTTATGCAGGAGTCCCCAGAGAAGTCAGTTGTTAGACGACAGAATTCTTAGTCACTAGAGTTATTATTAGTCTTTGAGTACAATAACTTCGTCATTTTCATCTGATTCTTGGAAGCGGAAAATTTTTGAGAAAACACAAAGATGAACTAAGTTTTACTCTAGTATCAAGATGTTTTATGAATCAAGTTGGTACAGGAAGAATTAGCAGTGTTGTTTTTGGCATGGATCTGCCATCTCCAGTGAAAAGAAGATTGCCCCGGTTATCCTTGATGTTTGGGTTTCAGGATGTTGGCTTGTGTTATCCTTTCTTCTTTCCTGTTTTGCGTCGTTTGCATCGTTTCTAGCATATAGCTAAGCATATGCATCATACCCTAGTATCTTTGCATCTTTGTGCTTTGTTTTGCTTGTGGTCCGTTGTTTGTGCCTGTCTTTATTTCCCCAGTGAAGTAAAGACATTTCCGGTTTATTTTGTGTCGTGCTCGGTCTTAACCTTTGCGCACCAGATTTGAATCTTTAAAACCTTTTGCTGTTCCCCAAGAAGTTTAACGTTAAAGATTTTGTAAAACTGTTCTCGTTTGAATCGTGTCAAACTTGAAATTGGACTTTGTTTGAATCGTGTCAAGCATTGTCTTGTGTTCTAAAACTTGTTCTTGTTTGAATCATGTCGGACATTGAACTTGGACTTTGTTTGAATCATGTCAAACATTGTCTTCTTGTTTTAAAACCGTTCTTGTTCAAATCATGTCGGACATTGAACCCTTACCTTGGATTTTTGAAAACTTGCTTTAAGCTAAGCTTCTTGGAACAATTTTCTTCAACCCTTAAGACTCCTAGTTGGTGCGCAGGGTTTGTCTCTGTCTTTCTGGCTTTTCTTGAAGATCCCATTTTGAACTCTTCAGTATAAGATCCCTAGGAAGTCTTTGCTTGGTTATCTAGCCTTTTAGACTGATCCCCAGTGATCAGGTTTTTCTTCCTGGTTTCATGCCCAGGAAGAATGTGGGTTTGTTTTGTTCCCAGTAGTCTATCTCCCCGGATCTTTCCCAGTGAAGATTGTTTGTGGTCTTTTCCCCAGTGTTTCTTTGGAGTCTCCCCAGTGAGTCTCTTGCGTTGGTTAGCCTGTATCCCCAGTGAGCGCTTCTCATGGGTACTAACCTTTTTCCTTCCCCAGTGAAGCTGGTCTTTTGCTTCCTGTCTGTCCTTTGGTGTCTCGTTGTGTCTGCATCTTTGCATCTTCTTGGCATCATGTTTGTTGCATTGCATGTGTGTGCATCTGAGGGCAAAATTTTCAGTTATCTGTATTTAAATATCTTTCACTGTTGATTACATGAGGATCTTCATCTCTCATGTCATCAGGTGAAGATATTTAAATAAGGGCAACTGTTGTACCCCAAATTTTACCCTCATTTTTTGCTAAATGTTGTGCGACTGAATTTTCTCTGTATTTCATTTTAATATCCATTTTATTTGTTTTATTTTAGCATTTATCTAAATTGTTTTATTTGTTTTAGTTTTTAATTTAATTTTAATATGGTTTATTTCTAATTTTTATTTATATATTTAAATTGTTTTATTTTTATTGATTTTTATTTAATCATCATTTTAACTCAACTTAATTTTGCATTTGTAGTCTAATTAATTAAATCATTTGTAATTTAGTTTATTTGTCTTAATTTATTTAATTAGTATTTGAGTTAATTAGTTATTTATTACTATTAATCATTTACTAATCCAATTTAAAAAAATATAGTCCACCAAGATGTTCCAAAAGGCCCACTATTTTACTTTACATTATCACAACAAGCTGGTATATAACCGTCACCTCTAGGAATCAAGCAACACAAGTTTTGACTTTTCAACCATCATTCACAACCAATGGAGAGCTGACATGTGGCTTGTGGGAAAACAAAAGGAAACAAGATGTGTTCTTTCTCCTTGGTACGAGAATGAGAGTGAAGAATTCAAACACAACATCAGCTATCACTCTCCTGCGGAGCCGTACACCAGCCTGCCACACTTCTTTGCCAACGGCTAAAAACCCATTACTTACTCGTACGAATAGGAAACCCTCTGCATCCTGAAAACGACGGCACAATGACGTTCAAAAAATTCAAATAAAATTGAAGGGCAAATTCTTTTTTTCAGAGGATATATAACAGAGCAGTAGCAATGTGCGTAAGGAGGGGGGAAGAGATTGAAACCAAAAAAACCAGTTCGCACAAACACCACAAAAAACCAGTACAAACATTCAAACCACAACCCCACTTCTAAACACCAGAAACCGAACCACAACCATCCAAAACAATCCTCCAACCACAACAACCACCATAAATCTTCCGCCCTGCTTTCCTCCAAACTCACAAAATCCAAACCATTCATCCATCCACCCTCTTTCGACCTTCAAACCCCTTTTCAAAATCTGACCTTCCACAACAACAATGCTCGCAACACAACCATACACAACCTTAAATCCTCACTCAACCTTCAACCATATTTCGTTTCCGCTAAACCTTCGTGAAACAACAACAACTTCCATCTCATTAACCTTCGTCTTCTCACACAAATCATCATCGTGCCACCCTCCGCCATTGGCAACATCCTTCGCTACCATCTATAAACCACTCACCATCAAGTCAACAACAACTCACCGCTGATCCCAACCATCATCATCGCCCCAATCACCTTTATCCCTCTTAATCGCCTCTTCCCTCAACCTTCCGACCACCTTCTCCTAACCCATCTCCCTCTATTCTTCCCCCAAATCTCGTCGCCAGAAAACAACCGTGCACAACCGCACGCTCACCTTAATAATTCCTCCACACCTCCATTTCACACGTTCGATGCACAACCAAACTCAAACACGACAACAACTTCAGAGAAAACCACTCGCAGCCAACTTCCCTTCGTCTTCTTCACACAATCAACACCTAACCACTTTTTTTTCTCATCAACAGAACCATCACCACCCATCCGAACGATGACCCTTCAAACCCCATTCCTTCAAAACCAAATCGAACAAAAAAAAATGAGTTAGAAAGAAGAGGAATTGAATCCTAAATCACCAGAAAAGATTCAAACCCGGGCCATGAAAGAGAAGAAGAAAGAGACGAGGTGAATCCGAAACGAATCATGAACAAACCCAAATAGTGAAACAAAACTGAGCAAAGCAATTGAAGGCGAGAGTCACAGAGAGAAGATTGAAACGTGATGTTGCCGCGATGGAGAAAGGGCGGTTTTTGCGCGGCGTGGTTATGTTGAACCATGAACAGTTGACGCTGAGGGTTGTTCGTTTATCGCTACTGATGGTGTGGTTGTTGTTTTGTTTTTCTCAAACCTTTTAACATTTAAGATAAAGTGAATTACTAAAATCTTTGTTTGACTTTTCAAAGGAGTTTTTTTTCTTAATTTGGACGTGTGGCTGATTTGGGTTTTGGTGAACCCTTCATACAACTCCACAACTACTCAGCCACCCTCCTTTTGTTTAATTTAATTTTTTTTAAATTCATTTTGAATGCACGATTGGCTCATGGGCCACAACCATTGTGATTCACCCACCTTTCTCATTTTCAAACCCCTCATCTTCCTTTTTTAAAAAAGGGTTCTGTTCATTTTATTTTAACAAGTTTTTTGATCTCTAGTTTTTCTATGCTTTTCTTTCTAATTTTATTTATAGTAATTCATTTTATTTCAATCTTTTGGCCAATGATATCATATAATCTTGACTTTGGTGATTATTTCAAATCACTAAAAGTCTAGATTTGTAAGAGGCCACTTTCTTTTATTTTGGTCGATGAAAGTTTAAAAATCTTAAGATTATCGATTCGTCGATTATATCTTGATTTAAACGAGACCAATTTTATTTTCATTCCGATTTTATTTTGGTCGATGAAAGTTAGAAATCTAAGATTATCGATTTGTCGATTAAATCTGGATTTAAACGAGACCTACTTGTCTTTTATTCCGATTCTATTTTGGTCGATGAAAGTTTAAAAATCTTAAGATTATCGATTTGTCAATTAGATATTGATTTAAACGAGACCAATTTTATTTTCATTCTGATTTTATTTTGGTCGATGAAAGTTAGAAATCTAAGATTATCGATTTATCGATTAAATCTTGATTTAAACGAGACCAACTTGGCTTTTATTTTATTTTGGTCGATGAAAGTTAAAAATCTAAGATCATCGATTCGTCGATTAGATCTCGATTTAAACGAGACCGACTTGTCTTTTATTCCGATTTTATTTTGTTCGATGAAAGTTAAAAATCTAAGATCATCGATTCGTCGATTAGATCTCGATTTAAATGAGACCGACTTGTCTTTTATTCCGATTTTATTTTGGTTGATGAAAGTTAAAAATGTCAAGATTATCGATTTACCGATTTAAATCTTGATTAAGACGAGACCAACCTTTTTTTATTTTATAATCTTTATTCAGGCCGATGACATTACATAAATCTTAACTTTGTTGATTTATTTTAAATCAATAAAGTCTTGATAAATGCGAGGCTACTTTTATTTATTTTTGTTGGTCAATGAAAGTCAAATATTAAGATTATCGATTTCTCGATTAATTCTTAATTTAGACGAGACCGATTTTATTTCTACTCTGCCTTCTTTATTTTGGTCGATGACATAACAAACCTCATGGTTTGGTTGATTTCATCGAGTTAACAAACTTTGATCAATATGAGATCACTTTCTATTTAGTCGATGAAAGTCAAGAATTATTGATTATCGATTTCTCGATTAAATCATAATTAAGACGAGACTATTTCATTTTATTTCATCGTATATTTAAACATTGTCTAACATGTTTAATTCTCACTTTGCATTGATATCATGATTTTATCTAATCTCTCTTATTCATGTCCTTTGCATCATCGTACTTGAATTATTAACTTGTTATCCTGTTTAATAATTTACAACTATTATACTTCCCCTTATTCCAAAGGAAGGTTAAACATGTTGACTCATAAATCATTGACCCCCACCTTAACCTAAGTAACCTCTTAGGAGAAACTTCAATTTCTTGGCCTCATCAGAGCCATAGAAATTACAACTAGCTTTAGGAGAGAGTTCCTCAACTCTTAGTGATATTCATCATAATGAATTTATCACTTCCCCTGCTAACTAACCTTTAGCATAGAACCCGTTAGCAAACATAACATAACATTAACAAGAGGTTCCTGTAGAGTACTACGGACGTTTAGGGTGCTAATACCTTCCCTAGGCGTAACCAACCCCCGAACCTTAGATCTTTCCCTTTAGGTTTTTCTAACGATCTTGAACCTTTCCTTTGGATAAATCAAAGTCGGTTGTAAAAGAAAATGATGCAAATTAATTAATAATTTGTTATCCGATTTTCATCGCAACAATAGGTTGCCCCGGCGTTCTTCAAACCGAACGACATTACCTTGTAACAAAAAGTACCCCATGGGGTGATGAACGAAGTTTTCTCCATGTCTTTCGACGCCTTTTTTATCTGGTTATAGCCCGAGAATCCATCCATGAAAGAGAATACTTTGAATTTTGCTGTACTGTCTACCAGCATGTCAATGAGTGGTAAAGGAAAGTCATCCTTTGGACTGGCCTTGTTTAGATCCCTGTAGTCTACACACATTCTGACCTTTCCATCCTTTTTTGGAACGGGTACTATGTTGGCTAACCATTGAGGATATTCTGACGTGGCGAGGAAACCAGCGTCAATCTGTTTTTGTACTTCCTCTTTGATTTTGATGGCCATGTCTGGGTGAGTTCGTATCAGTCTTTGTTTTACCGGCGGACATTCTGATCTTAGTGGTAAGTGATGTTCCACGTTGCTGGTATCCAACCCTGGTATGTCCTGATAGGGCCAAGCGAATACATCGGGAAATTCTTTGAGAAGCTTTATCAAACTCTCTTTGACAGTTGGACTGAGCAATGCCTCAATCTTGACTTCTTTTCCCTCTTCTTCTGAACCCAAGTTAACCGTTTCCAACAGCTCTTTGTGAGGTTCAATGGACCTTTCCTCTTGTCTGAGTAATCGGGAGATCTCCTCTGGAATTTCTTCGTCATTTTCTTCTTCAGCCTCGAATACCAGGAATTCAAAGTTGGGAGAGAGCGTTGGATCGTATGTTTCAATGGGGTTTAAAACAAGCAATCTGCATGATGTGATGATTCGTTTTTTAGAAGAGATAGATAGAATGCAAGAGTGTGTGCAGTGTATTTTCTTTGGAAAACTGCTTGTTTTTATTATTGAGTTATTTTTTAGGATTACCATTTTCTAAAAAAAGCGAAAAGAGAAAACAGCAATAAATGTGGAAATTACAGAACGACATTATTTTATTTATGATTTTGTCGATTCTTGAAACTACAACCCTATAAAACAAAACTCAGTCACTTTGGCCAAAGCGAAGAGGTATATTTACAGAAAGTGAGCCCTATCAAAACAGCCGTTTCACCTGGGCAGGGTGAAAGGTTAAGATAAAGACGATAATTACTTTGACTTATTAACGACTTTCGAAACGTCGACAGTAACCCATTAGCGGCGAACTCCTCGGTGAATCACAAAGTCTGGCACCTTCTTTCTTGACTTGTCTTTAGAAATGACGCTGATTTCTGGTGGAGCAGGATCATTGGAATTTGTTTCCCAAGCAGAGTTGTCGTAGACGAACTCTTCTGTTATATCTTGCACAGTATTTTCATTCTTAGGTGGATTTCCCCATCCAGTAGGCTGGATGTCTTCGAACCTGATACGAGAGCATTCAGGAGCGGTGTACTTGACCAAGTAGTCGAACTTGCCACTTGGTTATCCTAAGGTGTCCCATACTTCTTTTGAACTGGAGGGGTCATCTCTTTCGATGACGTTGACCTCGGGAAAATCATAGTTGATGAATTCTAGTCCTACAAGCTTTGCAAATTCATCATCGTGTTGGATATTCTCTGAATGCCCTGAGTGATGATCCCATGACATGGTGGGGACGCAGGTATTCTTTTCAATAATGCTCAGTTGATAAGCATCGTTCGACTGACTCTTTTGCCCCAAGTCTCCTGGGTACGACTGCCAGATAGGCAGGCCATCCATTGGGCCATAATAGTCATGGTCAAAGTTGTCTTTCATTAGAGTGTCCTCCTCTAATGAGTTTGGCAGAGCACGACATCCTTCAGGATCACAATCTCCGTATATCATCTTGACATCTGACCTTGGTATAAATCTCAGATTCTGTGCAGGATAGAAAAATGGCATAGGCACCTCTTCCTGAGACATATAACCATCCTCGTTAAGTTGATAGTATGCACTTCTTGAGGCACTGGGTGAAGGAAACCTCCACTGTGGAAGAAATCCTGAATGAGATGAAAACTTTCATCGTTAATGGCAGTCTGGATACAGGTTGAGGAAAAACCAATACCCTTCTTTGTTTTGTTATTCGTAGGAATGACAAGTTGTCCCCATCCTTTGGCATTGTTACTTTTGATTACTTCGAGAGCATCTTTGTACGAGGAAATCGAAGTTCCTTTTTCTGATTGATCCTCATTGCTCACTGATAGTGCTTGGAACTGAGTTCCAACAACCTCCTCTGGTTCTACACAGGTAGACGATGATAAGTTACTCACGATCAAGGCTTGCTCTCCGTAGACTATGACTAATTAGTCGTTCTTAACGAACTTCAGTTTCTGGTGCAATGTCGAAGTGACTGCCTCAGCCTGATGTATCCAAGGTCTTCCTAATAAACAACTGTACACTGCCCGGACATCCATGACCTGGAAAGTGACCAGGAAAGTGTGAGGACCAATAGTTATGGGAATGTCTACTTCGCCGATAACTGCTTTTCGGGATCCGTCAAATGCTTTGACGATAATCTCACTGCCCCTCATCGGGGATCCTTTGAATGATAGTCGTATTAATGTGGACTTTGGCATAATGTTCAAGGCCGATCCTGTGTCTACCAGTACGCTAGCTAAAGCATCGTCCTGGCAGTTGACTGTAATATTGAGTGCCATGTTGTGACTTTTGCCTTCTTCTGGCAATTCCTCATCATTAAACCCCAAGTTATTGCAGGAAGTGATGTTGGAAAAGATGCTATCAAATTGTCTTATTGTTACATCTTGTTCCACAAAGGCTTGCTCTAAGACTTTCTGTAGAGCCTCCCTATGGACTTCGAAACTGAGTAATAGAGATAACACGGAGATTTTTGAAGAAGTTTGCAACAGCTGGTCAACAATGTTGTACTCACTCTTTTAGATGAGCTTCAGCATCTCATCGTTGTTTATTGAAAGGTCGGGATCACTGGACTGGCCGACTGGTGGATTAGGAACTTATGTTTGAGGTTCCTTTTCTCTGGTAGGTTCTCCAACTCCTCGGTTGAAGATTCGACCGCTTTGTGTTACTCGACTGATGTCTGCAATATTCACGACGGAGGGTAATGGAACTTCTTTTCCATTCTCGACTGTTGTTGCACCGTACTTGTAAGGGATCGCCTTATCAGACTTGTACGGTACTGGTCCTGGCAGATAGATAACTACATGAGCCTTATGATTTTTCGGACCATCATAGCTGGCCTCAATTGGTTTGAGGTTGAGAACCTTTCCACCATCAAGAGGGACTATTGATTCACGAAGTAAAGGGATTATGGCACACACATCCTTGGCCACTTCTCGCTTAGGGATCAAGACAACATCCCTGCTTTGATCAGGATGATAGTTTGACATTGAATCAGAGCTTGGCCATGGTTGAATCTCTTTATGGTCCAACTGCCTTTGAAGGGATGCTCGCACGAGGTAGCATCCTTGATTATTCTTCGAGCAGACTCTACAGCGTTCGTAGTTGTATGGTGGCACCCGACCACGTCCGCTTTGTATGCAGTGTAGCCTCACTAGATCTGTTTCCATTGATCAAACATCCTGACTTTGATGCCTAGTAGGGTTCCCGTTCATCATACTGACTTGTTGTGTGTCTTCATCTAGATAGATCGGAAGCCACCAGTGGTTTAATAAGTGTTGAAGTGTCCTCTAAACGAGTGCACATCCTTGGTTACTTTCACGACACACTTTACAGTTGTGATACTCATGTGAAGTCAGAAAACCAAGCTGGACTTGCTTAGCGTGTAACTCCACTAAGCTGGTATTCATCAAGCGAATATCGAAGATTTGAATCATGTTGACCTGACAGGGATTCTTATCACGGTAGTCCTGGATCCATCCAAGATCCATCTGATGCTGGAGGGCCTCTTGTACAAAAGAGCATCCCTGATTATTTACCGAGCAAATTAGACAGGAATCATAATCGTGTTGTGGTAGATCATGATGTTGGTTTTGCCTTGAGTGCATTGCCACCAAGTTGACATTCATCGCACAGATGTCGTGGTTTTGAATGATGTTGGAATTCGTATAAGTCATGTTGACCCCACGAATTCGGTGATCTTGGATCCAACGAGATCAAATGTTCCTGTAGAGCTAATTGCACCACAGAACATCCTTGATTGTCTTTAGAGCAGATATCACACTGGTGATAGTTATGAGGTGGTATATGCCCATATCCGCTCTGTCTGCGATGCATCTTGACCAAGTTAGCCCTTAATAAGAGTACATCATGAATTTGATAGCTGTGGTTAGACTCTCCCTCTATTAAATTGACTGTAGCTTTCTCATGTTGAGGCAGCGAGTTCGTCTGAACATTTGGATTTGTATCCTTGAAGGATAAGACCCCGCTCCTGACAAGCTTTTGCACATCGAATTTGAAACTGAGACAATTTTCTATGTTATGCCCTGGTCCTCCTTGATGGTAAGGGCAAGTCTGATCCGCTTTGAACCAAAAAGGCAGATTTTCCGGTATTGTAAGAGGAGACCTAGTTTGGACGTGTCCTTTAACCAGTAGTAATGGAAACAATTCTGCGTACAACATTGGTATAGGGTCGAACCCTAGTGGTCATGTTGTACAGTTGTTGTTGTACTGAGGATGAGCCTACTGAAGAGGCTGTTGTGTCCTTTGCTGATATTGTTGATGATTCGATTGGCTCTGAGCAACCTAAGGTTGATACGTTGGAACAGACGCAGGGTTGATAGCAGGAGTTACAGCTGCTACTGGTTGGTAACGTCGCCTTTGCTTTCCGAGAGAGATATTACCAATATCTTGCTCTTTTTTCTTAGGGAAAACACTACCGTATCTTTTGGTATTGCTTGATGGTCCAACATCTTTAATTAAACGTCCTTCTCAGACGGCTTCCTCAAGACAAACTCCCATGCCCACCATCTCGGTGAAGTCACTGGGCGCACTGGCGACCATTCTGTCGTAGTAAAATGAGCTCAAGGTTTTCAAGAAGATCTTTGTCATCTATTCTTCCTCAAGAGGTGGACAAATCTGGGCGACAATTTCACGCCATCTCTGAGCATATTCCTTAAAGGTTTCCTTATCCTTCTGCGACATGGCTCTGAGTTGATCTTTGTCCGGTGCCATGTCCAGATTATACTTATATTGTTGAACAAAGGCAGCGCCAAGATCTCTGAAAGTGACGATCTTAGTGCGGTTTAAACCCATGTACCATTTGAGTGTATCACCAGTTAAACTATCCTGGAAGTAATGGATCAGTAGCTGTTGGTTCTCTGTCTGTGTTGACATCCTCCGAGCGTACACCACCAAGTGACTTTGAGGGCAAGAGTTACCCTTGTATATTTCAAATTCGGGCACCTTGAATTTGAGCGGAACTTTCACATTGGGGACCAAACAAAGGTCTGCGGTGTCCTTTCCGAAGAGATCCTGACCGTGAATGGCCTGCAGTTCCTTCTGCATCTCCAGGAACTGTTCTTGGAATTCCTTCATTTGATCGTTCATACTCCCATTTCCACCAGAAGGTACCTGTGGAATCTGTCCTTCTGAGACAGCGTATACCACGGGTGGTGGCATAGTCATTACGGCAGTGACTCTTGGTGCTTCCCTCTCCCGAAGTTTGTAACCTTCAGGAGTTGCTGTCATGCCCCTGGCATCTTCGCTTTCTCGAAGTTTGTAACCTTCAGGCCCAGCGGCTCCTGCTGCAGTTTCTGGATCTTTCATGATTGGCGGAATATATCCTTCCAGGATATAGTTAAGTGGCATGCCCCAGGGACGATCCTTAAGCATGGTATATCGAGGATCATACTTTTCCACTATGGGCGTCGATGTGATCTCTTAGTCCATTGTTGTTGCATCTGAGCTGCTGCCAGAGCTTGCATATCGTTGTGAAGTTTCCTCAAATCTTCTTTCAGAGTGTCAATTTCTTCTCTCAATCCTTTGTTCTCTTCCTCGAGATTATCCATTTTCTTTTGTCGATTGGCCCGAGTATTTTACGAATGAGACAGTTTGACTCTAGAATCGAGACACAAACGTGAGATTCGTAGGGAAGAAGAATGTGTTACGGGCGAATGATGAATGAGATGCAATGATTAATTAATTAATAAGTTTTGTTATTTAATCAAAAGAAACTTCGACAATTGGATTGCAAATTTCAAACAGTGGGGAAACCCCGTTTTATTGAATTCAAAGATTGCAGAAATGGAAATACAGTAATTTACAAAGTGTTATAAAAGGAAATTGTCTAAACTAATGGATCTTGAGTCCTCTCTGAGGAGAGCTCAGGTGCTGGTTCTGGTATCTTTCTTTTCTTTGACCACGGCTCTTGAGCCGTTGTCGGGTTGTCATTCCTTTGCCAAGTGAAAGGAGCGAGCAAATTTCTTTGGTCATTCTGATTTTCTACAGCGTGTTGCTCTAAAATCTTAATCAGAGCATCTTTTTCTTTTAATAGTTATTGTATTTTGTTACACTCCACATTGAGAATATGCTATTTGTTCTTCCAAGACCTCTTCTCATGTTGAACTTTGTTGAGAGTAATCTGAAGTTTTTCTGTATCAGACATAAAATAAAGGACAGATTCCCTTAATGGAAGAACTTCTTGACGAGGGTAAGGCATCCTCAGTTTGAGAGCTCTAGCCTGTACCCAGTGGAGATAAGGCTCCACAGAGATACAATCTGGTTTTCCTAGAGACTATCTTCCTTTCCTGTGAACATGTTTCCAGGCATGCATTATTTCTGTCTTTAGTGCCCTGTAGTTTTCTCCTTCCTTGAAGAAAAGGCCTTCCAGATGAGCATTACGCGGGACATGCCTCATCAGGTATCTGAATTGACGACGAACTAAAACTGGATGATAATTGATTCCTCCTTTAATTCCTATGAGGGGTACATTAGGGAAGTTTCCACAACGGTCAATGATCCTGATCCTGTCATAGATTCGATTGTACCAGTCTATGTCAGAGTTGGTAAGAGACATGATTCTCTGCGACCAACGTAAAGTACTCTTTTGATCCCAAAATGCGGCAGACTTGGGTAAATGGGAAGTGAACCATTTGTATAGCAGGGGTACACAACATGTGCTCATTCCTCCGCTGTACAAATTCCTTAAGTGTACAGAATGATAAGCATCTGCGAGCAAGGTTGGTACGGGGTTTCCAATCAGAAAAATCTTAATGGCATTGATATCAATGAAACTATCAATGTTGGGAAACAGAAATAACCCGTAGGAGAGCAAAGCAAAGATGCTTTCGAAATCAGGCACATTCCCTATAGTGGCAAAATATAGGGCTTTCTTTATCAAAAATTGGGATGGCAAACCTTGGATTCCACCCTTAGTGGTCATGTGAGTCCTAACCTCAGACTCGTCCAAATAGATTGCCCTTGCAATGGTTTGATCTTTTGGAATTTCTTCCAGTCCAGAAAAGGGAGATTGGTCAGTGATAGGTAAATCAGTCAGGTGAGAGTACTCCTCCAGTGTTGGTGCTAGTTGATAATTTGGGAATGTGAAACAGTGATAGACCGGATCGTAGAACTGGATGAGTGTAGACAGGATTCCTTCTATTACATGGACCCTTAATAGAGACAGCAATCCTCTGTACTTAGCTCTGAAAGCATCAGGGTTGGTGATCATCCTCGCCAAACCTCTCAAATCCTCTAGTTTTGGAACCTTGAAGGTATACTTGTGAGTCCTTCTTTTACCGAAATCCATAACACAATCTTTCTCTCTGACATTTACAATCATTGTCTCAGTTTAATTTGAAAAAGAGAGACTAAAAGAGAAATTTTTTCTTTGTTTAAGAGTTTTTTAATGAAATGAATGTATGAATGCAGAACACAAAAACATAGAAAAAACATGGGGTCAAAGGGTCGGTGTCATGAATTCAAGGCTCTACCCATCTCCAAAGGTTTTACTGGTGATTTTTTGTACATGTCCGCAAAATCATTGACCCCTCTTGGGATAACAACAGCAGGCTGGAATCACCCGAGCGAGCTGATGTATCTTAGAGTAATCTCAAATGAGGGTAGTATCGCGTGACAACTATTTCTGATAGCTTCCGTACTATAAAATAGTAACATGGTCTTAGTCTACTAAAATCCTCAGCTTCTCAGATAACCCAATCGAACAATTTGCTTTCAACAACCAAAGTCGTATAGGCATTAAATACACAAAGGGTATCTCCACTGATTTGATGGTCTACCAAGACCTCTTATTTAGGATTCACTCCCAGTAAGATTACCTATCTCGTGCCATCATCTATCTTAGGTGTATACTCAATCTTTCCAGATGCGGCATCACATGCATTCCCATTAGCAGAAAAATAAGCACGAATATCAATTTGGAAAAGCAGTATATATATTTGTCCTAACATCCTAGACCTCTAGTCCTATGATCCTAACAGTCAATGACGTCCCCAGTGAAGTCGCCATTTTTTTGTAGCGAGCGATTTTTGTCGGTGACGCGACCACCTTATCGCTGGAGTTGGGTTTTCCTCCTCGAGGAGAAAGGGGTGCTACTTTCTGATTTCTTATTTATCCCATGAAGCTGGAAGGGAAATGGAAGGTATCTAAAACTAACCTTGCACGCGAATGTTTAACTGAACAAATGTTTAAAGAGTTTGGGGAGTCCGGGGGTCAGGTTATACAATGGGTAGTTGTCAATTACCCATCCTATATGTGATTATCCCTAGGATGTTAGCTTTAGGTTCTGCTTTGTAATTGATGGTGTTTATCTGTTAATGGGTTTGGGAAAGTTTCTTGGGAAAATGTGATAGAGTAAGATTGAGAGTTTTTGATGATTTTGGTGAGGTGTGGAACCTAAGTTTTGATTGATATTAAGGTATTGGACCTAGAGTTTTTTATTAGTATGCTCACTAAGATTTCGCAATCTTATGCCTACGTATTCCCGTTTAAACGAAACAGGGAAATCAGAGCAATCGTAGTTCCTCCTATTCTAAGGGAGGAAAAAGATGTTTTGGTGTCTTGTTCAACGCCCAAGACAGAGGCTAAAAGGAATATTTGTGTCTTGTTCAAAGCCCAAGATTGAAGCTAAAAGGTTGACTGAAAGAGAAATTGTCATCTCTAAAGAGGGATTGTTGATTTTTGTGTGCCTTGATCAAAGCCTAAGGTTGAAGTTAAGAGGTTGATTGACTCTACTGGGGAAGTCCTTAACAAAACCTAAGAGGAGGCTGTATGAGACCGACTCAACAAGAGAGTGGATATATTGGTGTCTTGTACAAAGCCCAAGACGGAGGCTAAAAGAGACCGACTCTTTGGGGATATCATTATATGAAGCCTAAGAGGAGGCTAACAGTTTGACTTTTCCGAGGAAAATGTTCTTTCTGTCTTTTACAAAGCCCAAGATTGAGGCTAAAAGGGATTTTTGACTCCGTTGGGGAGGTTTATATGTGTCTTGTACAAAGCCCAAGACGGAGGCTGAAATGGGTTGACTCAACAAGAGAGTGCTTTTATATGTCTTGTACAAAGCCCAAGACGGAGGCTAAAAGAGTTGACTCAATAAGAAAGTCTTTTATACTCAACAAGAGAGTGATTTGCTGTCTCGTATGAAGCCCGAGATTGAGGCTAAAAGGAGATTGACCCAATAAGAGAGTCCTGAAAAGTGATGGACTCAACAAGAGAGTCCGAAAAATGGTTGACTCAACAAGAGAGTCTGAAAAGTGATTGACTCAACAAGAGAGTCTGAAAAGGTTAGCTTTGCTGGGGGAGGATCTTTGTACAAAGCCCAAGAGAAGGCTGACTATGTTGAGGAAAAATCATTATACAAGGCCTAAGAGGAGGCAATCTTACTGCCGAGGATTAGATCCATAGGTAGGTCCAAGGGTGGGAAACTCTCATGAGAGAGACCGGGTTTCTGTTGGAGATTGATCTAGAGTGATCGGTGTTTTTTCTATGTTTGTAAGGAACTTGAGAATGTCTTTGAGACTCAAAGGGGGTTTAGACTGTCCAATTCTACTGGTGTTGAAGAGTTTTATCTTTTGTAGGATGCCCAAAAGAGGGCAAGGGCCTTAAGGGATGAGAATCAACCCTAAAGTGGCCAGAGGTTTGACACTGGAAAGACTGCTCTAGCAAAGGATGACTAAGTTCTGTCTTATACCTTTAAGAGGTCGTTATGGTCCTTGTGTTAAGCCCAAGAGAAGGCATGAGAACTTCTAAGAAGCCGAAGGGTCCTTGTACAAAGCCCAAGAGGAGGCGGGGATGCTTTTAGGAAGCCTGTGGGTCCCCAAACCAAGAGAAGTTCAAGAAATGCAATTCATAGAGAAGAGATCATTCCAGGAAAGTTCGAGTATTTGGAAGAAACATAAGAGATGCTATTCACGGAGAATAGAACAACTCTGGGAAGTAGAATTTCTTTGACAATTTCTAAGGGTGACAGTTTGAGAAAAGGTTCACCGAGAATACTGCCTTTCTCTTTGTTCAATATTGATTAACCTCAAGAGAAGGGAAGTCTGTATCTGGAAATCCTATGGGGATCTAGTTTTATTTGTATTTAAAGAGTGACCAACAGGGCTTTACCTAGTTCTAGACGTAGTTGTCGGAGAAAACTCTAAATAACTATACTATTATATATACAGTTGATATATGACGAGTATTTAAAAGAGTATGAAAGAATACTAACCATGCGCAGCTTCCCACAATACAGTTATATATATTTGAGATGTATTTAAAAGAATGAAAGAAGACTAACCATGCGCAGCTTCCCACAATACAGTTATATATGTGAAAGCATATAAAAGAAAGCGGATAAACACTTACCCGTTGTAGAGCTTCCATGCTGTTTTGTTAGTTGTTCAACAAAGAAATTAAAGAAAGTTTTGATAGCAACTATACATTTGGGTTAAAAATCAAAGGAGACAGTATTTGAACAAAGATCGGGGCTTACAGCTCAGGGAGAGGCCCAAAAAGTTTTGGTCAAAGGGGATTGGGTCTTACACCTCAAGGAGAGGCCCAAAGAGTTTGAAAATGAATAGAGGTGGGTCTTATAGCTCAAGGAGAAGCCCAGTTGATTTTGTTAAGAGGGCGCCAATCTCGCCGAACGTTTGAAAATATACAGAGGGACTTATACAATGTGTGAGGCGCAAAAAGTATTATCTACAAAAGGGTTGGGTCTTACACTCTATTAGAGGCCCAAATATTATTTTTGTACAAGTGATGGGGCTTATAACTCAAGGAGAGGCCCAAGTGATTTTTGACTGGCGATTGCGCCGAGATTTTTTTATTGTGTCAGGACTTATACACTATCTGAGGCCCAAAAATATTTATGTACAACAAGGGTTGGGTCTTACACTCTATTAGAGGCTCATGAGTGTTTGAAAAAGATTTGTTTAGGGTGATTAAGGTCAAAACCCTAAATTAATTTTAAAATGTATTTTAATTAAATAAAAATTTGATTAAAATGATCAAAATTATCAAACATGTGTGAAAAGCAAGTTGTGATCTTGGATTAATGTTTCAAAAATCACGCCTTTATCCACAAAATGATTGGAAATCAATTAAGTTTGGAAAATCAAGGAGGAAAAAATATTTTAAATGTTATAAAACAAATAAAAATTAATTCTTTGCAAAAATATCAAATAAATGAAATAAATAATATTTTTGGGAAATTATTGTAGAATAAAATATTTTAACATTTTTGTGAATTATTGGAAAAAGAATCAACTCAAAATCATTAAAAACTATAGAGAAATTAATTTTTGAATCAATTAAATAAAATCACAAAAATTCAAATATTTGAATTAAAAAAAAGGCGCCAAGAACATGGGCCAAGAACACGCGCGAAGGGAGTTTTGCTCAAATTTGCATTTTCTATCCAATCTCACTGAATACTTGATGAAATCACACAATCCACATATCAATCTACTCGTTTTCACCTCACGATCATGTCTATGGTCTTTAATTTCATTTATTTTAAGCATGGAATAAGAAATCAAGACAAGACCTCAAGAACCCTAAATTATACATGAAGGCTGAGAAATTATATACACGATTCATTCAAAGCAATTAATTAAGGGGAAACATTCTATGCATGATTATGAACATTTGGCAAAAGTATTGTGCGAGGAAATATGCATAGATTAAGAGATGACCAAGTTGTGGCTTACCTCTTGTAGTTGGTGATCGTGTTTTGTGTTGGAGGTGTTACATCTTGGTTCTAATGGTGTGAACAGCTTCCCTAGGTGCTATGGAGTGTGTCTGAATGCTTGGAATGGATGGAAATGATCTAGAACTTGAGATGGTACCCCAACTGCAAATCTGTCAAGAACTTGAGCAATTGGCTAGTGATTTTGTGAAATTGGTGTTCCAGATGTTGTTTAAGTGTTTGGATCACTTCTATAAGATGTTTATGAGGTGTGTGTGTGATTGGTTTGGTTGGAATTGCTCTCAAACTCAAAACTCGATAGTGACTTACTTTAGAAGGCAAAATTGGAGTGAAAGATGAGATTTTGAGGAAAGCATCAGTTTGAGTGCTTTGGTGTACTTAAACTGAGTACAAATGAGCTCTATTTATAGTAGAGTAAGTTTGTTTTGCAAGCAATAGTGAATGGTGGCTGCAGCAGGCTGTTCGCCAATGGTGATCAAATGAAATCTCAAGTCTCCTCTAGCTCTAGCCATTGACTAGAGGTTAGAGCACAGGCCTATGGCTCTTTGATTCAAGGATAAGGCTTGACTGAAGTGTTCATTTTTGCTCTGATACATGCCACCTCTAAGCATCCATTGAATGCTCCAAAACAAAATTAGAGTCTTGAAGCATCTTTGGCTTTTTAGGTTTGGCATGCTACTTATAGATTTTGGGACTTTGGAGGCTGATGGATCAGTGTTTGTCCCTTGGTTGTTCCCCCTTGAGGTGTGCAGATGGATAAGCATGCTTGGAATTGCACAATTTGAGCAATTCGAGCCCTTGTGCACAAATCTGCCTTGCCAAGACAGTTTGCAGCAAGGCATGTTGCAGCTGTCATAACTCCTAACTCAGATGGATTTTGGTGGAGTTCTTGGCCATTTTGGAAAGCTCTCATATGATACAACATATGTGTGATCATAGTTTGTCTTAACACTTTTTGGATCCAAGTGAAAAATGCCCCTACATTTTGAAAAAAGTGAAACAGATTCTGACTTAGTGAAAATTTCATTAAGTGTTGGAAAAAGTGGCATTTTCATGTTTTTGTCATTTTGGTCACTCCATAACTTAAAATCCTTGAGGAATTGGAATGAGGTGTAGTTGGCACTTTTAAAGTATGCCATGAGGGCTACAAATCCATCTTTGGATCATTCAAAATGGTTGCTTGGATCTCAAGTTATGATCCTTGGAAGTTGGTACCCTAGCCACTTTGTTCCATAACTTAGAAAAAATTCTAAGTTTTTATGGTTACCCCTTTTTCAAGTTATCCCAGTTTCTTTGGTTTTTCTTGATGAATGATGATTCCAATCACACTTTAACATCGTTTTAGGGTTAAGGAACCATAATTGCAAAAAATCTCAAAAAGTCAAACTTTGACTTTTGTGCACATGTGACTTTTTATCAGATGAATTCCAAACTTCATAAAGTCCTTGACCTAAATCAAACTTAATAGATGGATTCCATAGGTGATATAGGGTGTATTGAATCATGTCCCAAGGTTTGGGAGCATGTCTTGGTCAAAAGTCAAAGGTACAATTGACTTTTTCCCCAAAACCCTAATTGTGGTCCAGATGAAATTGAAACTTGTGGATCAAGCTTCTTGGATCAATCCATTGTTGAAAATGGATCAATGTAGTGTATTAGAGACCTTCAAATCATGTCTTGAGTTCTTGGCTCATGTTTTGTCCCAAAAGTCAACTTAGGGGTGGATTAGGTCAAGAAACCCTAATCCCTGATTTTTGGTGAATGCATCCCCTGAGGCAGAATTGACTTGATGATTAGGTCCATAAGGTCCCTTGGGGTATCTTAGGTTATGCTTTGAAGCATTGGCTCATTCCCAGAGGAAAATTCCCATCTGGAGGCCCTGGTCGACCAAAACCCTAATTTGGTGACACTGTCGATCTTGAGGCTTAATCCACTTGGAATGCTGCAACCATGTGCTTGATCCTTGATGTGGGAGTCCTATCGATCCTTTGTGGATGTTTGAGAGGTTAGACAAGTTAAAGATCATGTCAATTCTTGATTGATCCCTTGTCTAAGGCTCAGAGAGGGCTCAAAACCCTAATCCTTGTTTGTGGTAAATGCTCACCCATCTTTGGGGAGACTGATGAGGCATAATGATACATCCATATTGTGGTAATGATTTACACAATGATGGGAAATATTAGTGTTCAAAATTTGGGGTATGACATTCTGAGGTGATTTTTACTCTGATAATTTGTGTATTTTGCCGTGTATATTCGTGGGGTAGAAAAGGGTGTTACAATTTACCTCTAAATGTTTAAGTATGTGTTAAGTAACCTTTGGATTAGCGACTCAAAGAAATAAAAAGTGCATCCTTGTAGTCTCTTCTAATGTTTTAAAACCCGACCTATCAGACCATGAACTGCAGGGTAGGGCTGGATAGAAAGTTTAAAAAACCGAATATGTAATTGATTCGGTGGATATTGGTGTGACTTGGTCGGTTCACCAGTCAAACTAGTGAATCATTAATTTGTTTTAGCATACGGGTTGCACTTTTTTTACTAACACATTTTGCAAGGAATAAAAAAGTCCAAAATTGAAACAACATCTCCTCCTACGTGTCTTAACTCAAAATATGAAATTTTCAAAATCTTGAAAATGTACCTTTTATCCATTAATTTACCTTTATTGGGGAGTCCGGGGAGCACTTGAAGTGTTAATAGGTTAAACGGTTATGATTCAAGAGGCCTTGACACTGCATATTCATCCTAAACCTTAAGAGAATGGGGGTATAGTCATTTCTCTGATAAATCTAACATTTCCTCCACTTCTAATCGATGTGGGACTTTAACCACTCACACTTGAATCCCAACAATCTCCCACAAGTGTGAGTCACCCACATCACTAGCCTTGATCCATATTAGGATCTCAATTCATCTCTCATACTAAATCTAACAATGGCTCTGATACCACTTATTAAGGAATGTCAAAAGTGTCAATGGGCTAAACATTCAGGATCCAAGACACCTTTACACCACATATCCACCCAAAACCTTTGGGCAATGAGAGTGTGGGTCATTTCTCTTATATATTCCACATTTTCTCCATTTCTAGTCGATGTGGGACTTTAATCACTCATACTGGATTTCCGATAATCTTCTCCACAAGTGTGAGTCACACACATCACTAGCCTTGATTTGTACTAGGATCCCATTTTTTGCTCCCTCACCGAGCCTAACCATGGCTCTAATACCACTTATTCTGGAGTTTGGGGATTGGTGAAAGTGTTAACAGGCTAAAAAATAAGATCCAGTAGACTTTGACACCATATATCCACCTAAAACCTTAATACAATGGGGGTGTGATTCATTTTTCTTATAAATCCAACATTTTCTCCATTTATAGTCGATGTGGGACTTTAACCACTCACACTTGAATTCCAACAATCCCAAACTCTAAAATCTCATAATCAATCTCTTTCCTTACTATAGGACTAGTTCTTGTCATTTAATTTTGTTGTTATGGTTGAGTTTACTACTTTAATTTGCATTGTTGTTATCGTTATTCAATTTTAATCTTACATTTTAACTTTGAATTTAATATTTGTCATTTGATTTGGAAGATTTTACTAAAGGTTTAAGACTCACTATTTTGTTTTTGTTTGATGTTGAGACTTGTACTTAAGATGGTTTTGGATATGAAATGATGATTATATAGTAATAGTTTTATGATATCACGTATTAGATAAGAATTTATCTTTACTTTATATGAATATGATTATTCGATTTCATGAGTTCTTGAGTTTGATTTTGATGTGTGTATTGAAAATTTGTTTAGATTCTATAGAATATTTTTAAAGATTTTATAATCGTAATTTTATATCAATTAAGATTATATATATATATATATATATATATATATATATATATATATATATATATATAGGATCAACAATCATATGGTCTAACCAGTGACCCAATGACCTTGTACCTTGATCGGACTGGTCATCGGTCTAGGTCTTAAAACATTGGTCCCTTTTGGCTAAGGATCATGCTATTGATTAATAAAAACGTGAATACATAAATGACAATTATGTAATTCGGCACAAACACTTTCATAGGCAAAAACAATCTCTTCTTTTTGTGAGAAAAGTCAGAGGTTCATGTTTCTTATAAATACTCTCATTATTCTCTTATTCAGACTGTGATTTGAAATACATAAATAAAAGGAACAAATATCAAACAACTTAATTCATCAATATCAATCTCGAACTCACTCTTATAAATCTCAAAGTAGATTTAAGGATCGACCAATTTTTAGAGTAACTTAAAACTCCAACATCTTAATATCAGTACATTATGAAGTGGAATTTTGATCCTCACATAAAATTCTTGTATACTCGCGTATATCCTCAAGTCATGTTAAACTTGTTAGATAGTATAAACTTGTTAAATAAATATTAATCAATATTATAAGCTTGGTGGGACTAAAAGAGTACATAGTGGTGTAAGTGAAGATTAAGAAAAAGGCTTTTAAGTATTAATGAATAATCTTGCAAATCTGCGAGGAATGAAATAGCCACTTTAATGAACCGGTATAAATTCTTGTGTGGTAATTCTTAAAATATTCTCTTTTAATATTTTGCTTTTTGATAGTTACACACAAACACATAACACCAAATATTATCTTTTGTTACATTATAATTTTTCCTCACTAATTATAACTTGATATATTTCTTCCAGTACTTTAAAACAAAAATTTAAAAGAGTCACAATTCAATCTTATTTTCTTTTAGTTACATTTATATTTACTTTAATAATGATTATGATTTGATAGTATATCCAACTTAAAATACACCAAACCATAATTCTCTGCAAAGAAAACAAACAAATATTGTACGTGTCAAATAAGTGTTACTTCTATGTTAAATAAAAATGGAGATGTTCTCTTAAAAATTACGAAGAACATTGTTTTAGAATGATCCGTCATTGAGAGAAAGACATCACATATTCACCTAAAACCTTAAGGTATTGGGTATATAGGTCATCTCACTTATAAAGTTCTCAACTTTCACTTTTCCAAGCAATGTGAGATTTATAACTCACATTTGTTTCTCAATAATCTCTCATTCAAGTGTGAGTCCATCCACTATGCTCCCCCTAAAGCGGAAGCTCTTTCATTCACATACATTTGTACCGATATTGACACTCTTACCATATCGCAATGCTTACCTTGAATTGATTGGGAGTTTGAGGTGTCCTTTCAAATAACGATGGATATCATGTTATCCAGTTTTGTAGTATGCATTATCAAATTAGTGTTTAAAAAACTATCCTTCAATTAATTTGGTTTCCTTGTTCTTGGAAATTTTGGAAAACTCTAAACCATGTCTATAATATAAGAAAATTTTATGTTTTGGAAAACAAACCAATGACTTTTGTTCTTATGTTGACACGTCCTCAAAATGAGGGCAATTTGTGTCCAAAATTTACTTTTTGCAACTAATACTTGTAACACGTTACTTTGCAATGACAATTTACATATTTTCTCTCTAAACCTCCAAACTTTTGTTCTCTTCTAACCTTTTCAATAGATTTTCAATTCCCAGTTACGTCTTTTCCTCACTTTTTCTTCATATCTATACCAATTAAACTCAAATCTGAACCAAAATGATTTGTTATATCAGTCAAATTGGTTGCCATCATTTCACACCACCTTTCAACTTTCCTCTCATTCTCTCTTCATCACAGCTTCCATTTTCAACTTTCTTTACAACCTTCTATGATTCTATCTTACCTAAACAAGTCTTCAGTTTTCAGCTTTTAGTTTAGTATCAACTACCTTTTTAATCTTATCTACTCGTGTCAAGCTTTCCTAACTCGAGTTTTTCACTTCATTTCATCTTGACAAATTTTAGGGGTTTTATCTTGATTGATAAAAAATAAAAATATTTTTGTGTTTACAAATCCATATTTACAAATTTTTGGGTTTCTGGTTTCATTATTTAGGTTTTACAAATACCCCAACATTCATTTTGCAATATTTTTATTATCATATTTAGTGGTTTTCTTTATTGAGATATTTAAATAACAATTTTGATTCTTTTTGCAAGATTTGGATTTTCTTTTCACCAAAAAAAAAATTGGAGTTTCTAATTTTTTTATTTACATTATGTAGGATTTACAAAAATCATAAGACTTGTTTTGCACTATTTTAACTCTAAAATTTACTGATTTTCTTTATTTACACTTTTAAATAAGATTTTTCATTTTTGAAAATATTTGGGTGTTTAGATTTTTTTGGTTTTAATTATTTACGCTTTTAATTTAGAATTTTCATTTTTGGCAATATTTGGATGTTATGGATTTGTGGTTTTTATTTTGTTTGCTTTATTTACTTGGTTTCCCTTATTTATTGGTTTTTAGGTTCCATTTCCATTATTTTTTTATCCACATCTTTTCTAGTTTTGCTATTTTAAGGTTTTTTTATTATTTTTGGATGTGCGAAATTGATATGTTTTTCAGCTACATTTTAAATTTTGAAATATTACATTTTTGGTTTTATATTTTTCGCTTTTGCAGATATTGGTCACATAACATAGTCTAAAAAAGTGATGAATCAAATTAAAAAATATTTGCAGGCTGCTTAAATCAGATCTCTAGCTTAACACCTTGAATGAATAATATATTTTGGTTTGTTGAGAAAAAGTATGTCTATAAGTTTTATTTTAATGCTTCATATATTGAAGTTTTTGTCTCTTTTGTCTTTCATTGTATTATTCAGATCTAAAAAAGATTGTGGATTCAATTTTGGATGTGAAGTCAACAACAGATCCTAAGTATGCATCTTCAAGCTCCGGTGATTTTATATTTGATTTTCATTTTCAAATCTACAAAAATGTTATGAAAAAAATCCTAAATAACACACACACACACACACACACACACACACACATATCTGGGTGGCTTGGTAAATGACGGTGTCATCAGATCACTATTAACATTGTAAATTCCAATTCCTAACTTCTTCAAAAGATTTCATTGTTCATTGTTCATCCACCTAACAAAGTGTTTATGAATCCTGGGTTTTTCTTTTAGAAAGATGTTTCTTTTAACCTTAAGAAGTTGGTTTTAGAAGTGTTCAACAAAAAATGGTTAAGCATGCATGGTTACAAAATATGTATCCTTTTTTATTTTATTTTTGTAAATAAATAAAGGTGTTTTAAGTGTACAAATTTTTTATTTCGAAGTGGTTCAACTTTTTTTTCTTTTGCAAAATCTAGGTTAGTTGCTTCTTTAATCTTTATTGGTTGTTTATTTTGGACGTTTCGATTTTCTAATTTTGGAAGTTGTGGTGAAAATTTTATAATTTTTTTTTATCTTTAATAATTAATTATCTAAATTTTAGTATGAAATTGTTACACAAGTGAATGAGAGCTTTCAAGGTGTCATTGCATTGATTTATAGATTTATGGTAATTTTCAATTTGTTGAAGGTATTAAATCTTTGATTTATATGTTTATCTGATTTTGTAAGATCATGATTTTGGATTGTGACTTATATTTATCAAAGAAAAATTGAGAAAATGTGAAAGCATTTTGATAGGTGATAGTGATGGATAGGTTGTTGGTAGGCATGGTAACGGGGCGGGTCGGGGGCGGGTTTAGCTAGCCCTGCACTCGCACCCGCCTCCCTGTTATAGACCCGCCCCCGCCCCCAAACCCAGTCGGGGGTGAAAATTTACCACCCAAACCCGCCTCTGATAGAAACGGGTTTGCCCGCACCCGCACCCGCCCCCACCCGCAAAAAAATATTTTTTTAAATAGTAATAAAATTTAACAATTTTATTAAAAACTTAACCATTTTAATAATAAATTTGTTTCTAAAGATGTGAGTTTGAGTGAATGGTGAGAAATGACTAATGAGGATTTTTAATTACTTCTTCAAAAGTGAATAAATGTGATATAAAATAATTTAAATATGGGTATTAAAGTAAATATTATAAGACCGGGCGGGGGAGGGGGCGGGGGCGGGCGGGTAGTAGCATCCCCCGCCCCCGCACCCGCACTCGCAATTACAAACCGAATTTTACCCGCACCCAATCAAATCAGGTTTCCCCCATTAATTTTGGGCCGGGTCTGGGCGGGCCCCGACAGGCCCGGGTTTTCTTGCCATGCCTAGTTGTTGGTGTAAGCCCTAGAGGCCAATACTTTTGGTACTTGTATCCAATTATTTATTATTAATAAAATGTATTTCTTTATTATGTTTGTTTTTCCAGAATAATAAAGTCCCTAGAATAGTTAGTCTGTTTAATGAAATATTAAGTGTGACTTAATCATGAGATCTCATTAAACATAAGGACATTATTCTTAAAGTGTCTGTAGTCGAGCTTTACTGTGAAGTGGGATAACCTTAAAGGATTAAAACTATTATGTAGATAGACTGATGATCACATCTCATGGATCATGGATAAGGAGTTATCAAGTCTTAACATAAGTATGAATATTATGAGTAATATTTATATTGGATTGACCCGCTATGAGAGTACTACATAGAATGTTATGCAAAGTGTCATAAGTTACTCTCATGGTGATAGTGGTGTATACCACCCTTCGATCTGAAACCACTATGAACCCTAGATGTAAAGTCGGGTTTGCTGATCTAACATTGTCTGTAACTGGATGACCATAAAGACTGTTGATAGGTACTCCACAAAGCATGTTGAAGGACATGAGTGACCTAGATGGAATTTATCCATCCTGTATAATAGGATAAATATCTAAGGGCCCAATATTGAACTCGACAAGGATGACACAGTATATGCCTTGTGTTCAATATAGACATAAGGGCAAAATGGTTGTGTTGTCAAAGAGGTATGCGATTAAGGTTGTGATTGCATAAAAGTTATGCTTTAATATTTATGGAAAGTATTAAGTGTTGATTCGAAAAACAATGTTGATTTCAAATGAATTTTTCATTAAAATTTTGCGTCGGGGCACTGCCCCTAACAACCCTACAGGGGGCGCTGCCCCTTTGACCCCCATCCGCTAAACGGTTAGCGGAAACCCCCGCTACTCTGCGTATTGTGATCATTTACCAAAATTTAATTTGATTTATTTAATTAACATGATTTAAATTAATAATAAAAATGTGTTTATTATTTTTCTCTTGTGGTGATCAGTTAAGGCCTTAGTTTTCCTTTATTTTGTTTTGCGATTTTAAAATATGATCTGCGTGTCATGTGTCTCTTTTAATCTCTTGATGTAACTTCTTTTCTCATCTCACTCCCTCGTATGTAAAACGAGTATTCTTTGGTTTAATGTAATGTTATGAAGAAAGAGAAGAATACAAGATCAAAGGAGGACAACCTTCGAGATCTTGCTTTTAGAAGTGTAGATCGTTATTAGGTTTAGCTTACGTTCTCTCATTGGCTTGGCAGAACAACTGCGCTAGGGGCCATAACTGTTTCATTGTGAATATATGTTGATTCATGTGAGAAATGATTTATATGATAAATAAGCCGGTGAGATCAAACTAATTGAAAATTCCCTCAAAATTGAATATTAAGTTTATTCTTTCCAAGTTTTAGAACTCATCAAGACTAGTATCGAATAATGTAGGTTTTACTTAACGCGAGGTGCATGTTCTATATTGGTTAGGTGCGATGGGATAAATGTAATAACCAATTTCTAAAACAATGGGTCAAACTTAACTAAACAAATTATAATAAAATTATATACGTTTTGAAGCAAGAGTTGGGAATGATCCATATGATGGATTAGAATAAGGAGTTATTCACCTAACTGAAAATATTCGAGAATTATATTAGATACAATTGGAACGAGTTCCTACCTAAATAACTGAGTTTTGTGTAATCAACATAACGCTGACTTAATACAAAGTGAAATTTGGATCTCGATCCACTAGAAAATCTTCCAGCAGGATTTTCCGAATCAAATGGTGAGGGTCATTTGGTTTGGGTAAAATAGTGGGAGCATATTTAATTAAAGGCCAAATTGAATATGTTGGTCTTAATTGATACTTATAATTTCACAATTTTTTTATGTAGATTACTATAAAAACAAACACCTCTAACAACATTTTGCGATAAATCCTTGACAAGGAAAAATTGTCTGGATTGGCACTGAAACCTGAGGATTATCCTCAAACATGATAAAAAGTTGTATGTCTTAGAGACACCTGTTCTTGAAGAGGAACCTCTTAGTTCTGCTTCTAAGGCAGAAAGAGATACTTATAAGAAGCATGTTGATGATGCCAATGAAACTGCTTGCCTCATGTTGGCTACCATGATTTTTGAATTGCAAAAGCAACATGAAAACATGGAAGCGTTCAATATGATCGAACACCTGAAGATGCTCTATCAAGAGCAGGCAAGGCATGAGAGATTTGAAGTTTCAAAAGCCCATTTTCAAGGCAAGCTAGCTGAGGGAGCCCCAGTAGGTCCCCATGTACTCAAGATGATTGGGTATGTGGAGAACCTTGAAAGATTAGGTTTTCCCCTAAAAAAGGAGTATGCGACTGATTTGGTCCTACAATCATTGCCGGAGAGCTTCAGCCAATTTTTCCTTAATTTCAACATGAATGATATGGAAAAAAGTCTTCCATAGCTGCTAAGCATGTTAAGAACTGCTGAGCATCTGAAGTCAAAAGGGAAGTCCATTCTGATGGTCAGTAATGGAAATAAACAGAATAAAAGGCCCACCAAGCAAGGTGGTAAATGGAAAGGCAAGAAAGTTGTCAAACCCAAACATACTGCTCTTACTTTGAAGCCTAGTAGAGGCATAGCAAAGGAGGACACTTGCTTCTATTGTGGTAAGACCAGACATTGGAAGAGAAACTGCCCAAAGTATCTGGAATATAAGAAGAATGAAGTAGAGACTTCAAATTCAGGTATTTTTGTTATAGAAATAAATTTATCTACTTCTGCCTCATGGGTATTGGATATTGGACGTGGTTCTCACATTTGTACTGGCGTGTAGGTGTCGCTCCCGAAAGATTCGCATCCAACGGTACAAACGCGAGAGTGGCGCAAAAGAACACAGAGTCGCCAGCAAAGTGTATTTATCCCAAGAGAGGGAAAGGAAACACTGCGTAAACCTGAAAGAAGGAAAGAGCATGGTCTCACGACTAAGAGAACGGGTACGGGAGTCGGTTACGCGAAGGGAAGGTGTTAGCACCCAACACGTCCATCGTACTCGATGGGATCCACGCTTGTTGTCTGCATCAAAGGGTGTTGTCATCTGGAGCTCCACTGCTACTGGACCGGCGAAAAAGAACAAGAACGGAAAAAAAAATGGAGAAACGAAGAAGAAAAGAAGAAAAAGAAGTGACTCGATAGGACAGTATCGTTGTCCTAGGCCTACGTACTCCCTCAGTGCAATGGGAAAGTCAGAGTCAACGTAGTTCGGACGGGAACCGTGGGGGAAGGTTGCTCGCCAAGACAATCGCTATCTTGTGCCTACGTATCCTCAATCGGACGAGAGAGAGGAATCAGAGCTGACGTAGTTCGACCTACGGGTCAAAAAGGGACAAAGAGGTGAAAAAGAAAGGTTGTGAAAGAAATGTGCTTGGAAGGGTCTCAATCGCAAGGGTGCGAGAGAAGAGTCTCGATCGCAAGGGTGCGAGAGAAGAGTGCTCGCCAAGGATAGGGATCCTCGTGCCTATGTATCCTCAGTCGGACGGGAAAGAGGAATCAGAGCTGACGTAGTTCGTGGGAACGACCGCGAAACAAGGGAAGGAAATTGGTGACAAAAAATGGAGAAGGTAGCCCGCCAAGATCTACGCAATCTTGTGCCTACGTATCTTTACTCGGATGAGAATAAAGAATCAGGGCAGTCGTAGTTCGTGGGAACGACCACGAAACAAGGGGAGGAAACTGGTGAAAAAAGGAGAAGGTAGCCCGCCAAGATCTACGCAATCTTGTGCCTACGTATCTTTACTCGGACGAGAATAAAGAATCAGGGCAGTCGTAGTTCGTGGGAACGACCACGAAACAAGGGGAGGAAACTGGTGAAAAAAGGAGAAGGTAGCCCGCCAAGATCTACGCAATCTTGTGCCTACGTATCTTTACTCGGACGAGAATAAAGAATCAGGGCAGTCGTAGTTCGTGGGAACGACCACGAAACAAGGGGAGGAAACTGGTGAAAAATGGAGAAGGTAGCCCGCCAAGATCTACGCAATCTTGTGCCTACGTATCTTTACTCGGACGAGAATAAAGAATCAGGGCAGTCGTAGTTCGTGGGAACGACCACGAAACAAGGGGATCGGTCTCGATCGCACGGGTGCGAGAGAAGAGAGTCGGGACTCGCGGAAAGTCTAAGGGGAAACTGAATCCTACAAGTTATCATGCAAAATGGCCCTAAGGTCAGGATAAGAAGGGAATTCTACCTAATGTTATCATGCTTGGATTGAGAGCCTAATGTCTATCCTACTCCGAGCTTAATCAGAAATTAAGTCGGACTAGGAGCCTTAAGGGAGCATGCGAATACAAAGTAATCAGCAAGTAAACACCAGACAGCTCAATCACAAAAAGAAAATCACACAGGAGGCAAGTCAAAAGAAAATCAAGTACAGATAGTGAATCAGGAATTAAACAAAATAGACAAATAAAATCATGGTCAACAATTAATAAAACATAACCAAGATAAAGTACACATTAAAAAACAAGATTAAAGAGTTAGCCTAAAATTAAATCAAGTTCATTTCTAATTCTAAAGTTAATCCTAAATTAATTCAAAATTAACTTCTAAAAAGTAATTCTAAGTCAAGATTAAATTCTAATCTAATGTCTAATTCTAAAGTTAAATCTAAAGAAAACTAGATCTAAAACTAATTCTAGAATAAAAAACTAATATTAAAAACTAACTCCTAATTAAAATCTAATTAAGAACAATTAATCCGAAATTAAAAGTTAGTTAAAATAATTCAAATTTTAAGATTAGAATTAATCTTGTTTCTTTTTTTTTTTAACTAACTTTTAATTTCGGATTAATTGTTCTTAATTAGATTTTAATTAGGAGTTAGTTTTTAATATTAGTTTTTTATTCTAGAATTAGTTTTAGATCTAGTTTTCTTTAGATTTAACTTTAGAATTAGACATTAGATTAGAATTTAATCTTGACTTAGAATTACTTTTTAGAAGTTAATTTTGAATTAATTTAGGATTAACTTTAGAATTAGAAATGAACTTGATTTAATTTTAGGCTAACTCTTTAATCTTGTTTTTTAATGTGTACTTTATCTTGGTTATGTTTTATTAATTGTTGACCATGATTTTATTTGTCTATTTTGTTTAATTCCTGATTCACTATCTGTACTTGATTTTCTTTTGACTTGCCTCCTGTGTGATTTTCTTTTTGTGATTGAGCTGTCTGGTGTTTACTTGCTGATTACTTTGTATTCGCATGCTCCCTTAAGGCTCCTAGTCCGACTTAATTTCTGATTAAGCTCGGAGTAGGATAGACATTAGGCTCTCAATCCAAGCATGATAACATTAGGTAGAATTCCCTTCTTATCCTGACCTTAGGGCCATTTTGCATGATAACTTGTAGGATTCAGTTTCCCCTTAGACTTTCCGCGAGTCCCGACTCTCTTCTCTCGCACCCGTGCGATCGAGACCGATCCCCTTGTTTCGTGGTCGTTCCCACGAACTACGACTGCCCTGATTCTTTATTCTCGTCCGAGTAAAGATACGTAGGCACAAGATTGCGTAGATCTTGGCGGGCTACCTTCTCCATTTTTACCAGTTTCCTCCCCTTGTTTCGTGGTCGTTCCCACGAACTACGACTGCCTTGATTCTTTATTCTCGTCCGAGTAAAGATACGTAGGCACAAGATTGCGTAGATCTTGGCGGGCTACCTTCTCCTTTTTTCACCAGTTTCCTCCCCTTGTTTCGAGGTCGTTCCCACGAACTACGACTGCCCTGATTCTTTATTCTCGTCCGAGTAAAGATACGTAGGCACAAGATTGCGTAGATCTTGGCGGGCTACCTTCTCCTTTTTTCACCAGTTTCCTCCCCTTGTTTCGTGGTCGTTCCCACGAACTACGACTGCCCTGATTCTTTATTCTCGTCCGAGTAAAGATACGTAGGCACAAGATTGCGTAGATCTTGGCGGGCTACCTTCTCCATTTTTTGTCACCAATTTCCTCCCCTTGTTTCGTGGTCGTTCCCACGAACTACGTCAGCTCTGATTCCTCTTTCCCGTCCGACTGAGGATACATAGGCACGAGGATCCCTATCCTTGGCGAGCACTCTTCTCTCGCACCCTTGCGATCGAGACTCTTCTCTCGCACCCTTGCGATTGAGACCCTTCTGAGCACATTTCTTTCACAACCTTTCTTTTTCACCTCTTTGTCCCTTTTTGACCCGTAGGTCGAACTACGTCAGCTCTGATTCCTCTCTCTCGTCCGATTGAGGATACGTAGGCACAAGACAGCGATTGTCTTGGCGAGCAACCTTCCCCCACGGTTCCCGTCCGAACTACGTTGACTCTGACTTTCCCATTGCACTGAGGGAGTACGTAGGCCTAGGACAACGATACTGTCCTATCGAGTCACTTCTTTTTCTTCTTTTCTTCTTTGTTTCTCCATTTTTTTTCCGTTCTTGTTCTTTTTCGCCGGTCCAGTAGCAGTGGAGCTCCAGATGACAACACCCTTTGATGCAGACAACAAGCGTGGATCCCATCGAGTACGATGGACGTGTTGGGTGCTAACACCTTCCCTTCGCGTAACCGACTCCCGTACCCGTTCTCTTGGTCGTGAGACCATGCTCTTTCCTTCTTTCAGGTTTACGCAGTGTTTCCTTTCCCTCTCTTGGGATAAATACACTTTGCTGGCGACTCTGTGTTCTTTTGCGCCACTCTCGCGTTTGTACCGTTGGATGCGAATCTTTCGGGAGCGACAACTGGCGACTCTGCTGGGGACACTGGTTGACCTACGCTGGTCCTTCCCCTTTAGCGAGTCGATCCTAGCGCTTGTCTGTTTATTTTCTCTGGGTGTTTGCTTTTATGGTGCTTTGATTTGTTGTATATTACTGTATTTACTGTCTTATTTACTTTACTGTATTTACAGCTCTTTATTGCATTGCATTGCATTTCATTACTGTCATACTGGATATTACTGTGTTGTTCTCCTGCTGGTTTTTCTGTTTGTAGGGTGGGCTGGATTCATGAGAGAGAAGCCCAATACCAAGGCTTGAGCATACACCTATGATTAGCGTGGAAAGTAGTGTGACTTGTTTGGCATTTGGCCAGACGAAGTATACATGAAAACTCCACATCCAGACGAGGTTTTCTTGGTAATATTCTGTCCTGTCCATTTGGGGCAGATGATGGAATATAATCTGGAAAACTGTCGACTCTGGCGACCATTCCCGAGGACTCAGTTGCGGCACTCCTCCCGAGTTGTGACAGTGGCAGCCCACTTTCTGTGGCAAACCCATTGCACACTCTCGATCCGAGGACCCAATGCTGGGAACTCGCCATAGGATCCTTCTTTTTGAAAGTGAATCAGCAGACGACCTCTTTGATTGGCGGTAGCATTGTATCCTTCGGGCTGAATGTGCTATTGCTTCTCAAACCTCTGAAGCTGAGGACCTTTCGTTTTCGGAGAATCAATTGAGGCCTCCTCGATTGATGATGATGCCAAACCAGAAATGGTAAACGTATCATCATTTCTCGACCTGAGAGCCCGGGATACTGAGGATCTTAGCACCCACATGTGAGAGGGGCGGATTATTTACAGGTTTGCAGGTAACCTTGACCTTCAACATACCCGGTATTCTGGTTTTCCTATCAGTGTGGACTTATCAGCTTGGTATTCTGGTATTCTGATCATCCGATATTCTGGTATTCTGGTATTCTCTTCAGAGTAGACCCTTGAACTTATCCAGTCAGCAGCTCAGCAGTTATTCAGAATTTGTGGAAGCTTTGATCCCATGTCTGCTGCATTTTCATATTGCATTGCATTTGCATCTTGCATCATTTTTGCATATCCTTCTCCCGGCCTGATCAGAGAGCTCATCCATCCTTTGTCTGAACCGCAGTTGATTTCTAGACTTTCTCATCGGACTTGAATCAGCTTTTGGGGAGATCATCATGAATTCAGGGGAACAGAATCAGTTTGTAACTAGGGCCGATGTTGAATTGATGAAGAGTCAGTTGGACCAACTTGTGGAAGCCATGACAGCCATGAATAGGGGAGAAGCCAATGTTCAGAGGACTTATGTGATTGGGAATGTCATTCCACCTCCAGTGAACAATGTTACTCAAGCTCAGCCTGTGCAAATCCCTGCTGGGAATCAAGCTATACAAGAGCGTACCATCGTCCGAGATGGACATTCTTCTTCTCTTAATGCCACAGACTATCAAAGCTTTGCCTTCTCTGTGCCAGATTTCCAAGGGGTAGTTCCAAAGATTAAACCTAAGGATCCACGGGCTGTTCAGTTTGATGAAAGATGTCGTGTGTTGGAAGAGAAGCTTGATGCCTTAATGAAGCGTGATACTCTTGATCTGAATGCTGCAAGCATGTGTTTGGTGCCCGGCCTTGTGTTACCTCCAAAATTTGAGATGCCGAATTTTGAGAAATACAAAGGGGATAGCTGTCCGAAGCTACATTTGGTGATGTTTAGCCGAAGAATGACCTCACATGTCTATAATGATAAGCTCATGATTCACTGTTTCCAGGACAGTCTGAGTGGGGCATCTTTGAGTTGGTATATGCAGTTGGAAAATGGTAGCATCCGATCATGGTCAGATCTAGCCAATGCCTTTGTAAAGCAGTACAGTTATAATCTTGACATGGTTCCTAGCCGCCTGCAGTTGCGAGGTTTATCTAAAGCGGATAACGAATCATTCAGAGAGTATGCTCAGAGATTGAGAGAGTTAGCTGTTCGCGTTCAACCACCACTTTTGGAAAGAGAATTGGTTGATATGTTCAAGGATACTTTGCAAGGACCATACTTCGAAAAGTTGATTACTGTATTAAAATTCTCTGACTTGGTAATACTTGGAGAACGCGTCGAGTTCGGTATCAAGAGTGGAAAGATTCAAGATACCTCGAACTTCCCGGCAAGTGAACGTGAATCAGTTGTCGGTTCTCAAGAGGAATGGGAGGAAGAAAGTAATTCCATCTGGGAACATCCACCACCTCGTCCTCAACATTCAGATGCATCGACTGTTCAGAGTCAGCAATCCTCTGGATCTCTGAATCAACGGTCATATCGTCGTCAGCCGCGTCAGCACGCCCGACAAATACCTAGGAAGCCAGAGAGGCATTTCACTCAGTTGCCAATGTCATATCGTCAGATGTTGCTAGATTTGATAAGAGGTGGATTGATAGTGCCGAAGGAATTGAAGCCAGTACCTTTTCTGTATCCACCAGGTTTTGATGTCAACGCCCGTTGTGACTACCATGCTGGGGCACAGGGGCATTCAACCAAAGACTGTAAGGTGCTTAGGAGCAAGATTCAGACGTTGCTTGACTCCAACATGTTCTCATTCATGCCTCAGGGTATTTAGATCAACAATTCTCCCTCATCCAGTCATGTGGGTTCATCAGTTCAGGTCATGGAAGAAGACACCGAGAGCAGTGGTGCAAATGATTATCAGACTGACTTCGATGAGCAATTCTGAAGATGGCTAGTTGAGCAGCAAGTCAAGCTTGGAAAGCCCAGTTCCCCGAAGCTGGCAATCTTTTAGATCATGTTATTTCTTTGCATTTGTAGTTTCTGTTCTGTTAAAGTGCAAACTCGTTTGTAAAACTCGTATGTTTTCAGTTGATAATGATAATGAAATGAATATGCATGTTTTGATTAAATCCATCTGTGTTCACTCATATTTTCTCTATTGATATCTAACCCTTGTTTAAGCAGGATCTGGGGGAGGATGATGAAATTCAAAGACGCAGAACTTCTGGTGGTATGCTTTTGGGACAAAACCTTGCTGATGATGTACAGGCATTGTTTCAATTCCTCAAACACCGGAGATATAAGGAAGATAATCCCTTGTCAACCCCTTTGAGCCTAGAAGTAGGGGTTTCTTTCTGAAAACGAAAAAACCCTCTATCTTAACCCGGGGCAGGGTAGGTGTCAGTTAATTTGACCAAGCGTTCAAATTTCAAAGGAGTATCCCATTCGAGGATCAAATCACAACGGTTATCCCTCACCAACCGAAGAGTGAGACAGTCACAACCCTTGCAAACAAGTCAGACAAGCCAGTGTCACACGATTTGTTAAAAAAAAAAGTGAAAAAAAAGAGAATCAAAAGAAAAAGAAAGCCCGCTAAGTCGAAATTTGAAAACAAATGGCTTAGGCAAAAGTTAGGGCATCCCGCTGGACTTCAAAATCGAAAAATTCAAACGAGTTAGTCCAAGCAAAATCAGGGAAAAGCAAAAAAAAAAAAAAAAAGAGAAAATCCTCAAATAAAGAACAAATCGTGTGTTTACAGACACCAAAGGCAAAAGGGGTGGCTGTCACTCCGAAAACCGTGTGGGTCCTTCTATCCTCCTACCATTCAATAACCGTTTTGAAAGGAGAGCGCTTGTGTCGAGTTAGCTGAACGTAGGACTGGAGAACATCAAGGAGAATGGGTGGGTTAAAACAAAACTTTGAGCCTTATATCCTTTCTTTCTCGAACCGTGAACCAGGCCACGTTACAACCTTTAAAAGACCTAATTGAAACAAGGTTGTTTCGAAAGCATACTTCGGTAAAGATCGCGTCGAACCTGACTCCTAAAAGGATCTTCTTACCATTCATGTTGGTATCAGTGACATTTTGATTAGTGATTCATTCACTATATGTCACAACTTTTTTCTACTGAACAGACTTGGATTTCAAAACTGTCATATGCATTGCATTCAAATTGTCATTTTCAAAACGAAGTGTTTTACTTGCGAGTAAGTGCTTGATCAGGGAAGTTTCTGCAATGAAAAGATTGGCCAATATAAGTGCAGAGTGCCCGAGTACTCCGTTGAGCAAGGGGCAATTCATTCCAAGATTCAGCTAATCTGGGGCAATCAGGTCGAGATTCAACAAATCTCTCGAAGGTCAGTCAGTCAGAGTTACTCCTTCACAGATCTGCCAGTCAGGGGCAAAATCACTTCAAGGCTGGGGCAGGTCACCCCAAAAGCAAAAGGGTTTTCTCAGGAGAACGGTTAATCAAGATCATGGGGCAAGCTATATAAGATCTTCATGAGGCCTCTCGAAGACAGGTTCCCTTATGGGCTATGTTGTACCAGGGCATCTTTTGGTCATATCACACCTGCAGGGTTCATGTCGATGGTCGACACGTGACGTCCCCAGTAGAGTTTCTCTCCCCAACAGAGTAAGGATAGAAGGTAAGTCTCCAGCAGAGGAGTAAGCTCAATGTTGTCTCCTAGCAGAGTGGATATCATCAACTGTTGTTCCCCGAGCAGAGTTGTTGGTGAGGGCGGGTATTCCCCAGCAGGTTAAGGGTGTTCCCCGACCACAGGCTAAGTTCAATGATATTCTCCAGCAGGTTCGCTGTTATTGACTTCATTCCTTAAGCAGGTGATAGTCATCTCAATGGCTTGATCAACAGTGGTTGACATCCCCACCATATTCAAAGTCCAATGGTTATTTACACCTCTTCCGTAACAGATCTTTGAGGTCCATCTCCAAGGTTTATTCGTAATCCCCAACGGAGTGGGAGTTCTCTTCGGGTTTCATCTTCAGCAGTGGTTATATCAGGAGGATTGTTCAGCGTGACTTCCTCAGCAGGGTTCGTAACCTCGAAGACAGTTCAGTTCGCCATCCCCAGCGGAGTTGGCCTCTTCTCTTCAGCATTTATTTTGCTGGAGGGGTCCTTTTGCACATAGTAAGCATTGGCATTTCATCCTCCCAAATGCATAGCATTCCATTTCGTATGGAGCATCACGGCAAAATTCAAACATATGCATGCGAAGCATAAGCCAGATTTGGTACCTTGTACAGAAACCCGAATCATTTTTCAGTCAGAACAGTGACATATCCCCAGAGAGAATGCCAAGCCATTCCTCAGCAGACAGTTTCTTCCCGTCAACCCTTTGACGATGTGTTCCGAGCTCAGGTTTCGTACCTTCGGATATGTTCAGATTTTCTTTCCGTCATCCCCATGACGATGTATTCCTGCAGTGGAGTTTTCATTTTCTTTCTGTCATCCCTATGACAATGTGTCTCTTCGGTCGGGTTTTCGTTCTCTTTCTGTCATCTCTATGACAATGTGGTTCTTCGGATAAATAATCGGTGCGGTTCTGGGGTTCACTTTTCTTTCTATGGGTTTCATCTTTTTCCTGTCATCCCTATGACAATGCGTTCTCTTCGGTTAGGTTTTCTTCCCGTCAACCCTTTGACGAGGTGTTTCTTGGGTTTCATCTTCTTCCTGTCATCCCTATGACAACGTGTTATCTTCGTCAATTCCTCGACGATGTTGAGCTGTCTTCCCCACAGATTTGTCTGTTTGAATTTCTCTCATCCCCAGTGAAGTTATTATCTTGGAGAAATTTCTTCGCCAGTTCCCTTTATCAGCAGGGATGGCATTTATTTTGCTAGTTCTCTTTATCAATAGAGATAACAATCTTTTGAAGATTTTCTTCGTCAATTCCCTTTATCAGCAGGGATGGAATATTTCGAGATTCCTTTGTCAGTTCTCTTTGTCAGCAGAGATGACATAACCTGGGAGAGTTTGTTTCACTTTATCCCCGGCATACCTAACACTCGTCCGTGTTTATTTCAAGACATTTCAATACATCGTCTGTATTGGTTTCCAACACTCGTACGTGTTATGATGGTGCAGTATTTATTACTTGTCCCCCAGTGGAGTCGTCTCTCCTTGGCACGGATTGCAAATTTCTGGGTTCTTTTTGTATTCAATCACCTTATACCTTGAACGTCTGAAAGCCGTTGCTATCATCCCTTCAGGTCCAAGTCGATTGAATAGGGGCAGCTGTAGCACCCCAAAATTTGCCTTACCTTTTTCTGGCTTATGTTTCTTTCTCATTTTGCATCTCTAGGCCATAACTGCATTTTTCATTTGCATTGGTCTTTTAAGACATGGGATCGAAGGGTTTTCTTATCAGTATTTTCCTATTCAGAGGTGCGTCAAGTGCAGAGGTTTTCTTATTCAGAGGAGGCATCAAAAGCATCGGGCCAGGGTTTCATTTGTGTGAGTCAGGGTGTACGTCTCAAAGAGAATTGGAGTTTTTGGTTACAGTTGAGCTGGTGGATAGTTATTGGTTGAGATTCTTCAGTGGATCATATGAGTGGCCAGATTGTTCAGTGGTAGCTGTGACTATTTTGTCAGAGGCTTGTGGAAAGTTGGTGATTGGTTTTGAATTCAGTTGGTTATCCATTTTCTATCCACAATCCATATCCAAACTCATTGTTTTTAATCCATCAACCATTTTCATTTTTATCCACTTACCTTTTCTTTTGGTTCATAAACCATTTCTAATTCTAAAAACTAATTCAAAAGTTAAACCAAGTTGATTTCTATTCTAATTCTAAATCTTAAAGAAATCCAATTATAGAATTAAAACTAATATTAGAATCTAAAAAACTAACTTCTAATTAAAAAACTAAGCTTAAAAATGAATTAAAAAAATCTAAATTCTAATTAGAAACCAATTAACTAAAATAGTTATCCTAAGTTAATTAACTAAAACAAAAATTAAAACCAATTAAAACAATTAATCAATTATAAAAACTATTAAACAAACTAAACAAAAAGAGGTGTAGAAATTGAATCAGGGTGGTGGAATCAATTCAGGCGAGTGGGCTTTAGTGTCTGGCCCAAGACTCTTCTTACTTATGCGGCCAAGGGGATGCGTGAACAGAAACTAGGGAGGTGTGGTTAGAATGAAAACAAATGGGCTTCTGAGCCCGGTCCAAATGCATAATGAAGAAACCTAATTACTAAAGAGAGAGTGAGATTCTCAGTGAAAGCAAACACCGAACACACACACCGCCGCTCCCCTGTTTCTTCATCATCTTCACCCTTACTCTCTACGTCTTTCATGGCTTCGCCACCAACACAACTCACGAGTCTTCGCCGGAAACACGTTCACCCTTCCATCCGCTTCCGTCTCAACAAACACCTTCGCCGTTCTCCATTTCATCTCTCCGTTCAAGACTTCTTCGTCGTGTAAAACCCACCAAGACCACAACCTCGACATCGCCCTTTCCTCCATCAAACCTCACCCTAAGCCTCAGCTCTCATCTTCATCACCTTCGACCTACTCCTTTACCACTTCATCATCAACTTCATCTTCTCCGATCGCTCAAAATCACCGTGACCTCTACTCCGGCTACCATTCTTCTTCTCTGCTCGCGCTCAACATATTCTTTCTCACAACCTTTGTCCGTCTCCGACAGCGGTCCCCTCCTTCGTACTTCTTATTAAATTGCTTCGCCCTATTCAACCACAACAAAGATTTTCGCCCTCTATCTTCCTCTCCGCACACCACAATGTTCACGACTATCTCACCGGGAATGAAACAAACACCGCAAATTAACGTTCTCACCGCAAACACAATATATTAACAGAAACAAGGCCACAAACAAACATCTAATCGGAAGCTTCAAAAATCACATCGCGAATTGAAATTGGATTGAGATCGACGTACCTATCGGAGTCGCTCCGATGGCGCTTCGAAGACGTCAGCGAGAGGAAACCAGAGATAATCAGGTACGAATTCTGCTTACTCTTTTTACTTGCTATGATCTTGCATTGTGGTTGTTACGTTCTTCGACTTCCTTTGCGTTTCGTCTTCGATGCGGAACTCTGTTGCAGTTGTTGTGATGGTTGCACTGAATTGTTGTTTTGAACTGTAAACTCTTCTTCGATCTGAACTTCTTCTTGTTCAATCTTTTCTGACTTCTGTGACTTTGATGGTGGTGATGTTGCATTCAAATTATTGATGCTCAGGGTTTTTGCGTGTGTTGAATGATTTTGCAGATTATTTGAAGATTTCTTGATGGAGGTTTATGATGTTTACGATTCATTTGAAGCTGCAAGGTGGTGATGATGTGATGATGATATGATGATGAGTTGGTTACAGTGTTGATGTTGAATTTTTCTCACGGAAACTTGCTGCAAATGGCATTGGTGATTTATTTGGTAGTGGAGGAATGAAGATGATAGAGCTCTGTGTAGATGAATGGATTATGGTGAGTGGTCGTCTCAAAAATGCAGATCTGATACAACTTTTATACCAGAAATTGGGAGGGTAGGATAGGAATTGCTGGTGAAATTCTGTTATGGTTGATTGTGAAATTGTTCACGCAGTTTGCACGAATTTTGCACCAGCATGTATTTTTTTTTTTTTTGTGATTTGTCTCACGTGGACTTTTTATTGTGCTGTTATTATTCTTTTCCACTGCTGACGTGACCTCCTTTTTGCTGCTAAAATTCTATTGTGTATTTTGGTTTTTTTGTGGAAAGTTCACGTTTGTTGCTGAAGGTGTTATGGTTTCGCTTCAGGCTAGTGTATGTGGCTTTCTTTAGAAATGAATGTAATAATAGCATGGCTGAGAGGAGGCTCGTGAATACCAACTTGGTTTGAAGGTTCCTTTGGTTTCTTTTTGGTGATAGAAACTTTTGATGAAGTGAGCTTTGGATATTGTTGTAAATTGGATATAGAAGTGGATAATTGATATATGGAAAAAATAGGAATGGATAAAAAATGGAAATTGAAAAGAATTAGATAGAACAAATGGATAATGGAATGGTTTAAAAAAAGTGGATACAAAATGAAAGTTGAATTCAATTTGGATATGGAAAGAAATGGTTAATTGGATTGGAATAAAAATGTGGATAATGAATTAAATTTGGATGAATGGTTAATGGAAATTAAAAATAAAATGGAAATGGGTAAAAATAAATGGATAACCTTGGATATGGAAAGGATTGAGAAAATAAAAGTGGATATTAAAATGAAATTGGTGTTTAGGAAAAATGGATTTGAAATTAGAAATGGTTTATGAACCAAAAGAAAAGGTAAGTGGATAAAAATGAAAATGGTTGATGGATTAAAAACAATGAGTTTGGATATGGATTGTGGATAGAAAATGGATAACCAACTGAATTCAAAACCAATCACCAACTTTCCACAAGCCTCTGACAAAATAGTCACAGCTATCACTGAACAATCTGGCCACTCACATGATCCACTGAAGAATCTCAACCAATAACTATCCACCAGCTCAACTGTAACCAAAAACTCCAATTCTCTTTGAGACGTACACCCTGACTCACACAAATGAAACCCTGGCCCGATGCTTTTGATGCCTCCTCTGAATAAGAAAACCTCTGCACTTGACGCACCTCTGAATAGGAAAATACTGATAAGAAAACCCTTCGATCCCATGTCTTAAAAGACCAATGCAAATGAAAAATGCAGTTATGGCCTAGAGATGCAAAATGAGAAAGAAACATAAGCCAGAAAAAGGTAAGGCAAATTTTGGGGTGCTACAGTAGGGGCTAAAAATTAGTAGAGATTTTGAAAAAGGTGAAGTTGACCTACGAATTGGCAATGGAGCAAGGTTGTTGCTTTAGCCGTAGGAACTTATGTATTGACTTTACCTTGTGGTTTAATAATTCATTTAGTGAACTGTTATTATGTACCTGCAATTAGCAGGAATATAATTTCCGTTTCTTGTTTGGACAAGTTTAGTTTTTCATTCATAATAAAGAACAATTGTTGCTCCATTTATTTGAATGATATATTCTATGCTACTACTTAAATGACCAATGGACTATATGTACTTGATCTTGAAATGCCTATTTATAACATTAATACTAAAAGGATGAAACCTAATTAGTTAAATCCAACTTACCTTTGGCCTTATCGATTAGGCCACATAAATGAGAAACACATTTCCAAACTCCATAAAGATTAACTCTTGGACTTTTTTGATTATGAATCATATGAGACATGAAGATCTTGTTTAATTGGAAAGATGACAAAGTCCTCATTCACAGGAAAATGTGAAAGGGCTAATAATCTTTTGGCCCTCATACATACTGATGTATGTGGACCACTGAACATACCAGCCAGAGGAGGTTTTTAATACTTCATCATATTTACTGATAATTTTAGTAGATATGGTTATGTGTATTTAATGAAACACAAATCTGAGTCCTTTGAAAAGTTCAAGGAATTCAAGAATGAAGTACAAAGCCAAGTAGGTAAGAATGTTAAAACTCTTCGATCAGATCGTGGCGGTGAATATTTAAGCCTAGAGCTTGATGACCATCTAAAAGAGTGTGTGATTCTATCCCAACTCACTCCTTCTGGAACACCACAATGGAATAATGTATCTGAGAGAAGAAATCGAACCTTGTTATACATGGTCCGTTCCATGATGATGCACGCTAATCTTCCAAACTCCTTTTGGAAACATGCACTTCTGACAGCAGCTTACACACTTAACCGTGTTTCATCTAAAAAGTTTGAGAAGACACCATATAAGACATGGAATGGTAAGAAACCACATATGTCTTACATGAAGATTTGGGGTTGTGAAGTTTATATGAAACGACAAATTTTAACTAAGCTTGAACCCAAATCTGACAAATGCTTATTTGTCTCCTAAAGAAACAAGAGGGTATTACTTCTACAATCCTTCTGAGGGCAAAGTGTTATTCGCTCGAACTAGAGTTTTCTTGGAAAAGGAATTTATTTCCAAAGGAATCAGTGGGAGGAAAGTAGAGCTTAAAGAAATTCAAGAATCACACAACATTGATACACATATGGAGAAATTAGAGCAGGAATCATAAGTAGTTGTGGAAGAGCAACCTACTTAAGAACATAGGTCGAGCAGGATACATCACCAACCACGGAGATATGGATATCTCGTAACTGATCAAGGTGATGTATTACTCGTGGATCAAGATGAGCTTATAACCTACCAAGAGGCCATAACTGGTCCTGAGTCTAAGAAGTGGTTAGAAGCCATGAAATCTGAAATGGATTCAATGTACACAAACTAGGTTTGGACCTTGGTAGAGCCTCCTGTAGGAGTTTATCCTATAGGATGCAAGTGGGTCTTCAAAAAGAAGACTGATGTGGATGGTAAGGTACATGCCTATATGGAAAGACTGGTTGCTAAAGGCTATAAACAAATTCATGGGGTAGACTATGATGAAACCTTTTCACCAGTTGCAATGCTTAAATCTGTTTGGATTTTACTTGTTATCGCTGCATATCATGATTATGAAATATGGCATGTGGATGTCAAGACTATTTTCCTTAATGAAAATCTTCTTGAGGATGTGTACATGACACAACTTGAAGGATTTGACATACTAGAAGAAGCCCAAAAGATATACAAGTTACAACGATTAATCTATGGGTTGAAGCAAGCTTCTAGAAGCTGGAATCTTTGTTTTGATGAAACTGTAAAATAATATGGATTCATAAAGAATGAAGATGAGCCTTGTGTCTACAAGAAGGTTAATAGGAGCATGATCGTCTTCCTGGTATTATATGTAGATGACATATTAATCATTGGAAACAATGTCCCTACCTTGCAACAAGTAAAAACTTAGTTAGGGAAATGCTTTTCTACGAAGGACCTTGGTGAAGAAGCCTATATACTAGGAATCGGGATCTATAGAGATAGGTCACAAAAACTGCTTGGCCTAAGTCAGAGTACATATATAGACAAAGTGCTGAGACGCTTTAATATGCATGATTCCAAGAAAGGATTCATACCTATGCAATATGACATGTGTCTATAAAAAACACAATCCCCTTCAACTAAGGAAGAAAGGGATCGCGTGAATAAGATTCCATATGCATCTGCAATAGGATCTATCATGTATGCCATGTTATGTACTCGACCAGATGTCTCGTATGCTTTAAGTGCAACGAATAGGTACCAATTTGATCCCGATGATGCTCATTGGGTAGCTGTCAAGAATATCCTTAAGTACTTGAGAAGGACTAAGGACTCATTCTTGGTATATGGAGGTCATGAAGAGCTTGTTGTAATCGAATACACTGATGCTAGTTTCCTGACAGATAAGGATGACTTCAGATTGCAATATGGTTATGTGTTCTACTTAAATGGTGGCGTTGTGAGCTGGAAAAGTTCAAAGCAAGAAACATCTGTTGATTCTACAACTGAGGCCGAGTACATTGCTGCCTTAAATGCAGTAAAGGAAGTTGTTATGATCAAGAACTTCATTAGTGAACTTGGCATAGTCCCTAGCAATGTGGATCCCATTGATCTCCATTGTGATAATAATGGTGCTATCGCACAAGCTAAAGAGTCTAGATCCCACCAATGATCCAAACACATACTTAGGCGTTATCACCTCATTCGAGAGATAATAGATGAGGGACATGTGAAGATATGCAAAGTACCTAAACTTGACAATGTTGCTGGCCCACTAACAAAGTCTCTTGTGCAGCAGAAGCATGATGGTCATACTAGATCTATGGGTATTATGGGTATGCCTGATTGGCTCTAGTGCTAGTGAGAGATTGTTGGTGTAAGCCCTAGAGGATAACACATTTGGTACTTGTATCGAATGATTTATTATTAATAAATAGCATTTCTATATTATGTTTGTTTTTCCAGAATAATAAAGTCCTTAGAGTAACTAGTCAGTTTAATGAAATATTAAGTGTGACTTAATCATGAGATCCCATTAAACATAAGGACATTATTCTTAAAGTATTCGTAGTCGAGCTTTACTGTGAAGTGGGATAACCTTAACGCATTAAGACTATTATGTAGATAGACTGATGATCACATCTCATGGATCATGGATAAGGAGTTATCAAGTCTTAACATAGGTATGAATATTAGGAGTAATATTTATACTGGATTGACCCGCTATGAGAGTACTACATAGTATGTCATGCAAAGTGTCATAAGTTACTCTCATGCTGATAGTGGTGTATACCACCATTTGACCTGAAACCACTATGGACCCTAGATGTACAATCAAGTACTTTATTGTCGATCTAACATTATTTATAAATGGATAACTATAAAGACAGTTGAGAGGTACTCCACGAAGCATGTTGAGGGACATGAGTGACCTAGATGGAATTTGCCCATCTTACATAATAGGATAAATGTCTAAGGGCAAAATATTGAATTGCACATGGATGACACGGTATATGCCTTGTGTTCAATATAGACATAAGGGCAAAAGGATAATTACACATACAAGTATTATCACAAAAGATTTTGTCAGATCAATGACATTTTTGTGACTTGGGTATCACTGATGTGTTGCTAGATACCGCTCACTATTTATTATGTTAAATGTGTGATTTAATATAATTGCCAACGTCAGGAAAACCTACAAAGCCACACACATAAGGACAGATTGATAAAAGGTAGAGTAAATAAGGAACACCGTAAGGTACAGTGCACTTAAGTAGAATACAGAATGTGGTAAGTTACCATGCGCTTAGGTGATATATGGTACACCATAAGATATGGTGCGCATACACTTAAGTGGGGTTTTTTAGCTTGAAACTCACACAAGTGGTTCTATAAATAGAACCCTTATGCAAAAGCATGCACACTTGTGGAAAATTTAGACTGTGAAACCCTAGATGTATTTTCTTTCTTTCTCTCTCTCTCTCTCTCTCTCTCTCTCTCTCTCTCTCTCTCTCTCTCTCTGTGTGCGTGCCTTTAATCGTAGCAGCTAGCACTGAGACTGAAGGAATCTGTTCGTGTGGACTGAGTAGAGGCGTTATTCATCGTTCAACGCTCGTGATCAATCCTTCGATTCAGAATCAAAGGTTTCATAGCCACAACGGGTAACCGTTTCCATCACTTATCATGACCATTCGTAAGGATCACTAAAGAGAAAATTTTAATTTTTGTTGCGTTTTGGATCACAATTTCCCTTCATAGGTGTGTGATGTGTCGAATGGGGTAATGGTTGATTTGCATCCAAGGGTTAAGAGAGAAACAATTGAATGATTGTTTGTCTGGGGAACCACTTTACTGATCAATGGGGGTTATGATTATTTAATGTGTGTTATGGGTGAGGGGAAGCATCATGTTCTTTTTTTGGGTAGACTGGTGCGCGTGAAACAATATACTTGACACGATATATGGGAACGGGCGTGTGGCATTCAAAAGCTTATGGGTAATGGATTGAAATCACATTGTTTAATTAAGTCATGTGGCTGGTTGATAGGTGCTAAGGTAGATTATGTGTTGGTTGATGAATGATGATGTAATGGGATGTGTGATGAAAATCATTGGATGGAAGTTGTAAACGCATGAAAATCATTTATTTCTTTCTCTCAAATAAACAATTAAAAATGTTATTTTTAAATACTTAATAAAATATATTCTATAAGAGTTATGCGGTGCCCATTCATTTACGGGTATATCCAACTCAATCTATAACAACTTGTATATTTTTGGTTCGGGTATCGGGTTTGAGTTTTGCAACCTGCGGACCCGTTGACCCAACCCATTGATGTGACTTTAGAAATTTCTTATTATCTTTATTATTATTTAAAATAAAAATATAAAATTAATATCTCACTAATAACCATACTTTTTTCAAAAAAGTTTTATTCTCCACCAATAATACTACTAGACTAATGAGTTTACGTAGTGCTAAGATTAAATGTTTTTTTTTTAATATTTTCTCTTGTATCAATTCCAACTTATAGATTTTATGAAAATAACATGTCTTGTTTAATTTTATACTATTATCAAGTGTTATGACATGTTGATGAATTTTATTAGATATTAAATGATGTGTTTCATCGAATTTAAGTGTTATAAATGAGTATGAATGTATTGAGTTGTGTTTCATTTTTTAACGGACAAAAAGAATCATAATTTTTTTATTTGAGACACAACCCGCAAACCTAACCCATAAATGAACGGGTCGGTTCGGGTCGGTTTTGACAATGAAATTGCAGATTGGACGAAGAACCTAACCCATTGAAGTTAGAACGGGTTAGATAGCGAGCTGGCCAAACCCGATCCAATCCAACTCGTGTACACCCCTAGTGAAAATTATATGAAACGGGAAAAATGAAACTAGTGATCCAATTATGAATTATGTAGTGAGTCAATAAAACTTTAATAAATTTTACTTCTTCATATACTGGAAATTATATGAAACAGGAAAAGTGAAACCACTGATCGAAATATGTAGTGAGTCAATAAAATTTGTTTTCTCATATCGTGTAAATTATATAAAACGGGGAAAATGAAACTACTGATCCAATTTTGAATTATGTAGTGAGTCAATAAAATTTTAATAAATTTTGCTTGCAAATATTATGGAAATTATATGAAACGGGAAAAATGAAACTATTGATCTAAATATGTAGTGAGTCAATAAAATTTTAATAATTTTTGTTTTCTCATATCGTGGATATTATATGAAATGGGAAAAATGAAACTACATATCTAAATATGTAGTGAGTCAATAAAATTTGTTTTCACATATCATAGAAATTATATGAAACGCAAAAAATGAAACAACGGATCCAATCATGTAATGAGTCAAAAAACTAATAGATTTTGTTTAATCATATCGTGGAAATTATATGAAATGGGAAAAATAAAACTATTGATCCAAAAATTGAATAATGGAAATTTATCAACCATTTTTTTAAATATGTGAAAAAGATTAAAGGAGATTATTAAAAAAATATTGAGTATATATTTTAAAATTGTGTTCTCTCTTATAACATAATTATCTTATTTGTAAAAAACTAAAACGACTCGTTTATCTAATACAAGTTTCAATAATTTTTACTTTTAATCATATTATTTATAATATTGTTGTTTACATTTCATTTTCTACATATATTATTATTATTTCAACTTAAATTTACTATTATTCTTAAGTTTTTTCTTTTTTTAACTTCTTATTTTTATTACAGTCTGCAAATAAATATGCGTCAAAAACCATATCTCATCCTAAAAAATAATTCGTGCATACACACAGATTTGTTAATAGTTGTCTTTGAACAAGGTTTGAATAAAAAACTTTGTGTGATTGATCGTCCCAAAATAAGTTATTGGTTGTGGATTAAGAGCATGGACAAAAAATTTAATCATTTTTTTAAAGATTGAATACCACAATATTTTATTATTATTTAAAAAGCTTTTTAAAAGTTTTGAAATCACAATTCAATACATCTCTTTAATCTTTTTATAAAATTTTATTAACAAGATCTCTTTTAAATTTTCAATTATATTAATTATTATTTAGTTGATATATATTTAATTATGTACATATTTATCTATAATCTAAAATAAATAATATCAAAAAATAATAATATATTTTTCTCTTAAAATATAAATTTATAAAATTTATATCAATTTTAAAAAAAAATTAACAATGTAACTAAAGTTTTCAATTACCTCAATTGTCTTTAGATGTTTAAAAAAATTGACTTTTATTTTAATCACCTATATAATAATACAAATGAATTATTTCAGTGCGAAACAGAAAACAAGAATATGTGTGTGTGTGTGTGCTTGTGCGTGTGTGTGCGTGTGTGTGTGCGTGTGTGTGTGCGCACGTGTGCATGTGTGTGTGTGTGTGTGTGTGTGTGTGTGTGTGTGTGTGTGTGTGCGTGTGCATGCGTGTGTGTGTGTGTGACTATCGTAGAAAGGTCATTCAGCATGGTGGTAGGTCTCTTTGGTGATTGATAAATGCAAATTGTAACTATTTTTGTATATAAGTTTTGTTGCACTTATCGATACTTTTTGTTAATATCGTACGAATAAACCCCGCTTTGTTTGTAAATACGTTTACTTTACATTATAACGTATATATTGTGTATCGTGTAAATATCATTGAGTTTAATTGATTTTCTCTCATTTTTGTAGGTATTCAAGCAAAGATATATTGTCATATTCATAAAGAGCATTGAATAAGCTTTCCAACGCTTCCGACCGTGCGTCAATCTGAGTTACGGTTCAGAAGTTGTGGTCAAAACAAGTCTGGTGTGAAAAAAGGGACCAAAGTTCGCTTTGCGAACTTCCCAGTGAATGCTCCTAGAATTATGGCAGTAGAAAAAGGGACCAAAGTTAGCATTGCGAACTTTCCAGCGAATAAAAGTTTGCATTGCGAACTTTTGCAGAATTGCAGAGGCGGTTTAGCTGTTCTAAGGCACTCAAGTGCCAAATTTTGATGTTCGCTCAGCGAATAAAAGTTCGCACTACGAACTTGACTGATTTTTTGAAATGTTATTTAAGTCATTTCATTCATTTTTTAGGTTATGTTTTGGGGTATTTTTTCCCAATTCATCAAACCTTTATTTTTGATAGTTTAGAGCTTAGAAAAACATCAATGGAGGTTGCAACTCGACGATTATGGGTGGATGATTCTTGGATCGTGATTGACACCGCGAGAGATTTTGATTCCTCTTCTTTCTTCCCTTTGTAGTTTCCATTTGTTGTGAGTTTGTATGTAAGTTTACCTTGATTATATGTATATTTATTGCTCATGGCTTTGTATACGAGCTATTTTACAAATATGTATCGGTGTTATCTTTGTGGCTTAATACCCTTTTTAGTCCCTTATCTATACCCTTGAGTCCATTTTGGTCCTCTTTCTTTTAAAAGTTCCAATTTGGTCCCTCACGTTATCAAATAGAATCAAACAAGTCATTTCCGTTAAATATTGATAAACGGCGTTAGAAACAAGGGACGTGGCAAGCTGAGGTGGCATAATTATTTTTTTATTATTACATTTAATAATTAAGTATTTTATTGATAATTGATTTTCACAAACTTTAATATAAAATATTTGAGCCTAAAGCCCATATTGCTTTGTAATAGCGGCCCATTAGTCAAGCTTTATTGGTAAAGTGTGAATAAGTTGTTTATAAACACTAATGTTTATTAGTGCAATTTCGATGTGGGACTCAAACAAAGCAAATATTAAAGTACCTGAAAGTCATGTGGTAGCAACCTTCACCAAGTTCAATCATATGGTTGCACTTCACGCACTGCCGCCAAAGACTTGTTGATGCTAGAAACTTCAACTTCACATCTTCTGAAGCTTCAACTTCAACCATATTGGAATGGGGGCAGTGCGAAGAAATCATCTTTTGGAGCATCAAATTAATCACATCTGCTAATTTTGTCTTTGAAAACACTTAAGAGAGATTTGTATTGTTATAATTTGATTACTTATCATCTCTCCCACAGATTAGAACTTTCTTCACGATTTATTGCTGATTTCTGGTTGCAAGTCACAAAATAAAGGTTCATCGCCAAAACCTCATATCAGTGGAAACCTGACAGACGATTGGTATGCTCTGAGTATTAAGATTACTTTAAATAATTGCTACTTTAGTGAGAAAGTTTAAAGGCCAAATATTTGGAACTTGTTGGTATCTAGATATCTCTTATCAAGGTAGCATAAATAAAATGCATTGCAATGAGTTATTCATGACCCTTATCCTCTCTTTTATAATTCTAATGTGCAGCGTGCTTCATTATGTTCCTGCTTAACACTTCATTTAAAGCATAAAAGCTTCCTGTCTAATAAGTACTTAAATCATTCCTTCTTAGCACTTCATTATGTTGATATAGTACTTAAATCAGTTGGAGATTTCATGTCTAATAATTAATTAAAATACACTGCAATATACTATGTGGGCTAACTAAACGGGGAAAGTATGTCTAACTGCATTTGTAATGAAGGACTTCCCTTGACAAAAATTATGATTCTTTGCCCCCTGAAATTAGTGGCAACAAGTAAACTTTAATCCCTTGAAGAAATTGTGTTTCTACTGTTAAGCTTGTTGATTTTTGTTTTCTATTTTATTTAATAGGTGGTTTGGAATACAACTAAATCCTCAGTTCATGGGTATTGAGGTTGAAGTTTAAGAAACCACATGTCTGCTCAGCCCGTGAAACACTCTTCAACAATGGAAAGTCTTCTTAAGAAACCACACTGTTATACATGTCAGTAAAGCCAACTTCAACAAGTATGCTTGGTTTGTAAATTGCAAAAGAAAGAAGTTTGTGAAGTCCCACATTGAATAATCAATAACAAATCTGAGTGTTTATATAGTTTGTTCACACAATTAAAATATAACTTGACTATTGGGCCTATTGTTAAGAACATGGGCTTCAAGCCCAAATATTTTATATTAAAGTTTATAAAATTTAATTTAAATAGATTTTCTAAAAAGAAGTATATAAACCATGCCACATCCCCATTCAGTAACATACACATCAGCACATCCAATCCACGTCATCAACATTTTAAGTGAAATTTTAACTTTTCTAACGGCAAGGACAAACGTGGACCTATTTAATAACGTATGCGACCAATTTGGAACTTTTAAAAGAAAGACGATCAAATTGGACCCACCCCTATAGTTATAGGACCAAAAAGGGTATTAAGCCTATCTTTGTTTTACTCACTTTATGTTTGGATTTGAGTTGCGGTAGACATATCCTCTTCGAATCTGGATCTAGGATGAACATCTGTTAGGTTCTGAACTCTAGATATAGATTTAGATCTAACATTCACCGTAGGTATCGATTCTTAATGCTCCCTGTGGTTGAGTTGCGTGAGACATCATCGATGAGGCGATGCGGTTGTTCTCTCAACTTTGCATTAGACATAACATTTGTTGTGAGCGATACGTGGGGGGTATTGATGAGTGATTTAGGGTGCGTACAACTGGGTAGTAAGTTTAAGTATTTGATAGGGTAGATGAAATGTAAACCCGAGAGTTCTCTACTCTCCAATGAATGAATTATTTTTCTATTCATAAGTTTATTTCCCACTTTTACTTTAACCAATCTAATCCAAACTCATAAACGCGAGATTATCGAACGGCAGTTCAATATCACCGATCTCTGTGGACACGATAAATTCCTGGAAAAATACTTCCAAATCTTTTTGTTGCTTTACGCTTTACTGCACCAACAAAATGGCACCGTTGCCGGGGATTAGTGTTTTTATTGTGCCTTGCATTGCGATAGTTTCGATGTTTTGGAGATTTGTACATAATTGTTTATATTGTATATATGCTTGTATAGATACTTGTTTTGCTTTTATTTTCAATTACGTTTGTTCAAGTGTTGTATACATTTTGTTCCCGTAACGTTTGTTCAAGTGTTTGGTTAGGACACTTGCTTTTGGTTTGCGCGGTGAGGCATCACCATGGCATGAATGAAGTAAGTTAGTAGCTAAGCACAATAAAGGCGTCGAGCTTACGACATAAAACAAACATGTTTTATCGTTTTTTGGTTTCGTTATTACTTTTTCATTATAGCTTAGGTAGTGTGGTGAACTTTCATTAAACAAGTTGTACTCGGATTTTTCTTAAAATTCTCAAATCTTCACTTTACAACTTGTTTAATGCATTTTCACCCGGTCTTTTAGTTTGTTTATATTAATAGTTTTTGTGTTTGTCTAAGAGCTTGTTCTGAGTAGCTTGAGGAAATTTGTGGTGATGTTCCAAGTTTGATTGTTTCAACTTGCAGATGTATGGTAATGATATTGTTAAGTTTTGTACACGTCCAAGGTACGTGTTTATCGCTTTCTAGACTTTAGCATATTCATGATACTTGTCGCTCCCGGGATTTTCATCCTAGTACAAACGCGAAAGTGGCACCGAAACAGAGTCGCCAGCAATGTGTATTTATCCCATGAGAGGGAAAGGAAACACTGCATAAACCTGAAGAAAAGGAAAAGCATGGTCTCGCGACCAAGAGAACTGGGTTCGGGAGTCGGTTACGCGAGAGGAAGGTATTAGCACCCCCTCGCGTCCATCGTACCCGATGGGATCCACGCTTGCTTGTCTCGATCAAAGGGTGATAGAAAAAAGGATACTGGAAAAGGAACTGAAAGAAAGAAGGGAGAAAGAGAAACAAATGTAGGGAAAATAAAAGAAGTGCTCGCATGGGCCCTACCCCACTGCCTACGTATCTCATCGGGAGCATGAGAATCAGAGCGACGTAGTTCCCCTCACTAGGGATGAATTGTTTGTGTTTTTTAAGGAACGGCTGACGTTCTAGCTCAGGTGTTGCAGGCTCGCTGGTCCGAGTGCGTTACCATCTTGCAAGAGAACGAATAGGAGCACGTTCATACGTTGAGAGTGAATGAGGTGAGAAAAGAATTCCCGAAGGAAAGACGTTATTGTTTGTTTTTGTCTTTTAAGAGTCTTTTCATTTGTTTGCATATGACAGTGTATCTGAATCTTAGTCATTGGAATGTGTACCTTCTCACATTCCAAGATGGAATGGGTAAGAAAGCACACTAAGGGTGAAGAAGACCCTCACACTTAGTTCCAATTATCAAGGTTCAAACACACTAGCATACTTGTGTTTATTAAGTGTTTTGTTGATTATGAAGTGAAGAAGTGTTTTTTATTATTTGCACCTTCAACAAGTATTGCATTTAAGTCCCTCATACAAGATCAAATGTTTAACACATTGACCCAAGATGGGCTATATGCTACACATTCTAAGATTACAAGAGAAGACCCCTTATAATCTTTTCTTTATATGAAAGGCCTAAATGCAATAAATGCCTACCTTTATTATATGTTTTGAATTTTCTTTGAGATGAGAAGATGAAAGACTCAAGAGAAGGTAAAGGTAAAATCTATATGGACTAAGACTCACTCCTAATTGATTAGTTAAGGGAGTGATCCTAAAGTTTGTGAGGTTTCAACCTAAAGTCTAAAGAAAGAATGAATTAAACAATTCACTTCTAAAGTAGAAGATGAATTGTAATTCACAAAGGGAAAGTGATGAGTTATTAAAAGAAAGCACATAAGTGCTTAACAAAACACAAAATGGAATTGTAAAAGAGAAAGGATAGAAGTTGAATGTGGATTCCTTATCCACACTCAATTGAAACTTACCAAAGCCCCTACATGGTTAGTAAACATGTATAAGAAGTATAAGAAGTAAAAGAACATGTAATGCATCATAAAACTCAAAAGAATTAAATGAGAAAACAAATCCTAGAACCACAACCAGAATGGGCATCATATGGACAACAAATGAATATCATCATACAAGTGCAAGTGAATAGGCAACAAACATCATCCATTAGCATTTAAACATGTTACAAGAAGAAAGGGTAGATGAAAGATGGAAAGAAATGAAGAGGACATGCATAAATGGAACATGTAAATCAACAACCAGAATTGAAAATAAATGAAAAATGGTTTATAAACATCTCAAAAGTATTTATGAATCAACCATCAAGACTTTCAAGAAGTAATAGAAGAAGAAGTGAGATGAAAACTCAAAAAGAAGGTGCAAACAATACATGTTAATGATGCACAAAGTTCAAATTGAAATGAACATGTAAAGATGACCTATAATGTGTATCAAAGACCTATAATATCATATGAATGGCTCACACAACTATGCAAATGCTCATACAAATATGCACAAAAAAACTCATGCAAACATGCACTAAAGATTACAATGATATAACATGTTATAATGCTTTAAATGAAATGCATCAAACAAAAATCACATGGCCTCATGAAAATTATGAAAACATGGTATTGGAGTTCACTAATCAGAGATGAATCACATACCAAAATAGCATATCAAAATTCAAAGCAAAATGACTTCAAACAAAGCAATTAGGTCAAGTTGAAATGTCATGCAAAGTGGTACAAATATAGGCCTCAAGACATGTCATAAAGTGACCTAAAAAATCAAACAAAAATCATCTAACATGCTTCAATGTATTAGTGAATCAATGCAAAAAGAACCATGCCAAAACAGTTTATAATGAGCAAGAACAAAATTAAACAAATTCAAGTATCATGCTTAGGATGCATCTAAATGGAAATTCAAAGAAAATTATGGAACAGGGGTAAAAAGGTCATAAAATCAGAAAATAAAATCATGAAAAATTTCCTAAATGTTTTAAGAATACACATGAATTTTTGTAGAATTTTCCAATATGTTTTGGTATTTTTAAAAATTGAAAAGAAAACGTGTATACAAATGGAAAATAAAATGAAATGGAACTAAAGAAAGGGGGTGCATGCATAGCAAATTAACAGTTTAATTCATTTGGGCCTTAAAAACAGGGAGGTGCGAATAGCATTCTGGCTAAGTCCAATTACGCGCATAACATATTAACAACAATGCACCTTCAGTCAACATCAGTCAACACAATCCAAGCCATTGATTTAAGTCATAGTCAAGCGAAAGTCAAAGTAGACCAAATCAACGCGCACATGTGAATGACCACACAACATACAATGCACCACACCACAAAATGCTTAAGTGAAATCAGAAAAACGCACATGACATGCACATGCGTTTTAATGTGCTGGCAAGCTTTTGGACCACACGATCATGGAAAATGAATGGACAAGATTAAAACGTGCATAAACCCTAGTCAATAACAGTCACCGGCCGGAGGGGACCTCCGGTCACCTTCTCCGGCCAACAGCCACCACCTGCAACCTTCGAACCTCACCAAAATGCACAAAACGTATATCAAAATGATGCTGAGCTCACGTACATCATGAATACGCCCATGAAAGCCACAAAACACATACGCACAGCAAGAACAGAGTCAATCAAATTAAGCCCTAGGTTTGAAACTATGCCTCTAAGAAGCCTATCAACTAGCCAGGACGCACACGACCTCTACTAGGCCACAAACACCACAAAAACAAGCTAGATTCAATAAAACAAAGTTGAAGAAGGGAACCTGAAATGTGATGAACTTTGGATCTACCAGAATACCAGAGATCCTATCTTCTTCTTCTTCCTTGGAGCTTCACAAACTAAGCAAAATAAATGCTGTTTGAGCTTGATATCTTGAGAGCAGAGAGAAAATTGCAAAATGTTGATGAAGCTTCACTTGGAGAATGATGAAGATTCAGTGTGCTCCTGATCCAACAATGCCAAACAATGATAATGCAGATGAAAAGTGGAAGAAGAGTGTTGAAATCGTGTGGAATCAGAGAGAGATAATGGAGAGAATGTGAGAGCGTTTGAGAGAAAGAGTGAGAATGAAGTGTTTTCTTCAAATTGTGGAGAGTGTTGGAACTTATATGTTGAGTTTAATCTGCTAACTCATGGTTAAATGAGTGGGTTAGAGTGAGTTGAGTGGGTTAAGCTGAGTCCATCCTAACTAACTGAGTCAAGTTAGTTAGGGGACGATTTATCAATGGCTGTGCTATGGTGAGGTGGAGGTTTAGAGTGTTATGGTAAGGAGCAAGTGGAAGGAATGGTGAGGATGAGCTGTTCTGGTGTAGCAGCAAGAGAAACTTGCTTCGCAAGTTTTGTTCTTCCTCTTTAGTGTATAATGATCATGAGCAGCACGTGCAGGTAAGAATTTGTTGGTTCAAATGAGGAAAAGTGGCAACAACACTTGCTTTTTTCTGATTTTATGACAGTTGGAACCAATGAAAACAAGCAAATTTGAGAAGGAAATTCTCCATGTATTGTGAATAATTTGATGAGGCTTTGTGATCATTAGAAAGAGGGATCATAGTAGAACATGTTTGGTATGAAAAATGACTTGAAAGGAGGCTTGCAATAAGTTGTAAAATGACTTATAACATCCACATTGGGAAATGGTATAAGGGTGTGGCATGTGGTCGGTCGACCTGGCACCTTGGCACCTGGGTTTTCAGCACAATCACCATGACTTGAGGCCACTATTTCTTCATCATAACTTGATCAGACGAAATTTTGCCCAACATGAACATTGGAGAGGGCACTACAAGGAACATTTTTTATGTTGAAAAGTTTTTCATTTGAGGCCTTTAACCATGAGTAATTGATCCCTACATTTTTCCCACCAACTGTTTGAGAAAATGACTGCGCGCAGACCTGGCCAAACTTGGTCATGACATGGTTTTTGGCCTACTTTCCTCCAACTTTGATCAATCATATCTCACTCAATTTTTATCCAATGGAGATGTTCCACACATGGATTTGAAGCTTAAAACAAGATCTTTCATTGAGGCAGAGTGGATTTTTCATTTGGTGCTTCAATTTTGAATGGCCTTGGTTCCAATTCTGATGCAAAATGGCCAAAACTTGCTATTTTTAGTAACCCTACTTCATCCAAAAATGGCAACTTTCCAAATCTTGATTTTTTCATGATTCCTTTGGAGTTTCTTGATCAAATTTTGTACATTGGTCACATATAACATGAATTTCATGAATTTGGCTTTAAAAAGTCAAGAGTTGACTTTTTCCTCTGATTATTTGACTTTGCCCCAATTTCTCTGATTCTTGATCTTTCTTCCAATTGAACCACTTCTAAAACCAATTGAGATGCAATCTTCCACACACATACACTTAAGGACATATGGAATACCATGACATCAAGTTTTGTTCAAAAAATCAAAGATTCCCTGATTTAATGGGAAACCCTAGTTTTGACCCTCTCTGGTTAGGAGGAAATTGCACATCTTCCAAATCCAAATTCCTCAGAATATGTTGTGTATCCTCTTAAAGGATGATGAGAAATGCCACTTTAGGATGATTTTGGATCAATGAGCTATCTCTTTTGAGGGTTTTCCTTCAATTTTTGAACCTCTTGCATAGTGAAAGATGTAGTGCTTCAATCTCCCATTGTATCTCTCATCCTTGAGGTTGTGGATGATCAATTGAGATGGTATGAGACATGAAAGACCTCTTGGCTTGCCTTGAGGCAACTTGACTGACCTTTTTGTGCTTTGAATGATCCCTTGATTGTCCACCTTCCACCTGATCACATGCCCTGATGGTAAGAAGGATGCCATGCTTCATTTTTCTATGTTAAATGCAATGCAATGCTAATGAGATGGATATGATATGATAAATGATAATGCCATGCTATGATGCCAAAAGGGAAGAGCAAATTTTGGGGTATTACAGCTGCCCCTATTCAAGCGCTGTAGACCTGAATGCCTGAAAGCAATTGCTTTCGGACTTTCAAGGTATATAGTGATTGAATACCAAATATAACCAAAAATTTGCTCTGGATGATGAAGAAGAAAAGGGATATAAACCCAACAAGACTGCTGGATTGAATCTTCGACGAAACGTCGGAGAGATCTGTCCTTTGAACGATGCCAGACGACTACTGGCTTGCCACACTACTGGTGGACTTTAATAATGTCTTTTATGCAATTCCAGACGACTACTGGCCTGCCACACTACTGGTGGACTTTAATAATGTCTTTTATGCAACTCCAGACGACTACTGGCCTGCCACACTACTGGTGGACTTTAATAATGTCTTTTATGCAATTCCAGACGACTACTGGCCTGCCACACTACTGGTGGACTTTAATAATGTCTTTTATGCAATTCCAGACGACTACTGGCCTGCCACACTACTGGTGGACTTTAATAATGTCTTTTATGCAATTCCAGACGACTACTGGCCTGCCACACTACTGGTGGACTTTAATAATGTCTTTTATGCAATTCCAGACGACTACTGGCCTGCCACACTACTGGTGGACTTTAATAATGTCTTTTATGCAACTCCAGACGACTACTGGCCTGCCACGCTACTGGTGGACTTTGAAATATGCCACCCTTAGATGGACTTTTGCCAATCCACTGTTGGACTTTTGCCACCCGAAGACGGACTTTTGCCAATCCGCTGTTGGACTTTTGCCACCCGAAGACGGACTTTTGCCAATCCACTGTTGGACTTTTGCCACCCGAAGACGGACTTTTGCCAATCCACTGTTGGACTTTTGCCACCCGAAGACGGACTTTTGCCAATCCACTGTTGGACTTTTGCCACCCGAAGACGGACTTTTGCCAATCCACTGTTGGACTTTTGCCACCCGGAGATGGACCTTTTGCCAATCCACTGTTGGACTTTTAGAATTTTAAAATCGAATTACTCTCTGCCTCTGCGCCAGACATCTCTGCCGACTCTGCTGAGGAACCACAATCAATGATTTAATCTCGGAGACTCCTAAAAGGATAATATCTCTGCTGGCGAATGGATGAACAATCCGTCTGCTTCGAATTGTCAAGCTTGCCAAAAATAAATTGGTCTTTAAGATATGAGGAAATGACGACTCTGGCAGGAATTATTCCATCTGTTTGGGGCTGGATTCTGGTCACAGCAACTCCGCTGGGGATGAGAATTTTTAAATGACGTCCTGCTGGGGAAATGAGCCATTAAAACTCTGCTTGGGGATTTATTCAACCCAAGATCCTTTATAGGGATTATCAACCTTCTGACCCGGCTAGGGAAAGGCTGTACCATCCTTGTTGAGGAATAGATTCTGTCGATCTGATAAACCTCTGCGGAGAGAACAACAACTCAGCTGGAAGTTGCTGATACGATTCGATGCTGACCTCTGTGGGGATACCATGACCAGAGATACGATCTTGCTGGGTATCAGGGCTACTCTGCCAGGGATATGCAAATCCTGGTTAGAACATTCCCCTGCAACTTACTAGGAAAGAGTCCTTTGGGGAAACTCAAAGCAAATCCACAGTAGTCTGCCGCAGAATATGACTGTCAAGCTTAGGATGAGTACCACAATACCCCATGTTAGGCGAGCTTTCCCTTTGGACAATTCCGTTGGGGATGACGAGTTTATAACAAACTCTGCTGGAGAAAACTGCTTTAAAGCGTCTCATGTTGGGGAATGCCTTTCGAGAGGATTTTACAGAAGACCAACTGTCCTCAAACTCTACTGGGGGTGACCAACACTTCATGCTGGGGAAACAATCATGCCCCATGCTTGGACAACACAACAATTCGTCCCCGCAGAGGATGTCATAAGAGGATTTTACAGAAGATCTAGCCTCTTCGAACTCTTGTGACTTCGCTGGGGATAATGACCATCAGTTTCGGTGTCGACGAGACCACTCTTTTGGGGAACCTGTGACCGTTATCGACATAGAAAAGCTTGTAGCTGTTGGAAATACTGTATGAGAGAATCGACTTAATAAGATGCAACGGTACCCAGTTGAACTTAATTCACTGATATCGACCCGTTATGAACAATCGTCGACCGAACGATGAACGCCGATCTCCTTACCCATAATTGCCCCAGTCTTTTGCGTGGGGTGATTTATTGCTGGTCTTGTGCTTAAAATCATCTGCACCTGCTACCTGCAACAAAAGAATATGCCCACATGCCCCGAATATTGCGTGGCTAGAATCCACCATCCGGGAGTATTCAACATTCGAAGTAATTTCAAATATTTTTTCTGCGCATGTTATTGCAAGGCTGCCATGTTTTCAAATGCAATGTTTTATCAACAATTAGGACGTTTTTGCAAACAAAGCAATAAAACAAAAATAGAAAGCTTTTTATTGAAATTCAATTTATTGACTGAGAGCCCAGAATAGGCAATTACATCTGGAAGCAATCCCTGGAAAGAGGTGATCGCTGAAAAATTGAGAAAAGAAACTATCCTAATGGCAATGTGAAAACGGAATTCCACTGAGTTTCCATTCTGTTATGACCAGTATGTCTTCAAAACTCCCCGACCTTGCCTTCTGAGGAATGATCAGACCGATTCCTATTCTTCAGAACGTCAGTTGTTCAAACGGTAACAGGGTACAGATAACTCAAACCGTAGTCATTCGCTTAAATCCCTCTTTTGTGTGGACCGCCCTTTCAGGTTTTCGATCCACCAGGATACCCTTTTTTGCCTAAGTTGCCCTTTCGGGTTTTCAACTTACCGGGTGTACAAAATTTTTCAATTATATCCCTAATTTTTGCCCGAACCTTATTCTGTTTTTGGTTCGCCGGGATGCCCTTTTTTGCCTGGATTTTTTTTATTTTTATTATCCAGCGGGTCTATTCATGCGAAGTATTTTTTGACTACGTCCGAGTTGACAGGGGATGAAAAGTCTTCGCCATCCATGGTTGTAAGCAATAAAGCTCCGCCCGAAAAGACCTTTTTAACCACGAATGGACCTTCATAATTAGGAGTCCATTTGCCCCTGTGATCTGTATTGGGAAGAAGGATCCTTTTGAGTACCACATCTCCGACTTTATAAACCCGAGGACGCACCTTTTGGTCAAATGCCTGCTTCATTCTGCGCTGGTATAGTTGCCCATGACATACAGCCGCCAATCGCTTTTCCTCAATAAGGCTCAACTGATCAAATCTGGCTCGTACCCATTCAGCTTCATCTAGCTTAACATCCATCATGACTCTGAGGGACGGAATCTCTACTTCAACCGGTAGCACTGCCTCCATACCATATACAAGTGAGAATGGGGTTGCCCCAGTGGACGTGCGTACCGACGTTCGATACCCATGCAAAGCAAATGGTAACATCTCATGCCAATCTTTGTACGTGACAACCATCTTCTGCACAATCTTCTTGATATTTTTGTTGGCCGCTTCGACCGCGCCATTCATCTTTGGGCGGTACGGAGAAGAATTGTGGTGTTCGATTTTGAAGTCCCGGCATAACTCAGCCATCATCTTATTGTTCAAATTAGAACCATTATCAGTAATGATTCTTTCGGGAACTCCATATCGGCAAATGATATCCCGTTTTAAGAAACGAGCGACCACTTGTTTTGTAACATTGGCATAGGATGCGGCTTCAACCCATTTGGTGAAGTAATCAATTGCCACCAAGATGAAACGATGACCATTGGAAGCTGTAGGCTCAATCTTCCCGATCATATCAATGCCCCACATGGCAAACGGCCAAGGCGACGACATGATACTCAACGGATTTGGAGGCACATGCACCTTGTCTGCATAGATCTGGCATTTATGGCATTTGCGGGCATATTTGCAACAATCTGACTCCATAGTCAACCAATAATATCCCGACCTTAACAACTTTTTAGCCATTGCCTGCCCTCCGGCATGAGTACCGAAAGAGCCTTCGTGCACTTCAATCATCAACAGGTCTGCTTCATGTCTATCCACACATCTAAGCAGGACCGTGTCAAAATTTCTTTTATACAGCACGCCATCTTTGTTCAAGAAGAAACTACCAGCTAACCTTCTCAACGTCTTCCTGTCTTTGGACGATGCCCCTGACGGGTACTCTTGACTTTTCAAGAAACACTTAATGTCATGAAACCATGGCTTGTCATCAGACGTTGCATCGACCGCAAACACAAATGCTGGTCTGTCAAGGCGGGATACCTCAATCTTAGGTACATGGTTCCATCCTTGCACTTTGATCATGGAAGACAAAGTGGCCAAGGCATCAGCGAACCTATTCTCATCTCGAGGAATATGGTACAGTTTCACTGTTGTGAAAAATGTCAGCAATCTCCTCGTATAATCTCTATACGGCACTAGATTTGCTTGGTGCGTGTACCAACTCCCTTTCACTTGATTGATTACCAAAGCTGAATCACCGAATATATCAAGGGTTTTAATCCGTAGATTAATCGCCTCCTCGATCCCCATTATACAAGCTTCGTACTCTGCTTCATTGTTGGTGCATCCGAAAGTTATTCGGGCAGTGAAAGGCATATGAACACCTTCCGGCGTGATAAAAACTGCTCCAACTCCGCACCCATTCATATTGACAGCCCCATCAAACATCAGACTCCATTTGGATTCAGGGTCTGGCCCCTCCTCCGGAAGTGGTTCCTCACAGTCTTTAGCTTTGAGAAACATGATGTCTTCATCAGGGAAGTCAAATTTCATGGGTTGGTAATCATCAATCGGCTGTTGCGCAAGATAGTCGGACAAGATACTTCCTTTGATGGCCTTTTGTGAAGTGTACTGAATGTCATACTCTGTCAAGACCATTTGCCACCGTGCAACTCTGCCTGTCAATGCTGGTTTCTCAAAAATATACTTGATAGGATCCATTTTTGAAATCAACAAGGTCGTGTGCCTAACCATATATTGCCTCAATCGCTTAGCGGCCCATGCAAGCGCACAGCATGTCTTTTCAAGCATTGAGTATCGGGACTCACAATCATTGAACTTTTTGCTCAGGTAGTAAATAGCATGCTCCTTCCTACCTGTCTCGTCATGTTGACCGAGAACACAACCCATGGAACCTTCAAGCACTGTCAGATACATTATCAGCGGTCTCCCTTCAACTGGAGGCATTAGAATCGGAGGTTCCTGCAAGTATTCTTTTATCTTATCGAATGCCAATTGGCAATCGTCATTCCACCTGACCGTTTGATCTTTCCTTAACAATTTAAATATTGGTTCACACGTGGCTGTTAGGTGAGATATGAACCTTGCAATGTAGTTCAATCTACCCAAGAAACCACGAACCTCTTTTTCTGTTCTCGGTTCAGGCATTTCTTGTATTGCTTTCACCTTGGCAGGATCAACCTCGATTCCTCTTTCGCTCACAATGAAACCTAGCAATTTTCCAGAACGTACCCCAAACGTGCACTTGTTTGGATTTAATCTCAGACGGAACTTTCTCAACCTTTCAAACAGCTTTTTCAGGTTAACCAGATGTTCCTCTTCTGTTCTCGACTTGGCAATCATATCATCTACATAACATTCGATCTCCTTATGAATCAAGTCATGAAACAATGTCACCATTGCCCGCTGGTACGTTGCCCCTGCGTTTTTCAACCCAAAAGGCATTACTTTATAACAATATGTACCCCACGGAGTAATGAACGTGGTCTTCTCCATGTCTTCAGGTGCCATCTTGATCTGGTTGTACCCGGAGAACCCGTCCATAAATGAGAACACTGAAAATTGAGCTGTATTATCGACCAGCACATCAATATGAGGTAGTGGAAAATCATCTTTCGGGCTAGCTTTATTAAGATCTCGATAATCCACACACATTCTCACTTTTCCATCTTTCTTCGGTACTGGCACGATGTTGGCTACCCATGGAGGATACTTTGTCACAGCAAGAAAACCAGCGTCCCACTGCTTCTGGACTTCCTCCTTAATCTTTAAGGCCATGTCGGGGTGAGTCCGACGAAGTTTCTGCTTGACTGGCGGACATTCTTCTCTCAATGGTAGCCTGTGCACGACAATATCCGTATCCAACCCCGGCATGTCTTGATACGACCAGGCGAAGATGTCAACATACTCGCGCAACATTTCCGTCAAAGTTTGCTTCACATCTGCTTGCAAGCTGGCACCAATCCTGATCTCTTTCTTGGCGTCCTTGGTACCAATATTGATGATTTCTACAGTCTCCTGATGAGGCTGGATGACCCTTTCCTCTTGTTTCAACAATCTGGCCAGTTCTTCAGAAAGTTCACAATCTTTCCCATCCCCTTCTTCGGCTTGATAAATCGGATTGTCAAAGTCATACATGGCCATATCAAAATCGTTATCAGTGGTATCCGGAGGATCAAGTCTGCATGAACGGGTTCATGCCTTATTTTAGAATTTATTTTTAAGCAAAACAAAAGAAAATGAAACATTGCCATTTTATATTTTTTTTGTGCAAAAATAAAAACTGAAAGACAGAGAACAAAATTTGATTGCAAAACGTCCTTTATTAATGATTAAACATTGCAAATGCAACCATGGTGGCCCTACAAATGAATCTATACGCCTTGGGCAGAGCGCAAGATTTTGTCATGCATTATGGTTAGAAAAAACAAAGAAAAATTACTCTGTCTGAAGAGTAACCCGGATGACTTCTTCAACGGACCAGTTCTGCACTTGTTGTCCCGGAGCACGAGGGCGTACCCAGTTGTCCAGGTCACAATTACTGTCAACACTATCCTCCGTGGCTGCACAAGACTGGTCCATGTAGATAATTCCTCCACTATTGAAAGTAATGGGTCCCCTGCTCCCCGCATCTGAAGTTGTAGAGGGATGATAACCAATACCAAATTTGTCTTCCTTCATTGGGGTCTCTATCAACCTGCCCCAACCTTGGGCGTTGCCTGCCTTGACAACTTCGACAGCTTGTTTGTAAGATGAAATGGAGGTACCAGCCCCGACTGGTACAGAAGAAGACTCAGGTGCATCGTCAATATTGACTGCTTCAAATGATTGGCACAGCATCTCATGAATTTCCCCATCCATTTCAATGTACTTGAATGTGGACAAGTGACTCACAAAGATGTCTTCCTCCCCACACACTGTCACAACCTGCCCTTCAAACTCATACTTCAGCTTTTGATGTAGAGTAGAAGTAACAGCCCCGGCTCCGTGAATCCAAGGGCGCCCCAATAGGCAACTATATGCAGGTTGTATGTCCATTACATGGAACGTGGATTTGAATACCTGTGGTCCAATTTGTACGGGCAATTCCACCTCACCAAACACAGATCGTCTAGTTCCATCGAATGCTCTGACCACCAACTCACTAGGCCTTAAGATCAAACCATCAACTTCCAGTTTCATTAATGCCTTCTTGGGCAAGACATTGAGTGATGAACCAGTGTCTACCAGTACATGAGATAACACTGCGCCCTTACACTCCATCGTGATATGCAAAGCCTTATTATGGTTTCTTCCTTCAACAGTCAAATCTCTACTTGTAAAGCCCAAGCCATGGCTGACATTAACATTGGAGATTACGCCCTCGAGCTGATTAACAGTAATTTCTTGTGGCACGTATGCACTCTTTAACACTTTCAACAACGCCTGCCGGTGCGCATCAGAGCACATCAATAGTGACAAGATTGAAATCTTTGAAGGGGTCTGATTCAGTTGGTCCACAATCTTATAATCGCTTTTCTTGATTATCTTCATAAATTCTTCCATTTCCTTATCAAAAGTAATCCTTGTCTCTGCTTCAGGTGTAGGCGCACTTTCAACCACCTGTTTACCCTTATCCTTTGCTGCAGCTTCTACCTCCTTATCACTTCTCAAGGTTGGGGGAGCGAACAACCTTCCACTCCTTGTAAAGCCCCCTACACCCCCTACGTTATCAACATTTGGGCTGACTGATGACTCAACTTCCTGTTTTTTACCTTCGTAATATACATCTGCCCCATAGTGCCATGGGATAGCCTTCGTAGACGTGAACGGAATTGGTCCTGGCACCGTGATAGTGACAGGACTGGGCCTTTCTGGCGCAACACTCGCCACGGGAACTGCATTGACCGGCATTTGAATCTCAGCGGGAGTGTAATAGATGATCACGGTTGATATCTCATCAGTGTCTTTCACGACTCTGTCGAACTGTAGACATCCTTCATCGATCAGATTCTGTAAACCCATCTTCAACTTATCACAGCCGTTCTCCTGATTCATACACTCAAAGCAATCTTGATTACAGCCCGGGAACACCTGTCCCTTCAATAAACGATCTTTTACAACCAACAAAGAAGTTTTCACTTGACGGATATCTGTCACCAGATTCAATCTCCTCCCATCTTCAATAGCGTACACATTTGCTGCGCTATGATCAGGCATGGGATGCTGAGTAATATTAGGAGCGGGAGAGAAATTGATGGCTTTAGCGTCAATCAAATCTTGTACTTTATGATGGAAAGCCCAGCATTTTTCAATGGAGTGCCCCTGAGCACCTGAGTGGAACTCACAACGAGCATTAGCATCGAAGTTAGGTGGCAGGTTTCCAGCAACCGGAGCTTTCATAGTACGGAGTTCTACCAACTTTAACTCGAGTAGCCGGGGCAACAGCGCGGCATAAGTCATAGGGAGAGGATCCATCTTACGATCCCTCTGTCTAGACCTTTGCTGGAAAAAAGGTTGTTGCTGTGGAACTTGTTGTTGGGGTTGTTGTTTCTGAACAGACGGTGTGGGGATTGTTACAGCATCTACCTGATAATAAGCTCGAGAACGCCCTCTGCCTCGTCCTCTAAACACAGCATTCGTATCACCTTCTCTTCTTTTCTGGTTACTAGCAAACGGTTTCTTCGTCCCCGAAGAGCCAGCCCCACTCACATCCTGGATCTTTCCAAGCTTTAACAGACTTTCTATTCTTTCTCCCGCAATTACAATATCAGCAAATCCAGTCGACGGACAAGCAGCTAATCTATCCAGATAGGCCCCTTGCAATGTGCCCATGAACATATCTGCCATTTCTCTGTCTGACAAGGGAGGTTGAACCTGGGCAGCCATTTCCCTCCACCTCTGTGCATATTCTTTGAAACTCTCCTTGGCATTTTGTGACAACCCCTGCAATTGAGTGCGGTTGGGCGCCATGTCAATATTATACTGGTATTGCTTCAGGAACGCTTCTGCCAGATCTTTCCAATTCTTCACAGCAGCTCTATTCAACTTCATGTACCAGGTCAAGGATGCCCCAGCCAGACTGTCCTGAAAATAGTGCATCCATAGCTTCTCGTCATCCGTATGGGCTGAAATCTTCCCAAAGTAAGCTTGAAGATGCGTTTGGGGACACGCATTGCCGTGATACTTATCAAAAGTAGGAGGTTTGAATTTAGGGGGAATTCTGACTCCTGAGACCAGCCCCAAGCTGGTAACATCAATACCCATAGAGTTCTTGCATTCTATAGCCCTGATCTTTTCTGCTAACTCATCATACCTTCGATCACCTTGATTACCCACATCAGCGTCTAGTAGAGTAAATTGGTCTTCCAGAGTATCTTCAAGAGTAACACCAGCATGCCTACCATTTCCATTACCCCGATTGTTACCCCCAGGAGGAGGGTTGCCACCGGGAGGAGGGATGCCGTGTCCCTGTGAATTGTCATGATGATCACCTTCGAGCCCATTGTCGGGACGCTCTACCAGAAGCCTCAGTCTCTCCTGATTTTGCGCCATGCCAGTCATGAGGGTCATGAACTGGTCCATACGCGCCCTCATTTCCGCCAAATCACTTTGCACTTGATCCATGATTCTTACTTGATTCCTTCGCGTCGAATATCGGTGAATATGACTCTCCGCTATACTGCCTGAAACCAAATAAAGGTTAGAGACCCCGCAACGAGTACCTGAAAAGCAAGTAACAAAAATGCAAAATGATATGCAATGCCATGCAATGCTATGTTTGTCATTTCCGAGGTGCTTTATACCCTGATTCCAATCCAACCACGGAAATCTGAAGACCAGAAATTGTGATATAAAGAGACGTGTCGTGGTCATGTGCTTGTGTGCAGCTATCTGATAAGGAATAATTCTGAATAAAACTGCTCATACTCATTCAACGAAGTATTCAAGTACATTTAAGAAAGGTTCAACCGCAAATGCAATACAAGGAAAAATGGATCCATCAACAAGCCTGATGTTAACCATTAACAACAAAATATAAGGAAAAGAACATCAGTCTGACAATTCCACACCCTTCAGCTTATCACTTGAGTATTTGATCTCCTCAAAAAGTATACGGGTACGCTGGTGATTCGGCTTTTCAATCATTTCTTTGATCAAGACATCCCTTTTCTCAAGAGCTTCAGTTAAAGAACCCATGTGCAGCATCAGAGCCTCGTCATCACACACTCCTTTGTGTCTCTTTATGCCGGCTTGCGTCTTGAGTATCTCCCTTTCTATCATGACTTCTTCAAGCTCTTTCTTGGTATTCCTCAGCTCACCTCTAGCTTCTTCTAGCTGTTCCTGACTCTTACCGAGGCTTTCCCGATACTTTCTCCTCTGCTCATGCGCCTTTTCAAGCTCTTCGTCCTTAATCTGCAACTGTTCCTGTAATTCGGCATTCTCTATCCTAACTTCGTCCCAAGCGTGCTGAAACTTTGTTAACTTTTCTTTGGTCTGTGCTAACGTCTGTTTGGTTTGCTTGTGGGCTTGAGTAGCATCATCAGCACCTTTACTAATCTTCCGGAAATGTTGGGCTCTTCCAGCAAAGTCTTTTTCTTTTGCAGTTAGGATTTGTTCAGCATCTTGGGCTTTCCGCTCCAGCTCTTTGTTGGCATGTAGAGCATTCTGAAGACAGCTATTCAACTCGGAATTCTCTCCTTGGAGCTTTTTCACCAAGGCTTGCAACTTGTCAACTTCTTCCACAGTAGCAGTGCTTCTTGCTTTCTCATTCTCCGGATACAAAAGGGGTGCCTTACCAAAAGGCAAGAGAAAATCTTCAACTCTTTTCTTCACCCACTCTTCATATGCTGGATAAACCCGGTTGTTAGGCTTTCCTAGAGTAACTTTCCCCTTTTTCAGTATGCTACCCCAGCTTTCAGAAGCTTTCTGTGCTGCTTCCCAACCATCTGATGTATGAAAATAGAGGGACTCCTCCACATCTCTCTTGATAGGCGGACCTGTCAGGGCATATCCAAATTGCCGAATGGCCAAAGAAGGATTGTAGTTAATCCCACCCAGTCTTCCTATCAGTGGAACGTTAGGGAACTTACCACAGTTGTGGATAATATTCTTACCAATCAGCCCATGATCTACCCATACGATGTCCTTGGCCACCAATCCCATTAAACGCTGTTTCCACTCTAGAGAATCTTTGGAATCCACAAAAGCCCCTGATTGTGGTAAACGGCCCGCAAACCACTTATAGAACAAGGGTGCACAACAACGAATTATCCCTCCTCTTTTCTTTTCGTTTCGGTTGTACAATGAGTAGTGAAGATCTCCCAGTAGCGTTGGCACCGGGTTCTTCATCATGAATATTCGTATAGCGTCCGTATCAATAAAATCCGGCTCGTTGGGAAACAACACTATGCCGTATATACAAAGGGCTAACAGAGCATTAAAAACAAGCCAATTCTCGCCTTTAGCTGCTTCCTGGGCCTTCTTAATCAGATATTCCAGCTTGTAACCACGAATCTTTCCTTTGTTGGAGACATTGTCACTTAGCTCTGATTTGCTCAAATAAAGAGCACCAGCCAACTTCCCAAAGTCAAGATCCCCCACCGATCCAAAGAAAGGGGGCTCCTCCTTGATAGCAATCCCCAACATGTTGGAATACTCCTCCAGGGTAGGAACCAACACATAGTCTGGAAATACAAAACATCTCAGAGGCGGATCATAGAACTGCATCAACGTATGGAGACCTCTGGCTTCATAATCACTGACATTACGGACCACCGATAAAATCCACCCATATTTCTCTTCAAAAGCTTCTCGTGCTGCCGGGCTCGCCATTCCCTTCAGCACAACAATAGGGCCCAAAGTAGGCGTAAGGAACTTATAGCTGATGATATTCTTCCTCTCTTTAGCGTTCATCTTTGCAGGGACCTGATGACTGGAATCAAGGGTAATATATGCACCTGGAAATGAATAAACATGTATGTTAGGATATGATAATGCAATGCAAAGGGCAATGTGATCAGGTAATCAGGTGTCTGTGCTGAACTGTGAACGGTGTCAGTGTAGCTCTGAGACTAATATAGAACCATAGATAAGAACCATCTGAATACAATAGGATGAAACTTCCTTTTTGTGCAATGATGATAGAAAACCGGGTATGTAGGAGGTCATGGTTACCTGCAAACCTGTAAACAACCCGCCCTTCTCACATGTGGGTACTAGGATGTTCAGTATCCCGGGCTCTCAGGTCGAGAAATGATGATACGTTCACCATTTCTGGTTTGGCATCATCATCAATCGAGGAGGCCTCAACTGATTCTCCAAAACAAAAAGGTCCTCAGCTTCTGGCACTGAGGTCGAGAAGCAATAGTACATTCATCCCTCAGGGTACAGTACTACCGCCAATCGAGGAGTGCCTCCGCTGATTCTCTTTCAAAAAGGGATGTCCTATAGCAAGTTCCCAGCATTGGGTCCTCGGATCGAGAATGTGCAATGGGTTTGCCACGGAATGTGGTCTGCCACTGTCACAACTCGGGAGGAGTGCCGCAACTGAGTCCTCGGGAATGGTCACCAGAGTCGACAGTTCCTCAAGAGAATAACCACTGGCCTGCATAACATGCAGTAGCAGAAAGCTCCTGATAGAACCTCGTCTGGTTGTGGGTCTCATGAACAACAATACGTGGTCACCACCACGCAAGCGTCATGACTATCCACTCTAATACCTATGTATGTACTCAAGCCTTGGTAGTGGGCTTATCTCTCAGAACACCCATCCCGCCAAACAGACAAAACAGTGCAACACAATATAATATATGATATGTAATGCTAAAATGCGGTAAATACAGTAATGTACAGTAAAACAGTAAATAACCATACAATAAAACAGTAAATACAGCACAACAGTAAACACCCAACGAAAGAAAAACAAACAAGCGCTAGGATTGACTCGCTAAGGAAACCAGAGATTCTGGGTTCGATCCCCAGCAGAGTCGCCAGCTGTCGCTCCCGGGATTTTCATCCTAGTACAAACGCGAAAGTGGCACCGAAACAGAGTCGCCAGCAATGTGTATTTATCCCATGAGAGGGAAAGGAAACACTGCATAAACCTGAAGAAAAGGAAAAGCATGGTCTCGCGACCAAGAGAACTGGGTTCGGGAGTCGGTTACGCGAGAGGAAGGTATTAGCACCCCCTCGCGTCCATCGTACCCGATGGGATCCACGCTTGCTTGTCTCGATCAAAGGGTGATAGAAAAAAGGATACTGGAAAAGGAACTGAAAGAAAGAAGGGAGAAAGAGAAACAAATGTAGGGAAAATAAAAGAAGTGCTCGCATGGGCCCTACCCCACTGCCTACGTATCTCATCGGGAGCATGAGAATCAGAGCGACGTAGTTCCCCTCACTAGGGATGAATTGTTTGTGTTTTTTAAGGAACGGCTGACGTTCTAGCTCAGGTGTTGCAGGCTCGCTGGTCCGAGTGCGTTACCATCTTGCAAGAGAACGAATAGGAGCACGTTCATACGTTGAGAGTGAATGAGGTGAGAAAAGAATTCCCGAAGGAAAGACGTTATTGTTTGTTTTTGTCTTTTAAGAGTCTTTTCATTTGTTTGCATATGACAGTGTATCTGAATCTTAGTCATTGGAATGTGTACCTTCTCACATTCCAAGATGGAATGGGTAAGAAAGCACACTAAGGGTGAAGAAGACCCTCACACTTAGTTCCAATTATCAAGGTTCAAACACACTAGCATACTTGTGTTTATTAAGTGTTTTGTTGATTATGAAGTGAAGAAGTGTTTTTTATTATTTGCACCTTCAACAAGTATTGCATTTAAGTCCCTCATACAAGATCAAATGTTTAACACATTGACCCAAGATGGGCTATATGCTACACATTCTAAGATTACAAGAGAAGACCCCTTATAATCTTTTCTTTATATGAAAGGCCTAAATGCAATAAATGCCTACCTTTATTATATGTTTTGAATTTTCTTTGAGATGAGAAGATGAAAGACTCAAGAGAAGGTAAAGGTAAAATCTATATGGACTAAGACTCACTCCTAATTGATTAGTTAAGGGAGTGATCCTAAAGTTTGTGAGGTTTCAACCTAAAGTCTAAAGAAAGAATGAATTAAACAATTCACTTCTAAAGTAGAAGATGAATTGTAATTCACAAAGGGAAAGTGATGAGTTATTAAAAGAAAGCACATAAGTGCTTAACAAAACACAAAATGGAATTGTAAAAGAGAAAGGATAGAAGTTGAATGTGGATTCCTTATCCACACTCAATTGAAACTTACCAAAGCCCCTACATGGTTAGTAAACATGTATAAGAAGTATAAGAAGTAAAAGAACATGTAATGCATCATAAAACTCAAAAGAATTAAATGAGAAAACAAATCCTAGAACCACAACCAGAATGGGCATCATATGGACAACAAATGAATATCATCATACAAGTGCAAGTGAATAGGCAACAAACATCATCCATTAGCATTTAAACATGTTACAAGAAGAAAGGGTAGATGAAAGATGGAAAGAAATGAAGAGGACATGCATAAATGGAACATGTAAATCAACAACCAGAATTGAAAATAAATGAAAAATGGTTTATAAACATCTCAAAAGTATTTATGAATCAACCATCAAGACTTTCAAGAAGTAATAGAAGAAGAAGTGAGATGAAAACTCAAAAAGAAGGTGCAAACAATACATGTTAATGATGCACAAAGTTCAAATTGAAATGAACATGTAAAGATGACCTATAATGTGTATCAAAGACCTATAATATCATATGAATGGCTCACACAACTATGCAAATGCTCATACAAATATGCACAAAAAAACTCATGCAAACATGCACTAAAGATTACAATGATATAACATGTTATAATGCTTTAAATGAAATGCATCAAACAAAAATCACATGGCCTCATGAAAATTATGAAAACATGGTATTGGAGTTCACTAATCAGAGATGAATCACATACCAAAATAGCATATCAAAATTCAAAGCAAAATGACTTCAAACAAAGCAATTAGGTCAAGTTGAAATGTCATGCAAAGTGGTACAAATATAGGCCTCAAGACATGTCATAAAGTGACCTAAAAAATCAAACAAAAATCATCTAACATGCTTCAATGTATTAGTGAATCAATGCAAAAAGAACCATGCCAAAACAGTTTATAATGAGCAAGAACAAAATTAAACAAATTCAAGTATCATGCTTAGGATGCATCTAAATGGAAATTCAAAGAAAATTATGGAACAGGGGTAAAAAGGTCATAAAATCAGAAAATAAAATCATGAAAAATTTCCTAAATGTTTTAAGAATACACATGAATTTTTGTAGAATTTTCCAATATGTTTTGGTATTTTTAAAAATTGAAAAGAAAACGTGTATACAAATGGAAAATAAAATGAAATGGAACTAAAGAAAGGGGGTGCATGCATAGCAAATTAACAGTTTAATTCATTTGGGCCTTAAAAACAGGGAGGTGCGAATAGCATTCTGGCTAAGTCCAATTACGCGCATAACATATTAACAACAATGCACCTTCAGTCAACATCAGTCAACACAATCCAAGCCATTGATTTAAGTCATAGTCAAGCGAAAGTCAAAGTAGACCAAATCAACGCGCACATGTGAATGACCACACAACATACAATGCACCACACCACAAAATGCTTAAGTGAAATCAGAAAAACGCACATGACATGCACATGCGTTTTAATGTGCTGGCAAGCTTTTGGACCACACGATCATGGAAAATGAATGGACAAGATTAAAACGTGCATAAACCCTAGTCAATAACAGTCACCGGCCGGAGGGGACCTCCGGTCACCTTCTCCGGCCAACAGCCACCACCTGCAACCTTCGAACCTCACCAAAATGCACAAAACGTATATCAAAATGATGCTGAGCTCACGTACATCATGAATACGCCCATGAAAGCCACAAAACACATACGCACAGCAAGAACAGAGTCAATCAAATTAAGCCCTAGGTTTGAAACTATGCCTCTAAGAAGCCTATCAACTAGCCAGGACGCACACGACCTCTACTAGGCCACAAACACCACAAAAACAAGCTAGATTCAATAAAACAAAGTTGAAGAAGGGAACCTGAAATGTGATGAACTTTGGATCTACCAGAATACCAGAGATCCTATCTTCTTCTTCTTCCTTGGAGCTTCACAAACTAAGCAAAATAAATGCTGTTTGAGCTTGATATCTTGAGAGCAGAGAGAAAATTGCAAAATGTTGATGAAGCTTCACTTGGAGAATGATGAAGATTCAGTGTGCTCCTGATCCAACAATGCCAAACAATGATAATGCAGATGAAAAGTGGAAGAAGAGTGTTGAAATCGTGTGGAATCAGAGAGAGATAATGGAGAGAATGTGAGAGCGTTTGAGAGAAAGAGTGAGAATGAAGTGTTTTCTTCAAATTGTGGAGAGTGTTGGAACTTATATGTTGAGTTTAATCTGCTAACTCATGGTTAAATGAGTGGGTTAGAGTGAGTTGAGTGGGTTAAGCTGAGTCCATCCTAACTAACTGAGTCAAGTTAGTTAGGGGACGATTTATCAATGGCTGTGCTATGGTGAGGTGGAGGTTTAGAGTGTTATGGTAAGGAGCAAGTGGAAGGAATGGTGAGGATGAGCTGTTCTGGTGTAGCAGCAAGAGAAACTTGCTTCGCAAGTTTTGTTCTTCCTCTTTAGTGTATAATGATCATGAGCAGCACGTGCAGGTAAGAATTTGTTGGTTCAAATGAGGAAAAGTGGCAACAACACTTGCTTTTTTCTGATTTTATGACAGTTGGAACCAATGAAAACAAGCAAATTTGAGAAGGAAATTCTCCATGTATTGTGAATAATTTGATGAGGCTTTGTGATCATTAGAAAGAGGGATCATAGTAGAACATGTTTGGTATGAAAAATGACTTGAAAGGAGGCTTGCAATAAGTTGTAAAATGACTTATAACATCCACATTGGGAAATGGTATAAGGGTGTGGCATGTGGTCGGTCGACCTGGCACCTTGGCACCTGGGTTTTCAGCACAATCACCATGACTTGAGGCCACTATTTCTTCATCATAACTTGATCAGACGAAATTTTGCCCAACATGAACATTGGAGAGGGCACTACAAGGAACATTTTTTATGTTGAAAAGTTTTTCATTTGAGGCCTTTAACCATGAGTAATTGATCCCTACATTTTTCCCACCAACTGTTTGAGAAAATGACTGCGCGCAGACCTGGCCAAACTTGGTCATGACATGGTTTTTGGCCTACTTTCCTCCAACTTTGATCAATCATATCTCACTCAATTTTTATCCAATGGAGATGTTCCACACATGGATTTGAAGCTTAAAACAAGATCTTTCATTGAGGCAGAGTGGATTTTTCATTTGGTGCTTCAATTTTGAATGGCCTTGGTTCCAATTCTGATGCAAAATGGCCAAAACTTGCTATTTTTAGTAACCCTACTTCATCCAAAAATGGCAACTTTCCAAATCTTGATTTTTTCATGATTCCTTTGGAGTTTCTTGATCAAATTTTGTACATTGGTCACATATAACATGAATTTCATGAATTTGGCTTTAAAAAGTCAAGAGTTGACTTTTTCCTCTGATTATTTGACTTTGCCCCAATTTCTCTGATTCTTGATCTTTCTTCCAATTGAACCACTTCTAAAACCAATTGAGATGCAATCTTCCACACACATACACTTAAGGACATATGGAATACCATGACATCAAGTTTTGTTCAAAAAATCAAAGATTCCCTGATTTAATGGGAAACCCTAGTTTTGACCCTCTCTGGTTAGGAGGAAATTGCACATCTTCCAAATCCAAATTCCTCAGAATATGTTGTGTATCCTCTTAAAGGATGATGAGAAATGCCACTTTAGGATGATTTTGGATCAATGAGCTATCTCTTTTGAGGGTTTTCCTTCAATTTTTGAACCTCTTGCATAGTGAAAGATGTAGTGCTTCAATCTCCCATTGTATCTCTCATCCTTGAGGTTGTGGATGATCAATTGAGATGGTATGAGACATGAAAGACCTCTTGGCTTGCCTTGAGGCAACTTGACTGACCTTTTTGTGCTTTGAATGATCCCTTGATTGTCCACCTTCCACCTGATCACATGCCCTGATGGTAAGAAGGATGCCATGCTTCATTTTTCTATGTTAAATGCAATGCAATGCTAATGAGATGGATATGATATGATAAATGATAATGCCATGCTATGATGCCAAAAGGGAAGAGCAAATTTTGGGGTATTACAATACTTAGGCTTTTTACAAACTTCTATGCCATTCATTCTTTTGTATATCTGTTCTTGATGTAAATCACTTTAGTTCCCACCTTTTTGTGAGGTAGCTTTCCATTGTTCATATATGCGCGGAGTACCAACATTCTTGTTCTAACTGGATTTTATTATGCCTAATCTTTTGTTTGTGTTGATTATATGAAAGCATGAAAAGGATCAAGGCATTTTGTTTCATTTTGAGCACAACTACCTAACCAAATAGTCATTCACCTTGTGAGCGTGTGATCATTTGTTAAACCCCTTTGTGCCTTTCTATCATTATCCATGTTGTTTGAACTTAATGCTTATCTATGAGTATTGAATTCACTTTTTGTATGGATTTTGATTGATTGTTTTTTCTTGAACCCTCAACTTTGTGTTGTTGTAAGAATTTGTACCTTGCCTTAGAAAGTAGAGAGTATTCACATGATGATGTGGTTGAATTCAAGTTGGGGAGAGAATGATTGTTTACTCATTGATTGATTTCTATGAGGTTGAAAAAGAAAAGAAAAAATAGAAAAATATGAAAAAGAAAAAAAAAAAAAAAAAAGGAAAAAGAAAATCCTAGAGAAAGGAAACAAAAAGAGTTCAAATAATTATGCTGAATAAGTATTGTGTTTTGTGTAACACTTGGGATTTTGGAAGAAGTTGATTGAAATTTTGTGTTTGAGTCTTTGTGAGTTGATTACTCCCTTAGGTTTAGGCAAGTTTTTGTTTCAATTACCTTTAGAAATTGCCCCTTGTTTGTTTACCCGACCACGCTACAACCTTGAAAGCCCTTGTGATTCTTGCATTTGTATGGTCAATGTGAATTTTTGGATGAATGCATAATTTAGTCTTTTGTTTGCAAGATTGTTGTGTGAGTGAAAAGTACCTCATTTTGTGTTTTTCATCTACCGATGATTATTTTTGCTAGGTGTGATTCACGTTTGGACTTGTGTTGTTTTAGGATGTTTGGCATGATTTTTGTATTTTGCATTTGTTTCGTGACTATGTTATCGTCGTAGTTTAGTGGTAAGTATTTACTTTGTGTGTACCGTTTTTCATTTGAACCATTCTTTTGTTTCCGTTTTTCAAAACCTGTTGATTCGTGATTCTTTGGTTGTCACTCTGTTTCTTTGAGTCGCTTGATTCTTGTTTAGGGACAAACAAGTTTAAGTTGGGGAGATTTTGATAAGTGCAAATTGTAACTATTTTTGCATATAAGTTTTGTTGCACTTATCAATACTTTTTATTAATATCGTACAAATAAACCTCACTTTGTTTGTAAATACGTTTACTTTACATTATAGTGTATATATTGTCTATCGTGTAAATATCATTGAGTTTAATTGATTTTCTCTCATTTTTGTAGGTATTCAAGCAAGGATATCTTGACATATTCATAAAGAGCATTGAATAAGCTTTTCAACGCTTCCGACCGTGCGTCATTCCGAGTTACGGTTCAGAAGTTGTGGTCAAAACAAGTCTGGTGTGAAAAAAGGGACCAAAGTTCACTTTGCGAACTTCCCAGCGAATGCTCCCAAAATTATGGCAGTAGAAAAAGGGACCAAAGTTAGCATTGCGAACTTTCCAGCGAATAAAAGTTCGCATTACGAACTTTTGCAGAATTGCAGAGGGGGTTTAGCTGTTCTGAGGCACTCAAGTGCCAAATTTTGATGTTCGCTCAGCGAATAAAAGTTCGCACTGCGAACTTGACTGATTTTTTGAAATGTTATTTAAGTTATCTCATTCATTTTTTAGGTTATGTTTTGGGGTATTTGTTCCCAATTCATCAAACCTTCATTTTTGATAGTTTAGAGCTTAGAAAAGCATCAATGGAGGTTGAAACTCGACGATTGGGGGGTGGATGATTCTTGGATTGTGATTGACACCGCGAGAGATTTTGATTCCTCTTCTCTCTTCCCTTTGTAGTTTCCATTTGTTGTGAGTTTGTATGTAAGTTTACCATGATTATATGTATATTTATTGCTCATGGCTTTGTATACGAGCTATTTTACAAATTTATATCGGTGTTATCTTTGTTTTACTCGCTTTATGTTTGTATTTGAGTTGCGGTAGACATATCCTCTTCGAATCTGGATCTAGGATGAACATCTGTTAGGTTCTGAATTCTAGAGATAGATTTAGATCTAACACTCACCGTAGGTATCGATTCTTAATGCTCCCTGTGGTCGAGTTGCGTGAGACATCATCGATGAGGTGATGCGGTTGTTCTCTCAACTTTGCATTAGACATAACATTTGTTATGAGCGATACGTGGGGGGTATTGATGAGTGATTTAGGGTGCGTACAACTGGGTAGTAAGTTTAAGTATTTGATAGGGTAGATGAAATGTAAACCCGAGAGTTCTCTACTCTCCAATGAATGAATTCTTTTTCTATTCATAAGTTTATTTCCCGCCTTTACTTTAACCAATCTAATCCAAACTCATAAACGCGAGATTGTCGAACGGCAGTTGAATATCACCGATCTATGTGGACACGATAAATTCATGGAAAAATACTTCCAAATATTTTTGTTGCTTGCCGCTTTACTGCACCAACAAAATGGCACCGTTGCCGGGGATCAGTGTTTTTATTGTGCCTTGCATTGCGATAGTTTCGATGTTTTGGAGCTTTGTACATAATTGTTTATATTGTATATATGCTTGTATAAATACTTGTTTTGCTTTTATTTTCAATTACGTTTGTTCAAGTGTTGTATACATTTTGTTCCCGTAACGTTTGTTCAAGTGTTTGGTTAGGACACTTGCTTTTGGTTTGCGCGGTGAGGCATCACCATGGCATGAATGAAGTAAGTTACTAGCTAAGCACAGTAAAGGCGTCGAGCTTACGACGTAAAACAAGCATGTTTTATCGTTTTTTTTTGTTTCGTTATTACTTTTTCATTATAGCTTAGGTAGTGTAGTGAACTTTCATTAAACAAGTTGTACTCGGATTTTTCGTAAAATTCTCAAATCTTCACTTTACAACTTGTTTAATGCATTTTCACTCGGTCTTTTAGTTTGTTTATATTAATAGTTTTTGTGTTTGTCTAAGAGCTTGTTTTGAGTAGCTTGAGGAAATTTGTGGTGATGTTCCAAGTTTGATTGTTTCAACTTGCAGATGTATGGTAATGATATTGTTAAGTTTTGTACACGTCCAAGGTATGTGTTTATCGCTTTCTTGACTTTAGCATATTTATGATACTTAGGCTTTTTACAAACTTCCATGCCATTCATTCTTTTGTATACCTGTTCTTGATGTGAATCACTTTAGTTCCCACCTTTTTGTGAGGTAGCTTTCCATTGTTCATATATGCGCGGAGTACCAACATTCTTGTTCTAACTGGATTTTATTATGCCTAATCTTTTGTTTGTGTTGATTATATGAAAACATGAAAAGGATCAAGGCATTTTGTTTCATTTTGAGCACAACTACCTAACCAAATAGTCATTCACCTTGTGAGCGTGTGATCATTTGTTAAACCCCTTTGTGCCTTTCTATCATTATCCATGTTGTTTGAACTTAATGCTTGTCTATGAGTATTGAATTCACTTTTTGTATGGATTTTGATTTATTATTTTTTCTTGAACCCTCAACTTTGTGTTGTTGTAAGAATTTATACATTGCCTTAGAAAGTAGGGAGTATTCACATGATGATGTGGTTGAATTCAAGTTGGGGAGAGAATGATTGTTTACTCATTGGTTGGTTTCTATGAGGTTGAAAAAGAAAAGAAAAAAGAGAAAAATATGAAAAAAAAGAAAAAGAAAATCCTTGAGAAAGGAAACAAAAAGAGTTCATATAATTTTGCTAAATAAGTATTGTGTTTTGTGTAACACTTGGGATTTTGGGAGAAGTTGATTGAAATTTTGTGTTTGAGTCTTTGTGAGTTGACCACTCCCTTAGGTTTAGGCAAGTTTTTGTTTCAATTACATTTAGAAATTGCCCCTTGTTTATTTACCCGACCACGCTACAACCTTGAAAGCCCTTGTGGTTCTTGTCTTTGTATGGTCAATGTGAATTTTTGGATGAATGCATAATTTAGTCTTTGGTTTGCAAGATTATTGTGTGAGTGAAAAGTACCTCATTTTGTGTTTTTCATCTACCGATGATTATTTTTGCTAGGTGTGATTCACGTTTGGACTTGTGTGTGTTTTAGGATGCTTGGCATGATTTTTTGTATTTTGCATTTGTTTCGTGACTATGTTATCGTCGTATTTTAGTGGTAAGTATTTACTTCGTGTGTATCGTTTTTCGTTTGAACCATTCATTTGTTTCCGTTTTCAAAACCTGTTGATTCGTGATTCTTTGGTTGTCACTCTGTTTCTTTGAGTCGCTTGATTCTTGTTTAGGGACAAACAAGCTTAAGTTGGGGAGATTTTGATAAGTGCAAATTGTAACTATTTTTGTATATAAGTTTTGTTGCACTTATCGATAATTTTTGTTAATATCGTACGAATAAACCCCGCTTTATTTGTAAATACGTTTACTTTACATTATAGTGTATATATTGTGTATCGTGTAAATATTGTCGTACCCCAAATTTTGACCACTCTTAAATACTTAGATCATTAACGTAGCCAGCATCCTTACAAGTCCTTTGGTCAAATACAACGACCTAAAAAGTCAAAGAGATACCATTTTTACTCTTTAGGAGTTTTCACCTCATCATAGTTTAGTTGCTATTTTTGAACCTTTCAAGGTATAATTTTAATTTTTTGTAAAATATATAGTTCGATTAAGATAGCGTATAATCCTTACTTTAGAAAAGAAATTGGGACTAACCCACTAGAAAGATATTTAGAATAAGTCTATTATTTTTAGTGGCTATTATTATTAGTTAGAAATTAATTAGCAAAGTTAAATAATTCATTAAGTAATTAAATTATACTATTAGTGGCATTTCATTTCAATGAAATACAATAGCCCATTTGATAGGGATTCGACGGTAAGGATGTATAAGCATAAGGGCATGAGTTCAAGTCTTCATCTTTCTCACTCTTGTCCCTTTTTTATTCTTCTCACTTTCAATTTCGAACAATTTTACCGTTTAACTTTTATTGTTTAATCTAGTTAGTAATTTTCTCTTTAGATTAGTTTATGGGAATTTAACTCTAGAATAAAATCATCACATTTAGAATAGAATTAAAATTAATTTAGTCAGGGATTTTTTAGTTATAGGTTTAGAATATTTAATAAGTATTTTCCTCATTATTAGATTTAATAAGAGTATTGGTTTTTAGGAAAATTATAATTAATTTTATTAGGATCAAGATATTTTAAAATTAGGATGTTATTATTATAGAAAAGTTGATTTTAAGAATATTAGAGGAAAATATTTTATTTCTATTTTCATTAAGACCTTGGAGAACAAGAAAACAATTTTAGGAAAATGGAATTAATAGAGTATGCCAAGAAATCAAAACCAAATTATATGTGATTTAATTTTTAATAATTACTATATCATTTATTTTAATGCATTTTTAGTAAAAAAAATCACAAAAAAAAGTCTTAACTAGATTGGTTTTCATATTTTTAGTTAGGTAATTTTAGAATTTAGCTTTTATGAACAATACTGCAATTGTATTTTATAATCAATTGGTGGGGATTGAATACCAACACCGTATTTTGCTCGTTACTCCTTCGGCTAATGCTACGGTTTAGTGTTTAAATTTGTTATCAGGTTGCATTAATTATTTTACACCTAATTACTGCCTACTTTTCTTAGTTTTATTAATAAAATATTATTTTTTATGATTATAAAATAATTGAAAATATCAATAGGAATTTGTAAGGATACTTTTTCTATTGAATGAAAGCAATTCACATATGGTAGGAAGTGCTTGTGAAGGATAAAATATTTGATCCTTTGTACAAAATTAAAATATATATATATATATATATATATATATATATATATATATATATATATATATATATATATATATATTTATTTTAAGTAAAAATTCATTTACATAAAATTTTTACTTTATTTTGTTGATTTAATTTTTAATTTGCTAATTAAAACTCTTGACCTAATTTTTCAATATAAAAGAAAGTCCAATTATTCAGAAGAGGGAGGCCACGTACAAAACTTCCACCCTTACTAACCTTCACAAAAAAAAACTCTATTTTATAGAGTATTACACAAACCAATGTATATACTTTAAAAAAAATCTCAAATTTGTATAGAACAAATTACTACAAGTTTCCTGCTTCTCACGTACACCCTCGGACTAGGAATCCATACTTTATCAATTCCCATATGCTAATATTAATTTTCTAACACAACCCAGTTCTGACCAAGATTCAAAAATCTAACCGAAATTCATCAGAAGAGGGTGGCCTTTAACATGTGTAAAAACCATACCTTCAATAACCTACACATAAACCATACACATCCCTAAATACTCACCAAAATACAAATATATCAACAATAGCAAATCAACAAGGCATAATCAGGAAGTAACAAAGAAGAAGATTGAAATAGAGCTCCGACGGATATCTACCGGATCCGGCCACCGTCGCAAGCACACCACCAGAGACGCATGCAGCTCACACTCTCATGCCGACCGCCGTATATCTGTACCTGACTTCCTTCCCTGGTGTTTCCGATGCTACTGCGTTTTTGGAGGACGGGTACTCTATTTTTTCATATTTTTGTTTCTTTTCCGTACCAGCTTTATTTTTTGACGTGTTTTTGAATCCATTGGGTTGTTTATCTTACTGTCAGTTAGATTGGATTAGTTTTATGAGTGTTCTTTAAATTATTCCCATGACATTACAAGTCTGAAACATTTGACAATATACATGTTTTAAATGAAATATAATTAATGGGAGTATATGTGATTTGTCACGATTTAGTGACTCTTATCACTAGAAGTATAAACAAATTTGTTGTTTTTTTATATAATCTTTATTTATTTATTTAGAGATTAGGATTATAGTATAAGACCATCACAGTACATTGACCTTAAGCCCATCAATGCATACCCTCTTTTGTTGAGTTATTCAACTTAGTTTGTAAAATTAACAAAAATACAAAAAAATATATTTAGTAGGATTAATTAGAATAGTTAGGATTAATTAGGATTAGGATTGATCTATATTTTTTATAATAATTAATTAAGATTGTAACTTAAAATTAATTAAATTAATTTAGGGATTAACATAAAAATATAAATGAAATAATTAAATAATTATATGGACAATTATAATTAGCATGGAATTAAAATACTAAAATATAATTAATGTTAGGGAATAATTGTAGAATCATCAAGCATATTGAAATCATTGATTAATTTTTAAAATGGGTTAATAATAGGAGGATAATCGAATAATTGGATAAATAGCGGAATGAAGTTTAGAGATTTAAATTAGTGAGGGATTAATTAGGTGTTGAAATTAGGGATTAATTTTTAATGGGTTATTAAAAATAGTAAAAAAAATATTAATAAATTAATTGGAACAAATATTTTAGGAGATTATTAATATGGATTTATTTTGGATTAATTTGTATTCTTGATATATTAAATTATTTGACGTTTGGGGTTCAACTTCTTTTTTTTTTTAAATTAGAAAAATGGTTTTAGAAGGAAAAAGGATTTTTAAAGTTTTAAGGGATTTACACATGGGGATAAAGCTCTTGGTCTGAGAGCCTAAATAAAGGATGGGATTTGGGATTGAGGAATTAAACTCTTGATATCCGAGAGTATAAATAAAAGGATTAAGGGATAAAGCTCTTGGTCCGAGAGCCTAAATAAGGGATGAGATATGGATTTTTGGGATAAAACTCTTCCTCCGAGAGTGTAAACAATGGACAAAGGGATTTAAGGGTTAGAACTCCTCATTTAGGAGTATAAACACTAGATTTAAGGGATAGAACTCTTTATCCAAGAGTATAAATAGTGGATGGGATTTAGGGATATGATTTGGGATTTAGGAATAGGATTAGGGGGTAGGAATAAGGGAGGTGAACTACGGTTACTCTGATCCTTCATTTTGAGGGTACGTAGGCATAGGGTTGCAAACCAACTCTAGCGAGTATAATTAGGAAAAAACTTAGGTTTTCTTTTCATTTAGACAAACAAACATGCCCTAAACTCAAAGGTGGATCCCATTGAGTACAATGGAAGTAAGGGGTGCCTAACACCTTCCCTTTACTTAACCGACTCCCGAACCGTAGGAATCTCTACCTTAGGATAGGATATTTAGGTTTATCATTATTTTCCGTTAAAAAATATGGTGGCGACTCGAATATTTTTGCCTGCCGCGACAACTGGCGACTCTGCTAGGGACTCATTCCTAGCGAGAGTCAATCCTAGCCTTAGGATTTAGGGATTTGTTTGTCTTGGATGTTATTTTGGTTTTTTTATTGTTATTTATTTATTTTTATTTCATATATTTATTTATTTAACATTTTGTTTTTTGTATTATCATGCAAGGGATTGGGACATAAAAAAAAAGGAGTGAAGCTAAAACCCAAAGCTTGGAGGATAACCCTAGAACCTAAAGTGGAACGAAAATGTTTTTGCGGGGGACGCAACGTCCCCTAAAATGCATTGATGCCACACTCAGAGTAGATCCTTCCAAAGTCGTCCTCACGAAAGGGCTAGCCCCTCTCGTAGTGGAATGATTTGGATGTGGTCCGTGACTCTGAGAACCTTAACCTACCCCACACCAATCATGGACCTTATGTATTCAACCCTCAAAGGTTATTACTAGGGTCCTATCCCAAATGAGACTTATCCCGAAGGATTACCATAGGAAGGCTTGCTCATTCTCATGGTAAAACAAGGGTATAGTCTAAACATTTTGGGATCGTTATGCTGGCCAAATTTAGGTAACCTACCTGTGAGGGGATTGGGTAGTCTTAACTTAGACCCAGCCTGTTCTAGGGAGCCCACCTTACTAGGGCATGCTTGCACATTACCTTACCCTAACCCAATAAAATACTTAATTAAAACATTCATTCATCATTTTCATGAAAATATATTTTAAAATAAAATGTTCTTGCATACCTCATGCATTTTCATGCACTTTGCATACATACACATACATTTGCATATCCTTTCCACCTCCGCCTTTATCCAACTGCCTAGTTAGCAGATTTCCCGATACTCACAAAGGAACATGAAAGATATCTTAAGAAGCTTTAGAGCAACTCAAAGGGGGAAAATACCATTGAAGAGGGAAGGTAACCCTTCACTATGCCAACCAGAAGCCTATCTAGAGCCTTAAATACAATAACCTTGGATGATGCCTCCCCAATAGAGTCTGCAATAGTATATATTTCAGTAGCAGCCACATGCGCTTCAACAAAGGAAGCTTGGAAAGGAACTGGATCCTACACTAATATCTCATGACTTACTTGGAGGTACCTTAGTGAAGTTGTAATTACTTGACCCTTTTAGACCCTACAAGTTATGAGCACAAAGTACAAGACCTGCAGTTGACTTTTGAAGGAGGAGTCCCCATTGGTGAGAGGTGACCCTTACTTTGACAAAGTGCAAGGACACCAAGAAGCCTCCCAAAATTGGTTGGATCAACAAGGAAGCTTACCCCTAGGATCAATAGACTCTATCGTTTCCAATTGTAATTTCCTTTTTGCTAAATGTTGCTTGTATTTAAAAGTTGTACTGTTTGAGAAGTAATTTTAATAAAACGAGCATGCATATTTTTGGAATCAATCCATTCGTTTACACTATCTTTCTATGCCATCACTTGCAAAAGAAAAATCAAAGCTTTTCCATTTCACTTCTTCACCATTAACAAACTTAGGAGGAGAAGGATGTAATAAACAAACGAATTTGTTGATGTATGCTTTAATAGTAAGGCCTGGCTGACGATGTAAGGCATTATTTCACTTCCTAAACACTGGAGAAATAAGGAGATAATCCGTAGTCAACCCCCTCGAGCCAGAAGTCGGTGTTTCTTTATATTAAAAAAAACCTTAATCTTAACCAGGGGCAGGGTAGATTTCAATTAATTCAATAATGCATCCTAATGCAAGGGAATCAGTACACCTAATCACAAGGATAAAAGTTTAAGCACATATTCTTTCTCGCACCATTCAACATCGAGGAAGCCAGGGAGATAAAAGCTCATAATATCAAGCATGGGAGTCACACCCGTTCTAAACCAAAACCAAATACTCAAGACTTGTTTCCAAAAAAAAGAAGGAAAAAACCTGCTAAGTCAAAAAGAAAAAATCAGAAAAAAGATGAAAATTGACTTAGGCAAAATAAGGGTATCCCGATGGGCCACTAAATTCAAAAGAATTGGTCCATGCAAAATTAAGGGATTAAAAGAAAAGAAAAAGGAAAAATGGAACAATCTTATAAACGAGAGTGGGTGACTGCACCTCAAAAAAAAATCTCATAAAGTGCTTAAACTAGTATACCTTTTAATCACCATGACAGAAAAGTATCTCTTGCAGGATGAACGCATTTGTTTGGTTAATTGGATTTAGGAATGGAGAACATCAAGGAGAATGGGGTGGGTTAAATTTCAAATTTTGAGCCTTGTATCCTTTGTTTCTTAAACCGTGAACCAGGCCACGTTATAACATTTAAAAGTCCTAATTGAAGCTAGGGGAACTATAAAAGCATACTCGGCAAAGTCGTTGTTAACATGACTCCGAATCCGAATGTTTGTTGAAACATCGCTAACCATATTTTTCACATCTTCATTTGTGCCAACCTCATGGCCGAATATCATCTGTCATACACCTTGTCTAAATTTTTGATTTCAAAATTTGCATGAACATGGAGTTATAATTACTTTTCAAAGGGAACATTTTTCTCACAAATTAATACTTAGCACTAGGGAAATATCAACAAAGGTCTGATCAGGGGCACACCAATTCAAGATATTTCTAATTAGGGGGCAAATTACTAAGGAATTCTTCCAATCAAGGGGCAAATCCTAATGATCATAGAGGCACATCATCAGAAGATCTTAGTGATTAAAGGTAACACATTTCAAAATTTGACACACCTATGTCAAAATACCTCTGTGGCTCTAATGATAAGGGGTAGACCTTTCAAGAGGATGATACTGGGGCAGACCACCTCAAGAGCACAATAAAAACCAATCACTCCGAAAGTCATCTAATTAGGGGCATACCTTTCGAAGATTCAAACACTGGGGCATATGTTCAAGATCCAAATATTGGGTTAGTTCATCTTAAGGTCATATTAAAGCATGGAGGGATCTAAGTTCCTTTTCAGGCATACCCTCCGAAGCTCAATCAATCCGGGGCAGACTGCTGCAAGACTTGATCAAACGGAACCTCTTCAAGAAAACGGTTCATTTGGGGCATATCATTCCAAGGGTTGGTTAGTGGAGGATGAATCTCTCCGAGGCTAATATAATCCCAAGTTGTCATAAGTGCGTGGTATAGTAAAGCTGCTTCAAAACACATATTGAAGCAAATCACTTCAAAGACCCAACAAACTGGGGCAAAGACATGATACTGCAGGGGAAACCATGTCTATACATCTAAGGTTGCACAGACAAGCACTTTCATACATTAACAGTCATCAAGTTCGCAGCGGATATCGGGAAGTCATGCTAGCTCAATACCTCACTACCTTTTCTATGACAAATATCCTTGTTACACAAGCAACCTCTCTAGGTCTTAACCATTCCATTACTCATCACAGGGGCATTCATAGAAACATTCAAATCATTATCATGCATTAATCATGTCGCTAAGCTCTAGCATCTAATCATGCATATATAACATAGCATCACATGGATACATGAACATACATACATAACATATTATTTATGACCACTCTTAGAGGTCCAATCCCCAGCTATACCAGTACAACTCCTAGGTATGAATGCTTATTTGCCTTCCCCAATAAGTAACCTCCCATAAACACCTTTCAATAAAGGACTTCCCCAACAATCTCATTCACCGTGAGTCTTCAAAGGAATTTATCCAGCAGTCGGTCATCCTGAATAATCGTTATCAACCACTGAACAGGTCTTCCCCTATCACACCCCCAACTTAACAACATATCCCTTGTATGGGATAAATTCCGTCAATATCTAGAGGTTTTTATCAAGGGGTCCATTAAGGGTTTTAATCAATGGTTCCATTAGGGGTTTTCATCAGACTTTTATCAGAGGGAGTCCACCAAGGGTTCATCTAAAGTTTCATCTAAAGGTTTTATCAAAGGTTTCATCATGGGTTTATCGAGGGTTTTGTCAATGGATTTTACCAAGGAATTTGATTAATGGAGTTTTATCAAGAGAATTTTATCAAGGGGGTTTTACCAAGGGATTTACCAAAGGGATTTCATCAAGGGTTTCTCTAAGGATTTCATCAGGGGTTTCATAAGGGGTTTATCAAGGATTTTTTTAAGGATTTTATCAAGGAATTTTGTCAAGGGAGTTTCAATTGGGTACAATCAAGGGGATTTTCATCGGAGCGTTATCCACCAAGGGTTCACTAGGGTTTACCAAGAAGTTTCAGCAAAGTGGTATTACCATAGGGTTTCATTAGGGATTTATCAAAGGGTTTCGCCATAATTTTATCAAGGGGTTCTATCGAATTTTTATCCAAGGGGTTCTACAAAAAAATTTATCACGGTGTTCTACTGGAATTTTATTAAGGGGTTCTACAAAAATTCAGTCAAGGGGTTCTAACAGTTTTTTATCAAAGGGGTCCTATCAAGGGTTTTTTATCCAAATAAGGGGGTTCCATCCAGGGTTTTCATCTAGAGTGATCGGGGTATCACTAAAAGTCCTACCTGATTCCAGTAACATGATCGGATGGTCATAGGAATCATAGGCAAGATCCACCCTGAAGGGTTGAAATGGATCATCAGGATTAATTAAGGGGTTTCATCAGGAGTTTGTCAGACGTTTTTGTTAGGATTTTTATTATCAGAGGTTCCACCAAAAGATGTCACAAGGTTTTATCAAGATTTTACCAAAGATTTTTTTATCAGGGGTTCTACCAGGGTTTACCAAAACGAAATCAGAGGATCATCAAAATCCTACCCAACTTCTGCAACCAGGGATATTACACAGGAATATTGGAATATTAACGGAGCATCAGGGATTGGTCCACACGGATTCTAAACCTATCAACTCCGCGGTCAAAAATAGGGTTCCTCTTTATATTTAATCATCTCCTCCTCGATAAGATAATGACTCACCGTCATCATCATCTCAATTTGAAGCTGATTAAATAGGGGCAGCTGCCGTACCCCAAATTTTGACCACTCTTAAATACTTAGATCATTAACGTAGCCAACATCCTTACAAGTCCTTTGGTCAAATACAACGTCCTAAAAAGTCAAAGAGATACCATTTTGACTCTTTAGGAGTTTTGACCTCATCATAGTTTAGTTGCTATTTTTGAACCTTTCAAGGTATAATTTTAATTTTTTGTAAAATATATAGTTCGATTAAGATAGCGTATAATCCTTACTTTAGAAAAGAAATTGGGACTAACCCACTAGAAAGATATTTAGAATAAGTCTATTATTTTTAGTGGCTATTATTATTAGTTAGAAATTACTCAGCAAAGTTAAATAATTCATTAAGTAATTAAATTATACTATTAGTGGCATTTCATTTCAATGAAATCCAATAGCCCATTTGGTAGGGATTCGTCGGTAAGGATGTATAAGCATAAGGGCATGAGTTCAAGTCTTCATCTTTCTCACTCTTGTCCCTTTTTTATTCTTCTCACTTTCAATTTCTAACAATTTTACTGTTTAACTTTTATTGTTTAATCTAGTTATTAATTTTCTCTTTAGATTAGTTAATGGGAATTTAACTCTAGAATAAAATCATCACTTTTAGAATAGAATTAAAATTAATTTAGTCAGGGATTTTTTAGTTATAGGTTTAGAATATTTAATAAGTATTTTCCTCATTATTAGATTTAATAAGAGTATTGGTTTTTAGGAAAATTATAATTAATTTTATTAGGATTAAGATATTTTAAAATTAGGATGTTATTATTATAGAAAAGTTGATTTTAAGAATATTAGAGGAAAATATTTTATTTCTATTTTCATTAAGACCTTGGAGAACAAGAAAGCAATTTTAGGAAAATGGAATTAATAGAGTATGGCAAGAAATCAAAACCAAATTATATTTGACTTAATTTTTAATAATTACTATATCATTTATTTTAATGCATTTTTAGTCAAAATAAATCACAAAAAAAAGTCTTAACTAGATTGGTTTTCATATTTTTAGTTAGGTAATTTTAGAATTTAGCTTTTATGAACAATACTGCAATTGTATTTTATAATCAATTGGTGGGGATTGAATACCAACACCGTATTTTGCTCGTTACTCCTTCGGCTAATGCTACGGTTTAGTGTTTAAATTTGTTATCAGGTTGCTTTAATTATTTTACACCTAATTACGGCTTACTTTTCTTACTTTTATTAATAAAACATTATTTTTTATGATTATAAAATAATTGAAAATATCAATAGGAATTTGTAAGGATACTTTTTCTATTGAATGAAAGCAATTCACATATGTTAGGAAGTGCTTGTGGAGGATAAAATATTTGATCCTTTGTACAAAATTAAAAAATATATATATTTATTTTAAATAAAAATTCATTTACATTAAATTTTTACTTTATTTTGTTGATTTAATTTTTAATTTTCTAATTAAAACTCTTGACCTAATTTTTTAATATAAAAGAAAGTCCAATTATTCAGAAGAGGGAGGCCACGTTCAAAACTTCCACCCTTACTAACCTTCACAAAAAAAACTCTATTTTATAGAGTATTACACAAACCAATGTATATACTTAAAAAAAAATCTCAAATTTGTATAGAACAAATTACTACAAGTTTCCGGCTTCTCACGTACACCCACGGACTAGGAATCCATACTTTATCAATTCCCATATGCTAATATTAATTTTCTAACACAACCCAGTTCTGACCAAGATTCAAAAATCTAACCGAAATTCATCAGAAGAGGGTGGCCTTGAACATGTGTAAAAATCATACCTTCAATAACCTACACATAAACCATACACATCCCTAAATACTCACCAAAATACAAATATATCAACAATAGCAAATCAACAAGACATAATCAGGAAGTAACAAAGAAGAAGATTGAAATAGAGCTCCGACGGATATCTACCGGATCCGGCCACCGTCGCAAGTACACCACCAGAGACGCATGAAGCTCACACTCTCATGCCGACCGCCGTAGATATATACCTGACTTCCTTCCCTGGTGTTTCCGATGCTACTGCGTTTTTGGAGGACGGGTACTCTGTTTTTTCATATTTTTGTTTCTTTTCCGTACCAGCTTTATTTTTTGACGTGTTTTTGAATCCATTGGGTTGTTTATCTTATTGTCAATTAGATTGGATTAGTTTTATGAGTGTTCTTTAAATTATTCCCATGACATTACAAGTCTGAAGCATTTGACAATATACATGTTTTAAATGAAATATAATTAATGGGAGTATATGTGATTTGTCACGATTTAGTGACTCTTATCACTAGAAGTGTAAACAAATTTGTCTTTTTTTTATATAATCTTTATTTATTTATTTATTTAGAGATTAGGATTATAGTATAAGACCATCACAGTACATTGATCTTAAGCCCATTAATGCATACCCTCTTTTGTTGAGTTATTCAACTTAGTTTGTAAAATTAACAAAAATACAAAAAAAATATATTTAGTAGGATTAATTAGAATAGTTAGGATTAATTAGGATTAGGATTGATCTATATTTTTTATAATAATTAATTAAGATTGTAACTTAAAATTAATTAAATTAATTTAGGGATTAACATAAAAATATAAATAAAATAATTAAATAATTATATGGACAATTATAATTAGCATGGAATTAAAATACTAAAATATAATTAATGTTAGGGAATAATTGTAGAATCATCAAGCATATTGAAATCATTGATTAATTTTTAAAATGGGTTAATAATAGGAGGATAATCAAATAATTGGATAAATAGCGGAATGAAGTTTAGAGATTTAAATTAGTGAGGGATTAATTAGGTGTTGAAATTAGGGATTAATTTTTAATGGGTTATTAAAAATAGTAAAAAAAATATTAATAAATTAATTGGAACAAATATTTTAGGAGATTATTAATATGGATTTATTTTGGATTAATTTGTATTCTTGATATATTAAATTATTTGACGTTTGGGGTTCAATTTCTTTTTTTTTTTTAAATTAGAAAAATGGTTTTAGAAGGAAAAAGGATTTTTAAAGTTTTAAGGGATTTACACATGGGGATAAAGCTCTTGGTCCGAGAGCCTAAATAAAGGATGGGATTTGGGATTGAGGAATTAAACTCTTGATATCCGAGAGTATAAATAAAAGGATTAAGGGATAAAGCTCTTGGTCCGAGAGCCTAAATAAGGGATGAGATATGGATTTTTGGGATAAAACTCTTCCTCCGAGAGTGTAAACAACGAACAAAGGGATTTAAGGGATATAACTCCTCATCTAGGAGTATAAACACTAGATTTAAGGGATAGAACTCTTTATCCAAGAGTATAAATAGTGGATGGGATTTAGGGATAGGATTTGGGATTTAGGAATAGGATTAGGGGGTAGGAATAAGGGAGGTGAACTACGGTTACTCTGATCCTTCATTTTGAGGGTACGTAGGCATAGGGTTGCAAACCAACCCTAGCGAGTATAATTAGGAAAAAACTTAGGTTTTTTTTTCATTTAGACAAACAAACATGCCCTAAACTCAAAGGTGGATCCCATTGAGTACAATGGAAGTAAGGGGTGCCTAACACCTTCCTTTTACTTAACCGACTCCCGAACCGAAGGAATCTCTACCTTAGGATAGGATATTTAGGTTTATCATTATTTTCCTTTAAAAAATATGGTGGCGACTCGAATATTTTTGCCGGCCGCGACAAATATCATTGAGTTTAATTGATTTTCTCTCATTTTTGTAGGTATTATAGCAAGGATATCTTGACATATTCATTAAGAGCATTGAATAAGCTTTCCAACGCTTCCGACCGTGCGTCATTCCGAGTTACGGTTCAGAAGTTGTGGTCAAAACAAGTCTGGTGTGAAAAAAGGGACCAAAGTTCACTTTGCGAACTTCCCAGCGAATGCTCCCAAAATTATGGCAGTAGAAAAAGGGACCAAAGTTAGCATTGCGAACTTTCTAGCAAATAAAAGTTCGCATTACGAACTTTTGCAGAATTGCAGAGACGGTTTAGCTGTTCTGAGGCACTCAAGTGCCAAATTTTGATGTTCGCTCAGCGAATAAAAGTTCGCACTGCGAACTTGACTGATTTTTTGAAATGTTATTTAAGTCATTTCATTCATTTTTTAGGTTATGTTTTGGGGTATTTGTTCCCAATTCATCAAACCTTCATTTTTGATAGTTTAGAGCTTAGAAAAGCATCAATGGAGGTTGCAACTCGACGATTAAGGAGTGGATGATTCTTGGATCGTGATTGACACCGCGAGAGATTTTGATTCCTCTGTTAGAACAAGATTTGGTTATGCATTAATACCTCTGAGTTTTAATGATATCAAACAAGTATGTTTGTATGAACAATTAAATAAGGCAAATGTTTGTTACTCTTGAGAATCTAACAAACAGGTTATGCTTCTGTTAATTGGTGAGGACTTAATGCTAAAAGAATATATTTCGTCTACACACTACACTTGAAGTGCTAAAAAGTAGAAGTTGGCAAGACTCTGATAAAATATGGATAGAGAACAAGTTCTGAAGATCTGAAGACAAAAGGTTCTGATTGAACGAAGTCCAGATGTTGAATGCTTTCGCTCTCTGATAAAGGTTCTAAAGACCTAACTATAGTCTCTACCATGCTTCAACTAAATACTATCTGAAGCCTCTGAAGATATGAAGACAATTTGTGAACAAGGTTCTGAAGATCAAATGCTGAAAACTCCTAAGACGCTGTTCTGAGGACTCAAAGACTTTAAGAACCAAGTTGTGTTTTCCCTTCTTGCTCATGCTCGCAGTAGCCTCTGAAGGTAAGAAGCAATGAAGACTAAGCAACAAAGTTCAAACGAAGATATCTTGGTAAATGTGCAAAAGTTCAAATAAAGATATCTCGATAACAGTGCAACGGTACAAACGAAGATACACTGACAAGACAGGATGCAAAAGGTTTTATCTGTCCTCAGGCTTCTACCAAACCGCCGTCAAAAGTATTACTTTACAACGGTTACTTTTGCTCGGCTATAAAAGGACTTGAAGACTCAAAGAATGATAACAACTTCTTTGAATCATAAACACTCTATCTTGCTATTATCATTCTAAAAGTCATTTTCTGTGCTGCAAAATAGTTTACATATTCAGCTTATACTAGAAGCAATACTTTGTAAACAAAACCTTTTTCAAAATGTCGTTTGAAGATCCTTGAGAAAAACCGAGTGAGGTTATAATTCTTGAGAAGTCTAGGACTAGTGAGAGTCTTAGAGGTTGTTCCTTAAGAGATACCAGTGTGGGTAGATCTCTTGAGAAGTCTAGAACTTGAGAGTTTTAGAGGTTGTTGTTAGTCACCAGCGTTTTGGCTTGTTCATTGTATTAATCTGTTTGATTAGTGAATTAAGACCTCGATTGAGAGAGGCGAAATCACCTTGGCGGGTGGACTAGATTAACTTGAGAGATTTTCAAGTGAACTAGTATAAACATACTGTGTTATCTCTTTCAAGCTTCATTAATACTATCATTCATAAATTGAAGAGTTGTTAAAAAGGGGTTAGTTGAAAAGAAAAGAATTTTATTTTGAAAAACCAATTCAAACCCCCCTTTCTTATGTTTTTCACACCTTCATCCTCTTCTCTCTTCCCTTTGTAGTTTCCATTTGTTGTGAGTTTGTATGTAAGTTTACCTTGATTATATGTATATTTATTGCTCATGGCTTTGTATACGAGCTATTTTACAAATCTGTATCGGTGTTATCCTTGTTTTACTCGCTTTATGTTTGGATTTGAGTTGTGGTAGACATATCCTCTTTGGATCTAGGATGAACATCCGTTAGGTTATGAACTCTAGAGATAGATTTAGATCTAACATTCACCGTAGGTATCGATTCTTAATGCTCAGTGTGGTCGAGTTGTGTGAGACATCATCGATGAGGCGATGCGGTTGTTCTCTCAACTTTGCGTTAGACATAACCTTTGTTGCTTACCGTTTTACCACACCAACAGTGATCGAAGATAAGGGTACTTGCAAAGTTATAACTCCAATGCTCAAGTCAATAAATGAGATGGGTGGAACTTGTTAGTAAATAATGAATCATACCTTGGGGTGACTAAGGGTCACCCTTATATATGTATGACGGTTATAACCATCATCGATGGATATAACGCGAGATATGGGTTGTCGTTTGATGTACATCAACGATTAAGAGGGGTGTGCTTTGCTTCAGTGTAGTTCATCAGCATGAGCATCCACTAGCGTACTAGTTAAATGGAGGCAATGTATTTGATTGAGCTTTCATATTGGGTCAGTCTTAGTGGATTGTTTGGCCAACCAAAAACAATTACCCCCCGAGTCCTTGCTTTTAGACCTAAAGTGAGGAATATTTATGTGAAAAATTAAAGGGTGACCCATGAGTGGGTTTTATCATGGGAGTGAAGACTCATCTAAGGAAGCTCTGGGAGATGAAGAGTTTAGTTGATAAGTTAAGTGGAAGTTGGTGGCCTTGGAAACATATGCATTAAATGCCCATCATGTAAATTAAACGCTATTTCAAGGCAGGCTTCCACATGGAACCACAATCGTATAGTAGAAAGGTGTCGCCCTTAGGTACTTGAGTGCCGTAATGGAATTTAACTATTAATCATGACTTTTTATACTCCTTTGGATTCTTAGTCGTTGATCCTGGTGCAATTGGTGGCCTATAAATTGAGTGAGAGAATTTAGTTGCTTCTTTCGTCCTTTATTGAGAAAATAAAGAATGGAGAAAAAAAGAGAATGCCAAGATATCATTGCACCATCTACTTGATGACAAAGTGTGTTCTAACTTTAATACTAACATCAAACTTGTGCACTATAACAAGAATGGAAGTGTATGTTTATGATCCTAACTAACTACCATAACTGAATTCGAAAAATAATTGTAACAAAATTGCTTAAAGTTTGTAACTTATGATGTAAGAAATCAATGATCACCATGCTAACTTTCTACATGTTGTATTTAATCAACTTCAATCCTTTTAATCTTTATTTTTCTTGTCACTTGACACACTCCTGGAAGCTTGACCATGATAAATTTTTATGATTGCAAGCTTGGATACAAAAGTCCTTAAGTTTGGGGGAGCCAATGCATTTGTTAAGAAATCAGTTAATTGTTCTTGTGTAGATATAGGTAGTAGTCTAAGTACATCTTTTTGGATTTTTTCTCACACAAAATGACAATGTATCTCCAAATGTTTAGTTCTTTCATGGGATACAGGGTTTGATGCAATATAAATTTCACTCTGAAATTTCAATCCTTCGTATGATAAAAAAAGTTATTGCAGTTTATAGGTTGCAGTGGATAAAACATGATACGCTGCCTTTGAAGAAGACCTTAAGATGGTTTGTTGCTTCTTTTCTCTCCAAGATATAAGTGAACTACATAGGAAGACAAAGAAACTGGTGGTTCATCTTCTTGAATCAATACAACCTGCATAATCTGCATCTACATATTATAGAACTTGCGCCTTACATTTTCTAGGAAACATAAGTCCTCTTCTAGGATTTTGTTTCAAGTATCAAATGACTCTAGTAATAACTTAGTATTGGATAACAGTTGGTGAATTAAGAAAATGTCTTAATTGTTATGTGGCATGGTAATGTTAGGTTTAATGGTATTACGATATAATAACTTTCCAATGAGTCTTCTACATGCTGAGATGTCTTCAAAAGTTGACTGTCATTTTGATGAAGCTTTTTAGAATAATTAACAGGAGTGTTGGATGGTTTTGATTCTAAAAGCCCAATTGATTCAAGAAGATCTAAAAAGTACTTTCTTTGAGAAATGTAAATTCCTTTATAAGAGTGTGCAACTTCTAATCCCAAGAAATATTTAAGGATGCCAAGATCTTTAAATTTGAAGTTATTGTCCAAAATGCCTTTTATTCTTGTGAATTCAAATAGAGAAGTTCCCACTAGTATAATTTCATCAACATACACTAGGATGACAATGAAATCTTCTCTTTTGTATCCCTCTTGCATGAGAAGATGGGTTAATTTTTCATATCATTTCATGTTTGCCTGTTTCAAACCATAAAGGCTTGTTTACAGTTTGTAAACTTGGTTAGGCTTAGTTGTGACTCCATCTAGTATGGACATGTACACATCTTTTTTGAATCTCCATGCAAAAATGCATTATTAACATCCAGTTAATGAATGTGTTAATTCTTCATAGATTCAAGAGCAAGAAGAACTCTGACTGTAGTCATTTTTGCTACGGGTGAAATGGTATAAAAAATTTCATACCTTATATTTAGTCGTAACTCTTGGCCACTAAAATTTTCTTGTATCTCTTTATTGAGCAATCAACCATGTGTTTGACTTTATACACCCACTTACTACCAATATGTTTCACATGTGGTGGCTTGTCATCCAACTTCCATGTTACCTTTTTAGCTAATGCATCTAGTTTAATTTTCATAGCTTTCAATAAATAGTCATATTGACATGTTTCCTTATAGGTTCTAGGCTCAATACTATTTGTAACAGACATGGAAAAAATCTTTATGTTAGCAAGATAACTTATCAAAAGAATGGAAATATGCAATAGGGTAAAGAGTACCTGAAGTTGATGATTCTAAGTGGTTGGAGGAATAATTGCATACATAGTCAGACAAATAATGCGGAACATGTTTTTGTCTAATAGTTTGAACATGTTTCAGATGAATTTTCAAATTTAGTAGGTGAACTATTTGAATTGTGTTCTTAATTATCATGGTAATGGTTACTGTTTGTAATTTCAAGATCAACAATGTTATCATTTTATAAGATGCTAGGTGCAATGGTTTGGTTTTGGTCAATGTGTGTAGGTATTATATTGATATTCATTGGATCTGGGTTAGTGTGATAATTACAATTTGAAGGCGAGGATGTTGGTCGGTAAAGGAATATATTTTCACGGTGAATTAAGTTTCTTGATACATATATTTGTTTATTGTTGATATCGAAGAGGACTGCGCCTTTCATGCCAGTTTTGTAACCAAGAAAAATGCATTTCTTTGCTCTAGGATCAAGTTTGGTTCTATGTGCTTGTAATGTGGATGCAAAAATAAAGGAATTAAAACTTTTATGATCATTAATGTTTGGATCTTGTTTATGCATGATGAAATATGGTGATTTATCCTTGAGGACAAGACTAGGAAACATATTCAAGGTGTATGAAACATGAATGATTACATATGACCAATATGACTTTGCCAAGTTTGATTAGAAAAGGAAAGCTTTACCAATATTCACAATTTTTTGGTGTTTCCTCTAATCACGGTCATTTTGTTAAAAGGATTACACACAACTAGTTTGGTAGAAATTACCATGTGAAGCATAAAATGATGAGATTTTAAATTCTGGAACATGTCGTTTCTAATAGTATTAACTTTATGGTTATGTTAAGTTAAAGTCTATTTGATAAAATCTATGACATGTTTTTGTTTACTGTGAATTTTGGTAAACAACCTCTGGTCTATCAATCTAAACGCAAATTGATTAACTTGCAGGATCGACCACACAAATCCTAGGACATGTGCTAAATTTGAAAGACAAGTGTAAACTAAAGAAAATGTAAACTGAACTCCACGTTCGACAATGCTGAAAATAAAGTCTAACTGAACTCCACGTTCGACTATATGCAATAAAGTAAGGTAAAGACTTGAAATTTAAAAAGATGCGAGTAAAGGGTGCAGGAATTAAAGGCGTCGAATGAGTAAAACCTTTGAAAGTAAAATGCAACGAACTCCACATTCTTGGAAAGTAAAGGCTGGGATAATAAAAGTACTGTCGAAAGTAAAGTGCAGGAAAGTAAAAGACTTTGAAAATAAATGCAATGGATTTAAAGGAGAACTCCACGTTCTTGAAAATAAAAGGCTTTGAAAAGTAAAGGCTTGAAGATTAAATGTTTAAACGTAAAGGTGCAGTCGAAGGTAAAACGCAGGAAGTTTAAATGGCTTTGAAGGTAAATTTGGCATGGAAGATAAAGTTCAAGAAACTGTAAAGGCATGGAAAGTAAATGGCTGAATCTTAAACATGCTGAAGATAAATGATATTGATAAGGAAAATGGTGTTACATTACGTACATTCTCCCGAACTCGTTTCTCTACACGCGGGTACTTTGAGTTTCTTAGAGTAACTTGTACAAGAATATGAACACCCCATTTACATAGAACTAACTCCTATTTATAGTGTTAGGAAATAACTACTAAGTGGTGGTTACTGCTTCGAACTTGGGGATTTTGGCGCCTTCTCCTTGGTCTCAACTGTTCCCGCGTTCACAACTGCTCTTATTTAAATTTCAAATATTGGAAATTCCCTCCAACCTTAATATAACCACTGCACCGTTACATTCTCATGGTCGAAACCCTTTCAACACTTAGCCAATTTTGAGGTTCCTACACCTCTATTCGACTCAGGCCTCCCAACAACCAAGGTCGAAGCCTTTTTTATATTAAAAATAATTTTTTAACATAAGATAGCTTTAATTTTGACTAGCGTCGAAAGTGAGGGTTAACAAATTGCCCCCAAGGAACGTCCTTTCGCCAGTATTGGTAGGAAGGCCATTTCTTGATATCATAACCATTTCGACGCCTGTTTGCATGGCCTCAACTGAACATCCCACTAATTACTTAATGGCTAAACTGTTCAGTTTCTTTAACCCACGCCTCTGATGTCATACCATCATGACAAATCCTTAAAACATCCTTTCAGCCGTATTCATCATAACACCTTTCTTGAAAATAGACGTTAACAGTCTGCACATAACTGCTACTTTTCATCACGCCTTCAGGAGAAAGACACGCGTCCCACTAACCCCTCACCTTCAACGGTGGATCCACGTCCCTTGAGATTTTTAAATGTCTATATATATCAATTTCTGCCACTTTGTGAACTTTCCACACTTTTCATACTCTCAAGCAAACTCTTCTTCTCTTCAGTTTTCTAACGCAAACCCAACAAAGACACCATCTTTTCATCTTCTTCCACAATGGCATCTTCCCAAATTAATCCTCAAGCAAAGAAGACTAAAAAAGGCAAAGCCACTCCATTTAAGCAAACCATCCCTCCGTTCACTAACATCCCAGGCCCTCAACTGGTAGATAATCGCCATTGTATGCCGAAACCTACCTCTACAGAATCAAGAGCCATATACCAATCTCAGGTAATGATTCCCTTAGTTATGTCTGATAAAACTTATGCGTTATCTGGTCCTTTGGCTGAGGTGGACATTTCTAACGAGAGGCTAAGTGAGTTTTTCCCCTCGTACCGGAGATCCAGACCATTAGGGCAAAAGAGTTTCCCTAAAATTAATTCTGCTGCTGGAGCTTCCCCTGAAGAGATTCCTTTACCCAAAATCAATGTTGGCTACCTCACTGATGGCACTAGACTGGTGAGAGCTATCAACCCTTTAAAGGAATTCGACCAATGGATGGCCAAAATGGAGAAAGTTAAAGCTGACCATTGGAAGGAGATAGGGATCTATGACCTTCTGATGCTGTCGAAGACCAGCATACCCTATTGTCTGAACATGTTGGCAGCATCTTTATACTTTTGGGATAGCACCCATTATACATTCCATCTGCCATGTGGAATGGTTACTCCAACTCTTTTCGACGTAGCTGCCATCACGGGGCTTCGTCCAGATGGCCTCGTCTATAATCCTGAGGTTGATGCTGAAGACACCATCAACATTTCAGGCTCCAAACTGACCTACACTCTCTTTATCAAACACCACTTCAAACAAGAAGATGATGAGGTGTCTGATGAAGAACACATTGCTTTCCTCACAGTCTGGCTGTCGAGGTATGTTTTTTTGTACAAAGTCTTTGCAGGTGGTTAAGAAGTACCTGCCCCTGGCGAACCAACTCCATCACAACAGAGGGACCTGCCTGAGTGAACTCATTATGGCGAACCTTTACGAATCTATCAGTGAAGGGGCCTCTCGACTCAAGAAGGTGGAAGCCCAAGGTCCTATGCATTTGAGCGGTCCTCTTTGGCTACTTCAATTGTGGCTCAATGCTACGTTTGAGGCTAGCTTCCCCAGAAAAGGCATAGTCGATGAAGCCTCCGCTGAGATCAGGGAGAGGAGTGTCGAAGGGACACGTCTGGCTAAGCTCACTCCTAATAATGATGGTGAAAACCTTCAAAAGGCTTTTACCAGTTATATTATGATGTTCGCCAAGCGCTATGAGTTCACTCCTAGCATGGCACCCTTTGCTCGACGAAGCTATGGCCCTGGGTGGTTTCAAAGGCCATTTCCAAATCCTCTTCAACCCCTTGATCCAGAGTCTGTTGCTATCTAGGAAGCCTTTTTTATTCCTATATTTATTATCCACAGGCTAAACCTAGGGAGAGGTTTATCAACATTGATTGCCTACCAGCCAAACTTGGTCTCTCGACAATTTGGGCTGGCCCAGAGCCTCCCTCAGTGCTTATATGAGAAAAAGGGCCAAGTAATTCTTCACACCGCCTGCTTCGACGAGGAAAATGTCTCTCAAACCCTCGACAGCAGGAATGAAAAAAGAAGAATCCTCTCCCCTGTGTTTTTTGAACCTTCCTTTTTATGCACTTCATCCTTCCACCAATGGTGGTCGAAGCATTATAGTGAGCACTTTCTTGATGCAGGTACATTTTCTTTGTTACTTGACCAAGCTTTTCTCCATGTGCAGGACAAGACGAAAAAAAGTAAGTTCACTCACATCGAAGAAATACAGGCTTTTCAAAAATACTTTGAAACTATCTATCGACTAGATGATCTTAGTCGAACCATTCATGAGGCTGCTGTTACTCTAAAGAGAAAATTCCTAGAAAAGCTAGATCAACTAAAAATTCCTCCCAACGTCCCTCGTGAGAAACGTTATGAGGTAGCTTTTAAACTTTTTCCTCCAAAGTTCCCTCGACTGCCTAATACTGATTTTGGAGTGGCGCTTGCCCCTCAATTTCCAGATTGGTTTATCTGTGGGGAGCATTTAAAACTTCTTTGACAGCAGTCTCAGCCAAAAGCCCAATGAGTGGTTTCGACTAAGCATACGTTAGACAGTTTTAAAGGGCACCTTCATATAGGAATTCAGGACGTTCGTGTCGAATCTGAAATATATGAAGGTTTAAAATCCTTATTCCATGGCTTTATGACTAACCATGTAATCATTAACTTGTAACAATTGTGTGCTATCTTTCAGCTGTGCCTAGGAAAGCTGCTTCGACTAGAGATGCCACCTTGCAGAGTGGCAAAGAACAAGAGAGTACACAGGTATATTTTACCCCTTTTGTTTTTGCTTGTACTCTATGAATTTCTTTCTTATTTTTCACTGCCTCTTCAGACTGGTCGAAAGCCTCCAACACCTTCCAAGAAAGGTAAGAAGGATACCCCAGCTGTGGTTACAACTTTAGAGGCCTCAGATGAATCTCCTGAAGAGGTTCTCACAAGGAAAAGGAAAAAACCCACAAAGGCCTCTGGACCTGCTGGCCCACCTCCTTCGAAGGTGGCCAAAATACTCGAAAAGGCATCCACCACAAGTGGTGTCGAGAAGGAATCCTCCAAGGTAGCCTTGAGAACCCCTCTTGGTGACCATGGGGGTGATAAATCAAGTCCTGCTGTTGAACAAACTCAGGTATGTGCACCATTGCCTTTTTTCTATCATGCTTGACATCTTTCGCCTATTATTTCATTCTCATTATCTCCACTTGTGTTCTTTAGGCACCCGTAATCAACAATCCAGGTTCCCGACCAACTCCGAGCAACTTCGCCGCCACCGTAATTGACGATTCTGTTCCTCACCCAACTTCAGAAAGCCTCACCACCACGCTCCTCAATAGCCAAGGTGAGCCAACTTATCACCCATCTTCTGATATTGGCTCTGGTTTGAGTGAGATTAATCAACCTACTCCACATATTACAGCAGCTACTGCAACACCAGCTCCAACCCTAACTCAACACGCACAGGCTGATGGAGCTAAATCTGATGAGGATGACGCCTCAAGCCCACCACCTATCAATCTAGGTACCTCCATGGATAAAGGTCAGATGGTTGAAGAAGAAAGGCGTGAGCCTGAAATCCAAACACATAACGCCAATCCTGATCAAGCTACACCAGCTGATGACCAGGAGAATCTGCAACCAGTTGCTGCGGAATCTGATGAAGAAATGGAAGAAGGACATGATGAAGAGGGAGAAGAATCAACAGAGGAGGAAGAAGAACAAGCTGAGCCTCGCCCCCACCATATTCCTTCGCCTATGGTCACCCCACTGCTTGGGGACTCGCTGACAGCACTCAAGTGGTCGAACCCACGTGAGTTTACCAAATTGATTCTTGAGCAAAGGTATGGTTCTTCTTCTGTTTCTTCAACCTCAGCATCAGATGACTTCGCCCAATCCATTCTTTAAGCCATCAAGAAAAAATTCTTCAAGGGGGATATCTACAAGGTTCTGGCCTCAGATCCAACTGCAACTGCTTACTTGAAGGACACCCTTGCAAAGATTGAGTTCACTACTTTCAATCCAGATGTTTCTGGTTTCCTGATAGAGCTAACTGCTATGGTAAACCAAATAGCTGCAGAAATAAAACTGCTTCCCTCGATCAAGGATACCATAGAGAGAACATCTGGTTGTGAGAGTGCAGCCTGGTGTGGTGCAAAAGAGGCGTACGAAGAGATCCAACGTATGGAGGCTGATCAAAGGAAAAAGCAAGATGAGATAGCCTCTAACCAGAAGGACATTGAAGCCTGGAAGCAACAAATCACGGAGCTACAAGCCAAAATTGAAACTGTTGAAAAACGCAACCGTGATTTGCACCATTTCGACGACACTGAGATAACTGAAGAAACGAAGAATGCCATTGATCGTGTCGAGGCGGCCCAAAGATATGAGAAAGAGCTCGCAGAAGCAAAACTTGACGAATCTTTATGCAACGCTCGCCTCAAACATCACATAGAATCTTTTTCTCAGTTGGCGTCGAGGCTTCCCTTCTGATACTTTCGCCACCTTTATTTCATTTGTTTAATCATCACTTGTTTCTTGGCCTTTATTTTATGCCTTTTGGCATTGATTTAATCAATCATTATTATTTTTGCCTTTAACTGCTTTCGACCTATATTGCATGATGATGTACTTTATTGTTATCTTTTATCAGTCAAATTTACAATTAAGGCCTTCCATCTTTTTCTTGGAAAGTCACCCCTCCAGCTTTAAATTCCAAGGCATAAGCCTCTAGCTTTTAAAGTAACATTTATAGCATAGCCCTCAGGCCTACTTCCAAGACTAACTCACCTGTTTCCACCATTTGGCTGGCCACTCTAATCAGCCATTAGCCTCTATAAATTTCTTCCATCTGACCATGTTTTGCATAGATGCAAACATGAATAATTAAGAGAAATCCTCAACCAAGAAGATGGCTGGAAAGGCCAAGGCAATTGAGGAAACAACAAAGGTGGAGGCGCCCCAGCAACCTAAAGCCTCCATTGGAGCAACCTCTCTAGCCAAGAAGAGAGAAACAAAAATGAAGATCTCTAAGAAAGGGCGCTCCAGTACCCAAGATTCTGATGATGAGCCAGATGCAGATTATATGGACTTCCTCAAATCCATAGATTGGAGAGATTATGAATAACCTTTCCTTGATTAAAAATTGTTGTACTAGTTTCTCTTTGCATTGTATGCCATATTAGCCTGACTTGGCCCATTTTGGCTTTCTTTTATTAAATGAAGCTTATGTTTTAATATGAATCTCTTGCAGCATAGGCTTATATTTTTTCAAATACTTGCCATTTACTTTCAAGACTCTTTTATCTTTGTCTAACTCTTCCACTTCATAAGCTCCATTAGAGAACACTTGTATGACTTGGAATGGTCCTTCCCACTTAGGGGACCACTTGCCCAATGTTTTATCCTTTCGATCCATGGGCAAAATCACTTTCCAAAATAATTCCCCACATGCAAAAGATTTAGATTTAACCTTTTTGTTGTAGGATTCTTCGACCCTCTTCTTTTGTCTTCTCAGCAACTCCAAGGCTCTGAGCCTTTCTTCATCCAAATCCACTAATTCATTCATCATCATTTCCCAATAATTCTCAGAGGGAATTTCATGATGTCTTTGAACTCTTACAGACTGTAGATAAATCTCAACAGGTAATACTGCATCATGACCAAAAGTAAGTCGAAATGGGGTAGTGTTTGTAGCCTCTTTAGGTAATGTTCGACACGCCCAAAGAACTTGGTCTAATGTCTTGTGCCAACTTCTAGGCTTTTTTCCCACATGCTTCTTAATTAGTCCAATTACTACCTTATTGGCAGCTTCGACTTGCCCATTGGCCTGAGCATAGTAAGGTGTAGAAGTTAATAACTTAAAACCTATTTCTTTGGCAAATTCCTGCATCTTTCGACCAGTGAACACTGATCCCTGATCTGTGGTAATTGTTTTAGGAATACCAAATCTATAAATAATGTGATTTTGAATGAATTCAATAACATCTTCTTGACCTATATTCGCCAGTGGTATTGCCTCGATCCACTTGGTGAAATAATCAATTCCCACCAAAATATACCTCTGGTTCTTTGAAGATGCTGGTCGAATCTCTCCCACTATATCCAAAGCTCATCCTCTGAAAGGCCATGGTTTCACTATGGAATGTAACTCACTTGCAGGGATGTGCTGTATGCCAGCATGAATTTGGCATTCTTGGCATCCTTTAGCAAATTCTATGCAATCTTTCAGCATAGTGGGCCAATACATGCCTTGTCGAAACAACAACCATTTCATCTTCTGGCCAACTTGGTGTGCTCCACATGCCCCACTATGTACTGTCGAAAGTGCCAAATATGCCTCTGCTTCACTAAGGCATTTCAATAAGACTCCCCTAGGGGTCTTTTTAAACAATTCATTACCCACCAGTACATAACTTAAAGCTTGATACCTGATTTTTCGCTCTGTCAAAGCCGTTGGGTTTTTCAAATATTCAACTATGGGCTTCCTCCAATCTTCATCTGTTAAATTATCTATGGCAAAAATTTCAAAATTTTCGCCATCTATACACCCAAGCTTAGTTGTTTCTAAGTCTGATGGACATAATCCAACAACCACCACCTTACCTCTTGCCTCAATTACTTCTTGAAGGTTTTCTTTCGACACCTTGTATCCAGAAGCAATTTGGGCCAAGCCGTTAGCAACTTGATTCTCTATTCTAGGTATGTGCTGGATGGCCACTACCTCAAATTTCTTTAATAATCTATTGGCTATCACAAAGTACATAATGAGATTTTCTTTAACACATTTATACTCCTTTGTGATTTGTTTTATAACCAATTTTGAATCTCCCATTATTTCGACTCTAGTTGCCCCCAATTTTAACAAAATTTCAAGACCAGCAATTAATGCTTCATATTCAGCCTCATTGTTAGAGCAAGGTCCTTCGACCTTGTACTTTAATTTTGTTGGAATTTTTTCAGGAGAAATAATGTGTATTCCTACTCCTGTTCCATTTTTATGACTTGATCCATCAAAGTATAACTTCCAGGATTTTAATTCGACGTAATTCAAATCATTTTAATTTATGGAGTGATCAACTATAAAGTCTGCAACGATTTGCCCTTTCATAGCTTTTAAAGGTTGATATGTTAAGGAAAATTCTGTTAATGCTAATGCCCATTTGCCAATTCGACTATGCAAAATAGGTTTAGATAACATATGTTTAACAACATCAAAGTGAGACGAAACATACACATCAACAGGTTTTATATATTGCTTCAGTTTAGTACAAGAGAAATACAAGCATAAACATAACTTTTCCATCATGCTATACCTAGTTTCTGCATCATTTAAAACTCGACTAAGGTAATAAATGGCTCTTTCGACTCCATTTTCATCCTCCTGAGCCAACATGCTCCCTATAGTTTTATCTGACGCAGCTATATACAATCTCTTACTTTTGTTTCTACAAGGTGGTGAAAGAATTGGAGGGTGGCTTAGGTACTCCTTGATCTTGTCGAAGGCTTCCTGCTGTAATTGCCCCCACTCAAAACCATCTTTGTTGAAACGAAGCAATGGCGAAAAAGCTTGTGTTTTGCCACTCAGGTTGGATATGAACCTTCTTAAGAAGTTGATTTTGCCCAACAACGACTGCAGCTCCTTTTTGGTTGATGACGCTTTCGCCTCCATTATGGCTTTGGTTTTATTCTGATTTATTTCAATCCCTTTCTTGTGGACCACAAAGCCTAAGAAATCCCCTGCCTGCACACAAAAAGCACATTTGAGAGGATTCATTTTAAGACCATATTTTCTCATCCTTTGAAAGGACTGTCGAAGATGGTCAATGTGACTTTTCCCAGAAATAGATTTTATAACAATATCATCAATATAAATTTGCATGAATCTGTCTATAAAATCGTGGAAAATTGAATTCATTGCCCTTTGATAAGTGGCACCAGAATTCTTGAGACCAAAAGGCATCACTACCCATTCGTAGGTACCTAAGGCTCCAGGGCATCTAAAAGCAGTTTTATGAACATCTTCCTCAACAATGAATATTTGGTTGTAGCCAGAATATCCATCCAGCATACTAAGATATTCATGTCCTGCTGCAGAATCTATCAACATTTCTGCTACTGGCATTGAATACTCATCTTTGGGAGTTACAGAGTTTAAATCTCTAAAATCAATGCAAACTCTCAAAGACCCATTCTTTTTAATAACAGGTACTATATTAGCCAACCATTCGACATACCTTGCAGTGCGAATGAATTTGCAATGAAGCAGTCTTTCGACTTCCTCTTTGATCTTTGACAATATCTCTGGTGCAAACCGTCTTGGATTCTGCTTGACTGGTTTTTTCCCAGGCGTCATAGGCAACCTGTGTTTGACCAACTCCCTGTTCAAACCAGGCATCTCATCATAATCCCAAGCGAAGCAGTCTTTGAATTCTTTCAACAGCTGAACTACTTCGACCTTCAACTGGGGATCAAGATTGACACTGATGTAGGTAGGCCTTTTGGTTGTCCCCTCACTGAGGTCCACTTCTTCTAAAGGATCTTGTGCTAGCATTTTTATATTATTTGCCAACGGATCCTTCTCAAATCCCAAAGGCTCATCTTCATAGATGGCGTCGAGCCTTTGGCTTTGCTCTCCAGTTTCAACCTTATTTGGAGGTTTTGGGTCGAAGTCCTTACCAGGACCTTCTTAATATACTTCAGAAATGGCCTTACCAGCCATATAATCATTGGCGGCTTCCAAAGCCGCTTGTAGTTTTGTTTCGACCACATAGGCCAAAATTCTTTTCAAAGCATCGAACTCAGTCATGATCACTGAATTCATCTCCCCACCATGTGGGCTCTATTGGAGGTGTGCCTAAGCATGGCAATCTTCCTTCTGGTAGCTCCCTGTCCCATCTGAAACCTTCAACAGGGTGTAAGTACAACGAATAAAACGTCTCCTCGTCAGGTGTAAACTCAAAATTAGCTGGAGGACATGGAGCAATGTTCGCCAGATGTTTCTCAAATTGCCTACTATCCACATGATTAACAGGCACCTTGAAGTACCCTTGATCAACTTCAATGTTTTCCACTATCCCATCTGGTCTCCAAATTGTGATTCTCTGATGCATAGATGAGGGTACCGCTCCTATCCCATGAATCCACTCCCTACCCAAGAGTAGATTGTAGTTAGCCTTTGTTTCGACGACCATAAACACTATTGGTCTGGTAATAGTTCCCACAGGGAGATACACCTGAATCACTCCTAGAGTGGAACCAACTTTCCCTTCATAGTTCGACAGAACCATGTTGTGGGGTTTAGTATCAGTCTCAAATTTTCCAATCTTGCTCAACAAAAATCTTGGCATCAAATTAACCGTTGCACCACAGTCTACCAAAATTTTCTTGACAGGGACGTTCTCTACTTTTCCAGTAATGTAAAGAGGCTTCAAATGACCCTTCATTGCCTCTGTGGGACGTTCGAAGAAAGCATTTTGTTCTTCGATGCACCCATTGTTCATGATGTAATAGCACACAGGCTTGTGTGCCATCATTTCTAATTCAGCAGTTTGGTCTAAGTCTTCGACCTCTGAGACTTGACCAAATTCTCTTGGCATCACTGACACCACATTTACCATAATGTCTAGGGAAGCCGCTGACTCATTGTCGAAGTTATCAGTCATATCCTCATCCTCTTCGACCTTCTTTTCTAGCTGAATAGTAAACAACTTTCGTCGTGTGGGCATCTTCTCCATTGCCCCAGCCACATTGGTGCTTGACTCCCCTTGCACCTGAGCCTCCCTGAAAGCTTTTCGCCTGCGCTGCTCTCTTCGCCATTGTGATCTAGACATTGGGTTTTTACCCTTGTAGTTCTGAGAAATGTAAGCTGATTTGTTTGTGGTGTGATTCTCTTTTCTGTACTCAAATGATGAACCTCTTTCCACATCAAACTTTTCCCACTTTTTCTTCTGTCCTCTCCCTTCGACAGGCTTGATCCAACTGCCTGTTGGTACATTCGCAGCTGGTTTGAACGTACCTGGCCTAATTCCCGGTGCTTGGTTTTTTAGCCTTGTCGAAAGTCGCCTATAGTCAAAACCTCTGTGCCCTTTGTTCACCTTCTGCCCCCAGCTTTCGCCAGCCTTTTTGACACCTTCCAGCTTGTGGGTAGCTTTTTCATAAAAAATGGCGCTGCACCTGGGACACAACATTACTCCAGAGCCTTTTTTCTGGAAACGATGCAAGAAGTCCACGATTGTCTCTTCTAGCTTAGGATAAGCCATTTTGTTGAGTTTCTCTTGCTCATCTACCTTACTCAATTGTTCATCTTTTTGATCCGTAATTTCGATCATGTTGACATCCATTCTGTCCTTTAGGCGCATCTTGGAGAAGCTGGCTTCCAGACTTTCAGTGGTCTTTGCCAAGCAGCTACCACTTACTACTGCTTTTGCAGCTCTTTGGGAAGCTTTTTGCCAAGCAGCTTTCTCAGCCTCAACCATCTCCTCAGCATTGACTCTCTCGACATCAGGAGATGTCTTGAAAAAATTTTCAGCAGCCATACATATCCAATTTTCCACCAGACAACCATCCAGGTCTAGCATCTCTCCAACCAAGAGCATGTCATCTTCCAATTCCCTAACAACTTGGACTTTAGGGGCATTTCTGCCCATAGCCTCATTGGTGCTGATACTATCTGAGCTAGAGTCAGATTCTTCAGCCAACTCGACCATGTTAATGCCTTCATTGGCATTTATCTTCCACCCACTCACAGTCATATCCAAAACCTTAGCAGCATTATCCATTTCAACAAACTTATCAGCAGTTTCTTTGGTTACCAACATTAGACTGGTACCATCAACATTTAGGCCACTTGCAGCCTTACTAGAACCTTCAATTATCACAGAACTGGTGGCAAAGTCTTCAGTAACCTCTACCACGTTGACTGACTCGTCGAATCCCTCTGTGGCTTCCACTATCTGAACCTCATGAGGCTCTGTATAGTTGGCCTCTGCAACTTGCAATGGGTCAGAGTCAATCTTCATCTGGGCTTTGCCTTTATCCCCAAACTTCAGCCTTCCTTCTTGGATAGCATTTTGCACCAAATCCCTGAAAAGAAAACATTGAGAAGTTTTATGACCCAAAAAATTATGGTACTTACAGAAACCTCTTTTCTTTCTTTGTTCTAAAGGTGGCGCTTTAGCACCAGCAGGCACTATCATTTGCCCATCCTTAACTAACAAATCAAAAATTTCGTCACATTTAGTGACGTCGAAAGTATATGTTTTCTTAGGAAATTTGTCGTTAGATTCGACAGGATTTTTCCCTTCTGAGGGAGCTAATAATTTGCAAGCATAAGGTGGACCTTGCTTTAACTCAGCAACGTCAACCTCATTTCCGTCGAAATAAGATGGTTCACCATACAGATTTTCCACATCTTCCTTGCATTCGACAAAGGCTACTTTTTTACCCCTGCTGAATTTGGCCTTTTCTTCTTTTAGCCTTTCTAGCTGTCGAACCCTATCAGCCAACTGGGCCATATCTCTAAGATATTGGGTATCTAACTTCTTCCTAATGGAATAATCAAGACCCCCAGCAGCCATTTCGACCAACTCATGTTCTGGTACTTGTGTAAAGCACCTGGCTTTAAGAAGTCGAAACCTATTCAGGTAATCATCAATTGGCTCAGTAACTTTGCGTTTGATGCTAGCCAATTCTTTCAGACTAATCTTAGTTTGCCCCATGTAGAACTGTTCATGAAACAACCGTTCTAGTTGGGTCCAGTTATATATGGAATTTGGAGGCAAAGTAGTAAACCATGTGAAGGCATTCTTGGTAAGGGAACTTGGGAAATATTTGATCCTAAGGCTTTCGTCAGCTGCAATCTCGCCTGCTTCGATCAAATATCTAGCCACATGTTCGATAGTAGACTCAGTTGTATCTCCTGAAAACTTGCTGAACTTTGGAACCTTCATCCTAGGGGGCAGTTCTGCTTGGAGAATGTAATCCACTATAGGTGAAGTATAATTTGGCCTGGTGAAGCCACAATTCATGCCATTTCTAGTCATTATCCTTTCAACCATGGCTGCAAGATTATTTTCCTCTGCTTGATTTTGGTGTCAAACCTGTCTAAGTAGTTGATCTGCGTTTTGGTTCCTGTTCACCATCACTACTGGTTCTTCCTCCATCTGGTATGGCATCTGGTTTCTTGGTGGTTCGACTCTAAAATGATCAATCATCTCTTGATCCTCCAAGTTAGCATCAGGTATCTGATGTGGGTGACGTCTTGGGATGTCTTCGACAACAGTTGCTCTTCGATCTACTGCTGGTACTCCCATGAAATCAGCCATACGTGCCACTTGTGCAGCCAATTGTTGGTTAGTTTGGGTCGTATTTTGAATCAAAGGTTGAAAAACTTCTCCCATTGTCTGAGACAACGTATGTACCATTTACATGTTACTTTCATCCATCTGCTGTCTAAAACAATTTATGGATGTATTTGTAAGGCTAGGTGTTTGAACAGAGTAACCAACACCTATATTCTGGTTGTTTCGCCCTCCTGTTCCTGACCCTTGTAGTGGCGAAGACACAATAGTTTCTGAAAATACAGGTGGAGCATTCTGCAGATTTTGCATCATTGACGTAGGCATACCATAGGGTTGACTCCTTGACCCTGGATGTGGAAAACCTGGTGGAGGAACGTGCCTGTACATTGAATTTCCTCCTGGGGGTGTTGGTGAATTAGAACTTTGTGGTCCTATCTATTCCAACACAGGTTGAGTATATGATTTTGTATATGTTGATCCTGGCTCAGACACTACTAATGGAAGTGACGCCTGTCCTCCTGTCGAAGACACTGGTGATGGTGTGCTTTGAGACCCCATACTGCTACTGGACTGAGTGTTTGAAATACTCCCTTGAGGATCAACTTATTGGTTGGCATTGGTTGCCATTTTCTTAGTGTATCTTCTCTTTGGTATTCCTTCGTTTGCTGTGGCTAACTTCCCACTTCTCAATAACATACAACGAAAGTACTTCTTCACCAAGAGAGATGAGGTTGACAAAAAGGTTTAACTTAGCACTGGGTCCCACCAGGTGTGCCAATTTGTTTACTATGAATTTTGGTAAACAACCTCTGGTCTATCAATCTAAACGCAAATTGATTAACTTGCAGGATCGACCACACAAATCCTAGGACATGTGCTAAATTTGAAAGACAAGTGTAAACTAAAGAAAATGTAAACTGAACTCCACGTTCGACAATGCTGAAAATAAAGTCTAACTGAACTCCACGTTCGACTATATGCAATAAAGTAAGGTAAAGACTTGAAATTTAAAAAGATGCGAGTAAAGGGTGCAGGAATTAAAGGCGTCGAATGAGTAAAAGCTTTGAAAGTAAAATGCAACGAACTCCACGTTCTTGGAAAGTAAAGGTTGGGATAATAAAAGTGCTGTCGAAAGTAAAGTGCAGGAAAGTAAAAGACTTTGAAAATAAATGCAATGGATTTAAAGGAGAACTCCACGTTCTTGAAAATAAAAGGCTTTGAAAAGTAAAGGCTTGAAGATTAAATGTTTAAACGTAAAGGTGCAGTCGAAGGTAAAACGCAGGAAGTTTAAATGACTTTGAAAGTAAATTTGGCATGGAAGATAAAGTTCAAGAAACTGTAATGGCATGGAAAGTGAATGGCTGAATCTTAAACATGCTGAAGATAAATGATATTGATAAAGAAAATGGTGTTACATTACGTACATTCTCCCGAACGCGTTTCTCTACACGCGGGTACTTTGAGTTTCTTAGAGTAACTTGTACAAGAATATGAACACCCCATTTACATAGAACTAACTCCTATTTATAGTGCTAGGAAATAACTACTAAGTGGTGGTTACTGCTTCGAACGTGTGGATTTTGGCGCCTTCTCCTTGGTCTCAACTGTTCCCGCGTTCACAACTGCTCTTATTTAAATTTCAAATATTGGAAATTCCCTCCAACCTTAATATAACCACTGCAGCGCTACATTCTCATGGTCGAAACCCTTTCAACACTTAGCCAATTTTGAGGTTCCTACACCTCTATTCGACTCAGGCCTCCCCACAACCAAGGTCGAAGCCTTTTTTATATTAAAAATAATTTTTTAACATAAGATAGCTTTAATTTTGACTAGCGTCGAAAGTGAGGGTTAACAGTTTTATGGTCTCACTTTTATGTTTCATCAAGGTTATTTGTAATACCGTAATTTTTACCCCTAAGATCCCACATGTCATTTGCATATCATACCACAAACAAGATCACAAGCTTTGATTCTCTTGCCTTTCTCTGAAGGTTTGTTCTTGAGTGAGATCGTCAAGCACCCATGTTCTCTTGTTTTTTTTATGTTTGTATTTGTTTATGTTTACTATCCATTAATTAAAATCCAAAAATATGTTTGTTTTTTTTCCCTTTACTAACTTTTTCAGGAAGAGGTTGGGACCAAGAATATCAAATATCAGTTCCTCAGCTCGAATGAATTTCATCTGAACAATGCCAAAGTTGATCTGCAAATAATTCAAAATTCATCTGATCAATAGTTTCCAATATTTAATTGATTATTATTCAAGAAACTCCAAGTTTCATGTGTTTATTTCCATGCCTTCTTTGACAAGCAAGAAGAATCGAGTCATAGCCAAGACAACACATCAAAAAGCAAATTTTTCTCAATTTTTGCTGTGTTAATCGATTAACGCTATATGCTTAACTGATTAACCAGTGCGTTTTTTGAGAAAATGAGCCAAATTCAAATTCTGCAGCATTTTGGCACCAAAACTCACTATGTTTCATCATGAGAATATTCTAGATCACCTCATTTTAATGCCCCTACCGCATTATTGAAGAAACGAAAAAACACAAGAAGGGGGTTGAATTGGGGTTTTTAAAAATTAAAGAAAAAAGGAGACACGTTGGTTATCCTGGTTCGTTTGAACTCAAACTACTCCAGTCCACCCGCCAAGGTGATTTCGCCTCTCTCTCTTGAGGACTTAATCCACTAATCAGTTAAGATTACACGGACACAGGGACAACCGTCACTGTCTTCTTGAGTTTTAACCACAACTCGGTTTTCTCAAGGAATTTCAACTTAAAATACTATGCTTCTTATAAGCTTTATCACAACAGTGAGTTTTTACAATATTTTTATCAAATAATGAAAACAGATGAGGAACTTGATGAATTGTGAAAAGTATGCGCACAAGTGTTTTTGGTCATCTGCAGGTGCTCCCTTAAATAGATGAAAATAATTGATCCGTTGGAGTCATGAGAGTTATTTTTGGAGATTGACAATAATGCCTTTGAATGCTCTTTCCAAAAATAAAGATTTTGTCTGTTTCAATCCGTTGCTTTGTGATACTCATAAATGTGGAGGATAGCGTATCAGAGTCCACGTTGATTTGATGCATTATCAGAGTTTCTGGCTTGATGCAGCTTTGGTACTGAAGCGTGAGACATCCTTCATCAGAACTTAGCTAGTTTAGATCTGTGATTCTTCCATATCAGAGCTTCGCTTGATTAGAACTTCACTTTGCTTAGATCTTGTGAGCTTCGCTTGATTAGAACTTCACTTTGCTTAGATCTTGTGAGATTCGCTTGATTAGAACTTCGCTCAGATTGGATCTTGTGATACTTCTATATCAGAACTTCTTTACATTAGAACTTCTCTACATATCACAAAAAATGAATTAAGGAGCATCAAGTTCTAAATAATATAGTGTTTGTTATCATCAAAACAATTAGGAATGTAGAATCAATTCTTGTTCTAACAATCTCCCCCTTTTTGATGATGACAAAAACTTATATTTTGATAATTAATTAATAGAGTATGGAGTAGAGAATACTCCCCCTGAGTTGAAGATTTCCTTGAAAATGTTGTGATTTAAGACTTAAGACTTCCAAGAAGTTCTGATTTCCATTTTCCTGCTTTCTTAACAAAAATATGGAAGCAGAGGTTAAAATGTTCGAGACATAGTCATGGTGCACTGTTATATTTCAAAATATTCTACATTCTCCCCCTTTGTCATTAATCAAAAAGTGAAAAGATACATGAGAACATAATCAAAAAGAGCAAGATAAAACACAAATTAAGCAAGGCAAAAGAAACACAATAAAAACATAAAAAGAATCTAAGGTTGAGGAGCAGGTGGAAGTCTTGTGAACAATTCTTCCAGAAGGCCTTTGATCTGATTAGCGGATTCTTCTTGCTTGCCAAGCATCCCTTTAATTTCTGCGTTTGTTTCATCCTGTTTGTCCAATCTCTTTCTAACTGCCTCATTCTCTTTCTTTAACTCATCCAGAGTTTTCAGCACTAGAACAGATGAAGTAGGTTCATCAGAAGTTACCAAATCCTCAGAGCTTTTTGTGGACACTTCCTTTGGAGAGGCTTCAGGTGATTTATCTTCCACTTCAGCGATAACCAGAGTTTGATGCTCAGAGTTTTGTGCATGAGGTTCTGAAACCATAGGAGCTTTCCAGCCTAGAGGAAGAATGGGTTTCTTTTCCCAGAATCTTAGAACTTGCTCATTGAAGATCTTCATATGGTCACAGAAGTTCTGTTGGGCTATGTCATAGCTTAGTTCCTTCATTTTCTGAGATTCAGAATTAAACCACTTTCTGAATTTGGTCCAAAGATAGTCAGAGGCAGCTGGATTCAGATTCTCCAAACAACCCTGCTTCAGAAAGTAAATCCATTCCTGCATTTTTACCTCGAAAGCCAATAAAGAGTTACCAACATCTGATTTGGATACAAATGGTTTTGGTTTGGGAATGGCTATTTTGTGAGAGGTTGAGGTAAGCTTGTCTAGAGCTTCTAGGTCAATTATAGTTCTGAGGGGATCATCTGAGAGATGTGTTAGAGAGGAGTTAGAAATGAGAATAGGAGAGGTAGGTGATGTAATTTCTGAAGAGATTTGAGGGTGACAGGAGAAATTAGGTGAAGGTTGAAAGAAGTTGAGAGGACAGTTGATACCAGGTATAGAAGTGTCAGGGTGTTGAGTTTGATGTTCTGGTTCTGGTTGGGAAGATGTGAAGAGGGGTTCATGAACAATGTCCGACAAAACTTGAGCAAGTTCTGGTTGTGGTTCAATAAAATCAGAAGGAGTGGGGTCAATGTCAATGTCAAAATCATCAAGAGTTTGTGGTGAAGGTGGTGGATTTTCAGAAGGTTTAGGAGAAGATGGGGTTTCAGATGTTGATACCATTATGGATTTGACGATAGAAATGAAAGAAGAGTTACCTTTCTTCTTGGCAGCTTTAGCAACTTTTGGAGTTTTCTGAGGAGTTCCTTCAGAGGCTTTTCTTTTTCTTGAAGTTCTGGGGGCAACTTCTAGAGGTGCTTGCCTGAGCTGTTGCAAAGAAACTTCTGGAAGGGTTCCATCAGCTTTACATGCATCCAAATATCTGAGGACAATTTCAGGATGAGTATCTGATGAGAAGAGAGGAAAATCTTTTAGAGGAATTTTCCTGGTGGTGATAACTTCCTTAGAGATAAGGGTTGGATCCTTCTTGATGGTCTCAATGATTTTCATCTTCTTGAGGTTCTTTGCATTGAGAGGCCTTCCAGCGATAGTTTCTAGATCAGAGATTTCCTGAGCTTCAGATAGGTGTTCTATCAGCTTATTCTCTGTAAGAATATCTGATATTAGTCTACCAAGAGGAATCCAATCTCTCTTGGTTCTTTCGTCTTCTCTTGTTTCCTTCACACTGTTATTCAGATGATTAAATAGACAGTGAGGAAGATTCGCTTTGGTAAACGTGGAGATGAGGTACAGAAGATACTGTTAATCGTTGTTGATGTAGTCAGACGAGCTTGAAGGTTTCCTGTGATAGATACACCCAAGAATGATTCTGGCCCAAATTCTGTGACGATCCTTTAGGTCTTTGATTTTGTTGGAGTGTTGACCGGTGGTGAAGATTTCCTTTGAGATAGTGTTTAGATCAGTCCCCTTTTCCATTTCACTGCATCTAATTCCTGATCCATCATGATCAATAAGCTTACCAATAAGATCTTCAGTGATGATGACCTTCTTTCCCATAACATACGAAGTTACTTGATGTTTTGAGACTGATGCAAAAATCCAGAATTCCTTAACGAGTTGGGGAAAAACTGGACCCATTAAGCGATTAAAGTATTTGCTCCATCCTTGAAACTCAACCTCAGGAGTAAGGTCATACCCATTGTCTTTCATGCTTTCAAAATCAACAATGAGTTCACAGAGAACTTCAAGAGAGGCAAAGGGAGTGAGGAGAGTTCTTGAGGGCTCAACGTACCTTTCTTCAATGATTTGGTCAGCTGATTCTTGAGACATTGCTTGTTGAGAGCTTTGTTGAGAGCAGGAGGCCATTGTTCACAGACTTAGGGTTTTGGGAACTTAGGGTTTTGGGAACGCACAGAGAAACCAGAAATGTAGGAGCAAAACAAGAAATGCAAATAATACGGAGAAGGCGATAGAGAGCTAAGTGAGTGATAGTGAACGTGTGAGGGTGTTAGAAGTGACATTTATATAAGAGTGACCAAGAAATAAATAGCAATTAAAAATAATAAACATGATGATTAATAGCCGTAATGATTTCTGACAAGGGAGATAGCGTGAGAAATTTTGGGAACAGTTACCGAAGTGACTTGGCGCCTCGATATGTCAACACAGACGTTTCAGTTTTCTAGAGTTTGACACGCGTTCATCATCAGAGAAAATCTGGAGCGTAGGTTGACAAGTGTTTGCTAGAGTGAACTTAATGATCTATCCTTAAAATGAAAAGTTCAGATCTTCTGAATAGATTCTGATGCAATCTTTCTTCTCACTTCTGAAGAATTATTGGTCAGATGTTCACAAAAAAAAATTCTGAGTTAAAAATATAGAAATTACATTTTTCATTCTGGACAAACTTTCATACTGAGATTTTTCAGAATGAAGTTAAATCTATCTTCAGCAAGGGGTTTGGTGAAAACATCAGCCCATTGATGGTCTGTGTCTATAAATTTTAAACAAAGAATTCCCTTCTGAGTATAGTCCCTAATGAAATGATGTTTAATTTCTATATGTTTAGCCCTAAATGCAGAATAGGATTTTTAGAAAGACAGATGGCAGAAGTATTGTCACAGAGGATAGGGATGTTACTCTCGTAAATGTGAAAGTCTTCAAGCTGATTCTTCATCCAGAGCATCTGAGTACTGCATCCAGCTGCAGCTATGTATTCAGCTTCAGCAGTTGATAGTGCAATGGTGGATTATCTTTTGCAGGACCAAGAGATTAGGTTGTCTCCCAGAAACTGGCAGCTTCCAGAGGTACTTTTTCTTTCTATTCTGTCTCCAGCAAAGTCAGCGTCACAGTATCCTACCAATTTGTATTCTCTGGACTTTCTATAGCAAAGACCAAGATTAGTAGTACCTTTCAGATATCTGAAAATCCGCTTAACAACTGTTAAGTGGGATTCTCAAGGATCTGATTGGAATCTAGCACAAAGACAAACGCTATAGAGAATATCAGGTCTTGAAGCAGTTAAATAAAGGAGGGAACCAATCATACCTCTGTAGAGCTTCTGTTCTACTTTCTTACTTACCTCATCTTTTTCTAGAATGCATGTGGGATGCATAGGGGTTTTGGAAGGCTTACTTTCTGACATTTCAAATTTCTTCAGAAGATCTCTGACATACTTGCTTTGATGTATGTAAGTTCCTTCTGGAGTTTGATTGATTTGAATTCCCAAGAAAAACTTGAGTTCTCCCATTAAGCTCATTTCAAACTCTGCCTGCATAGTCTTAGCAAATTCTTTGCCCAAGGAGCTTTTAGTGGATCCAAAAATTATATCATCTACGTAAATTTGACAGATCAGAATGTGATTTTTAAATGACTTACAGAATAAAGTTGTGTCCACCTTCCCTCTGGTAAAATCATTGTTTAAGAGAAAGTTACTTAGTCTCTCATACTAAGCTCTGGGAGCTTGTTTTAGACCATATAACGATTTCTTAAGTTTATAAACATATTCTGGATGTTTTGTATTTTCAAAACCAGGTGGTTGATGCACATAAACTTCTTCATCAATGTAACCATTTAAAAACGCACTCTTGACATCCATCTGATAAAGAGTGATGTCATGATTTATAGCATATGAAATTAAAAGTCTGATAGACTCTAACCTTGCGACTGAAGCAAAGGTTTCTGTATAGTCTATCCCTTCTTGCTGATTATAACCTTGTGCAACCAGTCGTGCTTTGTTTCTGACAACTTCTCCCTGTTCATTTAGTTTGTTTCTGAAGACCCATTTGGTTCCAATGATGTTGAAGCCTTTGGGTTTAGGAACTAGATCCCATACGTCATTTCTGGTGAACTGATTCAATTCTTCCTGCATTGCGAGGATCCAATCATTGTTTGAGAGTGCTTCGTCAATAGTAGTGGGTTCGACCAGAGAGACTAATCCCACTAGAGATTCTTCAGTCTTTTTGAATGAGGATCTTGTTCTGATTGGGTCATCCTTCTTTCCCAGAATTTTGTCTTCGGGATGTATTAGAGAACTTCTGGATTGTCTTTTCTGGATGGGTTCTTCAGAATTAGAGTTTCCTTCTGTTGTGTTCGCCTATTTTTCTGATGATCTGGTTTCAGTGCCTGTTATTTGAACTTCTATTTCTGCAAGAGATTCATCATGATTTGGCTTTTGAAGGCCAAGCTTATCATCAAATCTGACACAAATGGATTCTACCACACTTCGTGTTTCTGTGTTATATACTCTGTATCCTTTTGAACGTTCAGAGTATCCTAACATGAAACATTTTTGTGCCTTAGAATCAAACTTGTTCAGAGGATCATTAATGTTTAAGATAAAGCATGTACATCCAAAAGGATGAAAGTAAGAAATGTTGGGCTTTCTGTTCTTCCACAATTCATATGGAGTCTTTTCCAGAATAGGTCTTATAGAGATTCTATTCTGAATGTAACACGCTGTATTAACTGCTTCTGCCCAAAAGTGTTTAGCCATGTTAGTCTCATTGATCATGGTTCTGGCCATTTCTTGTAGAGTTATATTCTTGCGCTCTACAACTCCATTTTGTTGTGGAGTTCTAGGACAAGAGAAATCATGAGAAATGCCATCATTAAAAAATGTTTCTAGATTTTTGTTTTCAAATTCCCCACCATGATCACTTCTGACTTTTACAATTCTAAACTCTTTTTCATTCTGAATTTGGTTACAGAAAGTAGAGAATACAGAGAGTGACTCGTCCTTGTGTTTTAAGAACTTTACCCATGTCCATCTGCTATAGTCATCTACGATCACTAATCCATACTTCTTGCCACTGATGGATGCAGTTTTCACTGGTCCAAACAGATCTATATGAAGAAGTTCTAATGGTCTGGAGGTAGAAACAACATTTTTTGGTTTAAAAGAGGGTTTGGAAAACTTGCCTTTTTGACATGCTTCACACAGAACATCTGAGCTGAACTTCAGATTAGGAAGTCCTCTGACCAGATTGAGTTTGTTAATCTGAGATATTCTTCTCATACTAACATGCCCCAATCTTCTGTGCCAGACCCATTGCTCGTCGTCAACAGACAAAAGACATTTTACATTCTGACTTTTTAGTTCAGAAAGTTTTATTTTGTAAATGTTGTTCTTTCTTTTTCCATTAAAGAGGATTGTTCCATCTTTCTGACTAACTGCCTTACAGGACTTTTGATTGAAGATTATATCATAACCGTTATCACTTAATTGACTTATGGATAACAAGTTATGCATTAATCCTTCTACTAATAAGACATTAGATATAGAGGGTAGAGTACCGTTACCTATGGTTCCAGAGCCAATGATTTTACCTTTCTGATTGCCTCCGAAACCTACATACCCTCCAGCTTTAAGTTCCAGACTTTGGAACATATGCTTTCTTCCCGTCATGTGTCGCGAGCATCCAGAGTCCAGGTACCATGATTGGTGTTTCAATCTTGCTGTTAAAGACATCTGCAACATATAGGATTTTATCCTTAGGTACCCACAATTCATTGGGTCCTTGTTTGTTAGTGTTCACAGAATTCTGATTGAGTTTTGGTTTCTCAATAGAATTTGAAGAGTAAGATTCACTGGTATATTTTATGTCATGTTTGTGTCCATATGTGAAGTGAGAGTTTAAAGGAGAGTATTTTATGATCATATCATCAACTTGTTTTGGTTTATATGGAGCTTCACCTTTAGGATTAACATAACCTATGCCTTTTCTTCCATTTCTACTAACTCCATAGATCATTGAAGCCATTTTGCTTCTGTCTATGTTTTTAGCTAGAAATTTTTGAAAGTTATAGTCGTAATGTTTTAAAATATTATCAGAACTAGTGGAAACTACTGAGTCAGAATGTTTCTGAGATTTTTGAGATTCCAAAGAGTTGAGTTTTGAAATGGTTTCTTTTAACTCATAATTTTCTGCTTTCAGCTTTCTGTTCTCTTCAGACTCAGATACAAGATAGTGTTTTAGATTCTTATATTTGAGCTGAAGTTTCTGATAATTTTCAAGAATTTATGACAGACTTTCCTCTAATTGAGATCTAGAAAATTTAGAGAATACCTCTTTAGTTTCAGAGTCAGATTCTGATTCTGATGAGTTTGAATCATCTGATATGTTGGCCATTAGGGCAGTGTTGGCGTGTTCATTTTCTGATTCGGATTCTGCTTCAGAAGATTCTGAGTCATCCCAGGTAGCCATAAGACTTTTCTTTCTTTCCTTGTTAAACTTCTTATTTGGATTTTCTTTCTGCAGCTTAGGATAATCACTTTTGTAGTGTCCAGGTTCCTTGCATTCGTAACACACCACTTCTTTGTTCTTTGACTTTTTGTGTCTAGAGGATGGTTCAGAATGACTCCTTGATCTTCGAGAGTTTCTGAATTTTCTTTGCCTATTTTTCCATAGTTGTTGGATTCTTCTGGAAAGGAGCGATAGTTCATCTTCTTCTGAGGAGCCGCCAGAGCTTTCTTCTTCTGCCTGAAAAGCTTTAGTTTCATATTTATATTTAGATTTAAGAGCAACAGACTTACCTTTCTTCTGAGGCTCATCTTCTTCTAGTTCTATTTCGTGACTTCTCAGAGAACTGATCAGTTCTTCAAGAGATATTTCGTTGAGGTTCTTGGAGAGCTTTAGTGCTGTGACCATGGGTCTCCATACTTTAGGTAAGCTTCTGATGATCTTCTTGACATGATCTGATGTAGAGTACCCTTTATTCAGAACCTTCAGTCTAGCAACCAGAATTTGAAACCTTGAGAACATTTTCTCA